>CM033347.1:10889436-12360352 GCA_019395295.1 Osmanthus fragrans | reverse complement strand
TATTCTGCTATTATATTTGTAGAGGAAATCAAATCACATGCCATTGGGATTTAATTAATTGTATTCAAATTGTTATTAGGAATAGAAAAATTATTCTCTCATCCTTTTTTACATGGTATCAGAGTGAGAGGACTAATTCTTCTTTATGGTTGATAACAAGACAACCATGACAGGCAACAACTCCATCTCTGCAACTTCTGACCAGTCCCAGGTTGAGCATCCAACTCACGGCAACTTCTGGTTCGTTCCCGACTGGGCTTTCAACTCCAGCTTCTCCAATCTCTGTCGCCTCTTTTGTCAGTAGCGACACAGCTTCCCTTCACATCACAGCCCACAAATTAGATGGTAAAAAATATCTGCAGTGGGCCCAATCCGTCAAAATCGTTATTTGTGGCTAAGGAAAACTGGGCTACATCACCGGTGAAATTCCTGCTCCTAACCCTACCAATCCCACGTACATGATTTGGCTGGCCGAGAACTCTATTGTCCTCGCCTGACTTTTTAATTCGATGGAGCCCAAAATCAGTCGTCGATTTCTCTTCTTCAAAACAGCCAAAGAAGCCTGGGATGCTGCTCGCCGTATGTACTCTGATCTTGGAAACGCTTCCCAGATTTTTTAACTTCGCTCCAAATTAAAAGAGATGAAATAAGGCTCTAATTCTGTGACTCAGTATTTCTCTGATCTTCAAGATGTTTGGCAAGAATTTGTTCTCTTCTTTGAAGATGATTCCTCCTGCGCTAGGTGTAGTGTCAAACAGCAGCGCAACCTTGAAAAAGAACGAGTTTATGACTTTCTTGCTAGTCTTTATCGTAATTTAGATGAGGTACGAGGTCGTGTGGTGGCACGAGATCCGCTTCCTTCCACAGAGGAAGCTTTTGTTGAGGTTGGCTGTGAAGAGGGCCGTTGAAAGGTGATGTTAGTAGATGATCCACCACTACTTATATTTGCACCAAAAGGATCAACCTTGGTATCCAAAAATTCCTTTTCCAATGGGCAACTAATCCTGACCAACGCATGAACAAGCATGTAGAACGACCATGGTGTGATCATTGTAACCGTCATGGCCATATTTGAGAGAAGTGCTGGTAGCTGCATGACAAACTAGTCAATTGGCAACCTCGAAAACAAATTGATGGGGCAAGCCTACCAGACCCAATTAGGGCAAGACAAGGCTGAATACATTGACCCTTTTGCACCATTCAGCAAAGAACAAATTGTGCACCTGTGTCACCTACTCAATCAGTCATCCTCCAATCCTTCATCAGGCTCTAAATTGGATCATGCTCTGTGACTCAATCTGGTAACTTTCATTCAACTTTACATTCTTCAATTCAATTTAAGGACCCTTGGATCATTGATTTAGGTGCCTCTGATCATATGACAGGTGGATCTAATCTTTTTTATTCCTATATTCCTTGTTCTAACCATACCACTGTTAAAATTACTGATGGATCTTTAACTTCTGTTGCTGGGATTAGTACCATTAGACTCGCTCATAATCTTGTTCTTAAATCTGTCCTTCATGTTCCTGCATTTAAATGCAATCTGATTTCTGTTAGTAAAATCACTAGTGATAACTATTGTGCTACTAAATTCTTGTCTTTGTCATGTCAATTTCAGGAACTATCATCCGGGAAGACGATTGTCAGTGCTAAGGTTCGTGATGGTCTTTATTACTTTGACAGTGATTTTTCAAGGCATCGACAAACTGTTGCTTCTCTTTCTATTTCTAGTAATAGGGAAATAATGTTATGACACTATAGACTTGGCCATCCTAGTTACTCTTATTTGAAATATCTGTTCCCATCGTTATTTAATAATAAAAATTCTATTTCATTTAATTGTGAAATTTGTCAGCTTGCCAAACATACTCATACTTCATTTACTCCAAGAACATATTCACCAATCATACCATTTTCTTTAATCCATAGTGACATATGGGGACCATAAAAAATCACAACTTCTAACGGCAAAAAATGGTTATCACATTCATGGATGATCACACATGTACTACATGGGTTTATCTTATTCGTGAAAAATCTGAAACATGTCAAATATTTTAAACTTTTCACAAAATGATTCAAACCGAATTCCAGACTCATATCCAAATTCTTAGAACAGACAATGGCAAAGAATATTTCAATTCTATCCTTGGTAACTACCTGTTGAAAAATGGGATTATCCATCAAAGTTCGTGTGTTGACACTCCACAACAAAATGGAGTTTCCGAAAGAAAAAATCGTCATTTTTTAGAGGTAGCTCGTGCTCTCATGTTTACCATGAATGTCCTAAAATATTTATGGGGAGATGCTATTTTAACTGCCATATATCTCATAAATTGTCTACCAAATCGCTCAATAAATTTCAAAAATCCTCTATTTGTTCTCACCAAAAACTACCTAAGAATGTTCAACTCAAATGCTCTTCCTTTTAGCACATTTGGATGTACATCTTTTGTCCACATCCATAATCATGATAGAAGAAAACTTGATCCCCGTGTTCTCAAGACTATCTTCATTGGATACTTTTCAACCCAGAAAGGTTATCGATTCTACTGTCCAAAAAATAAGAAAACCTACGTCTCTTGTGATGTTACTTTCTTTGAAGATACTCCTTATTCCTCTCCAACTTCGCTTCAGGGAAAGAATTAGGATAAAGAAGCTTGTTGGCCATGGGACACTCTGGACTTACCATTACTAGAAGTTCCAATAAATGAGCCAAGTGTTCCAAAACAAGATCAACCATCTAACAGTATACCAGTACTGGAAACAAGAAAAGAATCGACTATGCCTAATCAGAAAGAATTACATGTCTACTCTAGAAGGAAGGTCTCCCAAGGAAATAAAGACATCATGAATCCTACTCATAGTCAAGAAGTCGAACCGATGGTAGAATCTCATTTGCCAAATGTGTCAGGTAATTTGAGTCCCACTTTTGATTTAGATGTTCCAATAGCAATTAGAAAGGGTGTTAGATCTTGTACTCAACATCCTATATCCAAGTTCATCCCCTCTTCCAATCTAACATCTTCATTTCGTGATTTTACTTCAAATATGTCAAGTGTAATGATTCCCAGGTCTATTGAGGAGGCATTAACTATCCCTGAATGGAAATCTGCAGTATTCGAAGAGATGCGAGCCCTTAAACAAAACAATACTTGGAGTTTAGTTAAATTACCATAAGAAAAAAGCATTGTAGGGGGCAAATGGGTGTTCACAGTAAAGTATAAGGCTAATGGTTCTGTAGAAAGATATAAGACATGTTTGGTTGCTAAAGGTTTTACACAAACCTATGGGAATGTTTACACTGAAACCTTTGTCCCTATCGCCAATACCATCAGAATTCTACTTTCACTGGCAGCAAATTCTGATTGGCCATTACATCAACTTGATGTAAAGAATGCTTTCTTAAAGGTGAGCTAGAAGAGGAGGTTTACATGAGTCAACCACCAAGTTTTGAACAAAAATGGGGTAGTCAAACTGTTTGCAAGCTCAACAAGTCACTCTACGGTTTGAAACAATCTCCACGTGCTTGGTTCGACCGTTTTTCAAAGGTAATCAAGAAGTTTGGCTATATTCAAGGACAAACTGATCATACATTGTTTGTAAAACACTCTGAAGGTGAGAAGATAACCATTCTGATTGTGTATGTTGACGATATCATTGTTACTGGAAATGATATTGTGGAGATAGAGAGAATTAAACAGAGTATGGCACAGGAATACGAAATTAAAGATCTTGGACCTTTGAGATATTTTTTGGGAATGGAATTTGCAAGGAGTAAAAAAGGTATTTATGTTTCACAGAGGAAATACATTCTGGATCTTTTAGCAGAAATCGGCATGATGGGTTGTAAACCAAGTAAAACTTCAATTGAACTTGGTAATAAAGCAAAAATATTCGAAGGAGATCCTATTGACAAAGAAAGTTATCAACGTCTTGTTGGAAAGCTCATTTATCTTTCACATACAAGACCTGACATAGCTTTTGCCGTAAGTTTAATAAGTCAGTATATGCACGCACTATGTCAGGATCATCTTAATGCAGTATATAGAATATTGAGGTATTTGAAACAAACATCTGAAAAGGGGTTATTTTTTGCAAAAACTGATGATCGAAAAGTGAGCGTTCACTGATGCAGATTGGCTGGCTCCATTGATGATAGGAAATCTACATTCGGGTATTGTACTCTATTGTGGGGAAACTTGGTGACATGGCGTAGTAAAAAACAGTCCGTTGTTGGAAGCAGTGTAAAAGCTGAGTATAGAGCCTTTGCTCATGGAGTCTGTGAACTTATTTGGATAAAAAGAGTTATGGAAGAATTGAAGATCAAATATGAGAAACCTATGCACCTCTACTGTGATAACAAATCGACTATTAATATAGCTCATAATTTTGTCCATCATGATAGGACTAAACATGTGGAGGTAGATCGATATTTTATCAAAGAAAAGCTTGATAGAGATATTATCAGCATTAAATATGTGCCTACCTCTCAACAACTCGCTGATATACTCACTAAAGGGCTAACAGAACAAACATTTAATTTCCTTGTAAGCAAGTTTGGCCTCATCAATATCTACAGCCAAACTTGAGGGGGTGTGTAGACGAAATCAAATCACATGCCATTGGGATTTAATTAATTGTATTCAAATTGTTATTAGTAATAGAATATTGTTATTAGGAATAGAAAAATTATTCCCTCATCCTTTTTTAAATTACTAATTCTTAAATTGATGGAAAAGATTGCTTATGGGCATCTCAATGCTTGTGCTGTGCTATCCGTTGAACACATATATCTCATCAGTAATTTTATTCCTCTCAGCACGTGCTCCCATCCTCTTACATGAATATCAATATTTTAATGTATCAACACATTTAAATGTCACAAGAGAAAACGTGCATGTCTTCACATGCCATAACAATATTAAGTCTTGTATTGTGGTTGGAGTGCAATTTTACGTACATTGTATCTGTTATATGGTGCTTAGCATAATCTCAAATAGGACTATGCTTGGACATTGGATGCTGCAATAATTGAAATCCATAAAACATTTTTTCGCATCATTCTTAATTTTCATTAAATCTCAATTTTATTCATGCATATCATATAACCTCACATGTCATGTTTTCCCGCTTAATTCTTTGTCAAATTCATGTATAACCAAAGGCATTGTTGGACCATAAAATCAATGCACAAGGCTCAAAATATTGTTTTAGGGCTGCAGACTAAACTCTATCCATGTGTGTCGTTGCTTTGCCTTTTTGCTTGATGAGGTATCAACACCAACCCTGAGTATCAGTATTCTGCAAATCTACGCCTTGTATTGGTTTTTATTTTTATTTTTATTTTTGTGTATGTAAAAATATTTCTGTCGCCTCCAAACTTTAAATGCTGAATTGAGGGGTAAATAAGCAAAAAGTTGGAGGGCTATTTGAGCTTGTTGAACCCGTTCCCAAATATTATAATCTTTAGCTCACTAGCATAATCAATTTATATGTATAGATATAATACTTGCTTCTATAATATATTTGGTTCTTACTGAACTTCATAGACCATAGTATAATTCAATATGATTTATATTATGGTTCATATTGAACTTCTTAGTTTGATTTAGTATGATTATTTGCCTCATTTGATATATGTTAACCGATGGACGTGTCACCAATTGAGGATAAAATGAGTGAAGGAAACCATGAGAAGTTTAGGCACGTGTTGCGTAGACTTGGAAGAAGTTTCCATTCATTTAAATGATGCAAAGAAATAGAATATGTTAAAAGTGAGAGAACAAATCATAATGTGGTTATAAAGGTTTTAAGTTGCACATTTCAATAGATGTATCCTATGATGCTTGGACTCTTTAGTTTGGATGAGTTAGCTGTGTCGACGTGACATGACACAACATGATATTGGTAGGGGCATGGATCTCGTATCGGATCCTTAAGTTGGACGCGTTAAAAACATGAAGGGAAGATTGTCATGGGAGGAAACGGAAGTTGTAGGAGATAAAGAGTGGGCTAATGATTTACAAACAATAAAATTGATTTTGAATTATAAAACAAAGATTTTGAAGGCATGGTACCAAGCCCATTTAATGTACACTCCCTGATCCTACTCCTAGATTTGTACTCGGTACTCAACACACTTACCCGAGTCATAGCAACATATGATGTATCATTGGCTCAAATGTTGTTGCGAAAAAGAATTTATGTATCCAACCTTAAATTTTTTAGGAATACCACATTTATTGGGGATAAGGCTCTGTTTGTTGTGTTGCTAACTTTTAATTAATTGTAGAAAGGTGTTATACCTCAAAGATCAACAAAGCTCCAATAAAATGGTCTTTTAGCCACTTCTACCATATAATTCATTCTGGTGAGTTGGTGCGTGCTTTCTGGAGGATGACGGCACTAAATTTTGAACTTGAACACCTATTGAAATCTTGCAAATTTGTTTGGCCAAAAGAATATGACTTGCTTTGATACCAAATTGATATAGAACAACAATCTAACAACAACGTGATTGAGAAAATAAGAAGAAGAGAGAGGAGAAAGAGAATAACAGGAAAATAATAGAGAGAATTTTGGAGGTAATATAAGTTTATATTCAATATCATTGACTATCTATTACAATGCATAAACCCTCTTTATATAGGGTTTAGACTAATCTAATTTAGGTAAGAAACAATTAATAAAATACTAGAAAATCTATTAAATAAAATCTAATTACGTTACCTAAAATAAGTATCCAATTTGGAACTTATTCCATAGAATATATCTTCTGGGATTCTCATTAGTTTCCTTTTGTTTGAAGAGAATTTTTTAAGGATATATGTAGTCAAACTTGATGTTTGAAATAACTTGTGATAATATGTTCAAAACAATTATTTGATTAGAATTCAGTTAATACATGGTCATTATGAAATTATATATCAAAGAATTATCATTCTTTTGTTTTGTGTTTTTTATTTTGAGATAAAAGTCCCCAGGATCTGCGATGATAATGGGGCACCTTAATTGAGCACTCGCTAATTTCTCAATTGTGAAACTCTGCTATCAATTGAGTATACGCCAAGATTGAAAAAATGATTTTCTTTTTCCTTTTTGCTTGGTCTAACGGAATATCTGAACCTTTTATTAATTTTCTGGACAGCTTTATTAATTTTCTGCTGATTTGAAAAAGTATTTTAGTTCTGCATCATCTGTATTTTGGTCTATTTAGATTGCAATTGCTGGTAGTTCAATAGATTACATTGCTATTCTGCTTTCTCCAAGAGTATTAAGTGATAAAGAGAAAGGGTATTGTAGATACTGAAGTAATTTATGATTATAATTATATTCTTGTAAAACGTCTTTTGTTTACTTATTAATCTGTGGTCCTGTCATACCATTTCATAACTAAAAGCTAGATAGGATACATAATGAATTTGGAAAAACTTTTGTATATACACAGGAACAATCATCATATTGTAATTCTGTTAAAACGCTGTCACTTTGAAATTATAGATCAATAAATTACAGTTCTTTTGGTTGGTGTTGTTTTGCATTTGAAGGAAATCCGTCAGAATAGGTGATATAAATGGGTTCTTGGTTGGTCTCTTGGCATCTCTATCAAGTACATATAAACCCTGCAATCATTTAAGCCTATGTTTGGCTCGTGATTATAAAAAACGCCCACCCACCCATTCATCCACCACTCATTTCTATCTATTTGTAATTTATACTGTTTATACTTCCCAAACATGCTCAAAGTGTATATGAGAATTGGTGAATTTTATACCTTTTTTCTGTTTTGTTGGTTTAATTTGATGGACTATATGCTGGTAGCAATATGACCGCAGTGGTCAAGGTCTGCAGTCTGCATGTTACAGGAGCAAAAGAACAGCTTCATATTTTTTCTTCCAATTCACCTGCAGGTATATTAAGCCTGAAGATTTAGGATATTTGGAGCTACTACAGAGTCTAAGAAGTGGAGATTGCTCCTGAATCTGAATTTTATTCATTTTTGAAGCTTGAGACACGGTGCTGATCAGGTACATAAGGGATTTTTAGCAAGAAAGAAATATCAGAAATGAGATAAATATGCTAAATTATTTGTTCCTCCAAACAAGATCGTGTAAATCACCATGGAAATTAAAGATCAGTTTTGATACTTTTTCCCTTTAATCTTTGAGTTTTCATTTTTTGATTGGTTTAGGAATCTTAATCTGTATCTCCTTGGGAACAGTGGTTCTTCTCTTGGCATTGATTTGGTCTATCTTTGCTCTAGTTTCCTTTTCTTTTTTTTTTTCTGTCGACTGTTATAATCCCACAGCCTCTTGCATGGTTAGGATCCTTCGCCGTCTTTGGTTTTTGTAAGAGCTGGTGATACAAACATGGAAAAATAAAAATGAGCAAAGAAATGGTAGATTTGTTCGAGAAAATCACGACCTCCCAAAGGCAATTCAAAGTTGTAGAATAATTTGTTTACGCTTTTATTTCATTTTTGCTTGGACCTAAATAATGCAAGACCATGTCCTAAAACTAAGTAGCAAATATGTACCATAAATACCCATTACCTAGTAAATAATTGAAAACTATTTTTATATTTTTAAAATTATGATAATATTACTTTTATATTAATAAATATAAAGAATGTGAAAAATACAAATTTTAGAGAAGCCGCTAATATAAATTATTTAATGAATTTTCAATTAACTTTATTAAATTATTTTGAAAATTTTATTTATGTTAATTTGCTAAATGTTTGACAATCTTATTTGAGGAAAAAAATCATATTTAATAATTTTATATAGTAATATTTATAATATTTATTAACATTTTCACTTAGCTTTATTAAATTATTCAACGTATTTATTTATGTTACTTTGTTAATTATTTATCAATTGTATTTGAAAAAGAAAAATCTTCTTTATTATATTATAAATTTCATAATCAGATCTGTAATGGTATTTTTTTTTTTTAAATAACTGAAATGGTTTCATCAAAATGAAAGTAAAAGTATATTCTAAGAAATTAGTGTAAATATAATTATATTAAACTTAAAATAGAATGGAAGGATGAAATAGAAAATGTATATTTACTTTTAGCTGACAGAAATAATCTATTAAAAATGTAAACCTCAATGGAGGTTTATGAAAATTTTGAAAGAGAGGGGTGTCTACGTAATTTTAATAAAACTCAGGGAAAGTTTATGTAATTTGCTCTTTTTAACTGTAATGATGATTATACTCTATTCATAAATTAATTTTAATTTATTTTTTAATATTTCACTGCCAATTTAACGATGTGATCCACAAAAACAACAGTGAGAGAATTTATTTTCTAGCTATGATTTAATTTAAATTTTAAATCATTAGATTTCTTGAAAAGGAAAAAGTTAGAGCATGGAGTTAGATCGATCTAGTCCAACCCGCAATATTTGTAGGTTCATGATCAAGAACAATCTTTAGATTTGAAAGATAAGTCTCGATAATATTTTTAGACGAACTAGTTCAAATCTGTAATGACCTCGAATCGAGTTTGGATAGAGGTGAGTTTGTCTAGATCAATTTATCTATTTTGACACTTCTAAACACGTTCTAAAATAAGTTCTCTATTTTCTAAATTTGGGTGCCCATTAAGGTTGGACTAACAAACCCATTCAATTTTAGATTTCAAACTAGTGACCAATTCCTAGTTTCATTTTGTTCCTTCTTTCCTTTCTTCCTTCTCCCAAATTTTGTAAAGAACTGATGTTTTATTTCAAAATATTAACATATTGAGTAGAGTAATTCAATTTTTTATTAATGTAAATACATTATTTACCTTGTATGTAATCGATGTGATTCAATTTGTACTTTCTCAATAGGTTTCATACAAATAAAAACAAGGGTTATATTAGACGGACATGGCCACGCCGACCCTGTCTGTAATGTGGCGCCCCCTATAGGCGAGACAGGGTCAACTAGAAGATTATTCCCGAAAGTAATTCTCCCATTCAATCTTTGAAAGATGAATATTATTTAAAGTGAAGTGAACAAATAATTAAGTCACCACTATATTGTTGTTTGGTAGGTTTGTATAAGAAATTCATTTTCAGCCATTGAAGGTGCTTCAAGGTCATGCCACTTGGATTTATATAAAAATTCAGAGAATTATTCATGATGGAAGTTGTCAACATCATTTTCCTCCCAAGATTAAAAAAAATGATTTATCATTTATATCTCACAATCTCACTAGTTGGAGTGGACTTCATCCCACACGTGCAACTCCTGTAAAGCATGACCAACGCACGTGTAATAGAATTACATCCTATGAAATTATTCTTATTTTTAAGGAACTATGTAAGTTGAAAAGTTAAAATATTTTACCCCAACTTAAAGTATGACATTTCCGAAAAATTAAGAACAATAAATATTTAAAAATTTCTTTTGAAAAATATATTCTTTTATTTATAATAATAAATTCATAATTATCTAAGAAAAGTTGTCGATGACGTAAATTGAATACTAAGCACTTGTTTGTACTCCATTTTATCGAGTATTAAAGGAAAAAATATATTTTAAAATAATAATTTTTTGGAAAATGTGGAGTTTAAAAAGATTTTTTTTTTAGTTTACGTGTAATATTATTTTATTAAAAATATAATTAAAAAATACATTAAAATTTTAAAAGAGCCCAAACAGGGGCTAAAAATAACACAGAACAATGAAGTACAATTCTAATTTTGATATGTTTCACTGTCATAAAGAAATAAACTAATAAAAAAGATACATCAAATTCTCAGATTTGGGAAAAAGAAAAGAAACTTTTTATTTCAAAGTTCTTAAATGTTTTATTGAAACATTTAAACAGAATGTTGACTTTGTAGAAGTGTGGGGTTGATGGGGCATGGTGGGGACGAAGATGGCGACCTCCACTTAGCCCGTTAAAGAAAGGGGGAAGAATGTCTCCATGACACATTTTCAAGTGGTAAAAAAGGAAGGTAAAGAAATTCAACTTTATTTGAGACTATCGCGTCAAGAGTTCGAATTCTGAAATATGAATTTGACTTTTAGGTAAATGTAAGTGTACTGCTAGCCTTCCATCATGTACCTTAGGAGACATAACCTGCGATTTACCTCTTTTACCAAGATCCAGGACAGGGTAAGTGGGGACGTCAGTACTTGAACGTAATCTAAAAAAAAAAAAAAAAAAAAAAAGGGAAGGGGGGGGGGGGGGGGGGGGGGGGGGGGGGGGGGGGGGGAGAAAGTACAGTGGATTGTATTTCTTGGAAGATAAAGTAGGAAAGTACTGTACGATAAATTAGGTAAGATATTTTATAAATTTTGATACGTACGTTCCAAAATGTAAGCGAGTGGACTATCCAAATTGGATGAAGTACATTTAAATCTAAAAGAAGGTGCAATTAAAAATGATAAATTCTGTTACATGCATGGTAAATCTAGGCGTAAAACATGTTTTGTTTTACTCACCTCTCCGTACAGTCATATCATTCAACCTCTAGACATGATCAATCGAGACGTAGTTTAACATGAATTATGTTGGGCTTGGTCCAAGAGAAACAAAGGTCGAGCCAGACAAGCCTTACACTCATGCGTGAATTCCTATTTAATGTTATCATATCTAACACAAATCAATTAAGAGATCATTGTTGGAGTCTTCGTCTATGTTAAATAAAGCCCCCGTTTGATTCCCATTTTCTCAAAATTTATTTTTCTCTCTCTTCTTTTCAACCACACATTCTTCAATAAAATAATATTACAAGCAAATCCAAAAATTTTCTTTAATTTTTAACCACACATTCTCCATCAATCAACTATTCAAAATGCATTTTCTTATCCAAAATGGGAATCAAACGGGGCAAAAATATTTAGGATTTCCAACATTTAAAATGGAGTTTATGAATCTTTAACCTTACACTGTAGTAGCATTGAAATCCTCAATTGATAAAAGCCGTTTTGTAACTATTAAAAGGTCAAAACTTCATCCTCATAAGACCCTTATACCTTATTCTAAACTAACAGCACGAAGAAAACGGAAAAAAATTATTTAATTCTACTATTCTAGACTTGAATACTATATTCCATTTTAAATCTGAGGACCAAAACCTTCTATTCCACATAAATTGGGGACTACAACAGTAATTTTTTTCATGAAACAAAAGTATCAATGTAAAATTGATTTCATGTCCTCAGTCGACGGGATAAAAAATTTTCATTACTGGCATTGTAAGAAAACCTCAGTTATGATTATATGAAACTATTCAAATTAACTATGAGAAGTTCTTATTCAGTCTATTTAGACAGGAGATTATGACTGTGTATCAATTCCAATGTGTTGTTAATATTGGACTAATCCGAATACAAATATTCAAAGTTAATTGTTTGAGACAGAGCGAAGAAAATTTCAACCTAGAGATTTGAAAACCATTCTACTCAAATCAATTATTTTGATGCCTGCAATTTTTTAACAAGATATCAAATCTTTTCCTTTTGGCAAAAGAATAATATCTTTAAAGACTCGTAGATTTACTAAATAGTTGATTGACGACATCAAGGATATTATAGTAATTCTCCATGGAGCAGCTCAACTTTGTGAGAGAGAATCCAGCAGCACCATAAATCAATTTCCTGCATGGGACCCACTTCAAGTGGTCCAAAATACAAGAATACATCAAATTTAAATCACTGGGTCCCACAATAATCGAAACCAACCCAATATGGAGGATGTTGATTGTCATATTTGCAAGAATGGTCCATAACATATTGACCCTAATTTAAAATCAGGACCTATATTTTAAACTTGGTACTGACATCCCCGTATGACTGTAAGTGCGAAAATAGTCATTTCAAGTATCATCCAACTAACCATGAAAAGCCTTCTTTTTTATCGAAAAGATTACTATGTCTTAAATTTAGTTAAATTAAGTAGAACTTAAATATAAAATAAAAATTAGAAAACAAAAATGATTCATCTTCCATTAACAACTCGCCATTACCCTTTCTATGACCCCTTCCTTTCCATAGCCACCACACCACCTTCCAAACTGTAAATAGGACATTATTTTTGATGTGCACAAATACAGATCGAACTCGAGCTCGAACACAATAACCCGACCTCACTCCCCATTTATGCAAAGTCTAAGGTCAGGCTAAATGTTGACATCAGGCCTTAGGAGGTCGGGCCATATTTCATAAGAACGATTCCCTTATCCTTATCTCACGCCTTTTAGAAATATTAATCCTACTTTGATTGCAATTCTTCATAACCTTTACCCTCAACCAAACTACTTACCCATCATAGTTTGATTCAAATTATGGCATGATACTTTTAATATAACACAAACATCTTGTATGATAAGGATAAGGATTACAGATGGTTGGATCATTTTAGAACTCAATCACCAACATCCATAAATATAGGACCAGAGTTCATTATTTAGGTACACTTTTAAATAATCTTTCAGTTCATAGTCTCACGCATAAATTATCTCTCTAACTTAAGCATCAGAAGTGTAATGAGGACACACCTCGACGCCTTTATTTCAAGTATTGGAAGATATTGTTCGTTACCGAAAGTCATGGTTAATACACGTTCAGGACATCTTCCAGCAAGCTCATCCGCCCCTAATCAGCTTCCCGTCGAAGAATCTCTGATTTCACAGGAAGAATCATCATGAGAACCAACACCTCCACTAGCAGTCGTTGCTCCTGGAGTGTTTGAGAAGTTTCACCAACAAGTTGTCGCGCTAACTCGGTAGATGAATCAAAGAAATCCACACCTTGCGCCACCGCCACAGGGTGGTCTTATGGCAGATGCTCGAGCTCGAACTCCACATCCCGCCAACGATGATGCCGAAACCTAGGGTATACCACTTATGGCCTCGAGCTTGAGACCAATTACGATGGAATCTGTTGAACTTGTCAAGATCATTTAGGACAGGATTACGGTTGGTATGCTTCAGAATACTCAAGCAACAACAGGGTTCATCCCTAACATCCATTTTACCCCTAAAAGTCTTATTATACCCTCTGCCGGACAAATTTAAGTATCATCAGGTAAAGGAGTACGATAGGACAATTGATCCCATCTATCATTTCAACATATATACAGATATCAAGAACCCGCATTGGAAGCTAACTCCATAGCTTCTTTCTCAGACTTGGCCGATAAATTCTTTATTTTCTTTACATACAACAGGAAGACAGCTGCATCACTCATGCAAATGCGCGAAGGACCCAACGAAACACTTCGCAACTTCATGTTGAGATTAAATAAGGAAAGACTTCAGATTCGTGATCTACATATCACAGTCGTTGTCTATGGTTTAACATATGCCAGGTGTGAAGCATTTAAGATGTCTTTGTCAACTTACCCGAGCTGAGAAGTACATTAACATGGAGGAAACCATGTTTCCAAATAGAGATGTCCTGTCATCAAGTAAGGCCAAGCAAAAAAGGCTGCATGAGTCTAATCTGTGTTAGGATCCTTATCGGGGTAAGCTAAGGCAAGATACCTCTCTGACATCCTTCACTCGCTATAACACCAAGAGATATAATATCTTTATAGAGATCAAAGACCTTAAAGAACTCAACTAGCCTCTAAGGCTTCAAAGCTCTACCTGACACCTATGAAAAAAAATGAGTATTGTGATTTTCATTGAGATCACGAGCACATGACTAAGGACTACTTTACTTTCAAGTGGAAAATCGAAGCTGTCGTCAAGATGAAATTTTTCGCCGCTTCTATCATCCATGACAAGCGCCAAAAGAACGATCAGAACAAGGACAAGGCTTCTAAAGATCGGGAAAATAAGCAACCAACAGTAGGTACCATTAATATCATCATTGGAGGGACAACCTCGGGAGAATACTCGAGTAGTGAATGTAAACAATATGCCAAATAGTATCCATCAATTTCAAATACAGATCTTAGTAGTATGGAAGACAATACTTTCGGATCAGAGAACTTAGAAGGCATATATTTTCCTCATGATGATGTCTTATTCATATCGACGATCATTGCTAATTTTGAGGTAAAAAGAATTTTGGTGGATAATGGAAGCATAGCTGATGTATTGTCCCTTAAGGCTTTCATTCAGATGGGTATTTTAACCGAACAACTCAAGTCGGTTAAAACCCTCCTTCAGGGGTTCGGTGGTGGAGTCATCACCCCGGAAGGCATCGTTGGATTGCCTCTTACTTTAGTATCATAAGGGAAACAAGCAACACAAATCACAACCTTCCAGGTAGTCCATGCTCCAATGGCCTACAACGCCATAGTTGGAAGGCCACTACTTAATAGAATAAAAGCTATTTTCTAAACTTTTCATCTAGCAATGAAATTTTCTACAAGTAATGGTATTGAGATAGCTCAAGGAAGCCAAACAGTGGCTAGACGTCTAGCTATGTTATCAGTGTTTAGGAAATCAAAGTTGACGTCATGCAACTTTTAGAGCACGAGCTTGATCTTGAGCATCGTGGGAGACTTGCCCCTGTGAAAGAATTGGTGGAGATCAAGATCAAGCTCAATCCTGGCAGAAAAAGTTATAATTGGTTGAGATCTTGATGCTACAACCATGGCTATACTTATCAATTATCTCTCTATCAATATCAATGTATTTGCTTGGAAAGTCGAGAATGTGCCTGGGATTGACCGCACAGTTGCAATGCATATACTTAATATAAAACTAAATGTACGACCTGTCAAACAAAGGAAGAGATAGTTTGCACCAGAATGGCAAAAGGTCATACAAGAAGAAATTGCTAAGTCGTTAATGCACAATTCACGAGAAAGTCCAGTATCGTGATTGGCTCACCAACGTCGTTCTTGTCAAGAAAGCTAGTGAAAAGCTGCGAGTTTGCATTGAGTTCATTGACTTAAACAAAACATGCCCTAAAGATAGCTATCCTCTACCTCGAATTGATAATCTTGTTGATAGCACGCCAAGCTATAAATTATACAGTTTCTTGGACGCTTTCTCTGGATAACACCAAATCTTCATGGCTGAAGAGGATCAGGAAAAGACCTCGTTCATGGCTGTTCAGCCATATACTATTACAAGGTTATGCTTTTCTGATTGAAGAACGCAAGAGCAACATATTAAAGACTTATCAATAAGGTCTTTATTGACATGAGAGGGAAGAATGTTAAGGCATATGTGGACTACATGGTAGTTAAAAGTATGCAAGCAAATAGGCATATTTCTAACCTTGAGGAGGTCTTTGCTACACTATGAAGGTACAAGATGAAACTTAATCCTACAAAATGTGCATTTGGGTGGCATCAGGCAAGTTTTTAGGTTTCATGCTAACACATGATAAGTGTGTTTTTACACACTTATTTTACACATTTTCTAATTTATTATTGATAAAATTGAGTTGATTTCTATGCATAATTGTGTATTTTGTACTTTTGTAGGCTAAAACCCTGAATGGAAGTGAAAACGACCGAATAGAGAAGAAAAGGGACTAAAAATGGACAAAGTTGTGAAGCTGGGGACTTAAGTGCAAAAGTCTAAAAGATGAAGGACTTGAAGTGCAATTAAGGAAGGGCTAAAATGTAATGAAAGTCAAAGTATGAGGACTTAATTGCACTAAATCAAAGTTGAAGGACTGCATTGCACTAGACCAGAATGTTGAAGGACCTGAGCTGCAAAATCACTTTAAAACATGCGACCGCATGGGTTTTAACCATGCGGCCGCACAGGTTAATCAGAGACGTCAACTTATTATCTTCATTTGTCTATGCGACCGCATAGAATTGAACTATGCGGCCGCATAGAGTTAAATTTCATATGGCGGTTTAAATTTCTTCTCGCGAATTTTTTGGTCAATGTTTGTATTATTTTTGGCTTATTTTAATGTTGGATATTTTGTTTGTCTCACAAAATATCCTATAATATCTAAGATATATTAGTATTCTATTATTTCCACCCTTGATATATACCACTTTGGTCCTTATTTGCACATACATTTGCACACACTTCTCTCTCATTTTCTCTCCCTCTCTCTCTCGAAAATCTCTCTCTCTCTCTTTCATTTTGTCTTTGTTTTAATTTGTTTTGTGTTTTGTAGGTTAATTAGTTGAAGGAAGTGGTGGAAAACAAGAGGTTATACAAAGAAAACTTTGGGAAATTGTTGAAGAAGTGCAAGAATCCATTTACAAGGGTTTTATCTTTAGTTTTTGTGTTCTTCAAATCATATTTCCATTGTTTGTAATGTTTTGTAATATATAATCTCTTGTTTATTTTTTGTAGAATGATGAACTAACTAGTTATTGTTGGAATTTATGTATTAGTTTAACCCTACTTTCATTAATATCATGTTTTGAGTTGATAAATACATTTGTTATCAAAATATTGGTGTTTTGATTATTATGTTTAAACTTGCAATATTTATTTGATATCCATAGATATTGTGGTTAGGTGGATGTGTAGTTGTTGAAAAATAATTGCACATATTAGACCGAAATAATCAATTCCCTGGGTTTGTATGGTTCCGACTATACGCGTTTAGGTATATAGAAATATATACCTACCCTAGGTGACCCGTTGAGTATTTTCACAAAAATTTAATGCAATTGATTAATTTTGTATCGACATAGAAATATGTGGTATAATTTAATTGATTAGGGTTAATATCGCTCGAAAGAGGATATTAATTTAAAATTGGAAAATCGGGTCTGACTGATTATTTTGATAATTTGTATAAGCGCGTTTTTGACTTGATATTAATGAAATAACGGTTAAATGAAATCATAAATTCCAACATCCTTTTCAAATCAAATCTTCCTTCTTTTCAAAATTTTAAGTAATCTTTTTAATTAAAAATTGTGTTTTTACAGTTTATCGTCCTTTTAATTTCAAATTTTAATGTGTGTGTTTGTTTCGGGAATTTGAAACAATATACTCGTAATTGAAAACAACACTCTTCGAGGGATCGACATCCGGACTTAAAAGGTCCACTTTTACTACTTGTTCCCGACCCGTGCACTTGCGGCATCGTTTCGAAATTAGCGAACAAGTTTTTGGCGCCGCTGCCGGGGAGTGTTTTTATCAAATTACTTGTTAATTTGTCAATCAATTTTTCAAACTTTACTTTCTGTTTTTAAATTTCCCCTTTCGAATCCAAAAGTTACTTAGTCTTCGTTTTTTTGTCGAAGTCTTAAACTTGTTTTTTGTTTATGCATCGTTCGCGAAGTCTCAACCTTCTTGAATTTGATCCTGAAATTGAAGGGACTTTCCGAAGGAGGCTTAGAGAACAAAACGAGTTGAGGAGACAACAACAAGACATGGAGCATCAAGAAGGTCTTCTGGAACCTTTTCCTAGACCTGACCAAGTTCCTCGGGATGGTGCGCCGCCTGGCTTCGATAATCAAGCGGGCAGGGTTCAAAATCCGGTGGTTAATGAAGAAGATATGCTCTTCCGGGATTTTCTGAATCGCCCTGTCGTTGAGAACCAGGCTGGTATCATCTACCCCTCATATGGACATCCCAATTTTCAACTACGTCCGGATGTCATAAATCTATTCTCCAATTCTTTATCATTCTATGGTAGAATAGATGAGAATCCTCACGCTCACATTGCAAGATTCATGGAAATTGTGAGCAATTTCACATATGAAGGTGTGAACGTTGAGGCGATAAGAATGAGGTTATTCGTGCATATCTCTAAAAGATAAGGCCAGAGAGTGGATTGACACTCTGCCTTCGAGGAGTATCACGAGTTGGGTGGAGTTGGTACAAAAATTTACAACTAAATTCTTTCCACCTGCTCGTGTTGCCAAGTTAAAGCACGACATAACCACCTTTCAACAACTTGACTCTGAGACCTTTCACGAGGCATGGGAGAGGTTCAAGGATATGCTGAGGAAGTGCCCAAACAATGGGATTACTTTAGCACAGCAAGTCCAGTACTTCTACGCTGGGTTGACTCCTCCTCACCGTTCAAATGTTGACTCATCGTCAAACGGATCTGTCCAAAATAAGAGTATCCGAGAGGCGTATGAGTTATTTGAGGTGATGAGTGAACAGAGTGCTATGTGGCCAGACAGACGTGCTAAAGTGGGAGTAAGTGGAGTCCGAGAGAGTGAAGCATACTCTCTTATGTTATCAAAGATAGACTCTCTAGCACGAAAGGTAGAAGGACTTTCTACTTCATCATCTGGTTCACAGACAGCTCATATGGTTCAATCCCCACCAGTCTGTGAAATGTGTGGAGCTAATCATTTGAGCTCAAGTTGTCCTTTGATTGCCAGCGGTTCGGGATCGTCCGAACAACTGGCATATGCACAAAATTTTCAACGCCCCGGGTATAATCCATATTCACAAACCTATAACCCTGGTTGGCGTAATCACCCTAATTTCTCTTATGGGAACAACCAGAATGTGTTGAATCCTAAACCACAAGAGAAGAAAGAGGGTTGGGAAGAGGCCATTGCTAAATTGGCAAATCATCAGCTGCAATATCAAGAGCGCAATGATGCCTCACTGAAAAATCTGGAAAGGCAGGTGGGCCAACTTGCAAAAATTCTCTCTGAGAGGCCTCAAGGGGCTTTACCCAGTAATACTGAAACCAATCCCAGAGAGAATGCAAAGGCCATTACTACCAGGAGTGGGATTCAATTGACCGAACCCACGGTAGTACAGCCAAAGGCTCGAGCTGACAAAGAACCGGTCGTTGAGAATGAGGTTTTGCAAGCACCTCAGGAGGTAGTTGAAGAGGGTAAGGCAGAGGAACAGGAGCCATCAACATCGAAGGCTCCAATTCCAGTCAAAGCCTATGTACCTCCTATTCCCTTCCCTCAGAGGCTCCAGAAACATAAGCTGGACGTGCAATTTGGTAAGTTTCTGGAGGTGTTTAAAAAGTTACACATCAACATTCCGTTTGCAGATGCTTTGGCTCAAATGCCGAGTTATGCAAAGTTCATGAAAGATATTCTTTCCAACAAAAGGAAACTTGAAGATCATGAAACGGTGATGTTGACGGAAGAGTGTAGCGCCATTCTCCAGAACAAATTGCCTCCAAAGAGCAAAGATCCAGGAAGCTTTACTATTCCATGCGCTATTGGTAATTTAAGCTTTGGTAAAGCTTTATGTGATCTAGGAGCGAGCATTAATTTAATGCCATTATCAATTTTTCAGAAGTTGGGAATAGGGGAACCAAAGGCCACTACGGTATCGCTGCAATTGGCCGATCGGTCAATTAAATATCCTCGAGGTGTTGTTGAGGACGTACTGGTAAAAGTAGATAAGTTCATCTTCCCTGCTGATTTCATTATTCTTGATATGGAAGAAGATAATGATATCCCTATCCTTCTGGGACGACCATTTCTTGCTACCGGTCGAGCCTTGATTGATGTGCAGGAGGGTAAACTCATTTTAAGAGTACAAGATGAGCAAGTCACTTTCAACATCTTGAAATCCATAAAGTATCCGTCGGAACCCGATGATTGTTTTCGGGTGGATATGATTGATCACATGATTTCCGACTCTCTTTATGGTTATTCTGAGGATAATCTTGAAAGATGCCTAGTACGTTCTTCTCAGATAGGAGATGGTGACCCCGATCTTGAGGGTATGGCAAATTGTTTGGAAGCTAAACCTTTCCGTGCCTTCAAGAGGGCACCATATTTTGAGGAGTTAGAAAAAACCTCTTTTGCACCACCTCCATCTCATCAAAAAGCCCCTACTCTTGAATTGAAAACACTTCCACCTCATTTGAGGTATGAATTTTTAGGAGAATCATCTACACTTCCAGTTATTATCTCCGATTCCTTAACCAAGCTAGAAGTAGAGAAGCTACTTCGAGTTTTGAGAGAACATAAGCAAGCAATTGGATGGACGATAGCTGACATTCGAGGGATTAGTCCGTCGTTTTGTATGCACAAAATACTGATGGAGAATGACTTTAAGCCATCAGTTGAGCATCAAAGGCGGCTAAACCCGAACATGAAGGAAGTGGTGAGAGCGGAAGTTGTTAAATTACTTGATGCAGGCATCATTTACCCAATTTCAGACAGTCCATGGGTAAGTCCTGTACAGGTTGTACCTAAGAAGGGTGGGATAACGGTAGTGGAAAATGAGAACAATGAACTCATACCCACTAGACCGGTGACTGGTTGGCGAGTCTGTATTGACTACCGCAAGCTTAATACTGCGACTAGAAAGGATCACTTCCCCCTTCCTTTCATCGATCAAATGCTTGAGCGGTTGGCAGGGTATTCACATTATTGTTTTCTTGATGGATATTCGGGCTACAATCAAATTGCAATAGCCCCAGAAGATCAAAAGAAAACAACATTTATATGTCCGTACGGTACTTTTGCGTACAGAAGAATGCCCTTTGGCCTGTGCAATGCACCTGCAACCTTTCAGCGGTGTATGATGGCGATTTTCTCCGACATGGTGGAGAAATGCATTGAAATTTTTATGGATGATTTCTCAGTTTTTGGTACCTCTTTTGATAGATGCCTTAACAATTTAGAGATGGTACTTCAACGCTGTGAAGAGACCAATTTGGTTCTAAATTGGGAAAAGTGCCATTTCATGGTCCAAGAAGGCATCGTTCTTGGCCACCGAATTTCTCTGAAAGGCATAGAGGTAGACAAGGCAAAAATTCAAGTAATTGAAAAATTGCCCCCACCAAAGACTGTGAAAGGGATTAGAAGTTTTCTGGGACATGCAGATTTTTACAGGAGGTTTATAAAAGATTTTTCAAAAATCACAAAACCTCTCTGCTCCTTACTTGAGAAGAATAATACTTTCAATTTCTCTCAAGATTGCCTAAATGCTTTCAATGCGCTTAAAGGGAAACTTATCACAGCTCCTATCATCGCAGCTCCAGATTGGAGTCTTCCATTTGAGTTGATGTGCGATGCTAGTGATTATGCTGTTGGAGCAGTTTTAGGGCAGAGGAGAGACAAGGTCCTGCATGTTATCTACTACGCCAGTCGAACTTTGACCGATGCGCAACTAAATTATGCTACTACTGAAAAGGAGATGCTAGCAGTAGTATTTGCATTTGATAAATTTCGGTCATACCTCATTGGTTCCAAAGTAATTGTCTACACTGATCACTCGGCCATCAAATATTTGTTGGCAAAGAAAGATGCCAAGCCGAGGTTGATCAGATGGGTACTCCTCTTGCAGGAGTTTGACCTCGAGATCAGAGATAAGAAGGGAACTAAAAATGTCGTTGCTGACCATTTATCTCGTCTTGAGCAACCCCAAGACATTGTGGAAAGGGAAATCAATGAGGTATTCCCTGACGAACAGCTGTTTAAGATCATCCATTCAATCCAAATCAATCATACACCGTGGTATGCTGACCATGTGAACTACATTGTAAGTGGCATCACACCCCCTGATATGTCTTATCAACAAAGGAAGAGGTTCTTCGCTGATATGAAGCATTACTTCTGGGAAGATCCTTTGTTATTCAAACGGGGTCCGGATCAAGTTATCAGAAGATGTGTTCCGGAGGAAGAGATGGAGAAAATTCTTGAACGATGTCATTCTTCTCCGTATGGTGGTCACTTCGGTGCTGTGAAAACTGCATCGAAGGTCCTTCAATCTGGTTTTTACTGGCCAACCTTATTTTAAGGATGCACACACACTTGTATCTAAGTGTGATAGATGCCAACGGACGGGTAATATTTCCAATCGGAATGAAATGCCGTTGAATTCCTTATTAGAGGTGGAAATATTTGATGTTTGGGGTATTGATTTCATGGGGCCATTTCCATCCTCATTTTCAAATCAATACATACTGGTGGCGGTTGACTATGTGTCAAAGTGGGTAGAAGCGGTAGCTTTACCTACTAATGATGCTCGGGTGGTGGTAAACTTTTTAAAGAAAAACATTTTCTCACGCTATGGCACCCCCCGAGCCATCATTAGTGATGGTGGTAAACATTTCTGCAATCGCCTCTTCGACTCACTTTTGACTAAATATGGAGTCACTCACCGAGTAGCCACGCCA
Source organism: Osmanthus fragrans (assembly GCA_019395295.1). Classification (NCBI taxonomy): domain Eukaryota; kingdom Viridiplantae; phylum Streptophyta; class Magnoliopsida; order Lamiales; family Oleaceae; genus Osmanthus; species Osmanthus fragrans. The sequence continues at coordinate 12,337,385 of CM033347.1, read as the reverse complement.
TATCATCCCCAAACAAGTGGCCAAGTTGAAATATCTAACCGAGAGTTAAAGAGAATTCTCGAGTTGACGGTCAATGCATCAAGGAAAGATTGGTCCAAGAAGTTGGACGATGCATTATGGGCTTATAGGACTGCTTTTAAAACGCCGATTGGAATGTCTCCATTTCGACTTCTATTTGGAAAAGCATGTCATTTACCGGTCGAACTCGAACATAAGGCCTATTGGGCTATCAAAGCTCTGAATTTTGATGAAAAGTTGGCCGGTGAGAAGAGATTGCTCCAACTTAATGAGCTTGATGAACTCCGCCTTGATGCTTATGAAAGTGCTCGTCTTTACAAAGAAAAGACAAAGAGATGGCATGATCAGAGAATTGTCAAGCGGGAGTTCTCTGTTGGGCAACAAGTTCTTCTTTTCAATTCTCGACTCCGGTTATTCCCTGGTAAACTCCGCTCCAGATGGTCTGGTCCATATACAATTACAAAAGTTTATCCACATGGAGCGGTTGAACTTTATTGCAAAACAGGGAGTTTCAAAGTAAATGGCCAGAGATTGAAGCCATATTTGGGAGGTGACTTTGTGAAAGAAAGTTCATCTTTTCTTCTTGCAACTCCGGTGTAAAGATGCCCTATAGTCGAGCTAAGGACTATAACCAAGCGCTTGTTGGGAGGCAACCCAACTGTTTTAACTTTTGTTTTCTTTACTTGCTTTTAGGTAGTTGTTATTATTTGTGTTTACTTCTTTTTGTATTACATTGAATACTAATATACTCATTTTTTGTAGGACATTTTTGTAATCCCCGCCATTAGTTGATTTCTCAGGTTTTGGAAGAAATGAATTGCACACTGGTCTATTGCTAAACTACTCAACTGAATCTCAAGTCCAGTACACGCACTCGTTCCACTTCACAAAGGGCTGCTCAGGGAAGTTTCTTTATTTTTCTTTACTTTTGTTATAATTTACACATTGAGGACAATGTGTGAATTAAGTTTGGGGGTATTAGCCTTGCCGGCTATTGTTATTTGCTTGATGTTTAGCCTTGCCGGCCATTTTTGCGTTTGTACATATTTCATTTGTTATTAACATATTAGTTGAGCCTTGCCGGCTTTGAAATGCGTGATGTTGAAATTGTTATTGATTCATAAGCCATGCATGCATTCCAGATATACTATTTGTGCCTAAAATTTTTCGAAAATTGTTTATTCTATGTGAGATCTTGAGTTATATTGAGCACATAGTCACAATTGATTATCATTTAGATGCGGAAATAGGTGTTAGCGGTGAAAAATTTTGAATTGGTAGAACTTAGGTTGTGAGCTGTTTTGAAAAAAATTTATCAACCTATACTCTTTTTTCTCTTTCACTTTACCATTTACTGTGAGAAAATTTTGAATCAACTAGTTTGTTATTTTTATTGAAAAAGTAGTAACTGAATTGTGTGAACACAAAAACTGGTGAGATCTTGAGCTTATGGACTGACATTTATTACAGTCTCATTTCTTTCATGTGTGATTATTCCATGATTTTGTTTCTCTAGAACTTGCGTTGATTCTCGTCAAGATCACATTGACACATGGTTGCATGAACATGATTAAGGCCATCTTTGACTTACCACATTATCCAAATAGCTTACCCTGAAGTTAATATTTCCTTTTGATAACCCTATTGAGCTTATTAGTCTTTTCTTTAGTTACCTACATTACAAACTTTCATATACTGAAAAACAATAGTCTTAACCAGCCTTCAAAGCTAGTGGAGTATTGTTAGATTTCTGAATGTTGGGTGGCGATAGAAATGAAGTTTGGGGGTATCAATATTATTGAGGTATTCTGTTTGGTTTATGAGTTGATAAAAAAAAAAAAAAAAAAAAAAAAAAAAAAAAAAAAGATGATGAAAGGGTTGTAGAAGTGTGTGGAGGAGATTGCTTTGTATGTCTATATGTCTAATTCCTCCTGATATTCAAAAGAAAAAGGTGATTGTTTTGAAGTGATGATGAGTGAGAAGTTATTATTGGGAGTGGTAGGATTGTGTACAGATCCTATCTTTGTTAAGTTGAATATCTTTTACTCCATAAACTTATTTGAGGCTTCATAGTCACTTATCCAAATATTTCTACAACTTAACCTTAAGCCACATTTCAACCCTAAAAGTCCTTTTGATTTATGTAATGCATGTGATCTAAGTGGTGGCGATTGAGAAAATATGCAAGCTTATGGTAGAACATTTTCATTGGAATGATATTGAGCGAAACAGTGACCTGATCTTATACACTTGAGAGTGAGTGTTCATACTATTCTATTTCTGTGAGAATCTACATGTTCAGTTACTTTATCTTCAATTGAAATACTTGCTATTTGATTTTATTTGAGCTATTACAAAGAAAAGAGTGATTGAGATCAACCTGTAAATTTACACTTGGGAAATGAAATGAATTATCTATATTTGAGTGTGAATCTTACGAGCGGGAAAGAATATATTTGACCACTGAGGGTCGGGTTGGTGCCAATTTACATATTTTTCCATCTTGACATTCTTTTTCTGAGTTTAGATGATGATTGAAAATGGCTATGCACACACACACAGATCGAACATTGGATAAGCTTAATCTATTTTCGATAGCATTATTTGAAATGCATGGCTGTGAATTGATATACAATTTTGAACTCTTGATAATTTTGGCAAGGTAGCTAATATGTTGATCATTAGTGCATTTGCATGATTTTGTTAGAAGTCAATCTTGCTCGAGACGAGCAAGAGCTCAAGTTTGGGGGTGTGATAAGTGTGTTTTTACACACTTATTTTACACATTTTCTAATTTATTATTGATAAAATTGAGTTGATTTCTATGCATAATTGTGTATTTTGTACTTTTGTAGGCTAAAACCCTGAATGGAAGTGAAAACGACCGAATAGAGAAGAAAAGGGACTAAAAATGGACAAAGTTGTGAAGCTGGGGACTTAAGTGCAAAAGTCTAAAAGATGAAGGACTTGAAGTGCAATTAAGGAAGGGCTAAAATGTAATGAAAGTCAAAGTATGAGGACTTAATTGCACTAAATCAAAGTTGAAGGACTGCATTGCACTAGACCAGAATGTTGAAGGACCTGAGCTGCAAAATCACTTTAAAACATGCGACCGCATGGGTTTTAACCATGCGGCCGCACAGGTTAATCAGAGACGTCAACTTATTATCTTCATTTGTCTATGCGACCGCATAGAATTGAACTATGCGGCCGCATAGAGTTTAAATTTCATATGGCGGTTTTAAATTTCTTCTCGCGAATTTTTTGGTCAATGTTTGTATTATTTTTGGCTTATTTTAATGTTGGATATTTTGTTTGTCTCACAAAATATCCTATAATATCTAAGATATATTAGTATTCTATTATTTCCACCCTTGATATATACCACTTTGGTCCTTATTTGCACATACATTTGCACACACTTCTCTCTCATTTTCTCTCCCTCTCTCTCTCGAAAATCTCTCTCTCTCTCTTTCATTTTGTCTTTGTTTTAATTTGTTTTGTGTTTTGTAGGTTAATTAGTTGAAGGAAGTGGTGGAAAACAAGAGGTTATACAAAGAAAACTTTGGGAAATTGTTGAAGAAGTGCAAGAATCCATTTACAAGGGTTTTATCTTTAGTTTTTGTGTTCTTCAATCATATTTCCATTGTTTGTAATGTTTTGTAATATATAATCTCTTGTTTATTTTGTAGAATGATGAACTAACTAGTTATTGTTGGAATTTATGTATTAGTTTAACCCTACTTTCATTAATATCATGTTTTGAGTTGATAAATACATTTGTTATCAAAATATTGGTGTTTTGATTATTATGTTTAAACTTGCAATATTTATTTGATATCCATAGATATTGTGGTTAGGTGGATGTGTAGTTGTTGAAAAATAATTGCACATATTAGACCGAAATAATCAATTCCCTGGGTTTGTATGGTTCCGACTATACGCGTTTAGGTATATAGAAATATATACCTACCCTAGGTGACCCGTTGAGTATTTTCACAAAAATTTAATGCAATTGATTAATTTTGTATCGACATAGAAATATGTGGTATAATTTAATTGATTAGGGTTAATATCGCTCGAAAGAGGATATTAATTTAAAATTGGAAAATCGGGTCTGACTGATTATTTTGATAATTTGTATAAGCGCGTTTTTGACTTGATATTAATGAAATAACGGTTAAATGAAATCATAAATTCCAACATCCTTTTCAAATCAAATCTTCCTTCTTTTCAAAATTTTAAGTAATCTTTTTAATTAAAAATTGTGTTTTTACAGTTTATCGTCCTTTTAATTTCAAATTTTAATGTGTGTGTTTGTTTCGGGAATTTGAAACAATATACTCGTAATTGAAAACAACACTCTTCGAGGGATCGACATCCGGACTTAAAAGGTCCACTTTTACTACTTGTTCCCGACCCGTGCACTTGCGGCATCGTTTCGAAATTAGCGAACAACACACATAGAGATATAGGCCATTTCTGCCAAGATCCAGGCCTTGGTAACTATGCAACCCCCTAAGAGCAAAATGGATATTCAAAAATTAATAGGTCAAGTTGCAGCCTTGAACATATTCGTATCTCTAGCAGTAAATAGGTGTTTCCCCTTCTTCAAAGTTCTTAGAAGCAACCAAAACTTTGATTAGAATGAATAATGTAATTAAGCTTTCCAAGAACATAAACGTACATTGGCAACGCTTCCAGTTCTCACCAAGCCAAAACTTGGTGATACCTTGCTATTATATTTGGTCGTTTCTCAAAACACGACGAATGGGATATTGGTAAAGGAAAGTGGAAAGGTCCAACTACCCATCTATTATGTGAGTAAGGTACTTCTTGATGCAAAAACTCGATATACATAAGTCGCCTTGGTCATAATGGCCAGAACACTTGATATCAAAGTTTTTAGCAACTCACAACTAGTGGTTGGACAGATTGAGGGTGCTTTTGAAAGAAAAAAATGGAAAAAATGAGCTTATATTTGTTTAAAGGTACATGATCTTCGAAGACAATTCAAGAGTTGTGAAATTTTGAAAAATTGCCCAAGCTGATAATTGCAAGGCTAATGCATTATCTAGCCTTGTCTTCATAGGGTAGATGGACTCAATAGAATGGTACACATCAAGATGGTGACAGAACCTAGTATAAATCAGAAGCTCAACGTTATGGACATTGACCATGAACCCTCTTGAATGGACCCAATAATCAAATTCATAAGTAATGGGAATCTACCATCTGATTCTCGGACTACAAGGAGCATTAGGTCTCGAGCACCAAGTTATTGTATTATTCGAGGAGTTTTATTTCGTAGAAGTTTTACGTTTCCCTACTTAAGATGTCTTAGACCTTTTGAATCACTCCAAGTTCTAATTGAAGTTCATGAAGGTGTGTGTGAGAACCATCAAGGAGCTTGAGCTCTTGTCTACAAGCTTATAAGATATGAATGTTATTGGCCTAACATAAATAAAGATGCATTAGATTATATAAGGAGGTGTGACAAGTACCAGAGATTCGGCAATATCATACATACTACCGTCAAAGAGCTAACTTTTATCTATTGTTCAGTTCTTTCGAGCAATGGAAAATTGACATTCTTGGACCTTTTTCCTTGGCAAGAGGTCAACTGAAATTTGTTGTAGTGACGGTAGAATAATTTATCAAATGGGTAGAAGTCGAACCCCTAGCAGTAATCTCGGAGCCTAAGCTTAGGTCATTTGTATGGAAGTCCATTGTATGCAAGTTTAGGATACCAAAGGGTTCATAACAGATAATGTAAGCAATTTGATAATTTACAATTCAAAAATTTGTGTGCCAACCTCGGGATTGACCATCGCTTGATCTTAGTCTTATACCCTCAGAGCAATGGCCTCGCCGAAGTAACTAGTCGGATCATACTACAAGATCTCCGAACAAGGATAGTTGTCCCAAGGAGTTGCCCACCATACTTTGGACATACGGGGCTTCCCATAAGACAACAACCGGTAAGACCCTTTTTTGTTAGCTTTCAACATTGAGGCCACAATTTCAATTGAAGTCAGTCTCCCTAAATTAAAGAGACTTGAGCAAAATTTCAAAGGACAAATGATCAAACATCTTAAGCTACTTTAAGAAGTGTGAGAACATGCTTCACTTAGAACTGCAAGTTATCAAAATAAAATAGCAAGACACTTCAATATCAATGTCAAATCTAGAAGGTTAAGAATTGGAGATTTAGTCCTTAGAAGGACAAAAACTTATGTCCATCCTCCAGGGAACTCGGATTAGTATGGGAAGGACCCTTTGAAGTCATACGAAAAGTAAAAGGTAGAGCATACGACCTAAGGGACACCTCGGGAAAATCACTCTCAAGCTCTTGGAATGCTGACAATCTAAAAATTTATTACAATTAGCAAACCATGTCCCCAGGTATTTAGATTACTTAGTTTTTATTTACTTCGTACTGGGTTGGGCTTCTACGCCCTTGAGCAATTTATTTTTAATGTTTAGGCTGCATGCCTTCAAACAGTTTTATTTTTCATTAGTTTAGGCCTATGTGTCCTTGTACATTTACATTAATTTGATGTTGGAGTTTGCTTTAACAATAAAAACTTGCCCAAATGCCTCTTGTTAGCGTGAGGCCGTCCCCTGTGCATGCAGCTAATACATCTATTTAGCGTAAGGTCGTGCCTTGCATATGCAGCTAATGTATCTAATTAGCATCAAGTCGTGCCCTGTGCATGCAAGTAATACATTTATTTAGCATAAGGTCGTGCCCCACACATGGAGCTAGCTAATACATCTATTTAGCCCGACCTTTACAAGTAATACATCTATTTAGCATAAGTCGTTCCCTGTGCACGCAGCTATTCTTGACCTTTATGGCCCGACCTTCACCATCCACAAACAACACCAAGCCCCACATATTAAAACTTAAAAATATTACAACTTTTACAGAAGCTCGAACTATTTATAAAAAATAATGGCCAAGTAGTACGCTCGAGCTCTACATATTAAAGATTAAAAAAATTCAGATTTTATAAAAGCTCAAGCTACTTGTTAAAAGATAATTGACAAGTAGCATGCACAAGCTCTGGCTATTGAAGCTTGAGAATATTGAGCTTTGACATCAACAACTCGAGCTATTTTGTGCTCACCATAGCTGCCATAAGCTCGAACTTCACTTTTTCAGATTAAGAGTTCGACATTTGCTCATAACGAGCTCGATTTGTATTTTCAAATTAAATGCACAAGCATAACTAGTAATAACTGCATTAAAGAACAAAACCTCGAGCCATAGACTTTGTAATTAAAAATAAACCTAAGTTGGGCAATGTACTTGTTACATTTAAAAAAATAAAAAGGTTCGAGATAAGGGGCCTAATCTAAGTTCGTAGTATTGGCAAGATCACCTTGATCAGAAGTCTAGGCCTCCTCCCCCTCATCGTCTTCATCCTCAATCTCGAATGCAGAAAGCTCAAGCTCATTGACTAACTTCAGCTCTTCGATGACGGGCCTCAAGTCCTCAGACAGCTTGGTCAGCATAAGTTATGAGCAAGTCCCAGGCCATAATGGTAGGAGCCTAGCATGTACTGTCCCAGTAGCAACCCCGAACTCTTCTAACTTCTTGAAATCCTGCACTGCCTGACCTCGAGCCTTAACTAGTTGATCCTCAAAGCTTTCTTGGCATGCATAAGTTCGAGCTTGGACTCTTCTTCCTCATCTTTTGCAGCCCCAATTTGATGCCGAGCTTTCTTGGTTTCGATCCTGGCTAAGTCACACTCATCCTCGAGCTCGTGAACCTGCTTCTTGTTCTGCTTGATCTCCGTATCAAGCTCATCCAGCTTGCATGAGGTATTTGCCCCTTTTCGGACCAAGCCTCGAGCCACGGTCAACATCTAACGTTTAGAGTCATTAGCTCAAAGGTCTCCATCCCTTCATGATGTTCGACCTTATCAGCATATTTACTCACAATGCTCGGGATCAATGACATTGGATATACTCTTCAATCGAGCTCGAGGGGAAATGTCGTCATCCAAGTCAACAATCTTCGACGTACCCTAAGGAATGGGAAGTTGAACATTTGACCTGTGAGCGGGTTGTGGTGGAAGGATCGGGCTTTCTATCCTCGAGGTCTACCCAGCCCCACTTGCGACTTTCTTAGGAGCGACCTCCCTGACCGTCTTTTTCCCTTTCGACGGGGCAGATGCTTTAGGCTTTAGGCCTTTGGCCTTGTGGTAGACATTCGCAAGGAGCTTAGATAGATCAAAAGATATTTCTAATTCTGCAAAAAGTAAAAAGCAAGGCATTAGCTCGATCTTAAGTTTGGGGTAATACAAAAAATCGCACGGGAAGATAATGATCGTACCCTTGAGGGTACTTACATTGGCAAGGTCAAAGGTGTCATCCTCGAGTAGATAATCATTTTTTGCTACAAGACGATCCTCATTTATTAACTTCAACCTATCCATTTCTCAAGCCTTAAGGTATTCTTAACCCTCGTTAAATCAATCCTTATCAAGGATATCCCATTTCGGGCTAAAATGGTGGTTGGGGCATTGAGGCTTTAAAGAGAAAAAGCATTATTTCCAACCTTGAAGAGAGCTCGGGGTTTTAGGTGTCCTAAATCGCCCGTACGTAGATAAGTACACGAAGCAGTTGTACCCCTGTGCGAATTTCATGTAAAAAACAATCCTCAAGTGGTTGAGTACATAAGATGAAGAAGTATATCGAGAGCCTCCACCCGTTAAGGGCTAATTGGCCCGAGCACATAAAAAATGAGATCAAGAAGTGAATGAAGAGTGGGTGGAAAGGCCATCTAAACCCGAAATTAAGAGCATCCTTAGAAAATAGTCATCTCACCCTCTCGAGCATCTACTACCGTCTCAGGTGGTTCAGGCCCTAACATCATACAAAGGCATAACCTCGAACTCTCTAGTTGTCTTAATAATTTATACTTAGTGGGCTCTTTGGGGTACGTCAGGATAGTCCCATCTTCAAGATGCAAGCTAACAAGTATGGCATTGGAATGAGGAATGTACCTATGCCCTCGGGGCTACTAGTTGTCGAGCTCCCAGAAGAATGACTACTATTATCGCTCAGCCCTCTATTACTATCATTAGACCCCTTGCTGCTACCATTCGACATTATGACCTCGTAAAAATAATAAATAACTTAAAGGCTCGAACACTTACCTCTTAAGATGGTCGCTCACAAAACCCACTAGCCCCGAAATCGAACGGCTTTTACTAGGAGTTGAGAGTGAAAATGGAGTATGTCTTAGGAAGCTTAAATGTCGCTTGATCTTAGCCCTTAAATCCATGCTACATGTAAATCATATAAGATCGCATGCTACCTGCCCAACACATGTCTAACACGTGCTACGCATCCAACTATAGCCTACAATCATGAACGAAATTCAGCCTTAGGCTGTTGCGTCTTACCTCGCAACTCATGTACGTAACCGCTAGCTACGATTTGGATGCACGGGGCCTATGATGTACACAAATACAGATCGAACCTTGAGCTCAAACACAATAGCCCGACCTCATCCCCCCATTTATGCAAACTTAAAGGTCTGGCTAAATGTTGAGATCGGGCCTTAGGAGATCAGGCCATATTTCATAAGAACAATTTCTTTATCCTTATTTCACACCTTCAAAAAAATATTATTCCTACTTTGAATGTAATTCTTCATAACATTTACCCTTAACCAAACTACATACCCATCACAGTTTGATTCAAATTGTGGCAGTGCACTTTTAATATAACACAAACACCTCGCATGATAAAGATACAGATTAAAGGTGATTGAATCATTTTAGAACTCAATTATCAACATTTATAAATAGGATCAGAGTTTATTATTCAGGTACATTTTTACATATTTTTTCAGTTTATAGCATCAGTCATAAATTCTTTCTCTACCTTAAGTATCAAAGGAACGACGATGACACACCTCGACTCCTTTATTTCAGATACCAGAAGATCTTGTTCGTGCTCATTCTCAATTGTCAAGCTCGAAAATCAACGTATACGATTTTTGATTGCATCAATTTCTAATTAGTTTTTCACATTATTTCACTCTTTTCAGTCTTCTCTGTCTATGATTTTGTATTTTCTTAAATGTTATAAATAAATAAAATTAAATTAAAAAATGCCTCTTTTTCTCCCCACATTGGTAAAATACACAATAGAACTCTTTATAGACAAACTTTAATGAGCCTTTTGCAAAAAGCACAAGGCTCGAGTCCTCTTTTAGGAACCAATAATTATCATTATAAGATAGAAATATTGGAAAGAAAGAGAAAATAAGAGAATTTTGAATTTCTTTCTCTCTGTGAAGTGTTTTTTTTTTTTGAAGTAAGATTCTACTATGAATGAAGGCTGGTTTTGCGCAATGCAATTTTGCATTTGGTATTTCGAGCATAAAACTAATGATGTTGAGATATTCATCCTCTATCTAGGAAAGTTGGTTTGGCCGGTAACAATATCGGAAATGGAAGGGAAGGAAGGGGCTATGGTGGTTGGCACTTAGGTAGTGAGGGTGGGTTGTTTGAGTGGATGGCTTTACTATTTTTGGCAAATTTTTTTTTTTTTTTTTTTTAAAAATAAACTTTTTAGCAGTCAAATAGACAAGAAGTGATGGAAATGATTTTTTCTGCGCTTAAACGTATAGGGACTTCAGTGCCATGATTGAAACAGTAGGCCTTGATTCTACGGGAGGGCATACATGAAGGACCATTTGTGAAAATAAGTCATCAATTTATTGGAACCTTGGCTTTAGTCATGTACAGGCAACGTGGGCCTTCACGAGGGATTGGGTCACGATCATTGGACATGGACGTTATTTTAAAATATCGTCCACTGACAAATGACATATTAAAAAATGGGTTTGGAATCCGATTTAATAATGGAATTTAGTGGTTCAATTGCATGAAATCATCAATTTATAATTCAGACCAAAACCATGGGCACAGTGTTCTAACAATTCCATCAAACCCAAATAGGAAAGCCTCTAAAAGAGCCCTTTAAAGGCTCAGTTGAGAGCTCATATCTTATCTCTCAGTTCTTAAAACGTAATTGTGCAAATTTAGCCATGTTAGACAACAAGTCGAACTCGATCATGAGATCATTAATCTCAGACAATAAATTCGGGCTAAAGAAATATGGTTCTGGTGGAGTGGGATTAGGCATTGTGGCTGCCCTTGATAAATCTCGTGAGGTTAGTCTAGCCTTGTGTGGCCGGAATTTGAATCGATCCGACCCAGTTCCGGTCAATTCACCCAGGAATAAGTCGAGATTTAGGGGTGGTTTAGAGGACAATTTGGAGGAGGATTATACTATAGTGACTTGTCATGGTCCAAACAAGTCCTATACTAAGGTGTACTTTGATGGAGATGAACATGGCAGAAAAGGTGATGACAGAATCCCCTTCAGAATACAACACAATAATATAAAGACTAAAAGGGAAAGCGTTTTCCACATATCTCCGGCGAGATCCATAGAAGCTGCAGAATTTCCAGCTTCTGATTTTCTCAGTTCATGTCATATGTGCCAGAAGAAACTCCATGGCAAAGATATATACATGTACAGGTATTTTTTTTTTGTTTTTCCATACAGTATTCTAGAATTCAGTGTATAAAACTCACCCAGAAAAATATTGATGATCCATTTAAACTTGATTTCCAGGGGTGAGAAAGCATTCTGCAGCACAGAATGTAGATACAGACAAATAGTGATGGACGAGCGCAAAGAAAAATGCAGTTCTGAAGCTTCAAGATCTGTTGATGTTTCAAATGAAACAATCTTTTCAACTGGAATTCTGGCAATTTAGACTGAATAAATGGCTTGCAGATTCTCTAGCCATTATATATATATATGATTAGTATATACATATAGTACAACTTATTTTCTTTGCTTTTAAACCAAATTTTGGGAGAACTTTATGCAAATGAGTAAGTTAATTTTTAACTTTGATCATCAGCTCTTGGTTGTTGGGAACAGTGCATAAGCATCTGATCAAGATTTCCGTGCATATTTAGCTCTGGTTTGATTTAGATTAAAATCAAAATTTTAGTACATTTCGATAGAAGTGTATGGAATGTGTGATTAAAAATTTGTCTTTTATTATCTGTGGTTAAAATTAAATGTTGACTTTAACTTAAATTTTAATATTTTTTTTTAGTTGAATCAAACAGGGACATAAGCTATTGAGCAAAAATCTTGCAAATGAAAAGGGAAAAAAATGTTATTCTTCTCATTTTGCCGACTCCCCTTCCCCATCAAAAAGGGAAATGACACTTGACCAGACTCAATGTCAGGTCCTATGTCAATGGCGCCCCCTATTGAGGGGGCTGTCAAGAGTCTGCCCCATAGCAAACCCGCGTCAAAAAAGACAAATAGATACACATCTACTTTTGTCAAAAATAATGACGACTTATAATTTGGTTAAACTCTAATTTTATACACATATTTTATAGTTTTTACGACTTTTATCTATTACTTAACCACATTTTTCTTTGAACACAGTTACACACTACCTATAATCAATCATAATTTTTAAAGAGGAAGTTAATTGGGTAGTACAATAGATAAAAAATTTCTTTTTCTTTTTCTTAATCTCTGTTGATAAAATATTTTTCTTTATCTAATAGGTTCACCAAATTTACTATAAAAGACAAATATTTACTTTTACGGAAAGTAACCTTAATAAAAAAAAAATTAAAAACTCATGCGCATTGTAGACTTGATAATTTTGATCAGAGGCCGAGCCACAATTTCGATCCAGTAGATGCTTAAGTGGGAAGTTTCAACCAACAAAATAACACATTAGTATTAAAAAAATTAACGTATTAAAAAATAAAAATAATGTTATAAAAGAGAGAAAATGTAGAAGAGAGAATTAAAGTCAATACCAGTGTTTATTTTATTAATGATCAAAACCCTATATTTATAGGTAAGAATCAGAGATACAATGATAATAATTTCTAAAACTGCAGGGGTATAATTGTCATTTACTACAAACTCTAATAAACTTTCTCTTTACAACACTCTCCCTTGAATGACACATTACAAAATTTATGCCTCGTTAAAACCTTGTTTGATAAAAATTCAATGAGAAAAAAAATTCAAATAAAAGAAAAAGATTACATTATTTTGGAATATTAAAAATAAATGTTGTCACATTAAAATCTTGCTGGAAAAATCCAATGGGATAAAACATATACAAAGAAAAAAGAGTACAGGTACTCTCCCTGATATTGATCACTGCAAAATTTTGAGTCGACGCATTCCAATCTCATGGACTAACTTCTTGAATGTAGATGTTGGTAGGGCTTTTGTAAATAAGTCGGTCAAATTGTCACTTGAGCGAATTTGTTAAACATCAATATCGTCATTCTTCTAGAATATTGAAATTGGAGTGTTATGCTCTTTAGGAGCAATAACATATTATTGTTTGAAATAATAAATTGTATAAGAATTTATTCGTCATGAGTAAAATCATAATTTATGTTAAATTTAATTATGTTCATCAGGAACAAGTGAAATCTAACTAGATCATTAATGATAGTGTGTTATTTCAGAAGCAACAATATTATAAATTATTAATTTAAAGAAGATAAAAAAAAAAATTAATCATGTTAAAGACACAAAGATCATTTAATAATGATGATAAACGTATATCTTACGGAAAAAATAAAGTAAAGAGTGTGTGATTAAAGTATGAAGTAAAGATTGCAAACGTGATTAACTATACAATAAAGAAAATACAATTAATTTCGAAGAATATGACTAAATATCATATAATAGTTAACAAAATAATATCAACGTAACATAAGTTACGTATTTTCCTTCAAGAATAAACACTAATTTATAATAATATGTTTTTCGAAATATGTGTTATTTCGGGATCCTGTTATATTTTGATATTACTTCTTCAAGAGCAATATGTCAATCTTGTTTTGAAATATTTAAAAAAATATATAGTTTATACTCTTCTGGAGTAATTAATATTATTTAGGAATATTAATTATGATGTCATGCTACTTTAGGAGTAACAACAAATTATTTATAATAGACAAATCTACTATTAATATTCTTTTGAAATATTAATCATAAAGTTGTGATATTTCATGAGCAACAACATGATATAATATCAATTTATAATTTATAATAGAACATTTAAAATTATTTAATTAGGTTAAAAATATTAATTACCATACAAATATAAATATAAATTACCAAAAATGTACTAAAAAAAATCTTCATATATAAAAATTAACAAAATTTTATTGGCTAAATTTTTTATCAACATGTATTAGTAAAAAAAAAAAGGAAAGATGCCAAATGTGCACACTAATAATGATTAATAATAATTAATTGATTTCATGGTTGAGAGGGAAGACGGTATTTTAATTGTATATATATCTTTACGGGGAGGAGAGAAATTATGGGGTGTGAAAAAAATTGTGCAATGAATGAATGACTTATTAACAGTGAATCTCTCATGATTGCAGAAAAATAATTCTTTTAATTAATGTGCAATATTCTAGAATTTGACTAATTCCTGTCTTGGTTAAAAGAAAAATCATCATTGCAGAAAACTAATTGATACACAAATTGCAAAAATAAATGTAGTAAATTCGTTTTTATGTATATGTGTATAGGAAAAAAAATTCACAAAATAAAAAATTAATTTCAGTATAGGTGATAGATGATTATGTTTATAAAAAAATATATATATATATATTACCTTGAATAGACTCTGAAGAATTGAGCTTTCGTGCTGATAACGTGTTATAAAATAGAGAAAAAGTAGAAGAGAAAATTAAAGTCAATATCTGTGTGTATTATATTAATTATCAATGCCCTATATTTATAGGTAAGTATTAAGTATACAATAATAATAATTTCTAGAACTGTAGGGGTATAATTATCATTCACTACAAACTCTAATAAATTTTTCTTTTATAACATAATAAAAGATTTTTCTTTTTCAATTTTTGCATAATGGGTAAAATAAATATAAATGGAATTTTTCATTGGAAAATATCTTTCCATAACTGCATACGCATCATACAGAGCAAACTTAGCAAATTTTGAATCAAAATATCGTCACAAGTCACAACTTTTAAACTATAACAAACTTGTAATTTTAATTAAAATCATAATTTGGTGTGATTATAAGGTAAACGAACGTCAAATTGTCAAGAGCATTTCAACATTTAATTAAACATGTGGTGGGTTTTTACAAATTTACTCCACGAAAGAACAAAACTAGAGCAATGATCATAAAAATAAATAAATAAAAATTGAGATGTCAAAATGTAGATAGTTTTGAAACGTATATACTTTGTTGATGAATAAATAAATTTGTACTAGTACTAATTTCAAACTCAATATAATAAAACACTTGCAAATTTGAGGAATATTGGGGGGTGTTCTATTTGCTGTTTTCGGGTCATTTTCTGTTTTCGATTTTTCGAAACATTGAAAACGCGTTCTCTTTCCCATTTTCAAAAACAAGTTTTTGAAAACGGTTGAAAATTTTGTGAAGAAAACAGAAAACAACTTTTTTACGTTTTGGCTGTTTTCTTCACAAATCTGCCAAAACTCAAAAAACACGGGTTAAGAAATTTTTTTTTTCAAAACGATAAAAAGAACAAGTTTTCAACAATATCAAAACGGACACCCAAAATACAAAATGAATTCAAAACTCAGAACACAAAACTGAAATACGAAGAGAACGCTCCCTTAAATTTTAAGACATGGGGAAATCTAAAATGTAAATGTAAGAGAGAGAGAGAGAGAGAGAGAGAGAGAGAGAGAGAGAGTGGTGAGTAATTGGTAAAGTAATTGAAAAATATTTAAGTTAAAATGACTAAGTTGACCTAATGTTCTAATAATTTTAATTGTAAAGTTTAAGAAAGGAGGCCAAATTGTAAAATTAAAATTTATTTAACCAAGATAAAAATTAAAAATTAAAAAAAAAATATTTCGGACAGTGGAGCAGTTGTAAAGAATAATGAATTTCAATATTTTCATTGACGGTTAAAAAAAATGAATCTTTACAAGTCTTTATGTAGTACAACACAGAGTGAGAAGATACAAAATGATAAACCTTAATCTGTTGGTGATACGATACAAAATGATAAAACTCCAATCTATTGGCTACAATGGTAAGTCCCAATCTAATGATAATAGTTTGAACTATAACTGTTAGGCCTAAAATGTATTGACAAGTTCTGTATTCAAAATTCCATTTAATCGAGTGGTAATTGAGGACGAGTTGTCGGGGTTGGGAGTGTATTTGGAATGATTCAAAGTCAGCTCAAGAAAATCAAGACAAGACAAAATCACTCGTTGTCTTTCGCTAACCACTCAAGCGATGTTAACAGTGACATGACCGCTAACTGTGCCTGTGCGCCACATGACCGTACGAACAGTCGTGTTCATTGGCAAAATTCTGGTCGCAATTTTCAGTCTATTTTACAATCCTAAACAACCTCAAACATTTTATATAATAAATACTCAAGCTATGAATGTCTGTATAGTGTGTTGAGCATCTATTCATTCAAGAGAATACTTTGTTGAAGATCAATTACATAATATCCATAATTCTCTTAACTCAACCATAAGATCAAAACACCAAAATACCAAAAGATCAAACACCAACAAAATCCTTTACTAAATAACTTTCGAAGTTCTAAAGATTTGGAGAGGTGATAGGAGTTCTAGTTTGTGAAGAACGAGTTCGTTCTTGGTGATCTACAAAGGAAAAAGAAGTCCAGAGGTCCACGAGCTGAAGCTAGTGCTAGAGTGCACAGCCGAGGAGTTTTTCAGTGATTACAAGTTGGGAGTCAGAGTCTACTAAGATTTAGTTATTTGTGGACCAATTCAGTAAGTCCAATATTTTCTAGTGGATCTTTTACTGACAAAGAGTACTCGGAGGTATTTATCTCTTGAAGAGTTCTTCAAGGAATTCGTAAACAAATCTCAGTGTTGATTTACTTTGCTGCTTTGATCTATATGCTTGATTAATTACTAGGGTTTAATTTGATTAAACTTCGTCTAGATATAATAATTTGTAACTTATTGCATGTTATTATTTGTTTAGTTTTAATTTCGCATATTACATTTATTCATCCTCTCTAAGTGTTAGTTGGGTCGAATCTCGTTATTTCAATAAAGAAATGTTAAATTGCTTATGTTGGCTGCAAATGAAACACTTTGAGATAATCTTTACCTTGGCTTTGTAGAGTTTACCAGCAATTCTTGTATGACCCAAGCTTAGAGATTGACGATTGATATTATCTACAAATTAACATTATCTTTAACAGGCTCTCGCAAAATGAAGCATCTATTGGACATTTCATTCTTGGGAAGTAAGTTGAAAATTTTGGCGTAGAGAGTGGCTTAATGATAGCGTCAACTAGTTGGTCATTGGAGGAGATGTATGACACCAATTATGTGTCATATATGTACCCCGAAAGGTATAGGTAGAACTGATTAACTTTTTATTAAACACTTTTACTTATACACAGCTCCGTTGATTCCTATATTATGTTTTTCTTCTCCGACTATTTACTCTCACGTAGGAAGTCGAATGAGAAGAAAGTCCCAAACTCTTTCTTGTAGGTAGCAAATTTGCGGAGTGAGGCTCCCATCGCCACACCTTGCTAGCAAAGTTGAAGAGCTGTGTCGGAGTAGTGTCATATATTGAAGTTCATTTGTAGAGTCTATTTGATATGACTTTTATTTTTATTTTTGCTTTTGCTTTTTGTAAGAAATCTTTTGGAGGAAGTTGTCTTAGTTTTTGTTTGAAAATTAATTTTTTAGAGCACTTCCCTTTCCATAAGTTTTTTAAAGGAAGTCACAATGGATCAACTCTAAAAGCTCTTCTAACTACCGAAAATACTTTCATAAAATTAATCAAACGATTTTAAAGATAATTTTTGAATCTCAAAAACTCATTTTGACTTTTTAAAAATTATGTCAAATGGCTTATAGTTAGGACATGGGTATGTAAATGAGCTTTTATTCTTTGGAACTCTTTCAGTTACTTCGTTTAAGAAGGACCCATTACAAGCCCAATAGAGAGAGATCAAGCCCAGCCCGAATTCTAACGAAAATATGCCTAAAAAAAGGAGTTAAATCCATCAATGGTTACTGAACTTTATACTTAGTGTCAGCATATGGTCACCCAATTTGATTTTATTTCACCATGATCACAAAATTTTTTACTTACCATGACTACAAAATTTCATATAACATCTTACCATGACTACTCAACTTCTTTTCACCATTTTCACTAATTTTAAAATGAATAAAATGGTAACTTTGCATTATATATATAAAATAAATTTAAAAAAACAAAAATAAAGTTTTTTTAAATAAGTTTTTTTTTTTTACTTTTCGAAGTAATGTTTTTTAAAATAAGTTTTTATTTCAATTTTAAAACATTTTTTGAATTAGTTTTTATTTTATTTTAAAAACATTTTTTTAAAATAAGTTCTTATTTTTTTTTAATTTTTGAAGGAACCTTTTTAAAATAACTTTTTATTTTATTTTTAAAACTTTTTTTTTAAAATAAGTTTTTATTTTATTTCATTTTTTAAAATAAGGTTTTTTTTTATTTATTTTATATATATAATGTAAAGTTATCATTTTACTCATTTTAAAATAGTGAAAAAAGTGAAAAAAAAAAAAAAAAAATTGGGTGGTCATGGTAAAATGATATATGAAAATGGATATCCATTGTGAAATAAAATCAAATTGAGTGGTAATTGTAACGTTAAGTATAAAGTTTAATGATTATGGTAAAATAAATTTAAATTTGTTGGCCATAGTGAAAAAAAATCAAATTAGGTTACCATAGTGACACTAAGTGTGTATTCAATTGAAACTTTTGAAAACTTTAATGAATTTTTTTTAAGTGATGGATTCTGTGAATTTCATGGAGTTTTCATAGATTTATATAAAATTAGTGGAAGTTTTGCGTAAACTTATATAGACTTTCATTTTAAAAATTTTATAATTTTTTGTAGAATTCAAAAATACTTTTTGAAGGCTATCATTTCAAGTAGAATTCACTTGAATTAGTGCAATAATGTGAAATTCTCACATACGAGGTGGTAGTTCCCACAATTTCTCTTTCCCTCCCTAGTCCCCTCCTCATATAATAAAAAAAAAATTGAAGACCTTAAATAAATAAAAATAATACATATATATGATAAAAAATAAATTTAATATTCAATATTATTAATATATTATATCTTTATAAAATAAAAAAATCAATATATTTAAATTTAATTATAAACAATAAGAAAGAAAGATAAATTGAAATAAATATAATCAATAGGAAAAAATAATTTTTAATTATACCTCTAATGTTCGTAAAATGAAAATGAAAAAGCATTATAGTTAAATTTTGAAAATATTTTACTATTCTGTATTTATTTATTAACATGTCTTTATCTGATATCTTATATCCATATTCTACAGTATTATCATTTAGTATTTTGTAACTTATAAGCATTATCGTTTTTCCTCTTTTAATTTCAGTATTTCACAATGATTTCTAACCATAAAAGTTGATTATCTATGTAGACTACTAGATGATTTTATTACTTTTAAATCAAAAAATCTTTAATCTCTATGTTAAAGTTTTCTATGTCTTGATTTATATATTTAATTTTTGCTTTTCTAATTTTTATATTTACATTAATGATTTCCAATTTAGTTTCTATTTTTATTTTTATCCCCGTCTCTCAAATCTCATGATTAGTGAAGGCAATTTTTGAAATTTTATTTGAGTATTTTTTGTTTAAAAGTTAGTACTTAGAGACTTTTATAAAAGTCTAAAATTTGAATACTACAAAACTTATAAACTTTTCTAAAAAATTTTAATTTAATACATCGTGATTTTTTAAAATTTTAAAAGTCTCAATTGAATGTATTTAAAGAATCGAAAAAAAAGTTTACATTAAGTCCCCGTTTGGCCTTCATTTTTTGGAAATGAAAATGTGTGTTTTTTTAAAAAAATGAGTGGTTGAAAAATAATAAAAAGTTTTCGATTTACGTATAATATTATTTTATAAAAGATTGTGTAATTGAAAATAGGAGAGAAAAAAATATAATGTAATGAAATATAATTTAACGATATTCAAACATGGTCTAAATAGGGGTTAATTATATAAATGGTTACTGAATTTTGCCATATGTAATTTAATAACTAAACTTTAAAATGTAACTCAATGGTCACTAAATTTCACCAAATGTTACTACTTATAACTAAACTTAAAAATGTATCTAAATGATCACTGAACTATGCACCATGTTACCTATTCATTACTTAAATGGAAAAATCCATTAAGTTCAACAAATCAATATCTATGAAAGAATAAATCAAGGAAAATGAAGGGTAAAAAGGGAAATAAAAAATTAAAGACCTATAAATCGAATAAAAATATAATTTTTGTTGATATTCATCCGTTACGATGAAAGTACGTTTTACTTTTAGATCAACAATATCAATTTACCGTATCTCAAATTTCAGATAAACAGATTGAAAGCGAACTAGTACGAACACTGATTAACAGAGAAAAATTAAATAAAAGTACAAAAATGTTCGAATAATGCCAACGCAATTGAGGTCGATTTGATTTTTCAACTTTTTTCCCTTCATTTTCTTTAATTTCTTCTTGAGCGATGAATGAGTAATACGATGCATACTTCAATGATCATTGAGATTCAATTACGAAGTAGTAACATTTGACGAAATTTAGTGACCATTTAATTACATTTTAAGTTCAATTATTAAGTGATAACATATGACATAATTTAGTAATCATTCATATAATTAATCCATCTAAATATTCTTAAACATTTTAAATCTCAAAAAATTATTAAAATTGTACCATGTAAAGTTGGGTGCAGACTGTGCAGTGGATTTAACCCCTTAAAAAAACTCATGCTTAAACCCTCAGTCTCAGTCTTGTATCAATTCATTATGCCCTCCAGAAAGCCAAAACCCTTTCTCTTTCATCGGCAAATGCATTGATGGATGAAAGCTAGATAAGATTTCAACTACTGACGTCATATGTGCATTTCTTCCCATTTAGCTGTGATTTCGGTTGGAGTTTTAGATTGTTGGAATCAGCACAAACAATAGTAGCTGTAGTTTGTGGAATCATTTCATGTTTTATCGTTACCTTTGGATGACATCTGTTAAGCAATTTCTATCCACGGCTTCCGCCTCTACCAGCTTCCGCCTCTTCGTTATGGTGACAATTTTCCCCTTATACGTCTTTCTTAGTTTATTATTAAACGTTTTAGTTTAATGTTTTAATCAAGTCCGTTTAGGAAACAGGAAAAAAGATGGATAATTGCAAATGGACTTGTTTTATGTTTTTCATGTATTATTTGTGGGTTTCATTGAGAGATGTATATATTATTTGAAATTGTTGGCTATGCACTTTATGTACATTTTTATGATTCACTCTTTAGGTTTCATCTTCTGTACCTAAGATTTCAACTTTTAATTATAGTGGCACGTGTATTCCAGAGAACCAAAAAATTATTTTAAGATGTGCATATCTAATTGAAGTGATTTTTCGGAATCTTTTGGTAGTAAATTACCAATCTTTGATATCTTTAAATCCACTGCCGGTTGTGATGACGATCACAAGTGGAAAGTATCCTTGTCTTCACAACCGAAATACTTGATTTGGATGAAGCAAACTGAGTCATTCCAAGCCTCTCTAAATCTCAGTGAAATTCTCTTCAGAAGAATGCTATATCCACATGTTACTCATTTTTCAATTTTAAAATAAGAGGGAGTTGAGTTCTGACAGTTTCCAACCGTTATCATCTCGACCTCAGATGACTGTTTCTACTACCTCTTAACTTCATGGATTAGGTCAGGTAGGCCAATTATGGATGCCCAACTGAGGTCTAGTCACCAACATCAATTGTACATTTGAGAAAAAAGCTTCAAACTTTGGGTACCTCTTTCACTGGATATGGTGATAAGAAATTTTTCGTTGACAAATGGTATTTGTGTGTTATTGATTAGTATTTTTAATTGCTGAATTTCACCTCGTGTTGTACTGTATTTAACTATTAATGATAAACTTGTTAGAGTTCTTGTTATCTGGATCAGAAACATCATGTGCTCTTTTATTCTGCTATTTTTTTGCAGTGTAATAAATTTTCTATTGTCTTTTTAAGTTACAGAACAGGACAGTAATGAATCACCCAGGGACTTGTTTACGGTGTGCACCATTTTCAAGTGCTGAAAAACTTCATCATTTTCCACGAAAAGCTAGGATATGTCTCGTACTCTCAAATATCCAACCGAAAGTTCTTAGAGTCAAGTCAGAAAAGAAACTTCATCTCCTGGGAAGATATTCTGAAGTGCCTTGTCCTTTTTCTGCCTTCAGAATCAAGTCCCAGTCTGTATACTGGTCATTCAATACTGCAATGGCCTTGAATGTTCCAAACTATGCGTTAATAAGTGGGCTGAGTTCCACTTATTTTGTTAGTGGTAGAAGGTCCTTTTCCCAGGTTACAAGGACTTTATCAAATTGGATTAATGATGGTGGGGCAACGAAGGGTGGCAAAGGGAAGAATTCTTACTTCAAAATACTCACTAAGAATCGGAAGGGTCTATACCAAATAAAGGCAATAGACAGTGAGGAATTAGCAAGAAGCAGTTTTGAGGGTACGACAGCAGCTGTTGATGACGATGTATCCACATCCAATGACCAGCTTCTTCACGACAGTTTGAGTTTCTCAAACAAAAATAAGATCCAAACACCTAATGGTAAAGGTAAATCAAAGCAGCGATCGAGAAGCAATAAAAACCAAAATCAACCTTCCAAGGCTGGTGCACCTACTGATGCAGCAGATCTGCCACTTGACTCAGAAAAAGTTTCTCAGCCCAAGAAGACTAGAACATGCATTAATAAGAAATCTACTATATCTTCAGAGGTTAGCAATCTTCTTTGTGTTGACTCATGAATTTACTCGTTGTGGTATGTTAACTGAGTATTTATATTTTAGAGTGATTCAACTGCAAGTGCTCCTACAGAAGTAATGGGTGTCGGCATTTCAGCAAAAGACTTTCCAAAGAAAATGACAAAGAACTCCAGCGGAAAAGGGAAATCAGTTAAAGAAGCACATAGTGTCATTAAATCAGATGAGAAAGTGACATTGTCATCTGGTGACAATGAGGTCTCTCAGAGACGGCAATCACACATGATCAACGAAACTAAGTCTCAGGGACAAAAGACTTGGCAACAATTGTACCCGCCAACTAGTAAATCAGTCATGATTGTGGAGTCTGCTACTAAGGCAAAAGTGATTCAAGGGTACCTTGGAAACATGTTTGAAGTACTACCTAGTTATGGCCATGTCAGGGATTTGGCCGCGAGATCTGGATCCGTGCGACCTGATGATGACTTCAGTATGGTGTGGGAGGTTCCTTCTGCTGCCTGGACTCATCTTAAGGTTATCAAGGTTGCACTGAGTGGGTATGGTATCTTTCTTCTCCAATAGCTTGTTATCACTTCCTGTTAAATTTGAAGTCTGGGATCTGCTTCTGTCTTTTTGTTTCAGTATTAGAAGCAGACTTTCTGTTCTTGCATTTATTGTTTCCCTTTTATTTTAATTCTTAATCAGTTTGTCTATTTTCTCATCTCTGTTTCTTTGTTCCAGAGCTGAAAATCTTATTCTGGCCTCAGACCCTGACCGTGAAGGAGAGGCCATTGCTTGGCACATCATAGAGATGTTGCAGCAGCAGGATGCTTTGCGTGAAGATATCAATGTGGCAAGAGTTTTCTTTAACGAGATTACAGAATCATCTATTAGAAGTGCCCTCCAGACTCCAAGAGAAATCGATGCGAACTTGGTGCATGCTTATCTTGCGCGACGTGCTCTTGATTACTTGATTGGGTTCAATATTTCCCCATTGTTATGGAGGAAATTACCTGGTTGCCAGTCTGCTGGACGAATCCAATCTGCTGCTTTAGCTATTATATGTGACAGGGAAAGGGAAATTGATGAATTCAAAGCAAAGGAGTATTGGACGATTGAAGTTGAATTCCTCAAGAAAGATCCAAATTCTGCCAACAGTATTTCGCTTACATCACGTTTGACCCATTGTGATTCCAGAAAGCTAAACCAGCTTTCAGTCAGTGCTTTTTTGGTGGCAAAGGATATTGAACAAAAGATTACTATGTCCAAGTTTAAAGTCATCAGCTCTAAAACAAGCAAAAGTCAGAGAAATCCTCCTCCTCCATACATAACGTCAACACTTCAGGAAGATGCTGCAAACAAATTGAATTTTCCAGCTTCGTATACAATGAAAGTTGCACAGAAGCTGTACGAGGGAGTCCAATTATCAAATGACAAGGCAACAGGATTAATAACTTACATGAGAACAGATGGGCTCTACATGTCCGATGAAGTTGCAAAGGATGTTCAGTCCTTTATTATAGAAAAGTATGGGGAAAATTTTGCATCAAACAGTGCACGCAAGTATTATAAAAAGGTTAAAAATGCTCAGGAGGCACATGAAGCCATTAGACCGACTGATATCAGAAGACTGCCCTCAAGGCTTGTTGGAGTACTTGATAAAGATTCTCTGAAGTTATATACTCTTATTTGGTCTAGAACGATGGCATGCCAAATGGAACCTGCTATCATTGAGCAAGTGCAACTTGATATTGGGAATGCTGAGCAGTCCATTGTGTTTCGATCTACAGGCTCAAGGGTCAGTTTCCTTGGCCACTGGACTGCCTATGAGGATGCAGAAACTGGCACAATAAGATGTGATGAGCATGAAGAGAAATCTCACAGTAAAATATTTGAAACATTAGGTAATTTGAAGTATGGCCAGACATTGTGTTTGGGTAAAGTACGTCTTGATCAACACTACACCCAGCCTCCACCACGCTTCTCCGAGGGGTCATTGGTCAAAAAATTGGAGGAGCTTGGCATTGGAAGACCTTCTACTTATGCAACCACAATTAGAGTGCTCAAAGATAGAAATTATGTGACAACTAGAAGCAGGATACTACATCCAGAATTTCGCGGTCGAATGGTATCAGCATTTCTCTCCCACTATTTCTCTGAGGTAACAGAGTTTAGTTTCACTGCTGATATGGAGACTGAACTTGATAATGTTTCTGCTGGATTGACTGAGTGGAAAGGCCTTCTAAGAGATTACTGGACAAGATTTAGCAAGTATTGTGAGCTGACAAGCAATGTTCATATTCATCAGGTGGAAAAGATGTTGGAGAAAACATTTGGCGATTTCTTATTTGCATCTCTTCCTAGTGGAAGTAGAATATGCCCGAGTTGTTCAGAAGGAACTTTAATTTTCAAAATCAGTAGGATTGGTTCTCGATATTTCATTGGTTGTGATCAACATCCCAAGTGCAAGTGAGTATAACCCAGCTTGAGGAACCTTGTTTTACTTTTATATGTTCTTTTGTTTTAATGCCTCCGCAGATTTCATTTCATGTTTGAATGTATCCTGCATGTACTCTTATACGTTTCTATACACACATATGCACAAAGGCTATTCATGGGTAAATAACTAAATATTTACATTTTTCAATAACCTTTATTTGCAACAATTGATGATGACTTGCAGCAGAATTTATTACACTAGGATTACAAACTAACCTTTTTAAAAATCCAAAACAAAGAATCTTCAAGAAGTACATCTAATCAAGATTCACAAGCTTTAATTTCTTCCACAATAACCCTTTTCATGGCCGCAGGTACTGTAGCCATGTAATTTAGTGGGGTCTACATTGATTTTCTGTCAGTATATTCAACCTTTGTTTAAGATATATTGTTTGTTGGTTGGCTTACATGGATATTGTGACATTTCAATCATTCCACAGATACATTGCTAAGACACTCTATGGTGAGGAGGATGAAGAAGTTGATCGAGAAAGAAATAGAAACA
Organism: Osmanthus fragrans; assembly: GCA_019395295.1. Taxonomy (NCBI): domain Eukaryota; kingdom Viridiplantae; phylum Streptophyta; class Magnoliopsida; order Lamiales; family Oleaceae; genus Osmanthus; species Osmanthus fragrans. The sequence goes on along the minus strand of CM033347.1, from coordinate 12,311,407 downwards.
ATGTAGAGGAACCAAAGTTGCTAGGACTCAATCCTGGTTCCAATGAGAAGGTTTTTACTTTTACGTTAATTCTTGTTCATTCTGCTCTGTAGATAATTGCATGTTTTATACGTGGTTTCACATTTATGTCTTATCTTCCTCATCTGCCCAGGTTTTCTTGAAGAAGGGTCCTTATGGATTTTATGTTCAGCGTGGTGAAGATAGAAAGGGGTATTTACCTAAGAGAGCCTCGGTTTCCCAAGTATGTTGGCATTCTGGTGGGGATTTAATGTTCTCAACCCACCCCCCCACCACCCCCCCAAAAAAAAAAAAAAAAAAATCTTCAATTCAAACAGTGTGGATAGCTGTATATTTCACTGCAACAATAGTTTTGACAAAGTTAGAGCATTTGCAGACAACATGAATGTCAATGCAATTGCTTAAATTGTTGAATTCACCTTTTAAGCAATACTTGAAAAACACTCTGTTCCAACCATACCCGTGAAACCGGATTTATCTAATGTTATAAATTTGAAAATTTAGTCTTATATGAATTTTCTCCAATCCTTATCCTACGTCCTTAACTGTTTTTTTTCTTAGGAAATCCCACTTCTTCGATATTTTATATCAATTTTATGCTTGTGTAATAATGGAAATTAAGATTGGTCTAGTTGTTATATGATGCTTACCATGTCACTTCTCCATTCGTTAATCTGAGAACTATATTCTCTCCTATGCTAGATAAAGGATGTGGATTCGATTACCTTGGAACTTGCCCTTGAGTTGTTGCGCTATCCTGTGACTTTGGTATGTTTCAATTTAACTTATATCTTCTTTCCTCACCTTTAATCATATTGCACTAATTTAAAATTAACTTTCATGCCAGGGAAACCATCCAGAGGATGACCAGCCTGTAGTACTAAGGCTTGCAAAGGTTGGATTTTCTATTAGACACAGGCGTACTATTGCTTCTGTGCCCAAGGTAGTTTATTATGCATTATCACTGATTATTGTTGGTTGTGGTTTATATTTATATTTTTGTTTCTATTACCTTCCAACACCAATTTTGGTTTCTCTGAAATGCTTGATTTGATGGGTTTGAAGATGTTGATGTGTTCCCTTTACCTGATTTGGTTCACAGAACATGACCCCTAAGGAGGTAACTTTAGAGAGAGCTTTGGAGCTACTAAAGAGTAAAGATGTTAGGAGGTGTGGGCGACCAAAGCGCGAAGTAAAGGTTGAAGAACATGTTGAGGCAATATAAGGATACCCGTGATTAGAGTCCAGGCCATAGCGATTCTGATTTACTCAAATAATTAAGAGATTAGCAGTCTCCTCTTGGAACTGGGCTACAGGAATAGCAGTACAGAGGAGGATGTTGACTTCCGCACAGGCATCTACTGGTTCTTTCAAAACGGGGAAAAGCGTATATTGATAGTAAAAATCAAGCGTTTGTATAGGTACATGAAACTATTTTTAAAATTTTCAATATTCATTGTTTATTTTCTTTCTCTTGGTAATTCAGGCAGCTAAACTTCTACTACTATTTTTCTGCCATTTACAAGTATAGAAATTGGTCCATTATGAAGTTAGAAGTTGCAGATGTTGCCCTATTTGATTGAACCAACCAATCCTTTTCATTTCAAATTCTTGGAGGGGATTTTATAATTTTCATCTTCAAATCTCCATCAACTGTCATTGGCTTCATCACATATTACAGCGGAAGAATAAATGAGCATGTTTGCTATTTGCTTGGTTTTGACCTTAGATGGTAAATGACTTGGCGTTTAATGGCGATTCATTTTCATATTCCTTGGCTAAGCATTTATTTAATATCATGATATAAGAAATAGTCTAGTTGAATATTAAATGTTAAAATCGGGCATTTACCATTCTCTCGCACTTTGGACGAATTATTTGAAAATCTACCCTTAGTTCAGGCAGCCGTTCTTGTGATCCCTCATAAAATTTCTTAGGAATTTACAGTTTGATTCATTTTACTGACGTTGAGTTAAGATGTCTCTGATTCGTTGCAGATTAATTGAATTAAAATTCTATAGCACCACTCTATACAACCTTTTCATGTCGATCTGAGATAAATATGAGGTAAATGATCGTTGAACCTGATTGAGTTACCCATTTATAAATCATTTCAGTTCATTTATACCTTGCACACTGATATTTTCAGTGGAAATAGAAACTTCGAGCTTCCTGCTTATAAATTCAGAAGAGGCTTTGTGAGATGAATAATGCTATTCAGCCCCAGTAGACCAGTCTATGTGGCAGTGATATCTACCACATTGTCTAGTGCATACAAATGTATCTCAACTTCACTGGACAATGTAAAAGTGGCCCACTGCGACATAGATTGGTCTGGGACTAAATAGCATTATTCTTGCGAGATGAACTGAGAGCATTATATTCTGGTCACATTTTATTTCAGTTGTAGAGGATGATTTTATGGACAAGAGAACCCGTCAGTTACTAATTTATATTTTTGTTGTCAAATGTAATGTGGACTGTTACTGTAGAGATACTATGAAACTTTTAGTCACGGTGGTCTTAAAGAATTATTTGAAAATCAAGGTGTTAAGATTCACTTTGCATTTTTTTAGAACACTATCAGAACCAGAAAATCAAGGGCTGTTTGATTGATGAAAACTGAGGGAAAAAAAATCATAGCCATTCGAGAGGGCTAAACTCTCCTAAGGTCTCACTTCTTACTACATAAAAAGCCTGCCTTAATGATCCCCTCTCTCTCCTCTCCTATTTATTTCCATCTTCTAACTAACTTCCCTTGCTTTTAACAGATGGTTGTTTCTTAACAGATCTTGGTTGCCCTCGAACTGCGTCCAGATGGTTCTCCGGTCTTCTTTGCCCATCTAGAATATTTATATCGGATGGAGGCTTATCAAGAGGCACAGGCAAAAGATTCAAAAACTGTCTTTGTTAAAAAAACCTTTACGTGTCACCATCCATTGCATAATTTTGCACATGAGAAGTTCACATCTATTTCTCTTATTCTAATGGTATGTTATTCTCATGACATGACCCACAGTATCTTGTCGCCAATTTTATCGCAGTTTATTTTACCTATTTTGCTCTGAAAAAGTCAATAAAATGCAGCTTTCTGCAACCATCTTCCAGCGAAGTCGTCTTCTTTTTTTCCCTGCATGATGTTCATGTGGATTGTCAGAGGACTCTGCAAATGTTCTCTTGAAGACGCCAACTAAGATGATAGCATCTTAATCTTTTAAAAATCAATCTATCTGTTTGATTGCAGAGACATTAGATCTTCAGTATTTGCACTTTAACATCAATCCTCTAATGACTTTCAAAAAACAACTAAATTACACGACGCTGAGTTAGCGTGTTTGAGAGGACTACAGCTGGTGCGTCAAGTATTCTGATTGAGCTGGAGGTAGTAATCACCATATCTATGTATATTGGTGTCATGAGTCAAACAGAGCTGACATCGACTCAAAATTCACGGGGTATCAACATTGGCAAGTTTGAAGAGGACAATCATCCCTGTAGTGGCACATAGGTGTTGTATGGTATTTGTTTGAGATGAATGATACAGATTGGAAACTTTGAGTCTAATTGATGCGAACCTCGTAGTAACGGTGATTACGAAACCCACAACTAGATTAATGCGGAAACCCAAAAACGCCAATTAAACCCGGGTTGAACTTAAACCCAACAAAGTGAACCAAAAAATCCAACGATAACTATGATGCGTTGAATCCCTTGATTACACAAATGAAGAACTCGTGTATCGATTTTGAACACACAAGAAGTGATCTTGGAAGTTTGATTTGTTGTTCAATGAAGAACAGAGGAAAAACAAAGCTTTCAATTTTTATTCAATATGTCAAAAGTCCCAAAATAACAAAGTGTTTAGGTGTTTATACTAGAACCCTAAATCTAGTAAAAAATGTGCACAAGGTAATAAATATTGTCAAAATAGGGAAATAAGGTAGAATTCTAAGCGAAATTGGTCTCTTGCCAAAATTAAAATTCTCGCTAATTTTTATAACCAAGCGGTCGCTTGGAAGGTTTGTTTTGCCTCCTTGGAGTTTCGGTAAGGGGCTGAGCGACTGCTTGCCCATTTAGCTTGAGCGGTCGCTTGGTTGTTCCGATAGGACCCTTTCTTCGGTTGCTTATATCGTGTTGATCCACTTGGTTTTCGGTCTCGACTCCAACATGAAACTTGCTCCATTTTACGTGCCGAACATAGTTTTATCAATAGTAGCTTTGACGAGCATCTCCAACGCCTCTTTGACTCGTTTTGCTCTCGATCGCGTTATTGCCCCTTCCTCGATAATCAACGGGTCTCGACTTGAGCTTGCTCTAGGTACTCCCGCATCCTAGCTCATATCATCCCCTCCCTCTTCAAAAGGATTCGACCTCGAATCTGTATCTGCATCAAACAGAGAGAGATCAGCAATATTAAATGTAGCTGACACATTATACTTACCTGGGAGATCCACTTGGTATGCATTGTCATTGACCCTCTTGAGGACTTGATATGGCCCATCTCCACATGGCTGCAACTTAGACTTCCTCTGCTCCGAAAAACACTCATTTTTGAGATGTACCCAGACCCAATCTCCTGGTTCAAAAATCACGCGTCTCCGTCCTTTGTTCACTTTCTGTGCCACAAGCTTCTATTTCTTTTCAATCTGCTCCGTGACTTTTTCATGCAGGGACTTAACCAATTCAGCCTTCATTGTACCATCCAAGCTACCATGTTCATTCATAGGCAACGGTAACAAATCCAAGGGTGTTAGGGGATTAAACCCATAAACAATTTTAAACGGTGAAAATGTAGTAGTAGAGTGTACAACCCTATTATAAGCAAATTCAATAAAGGGTAAACACTCCTCCCAACTCTTTAAGTTCTTATTTATCACCGTACGAAGTAATTGAGTCATGGTCCTATTGACCACTTCAGTTTGCCCATCAATTTGTGGGTGACAAGTCGTAAAATACAACAGTTTTAGTGCCTAACTTATTCCACAGGACTCGCCAAAAATGACTCAAACACTTAACATCCCGATCTGACACAATACTCTTAGGGACCCCATGCAAACGGACTATTTTCCTAAAGAATAAATCTGTAATATTAGTGACATTATCGATTTTGTGACATGGTATAACGTGTCATTTCACTAAACCTATCTACCACAACAAATATAGAATCCCATCCCCTTTTTGTCCTAGGTAAACCTAACACAAAATCCATAGAAATATCCACCCAAGGTTCACTAGGTACAGGTAAAGGAGTATACAAACCATTAGGTAGTACCTTAGATTTAGCCTTTTTACAAGTTATGCACTTCCCACAAATTTGTTCTACATCACTTCTCATTTTAGGCCAGTAAAAATGTTCCCCTAACATGTCTAAAGTCTTTTGTACCCCAAAATGTCCCATTAGACCCTCACTGTGTGCTTCCCTTACCAACAATTCGCGTATAGAGCAATTAGGAACACACAACTTATTTTCCCTAAACAAATAATCGTCATGCTTATAAAACTTATCAATAGCACCTTTATTGCAAGATTCATAAATGGCAGAGAAAGCAGGATCACTTACATACATGCTCTTAATGTGTTCAAAGCTAAGTAATCGTGCATGGACGAAATTTAGCAATACGTACCTTCGTGACAATGCATCTGCAACCACATTTTCCTTACCTTGTTGATACCCGATGACGTAGGAAAATGACTCTATGAATTCCACCCACCTTGCGTGTCTTTTGTTCAACTTACCTTGACCCCGTAGGTGCTTCAACGACTCGTGATCAGTGTGTATCACGAACTCCTTGGGCCACAAGTAGTGCTGCCAATTTTTCAATGCCCGGACAAGCGCATATAGTTCCTTGTCATATGTATGATAGTTTAAGGCAGCTCCACTCAACTTCTCATTGAAATAAGTTATGGGCCTGCGTTCCTGCATTAGCACTGCTCCAATACCTATTCCTGATGCATCACACTCAATCTCGAAGGTTTTGTCAAAGTTAGGTAATGCCAAAACAGGTGCTTTACACAATCTATCCTTAATAGTCTTAAATGCATGTTCTTGTGCATCACCCCATTGAAAACCTACGCTCTTCTTAACAATTTCAGTGAGTGGTGTAGTGATTGTGCTAAAATCCTTCACAAAACGCCTATAAAAACTATCCAAGCCATGGAAACTCCTAACTTCAGTTATGCTTTTAGGTGTTGGCCAATCCCTAATAGCCTTAATCTTCTCTTCATCTACTTCTACCCCATTAACACCCACCACAAATCCTAGAAAGACAAGTTTTGGCATGCAAAATGTACACTTTTTTTAAATTAGCATACAACTATTCTTTCCTAAGTACCACAAGCACACAATTCAAATGTTCCAAATGCGCATCTAAGTTTGTGCTATAGATTAAGATATCATCAAAATAAACAACAACAAACTTCCCTATAAAAGCACGTAAAACATGATTCATCAAACGCATAAACGTGCTCGGTGCATTAGTGAGACCAAATGGCATGACCAACCACTCATACAACCCATATTTAGTTTTAAACGCAGTTTTCCATTCATCACCCTCCCGCATACGAATTTGATGGTACCCACTTTTAAGATCTATCTTACTAAAAATACAAGCACCATGTAATTCATCATGCATATCATCTAATCTAGGTATATGGTGACGATACTTTACCGTTATGTTGTTAATAGCCCTGCAGTCCACACACATCCTCCAAGTCCCATCCTTCTATGGTACCAATAGAACAAGCAAAGCACATGGATTCATGCTCTCCCTCACATATCCTTTGCTCATCAACTCCTCTACTTGTTTTTGAAGCTCCTTTGTCTCCTCGGGATTGCTTTGGTAAGCGGGTCGGTTCGGAAGGGCAGCTCCTGGTATGAAGTCAATCTGGTGTTTGATACCTTGAATTGGTGGCAATCCACTTGGCATGTCTTCTGGAAACACATCTTCGAATTCTTATAACAAAGACTCAACCAAACTAGGGAGGGGTGTGTTAAATTCCTCAAAGTTGAGGAGTGATTCCTTATACATCAACAACAACATTGTTCTTTTATCAGTTATAGCCTTTTGCAACTCACTCCCACTAGCAAAGAAATTCGCTTTCGGCTTTTCTTTCTCTCCTCTCAACTGACTCCTTTTCTCTCCCCTCATATGGCCTATCTCTCTTTCCCCCACTCTCGGCCACCTCTCCATTTTCTCTCTTACTCACTAACTCACTGTTTTCTCTCCTTTTTTCAGACTCTCTTGCTCGTTTCTCGTCAGATTCTCTCAGTTGAATTTGGTTTTCATAAACTTGAGCCGATGTTAATGGCGCAAAAGTAATAGACCTACCCTCCTTGACAGAGCTATACCTATTTTTTATACCCATCATGGATAACCTTTCTATCATACTGTCATGGCCTACCCAACAAAATATGACCTGTCTGCATAGGTACCACATCGCATACGACCTTGTCACTATAGCTCCCAATTGAGAAAGGAATCAATGCTTGTCTATTCACCCTAACTTCTCCACTATCATTCAACCATTGTAATTTATAAGGCCTAGGGTGTTTAATTAGTAGTAACCTCAATTTCTCAACTAAGGTTGTGCTAGCTACATTGGTACAACTACCTCCATCAATGATCATACTACATATCTTATCATGAATGTGGCATCGTGTATGAAAAATGTTCTCCCTCTGCTGCTCTGTATCATCTGCTTTGACTTGAGTATTGAGAGCTCTCATTGTGACCATTAACTTCGCAGCAGGAGCAAATTCCATTGTATCCCCATGCTCACTAACATCTTCCAATGGTGGCATGTCTTCAAATTCATCCTCCCCGTCGGTTTCTACCTCCCCATCGCGTAGAATCATGGTCCTTTTGGTTGGGTATTGAGACGAGATGTGTCCTTTTCCCAAACACCTGAAACACTGGATATCTCGATTTCTGGTTGGCTGTGAGTTTGCCTTTGGTGTTGTCCTGCTAGTACCTTCAGTTCTTCCTTTCGACTCAGCCCTATCCCCTTTGTTATCCCACCTTAGTTTCCAGTTTGAGTTGGAACCCGAATTACCGAATGATTGTTTAGTTGTTCCCTTCCTCTTCAACTGTTTCTCAATTTTCATGGCTACATGCAACATGTCATCCAGCTCTACATAATGCTGCAATTCCACTACGTTAGCAATCTCTCTGTGCAACCCATTCAAAAACCTAACCATAGTAGCTTCTCGGTCTTCCTCTACATTTGCTCTAATCATCAAAGTCTCTATCTCTTTATGGTAATCTTCCACACTCTTCGTCCCTTGATATAAACTTTGCATTTTCTGGTAGACTTCCCGGTAATAATGACCAGACACAAACCGTTTTTTCCTTATTTACTTTAGTTCATCCCAAGTATTGATAGGATTCTCCCGATTCCGACACTGTGAAGTAACTATTTGATCCCACCAAGTGATGGCGTAGTCGGTGAATTTCAACACAGCAACCTTCACCTTCTTATCCTCCAAATAGTTATGGCATTCAAATATCAACTCTAACTTCTTCTCTCAATCTAAATATGTCTCGGGGTCACTTTTACCCTTAAATTGTTGAATAACCATTTTTACATTTCTCAAACCTCCATCAACTTCACCTCCATAATCATTCCTACCCCGTCTTTCAAACTTATCTCCTCTATGTCTTATTCGCCCCATTTCAACTCCTTCGCCCTCATCTTCACCCCATTTGCTACCTAACTCATGTTCATCCATTCTAAGATCTCGCCTACCTATTCCCTTGGCAGGAGATACTTCCACGGGTTGTTCCCTATTATTATTTATCATCGAAGTTCTCAATTTCTTCATCTCCTCCCCCATCTCCATCAATAATTGCTCAAACCTATCCATCCTATCATTCTGTTTATACCATACCTGCTGGAATTTAAACCTTCTATGTCAGACATTCTCTCGATTTTTGCCTCACCAATTTTAGCTCGAAAACACTCAATTGACTTTTACCCTCTAATAAGCCCACACTCTGCCTTTTACCACTCAATTGCTCTTCCAAAGTGCTTGCAAAGTCAACAAAAAATTTACCGAACCAACTTTGTGAATTCAAAACAAATACGAAAAGCAATGTGAAACAAGGGTGATATGGAAACTATAATTTGGATTGAAGAATTTAAGGAACTAGATGAAAGATTTAGATAGTGACTCCAAGTGGATAACCAATGGAAGTTGTTGGTAGCAACTCAATCAAACAATTCAATTTTTTTTTTTTTTTTTAATACTGGTACGGATGAACAGTAAATTTTTTTTTACCAACTCAAGAATTCGATTACGAGAAGGACAAAGAAGACGGGAGTTGATTTGGTCTCAAATTGAGCACAAAAATAACTTTTGAATATTTTTTTGAGATTTTTTTGGATTAAAGACTCAAAACAACTTACTGGACACAAGAACACGAAAAACACTTAAGAAAGGAAAACAAAGACTTAACAAGAAATAAAAGATAGAACCTGATTAGATTGGAGCTTTTGCTCTGATACCAACTGATGCGAATTCCGTAACAACGGTGACTACGAAACCCACAATTAGATTGATGCGGAAACCCAAGAACGCTAATTAAACCCGGGTTGGACTTAAACCCAACAAAGTGAACCAAAAAATTCAACGATAACTATGATGCATTGAACCCCTTGATTACACAAATGAAGAACTCGCATACCGATTTTGAACACACAAGAAGTGATCTTGGAAGTTCGATTTGTTGTTCAATGAAGAACAGAGGAAAAGCAAAGCTTTCAATTTTTATTCAATATGTCAAAAGTCCCAAAAATAACAAAGTGTTTAGGTATTTATACTAGAGCCCTAAATCTAGTAAAAAACGTGCACAAGGTAATAAATATTGTCAAAATAGGGAAATAAGGTAGAATTCTAAGTGAAATTGGTCTCTTGCCAAAATTAAAATTCTCGCTGATTTTTATAATCAAGCGGTCGCTTGGAAGGTCTGTTTCGCCTCCTTGGAGTTTCGGTAAGGGCTAAGCGACTGCTTGCCCATTTAGCCTGAGCGGTCTCTTGGTTGTTCCGGTAGGACCATTTTTTCGGTTGCTTGTATCGTGTTGATCCACTTGGTTCCCGGTCTCGACTCCAACATGAAACTTGCTCCATTTTGTGTGCCGAACATAGTTTCATCAATAGGAGCTTTGACGAGCATCCCCAACGCCACTTTGACTCGTTTTGCTCTCGATCGCGTCATTGCCCTTTCCTCGATAATCAACGGGTCTCGACTTGAGCTTGCTCTGGATATTCTCGCATCCTGGCTCATATCACTAATGCTCTAGATAGTCCAGGTTGTGGGCTCACTGGCTGCTCACTATGACTGTGTGAGGTTCACAAGTGGCAGCAATGGACTGTAATAATTGGCTAATGGAATTTAAGGGCTAATAGTTCAAACCGACAGTAGTGATTGGACTGATGGGACTGTAGAAAGACACCAGATTGCATAAACTATCTTCTTGGACTCACAGTCACAGAAATTGGATTGGGCTGGTTGTATTCTTGGCGCAGGTTCCAGTTTCCACTATGACTCTATTGAGTAGTTAGTCTTGTTTCATTCTATTGTCTTATGCTACGGTCTCGCTCGAAGAACCTGAATTTCAAAAAAACTTGAAGAGTCGTTTCACAGAGCACATGAAGGATGGAAAAACACTTAGGGTAGTTCCCTCTTGTCTCTGTCGGTTGGTCACTATCAATGGAGTTGATTATATTATTGTGTTTGCTGCAGTTTTCATTAATGCTCCTTATTCATGTTTCCATTGATTCTTTCATGGGTGAAAATGTATCTAAAATTTGGAAGAATGTTTCAACGGGTTTTGGTTTCATTGAGTTCAACTCTGTCGATACAGCAGTGAATGTTTGCAGGGATCTGCACAACGGTGTGAGGGGTGGAAGTCCAGGGGTGATGGGGAAACTGGTATGGTATGGGTTTTTTTCAGTTCAAAGTTGAATGTTAAAATGCCCAAGGGTTGAAATGAATTCTAAAACTGAATACCTATTTTTATTTTACTTGTCGCTTTCAGAGAAAAGTGTTAAATTGATTCCAATAAGTATTGAAAGTTGTTGATTCAAGGGTTGGCTTGTGAAAGTAATTTTTTTTTTTGCGTGACGTCCCATCACGAGCGTTTCCACAATCCCTATTATGGGACTCTGTGGAGGAGGTAAATTGCGGGATGTGCAACGCAGAATCAATAATCAAACCTGTGACCATACAAGGGCACCACAATCACTAAAACCGTCCTTTGTCTTTACGCCAGTGAAAGTCATTTCTTGATACTAGGAACTAGTGTTTAAAGTTGAGTCTAGTTGAAGAAAATGTTAAATAATCGTCTTAGGAGGGAATTATTCAACAAGTAACAACAAACTTTATAATTATTATAATTATTTGCAATATCCAATGAGTTATTTAATGGAAGAATTGCCGGGACCCACTTATATATCCTAACCATTTACGTAGAATTCCATTTCCCTAAATAAATCTGGATACAGCTAACATGAAGATGATCCTTGCCCCCACCAGAGTAGAAACACTACAATGTGATGCCAACCGTAGAATTGAGTAGTGCCAAACACAATCGAATAATTTCAATTATTATGTTTAACGTTTCTGTGCGAAACGTTTAAATCATTTTCTTGGATGTCACCTCACAAGTTGCATAAATAAATAATATTACTAGTCATTCACTAAATATGAATGAGAGAAAATTAACTCAAGAAAAACTTAAAAATCATTTTATTATAAAGAATCTCAAATAAGTAATTATAATTAACTCATCATTGCACTTTAAAATATTCCAAGATATTCATGCAATAATGAAATATGGGACGAAAATCGTTATCAGAAATAACCTCCCATTGAGGTAAATCTATATTACAAATAATTAATAAAATCTAGGATTTGTAACCACATGACATTTCAAAAATAAATTTTTACTTTTCGATAAATCTATAACTCATCGACCGTCACCTACACAACATCATCTGTCCCATCATGGTTCTTGAAATGTAGTGATTCGGGGAATGAACACACATATTTAGTGAGCAAAATATTGTGTACATGTGAGTTGCACGTTTAAGTACGCATGCAAGTCACATGACAAGTTCAAGTGTACAAGATAAGTTAAAGTATGCAAGACGAGCTCAAATATCTCTATATTTCGTAAATCGTACTTGAGGGCTTAGTAAACAATAATGGTTATCGAGTAATCAAGACATCACCAGTGACACGTCCAACATAGGTGGGTGGCCATAACAAGTCAACATTGAACTTAAGCCTGAGCTGATCCTTACTAAACCCCTATTTGATACCCATTAAAATATTATTTTTTTTGGAAAAAAATGAATTTTGTAACAGTGATTTTTTTAGAATGTATGATTAGAAAGTAGATAAAAGTTTTGAATTTATGTACAAAATTTTTTATTATGCGAATGTGGTTTAAAATGAATTTTAGAAAAAAAAATGGTTTTTGGAGAATGGTAGGCAAACAAAGGCTAAGATTTAACGTTGAAATCAAGCACAACGTTCATTATATCGCCTATTCAAAATCACATGACTGTTCTTAATAGAGTGCAATAAATTTCGAACATTAGGTAGTGGCATGCATCAAAAAGCATCTTTTGAATTGAAGAACCAATAAACAATTTATTCGAATGATCAAATCAAATATGGCTATATGAAATAGGATTTAAATATCGTATTTCGTTTATGTTAATTCTAGCTTCAAATTAAATAGAATACTATTTGACGTCAAGTGAGTACCTTCTAACGTGAATAAACTATAATGAGACAAATTTTTGACGTATTACATTCATGGATTGAGCCGAGCTTTGTTTATTAATCATCAAGCCTAGCCTAGATGAGCGGACTACAAACCAGCTCAACTTGGGCATTGCCATTTCTAATAGTAGCCTGTAGATTGAAATTTATTAGATGATATTTTTTGCAATTTTTTGTCACGTTTATCATGCAATCTATTAGAGGCACACGTCACAATCCAACTAGCGGAATGGAATAATAATATAGGCTGGAGCCAGTCAATATTACGCCCCCTTAAAAAAATTGATTAAAATTTAATATCAAAGTCAACAACTAATTTTAATCACACATATTATAAAATTAACAAATTTTCAACCATACATCTCATTAATTTTTATCAAAATCTATTAAAATTTTTATTTTAATCTCTTCCAATGTTTATCAGACACCTTCTTAACCCTATCATCAAAATTGCTAAGAACCCTGCTATTGGCACAGAGCCAAAAACAGGGAGGCCAAGTGACATCCCCTTATTGGAGAGGGGTTGTCGGGTTGGCCCGTGCCTCAAGGATTTTTCAATTGCAAAAAGCTTTAAGCCCCGCCATTTTATTGTCACTTAACAAATCAAATCCATTTCTTCTTTGATTTTCACAACTCAAATCTCGCCATTCAACGTGTTAAATAGTGTTCATCTTTTAATTTGTAATGCTCTTCATTGTGAAAATAAATAAAAATAATGTCATGATTTCAAAAGCCAAAGAGTGAGAGAACACAATAAAATTATGAGATATGGTGCACAAACAGACTAAAAAAATGTTCAAAAATAAGATACACGTGTATCAACACATGATTGCACTATTTGAAAATTAAAAACAACAAACACCCATTCATCTGCTGTCAAGTCAATCTGTTCTATTCCCGTCTTTGAGCCTGGACGAACATCATTTTTCGTAAAATTATTTCTTTAATATTGTTTAAATAGTAACTGGTTTTTAAATTGTTTTTAATTGGAATGCTAATTATCGACTTCGTGATCCATTGTCAAAAACTCAGAAATCCATGCATATTATTCATAAGGGAAAACCCGGTTGTGTGCACCGTGCACAATAGGCGGTGGGGCCCACGATTATTTAATCGCGAGTTCCACCCCATATTGTGAGGGTGCTATGCCCCAGCACAACTCTATTCATAAAACCAATGAAAGTGACCGTAAAAACTCATGAAAATGGGCAATTAACAGCTCGGTTTGATACAACATCCCCCAATTTTAGATCAAAGTGTGATGTCAAGAAGAAAACAAAGTCGAGAAATTGAACAGACTACAAAATAATTAAGCTCAACAAATGTGAACTAAATACAATTAACTACTAATTACCAGATAAAAAAGATGTCCGTCCTTCAACCAAAATATATCTTAGCAGGCAATAAAATGTAAAACCTAATTAATGGCGCTCAACTCCATTTAAAAAGGAAATTGATGAGCCAATCCCAGCCAAGCTTCCCCTCTAACCGGCTTTGAACCCGCCGTTTGGTTGCTTGCTTGGTATGGTGTTTTTGCTGCAATCCTGTTTATGCAATACAAGAAATTTACCAAAATCAATCTTAGCCCAACTTACAATTAAACAAATTAATGCCAAGAAAATTGGTCTTTGCTTTTAAATTCATTAAATACAAGAAATTTACCAAAATCAATCTTAGCCCACCTTACAATTAAACAAATTAATGTCAATTTTCTCTCCTAGAAAATTATATTTGCTTTTAAATTCATCAAACATAAACTCAGTCTCAAAATTAGCTTGAAAAATACTCAACTAGGCGAGACATCAAGTATGCTCATCTTTATGGATTAACCAATTCTTAAATGCAGAAGTTTCCTTCAATTCTTACCGGTTTTTCCTCTTCTCCAGGAATCGGGCTAGCGAATTTTTCCTTGCAATTGGTAAATCTGCAGGCCCAGAGAAATTAAATTAATAAAAAATACGAGTTTTTTTTTCCTTACAAATTAGATTAGTGTATAAAATTTAAAATGATAAGTGAATATAGCCTACTTGAACCAAGGGGTGGCTGAGGGGGGTAATGAAGGCGGTCAAAACCGGGGGCAGCAACTGAAATGTTGGTGGTGGATTCAGCTGGACTTGGCACCATATAAGGCGGCGGAACGGCGGTGGTGGACTGGTTCCGTCCAGTGGCTACCATCATAATTTCATTTGCCTTGTCTGCCGGAAAGTCATTGAACACATGTACTCGACCCGCATAGAATATCACCATCTGTGCAGTTTCTGGCTTAGATCTGTTTCGTACATGTAAATCGAACTATTAGCCAAAAAAAAAAAAAAAAAAAAAAAAAAAAGAAACGAAACTTGAATTGGTCATCTGAAAAAATGAACCTAACCTAATAACAGTTTTATTCTGAGCTTCTTCTGTGCTAAAGGTGGAACCATAACCGCCGATATACTGAGGCAAAGCTGGTAGGATTTGGGTCGGAGCACCCGATTTATCTATCGTCGACAATAAATTCATTGTCCCAGTCGGAGCCCCTGTTTCAACCAAAATAATTCAGAATTTTTCTCTATGTTGGTTCCAAAACCAGAAAATTTTACGAGAAAATGGAAATAATTTAAAACTAAATCTAAGCAACTTACACATCGAACTACTAAGAAAAGGGAAAGAAATTGAAAATACGAAATTGAAAATACCATTGAATTCAAAATCCTGAGTCGTCAATCCAAGGTTACCGCTACCAAAACCCTCCATCCCTCCCAAATAATGGCCGGAAAACATATCGGAAGCCCCTAATCCTGATGTCCGAAAACCAAAAATAACATTTAAGATAAAACCAACTGTTCTACGATTTGAATGGTCTGAGAGATTTTTTTTAACATTTATAGGGTGATCTATAGAGGCTTATCGTTTCTGGTGATAATAAAGCACGAGGAATATATGAGGAATAAACAAACGTAGCGGTGTTTGCAGTTATTATTATATTATTATTTTTTAAAATTAAAGCTCCATTTAAATCACGTGTCATTTGGGTTTAGCGTATAAGCGGTAGAAGCGGCGTGTATTTTACGTATTCTTTTGTTGAATTAAGTCATTTGCACATGTTAATTTACCTTTTGAATTATTCGATCTCATCGATATTCTCACATTGAGGTCGAGACCCACTTCCGACAAATTTGTCACACTCGTCCCCATTATGAGAGGGATGAGTGGGGTTAAGTCGATTAAATGAACGGATAAACCACCGAGTACGTGTAGCGAGATTGTCTTTTGTTTGGACTTCGTCCTTATTTTATCATTAAAGCTACTTATACAATCTTAATTGACAAGGAACTTGCTACAAATCCTCGGATTAAATCTTGGGATTGACTCTATGGGCCATTTGCCCTCCTCCCTATTGGAAGGGGCCTGTCCAAAAGAGGAAGAGGGGGAGGGGAAGGGAATTGGCTTTGGAGTCGGATTGGGATGGAACGAAACGAGTTAAATTATCATTTCTATTTCTGAGTACCATGTGACAATTACGTAGAATTAGTTGCCATAAAATTGCTAACTGAATAATTTTATCAATGTGAGAGACATAGGTAATGGAATGTCTTCTGATTTTCTTGATCCAAAATAAAATGTCGGGGAACGGGGAAGATGAAAATTGACGGCGTCAAACTTAACGGTGCAGGAAAAACAGTACGGCCAAGATGGTGGGCCACCATAACGTTCTCGATCTTCGGAAATAAAGAACAAGGCAAGTTGAACGTTTTGTCCGCCAATAAGAAACTAACACGTCGCCTAACTTCCGCGTGATTCTGGACTTCGTGGGTGCACATGCATAGTGTTGCTGCAGTACATTGCTTACTGCATCTTGTTACACGTGTCCATCTTAACACGTGCATCCGATGGCCTTATTTAATTTAAAAACAAATAAAAAGAGCAAAAAAGTCTCCACGAGAAATTTGCGAGAGTTGGAAACTTGGAAACCACAGGACTAGCAGAAAGTAGTCCAAAGGGGATTAACGATATTCACACCATAATTTTTATTATTTTACATCATATTTTAGTTGTACTTAAAAATTTTATTTTTTATTTATTATAACATTTATATCATTAACGATTTTTTATAACATTCTTATCATCGAATAAGTTTTATATTTGATAATAGTTTATGTCCAGAAAGTCCATTAAAATAGAGTTTAAAGACTTATTTTTTATCATATTTTAAAAAATAAGTACGAAAAATATTTTTCCCTCGTTTCAAGGTATGAAAACAAAATATTTTAAAATAAATCATTATCAAAGATGAGATGTACTAATTAAAAAATTGTTTAAGATAAGAAATCGACCAAAAAAATTTAGGAAATAATTGATACAACGAGCGTTTAACTGCCCCATCCCGCCCTCACCACATTCCAACCTCGCCCCATCCCGCCTTAGACGAGGCAGGGCAGGACGGGTCCGGTCGGACGAGATTTTGTCCCGTTTGCTGTCTCGTTTAATTTCTTTTTTATTTACATTTTCAAAATTTCAAGTTATGCTATTATTCAAAATTCAACATTTAACTCAAAAGTCATTCCATATATTTTAAATTTTTTACTAGTTTTTTCGATCAAGATTTTATAAACTTGCTTTGATTAATTGTTGTAAATCTTTCAAAAAACATATAATATTTGTTTAACTATCATGATTTAGAATTTCATATTATATATTTTAATTATAATAAAAAGATTGAATGATCGAATTTATAAATTGTATAAAATAATTGTATGTCATGTAAATTTTTAAATTGACAATTGTATAAGGATTAGAAACATGTTATAAAATTGTAAATACATTCAACAATTTTTTATTTTTTTTAAATCATTCAACAATATTTTTAAAATTAACTACTTATCAAAAAAAAATTAAAAAAATCACGGGGCGGAGCCACCCCCAATGCCCAGCCCTCACCCCACCAACCAGTCGGAGCGATTTTTTTTTTTTCCCATTTGGAGCGGAATTTGTCGGAGTGGGTTAAATTATCATCCCTACCTTTTAGTAAAGATTGATATTTCCTTTTTCCATATTTTGTTATCTTTGTAAGTTTAGATGGTTTTTAGCCTGGGCACAGATAATTGTGCCAGTCCTCTATTTTTCACTTTTTTTCTTAAATTTTTTTTTTAAATCATATATTTTATGGAATCAACAATAATTATCAAACAATACATTACACCATTTTTATTTTTTTTTAATTAATATTTACTATGAATATAATTTTTATTCAAAACAAAAGGGGCCTAATCTTTCACGTAATTTTTCTTTTAAATTCATTTATTTGTGACAAAAATTTTAGAAGAAACTTCTCTTTCAAAATATAATTTAGAGCCCGTTAGAGCTTCTTTTTTTTTTTTTTTTGCCTAAAATATAATTTGGAATAGTATGTTGATGGAGAATAGATGGTTAAAAAATAAGGAAACTTTTGAGTTTATATATAATATTATTTTTATTGAAGAATGTATAGTTACAATAAGAGGAAAAAAAATGTATTTTGAAAATATTGAAGACCAAACAAGAATTTAAAGTTGATTCCTATGATTTTTTAAAAGATTTAAGAGCGTAAAGCAATGATAATAAAGCACGTTAAATAGTTGAACCAAAAAAAATAATAAAAGATTCTTATGAAATTGGTTGGGACACAAATCATGTTAAACAATAGTCCAATAATTTATTAATTATATATAGAGAAAAGCTGTTTGTACAACAGTTGTGCACAACATCGTGTATAGCTGTTTCATAGATGGTGGGGTTCGCGATTAACCCTTGTATGTGAAGCAGCTGTGCACCGTGTTGTACTTGTAGTTGAACTCCTTTATATATTAATGTCCCACATTCTCATAAAAATAATATTTAAAAACTCTTTATTTTTTGAAATAATAGGCACCAAAGAGGAGCTTATGTTTTGTCAAACATTCGTCATTTCAAAATTCATTACTAAATAGTAAACAACTTTTCATTAATAGCTTATCTTGAAAAAAATCAACTCGTAATAGTCATATTAAACAGATCCAATATATCGATAATCAAGTAGGTGGAAATGTAAAGAGAAGTCACGTCAATTTTCCTAAAGAAGGTCAGAATATATCAATTTTCAATTGATTAAAGAATCTCCCCCACAATATTAATGATGCCTAACTAATCAAACTATAATATGAATGAATCATAACTAATCAAACTATGATATAAATGAATCATAGTCCAAGCAGGGACGGATTCAGAATTAGATGTGAGATCGAGTTATAAAATTTCTGATCGGGCTAATACGCGAAAAAAATAATAATTTTACATATAAATTTTTTTTTTTTTTTTGCCTTAATGGACTAAGGAACGGACTGGGCTACAGTCCTGCCCAATCCCTTCTGCATCCGTCCCTGAGTTCAAGTATATACTTATGGCCGATAATTAACGTCAACTACTTTATATGTTTCTTGTAAAGATATCAGAAGAAGTTTAAATGTTTTGGTAGGTTGAGTGAATATTATTTAAATGTTATTAAAACATTAAGAATCCGATGGCATTTCCTTGTAATATAAACATGGGTAGCTTATATTACAAGCATTCGAGAAAAAAATATATCACAACGAGAAAATTGAAAAGCCTTACGAACCACAAACTAGTCCAAATAAAGGGTTTGTGCGTTAATTTTAATTCTAGCGAAAAGAGATGATAATTTGAGAGTAAATGTGATATTTCCCTTTTTTTATTTTATTTTTTAAAAATAAAACTTCGTAATATTTAATTTAATAAAAAAGATCTTATGATAATTGAGATCAAATAAGGGTCCGTTTGATTACAAGATGAAATTTGGGTGAAAATAAAAAAAAAATTAGAGGAAATTTAATTGTCTAAAATTTGTTTGACTGAGAATTGTCAATTAATTATGTTTAATTGGTATAATTTTCACCTGAAAATGTTAAAATTTTCTATTTTATGGTGTTCGTTTGATTTTATTTTTCATAAAAATTGTCAATTAAAGGGATAAAATTTCTTACAATTGGGGATAAAATTTGTTTGGATTATAAAAAAAAAAAAAAATTGAATTTTTTTTGTGTTCGTTTGACTTTGTTTTTCATGAAAATTATCAATTAAAGAGATATATTTTTTACAATTAGAAATAGAATTTGCTTGAATTGCCCAAAAAAAAAAAGATGAAAAACGAAAAATCACCAAAATGGTGGAAATTGATTTTCCTTAAAAATCAAGAAAAGCTGATCACATTAAGCAAAAGTAGAAAATCAATTCTCTAAAAATTTTGTACGATCAAACAAATCAAAATGTGAAAAATGGAATTTCATGAATTTTTTTAGCTATCAAACAGGCCTACAGTTTTGTACTTTTATTCAACTATTTCCCAAAGTTGAATGAAAAAGAATAATGATAGATAATTCCAGGCAGGTACGTACCTTTTTGTGTCGGCAGTCGGCACAGGAAACCAAAAATCAAAGGTTCTCATAGTCAAATTAATTAGGCCAACAAAAAATTAAGCCACAGTTTAGTTGGTTTAATTATATGAATGGTTACTGAATTTTATCATATGTTATTACTTAATAATTGAATTTAAAAATATAGTTAAATGCTTACTAAATTTCATTAAATATTACTACTTCATAACTGAACTTAAAAATGTATCTCAATGATCACTGAACTATGCACCGTATTACTAATCCATCACTCAAGAAAAAATTAAAGAAAATGAAGGGAAAAAAAGTTGAAAAATTAAATTGTTCTCAGTTATGTTGGCATTATTCGAACATTTTTGTACTTTTATTTAATTTTTATCTGTCAATTTCTTCTAATATTCCTACTAGTTCTCTTTCAATCTGTTTATGCGAAGTTCGAGATATATTAAACTGATACTATTGATTTAAAAGTAAAACGTACTTTTATCGTAATGGATGAACATCAGCAAAAATTCTATTTTTATTCGATTTATAGGTCTCTAATTTTTTGTTTCCCTTTTTTCCCTCCATTTTCTTTGATTTATTCTTTCATAGATATTGGTTTGTCGAATTTAACGAATTTTTCCATTTAAGTGATGAATGTGTAACACGGTGTATAGTTCAGTGACCATTGAGATACATTTTTAAGTTTAGTTATAAAGTAATAACACTTGATGAAATTTAGTGACCATTAAATTATATTTTAAAGTTCAATTATTAAGTAGTAACATATAACAAAATTTAGTAATCATTCATATAATTAACACTAATCTAGTTGTCCTTGAATTGCAACACATTACCAAAAAATTCAACTTGTCATGGTTTGAGTAGGTCAAGGGAATATTCCTAACATACCTCTTCATTTTCATGTTATTTATTATTAATTTTAGCGTAGGCGTAATATTAATTATCAGTCCAGATTAATTTATTATAAGATAATTTATCCCACGTTTGAAATAGATTAATTTTAGCCACACATATTTCATTATTTTTTAATCAAAATTTACTAAAAATTTATTTTTTAACAACACAAAACAGGGGTTTAGATTGTAAGAGATGTGTATTATTGACGAATAACTATTAATTGTTACTTTTATAATTACTAGTGGTGGCAACGTGCGTTGCACGTTAGTTGATTAATGTTAAGAATAAGTGTACAGTGAAATATGTGGTTGTTTAATGAATATGTAAGAGTTTTTTATGCAAGCAGAAATAGAATATTTCATGATAATTTGATTTTTTTTTTTTTTGTAAAAAGAATTAAAGAGTTTGTTTAGTTTTAAATTTATATACATCTGTATACATATGAAAGATGAAATGAATTGTTATCACAATCAATTAAATAGTAAATTTCTTTTAAAAGTAAACAACAATTCCAGTAAAATTGGAAGTAGGAACAGTATGAATATATTTTGAATAAATATTATAAGAAATTATGTGATGAAGTAAGAACAAAAGAAATACAAAACTTGTGAATATTAAAAGGGGAATGATGAGTGAAACGAAACAATTTTGCTTCACGTGAACTTGACAGATTAGTAACTCATGCCTTGTCAAATCCACATTTTGGCTTCTTCTCACCCACACACATATTTCCTGTTCTTCTCTCTTTTCTTCTAAAAAACTTTGTCTCATTATATACGCACGAGGTTGAATTTTTAGTTTGAGTTCACTCTCAATCTCATACGTTGAACAATTTCTAATATTTCTGAAGATGACAGTTCACATGGGCGTAATCCTATCTTTCAAATAACATTGATAGTTAATCTTGATAGTCATCAAAAAATCATAAGCTCTGTCTAACTTTATGTAGAAAACATTACTTTTGGAGCGCTCTTTTCAGCCACAATAACTTTGGCAGTTCAATCAGTTTACTCTGGATAGATATTTGAGATCGGCTTGTATTTTTTACTCATTTTCCTATATGAAATTGAAGAAGAAACTACATCATTATTATACAGAAATTGAAATTATGAAATAAAGATGAAGTTTTTACAAAAAAAAAAAAAAAAAATTGTACCTAAATTTTACGTGAAGAGTGTGAGTGGAGAATGAGTTGAAATTTTTTTCACAAAGAAGAAAGAAGAGGAAGGCTGCCAAACACAAACACAAAAACACACTTATATAGAATAGAATACTTACATAGAGCTGTTGTACAGTTACAAGCAGCAGTTCCTGTATAGAGAAGTATGATTGTCAATTTCATACGACATGCACTACTTGAAATTCGGGGAAAAAATTAGAGTTAGTGGATTCATGCATAAGTTTTGAGATTTTTAAGTCAAAATAGTTTCTCAAATTTAGAATTTTTTCCCCTTCTAACAATAACCATAATACAGTAATCGAGTTACCCAAGTATAAATGAGAAAAGAAACAAACAAACGAGAAAGAACAACTCTAAAGTTCAATAGGCTGTAACCAAAAAATAAATGCTAATCCTCATTTTAAGAAAGTTAAGAATTTCGAAACAATCAGCTAAATTTGTATAAGATTAAGCAGAATTTGAAAAAGTAAAAAGTTGTAGCTAAAAATTTGTATAAATAACTTTCTCCTAATTTTTAAATTAAAAAAATAAAGGAATCTGAAGTTTTACGATAGGAATTTGTATAAGTCACTTTCTCTTAATTTTTAACTTAAAAAATAAAGAAGGAATCTGAAGTTTTCGGGAAGATTTTAGATAAGAGTATAAAATTAGTTAAAGTTATTCTGAGAGTATAAACTAAACAAATTTTGACATGTTAGTCTAAGAGTATAGAATAAATGAGAGTATATACAAAAGATTAGATTCAAATTATAACTCACATGGATATGAACCAGCATTGTTAACTACTGTGAGTATCCAATAGAACCAAGAACGAGGATGTAGAAAATATCCATTGCAACAAATATCTACTCCAATTTTTCGTCTATATATACTCATTATGTCCAATTCACCTGTTTCTATTGGATACTTCAGAATGAAGCATTCTATGTATTTCAGTACAAAAATTGCAAATTTTGGCTTGAAATAGTTTAGTGTTAAACTAAATCGGTATTTAAAATTAAATGACATAGGGAATTAAATAGCATAGTAAACAATAAACTAAATCTCCACCCATTATTTGCACAAGATAGATATGGTATAATTTCTATCTCCATTTGTTTGTTTCTATGCCTCTTAAGTCTCGCCTAGATGAGAAATTCAGTTGCATCAATAGTATTTGGACTAAAGTGAATGTTGAATTTGAATGTCTTCACTTGTTCTAGTGTTTGAACATTGTGGTTACAATCATATATTTGAAATTTTCATCCACTTAAATCAACTAGAAAGAGATACCAACGGTTCCTTGGATATGAGCAAAGAATTAGTAGATAATTGCATTCTATTCATTGAAGACCAGACACTGGCAATCTATCAAATACTCTTTTTTTTTCCTGTATTGAGTGAGCAAACACATCATTTATGTTGGCAATACATATTGCTGACAAGTGTCAACAACATTGCCAAAAAAAATTAGAAAAATGCTAAACAACCCACTTGGATGACCACACTCTCATATAGGTGTGTGGGTCCTGCGAAAATAAAATAATATTTTTTCTCCCAATATATATATGTGTGAACATCTAAACGATTAAACAAGCGAACACTATAGCGTGACTCAAAAAAATAAGCCATTTTATACGTAGTAATAAATATAATGTTTCATTTAACAGGGAAAAAGTTGGGATATTTTTTCATGGGCTCTGCTTTGGTGACCCCCTCCTTGACAGAGGGGGTGATCGAACACCCCAAAATAGGGGGTGGGGCCATTTTGGGATGTTCGATCACCCCCTCTGTCAAGGAGGGGGTCACCATAGTTTAATTCTTTTTTCATACAGGCACGAATACCACGTGGTATTCTTTTTTCAATTATTTTAATTTCAGTGGTCCATATAGTACGGAGTAAATAGTTACAAGAAGCATCTGTTTCAATTTTTTCTCTGGAAGTTTTTAAAATTGAAAAAAAAAAAAATAGAATTAGGAAGTTTTTTGGGTTGAATAAAAAAGAAAAAAAAATTACTTATAAATTAGTTTAATTTAATCATTGGATGAAACATACACAAAATATGATATTTCAAGTCCCTGATAGCCATTATTTTGAAAGAAATAATGTGTAGAATAATGATTTTTAGAAAATATATGGTTAAAAAGTAGGAATTTTTTTGAATTTACGTGCAAAATATTTTATTATGTAAATGTGACTGAAAATGAATATAAAAATTATAGAGTTTTATTTTAAAGAGAGGCAAAATAGGGGCTAAAATTGTTAACAAGTTGAAAGCCGGAAAAATAAAATAAAATTAGTAACTATTTTAAAATTGTCTGTAGTGTGCAAAACGTTCATACGTTTGATCTGTAGTGTGCAAAAAGTTCATACATTTCAAATTTTTGCATTTTGCCATCTATATTTCTACGTTTCATTGCGAAAAATGTCATTTTCACCAATTTGAAACGTATGGACATTTTACACACTACATGTCAAACGTAGGGATGTTTTATGCTATTAAGTATTTTACTAATTTATTTGGACTAATTTGCACTTTTTAAAAAATTAGGAGTAAGATTGAAATTTATTCTTTATTTTTTTTATTTGAATAGGAGGGTAAAATTGTCATTTGTTGTTGGAAAATGGATGAAAATAACTTTCAACGCAAGAAATATTGAAGATAGGGGCATAAATGTTCAAAAATGAAAGAGATGAACGTTCTCCATAATAAACTTTAAAAGTAGGAACGTTTTGTGCTAATTACTCTTAAATTTTAATTCAAATCAAACATGGGTTAAATTCATAACATATTTTTTTTGACATTTTCAGCGTTTTCAGACTTGGGGGAAAGAAAAGTAAACCAATTCCTCCTTTCTTGATTTCAGAGACTACGGAAAAATTATGAAAGATTTTGATGAAACTCTCCGTATAGAAATTTTATTTGCAAACCGTAGTAAACGCTGAACTTTCCAACTTACTTCATGATTTTTGTTCAAATCATATTAATCCCAAAATTTTCAAAAGCTTTCACGTTGGTTCACGAACCTCGATAATCTTCTGAAATTGGCATTCACAAGTTCTGAAAATAGAAATTTATTCCTCAAACTTTCGATAAGTTGAATTTCACTCCTAAAACTTGCCACTTTTCTCCGATTCCTCTTTTAATGCTTTTTATTAATTCTGTCCAATTCAAATAGCTTTCAGCTACTCCAATTCAACTATAATCAGGCTTTAAAAAGTGTCTTTTTGCTTCAAATGCCTCTAAGTCCAAATTTTACCTACAATAATAATATTTATATTACATTAAATAAAAACTTGTTCAAATTTACAAATATAATCCAATTTTATAAGCATAAATAAACGGGTAAAACATATTTATAAATAAGTGTGTACAATGCAACGATCATCTATAATTTGTATGAGGAACGAGAAGACTGAACTTTGGACGCTATACCTGAAAGAAAATCTTCATGCATCCAAGGAAAATCATCTAATCAATCGGGGGATAGTGAAGCCACTAGCTTGGTCCATTTTCAATGATGTGCCTTAACATCTTAAACAACATGGAAGATGTGTCTAATGAAGTTTATTTCCTAACTTTTGCCAAGTCAATTGATTATTTGTTTGTATTTATTATTTTATTTTATAAAATTCAACAAATGTAAAATGTATATATCGTTTGATAATAGACTAGCATAAAAAAAAAAAAAAAAAAAACAAAATGGACAAATTTTAACATTTCAACGCTAAAGTGATCTCTCTATTGAATCAAATATATCAAATGGATCAACAAGAGACCTGTATCATTATTATTTGGTCCCACCCCAATACCTACCTCGTTCTGTGGAGGCCCATCAAAGTTATTCCCCAAGTTCTTAGGCCCATCTAGCAAAGAGAATTTCGGAGAAATCTTGAATAGCCCTTTTATAACATGCTTCACATCAAACAAACAAGCTCAATAACTTCCTTTAAATCAAAGTACTATGAATTGAAGAACCACCATCTATTTACTAACATAAATAGCTACAAAAAGTTGAAACTTCACTTGTACATTTGTAGTTCTACCCCACCAGAATCATTATCCTGGCGAATATAAAATACAAAATGCAAAAGTCATGGTGGCCGAAAGGCCAAAAACTATTGTATATTGCACTGTATTTTGCTGTATATACAAAGCATGTGAAGAAGAAAAGTTACAAAAAGGAAGATGGCGTAAAAAAAAAAAAAAAATTACAGAACAAGGAAAATGAAATTGACTCATCTCAGTATATTGCCCTTGCCCCATCAGTCCATCACAATCAGAAATCATAATCTATATCTGATACATTTTGAGAGGTCGATTTTTTTATCAGGTGCCCTTGCTCGTCGTACAGATCGAGGTTTTCGCAGGGAGCTGGGAATACAGTCCCTATAACACGACCTTCAACAAAAGCACACTGGAATATGTGCTTCTTCTTATATGTAATTCCTACTGACATATCCCAGAAAGTGACATTCCTGACAGGAATTTCTTCACTACCTTGAATACGGACTGGAACACGAACTCCCTCTCCGTGTATTGAACTGTAGCTTATGTCCTCCAGTATTGGAACAGCCTTGGGATCAAATGCTGCATCTGGATGTTCATTGTAATCTGTCTTGATGACGATCCCCACACGAACATTATCAAATGTCAGATTCCTATAAATTATATTTCGAACATATCCTCCTCTTCCGGGGGCTGTCTTGATCCGAACAGCACGTCTTGAGCTCCATATGAGGACATTTTCCACAGTGACATTTGACACCCCACCAGACATCTCACTGCCTATTGATACGCCTGCACTGTTATTCAGGAATATATAATTCAATCACTATCTAAACATACGCATTGTAACCATAGTCTTACATCAAACCCAATGAAATCCACGTCACATTTCAATAGAGGCAAACAACAAAATGTTAAACTAGGCATTCATCTAAAAATCCAGAATATGTAGATCTATAAACTGATAAGAAATTGAAACTGGCCGCAAAGCGACTACAGATGCAGCCTACAACCAGAATAGAGAATTTCGTGATACAGAGTACATGGAATCTCTCACCTGACCATGGAGCGAATAACAAGGTTTCGGATCAGTATATTCACTGAAGGCCGTCGATAAGCTATCCCATATTGATCCCAGCCACTCTTTATTGCTATACCATCATCTCCCACACTTATGTAACAGTCCTCAATTACCATATCTTCGCACGAATCTGTTTAACCAAATGATGATAAAAAAATAAATACATAGGTATAAAATGAAGTCACAAAATGTGAATATCCGCCACGATATCAACAGTAGAAGTATTGTAGGTGCTGTTAATTGCATATTCAGCATTGAGATCATAAATTCAAGTTCAAAACAATAGGTAAAGCTCGTCCATCCAATAACCAGATAGAAGAGAAAGCAAAATAATAAACTTACCCGGATCTATGCCATCAGTATTTGGAGCTTCAAAGATGGGTGCCAAAATTGTAAGATTTCTAATCGTCACATTCTTGCAGTCGTAGGGATGTAGAGTCCAAAAGGGAGAATCACGTAATGTTATGTTAGATATCAGAATATCCCTAGACCACATAATCTGCACAAGCGGTCCTCTGGTGTGGTTAAGAAGCTTCTGTCGATACTTCGTCCACCATGTTTGACCCTGGCCATTAATGGTGCCATTATACCCTGTTATCAGGAATAGAATACATGCATTCAGACGTATAGCATATAATTATAATTACACAAACCTTTGGCACTTTCACAATCTTGACTATAAGACTTCTAAACCCATGGATGGTAGAAAAAGGCTAATGCATCACCAGATATCAATTTAGATTTATCGGTTTCTATATGTGAATAGATCAGGCATGATCATCCATACGCATGACCAAAAAGCAATTGTGAAAGACTTTCTGAGCTTCCTTTGCTCACAAAACTAGGGTATCTTTGAAGGAAACAAACAAAGTCAGTCAGGGAGACAAAACGAGGTAATCGTGTTCCATGTCGAACAGACATGGACAGGGCAAGACAAGATGACACAACCTCAGGACATGGGAAAACTTCTTTATCAAAGCTTTCATAAATGCATGCACTTGTGTGTGTAACTTTAAGCTTATAAAGCATTCACCAAGTAAAATGTAAGCAAAGACATCATAGAATTATATATTTCTTATTACCCCTTAAAATGTTTATAAAATTTCCTACCCAAAAGAAAATATCATTAATACCAATTTACACATTAAAGATATCAGAGAACCAAGAGCATTGTGGAATTATTATTCTTTAGTTTATTAGCTTTTAAAGTTTTATTGTTTTCTTCTCCTTTTAATGCAGAACATGTTTAGGTTGCAAGTTGCATTGACATGTTGCTGTATCTATTTCAGATATGGGAGGAGTATTTGTTCATTTTAGATGGAAAAGTCACTTTCCTACTACTAACCTCTTTTTTAACAACCAAATCTAATAAGTGGAGTACATTTTACCTGAATTTAACATTTGAACGGACTAAAATGAAGGAAATTTAAGAGTACACTCTTTCTACACTTCCCTAATAACAAGCAATAATGTTCTTTCACAGTTAAAGAGTCTACATAGAGCTGGTATAATAATGCCAAGGTCAATGAACATCCTCATTACCTGAACTACTCACCTCAATCCCCAACCAAAATAATATAACAAATGAATAACCTTCGCTCTAAAAAGAAACAATAAACTCCAACTAAAATGCTCACCTGTAATTACAACATCTTTGAGATTTTGACCATGAATTAAACTTCCATATCTTGGTCCAGGATGCTCTCTTCCATACCCATACGAAGGCAATGGAGGCATCAGAGGCCAATACTTCTCATCCTACAGAACATTGCAAACGGAAAAAAGAAACAGAAACTAATATTCTCAATTACAAGAATCATGAAACTTTGAAACTTCAAGGGCTTGTACAACTAAAGCAGTGTAAAAATCATTAAAAAAAAAAAAAAAAATCATAAAAGACATTCAAGAAATATTATGTAAAACATGTCAAATAAAGGACAACAATGGTTTATCTTTAACAAAAGCAGAGAATGTTACGTGCTAGAACATTGGTTGAAATCACGAAGAGATATGATGCACATTTATCAGTTACCATTGAGAACAAATTGCATCTATGCTATCTAGCATGAAAATCTGAAACCAACTTTAATAATCAACAGACAATTTTTTTAACTACATAATGCCCTTGTTTGACAACCATTCTTTCAAAACTCTTTTTCTCATACTCATTTTCAATCACACATTTTCACAATAAAATATTATATAAAACTTTTTCCTACTTTTTAACCACACATTCTCCAAAAATTTACTATTCAAAAACCCGTTCTCTCCAAAAAATTGCTATCAAATAGGGGCTAAAAGTATTTTTTTTTAGGAAAAAAAAGAAAAGCCTATAAACTCATACTATATTCAATTCATCCACACTTCCTAAAGTTTAGAAATCTAATCAAACTTTTTGTTTTTTTTTTCCTAAAAGCTTGGGTGTGCCCATGAATAATAGGCATATAGATTGAAATAACAATTGACATTCTATGTTCAGCTTTCTTACTGAGTAAAAACTGAACATAACTTACAGGGTTTTCTCATTATATAACTGTTATGATATGAAAGGTGTTTGAGAGAATTTGAGATCACACAGTACGTTGAACAGCAAAATATAGAGAATGGAGGAAGAAGAGAGAAGAAGGGGGTGAAAGAAAGAGAGGAGAGACAACAGAGAAGAAAAATTCTTACATCAGAATTTTATTAAGTTATTTCATTAGATAGAAAATCAAAAGCAATATGGGGGAATATTGTGCATTAGACATCAATCTTGAAGAAAGATGTTGTAACAACAGCTGGACTGTGTACTCTACATATTGGAAGGTATGCCTGTTCCACTATGTCATTATTAGCTGTCCAAGACCAATCCACAACTAGTTTCAGGCATAAACACATATATAAGGTATGTCAAATCCTTCCTACTCTCCCCTATTTGAATGCAAACATGTAAAAGTTAATTATCATTTTTCAATAAATGAAAGTCAAATACAAGGTATCATTTTATCAACAAATCTATATATGTAGATTGACATTTCT
Source organism: Osmanthus fragrans (assembly GCA_019395295.1). Classification (NCBI taxonomy): domain Eukaryota; kingdom Viridiplantae; phylum Streptophyta; class Magnoliopsida; order Lamiales; family Oleaceae; genus Osmanthus; species Osmanthus fragrans. The sequence goes on along the minus strand of CM033347.1, from coordinate 12,281,024 downwards.
ACACTCTTCTCATTTTTTAAGAAATGCTCTTAATTAGAACATGTGATGCAAAGAATGTATCAGTAAGAAAATTATAAAAAGAAAGCATGTAAAACTCCCATTTATGTACACTCAGTGGTTCTGCCCGTAATTATTAATGAAGTAACTTATTATGCTTATAATTTTCTTCAAGATAATTTGTGGTTGCACCACTGCAACCATACAAACGTTTCTCTTATCTTTTCTATCTATAGCAAATAAATTTTTAAATTTCAAGTCAATTTACAGTATTTTGAAGATTTTGCACCATATGAAAACCGTGCATACAAATAAAAAAATGGCAAACGGAAATATTTTGTGCAGACCTAAAGAGAATTTATTCACAAGAGTGATGCAATCTAGTTAGTCGTTAGTACAGGTAAGAAAATGGAAGCATAAAACAACATGAACAACGAAGTCTTTGATGATTTTTAAGGATTTAGTTGCTCTGAATCTTCCGGTAAATCTAGTAATGAACATAAAGGGGCGCAAAAAAAGGAACTGGGCAATATGCGTAATGTCTCTTTCTTGATTAGTGTCACAACTGGGAAAAATTCATATTCATTGCATTTCTTTGCCAACCATTGGATAGAAGATAACCTATATCTGTGTTGCCATGAGGAGAATATAAGGTCATGATAGCAAGATATTCGAGATCCCACTCAGTGGTGAGGCTTGAGGCTAAATATGTTTTGTTGATACTTTCAACATAGATTATAAACCAAAATTTCAAATAAAGATTTCTTCAAAAAATGTGCCACCGGGGTATATAGGTCACATTACCGAAATGAACCAACAATCCAATTATAATCAGTTAACATTCAAAAAATCAATTTAAATTTCAAAATCTATAATTCTTTTAACACTGCAATTAAATCTAACTCACTCATATCAAAACTCATAGTTTAAAAAAAGATCAAGCCATTAAAATAAACCAACACCAAGAATTACTCACATTGATGCCGAGAATAACAGCGCCCTCATCAAGGAACAGAGTCATATGGCTAGTTAGATTGAAAGGCGCAGTAAGCCAATACCCAGGTGGCACATTAAGCTGCCCACCACCCTTCTTCCCGAGCCTCGAGATGGCACTCACCGCCTGCTCAAACGCCTCCGTATTGACAGTGACCCCATCACCCACAGCCCCAAAGTCCGACAAGTTAAACGCCACAGGGCGAAGCTTGGGTAGCGACCGGGACGGAAATGTCCTCCTGAAGAGTAAGAGTCCGCCGGTTGCAGCATCCCGCTTCCAGTAAAACAAAGTGAAGAAGAACGCCAACCAAAGGGCGATCAGGAAGGTCTTATGGGTAGATAAAAAATTGGTAATTGTGGAGATCCAACGGCGATGATGATGATGATTATGAATGACTGGGGCCCACCATCTCCGCCACCAGGATGATGAACTCGATGTGGGTGTTAAGGTTTCCACCATATTTTCTTTTTCTTTTCACTGTTGAGCCTTTTTTTTCAATAGCGTTAAGACGATATGAGAATGCAAACAGAGTTTTCGATATATCTGCGAGTTGGAAAATAGTTAGGTATTATTAGAGAATGGAGGGTCAAGCGTAGCAATCAGAATCAGTGAGAAATTGGGGAGATGACGATCCCAGATGAAGTGCATTGGAAGGGAAGTGAGATTTGAAGTTTGAACACACAGAGAGATGCGACTGTGAATTAAGACATTTTTGTGGCACCACGAACGTGTTACCCATCTAGTTCTTTAGAAGATTAATTTGTAGTAAATTTGGATAGAAATTGATAAAAATATATTGTAAAAATATAATATTTGATAGAAGTTATGAGTTTAATATATAATTCAAAAAGACTTTTAAAAAAAAAAAACAAGTTTTAAAAAATTGGAACTTAATTTTATCTGTAAATATTTAGAGCATGTTTTATGGTTGTCTTATTATTTAGAAAAAGATTCGTAAAAAAGTGTTATTTTTAAAGATGTATGGTTAAAATGTATAAAAAAATTATGGAAAAAATTATTTGTACAGAAAAATAGTTTATCCACTGGTTGATAGATACTCATATTGTCATGGAATCCACGTGAATAAAAAATTGAGTGATGCTACTTTACCTATTTGGTTGACACACCTCCCTCACATTTGGAGGAAAATATTATTTAAATCACGCGGGACCCACACACTCATGCGAGTGGGGTGTTAACCAAGTAGGCAAAGTAACATTTTTTTAAAAAAAATTTCAAAAAAAGTGGGCCTCCCGTGTTTGTGAGTGTTATATCAGGATATTGGTCACCTATTTTCTGTACGATCAGCACGGTTGATTTAAAAATCACTACCAAACATAAGTTAATTTGATCTAATACAGCGATGTACTTTATTAAAGTTAAAATTGTTGTATTATATGATCTAATAATGTAGTTTATTGAAAGTAGAATTGTTGTACCTTATTTGGTTAAGACTCTTTTTTGTAGATATTAAATACCTTGTTAAGTGATTATAATGAAGTAGTTCTTTTAAATCACACCTAACCGTGGTTATCTAAATCCAACTAAACTTTGACCTAAAAATAGACTACCTGATTACAAGCCACTTTAACAAAAGAATAATGTCAATATTATTTTTATCTTCAATTAATATTTTAAGTAAGTCTTTCAATACATTCTATAAATTACGTTGTATGTAAAGTTGAAAGATATTCGATCTACAAGTAATTTAGTGAACTAAATTATTACTTATAGAGTAGTTTTTTGCTTTAATTAATATATTCTATTTAAAAGTTAATTTTGAAGAAAATATTGTGTTCAAAATAATTAATTTATAGAGGGTGAAATTGAAAGAGAATTTGAAAAACGATCAAAATTCACTGATTTGGAGTTTAGAAAGATGGTCAAAATTATACTACATCGACTTTGAGTAATTTTTAAATCACCCAAAGTCGGTGCCCAAAAACTAATAAGCACCATTTTTTTTCAACATCTCATTAATGGTATCACCCAAAAGATGTCAAAATCAGTGAAAAAAAAAACTCCTAAGCAGGCCCTAAAGGGGAGGAAAAGAAAAGAAATTTGAAGCTCGAAAGTTATCGTTTTCTGTAGACAAGTTTCGAGCATTGGAGAGGATATTCCTTCTAGATGTGGGAACCTTAGCGATGTTATACCCATGATGTGTGTTGAGTGTCCAATAGCTTAAGGATACAAGCTTCATGGTGAAGAATAGTCCGTTTCATATGTGCTTGTCATGTTCTTCGCCTTTTGATGATATATAGATACGGATACCAAGTTCAACTAGTTTCGGTTCAACTTCAAAGATTCATTGGACTTTACCATATATTTTTTGTTTTTACTGTACTTTCTTTGTATACATTCAATTCATACCGGTTTAATTTAACAATTGGTTGACATGTGGATTGTGGATTTCTTATTACTATATTTTGTCGAATTTTCACTAAGAATTAATCTACTTGTATAATTGTTGTTGACAATAATGGATGACAACATTAATGTTGTCAAAATCTGGTCCATTTTCTTTAAAAAGGGTTTTTGAAATGGATGAATGTGATGTTGACAAGTAGGATTGTCAACCAATATTATAAAAAATGATTATACACATAGGATTCCCTGCGAATGAGTAACCAATTCATTCATTCCTCGCCCTAATTTATTTGAAGTCATTATTCAAATTAGGAAGAACAATCCATACTAAATTTTGCTACAACATACCAAAAAAGGTTACAAAATGATGTTTAACTTTGATTTCAATTGTATGCTTGACTGGACTTCGACAACGATTTTGATGCAGACTACTTATAGATGTTCAACCAAGATATTTTAATTTGGCTCGATTTTTGAGTAATTTAGAAGAGTTGGGGTCGGAAAATTCAAACCAAAGGATTGTCCAACAAGATAAGATTAACATAATCTTGAAAAATGATATATTAAATCAAATTCAAGTTCAGGTGCATTAATAGAATCAGTCAAGTAATAGAGTCCTAAAGAAATGTAGAGTTATTGGTTTGTTATTTGATAGTTGATATTTTTCTTTGAATAAACACTAGCAACAAAAATTGCGAAGAATTGTTACTCTTATTTCAGTGTAAATAGGATTTAATGTGTGATAGGTGATCATGACTCATGATCATCATTCAATAAAGTTATAAATTATCTTTTATCATTGCAAAGTTCTCTTTTTATTTTTTTTTCTCAGTATTAGAGCCATTGTGAGTACTCAGCACACCACAACTCTTCTCTTGTACCATGACTTCACTATCCCTATATGTTGGCAACTCATCACACTTAAACTGACTTACTGATTATCCCCTATAGCATGAACAAGCCTTAGCTTTTGTAGCAAGTGAAAAATTAATTGGTCATCTCACCAATGAAGACCTTGTGAAAGATCGATCATTATCTACGACCTTCATGAAACCGAAGTTGAAACCAAAAACTCACTATCAAATATTGGGTATGTAGCCACACAACAATGCGATCCTCACTCATCTCACATTAATTCTAGTCCATCAAATACATCGTACCAAATTCAAGCAACACCATAGAAACAAAAAAATTTCATACGAAAATTAATAAATGAGTCAAGAACATGTGGTCATTTCACCAATGAAGATCGTGGCCCCACCATATACATCACACCAAATCCAAACAATACAGCAGAAAAAAAAAAAAACAACATACCAAAATTTTCGTTGTATCTTGTAAGACAGACACTCGAATGAAACCTCAAAAATTCTACAATGAAGGATTGAATATGTTTTAAGGACACCGTGTGATAAATAGGCTTCAATTTGCTAATTCATTGACTCTTTCACCATATATTATTTCCTACAATTTCATAGTACTTGTTCTATTCTTATTGTGATTAATAAAATTATATCATTCTACAAATTATTTTGTCTAACACTATTTTCGTTTTCTCTCATTACCTTGGTTGTTCCACGGAAGTTTACCGCATGCATACAAAGCCTTGATACTGAACTTTTCATGGTTTTTTTTTTTCAGGCTTTCAAGTCTCAGTGGTCAGTTTGAGAGGACGGGATTTCAAGGAAGACGGGGCTGCAGGTAAAGTTAATAATAGTTTGTTGAATCAAGAATTTCACGTGTAAAGGTTAATCAATGTTATAAAAATACATACCAAAAGTAAAAAAAAAATACTTGAATCTCTTCGTCTTATTTTAATCCACAACTCAAATCGTCATGTTTAGCTTTGGAATGTCCATAGGGTCGGGCCACCCAAGTCCGATGCCGAGACTTCTATCTCTGGATATAAAATTCAAGTCAGAAATTTTATCCCAAATTAAAACTAGTGTGTTTTTGCCTCTTTGGCAAACAATAATCCGAGTCTAGTCACTGCAACCCCTCTGTGAGGAGGCACCCCTTCTCCTCGAGACTATTTTGCCGATATAAGATCATAGTAGATAGTTAAAATTTATTATGGAGGCAAGTTCAGGTCGTGTTTTTATGTGACACTGGTTGACCTTGGGAACTAGTGTCTTTTATTTTTTTGCCAGAATTAATCTAATAAGACAAAATATTTCCTCAAAACCGGAATGGAGTAGCCGAGTAGCTCGTGGTGATGGTGCTATAATCAACTCAAACTCACAACACAAAAACTGAAGGTTATACAAGTATGGCAAGAAATCTTTCATATAGCCTTTTAATACTGTCAAAAACTCATCAATTCACTAACTAAATATGCCATAAATATACGTATTCTAGAACATCCAAATATCACTATGAAAAGATACATTTCAAATAAAGACAATTAAATGTAAGGTGTATATATATAGATTGAAATTAGGCATACCTTAAATGTCTCTCTATCCTTGAAAATGTCAATGAAGGTTCACCTCTCTGTCTCTGTTTGGACCACAAAATCTTGGAGATTTTCTTTGGAATGGCCTGGACTATCACCAATCTTTGTTCAACTCACACCATCCCCACACCCCTCCCATAATCATGACAGACGATTCCAACCCCAAAACCAAACAAACCACCTCCCAAAAAAAGGATTCAGGAATTCCAACCTCTCCGAACAGCGGCACATTTGTCCTGCCGGGAGGTGTCAGCAACTTTCAGATAATCAAACATGGCCGCTGCTCGTTTTCTTCCTTCCTGTTTTCTCATTTTTATCCTCATTTTTTGTCTGTATACCCCGTGTTTGTCCAATGATGGTGTGTCTCTTTATGAATTCAAAGAGGCGTTAGATGAATCTGCATCTCTGGATTCAACCTGGATAAAAGGCACTGATCCTTGTCATAACGAAACGAAATGGAAAGGTGTAGAATGTAATGCGGAAAATGTCATAAACTTGTTTCTTATGAACAATGGTCTAGCGGGAGATATTGCGATTGATTCTTTGGCAAATCTTAATGGACTTAGAGTTATCAGTTTGGAAAACAATAGCTTTTCAGGTCCACTGCCTGAATTCAATCGCCTTACTAAATTGAAGTCCCTCTATCTTGCAGACAATGAATTTTCCGGGGAAATACCTTCAGATTTCTTTTCAAAAATGGGGTCTCTGAAGAAGCTTGAGCTTGCAAGAAACAAGTTTTCCGGGAGGATTCCTGATTCTTTGGGAAAATTGGAGAATTTAATGGTTCTCTTTCTGGAACAAAACGAATTCTCAGGGCCTATTCCTTCAGTAGCACAAAAATCTTTGGAGAAAATCGACCTGTCTAACAATAAGCTGCAAGGAGAAATCCCTCCAGCCATGTCAACATTTGGTGCCAAGGCTTTCGAGGGAAATCCCGACCTTTGTGGCACGGTTCTGTCCAAAGAATGCAAAGCTGATGAAGAGAGTGCAAATGAAGCACCCGCAGCGGACAAGATCAATGAAACCAAGGAGTCAGGGTCAGGGTCAGGGTCAGGCGCAAAGTGGGCAGTTCTATCGGTAGTAGTTGCCCTCCTGGTAGTGACAATAGCATTTAAGAGTAAGAGAAAGGAAGATGATTTCCAGATGCTTGGGAAAGATAATTTGGACGAGGCAGTGCAAGTACACATTCCTAGTAGTATGAAGAAGAGGAACTTAAGCAGCAGGAAAGGAATCGACTCAATGAATTCGTCAAGAAAAGGCTCGCAAAAAGGTGGAAAAGTAGGTGATCTCATTGTAATTAATGAAGAAAAAGGTATATTTGGGCTGCCTGATTTGATGAAGGCCGCAGCTGAGGTTCTTGGAAGTGGTGGTTTGGGATCAGCTTACAAAGCTGTGATGGCTAATGGAGTTTCTGTTGTTGTGAAGAGATTGAGAGATATGAATAAAGTAAACAGGGAAACATTTGACACGGAGGTTAGAAAGCTCGGGACGATGAGGCACAAGAATATTTTGACACCGTTGGCGTACCACTACCGGAAGGAAGAGAAGCTGTTGGTGTCTGAGTTTGTTGCCAAAGGCAGCTTATTGTATCTATTACACGGTAAGAATTTTTATAACGGACATCATTTTGGAATGTCATCTTAATTCGTGAAATCTCCTCTATTCTTCCTTTTTTGATTCAGTAGTGTTCTTCATGCCTTTCTCTCTTCTATTTTTTTGGTTTGTCGAATAAACAATAAAATGGAGTTTTTCAGGTGATCGTGGGATTTCTCATGCGGAGCTGAATTGGTCTACTCGTCTGAAAATCATTCAAGGAATTGCTCAAGGAATGGGATACCTACACAATGAGTTTGCACGATACAAACTGCCACATGGGAATCTCAAGTCTAGCAATATTCTTCTTTCTTCGAATTACGAGCCAATTCTCAATGATTATGCGTTTTATCCATTGATCAGTAACACTCAATCTGTGCAACAGCTGTTTGCTTATAAAACCCCAGAAGCTGTATTGTATCAACAAGTTTCTCCAAAGAGCGATGTCTTTTGTCTTGGAATAGTCATTCTTGAAGTACTTACGGGGAAATTTCCTTCTCAGTATCTGAACAATCAAAAGGGTGGTACTGATGTTGTACAATGGATTAGAACAGCAATTTCTGAGAACAAAGTTTCAGAATTGATTGATCCAGAGATAGCAAACGCGTCAAATTCACTTGAACAAATGGTGAAGCTCTTATATATTGGAGCTGATTGCACAGAAAGTGATCAAGAGAAGAGGATTGGGATGAGGGAAGCTATAAAGAGAATAGAGGAGATACAAGTCTGAGCAGTATTCCAAGTCGATAGATTAGGACAGTTGAGTAGAGAAACCAGTGCTGTCAGTATTGTGAATGAATACCAGTGTGCTAAAAGACGAGCTAGCTAGCCTATACTTTTCACAAATCGAGCCCTGATTTGTGCTACTAACTAAAGTCTCGTTTGGCTAAAACCTCTGCCTCATTGCTCCCATTGTTGATATCAGTATATAGCCGGAGGATCCTTATGGTGGCATTTTTTGTGTAGAAATGGCATTGGCCATTCAGAATACAAACAAGAGACAGAAAGTTTTGCATATTCTTAAGAAATGCATAGAATTTATTTTTCATTTTGAAAAATTGTTGCTTTCGTGCAATTTCACTGTGTTAAGGGTTTAGTGAGTTTGCCATTTGCAAGGTGGCTAGGGGTGGCAATGGATCGAGCTGAGTCGAACTCGACTCGTGAGAAAAAGGTTGAGCTTGACTCGATTCACGAGCTCGTGACTTGTGGGCCAGGACGAGCCGAGTAGGAGCTCGGCTCGTGAGTTAGCCCCTTTTTTTAATACACGTTTTCTAAATATTTTTTAAAATATACATTTTAAGTAAATTTTTATCTTATAAGTACTTTTATTTTGTAAATAATTTTTTTAGATAAAGTATTTTTTACTTATAACTTATAAGAATTTTTAATTATAATGTATTTTTTTATGATTTTATCTTATAAATAAATACTTACTTATAAGTTTTTTGTAATTATAATTTAACTTTTTTACTTATAAATAATTTTTAGTTAATATATTTTTATTTTCAAGTTAGTGTTGAAGAAAACATGTTGATTGAAAATAATTATTTTATAAATGATAAAATTAAAAAAAATATGAGAAATAATCAAATGATTTTTCAAAATATTTTTCTTTTTTAAAATAATAAAAAATAAACCCTCATCCTTTATCCGAGTTTGAGACCGGCTACTTCAATTTCGAGTAGGCGGAGTTAAAAATTATATACGAACAACTTGTTACGTGTACAATTTTTTTAAAAAAATTATAAAGATATTAAAATAAAAATTCGTGATGAATATAGTTAAATTAAATATCACTTACTTGACTACATGCAATTTCGGCATATTTATCTTGCAGTTGAAAATGAGCGTCTTATCAGTCCTTCACGCACATTAATGCTTCCAAAATATCTTCTTTTAGTCGACTCATAACCTCGGAAAGAACCCTAGACCCTGCACTAAAAGCAGACTTCGAAACTACAGTGCTAACCGAAAGTGTTAGTAGATCTTTTACCGTTGCAGAAACTATTGGTCATTGGTGTTCATACCTTCGCCAGAATTCAATTACTTCTTCTAAATTTTTTCTTAGTGCATTGTTACTATGTCAATTATGATTAAAGTAATCAAGTAATTCAACAAGCAACGCATTTAAACTATTACTCGATGTTTGAGTACATGAAGTGGAAGACAAACTATTACTACTGGAAGAACCACATGTATATACAGTTGAATTATATCTATATGAGTTCATGCCTTCAAATAAATTTAAAATTTCAGCGTCATCATCTGCTATATTAGTGGGAGGAGTATTTGTAGAGTCGAAGGGTACACGAGTAATATATGTACTCATTCGTGAAGCATATAATAAATACATTTCTGATAAAGTTGCTTCAAATTCTTATAGGTAATAGGTATGATAAAAGTTAAAAATTTTGAAATTCGGTCAATTATAAATTTAGTACTTGATAAATTATATCGGGGGCCCATGACGCATGCTAACAGAAATAACATGGACAAATCTTTCCAATATTTTCTAAACTTTAATTCCATGACAGTTATAACTGAACTAAAATTGGGGTCACCTTGAAATCTATTAAAAGCCCTAACAATTACATAAAAACGTTCAATGACCATACAACTAATAAGATAATAAACACCAGGCAAAATATTTGTAGAATCATAAAAACTTGTCAAATTTTTTTTATTTTTTTTATTTTAATAACTAAAGTCCCATCGGACTCATTCAAAATATTATCATCGTCGTCCCTAATAAGCATACTGTTATAAAATTCAGTAATTAAATGTTAGAAATCTTCACATGATTTTAATAATAAATATGTGGAGTTCCATCAATGTGCTACGTCATTAATAAATGTTTTTGAATGCAACACCTCATTTTCGGCATAAAATTCCTCAAATACTTGTTTTATACTAGGTGAAATAGTGATATAAATTAGTGCATTCCTAATTCGTTGAATTTCATCCTTAACATATTTTAAACCGTCTTGTACTATTAAATTAAAAATATGGCATACACATTGAATATGAAATAAATTACCACCGAAATCGGGTTGAAGTACTATATGCAATTTATCGACAACATACTTATTTACAGAAGCATTGTCGAACATAAAAGAACGAATTTTAGTATCACATTTATATTCTCTAATAATGTTCAAATAACATTAAATATATTGTTAGCATTGTGCGGGTACTCAATAATTTTAAAAGCAATTATTTTTTTATGCATGATCCAAAGTGTGTCTATATAATGTGCAGTTGCAGTTATATAACCTCTTTTATTAATTCATTCCCATAAATCCGAAGTTAAATATATCACACCCCCATATTTTTCTAAATCGGCAATCAATATTTGCTTTGTATTTTCAAAATATTCTATTGTATCAGAACGAAGAGTACTTCGACTTACCCTAACGTACATCGGTTGAAGACATTCTTTCACAAATGTAACTAAATATTGGTTGTCCGTTTGTGCTAGTGACAACTCAGCTCCGATAACGTACTTCACCATTCCTGTTCGAGTTACATCCACATATTAAGTGATGTAGTAGTAGCATCGCTGCCTGAACTACCAAATTGTAATTGCATTTGACCAGCAGGGAAAAAATCCATGTTTGGTTGCACATGTTTTGTAGTGACGATTGAGGTGGGTGGTTCCAAAGCCTTTTTGATGGGCCAATTGTTATTGACAATATTTACATACTACTTTAGTTTCTGGAATTCCATTGATCACACGACCAGTTTGAACCAATTTAAAATGGTCCCAACATTTTGTCTACTTCTTTCCATTTCTCTTCCCTCTTGTATCGAGAATTTCTAACATAAGTTCATCATCCTGTTCCAAATCAATTAGATAACTACTTTCATGAACATCGAAATCTTGAATATTTTCTAGAATGAGTAATTCATTTAGACCGAAAAATTCATTCCCAAATTGATTTGTGGGGCATAGGTGCTTCACTCCCGACTCTGATATCGAACAAGTTTTCAATAAATGAGCGTAGATCCATTCGTGAATAATTGAAATTGAATGTTGAAGAAGAAGAAGTGAAGTAGAATTGAAAAGTGAATGAAGATTATATAGTAGTGTAGAAAATATATTGTAAAATCAAAATTATAATTCAATATTTTCAAAATAAAATGTAGAACAGTATAGAAATTAGAATGAATGAATGAATAATATTAATAATGATTGATTTGTAGAGAGTATAGTAGAGAATGAGAGATTGATAGTAAGTTTGGTGAGAAAAAATGTTGTAATTGATGGGTATTTATATGAAGAAAAATTAAATTTGAAAATAATAATAATAAATATATAAAGACCAAAACGGTCACTAAAAACTTCAGTGACCGTTCTAGTTACTGAAAATTCTAATTTTTTTTGTCAAGCCACGAGCCGGCTCGGCTCGTGGGCTCGTCTAACTATTTTGTTTTTTAATTTGACGAACTCTTCAAATACGAGCCAAGAACTGCTCGTCTGACATTCCCTATACTTGACTCGATTGCCATCCCTAGGTCTGGCTAATTTTGTTGAAAAGCATTAGTTCAAGAGTAAAGATTTTGCTCTAATGTTTTAGGGAACCTTTTAGCCTAGAGACTTCACTGTTAGGAACAAAAGATAAGGGTCTGTTTGATAAGTGTTTATTTTTCATGGAAAATGGAAAAAAAATTCCAACTTCCACTTTTGTGGTGTTTGATAGGATATATTTTCTTGGTAATTCTTTTTCCTTGTACTTGCCACCTGTCCGGTGGAATACAAATTTCCACTTTCTACTCTGATTTTTCTTTTTTGGCAATTGAAACACATTTTAAACTCAATGGTAAAAAAAATTATCGATTTAATTGACAAATTGCATGAAAAACAAAGCCAAACGAAAATTTCGAAATTTGTTATTTTTACTTTTTCGCAATCCAAACAAATTTATCCCCAATTGTAAAAAAATTTATCCAAAAAATTAACAATTTGTATGAAAAACAATGTCAAACGAATTAAGTAAAAAATTATACTAATCAAACACAATTAATTATAATTTCTAGTAAAACAAATTCTAGACAATTCAATTTCCTGTCATTCGCTTTCTTTTCACCAAAATTTCACACTTGCAATCAAACGGACCCTAAGTTCTTATATGCAAAAGGAATGTACAGACTTTTTTTTATCCATTTTTCGGTAAATTTATTGTCAAACTTACAGTGTACATTTGTGTTTGTTTAATAGACATTTCTTTGAAAGATATTTGGAACTTAAGGTCAGTTTGATAGAAAGATGAAATTTGGGTGGAAAGAAAATGAATTATACGAAATTGAATTGTCTAAAATTTGTTTTACTGAGAATTATAATTAAAGGTGTTTTATTGGTATAATTTTTCACTTGAAAAATATAATAATTTTGGTGTCCGTTTGACTTTATTTTTCATGAAAATTGTCAATTAAAGGAATATATTTTCTTACTATTGTGGACAAAATTTGTTTAGATTATCAAAAAAATAAAAATAAAATAAAATAAATAATTTTTTTGATGTTCGTCTAACTTTGTTTTACATGAAATTTGTTAATTAGAGGGATAAAATTTTTTACACTTCATCTTAAAATTTGTTTATTTTGCTAAAAAAAAAAAGAAAAAAAAGGTGAAATTTAAATTCCCACCAAAGTGGTAGGAAAGTAAATTCCTTGAAATCAAGAAAAGTTTCAAAATGTGGAAAACTTTTTCCATGAAAATTTGGTCAATCAAACAAGTAAAAAGTGGAAGTTGGAATTCGAATTCCAACTTCCAGGGAAAATAAGGGTCCGTTTGATAGCAAATGTGGAAATAAAAACATTTTCCATGTAAATTAAAAAATAAAAAATCACCTAAACCATAAAAAAATTTGTTGAAAACAAGTTTAAAGTGGTTGTACTTTGAAAAATATTTTTCATTTTCACGTTGCAATCAAACGGACAAAATGAAAAATATTTTTCTCGGATGTGACATTTTTCATGGCATATGTGCCAATCAAACAGGGCCTTAAGAGGCTATCAAACAGAGTCTTATACACATATATTGGTGTAAAGTAGATCGTGGTTTGGTTATTGTTGATCTATGTCTAAGGGTCCGTTTGATTGTAAGGGTGAAAAATGGATGGAAAGAAAATGAATGACAGAGAATTGATTTGTTTAAAATTCGTTTGTCTGGGAACTGTAATTAATTGTGTTTGATTGATATAATTTTTTACCTAATCCGTTTGACTTTATTTTTCAAGCAAATTGTTAGTTTTTGGGATAAATTTTATTACAATCTGTATTAAAATTTGTTTGGATTGCTAAAAAGTAAAAAAAAAATATAAAAAAAAAATTTCATAAAATTTTGATGTTTGTTTGGTTTCGTTTTTCTTGCACATTGTCAATTAAAAGAATAAATTTGTTTATCATTGGATTTAGAATATGTTTCCATTGAAGGGAAAAAAAACACCCAATAAGGTGGAAAACAAATTTCCACCAAAATCATAAGAAAATAAATTATTATTTTTGTACTTCAAGGGGTTATACCTAGTGGTGTCAAGACGGGTGGGCTGCCAGGCCCGCACGAGGCCCGCACGGAGAAAGCCCGGCCCATGAACCGGCCTGCGAACCGCACGGGCCGAATCACGGGTCTGATTTTTCGCGAATCGGGCCGGGCCGGTTCAACCCCAAGCGGGCCGCGGTTAACCGCGGGCCGGCCCTTTTTTAAAAAAAAAAATAAAAAATAAAATTTTTTTAATGTTATTAAGGTTTTTTTAAAAAAATTAAACGGGTTGAGCCGATTTTTAGCGAGCGGGCCGCGGTTAACCGGCCCATACGGACTTTTCGAGCGGGCCGGGTTGCATAAATTTTTTTGCGGTCCGGGCCGACCCGGCCCGGAAGCCCGCTATGGACGGGCTTTTTTTTAAAAGCGGGCCGATCCGGGCTTAAGGTAGTGCGGGCCGGTTCGACCCGGCCCACCCGTTTTGACACCTCTAGTTATACCTAGAAGTTGGTGGCAAACATTTTTCATGACAAAAAATGCCAATCAAACAACAAAAAAAGGTGGAAAAAAGAAATTTTTTTCCAATTTTTCTAGAAAAAAATTGCTATCAAACAGGGTCTAAGTCTTGCACGATCCTCAATATTTATAGTATTAAAATTAAAGATATACATTTTCATCAACTACTTCATTTTTCCCCTATATATTAAAAGAGTGAAGAAAAAATTACTGTAGAAACTCTCGTTAAAAACGGCGTCGTTTTTACCGTGTGATTTTTTGTGATTTTTTGTTTTTTTGTGATTTTTTGCTATATATTACTTAAAAAAAAAAAAAAAAAGTTGTTATTTAATTTTTTTTTTTGCTCTATACACTTAAAAAAAATAACTAGATATTTTTGTTAAAAAAAAAAAAAAAAATGTGAGGGTTTAAAAAAAAAAAAAAACAAAAAATTAAAAAAAATTTGCCTCGCACAGTGCGAGACATGCCTTTTTCATTTTTTTTGCTTTTTTTTTTTTTTTTTTTTTTTTTATCAGAAACTTATGTTTTCGCTTTTATTTGAGTTTTAATTCGGGATAACAAACGAAATCGAAATATTACATTCTTAATATCATTTTGAAGAACTCACGGCCTAATATTTCACGACGTTGATGGTGTGTGAAACGACCAATCTTAGCGAAAGTTACGTTACGTCAATACTTTGACGTAACGTAACTTTCGCTAAGATTGGCCGTTTCACACACCATGATTTTTTGTTTTTTTGTGATTTTTTGCTATATATTACTTAAAAAAAAAAAAAGAAGTTGTTATTTAATTTTTTTTTTTGCTCTATACACTTAAAAAAAATAACTAGATATTTTTGTTAAAAAAAAAAAAAAAAATGTGAGGGTTTAAAAAAAAAAAAAAACAAAAAATTAAAAAAAAATTTGCCTCGGACAGTGCGAGCGCATGTCTCGCACAGTGCGAGACATGCACTTGTGCGAGACATGCGCAAGTGCATGTCTCGCACAGTGCGAGACATGCCTGTGCGCATGTCTCGCACTGTGCGAGACATGCCTTTTTCATTTATTTATTTTTTTTTTTTTATCAGAAACTTATGTTTTCGCCTTTATTTGAGTCTTAATTCGGGATATCAAACGAAATCGAAATATTACATTCTTAATATCATTTTGAAGAACTCACGGCCTAATATTTCACGACGTTGATGATGTGTGAAACGACCAATCTTAGCGAAAGTACGTTACGTCAAAGTATGCTGTTCCAAACTAATATTTCGAAAATTTCGATAACAAACTAACTTTACAAATTCTTCGACTATTCTACGCTAGCTGAATCTATAAATCTTTTATATCCTCTCGAAACTCATTTCGAGAACTATATCGCAGATATATCGAATGATGTAAATGAATATCGAAAATAGTTAAACGGACGTCAAACGCGTGTGTTAAAAAAGACGTATAACTCGTTTTTTAATATATTACTTATATTTTTGTCTTCATTGTCAGGCTCATTATGGAACATCAAACGAAGTCGAAATATTACATTCTTAATATTATTTTGAAGTACTCACGGTCTATTATTTCACGACGTTGATGGTGTGCGAAATGGTTAATCGTAGCAAATATTACGGCGCGTCAAAGTAGAACTAATATTTCGAGAATTTTGATAACAAGCTAACTTTAAAAATTCCTAAATTATTGTACGCTGGTCGAATCGATAAATCTTCTATATCATTTAGACTTCATTTGATATTAAAAATATAATATTTCGACTTCGTTTGAATTTTTAAAGTTAGATTGTTATCAAAATTATCGAAATATTATTTTGAAATATTAGTTTCAAACGACGTACTTTGAAGCACCGTAACATTTGTTACGATTGACCGTTTCGCACACCATCAATGTCGTGAAATAATAGGCCATGAGTACTTGAAAATGATATTAAAAATGTAATATTTCGACTTCGTTTGATATTCCGTAATGAGCCATAAACATTCAAAATTTTTTTCCCCTTTATCATGTTTAATCATTTTCATTTGAATATAGTTATAAGATAAAGTGAACCTCTACCCAATTATAATATTTCAAAACCGTTGGCTTCATATTCATTGAAATTTTCATTTTTTTTTTTATATTTTGTATATTCAATTCTACAACATATTTGTCTATTGATTATACAGTTATAATATGTAGTTGTTTTTCTTATTATATACATAAAGTACAAATATGTAGCTATTCACATTGACAAATTATTTTTTCACTCATTCTATAAATAACACATTATTTTCCTACTGCTTTAACATAAATGAATTCAAAAATGTATTTATATGTTGAAAACAATTTTTCTATCTTATCTCACACCTTAAAATAAAACATAATTTCACGCATTTAACATGCTAATACTTCCTACAAAATAATCTAATTCGTACATCGTACGGGCAATAACTAGTATCTTAAAATTTCACGAAATATACGTACTTCATTTTAGAGCGTTGTAACGGAAAATGGTAGATATATTATCATCATTGTTTCTATTTGATGCACTAACCATAATTATATTATTTTTTAATATTTCTGCCGACCCAATTAAGTAATTATACCATTGTCTTTTTCTTCTTTAACACCACAATTAACTTATTCTAATTTCTAAATAACACGTCATTTACACTTCTTCAAAACATCAAAATTCTATTCCTTCAAACCCTAATTCTAATCGAGCCACTGGCTTTTTTTTTTTTTTGGAAAATCGAGTTTTTGAAATGCTGATTTTTGAAGAATGTGCCGCTAAAAAGTAGATTTTTCTTTTTTTTTTTTTGAATTTATGTGTAAAATATTTTATGGTGAAAATATGTGATTAAAAATAATTTTTTTTTTAAAAAAAAAGAAGGAATTTTTAGAGAATGGTAGACAAAGGAGGTTGAATGCCAACCTTGAGCCACGGTCCTTTTAATTTGCATCAATATTTTAGAAATTTTGATCATTGAACCAAACTAAATCAAAGAAAAATTATTTCGTTCTATTCCATTATTAAAGATCAAATCAATAATTTTATTATAAAATAATCATAACATTTGATTTTTACTCCAATTTGATTCTTTTGGAACCAAATTTTTACTACATTTTGTGAAAAATTGATTAATGCGTGGTTAAAAAATTATGGACCTCCTAAAAAATATATAAATGTAATTAATTGTTAACTTTGATCTAAATTAAAATGTGACAACAGGGCTTAGGTCCCGTTTAGTACTCATTTTTTCTCCATAAAAATGAAAAATTTGACATTTATCTACCACATTCAGCCACTATTTTTAACTTTTTATTTCTTATGTGTATTTCATAATAATTATATTTTTCATTCTCATTTTAAAAAGAATGAAAATCAAACGATGTCTTAATCTTGTTAAACAATTTCCTCATCAAAGAAAATCGAATCAAACCTAGCTATACTCTTCTCGTCAGATGATTTCCCCGACAATCAATGAACCCAAACATGGGCTTTATGGCTGTTACTCATGATAAGTGGCTCTCTGTGACACGTATACGTGGCGGAACCAAATTTCATCGACGGTACTAAAATTACGATCATCAGTTCCTCTTCTCCCATCTCTCTCGCGGATAGTACAGTGCCGTCGGAAAATGTATCGATTGGCGGCGAAGCGGCTGCTACCGGCGTTGGGGAGCCGGAACTCTCACTTCCTAAGCTCCTCCTCTGGCTTTCGAGCCCTAGCAGATATTATAAATCGAGCTCGATTTACTACATCAGCTGCCTCGGAGACGGTTCCGAGCCAAAATCCTTTAAATCTTGACTCTTTTGGATCATCATCTTCCACCGCGCGAAGCGAAGAAGAAAGATCACGTGCCCACGATGAAACCCAGCGCTCCAGATCTACGACTCGACCTAAAGCTCACTGGCAGGATGAACAGGCGCGTGTTCTTCATGCATCTCTACGTCACGTGGTTCGCTCCCTTTCTTTCTCCTTTTCTGTGGACTGTTTCTTGAATTTCATGTATTTGCATGCGCACCTGTGTGAGCAATTGGGTTCATAAAACCTGAAATGAATGTAGGAAATGTTTAATGCTTGGCTGCTTGGATTTACTGTTTTGGAACTGGATAGCGTAAAAGACTAATTCAAAATTTAATAAAAACGTTTTCAATCCCTCGCGGAACCCTAATTTCCTTAAACTGATTGCAGCTTAAATTCTTTGGGGTTTCGAATTTTTTGCTCATGTTGGCACCAAAGGAAGTAGAAGCTAATCTTTGGATGCTTCACGTAATGTGATAATCCTCCAAATCAGATAGGATGGTTAATATAAAGCCAGAAATTCTTTTTTTCTTTTTTTCTTTTTTAGTTGGAGGGAGGATGTTGACATTTACTGAATGAAGAGAGAGAGAGAGAGAGAGAGAGAGAGAGAGAGAGAGAGAGAGAGAAAATGAAATTTAGACTGGAATGAATATTTTAATCGACTTAGTTTTTGGCTGAGTTGCCTAGCTGATTTTCTCATGCAGATAAGATTAGGATGGACAGATGCGGCTATGATAGCTGGAGCACGGGATGTTGGCATGTCTCCTTCTATAGTGGGATCGTTTCCACGGAAAGAAGCTGCTCTAGTAGAGGTACCCTATCTAGCTGTATTAGAACAGAGAAAAACAGTAACTTAAATCTTGTATCTTTGATTATCTTTTATTTTGCACTATCAATCTAGTTTATTTCCTTTATTTCTTGACCTGTTTCATGTAGAAGGATTAGGAAGCCGAAGAAACCCCTTAAAAGAGTATTATTTGATTCCAAATATCATGTTCTTTGTAGCAACGGTCTTGAAGATAGTTTCATTTTTTTATTTGCTGATATTTTTTCTACTTTTGCTTGATTTATTGATATAAGCTCTGTTTTGAAAATGGAAATAGTAGGGAGTAGTTTTTTTTCCCATATGTGACATGGCAGCAGTTTTGGTCTATAATAGCCTTTTATATGTTTCTGCTTACCGTTACAATTTGTGATTTTCATGCTGCTTTTAGTTTCATAGTTCTGCATTGATGATTTATCTTTGTGCTGCTGAAGGTATTGCGTCAATGTGTTAGAGCATCTCCAAAAGGCTCTCTATTTTTAAAGAGCATATTCTACAATTTAAAGAACATCTATAAATTTAAAGAGTAAAAATTTTAAAATGCTCCAATAGCCTCTTTATTTTTAACATTTAATTTTATCATTTTCAATGTGTATTTATTGTTTTTTTTTTTCATTCTTTTATTTTTGTCATGTTCCCTTCAATAATTTTATCATTCTTCAAGTATATTTATTTAATTAAGTCAATAAAATGTGCATTGGAAGTTGGAATCTTTGAAATATTAAATTATAGAGAGTTTCTATTTTAAAATGTTAAATTGAAGAGTCTCTTGGAGTAAAATTTTAAAAATTGACTCTTTAAAATAGAGAGTATTCCACTTTTAAAGAGCCTCTTGGAGATGCTTTTAGGAGGTTTTTCATTCTTGAATACTTGCTTGTCTATCAATCCAATTATTCTGTATCTAACCCCTGTTTGGTTTTGCTAAAATTCATATTTTTTTAATAGATTTTGATAAAAGTGATGAAACGCGTGGTTGAGAGTTGATAAAAATTGTATGTCCCTTGAATTGTGTGGTTAAAATTAATTATTGTCCGTGACTTAGATTTTCATCAATTTTTTTAGCTAAACCAAACATGGGCATAATTTTTATAAGTATCTGTTTTAGTTGTGTATTCTGTTATGTTAGTGACAATTCTTTACTAGTGTAAGCAGTTAGATCGTTTATATGATTGGTTACCTTCAGCATCATATACGACTTGATATGCTTATATATGTGTTCTTTTGACCTTTCTCCTTGTTATTGATTCGCTCAGTTTTTCATGGATGATTGTCTCCAAAGGCTGATTGAAATTATTGACACAAAAGAGGATTTAAAAAATTTAATACCCAGCCATCGTGTTGCAAAGCTTGTGAGAATTCGCCTAGAAATGCAGGCTCCTTACATTTCAAAGTGGCCTCAAGCACTGAGCATACAGGTACACTTCATCTCCTGTTGCTTGTTAGGTATGTTAAGTGGAATCTTGTTCAAGTTCATTCCTTCTTTGTATTGCATTTAGGCACAACCCTTTAACATACCAACGAGCTTCAAGCAGCGGGCAATGCTTGTTGATGAGATTTGGCATGCTGCTGATGAAGAGGCTGCTGATATTGATTGGTATGCTAAACGTACAGTCCTTGGTGGGATATATTCCACGACTGAGCTGTACATGCTGACTGATACTTCTCCAGGTAAGATCTCTTCTTGATTGTGTGTTGCTGTGTTCCATTGGCATTAATTGTTAAATGTTTTCCATACTCTTCTTGTTGTTTTTGTGACCTTGATCAGAGCTCTACTTTGTATAATAACCCTCATCATCATCACTTTGTAACTTCTGCTTCCTGACCTCAACTCGCCAGTTTCTCTTGCAACAAACCCTAGACCCCAAATAATTTGTTTCTTGATTTTGACTTTTGTTGCCTTCTTCCACCTGTTGCCCTTAACTCATTGAGGACATTTCTTACAGTTTCGTCATAGTTTTGTGTTTCCTTGTGGATTAATAGAATCCATTTCCTATTTGGTTGCATGCTTGTTTAGTGCGTTTAAAATTCATATCAGCGTGTACAGAAATGTAGTCACAGAGTCTAGAAATGTAAATGCTTTAATCTCTGTTAATAAAAGCTGCCATTATTATTTAGGTCTATATATTTTTCTCTTTCTTCTTCTAGGCCAGGATTTATTTATCTGTCACGTACTCTGTTTATAGATTTTCAGGACACGTGGGCATTCTTGGATGGAAGAGTTAGAGATGCTTTTGATCTAAAGAAGACAGTTCAAGAGGTAGTTACTGTTGGCCGCTTTTCATACTAGTTTGATCATTAAAATTGATGATGTTGAATTTTCCAATTTTTCTCTAGTTTGTTTTTTCTTTACATTATTGTCTGCTTATGAAATAATTAGTTATATTCTTGTCATAATATATACCTCTAAGTTAGCACTGTCTTTGAATCCCCATGAACAAAAACTGTCTCGTCGGTCCCAATATGTTCGCTTCAACTGATAATTCAAGGGACTCAATTGCTCTAGAGTCAATTGCTCTAGAGTGTATTTTAGGGAGTCAGCGGCTATGGTATATCTTTTCACGGATTGTAAAATGTGAACTATCCCATCCATGTAAATCTCTGTTTTAGATGTTTATTTTAGTAGAAAATTATTAGATTGGAATGCTTGCAAAATTTGAGCTATCTTGAAGAACTAGGGAAATTGTACTCCCTGGCCTTGCCTGGACTAGGCAGGAGAAAGGATCAATATTTGCTATGAGAATGATATCAGCCCTTTGTTCACAATATCCTGCTTAATTACATGCTTTTTGAGTGTAAAGAGGAGATGCAATGCCCTATAACCATTTGAGGAGTTATTGGGTTCTGATAGTGATAATCTTCCTTGGTTTCCTGTTATTCGTGTGGCATTAGTGAGTTTGATTTCAGGAATGTTTTGTACTTAAACTATCTTAATATGTTGGTGGCATATTCCATGAATTTGCAAAGCATCAGCATATTCCATGAATTTGCAAATCATCAGCATATTCATGACAGATAGTTCATGATCGATAAAATCACCCTCTACCCATCACTACCATTACATACTGGCTGAAACATAGGCAACATTGAAGATTTACCAAGTTTAGATACTTATTTTAAGAAAAGCAATCAGGGTTTAGTTTTAAAAATCAGTAGTGTTTATTTAGCTGTTTTCCTACTAAAATTAGACTATTGAAACCCTGGAGGGTCAATGCATTGTATTATTGGGACTTTAATTATTGGATGAACTCATACTTTCTGCTTCTAAAATTACTCTCCTCTCTTTCTTCTCTTCTTCCCCTCTTTCCCATATTGTAATAGTTCAGGTCTGTTTACTATGGCCCATTGTTACAAACACTATGCCTTAACTACCTTGCACCTGTACTCGTCAACCTACTGGTGTGTAAGACCCTTTATCCATCTCCTAGAAGTTAGAAAAAGAGTGAAGCATATATTCCCGGCAGCATCTCTAATTATCATAGATTGAGTACTCCTTTGCTTCCATCATTAACTATAATCATAGGTTCTTCTCTCCAGCTGCACTATCCTTATTCCCCATCATTATTGTTAGTTAAATCAATATTTCATTTTTTAGTTACAGAATGGTAGCACTATCTTCTTCCCCGTTTTTAAAGAATGCGTGAATCAGATGAAATGATATCAGCTGCTATTGTAAATGATGATGATGTGATTTTCATTGAGATGCTTGTGTATACATCATACAACATATATGTTATTGAATTTGTTGCATGTTGTGATGTACTTGTCTCTGTGAGTCTAAAAAAGTGGAGATTGTTGGTGTGCCTATGGATGCATATTGTTTGACAGGCGTGAATACTGGAGGGAACACCGGGTGGGCATTTGGGGGTGGTCAATGTGGGTGCCTTGCTGACCCCCCCCCCCCCCCCCCCCCCCCCAAGGGATTGGTAGTGGTTTGGTTGAGAGATTTTTCTTATGGAACACGTATTATATAATAATACTGCAAATCACAGTTTACTTGTAGATTCTCAGATTCTTATTCCCGAAATTTGGTTCTAAAGATTGTAAACATGGAAATTTGCAGGCGAAGTATTTGGCTGAAACAGTTGGTGCTGGAATTGGAGGTTCCTTACCAGGATTTATGAAGAAAGTTTTCAATGGTTAAGATGATCCAGAAAATTTCATTTCAAGAAACCTTCTCTTTAGAGTCGGGACTTTTCTAAGTTTAAAGTTGCAATATTTCCCCTCTTTTATAATTTTTCCTCGATTATTACAGATTCTCTTAGTTTCTTTGTCTAGAAGTAAGTTGTTGAGAAAAATGTGTTTCCTGTTGCCATGGGATTGGAATGTGAACCAGTTTTATTGGTAATTTTTGTGTATATGAATAAAAATTCCTGTTAAGATTAGACTAATAAAGAGCTAAAATTCCACCCCTTTGATAGACATTTTATCTTTGGTATACGTACGGGCATGTTTATGTTCTTTTCTTACTGTTTAATCACGTCAGCCTCTGTTGTTTTACATATCAAATATGCAACTACAGTTATATATTAGTGATTCAGATTATATAGTAGATTGTACAGATAGACGTGATTTTAGAGTAAACAACATTCTTCCATCCTGATTTTGTCTAGTATCATAACCCTAAGGGGTAGTTCAGTTGGTCAGACCTTGGGTTTACTCCTCAATGGTCATCAATTCGAGTCCCCTCAGAGCCACTGAGATGAGTATTCGGCTGTAAACTTCAGGGTCCCGTGGGATTAGTTGAGGTACGCGTAAGGTGGCTCGAATATTCACGATTGTAAAAAATAAAAAATAAAATAAAAAATTTGTCCAGTATAAGGAAAAAAAAAAAAAAAAAAGGTAAAATCAGCTCTTTCTTACCCCCATTGAATCTCAATGTGAAGTTCAGAGAAATACATAATGCTTAGCCTAACATGGCAAAATGAGATATCAACATAATAAGTCATGGCAAAAACATTTGTATCCCCATGAGAAGAGCATTATTTAAAATCCAAAATTTGAGGTGCAAAATCCCCTCCAGATCAGCCTTGTTTGATTGACACATTTGTCATGAAAAATATCACATCAGAGGAAAATATTTTTTAATTTGGCTGTTTGATTGCAATGTGGAAATGGAAAATATTTTTTAAGGTACAACTACTTTAAACTTGTTTTTAACAAATTTTATGGAAAATGTTTTTCTATGGTTTAGGTGATTTTTTATTTTCCAACTTACATGAAAAATGTTTCCCTTTCCACCTTTGCTATCAAATGGGTAGATTTGTGTATTTGGAGCAGATCAATTGAACCAGAACACTTACATAAATATAATAAGTCGTAATGTAAAAATGTATAAAAAGAGCTATGAGTTCAGTTAACAGAATTTGCCAATTTGGACTGAGGGTTTCATGCATACTATTACCCTGAAGATTTATTGATAGCAGAGAAGACGCAAATTATATCTCTAGAACAATATCTGCAATCAGAAGAACAGACACAATAAGTTTATTTTAAGATTATTAAACCGGAAGAAATTTACAAACGATGAACTAAAGATCGATTCTTTGTGCATAAGACTAACAATCTGAGTCCGTTTTCACCCATTTACGTCCATCACTCTCAGGCATATCCAAGTATTTCTTTACTGTAGCCATTTGAGTAGAACTTTGTGGGTAAATCTTTGGGGAATTTGGCCAAATAGACTAGTTGGACAATGATTTTGGACAAATGGCATTTGACCAACATTAAAAGAAAAGAAAAAAAATTCAAGATATTTTTATTGGTCAAATGACAAAATTATCCTTTATTTAATAATAAAATATTCATCTCATCTTCCCCATTTTCATCCCAGAAATTTTAAAATAGCAATTGCAAAGAGCTCTTTTTCGTCTTCCCTTTTCCACATGGCTTTTTGATTCACAAATCGAGCTGAAGCTCTAGAATTCTGAATTAGTTAATGGATCGTCTTACACTGGATTTTTAGCATCTGGGTTAGCATTGATATATGAAGTACTTTATCCGAGTATAATGCCTCTGTAATTATACTAGAAATAGAGAGAGAAATTGATAACCAGACCACTATTTTTTTGAGTCATATGTTCAGTTATTCACAATCATCCTTTTTCCTAAGTGAGTTTAGTCAAAATTTGTTATTTAAACTGTAAATGATATTTATTTAACTTGGTTGTTGACAATGGCTAGGCGTTACGGATGGCAACTTCTTGCTCACTCCTTTCAGGTTTGATGTTTTCACATTTTTCTCATTCTAATCGGTTGAAATTTTGAAAATTTCTTGCTGTACGCAATTATTGGACGTATCAGTAGCGTAAAACGACACTACAGTCGTTATCTGCAGTGTAGAACGACACTACAGTCGTTATCTTTCATGAAAACGATAGTACAATCGTTATCTGTTATGGTCTGTCCGTTGTTGATAATACAATGTGGTTACAAGTGCCGTTATGAAAATAAACAGTTGCTTCTTCAGAACGACACTTGTGTCGTTCTACCCATAAACTCATATATAAAAATCAGAAGAAGAAATTTTGATATACGGTATGAATGAAAAACAGCCAATATCCGGTATGAGCACTTCAAATACAATATTTTCAATTAAACTTAAAATCCAGTATGCAGGAGCTTAGGTTGATTTACGGTAAGTTCAAATTTTCCATATCCGGTATGTGTAAAAAAGATGAAATCCAGTATGAAGCTTTCAAATACGGTAAGTGTTGAAAAATCGATAAATTGAAATACGGCATGCAATTCAAATACGGTATGCAACAAAATAGAAATTTGGTTAGTGCAAAAAATAAAATACGGTAAGCTCAAAGTTGTTGATATCCGGTATGTGCACCTCAAATCCAGTATTTTCAGTTAACATCATATACGGTATGTGCATCTAATATCCGGTAAGCCGTTTTGCATATTATAAAAGTCCATGAGAACGATAGTAGTGCCATTACTGACATTGAAAAATCTGAGAGAACGACACAAATGTCGTTATGACAATAAACAGTTTTTTTCTTCAGACAACACAAGTGCCGTTACTGTAACTATAATGACACTTCTGTCGTTCTACACATAAACAAGTGTACGAGCGGCCACCACACCTCCGAACCCTGATAATTTATTATTCGAACTTACTTTCGTTGCAAGATGGACATGCCGTGCAGAAATTTTGAGAGTTACACGCTTTAATTATATTTTCTAACGAACGTAGATAACGACTTGTTATTTCACCAACAAGATATCATATAATGAAATCTATCTCAATTCTATCATTATTTTTGACATGATCGACATTTTCGACTTCCTTAAATCAGGGGGTACAATGCTTGAAATCGTCGCGACGGAAATGAATCAAAATATCGGAGAAATCATCAGAACGGCACATGTGCCGTTACACGAAACTTGTGTCGTTTTGTCAATAAACAAGTATCTATAACTGCTTATCGACATTTTTGACTTCCTTAAGTCAGGGGGCACAATGTTTGAGGTCGTCATGGAGGAAATGAATCAAATTATTGGAGAAATCATCAGAACGGCACATGTGCCGTTACACGACACATGTGTCGTTCTGTCAATAAACACGAGTACAAGCGGCCACTATCCTTCCCAACCCTGATAATCGATAATTCGAACTTATTTCCGTTGTAAGATGGACATGTCGTGCAGAAATTTTGAGAGTTACACGCTTTAATTATATTTTTCTAACGGACATAGATAACAGCTTGTTATTTCACCAACAAGATAACATATATTTTATCTCAATTCTATCATTATTTTTCACATGATCGACATTTTCGACTTCTTTAAATCAGGGAGTAAAATGCTTGAGGTCGTCGCTACGGAAATGAATCAAAATAATGGAGAAATATTCAGAACGACACATGTGCTGTTACACAACACTTGTGTCGTTCTGTCAATAAATAAGTATCTATAACTGATGATCGACATTTTCGACTTCCTTAATTCAGGGAGTACAATGTTTGAGGTCATCGAGGTGGAAAAAAATCAAAATATTGGAGAAAACATCAAAATGACACATGTTCCGTTATACGACACTTGTGTCGTTCTGTTAATAAACACGAATACGAGCAGCCACGACCTGTCCGAATCTCGATAATCGATAAGTTGAACTCATTTAAGTTGCAAGATAGACATTGCATAGACAAAATTTTAGAGTTATGCTCATTAGTTATATTTTCTAACGAACGTAGATAATGACTTGTGATTCTCCAACAAGATATCATATAATTTATGTCAATTCTACCGTTATTTGTCACATGATCGATATTTATGACTGCCTTAAGTCAGGGAGTCCAATACTCGAGATCGTTAAGGCGAAAATAAAGCAAAACTTTGGAGAAATCATCATAATGGCACAAGTGCCGTTTAACGACACTTGTGTCGTTCTATCGATAATCTCGAATATAAAAAAGTTAATCGACATTTATAACTTCCTTTAGTCAAGAGGTCCAATACTTGAGGTCGTTAAGATGAAAATGAAGCAAAATATTGAAAAAAATCAGCAGAACGACACGAGCCGTTAAACGACACTTGTGTCGTTATATCAATAAACGCGAGTATGAACGGTCACAACCCGTCCAAACCTCGATAATCGATAAGTCGAACTCATTTAAATTGCAAGATGGACATGCTGTGGATAAAATTTGAAAGTTACGTTCATTAATTATATTTTCTAACGAATGAAGATAACGACTTGTGATTTCACCAACAAGATATCATATAATCTATGTTAATTCTACCATTATTTGTCACATGATCGACATTTGTGACTTTCTTAAGTCAGAGAGTACAATGTTTGAGGTCGTTAAGTAAGAAATGAAGCAAAATATTGAAAAAAATCATCATAACGGTATAAGTGCCTTTTAATGACACTTGTGTCGTTCTGTCGATAATTTCGATTATAAAACATCTAATCAACATTTATGACTTCCTTTGGTCAAGGGGTCCAATACTTGAGGTCATTAAGGCGAAAATGAAGCAAAATATTGAAGAAATCATCATAACGACACATGTGCTGTTAAACTACACTTGTGTCGTTCTATCAGTAAATGCAAGTATGAGCGGCTACGATCCGTCCGAATCTCGATAATCGATAAGTCAAACTCATTTAAGTTGTAAGATGGACATGCCATGGACAAAATTTAAAATTTACACTCATTAATTATATTTTCTGATGAACGTAGATAATGACTTGTAATTTCACCAACAAAATATCATATAATCTATATCAATTCTACCGTTATTTGTCACATGATCGACATTTATGACTTTTTTAAGTTAGGGGGTCCAAATCTTGAGGTAGTTAAGGTAGAAAGGAAGCAAAATATTGGAGAAATCATCAGAACGACACATGTGCTGTTAAATGATACTTGTGTCGTTCTGTCAATAAACAAGAATCTAAAATAGTCGATAGACATTTATGACTTCCTTAAGTCAGGGGGTCCAATTCTTGATGTCGTTAAGACGGAAAGGAAGCAAAATATTGAAAAAATCATTAAAACGGCACATGTGCCGTTAAACGACACTTGTGTCGTTCTATCAATAAACGCGACTATGAGCGATCACAACCCATCCGAACCTCAATAATCGATAAGTCGAACTCATTTAAATTGCAAGATGGACATGCCGTAGATAAAATTTGAAAGTCACGCTGATTAATTATATTTTCTAATGAACGTAGATAACGACTTGTGATTTTACCAACAAGATATCATATAATTTATATCAATTCTACCGTTATTTGTTACATGATCGACATTTGTGACTTTCCTTAAGTTAGGGAATACAATGTTTGAGGTCGTTAAGGAAAAAATGAAGCAAAATATTGAAAAAATCACCATAACGGCACAAGTGCTGTTTAACGACACTTGTGTCGTTCTGTTGATAATCCCGATTATAAAACATTTAATCGACATTTATGACTTTCTTTAGTCAGGGGGTCCAATACTTGAGGTCGTTAAGGGGAAAATGAAGCAAAATATTGAAGAAGTCATCAGAACGGCACATGTGCCATTTGTCGTTCTATCAATAAACACGAATATGAGCGACCACGACCCGTCCGAACCCTGATAATCGATAAGCCGAACTCATTTAAGTTGCAAGATGGACATGCCGTTGACAAAATTTGAT
This sequence comes from Osmanthus fragrans, assembly GCA_019395295.1. NCBI lineage: Eukaryota > Viridiplantae > Streptophyta > Magnoliopsida > Lamiales > Oleaceae > Osmanthus > Osmanthus fragrans. Next base: position 12,251,877 of record CM033347.1, on the reverse strand, counting down.
AGTTACGCTCTTTTATTATATTTTCTAACAAATGAAGATAACTTGTGATTTCACCAATAAAATGTTACATAATTTATGTCAATTCTACCGTTATTTGTCACATGATCGACATTTATGACTTTCTTAAATTAGGGGGTCTAATGTTTGATGTCGTTAAGGCGGAAACAAAGAAAAATATTGAAAAAATCATCAGAACGGCACAAGTGTCGTTATTGGACATGAAAACGACACATGTACTATTACATGTATAAACACAACTATAAGCAGTCACGACCTTTTTGTGCCTTGAAAAATAATAGGTTGAACTTATTTACGTTGAAATATGTACATAACATCTAAAAAAATTAAGAAATATGCTCATTAATTTAATCAACACATAGAAGTATTACGATTTATGATTTCACAATCTCGATAATATAAAAGTTATATCATTTCAACATTTTTGTGTGAAATGGTCAATTTTTCTGTGTTATTTACGTTAAAAGTCCATTTTCAGAGATCATTTCGTTGAAAAAATCAAACCACAGTAGATAACGACTGTAGTGTCGTTTTCTATAGCGAAGAACGACTGGAGTGACGTTCTACATTTCGGATAACAGTTGAAGTAGCATTACCTTCTAATAGTTGCAAGTAACACAAAAAAACACACTAAGTACAAAAACAACACCAACTTAAATATTATTCAACACTATATTCAATAATAAATGCACAATTTACATAAGATTTCTAAAATTATTTTTGTTCTTTCTTCAAATGTAAATGAAATTCAATATAGATGATAAATATGTATAAAATACCCAAATAGGTGAAGAATATAATGAAGAATATGATTTTTAGAGTATCAAGAATGGTTGAAGAGAAGAAAATGGGTTATGTGATTTTGGGGACCAAAGATTGAATTGAATTGATGAATTTTTTGGATTGAAAGGGATGTTTAGGTATTTTCAACGGTGAGGGCATTTTGAATAATTGATATTACTTGTTTATTGTATTTTGCAAATGAAGGTCATTTGACCAACAAACATTGAATGAGGAATATTTAACCAAAAACATTGTTTGACTACGCTATTTAACCAACTCTCCCTAAATCGTTTTTCGCAGGATAGCCCCCAAAATCTATAGAGAAAAGGCATCCACGAAGGTAAATTCCACTAAAAATATGGCAAAAGAGATTGACATGAAATACCAGATCATTGACAGGTGTAAAATGAATAAAAACATCCGAACCTTCTCTACTCTTTGCTTATCCAATTTTGTCTCTGGAAATGGATCTCTTAAGATGGGAGTTGAACTGAATCCGCCTCCATAGAGTAGTGTTTTCTTAAGAAGAAAAGACGATGATTTTTTACCAATACCATATGCTGTGCTGCGGAACCAAGTATCTGATTCTCTGCTGGGGATTACATTGGTTGGTAGCTGGCGATTACCGTCTTCATTTTCTGAATCGCCATTTATCAACTCAACTGAGGTTTTGACATGTTCCAAGCTAGGCAAACAGTCAATGTGTTTCTCCAATAGAAGATTATCCTTTGCCAGGTCTTGACAGAAGGATAAGCATTGTTGTTGGTCCCAGATTTTAAATTTGAACACAAAATAGAAGTAAAGTACAGAAAATAAATCGAACACAAAGATTTTTCGCCACAAAGGCCCGGATGTTCAGCTATAAGGCATACTCACCACGTTGAGCATCTACAAAGTAGATAAAACTCTAGATCCACTAAAAAAACCAAGAACAGTTTTACATGTACGAAAAAATCAGGATTTCTTCGATATTTTCTCTCGCCTCAATCACTCAGATTTAGAGTATAAACTCTTGCACCATACACTCAGTACAGACTCAAGAATCACATAGATTTTAGAGATAACACGGTCTCACAAAGGATCGTCCCAATTTACAGAGAGAAAGATGGAAACCCTAGCATACAATGAACCCAATAATCTGCCCCAAAGATAGAACGTAGAAGACTATTGATCAAGCAGCCAAAACGTCTCCAATCAACGGCTGGGATATGGCCAAATGTATGGCCAGATCACAAGGTGTAGACAAATGAAGAGTCGTGTAACCACAAAGCACGATTTCACTTAAGTGGGCCAAAAATCGGAACAAGTATCATAGGCCCAAAATACTAAGATGGACCAAGGATGTGAGGCATCCAAATTACTTTACAATCTCCACATTGCTGAGCAGTTCTTGGAAATACTAGGATCTAGAGTTCTACCTTGTTTCATTTGCTCTCATAACTTGCAAAAAGAAAAGAGGAATTAGTACTTCTTCTAAAGAAAGGACTTGCTTGACTGTTTTAACCTCACTTATAATTTAAGTGATGTTTAGAATTTTCAAGCAGTTTTTGAATTTAGTTAAAGACAATACCTTAGTTCCTACATCAGAGGGGTTAAACTCAGTAGGAATTTTTTCTAAACTAATCAGACCTTTTTCTACCATGTTCCTCAAAAAGTGGAACTTTATATCAACATGTTTAGTACAATCATGGTACATAAGATTTTTGCTGAGATGAATGGCACTCTGATTATCAGTATAAATCTTAACAGAGTCATTTACAAAACCAATCTCACTTAGTAAACCTCTTAACCAGAGGCTTTCTTTAACAACATCACAAGCAGCTATATATTCTGCCTCTGTAGATGATAAGGCAACTAACTTTTGTAGCTGAGATTTCCAGCTAATACAACCCTCACACAAAGTGAAAACATAGGAAGAAGTGGACATTCTTTTATCCAAATCTCCAGCAAAGTCAGAGTCAGTATAACCTTTTAGAACAATCCCTTCATCACATCTTTTAAACAATAATCCCAATTCAAATGAACCTTTTAGATATTTTAACAACCATTTCATAGCCAACCAATGTGTTTCCCCCGGGTTAGCCATAAACCGACTTAGAACACTTATGTCATGAGCCAGATCAGGTATAGAACAGACCATTAAATACATTATAGACCCAACAGTATTGGCATATGGAACATTTTCCATTCTTTTAAATTTTTCATCAATTTTAGGTGACTGTTCACTAGACAATTTAAAATGATTTGCAATGGGCAAAGAAGCAGGTTTGGAATCAATCATAGAAAATCTTTCTAGTATTTTCTTTATGTATGAAATTGTTTTAAACACAGAATGAAGTCAATTCTATTTCTTTCTATTTCCATGCCAAGAGTTCTTTTAGCTTGTCCTAGATCTTTCATTTCAAATTCAGATTTTAATTTTGACTTAATGAAATCCATTTCAGATCTGTTATAGCAAGCAAGCAACATGTCATCAACATACAATAGAAGGTAAATAGATCCAGGTCCACCTGACCCTTTGAAAAAGAAACATGAGTCATAATTACTCTTTTCAAATCCTAAAGTCTGAATGAAGGAGTTAAACTTCTTATACCATTGTCTAAGGGCTTGCTTTAAGCTATAGAGGGATTTTTTCAACAGACAGACTTTATCAATGTTAGATTTTTTCACAAAACCTACTGGCTGATTCATATAAATTGTCTCATCAAGGTCACCATTTAAAAAGGCTGTTTTTACATCAAATTGATCAAGCTCCCAGTTGAACTGGGCAGTTAAGGTAAGAAGGATTCTAATGGAGGTATACTTAGCAACAGGAGAAAAAATTTCATTATAATCCACTCCCTCTTTTTGAGTGAAACCCTTAGCAACTAGTCTAACTTTATATCTTTTCTCTCCTGTTTTAGAATCCCCTTCTTTAATCTTAAAGATCCATTTACAGTCAACAACCTTTTGATTTTTAGGTTTGTTATCAAGAATCCAAGTTTTATTTTTGATCAAGGAGTCCATTTCTTCATTCATAGCTTCCTTCCAAATTTTAGATTCAGTACAATTAATAGCTTCTTCAAAGGTGGAAGGCTCAGAATTCAGGGAATCTAAAGTAGTGAAGAGAGTAACAAAGTCATCATTACTAAACCTGGTGGAGGGAATTATGCTTCTCCTATCTCTATCTCTAGTTAATTGGTAGTCAGCAAGAGGGGGATTATATGGCTCAACTTCAACTTCAGATTTACTTAGATCTTGATTTATTTCAGATTGTGTAGTCTCCACCTCAATGAGATCATCATGATCATTATAGTTTTCAGTTTGACTTTCAAGAGTAGTCTCTTTTATAGGTGCAGTTTCAGCAGATTCAGTTCTAAGTGTTGATTTCAAGGAAAATCATTTTCATTGAAAATCACATTTATGCTGATTATAACTCGGAACCCACCCTTACTCTTGACCCAGAGTCTGTACCCTTTAGTTTCCTCTCCATAACCCAAGAAAACACATTTTAAAGATCTTGGTTCAAGTTTCCCTTCATTTTGATGTGAATATGCAGTGCAACCAAAAACCTTAAGTCTGTTATAATCAGGTATAGTATTGGACCACAGTTTTTCAGGGACTTGAAAATCAATGGCACTTGAAGGACTTCTATTTATAACATAAGTGACAATTTTTAAAGCTTCACCCTAGAAAAATTTAGGAAGCCCAAAATTCCATATTCCTTACAAAGAGAATTAAATTCCAAATTGCAGAATTCTAGGCCATTTCAGTCCTAAGTGCTTTGATCCTTTTGTTTGTTTGATTTCAATTAACAGTTTTCATTGTTTAAAATTTTGAAAAATGTCAGATTTTTGTTTCAAAAGGAAAGTCCATGTTTTTCTTGAAAAATCATCTACTATAAGTAGATAGAACCTAAATCCACTTAAGGTACTTACAGATGCTGAACCCCACAGGTCAGCATGAAGATATTCTAAAATAGAAGTGGATTTATGGATTCCAATTTTAAAAGGTAGTTTGTTTTGTTTTCCAAGAATACATTCTTCACAGAAACTTAACTTTTCAAAATTATCTTTTCCAAAGTATCCAAATTTATTTAAGATACTCAATCCCTTCTCAGACATGTGGCCAAGTCTCCTATGCCAAGTTAAAGACTTGTCAAGATTATGATTAATGGCAGCAGAGCTGTAACCTACTAAAGGTTCAGCCTGCAAGGTATAGATACCATTAATCTTGGGTGAGGAGATAACTTATTTGTTATTGAGGTTGACTTTTATAAGGCTTTTATGAATCCTTATATCATAAGTGTCGTCTAATTCTCCTATAGAAATAAGATTCATTTTCAGTTCAGGTACATATCTTACTTTGTCAAGTTCAAGTATATAGTTGTTATTTAGGAGAAGACTTAATTTTCCTATTCCCTGTATTTGACAACTCATGTCATTTTCCATTTGAACTTGCCCACCATTTTGATCAGCAAGTTTAGTGAACCACTCTCTAACAGGGCACATGTAAAATGTACAGCCAGAGTCAAGGACCCATTCTTTGGGATCTCTATTCGTGGTATTAACAAGGATAACCCCTTGGATATCAGGTTCATGTTTACAGACAATAGTTGCAGAACCATCAAAAGTGTGCTTATTTTTTGTATCAGAGACCCTTTTAAAACAATCTTTTATTAAGTGTCCAGTTTTACCACAACAATAGCACTTTCTAATTTGGTTCTTTGACTTCACTTGATTCTGATTCTTGTCTCTGAATTTCTGATAATGAAATTTCCCTTTCTTGTGGGAATTAAAATTACATGAATTTATCATCTTTCTTTCGTTTACTTTTTCTCTTATACGTAAACCTTCACTGTATTTAGAGTCTTTAGACTCAGTTTTCAATTCAAGTTCCTTGTTCCTTAGAGCTGAGATTATTATGTCAGTGGTAAGATCTTGCCCTCCATATTCTAAAGCATTCCTGATATCTCTATATTTTTCACTTAGTGAGTTCAACAAGGCAACAACCTGCTGATCCTTAGAGAGTTTCTCATCACAATTTTCTACATCTTGGATTAGTTTTACAAATTTGTCAATATTTTCTTCTAGGCCAGAGGAGGAATCAAATCTAAAATTATAGAATTGCCTTAACAGATAACATTTATTTGGTGTGGATTTAGTTTGATACAGAGTTTGCAATTTAGTCCACAATGCTTCAGCAAAAGCAGTTTCACCAATTTTCCTAATAACACTATCAAACAGATGAAGGAAAATAGAACTCTAGGCAGTGTCATCCAATTCTTTTCTCCTATAGGCACTAGTTTCAGTAGCCCAAGTCTCATCAAGGGCAGAGGCACATCTCTGTTGTAATAACAGAACTCTCATCTTTTGGCGCCAAATATTAAAGTCTCCATTCCCATTCCACAAATCCATATCAAATTTATGTGCAGTAGACATGATGACAAATATGAAAAATAGTATACAAGAATTGTAAAGAGAAATGATGCAATCAATTTGAAAAGGTCTAAGGAGTGGTAAACCTTGGTTCTCTTACTCCTTCAGATTCCCAGGTCCTCAAATGAGACCTTGGACAAAGGAAAGCAAAGGAGATTTACTTACCTTAATAACTAGTCCCAAAAAATTTAATGCCAATTACCGGAATTAAAACAAGGGGGTTTAAAGTATACCAGATGCGGTCAAGAACCTTTGTCAAGGTACAAAAGGTAATGAGTCACAGAGACTCAAAGGGAAGTCAGCAGGAATCAAACTGAGTCGACATAACTCGCCAGGACTCAGTGGAACTCAGACTGAGTTACTCAACTCGGCAGGACTCAGTATGAGTCACAATCAGAATCGCCAAAAAGACAGCAAAAACAGCAGATCACTCAAGATCAGAAGAAGGTTACAATTTGTTTTACAGAGAAATTTTTTAAAATAACCAACGACAGAGAAAACTTTCAACCCAGATCACGCAGATCTATACTCGAGATACCCAAAACTTAAGACATCCAACCAGAGAGTTGAATCGAATGCAAGATCCAAAGTTATTTTTTAGGAAACAAGAAAAAATTCATGAAGTCTAAAAAGATCTCGAAATTTGCAGTATTCGAAAAACAGGTTTTATAAACGACACCAAACCCTAACCCAAATCTTGAAGAAAGAAAGCTCTAATACCACTTGTTGGTCCCAGATTTTAAGTTTGAACACATAACAGAAGTAAGTGCAGAAAATAAATCGAACATAAAGATTTTTCGCCACAAAGGCCCGGATGTTCAGCCGTAAGGCCTACTCACCACGTTGAGCATCTACAAAGTAGATAAAGCTCTAGATCCACTAAAAACACCAAGAATAGTTTTACATGTACGAAGAAATCAGAGATATCTTCGATATTTTCTCTTGCCTCAATCACTCAGATTTAGAGTATAAACTCTCGCACCATACACTCAGTACAAACTCTCAAGAATCACACAGATTTCAGAGATGACACGATCTTACAAAGGATCGCCCCAATTTACAGAGAGAAAGATGGAAACCCTAACAATACAATGAACCCAATAATCTGCCCCAAAGATAGAACGTAGAAGACTATTGATCAGGCAGCCAAAGCGTCTTCAATCAACGGCTGGGATATGGCCAAATGTATGGCCAAATCATAAGGTGTAAACAAATGAAGAGTCGTGTAACCACAAAGCACGATTTCACTTAAGTGGGCCAAAAACCAGAACAAGTATCACAGGCCCAAAACACTAAGATGGACCAAGAATGTGAGGCATCCAAATTACTTTACAACTGTTGAAGATTAGAATTCTCTGAATGTTTTAGAGTGCTATTTCCAAATGTTCCAATAGAAAACAATCCATTTGACCAATCACTGAATTCTTCTTTACAGGTTTGGTACATGATATGATCTGTAATAAGAAACAATGAGAAAACATACTAGTCTTTTAGGGATTGAACTGCACTCTGATTCTACATGGATCATTACTAGTATTCTTATGTACACTAATGAATGATAGATATTTCTTGTTAAAAGGGCTCAAATTAAGTTATTGGTTGCTTATGATACTAGGTTCTGAGTCTATAAGGCGATGAACAAAAATGATGATATGAAGATAAATGTGAGATCATACTGAAATGGGGAAGATAAGAAGAATATACAGTCACACGTGTGGATAACATTAGTTTATTATAAAATTAAGTAAATGACGACATAGATGGTTGGCATATGCTTTGTGTAGACTCGTAAAATGCTCTTGTTTTTAAGAGCGACTCAATCTGGTTTAGTATATTTAGCAATGAGCCCAAAACGGAGTAACAAATTATTTTTCATGTAGCCTATTGTAAATTTATCGGCAACAGGACTTAATATTTTGTCGTCAGAACTTGTGATACTAAGAGCATGTTTTTGTACGACAGTCTATAGCATTAATATGAAGCAACGCTCACTACCAATTGCTGATGCTGAATTTAAAATTAATCATAAAGAATTATGAACTCATACGAGTTGCTGATGCTGAATTTAGTTTGCTTCTCCTTTTTTTTCCACTAAACTTATTTTGCATCCAACTAAATATCTAAATCAATCATCATCAACCGAAGTACATTAAAATCTGTAAACCATGCACCATTTTGTTAAAAAGTGAGGGTTTTAAATTTTGAAGCCATTACCTATTGGGAATTTACTTACCATGCACAGCGAAAAATTAAATAAATTTCAATTCCCACCAAAGATCTGCTTTGTGTTTAGATAGAAATTGTGATAGGAATTATGTTTTTTGCCAGATCTGCAAACTCCTTTGCTATTCTTGTAATTCCAGCAATCCTAATCTACCTCCCACAACTGTCCAATTGTCCAGCCTTCAACAGTATCCACACATAGAATAATTTTGAGAGAATTAGAGTTTTACTTTTCTTGTGCTAGCAAAAATAATAAAAATCCATCCACAGTTTTCAAACCCTAGCAGCTTATTTATATAAGCCCAAAAGGGTTTGGCCCGTCCTACAACTTAACCCGGTCCAATATTTAATTAATCCAATTAATTAAATTCGGTCCATGAATTAATTAATTCAATTAATTAATTCGGACATATTAATAAACAATCCAATTAATTAATTATCCAACTCTTGTCAATTAATTAATTGACAGATCTCAATCTTCTAGTTCCCCTTTTGTGTGTGACCCATTAGGTTCTTAGTCACGATATCTAACGATGTGAATTATTATTTTGATCTAATCAAAATTGATAAATCAAAATACCCTTTTGATTTATCACTAATTCACATCCGTCGTCCCAAATTGACATCTAGCAATGTGTCAAGGCAATACATGTGACGAAAAATGTCACGTGGTATGACAAAACCAAACTCGTTCGTTTATCGTAAAACTATAATCCCTTCGTCAGTATGATCCGATCAATCACGAGATATGGATAAGTGTCAATCTCAATTATCGATCATTTCTTTCATTCCACTATTAAGTCAATGCAAGTCGAAAACTCCTTTTCGACTTATGCGTACACATTGGCCAAAGATTTTATTATCAACTTAACTGGATGAAATGCAGATCATAAACTCTTACTATCTAAGAGTGACGAATCCTCTATTGATCACTCACAACCTTCATATGATTCTTGACATACCCGAACGATGCCGTATTAGCAGCCCCTTGATAGAGCAACTTCCAGCATCACCAAAGTATGACCGTCCCCACATAAGGTACTATGATAATCTTAAGTCGAAGGACCAATTCCACTACCAAACATTAGAGATTAATCACTAACACTCAGATAGTTATCCATGTGGAATCTCTCAGCGGGTCTCCAATGTTTTGCTTTATAACAAAACATTCACGTGTTTATTTAAGTGTCACCACACTTTAGCTTTTGAGATCAGCTACTTACTTCACAAGTAAGGAATGACACACTTGATGGTATATCCGTAACAATGATATCCGTATCTCGTTATTACTTACGACCATGGATGATTTAAGATTCAATCATATGTAATTTATATCTCACAATCACAACTCCTTGTAATTAACAGATTGCCGAGACTTGAATCTACGGACTCTATTATTTAATATCATAATAGATCTTGCCAAAATAAATGCATTAAACATATATCAAAAGTACTTATACCCAAAGTTGATTGGACCTAGGGCATAACACTTACATTACCTTCATCTGTAAATGGAGAATCAGAATTGCAGAAATGGGGGATTTGTTGAGGGTGGAAACTGAAATATTGTGTGTTGTAGCAAATCCCACAACCCTAAGGAAGATGCTTTGGAACCTTTATAATGGATGGTGGTATAGTAGGTGTGGTGAGGCAGGGTAGGGAGGGTAGGGAGAGAAATTTCACAGCCTAGTAGATTAGTTTTTAGTCAGATTTTGTTACATGTAGTCATGTATATCTTGGCTTACATAATACCACATGGCACTATCATTGGATAGTTAAAATACACTTAGGGTCCGTTTGATTACAAATGTGAAATTTGGGTAGAAATAAAAAGAATTACAGAGAATTGAATTGCCTAAAATTTGTTTTACAGAGAATTGTAATTATTTGTGTTTGATTGGTATAATTTTTCACCTAATTTGTTTGACTTTATTTTTCATGCAAATTGTTAATTATTGGGATAATTTTTTTTACAATATGTATTAAAATTTGTTTGGATTGCCAAAAAGTAAAAATAATAATAATAATTTTTGAAATTTTTTTGTGTTCGTTTGACTTTATTTTTCATGCAAATTTTTCATTAAAGAGATAATATTTTTTTTTTATCCCGACTTGGGCCAATGGACTAAAGTAATAACCTCACTAAATGCATTAAGTAATAAAAAAAATGGGAACAATACATAACTAAGGTTTTTACTATTGTCAATTCAATAATAAGGTAATAAGTTTCAAAATTCAAAAATAAGGTTTTTATTAAATTTTATTTATGATTTAATTAATTAATTAATTAATTATATAAAAATCACAAATTTATACAATTTGGTCACAAATATATTTATTAATCACATATTATCAAATAAATTATTACGAGATCACAAATTAAAATTTTTATTGGTCACAAATTATTTCCGAAATCACGGATTGAAATTATAATAGGTCACAATTTATTTTCAAGTCACAGACCAAAATTTTAATAGGTCACATATTATTTTCGAAGTCACAAATCAAAATTTTAATAGATCACAGATTAATTTCTTAGGTCACAAATCAAAATTTTAATAGGTCACAGATTAATTTCCTAGGTCACAATTAATTTCGGTCACAATTCACAGTCACACTATTGTGACCACCACCTCTACCAACGGCACCATCACCGTCGCCACCCAATAGCTTAACAGTAAGGTCACAATTTATTAACATATAAGTCATACTATTGTGACCACCACCAAATCATATGTGACCACCACTTCGCCCTTGCCTCCAACAGCGGCACCACCATCGTCGTCATTCAATAGTAACATCAACACCTCAAAGCTAACCACCTATGCTCCCAGCACCACTATCACTACCCCAAAACGACCACCGTCATTCGCACGCACAGTCACCGCCACAACCTCCATCACCACAGCCCACACCACACCAAACTACCACCACCACCGCCCACACCGCACAGGCCACACCGCACCAACCACCATCACCACACACGCAGAACCACAGTCACCGCAACCACCTCCATCACCACAGCCCACCCACATCGCACCAACCACCATCACCACACGCAGAAATCACAGAACCACAGAGTCACCACAACCACCTCCTTCACCACAACCCACCCACATCGCACCAACCACCATCACCACACGCAGCAGAAATCACAGAACCACCAAGTCACCGCCACCACCTCCATCACCACAGCCCACACCGCACCAACCACCATCACCACAGCCCCTCGCACCAACCACCATCACTGCACACGCAGAAATCACCGCACCAGCTTCAGTTCTACCATCGACCATCACCACTTTCGATCTACCTAGCCGTTGATTAGTCGGAGTTTGGGTGGGGGTTGTTGGTAGTTTACTAATGAAGGATGCCGGCGTGTTGGTGGCGGCGGGAGATGAGAGGGAGCGAGAGAGACAGAGAGAGACAGGGGCAGGGGCAGGGGCAGGGGCAGGGACGGGGGGGGGAAGTGATTTTACATTAGGGTTTAGTATATTTATATAATTTATTTGATTTTTTTATATTATTATTTAATATTAAAATATTTTATAATATTATAATTAAAACCTGATTTTTGTATAAATAAACTATATATCCTAATTTTGATTTTGGATCTTTAAATACCTTCCTAGATGTAATTTCCTCAAAAAAAATTGAATCCTTAAGGGCCCAATAAAAATATAAAGTAATAATTACTGGATTTCATTGAGGAAAAAAAATATATATATATATATAGGCCAAAATCTTTCAATTAATCAACAATACCCGTACAATAATCATTCCGTTTGAAAAGATGCATCTATAGTTGATTGTTTTTTCGTCCCACCTAAACCAAAATGAATTTCATCCTTAACTTTTTGTAGAGCATACACAATTTTCGGAATATTTTGCTCGTGTTATAGCAAGTAGTTGCTTAAGGTGACTATTGCTTGAAATGCCTCTTCTGACGACACATTTGGGACAACGCTACTATCATATGATTCAGGATCATTCTTATCATCATTACTGTTCATTACCGATTGAATAATTTCTTCGTCTGTAAGTGATTCCATAACTGCATCATTCTCGCTAGGATAGTTCAAAAAATACTCAGCATCCATCACATTTCTATAGCGTAAATTAGAGATGACATCATTTAATCCTTGGATACCTTCATCTAATTCACCAACTTCTGATTCGGGAACATTATTTTCTTCTGACCTAATCTCTCTAAAATAATAAATATTTATTTATCGATAAATGAATAATTTATTCATTTATCGATAAATAAATAATCTCGCTAAATGAATATTTTTTTCCGGTCCCGAAGGTATTACTTTATTAAGGTTCAACTGTAGGTGGAATTTGGTTTTCAACAAAAACAAGGAATTGTTACATGTGAAGCAAATCAAGAAAACAAATTCCATAAAAATGAAGTGCAATCAAACAAGCCATTTACAAAAAAGTTGAAAAAACTTTTCATTTTCCACCTAATTTCTAGGCTATCAAACAAGGCCTTAGTTTTTTCATCCAATCGTTTCCTTCCAACTCATCTTCTGGCACTGCATCTGGACTAGGGATGATAATTTGGCTTGCCGGCTCCAACCATCCATAGCTTGACTCTAAAAAAGCTAGAGCAGGCCCAGCCCGAAGATCGGGCCGAGCCCATTTTAGAAAGTTGGACCGAGCCCGATCCCGAGCCGGCCCGCGAGCTCGAGGAAAAAAAGAGAGCAGCAAATGCTGCCTTTTAAGGCAGTTTTTTGTTGCCTTAAATAGGGAAAAAAATTGGGCCGGCCCTGCTCGAAAAAGTCCGAGCCGATAGCTCGGGTCAAGCCTCATTTTTTTTGGCTCGCACCATCGGCTTAGCTCAGCTAAAAAAAAGCCAGAACCATCGAGCCCGAGCCTCAAATTTCGACTCGCGAGCCAGCTCAACTCGACTCGTTGACATCCTTAATCTGGACCATCATTTTCTATACAAATTGCATAATTTTTGGTCTTTATTAAGTTTGACATCTCTTTTTACATACTTGTACCTCATCTCTAGAGCCCGCCAGTTTATTTGTACTTTCATTAACATCAACTGTAACTTTTAGTTTTGAACTCTCTCATGAATCTTCTTGTTGAATCACTTGATATAAAAACTAAAATTATTAGGGAAAAAATAAATTTATTCAATTTCAGTAAACCTAATTGAAAATCCCATCTTCTTATTCTAAGTATCTGTTCTTCAAAATCTCTAAAATCCATGGCCTTGACCCAAAACCACCTATGCACGTGAACTTGTCCATTCCCACATGGGAATTGGGATCTTACCCTTTCAACACAAAATTGAAGCAACAATCTGTGTATAGATGGTTATGTGATTATTCTACAGCAACTTGGACAAATTTCCCAGATGATTTTCTACGCGTCAATCTCTGACATTTTGATTGATGTTCATCATCTGTGTTGTGCCAACACGTGTGTTTTTCAAAGGATTCATTCTTAACAATCTCCGAACTCGATATTCCAAGGAGAAAATCATTGGAAGACATTTATTTCTTTATCTTTTGTTAAAAATTCGAGCTCCCAAACTCTTCTCCATTTATCTGCATGCAGCCAACCTTTTTTTGTTTATATCCATGCAAATGTTCCTTGCGTGCATCCCAAATCATTAAACTAACAAAACACAAATTTCTATATAAAATCTTTCTTGACTGAAATAGAATTTGTTTTGATCGTCAGCCTCTAGATTTGTGATTAATCAATATAACAATAACAACAGACTAAACTTTATTCTTAATGCATTTGGAGTTAATTCAGGGCGGACTCATTAAGGGCCCATTGGGTGCAATCGCCCCCATTGAATTTCCAAGTACCTTCAACGGGGCTTTTTTAAATTTAAGTTTTCAGATTTTTGTTTCTTTGAAAAAATTTTTAGCCAATTTTCCGTTTCGACCCTACTGAACCATGTCGCCTTGTTTGCACGTAATTGCTTTGCTTCATGAAGTTCCCCAAATAGTCCTTAGTAGTGGGAAGAGTATCAAGAAGCCTAAACAGTAAACACGATCCTTTTGCTATATACCGTTTTTTTCATAGCTAGAGTTATCAAGACATTCAAAGCAACTACATCCTTATCAACCTTAATTTTGATCATATCGTCTTCTTTTTATTGGCTCTACCAAAATCATGTCACTCTTGCCAGTTGGGGCTTCATTAGGTCGAATGCAAGATAAGATCCAACCACTTATGTTTTCCTTGTGTTAATTTATTCTAAACCGGCCTCGCCTCCAAGTATATTCTTACAATAATGTCATATGTACCATTCACATGCGCTATAACACCGGTCCGTGGCTGCAAGTGTTAAGACATTTTAAATGTGTCTCATTTCTCTACTTTAAAGGTGGTTTATCAATTAATGATACTTACATGTTATCTAGACTGATGTTTAGTACCAATGATGCTAAATAATATTTCTCGTATTCTTACTTAAAATCTATCTTAATATGACTGCATTCGCTATCTTTTTTACTAAATAATTTCATCACAAAACATAAATTACATTCAAAAGCTCCAATCATGGTGGAGCACATATATTTTTAGTTGGTGGTCCTAATCATTTCAAAGAAGTAAATGTCAATCATGTATGCATGCTTAAGAGTCTTTAACCAATCGAGAACAGTCTTCATTAAGCTATAAATATTTTAATTTTGTGGTCCACCAACATTCTTGTATCATGAATTGACATCTTGACGCTAATTATCTCTGCACCTATTGCCAAGAGTCTTCTTACCCAATTAAGATTCAAACGTAGAAAAAAGTGAAATGGAAAACAATTTTATTTGGTAGTAATTGTAGGACAAGTTTCACCAATTTTTACAACAAAATAGATAATAACTGAATGAATAGAATTTTCATGTGCAGATGAATACCCTGTATTTTCGTGTGTTGAGGGAAGAGGAAAATGAGTCACTTATAGGCTCTTCCATGGTGGTAATAATCACAAGTTAGTGGGCAATAACTTTTGGAGTTTTAGAAAATCAAAAGTCAGTTCTAGAAAGCAAAAAATTCCAAAACGGAGGCCCGCATGAGGGGGTCAATCCGATCCGACATTCATGTGCGCAGGTCGCGCTCGCATACGAGTTCAAGGTTTGAAACCCATTTCGGAGCGTGATTTGCACCTCCCTGCGCGTGCACGTGGAGAGAGCCCCTTCTAAAGTGCAATCCTTTATATAGTGATTTTTGCTTTCATATTTTTCCTATGTGGGACAACCACATTTCTCATTTTCCACCAACATAAACTCATTTCAAGTGGCACAATTTGAGCCTCAATTTCTCATTCACCCGAACATCAATTTTGGCAAGTAAGTATATGATTTTGATGTACTCACGGAGGAGAACACAAACCAACTTTCATCTTCCAAAATAGCCAAGTGTGTCCTGCTCAAAACTAGTGCCAAAGTCAGCGTATTAACCCAGTTTTTTCCAACAGTAATTTGTATACAAATTTATCCTCGCACATACTCCAGCGGCACTTTGTGGCCTTACTTAAGCCTTCTTCCTTACTGGCAAATGATTTTGAAGACTGTATGTGCATTTGGTGTGCATGGTGATGGAGAGTCAACAAATAATTGTATTCGAGTGCTATTCTATCAACGCATAATAAAAAATACTCTTGGCAATAAATTGAAAGCCGCTCCCATTCTATTAAGTCATCTATAGGAGTCCCAGACATGTTCACTGGTTCCGTTTAGTTAAACAAAAGGATTTGCACTCCTGGCATATGATTATTAGAGAAATAAACTTTGTAGAGACTAGAATTATGAATTTGATAAACTGTTTTTATCAAATTTATGATTCTAAATGTATTTCTTTCTCAATTTATTTTATTAAGCTTGTCATACCTTGTGGGCACGGAGTACATTTTTCTTTCTTTCTCCATTTCCTTCTTATCGATCACCGGTTGTTGCAGGTACCCGTATATCACAGTACTAATGTTGAATTTCAGCCAGAAGTGAGCACTATATTGCCTCGTTCCATTTTACAATGTGACTCACCAAAGACTTGAGGCAATAAAACCCTTTTCAAAGTTCATTAGCTTCAAGGCTATTGTATTTTGCGACTTGGTGGTAAGGTGTAGGTATTGTTTTATTGTGTCATTTTGGAATCCTTCCCAGAGAAGGAAAATTTCAAGCTGGATAGTAGGTGTTGACCTTAATTTCCGTAGGGGTAACGTGGCCAACAAGTAAATACTCCACGTAGATAACTCTTGCTCAGGGTAGTAAATCATTAGTCACTCGTGGCCATTTCCAATGGTATAGTGGAGGCGATCGCAAGTGCTCCACCGGTCAAGTCAATGAATGTTCAAGAAGAAAATAAATAACACTATTTAATATCAAGACATTAGAGCAAAGTGTGTAGGATTGGATTACCCTTGAAATGGAAATAAGTGCGAGTATTTATAGGGGAAGATGCAAATTGGGGACCGTTGGATGGAGGGATACGTGATCGTAACCGTTGGCTGATGAGCCCCTCCTAGGTATCAATCAACAGTCCCTACGTGGGCTGACATTTAATGCTCCCTAATGAGTGAATTTTGTGACTTGACATTTTGGCTTCTGTTGCGCAAACATCACACAATCAATCGTGTGATCTCATTTTGGCTATATTTTTGTATAAAAGATCCCCTATTTAATATAGACGAGGCGACATAATATTGTTCCAGCAGACGTTATTCCACCTCTTATCACTTTAGCGTATATCCTTCAGAAGCGAATAACTTCGGGGCCTCGGTCTAACCACGGATGTACAAGTGGACTATATCACCTCGACACTTTGACTGTGCGGGTGACGTGGACCACGGACGTCCTTGTTGACTTGCTTAGTTGGCTGCCACGTTGATGCTCTTTCTGTAATAGATGGCAGTCATAGCTATTGCTCACATTTTCATCTTCTCTGCAAAAATCATACCAATTTCATACCTGTATCTGAGTGTTCAGAGACCACCATGCAAAAGACATGAGTAGTGCTCAAGTTAGACGGGATGATGAGAAAAAGCCAGCTCTCATACTGAGGTCAAGGCTCTTGGGACGAGTGTCAAAGAGAGTGTTCAAGATATTGTGGTTGAAGGAGGTCAAAATGTGAAATCTTCCTTTTGTTAAGAACATGAATATACCCTTTTATACTCGTTTGTTGATATGTTGGTTACGGAAAAATCCCCAATGCTTGTCTTTGCAATCTAGAATAAATTTTCATATTGGCTTCAACTGTTTAATTAGGTTGTCAAGGATCAAGGGAGGACTCAGGATTCAATTTCAGTGGGATCAAAATTTAACTAAGATTTTTTTTTTTTTTTTTTTTTTTGGCCAAATAAGGCAAAAATGTAATATCACTACAACAAAATTGTGATTTCGCGACATACAAAAAGTTGTAGCAATAAGTGATTTAACGCGACGCATTTTTAAAGTTTGTCATGAAGATTGTGATGAGAAAAATAAGTACCAAAAAATATAAGACAACATAATAAGTTGTCGTGAAATGTGAGAAATCGCTACAAATAATAAAAAATGTAGCCAAAAATATAAGGGAAGTAAGGCGCCAAAATATTTTTGGTGGGAAACTTATGGCGGCAAACTTTTATTTTTTGTAGCAAAGTGTTTGTGATGAAATAGAATCTACTTTTTGTGACAAGAAATATTTGTTGCTAAAAATTCTAAGTTGGAGGAAAAAATCGCTACAAGAAAAATAATATTTTGCAACGGCAAAAAATGTTACAGCAAGTCCTTCACAACGCTCATCCGTATATTGTAGGCTCTAATATTGTTATAGAGTAGAATGACATGGCAACATGCAATGCGCATTGCAAAAAGCCTCAAATGTACGTTGTTGTTAATGCAATAAATGGCCGAAAGTCATCGTAGAACACATTATGTGACTCACATAGCGTGACAATACCCGCAACAAACATATTGTCGTCACTAAATTACTTTTGCAACAAAATCTCAATTTTTGCGACAACAATTTTCTGTTGTGAAATAGGTTATTTTTTGTAATTAAGCCTATGTTTGGCCTCCATTATTTTAAAAATTCATTTTCAACCATACATTCTCACATAAAATAATTTTAGATGCAAATCAATTTTTTATTTTTTATTTTTTTAACCACACATTCTCCAATAAAATATTATTCTAAAATGCATTTTGGTCAAAAAAAATTGGGTTTAAACAGGCACTAAATCTCATATGCACAATTGATCCTTATTGATTTTCATACTTTAATATGTCATGTAATATCTTCAATATAAATTTCATTTAGTACATATTTTAAATATACATAATGAAACTGTCATTTTCCCACTATTTGATTTCTTTACAACTTTTAAGTTCTTCAAATTACATAAATGTACTTATCTAGGATTCGAACTCTATATTCGAGCACAATACGTGCTATCTAAAAATTGAGTCACCAAATCAATATCTTATTCTTTTTTAATCATGTTCAATTGTTTATCGTGCATAAAAATACCTAAAACTAAGGTATGTAGAATATTTTATTGTTATACTCTAGTCAAACTAGTCAAATGAAATAAAATAAAATTAGAGATAGAAAGTAAACATTTGCCAGTAGTGACAACTAAATAAGGGAAAAAAGAAAAAAAATGAAAGTGAAACTAAGTGAACAAGTGTTTTTTTAATTAAGATAGACTCGTAATGAGAGAACGTAGAGAGGGAAAAGAAACAAACAAGAAAATGAAGAGAAAGCCAAAATAAAGCTTAAAAAAAGAACAAAGAGGAAGAAGAAGCTGGAAAGGGAAAGAGAGAAGGCAGCATTATAAACTTTGTCCTGCCTTCATTTTAATTATTAGTTATAACAATATCAATTTCCTGTTGTGGGGTCAGCTATAACAAGAGAAAGGGCAAAAAATAAAAGAAGTAAAAAAAAATTGTGGGGTCAATCCCATGTGGGTCCGTACATGTCAAGGATGTTGTTTAAAAATCTTGTTCTATCTTTAATCATTAGAAATACCAGTTACATGTTATTCTATAAAAAAAAAACAAAATTCATTCCTAGAACTCTCATAAGGGAGTGTTCGTTCTCACTCCAATTATCAACTCAAAAAGTATGAAACTTAACTTAAGATGAAAAATAGATGATGTTGAAGGGCATATATAGCCTATAGGGAAAATTAATGGTGATAGAGAGTGACAACTAGGGAGAAAAAAAATTAGGATAGACTATTTAAAAATGCATTTTTATGACAAAATTGGGGCTCAAACAAGCGCTAAATATTGGTATAACATTAGTGCATTTCAGAAAAACACTATTGGCACATGAATTTGTTTGAGCCCCATTTTAAAAAATAAAATAACTAATAGTGATTTTTTAAAGAATGATTGATTAAAAAGTAGGAAATAATTTTGAGTTTACAAGAAAATTTATTTTATTGAGAGAATATGTAGTTGAAAATAAGTTTTAAAAAAATATAGTTTTAAATAATTGAACTTAAATGTACCATTAAAATTAGATACTAACTTTTTAAGTTATAATTTTTATCAAATTTTAATTTATACAAGACAATGGCTCAATAAATTGGGACTCGTGGCCATAATCACATATGTGCAAATTTTTGGAAGATAAAATCAGGATTTTATTGCGTGTGCTACAAAAAGTTGGGTGCGCCACAACATGGACATGGTATAAAGCTAAATCCACCAAGGACTACCTAGCTTTATACTTAGTGTCGTCATAGCCATCCAATTTGATTTAGTTCACCATGGCCACAGCTTTATATTTTAGTGTTACCATGATCATTCAATTTTATTTTATTTCATGATAATCACTCAATTTCATATAACGTTTTACAATTTTATTTCATCACTCAACATCTTTTCACCATTTCATTAATTGTAAAAAGAGTAAAATAATAATTTTACAATATATATATATATATATATATATATATATATAATATTAAAAAATAAAATAAAAACATATTTTTAAAAAATAAAATAAAAACTTATTTAAAAAATGTTACTTAAAAAATAAAATAAAAACTTATTTTTTTTTTAAAAAAAGTCACTTAGAAAAATAAAATAAAATAAAAAAGTTTTTTAAATAAAAAAAATTTGTTTTTGTTTTTTTAAAATTTATTTTATAATATAATACAAAGTTACCATTTTACATATTCTAAAATTAGTGAAAATTGTGAAATGAAGTTAAATGGTTATGATGAAACGTTATATGAAATTTGATGGCCATAATAAAATAAAATCAAATTGAGTGGTCATAGTGACTAGTTAATTGTTCCAATGGTCACTGAACTTATATCTATGTTTTTGATTGCTTGTTGAAGTTTAAAATGTCGAGTTTTGGCCATCGAACTTTAGAAAATATTGTATATTATTTATTAGCATAACTTCTGTCTCAAGCCTCTAATGAATTTGATGATGTGGCCAACTGAATGACCATGTAGCGCCCCGTTAAACCATTAAACTTTCAAATAGTCAAATTTTGTTCAATAATTTTTTTTTAAAAATGTCTTCTATTGCTCACTAAACTTTCAGGTTGTCGAATTTGGGCAATTGAACTTTGATATAGTCAAACTTTAGCCACTAAATTTTGAAAATTGTCTCTTATTGCTCACTATAAATTTGAATTTAATTAAACATTTGTTTATCTCCCTTTAAACCAAATCTCTTTAATTTTCATACTCATTTTTTATTGCATTTATTCAATAAACTACTTTACACGTAAGCTCAAAAAAAAATTCTAACTTTTTATCTGCACATTATCCAAAAAAAATCACTATTTAAAACTTTTTTTTTTAAAATAATGATCATCAAGCAGGGGCTAAAACTCCTCGTTAAAATTCAAATTAAATTTAATTTTAACAATAAATACGTTGTGCGTTTCATTGCAATTGGTAGTCACTTCCTTTACATATATTTAATTTGAACAAAGTTATGCAAAGGAAGTGACCACAATTGAAATGAAACACAAAATATTTATTGTTAAAATTAAATTAAATTAAATTCGAATTTTAGTCTATGTTTGATGGCCATTATTCTTTAAAAAAAATATTTAATAGTAATTTTTTTTGGAGAATATGTGGTTAAAAAGTTGAAAAAAAATTGAGTTTACGTGTAAAATATTTTATTGTATAAATGTGTGGTTAAAAATGAATATGAAAAATAATGAGTTTTGTTTTAAGAGAGATAAACAGAGGTTTAATTAAATCCAAAATTCATAGTGAACAATAGAAGACATTTTTCAAAATTTAGTTGTCAACGACTATATCAAAGTTCAGTGACCAAAATTTGACCACATTAAAGTTTAGTGAGCAATGGAAGACATTTTTCAAAGTTTAGTGGCTAAAATTCTACTATCTCAAAGTTTAACGGTGTGTTCCACCAATCACGTCATTAATTTCGTTAGAAGTTTGAGATGGAAGTTATGTCAATGATTAACGTACAATGATTTTTAAAGTTCAGTTTTCAAAATTCGACATTTTAAATTTTAAAGAACAATCGAAAAAATAGAAATAAGGGTGTGTTTGATGGTGACCAAATTCCACGGAAAATGGAATTCATTTTCAATTTTCCACCCAAAATGATGTGTTTAATGGCAATAAATTTCATGGCAAAATATTTTTCACCCCCTACCACACGCCCACTTTCCTTGATTTGGAGGAAAAGCGATTCCAAATTTATTATTTTTTTTTCCAATTGAAAAAATTTCTAAACTCAATGGTAAAAAAAAAATTATCACTTTTACTGACAATTTTTATACAAAACAAAGTCAAACGAATGACATTTGGTATGATAATTTTTTTGTAAGTTGGAACAAATTCTAGATTTAATGGTAAAAAATGTATCACTTTTATTGACAATTTTCATGCAAAACAAAGTCAAACGGACACCAAACTTTCAACATTTTTCAGGTGCAAAATTATATCAATCAAATACAATTAATTACAATTCTCTGTAAAACAAATTTTAAGCAATTCAATTCCCTGTAATTCATTTTTTTTCCATCCAAATTCCACATTTGCAATCAAATGGACTCTAAGTTCAGTAATCATTGAAACATTCGACCACATTGATACTAAGACCATCTCCAGCGCTGCACCAAATTAAAATTCGTCTCCAACCATTACACCAAAACTTACACCAAATGAATAGTGTTTTATCATTTTTATTTTTTTTAATTCTTAATGATTTATTTATTTATTTTACAAATACATAAATTACTAAATAAATAATTACGTTAAATTAACGAAAATATTAAATTCATTAATAAATATAAAAAATCTAGTTTTCTTTAAATAAACTATTTTATTCTCAAAATTCGTATCGTTTTCTTTAAATAAACAATGCACTTTTTTATGTATCGTTTTTTAAAAATAAAATTAGAATAATGTAGGTATGTAGTTGTTGTAATGTATTTCGTGTTAACTTTAAATAATCGTGTTTGTTATATTTTAATTTTTTTGTATTCTTATTTTAATTAATTAATTATTATTTCTTATATTTTAAATTTATTTTAAATGTACATAACAATAATAGTAATAATAATAAAAATTATTGTATTAAAAAATATATAACACAAATAACGTAAATATCCTTCATCAATTGTTTTCATAAATGAAAAAAATGGTAAACTTGACTTTGCACCATTTTAGTGCAAAATGATGCAAAGTTTGGTGCTCTATTGAAGACCATTTGCACCAAATTTTGATTATTTTTGGTGCAATGGTGCAATCATTGGAGTTGTCGTAAGCCCCCATTTGAGCGACACTATTTGTAAAATGAGAATGAAAAATATAGTTATTATGAACCCCACATAAGAAATGTAAAGTAAAAAATGGTGACTGAGTGTAATGAATAACGATCATATTTTTCATTTTGATAGATGAATAATGTGACTTAAACGGAGCCTAACTATAAAGTTGAGTTGGAATTGGGGAATTTAACCCACATGGTGGGGAGGTTTTTAGAATTGGCTTGATCAATCATGTCTTTTATTAAAATTAGTAAAATGTTTATATCGACCTTAATGAAATGAGTTTTTGTATATTGCAGAATATTTCATATTCTTTAGTATAATTTTCAAATCGGTCTTATTCATATACTCCTTCTATTTTGAATTTCGGTATATAATTCCATCCTATAATCTAGCAAATTAGAAAAGTCTATAACATATTCATCATAATTTTTATTCAATTTATTATATTATTCAAATAATATATCCATTTTTTCTAATTGAGAATTTATATATTTGATCTTATCTAGCATTTTGTTTAATAAATTATCTAAACCTTTAACAGTATATCCTGACATATAGATTAAACTACAAGTATTAATGTAAATATCATAATGAATAATCCCTGAGATTCTCTTAAGATCTTAGAAAAATTCATTCTAATTTTAACAAAAAAAGTAATGATTTTACCTTAGTTTTGATTTGAATTTTTATTTTTAGAACCGAGTGACTTTCTGGCTGCGAACAATCCTTGCTCTCTAACGGCCTCTTCCCTCAACGGGTATGATGGACTTCAGTTCCTATGCCTTCATTGTATCGTTTCCAAAAATAAATTCCTAGACTTCAACTAAAAGAAAAACTCTCTTAAATGCTAAAATAAGAAGGAAATTTCCTTTTTGATCTCTTGAGAATCTATGGGAAGAAAAGTTTGGAAGTTCATATTTTCCATCAAGGATTCAAATAAGATTGGAATACTATTTATCTATTTGTAACTGATACAAGATTGAAATCAAAGACAAAAAAGTTTTTGGCTATCTCACAAATTGAGTGCTCAAAAGGATTCCGTCTTTCTATCAGCCTGAAGGCCTCCTTAAATACAACTACATGAGGCACAATTATCAGCATTTTACATCATTGCTTACGTTTATTACAGTAATTTGTGTTTTTCATCAAGAGTCTCTTGACCCCTCCATTCTGTCTACTTTGTATCACATCTTCTTTTATCAAGGGCCCTGCCCTTCCATATCCTTTCATCTTTGATGTTACATGTAGCTGGCGAGATTCCTTGATAGTGGTAGGACACCCTTCAATTGTTTTCTTCCTTCCATCACTGTCATCTTTTTATCCTTGTCGGCATATGGGGCATTCTCTTGCTCTGCATGCCTCTTGTATGGTTGTAACAGATCCATTAATTCGATAAGTATCGAATTTTTCAATGTATTCTTTCAAAAATGTTGATTTTTCTCCTCCATTATTAGTGAGAAGAGTCCATCCTTCATATTGGCACAAACATTTATTTATTTTTTATCATACAAACTTTTTGCCATATTATATAAAATTTGCATCCCTTCAACTCTTCGAGATTTTATCCATGACCTGGTGATTTTTGGCATTGTCTTTTTATTATGGTCAACTTTAATATGAAAGTCTTAACCAACATATCCAATTGTTATAATATGTTCAGCAGGATAAAATATCATTCCATCAATTTTAAGACTAATTGAATAAAATTTTATGTATATGAATCTTCCTTTGGCAAATTTGGATACTTCAGATTTGGATACTTCAGATTTGAATATTTCATCAAATATTTCAATTTCTTTTAGATTTTTTTTGGGGTAGATAAGATCAAAAAATCCATAATCTGCTGCCATTTTGACAATGAACGGGTCTGCATTTTTGGTAATTAGTAATTTTGGATAAATATGATCTCCTGAAAATATGAAATATGAGTCATTTTCTTCCAATTCATAAATAACTTTGGCAAAAGATATATACTCTTCTTCTTTTGCTGATAAAGAGGTATCATCATTTTCATCAGTTCTGATTCTAATAACCCTTGTATATTCATCATTGATTTTTATGATCACCTTTCTAAGACTTGGTATATCTCTTTTGATAGTGTTGGATCCACTGCTGCTTCCGCATAGTGGATCACTCCTTGATACCTGTTAGTATTCATGTTTGGTATTATGAGATTATGTTAAAGTATCAACCCTTGTATCTTTATTTGTATCTGTAGACATAAATTGTGCTTCAAGAGTATCAATTCTGTCTTTCATCTCATTTGTAACCTTGGTATGAGATTCACTGATCTCAAGTAATAATTTGACATTATGACTTAAGATTTCAGCTAATGTCTCCATCCCAATTTTTATATCATCTGTTCTTCTTTGGCATATGCTACCGCAAATTTCATCTCTGATATCATTTGTTTGATATTATCCATTTTCAAACTCAATATTCCTGCTTAGAAATTCAGTAGGATAGTTATTTTTCTTCTAATATGAATAATATCAAAATTATAAAATGACAAATATGTTTGCCATATATATAACCTTCTATATTGAGGTTTCATTGGTAACTTATTCCTAACAAGTCCTGCAACTTGAGAATTGTTAGTTTCAACAATAAATTTCTTAGATAATAAAAATAATGAAATTTTTTTTATTTCTTTAATAATTATTAATAATTCTATTTCATGAGTGGTATAATTTATTTTTGCTTAGTTAAAAGTTTCACTTGAATATCTACATATTTCATTTAGATCTATTTTCAATATTGCTGCCCAATATTTATCTGAGGTATCAATATTAATAATTAAATTGTCTTTTTCATTTGGTAATCTTAGTTTTGGTAAATTTTTACATTCTTTTTTCAATGATTTAACTATTTTCGTATAGTGTTCACTCCATCATTTAGTATTAGTTTTTCTAAATAAAATTTGTATTTTATGTCTCTTTTTTGAAAGATTTTCAATAAATCTTTCAACATAATTTAAGCATCCTAAGAATTTTTGTATCTGTTCTTTAGATTCTAATTTATTTGGAAAGTGTTCTATCTTTTTAAATATAAGAGATTGTAATTTTATTCCATTCTTTTTTATAATTAATCCAAAAAATTCTATCTCAAATTTTTTTTTTTAAATAGTTTTCTTTTTAGATAAGACTATTCTTTCTTTTTGACATTCTTTTAAGAATTTTATAATATGATTTTTATGATCATTTTTATTTACTGAACATATTAGTATATCATCAACATATATTAATAAAATATTATTATATTTTCTAAAAATATTATTCATCATTCTTTGAAATATTTGAGGTGCATTTTTTAATCCAAATCACATAACTATCCATTCATACTTACCTTGAGGTGTGCTAAATGTCGTATATGATATTGAATCTTCTTCCATCTCGATTTGCCAAAATCCTGACTTACAATCAAATTTTGAATAATATTCTTTTCCTTTTGCAAGATTTATCAAAAATATCTTTATTTGGTAGAAAATACCCATCAAACTTTGTATATTTATTTAATTTTTTATAATTTATAATTATTCTTGATTTTCTTCGTACTTGTTTAGAGTGTTTCATTACCATAAAGACCGGACAACTATGTGGTCCATTACTAGCTCTGATTAATTTTATATCTTTTAATTCTTCAATTTGTTTTTAAATTATTGAGTATCTTGTATAGTATATATCATTGATTTTACTCTTATTATTATATTTTCAGTTAATTCTATTTTTGTTCTTGGATATTTAAGTTTCTAATAAACTAATAAATTTTCATTATAAACATTTTCTATCTTTTTATTATTTCTGATTTTTCTATTGTTTGTATTTTTGTATTTTAACATTTGTTTTTATTGGTATTTGACTATTTGTACTATCTTTTCACATCGCTGGACTGCCTGAACTGTGTATGGTTTAAATTCTCTTGAGATTTTTAGTAAATGTCCACATGGTGTTTTTAACATAATCATATAGTTATTTTGTTGATAATATTGGAACTGTTGTATAAAGTCATTTCCTAATAATATATCACATTTTGATATATCATAAACATATACCTTATTTATAGTTATTTGTTTACTTTCTAATAAGATTTCTATCTTTTCTCTATTCTTAGTAATATGTGTGGATATTCCTGCAACACCTGTAATTTTTATAGTATTATCATTATTTCAACTTTTTAGTGAAAATGTATTTACAAAAGTTATATCACTTCATGTATCTATTAAGGCATATGTTGTTTTATTGGTTTCTATAATGGTAAGTTGTACATATACTCCTAGTGAAAATATTATTACATTGTTCATTCCTTTGGACAAAACATTGTTTTATTATTATGTGAGATATAGATTCCATTTTTGTTAATATTATAATTATTCAAAGCTTGTAAAAACCCCATCCCTAGTAATATATGATAATGTTCTTCCATACTACTATCTACATAATATGGTATTACCATTTCTTCTCTATCTAATATTATTGGTATCTTTACTTCTAATTCACTAATATGTGTTTTTCCATCAAAATTGATATATTTATAAGGTTCTACCTTACTTTTTGTTAATCATTTATCTCTTTTTTTGATATATAACAGTTTGCTACTCCTATATCAATTATGATATTTTTTCCTTTTACATATTCTATTCCATTAAAATATTCTCCATATATTTGCATATTTTCTATATTTTTTTTACCATTATTTCTTGGCTTGTACTTAATCTTCTTGGTATTATGGATGTACTATTATTTTTTCTTAATTTTTCATCTTTAAATTCTATTAAAGAATTACTTTCTATTTTTTCTGATACATCTGATTTTATTTTAGATATTTCTAATTCATATATTTCTGGCAAAAGATTTAGTTGTTTACTTGGTTCTATTATGTTTAATATATCTCTACATTTTTTATGAATTTCTATATAAAGTTTTTTAGAATAAATATTCTCATAATTTGAATTGGTAAATGTATATAATGCTCTGTATTCTATAGTAATGATATGATTTCCATTTTCCATAATATCATTTCTATGTATTAAAATATAATCCTAATACTTCATTAAAATCTTTATTTTTTATTGATACAATATTTTGGGTAGCATATGAATATTAATTTTTTGTATGCTAAATTTTCTTCTATAGTTCGTAAATGACTATCACTAGTATTTAGTATTCTTCCATCATGTAAACTTACTGTTATTGGTGAATATATTCCTTCTCTAAATAGATATTTAAATATTAGTTGGATTCCTGGTAGGTAAATATATTGTATTTTTTTTTTTTTTGCCATTAATTGGTCAACTAATGATCTTGTTAATAATACTAATTTATGACTTCCTGAAATTGTTTTTATATCTATAGATTTTTCTATCTTATGATATTCACTTATCGATATTCTTTCTCTTCTAAATATTATATCTAACATTTCCCATTCTCCTATCTTTAAATTTAATGATAATTTTTTCTATTTTCCTAAATGTATTATTATCAAATGTTGCTTTTAATCCATATCCTTCAAAAATTTATATTTCTTGTTTTCCTTCTATAGCTTCTACCTCTTATATTTCCTGATTCTAATATATAGATTTATTCCCCTTCATATTAACTGATATCTGATATTCTTTTTAAATCACTTGTTATTTCTTCATTTTCTTTTTGTAAAATTCTAACTTTCTTTTTGGTACAATCAGGGCTTATATGTCTCATTTCTCCACAATTCCAACATTTACATTGTTTTCTATCTTTTTAAAATTCTTTTCTTTTCGGTTGATATTTTTTTTATAATATCTCTTATGTGATTTTTGGTATTTCTTTTTGAATTGTCTGTATTTTTTTTTATATTTTTTTGGTTTGAACTTTCTTTTATATTTCCTTTCTGATTTATATCCTCAATTAATAGGTCTATCTATATTTTCACAACAAATTCTTGTTAATTTTTCAGATTTCTTCATTAATTGTCTATTCTTACATATTTCTGCTAATCTTTCAAATAGATATGTTATTCTACTTCCTAATGTATCTAGTACAAGATTATCTTTTATATATTTCTCATATTCTATCTTAAAATATATATTCCATATTCCTGGTAACTTAGTAAAATACATTTCTAAATATGGTCCTTGATTTTCATTACTATAAAATTGGGTATAATAGAAATATCTGAATTGACATGTATGTTCTCTTATTTTACACCTATCACATATCATGATTTTTATTAATCATAATCTTACTTTTAACTTTTCTCTTTTAGCTTCTTCTTCTGAATTTCTTATCCAATTTTCTTCTAAAAATTTATTTGATATATATTCTATTAACTTTTTTATTCCATCATGTGAAGTTTTTTAAATTTCTATTTGTATATTTCTTCTTATTAATGATTTAGTATCTTTAGTTACTCATTCCCACAAATTTCTTGCATTTCCTTCAAATGATGCTCTTAAATAATCAATTTTTTCTATCTGTAGATTCTCATGTATCATATTGATTATATAAAAAGAATATATTGCATCTGCCCATTGTAATAATGCTTTCTTAGTATCTATTTTACAATCTAAATCTAGTTTTACTCATCCATAATTTATTGGTTTATTATAGTTTGCGTTTGGAGTAAATTGATCTTTATATTTCTCCATTCTATATTGTGGTATAATTCTATCATAGTACTGTCTATAAGGTCTATGTAGCATTGGTACATATCCTCCTAATTCAGGAAATTCTAGTTTTAGATTATTACTTGTACTTCCAGGTGCAGGTGTTGGTCCTCCATCAGTATTCATCATTATTTCATAATTTTTCTAATTCTTCTATACTTAGTTGATCAAAATTTTCTATTAAATTATCTATCTCTTCATTCATCTTTTTTATCTTTTCATTTTTCCTCTATATATTTTTCATTTTTTCTGTTCTAAGATTGTTGGTAATATTTTTCTTCTAAATCTATCATCCATATATACTTCCAGATTCATAGTGTCCCTCTGTTTCTACATGTTTCTTTTCTATTCTTGTTATTTCTCTTTTCATTCTATCTTTGTCTATCTTCTTATCTGTTGGTTTCATATTTTGTTTCATTTCTCTAATTTCTATTTTTAACGTTCTTACTTCATCTCTCAGTTTTTTAATTTCATCTATTAATTCCCTTATTAATTTCTTTAATTTTTCAAAATTTTCTGAAAAAAGCCATTATATTCTTGATTGATCACTTTTAGCTTCCAATAAATATGATAACCTACACTTTTTATCTTCACTTTCTTCTATGATTTTATCAAAACTTTTTATTGCTATCTCACTATTGGATAATTCATCTTTTATAGTTTTTAAATATTTTGCTTTCAATTCTAGTTTTTTTATTTTTAGTTTTCCTAACATTTTTTCTTGTGGTTCTTTTATATATTCTGGTGTTAGTAATATATTTGAGGTTTTTTTTCTTGTATTTTATTTAGATTTTTAACAGTATTATTGAGTTTTCTCGCTGTCTTATCATTACTCATTATTTATAACTTTTTATGATGATTCATATATTTCTTTGTAATATAAAATACTTTCAAATTCTCTATTAATCTTCATATACGTATCTATATTTTATAATCCTATAATTAGTTTATGTAATATTTGCTCTTTTATTTCTCTAGGTAATTTTTTAATTATACTTAATGTTATTATTTTTTATTTATTAGGGATATGTTCATAAAATATATGGTATCCTTTTTCTTCTTCTAGTTTATAATAGTTATCTATCTTTTTAATTTTAATTCTCATAATTACTTATGTTATTTTTTTATTAAAACAGTTAATTCTTCTTGATCTATTACTTCTAGAATAATTTTCCATATTATAAAATCTCGTACTATACTTATTTTTACTTTCTCTATTCTCTCTTTTCTGATTTTTAAAGGTATATCTTTTAATTTTATAAGTATGATTTTTAAGATTTCTTTTTTTTATTATAGATTTTGTTATTATTATATTAAATCTTTCTTTTGTTACTTTATATATATTTCCTAAATTTTCTATTATCATATCCTGATTATGATCTATGGCTCTGATACCAATTATAGTGGGGGTACTAAGACCATCTTCAAAATCAAAGTTTAATATTCTAAATTTTTATCTTTATTCTATTATTTGAATCCAACTAGTATTTTCATAAGTATTTAGTAAATTACAATAAAATTCATAGAATTCACTATCTTTTAAAAAAATTTCTTTAATGATTATATTTAATTTTTCAATTCTTCTTTCTACATTAGAAATCCTTCTATGTATATCATTTTCAATTTTGATTACTCGATTATCTATATAAGCATTTTTATATTTTAATTTTGGATCTAAATATTCTGTAAAGAAAATTTTTAGACCTTCTCTTAAATAGTTTAGTACACTATTTGTTGTAATTTTTAAATTAATAAAATTTTGTATAATATTAGGAGATAAATTTATTAAAGGTTTTTGATTTATAATATTTTAAGTAGTTCTAGGATTTTATTGTATTTCTTTTATGTTATGATGGCTAGATTGTAATTTTATATTTGAAGTATTTTAGGAAGTTTGTAATGTTGAAATGGTCAAAGACGATTTTGAAAATGTAGCATTTTGATTGGGGCCATTTGTAGGTATTTCCCCACATGGTATATCACCTAAAAATGGCATAAAAGACATTTCAATTTCCCTTGCTTTCCACATCAAGACTGAAAATGGAAGTCAAGTATCCTCTGCAAACTCCCGGAAGTTGGAAGATGTAACTGCAATTTTACCGCCGGAAACAGAGTTCAGGTAAAAAAAAATCAATTACAATCTCGATTTTCTGTTCAATCAAGGTTTATACAAGAACCCATATCTTATAGTATTATTTTTGTTCTTTTATATCAATCTTCCTTGATAATTCTTGCCCGTTTTCTTCGGTCTTGGTCTTCACATTTGTGTTGCCAGTTAGACATTTGATCGAGGGCAAGGTGAGCGAGCCAAGTACTAAGCTTTGAATGATGACACTAAAGTTATTAAAGCAGTTGTAATTATCTTTTCTCGGACTTCAGGTTGCCCTCTTCTAGATTCCTAGTTCTGGTTGTCCCTCTATAAAACTTGTATAGGCGTCAAGAAATAGTCAATGTTGCAAGATTATCATGTTTTCATAGCTGAATAGGAGGTTAATTTTACAATATATGGACGCCATTGGAAAGAGTTCTAAGATACTAGCCACTTTTCACTTCTCTCTCTACATTGATCCTTCTTAAGAAATTTCCTCAATTTCTATATATAATAGAGGTTTAGTGGCCTCTACGTCTGTATGTGTGCGGATGAACATGTGTAAATGTCTTGTTTTGATTCTAAGTTATGCATATAGTTTAGTGCAGATTCTTTCTTCTCTGTTTCAGAAGCACATTGCAACTAGATTCGAGATGTGTGTAAATATCTTGTAGGACAATCTTGGCAGTTCAGTGAGTTGATTGAAGAAATATAGAAAAGTATAACATAGCTTTTACCTTTTGGATACAAGTAATCTTCTGACAAGTATGGCTAGTACTTCATCAAACTTGGGTCCAAATCTCACCGACAACACAAATACTGGTAAGTCAGAAAATATTTTTCAGGTTACCTCAGATATATAAGTAAAAAGTTTCATTCTATTATGTGGACGCATCTATTTAATTGGCATATGTTGACATGCCAGAGAAGGACCTCAACTTCTACCTACCACTGTATAAAGCTGCAATCAAAGGTGATTGGGAGAGTGCTAGTATATTATTTGATTCAAATCCAAAGGAAGTCACGGCCAGGATCACAAAGAATTTGGAGACAATTCTTCACATTGCAGTAGGAAGAAGTGAAGCAATTCATTTTGTGGAGAAGTTAGTGGAATTGATGCCAGATGAGGCATTGCCTCTGACAAGTAAATTTAGTGAGACTGCCCTACACTACGCTGCCAAATATGGCAATACCAAGGCAGCAAATATATTAGTGACCCGAGATCCAGGTTTACCTCACATTTGGAGTGATACCAACTTATTACCTCTCCATTTAGCAGCACTTTTTGGGCACAAGGAAATGGTTTCGTTTCTGTTGACTGTTACCAAAGAGAATATACAGCCGAACCCTTTTGCAGATAAACCTGGAATTACTCTCCTGATTGCGATAGTACACTCAGGATTCTATGGTGAGTAATGATATTGCACTTTATTAATGGTCGCGGGAAACATTATAATAAATGCCAATATAATAAAATCCTTGGCTATTAAATTGCAGTTCTTTGATTTGGAGAATGTGAGGAAATCTAGTATTTATGCTGGATGTGGATTGATAATCATGTACTTATATTTATCTGTGTATTTCTGCAGATGTGGCTCTGGATCTTGTTCAGTGTTATCCTAAGTTGGCTGTAACTATATCTCCAGGTGGCAACACAGCTTTGAGTATTTTAGCTGGAAAGCCTTCTGCATTTCTGAGTGGAAGTTCCTTAGGTTTTTGGCAGAAGTTCATCTATTCATGTTAGTTTCCGCAGCTCCATTTTGCGTCCTAATCCATCTTTCAAACTTTCTTATACACTTTGGAGTATGCTGCTCCTGTCGACATCAAGATAACTGCGTAGTAAATGTCCACATGCCTGTATGAAAATGATTTTGCAACTGGCATCTAATAAGTCTGAATCATTACTTGCCCAATGCAATTAATGCATAATCCTCATCCTTCACCTTTCCTATGGATGTGAAATGATTTGCCAACCATGTGGACTGATTATGTGCTTCTTAGCATCATACTGATCCATTAGGCAACTAACTTGTGGTTCGGATCGATTCATAAGAACTCACATATCCCAATAAGTAATGATTCTGTTTTCAGTTATCTTATATATGAGTTAAATTGGCTAAGGTTATAGGTCATAGTTATTACAGAGAACCAAAAGCTCTAGCAGCTTAGCTGCAGTTT
The DNA here is from genome assembly GCA_019395295.1 of Osmanthus fragrans. Taxonomy (NCBI): domain Eukaryota; kingdom Viridiplantae; phylum Streptophyta; class Magnoliopsida; order Lamiales; family Oleaceae; genus Osmanthus; species Osmanthus fragrans. Next base: position 12,217,787 of record CM033347.1, on the reverse strand, counting down.
CTTTTTCCAACCTAGCTAGCTGGGCTAAGTTGGAAGGTTTTATTGTGTTCCTTGTGCATGCACACCAGTTGACTGGCCTCATGCAGCCAGGGATTTCCCAACAAAAGAATGAAAGATCGATGAAATTTCGTAGTCATTCAATCTGAATGCTATAAAGAGTGATACAGGGAAAGCTACTGCAACTCACTTGTGCAGTACCCTGAGCACAAATGCATGCAGTTCCAACCTTTATCCCATACTGGATCCATAAGGGATAGAAGATTACTCTGCGTTGTTGTTTTCAAATGTTAGCAGAAAGAGGAAAGAGAAGAGAAAGGGGAGGAGGGAAAATGTTCTAGAAATTCCTTCTTGCAAATCCCAGTTATGAAAGTGACTTGTGTATATTTTTCTCTCAAGATAATCAGTTCAGTCTTTCCTAAACTCATGAGTTTTAAGGCATCATTAGATATTGAATTGGTCAAGCGAGTATGATTCTTTCTTAACCTGTTTTATTTTTAGTTTTTCCCCACAAACACTTCATTTTTTTAAAACACAGACCATGTGGACGTCTTTTACCTGAAGGCTATATTCTGATGCCGCCAACTCTTCTATGATCTTAAGATTTAAGTTTAGGCCCTCTGTTTCTTATGTTCTTTAGAGACAAGTGACTGGTTGTCCTACTCATTTTACTTGAAACATTTATGACATTGTAAAACTTCAGTTCCATATTTCACCGTTTCAGTGTATCAAATGAATTTAGCGTGTCTTGATGTGAAATGCTTTTCTGGATATACAGAATAAAGATTATGGTAGGTGATGTTAAGCAAGATGGTTTTCTCCAAATGGTGCAGCAAATTAAAGAGTCTGCAGCATCTAAAGATTCTAGAATCTAGGTAAAATGAAAAAAAAAAAAAAAAAAAAAAAAATGATCATAATTTATTTCTTTTGTGTAGTGAAGGACATTCCTTCAAATATTCTGTAAGTTTGAGATTGAAATTATAAATCATTAGAACATTTTTAATTAAAATTCAAGCATCAAGTCATTCCACATTTCAAAATTTTGGAGATGACTAAGATGGGGAGACTAGAGATATGCTGAAAGCAACTAGACACTGTAGAAGAGCCTGGACTACTATAATGCAGGCACCAAGTGGTGCAAAAAAGAAATTTGCATCTATTCAAAAGGAATCATAGTTTCTTTATTGTCCTTTTGTTTTCATGCTTAAACTCGAACAGATCATTGCAGTTTTTCATAGTTGCAATTAACGGGTTTGGCGAAAGAGACATATTTATCAGTTTCTTCTTGTAGGTGTTCCAGTGAAGTTGGCTAAAATCTCTTACCGCCAGCCAGAATAGAAATGACATTGAGAACCTTTCTGAGCCACCACCAAAGCACATTGGTATATGCTACCGTGTTCTGATTCAAAATTTCAGAAAAGATTATCTACATTTTGGTATGTGAAGATTTCCTTGGTATATTCACCTTTTTAAATAATTTCAAGTTTTTATAAATGAATGGCACCTGAAATATAATTTCCATTTTGCAACTTCTATAACATCAAGTGTCACAGACTGGTAATACAACCAACTGTTATAGAAAAATGTGGTTGCAGCACTTTCAATTTGCACAACTGTGAGTTCTTTTTGGTTGGGAAAATATCGTATTCCAAACTCTTCTACAAAAGGCCTCTTCTTTTGTACAAGTGTACAAGGGTTCCAAATTTGTCACATAAAGGTGTAAAATGGAAGACGCTGTCCAGTTTTTATGGACATTTAAGTGTTACCTATGCTTAGCTCTTAATACCAAAGAGAAATTTACCAGTTTCTCAATGAAATGCAGCAGTTCTTTGACATTCTCTTTCTAAATCTACTTTGATGCTTTTGGTTCAGTTTCAACATTTTCTTCATTGTTATGTTGAACAGCATTCCAAAAGTTGCACAAGAAATTCTGGGAAGTCATACAAGCAATAGGTATGTACGTAAATGGTATCTCTTTGGCTAGTCAAAATTTCTTAAGGAAGCTCTTTCATGCATTACAAGATAAATTTGGAACATGTAAGACAAATTCGAGAGTTATAGAGTCGAAAATTTTGATACTTCCTTTTCCCGCAACAGATGAGAGGGAGCCATTTGCTATTTTGATTTTAACATTGTCAGCACAAGTTGAATATGATGAAAAAAAGGTGATATGCGTCTGTCATATGATCAGACGCCCTGAAGTCTATAATCCAGGGAGTTTTAGATTTTGAAGTGGTAAACAAAGCTCTCAAAAAATTGATGCATTATGTGATTTTTATTGCAGTGCCGCAGGTTATGCATATACATGACACAAAGTTGATGCATTGCCAAGCGATTGAACTTGTCAAGTTCTTATGCATGGAAATTCCACACACAGATAACTCTACGTCTGGCTCCATATATAAACCAGCAGTCATTACCGCAGCAACTCTTGGACATTATGAAGTTTTGGAAGAAATTTTGAAGGCATTTCCTAGTGCAATTTGGTCATTAGATATGGAGCATCACGATTTGTTCCAAATGGCTGTTATTAACAGACGCGAAACTATTTTCAATCTCCTATATGAGTTGGATGAGCATGCACATTTGGTGACACAAAATACTGATAATCACGACAACAATATATTGCACTTGGTGGGGAAGTTGGCACCTCCGCACCGTCTTAATCTTGTAGCTGGTGCAGCTTTGCAGATGCAACGCGAGTTACAGTGGTATAAGGTGATAAATCTCCTTCATGCTTAAGTGTCCTTTTCTTTTCTGGGGTGAGTGGGTGGGACTCCTGAATCATCATCACAGCTATGTATCCTTACCTGTGTATTGTATATGTACTTTAAATGAGGCTTCTAAGCAGTTTGCTTATTCAAAATTTTGCTCTCCTATGGCATTTCAAAAGTTGCTATAAAATGATCTTCATCTTCTTAACCTTGCGGCTTTCATGCAGGAGGTTCAAAAATTTGTGACACCAAGCTACAATGGAAAGGAAAATTCTGAGGGGAAGACACCTGCTATGGTTTTTACTGAGGAACACAAGGATTTGATAGACAAGGGTGAAGAATGGTTGAAAAAAACTGCTAAATCATGCACATTTGCCGGAACTCTCATTGCCACAGTTGTGTTCGCCGCAGCCATAACAGTGCCAGGTGGTAGTAGTGGTGAGAGTGGAATACCCATCTTCGAAAAGGAAAGCCCTTTTATTATCTTTGCCATTTCAAATGCAGTCTCTTTATTTTCGTCTGTTACTTCTGTGTTGATGTTCTTGTCCGTTCTCACTTCACGCTTTGCTGAAGCAGATTTTCTATACTCCCTCCCAAATAAGTTAATCATAGGTCTTCTTAACCTGCTTCTTTCCTTGGCAACCATGATAATAGCTTTCAGTGCCGCAATTTATATTGTTTTCGGGCATAAAAAGACCCGGATCCTTATTCCACTCATTGTGTTAGCCTGCCTTCCAGTTACCTTGTTCTTGCTCTTACAGTATCCTCTTCTAAAGGATATGATCAGATCAACATGTGGCCCTGGAATTTTTGGTAAGCGAAAGAAATCCTTGTTTGAAAAATCGGGGGCCAGATAAGAGTTTTGTTTGAACCTTTCTAATTGTATTTTCTTTTGAAACTGCTCCCTATCACTGTATAAATTCAGATGTACTGTGTTGTCAGCATCAAGAATGCAGTGCCTTAATCCATATGTACAGAAAGAGTTTTACAGAAAAAATACAGAATACTCTCATAATATAGAGTTCACTATTGGGGAAAAAAAATTGCCAAAAAATATCCCACCCATCCCTCTATGCGTGTGTTCTTGCAGATGTTGAGGATAGCATCGCCCCAGAAGAAATTAGGCATATTTGTAGTGAACATCAAAGTCCGGGTGACTTCTAGAAGGTGTCCATGTTTCCGCTCTGCGGTCCCGTTTTGTTGAGGGGTATGGACACAAGAAGTTTGGTGAATTATCCCATGTTTTAGTAAATATTCTCGAAGTGTAATATTGATGTACTCTGTGCCATTTTCTGTGCGAAGTATTTGGATTTGTGTTTGGAATTGCGTTTGAATCGTTGTATGAAAATTGATAAACACATAACGGACTTCAGATTTTTCTTTTAGTAGGTAGACCCAATAGACTAGAGTATGATCATCAATAAATGTGATAAACCATCTTGTGTGTGTTTGATTGGGGGTTCGAGAGGGTCTCCATAAGTCACTGTGAATTATAGTGAAAGGTTTAGATGGTTTGTATATAGAGTTTGAATATGAAGTACGTTGATGTTTCGCAAGTTCACAATTTTCACACTGGAAATCAACTGAAATTTTATTCGAAAATATTGAAGGGATTATACGTTTCAAATATTGAAAATTTGGGTGACCTAGTCTATAATGCCATAACAAAATTTCACTATCCCTAGAAACAGATACAGATTCACAAGTAGTAATTTGATGTAGTTTACTCACTTCAGCCTTATCAAAGTAGTATACCCCTCACACACTCTAGCATTGTCAATCGTCTTCCTCGATGAGAGATCCTGAAAAACACAGTGAGATGGAAGAAATTTAGCAAAGTAATTGGAGTCTCTAGTTAGTTTGCTAATTGACAATAGATTACAAGATAAATTTGGAACATGTAAGACAGATTCGAGAGTTATAGAGTCGAAAATTTTGATACTTCCTTTTCCCACAACAGATGAGAGGGAGCCATTTGCTATTTTGATTTTAATATTGTCAGCACAAGTTGAATATGATGAAAAAAAGGTGATATGCGTCTGTCATATGATCAGACGCCCTGAAGTCTATAATCCAGGGAGTTTTAGATTTTGAAGTGGTAAACAAAGCTCTCAAAAAATTACCTTTATGAGTTAGGGATCTTGAAGGACCATTAGAAAGAGACTGACCAGAAGTTTGGAGATAGGTAAAAATTTGGTAGAGTTGTTCCAATTGTTCGAGATTGAATGCACCATTTTGATTAGGATTGATTTTTGCCTCGGCTTGATATCCCCGACCCCGAGTGTTTTGTCTCGGCTTCCAATCGATGGGCTTTCCATGTAAATCCCAATATGTATCTTCTTTGTGTTCGGACTTACGACAGTGTTCGCACTAGGGCCTGCAACGTTGTTTTTGGCTTGACCAATTTATTACTCCTTTTGAGGACATACCCATGGGTTCGGGCCCATTACTTTCAAGCCCAATTCCCTTTCCATTTAAAAAACCAATTGACTGGCCTTTTACTTCAGGTGGGCCCTTAAGGGTTGGCCCAATTTTTTCTCCAAAGTCAACCCGTTTCCCCTTCATCACAAAGGCCGAAACCTCAGTTGGCCCTTTACCTTCATCTAGCATAATAAGACGGCGAGCTTCCTCTCGCCAGACCTCCGCGAAGACCTCACGAAGAGACGGCAGTGGTCGTCTGCCGAGAACACGGCCTTTGATGTCGTCAAGGTCGCGATTTAAGCCAGCCAAGAACTCATATACCTTTTCTGTTTCAATCTTCTTCTTAAACCGTACAGTATCATCCCTACAACTCCATTCTTCATCGCTGCTGAGGTCGAGCTCTTGCCAAAGTGAATTCATCTCCATGAAATAGTCGGTAACATCCCTAGTTCCTTGCTTCGTTTGCCATAGCCGAGCCTTGATTTCAAAGATGTGAGATGAATTCTCCGTGTCTAAGTATGTATCTCTCACCGCCTCCCAAACTTCTTTTGCAGTAGGAAGAAAGAGAAAGGTCTTCCCTATTGCTGGTTTCATGGATTGTACCAGCTAGGCGATGACCATGGAATTTTCTAACTTCCATCGTTGAAGGGGTGCAACATCAGTTGGTTTCTTCGATTCACCGGTAAGATATCCCAGCTTGCCTTTTTCATCAATCACCAATTTTATGGATTGAGCCCATTCACGGTAATTTTTTCCGTTTAATTTCTCGACTGTGAGCTGGAAGGAAGAGTTCTCGAAACTGTGAGAACCAATTGTGGATTTAACCTCCATTTCGATTTGGGGGCTGTCGGACAGACTGACCCCGAGCTGTTGACGAAAAATTCGGCCATATGTTGCTAGGTTTAGACAACCTCTGGCTTTGATACCATGAACGAAACGAGAGAAAGATGAAATTATATTTTCTTATTTCAACATTCTATCTTACATCCTTATATAATACAAGAATCAAACTAAAGAAGGAAAAAATATCTCTTACTATGAAACAATAATTATAGCCTATTAATCTACACCAAATATGGAAGTATTTCCATAATACGATTTCCTACAGACACGGGTATGGATACTCCAACCCGACATGGCGATTTATACATAGGTTTATATCTTCCCATTGTTGCACAATGTTTGTGATTTTAGTCAAATGAGTTATTGTTTCTATTGCTACTAATGTGTTTATGTTAATCAGGTTGACAAAAAAAAACCATATTAACAGTATTAATAGGTTAATAAGGTTGACATAAAAGTCAAATTAACGAAATTTAGACTCTTTTTAGTCATGTTTTCGTATCCTACATTTTAGAAAATAAAATATTCGACACTTAGATATTCGACACCCGTATTCGAGTTCGAGCATTATAGCCTAACATGATGCATAAGTATTTCGCAACCCATTTATATTAGCAAAGAGCACTATGATTTTCCTTCAAATGTGGTAAACGGTAATAGCAAGTACAATACGTTTAACTTTGCTATGTCAAGATGTGCTTTGGCTTTATTTGAGGTGGTTCCGATGACGAAGGTGGTGGTGATGTTGGAGGCAATGGTGGTTGTCACAAATTATTTGGTTGATTGTGAACATTAAATTGGTTAATTTGTGATCAATAAATAATATGTAATCAATAAAAAAGATAAATTGTGACAAAAAAAAATAATGTGACATAAAAAATTGTTAATTTGTAATCGATAATTTGATAATTTGTAACTATATAATAAGCTGTGGCCGTAAAAATAATTTATGACATAGAAATTCTGATTCGTGATCGAAAAATAATACTTAACTAACTAAATCATTTATTTGTGATCAAATTATATAAATATGTGAACTTATTATATATTTTATTAATAAAATATATAATTAATTAATTAACTCATAAATAAATCATGTGGGTCCGAAACACTTTCAAATCACGAGTCTTTGTTTCTCCCTTACCTTAACGAGGAGTTGAAGAACCTTCGTCGGCCTGATCGTTCGGAGGAGAGGGAGCTGAACTTTTCTGACGTTTAGGAGCCACATTGAAGCCGGTTCACACTGCCAAAAAAATAGTTAAAATCGTAAATTATCCCTCTTTTTAGTTATATGCACCTCATTATGGATAAATACAAATTCCAGGCATCTCTTGAAAGAGCAATGGGAAATATAATAAGAATTATGCTATTTTGCCCAAATTGGGTTACAAGAAGGGTGCCCAAGTGATGTGGCGCCCCCCATTGGAAGAGGCGGCTGGTGGGCCAGCCGAGGCCAACCATCTCGGCCAATGGAGGGGCGCCACATCACTTGGGCACCCCTCCTTTTGTAACCCAACTTGGGTGATGTAGCATGACTCACATAATAATACCCTTTCTATGGGATCGCTTTATTTTTCGCCTTTACAGAATGGTAAATGAATTAGAATACATCGGTGAAAGTTCTCCATCTAAACATGTAATATTTCATAACAAAAGGACCCAACCATATGGGCTCGTCCATTAGGAGTAAGCTGTGTGTGTAGGATCGATATTGAAAGTTGAAGAACGTTACGAAAGAACCTCGAGAGGACAATTCACAATTTGATATCGCTGAGCGCACAATATTTTTTACACAAGTAAAATTGAACACAAAAAGTTGCAACCAAGAGATATTTCACTAACCATTATTATTATTATTCATCACCCACACTCGTAAATCCTAGCACAAATTATTTTGTATAATAATAATAAAAAAAAAATGAAATAAAGAAAACAAACATATCATTCATGCGATTGTTTTGTCGGTAAATCCTAACCAAAACATATGGATATAACTAGGAAAATAAATAGTTAGTTTGAATAGTAATAAATAAATAATTAAAGAATACAATTAGCAACATACAATCATTGTGTAGTCATCTATCCTCAAGTGCATAAGGGTCCTAGATTTGTCACATGGAGGTGTAAAAAGCAAGACGCCATCCAGTGTTTATGGACATTTAAGTGTTACTTATGCTTGGTGAAATGCAGCAGGTCTTTGACATTTTCTAAATCTATTTGATGCTTTTGGATCAGTTCAACAGTTTTTTTCATTATTACGTTGAACAGCATGCCAAAAGTTGCATAAGAAATTCTGGGAAGTCATACAAGCAATAGGTATATACGCAAAAGGTATCTCTTTGGCTAATTAAAATTTCTTAATGAAGCTCTTTCATGCATCGTGTGATTTTTATTGCAGTGTCGCAGGTTAAGCATATACATGACACAAAGTTGATGCATTGCAGAGCAATTGAATTTGTCAAGTTCTTATGCATGAAAATTTCAAACATAGACAACTCTTGGACATTATGAAGGTATTTCCCTGTGCAATTTGGTCATTAGATAAGGAGCACCATGACTTGTTCCAAATGGCCATTATTAACAGACGCGAAACTATTGTCAATCTCCTATATGAATTGGATGAGCATGCACATTTGGTGACACAAAATACTGATAATCACGATTCACGAGAAGAATATATTGCACTTGGCCGGAAAGTTGGCACCTCCGCAACGCCTTAATCTTGTAGCTGGTGCGGCTTTGTAGATGCAACGTGAGTTACAGCGATATAAGGTGATAAATCTTTTTCATGCTTATGTATCCTTCTCTTTTCTGGTGTGAGTGGGAGGAGGTTCCTGAATTATCCTCACGGCTATGTATCCTTACCTGTGTATTGTTTATATGCTTCAAATGAGGCTTATAAACAGTTTCCTTATTCTAATTTTTTCTCTCACATGGCATTTCAAAAGTTTCTATAAAATGATCTTGCGGCTTTCATGCAGAAGGTTCAAAATTTTGTGACACCAAGCCACAGGAGAAAGGAAAATTCTGATGGGAAGACGCCTGCGATGGTTTTCACTGAAGAACACGAGGACTTGATAGAAAAGGGAGAAGACTGGTTGAAAGCAACGGCTAAATCATGTACATTTGCTGGAACTCTCATTGCCACAGTTGTGTTCGCCGCGGCCATAACTGTGCCAGCTGGTAGTAGTGGTGAGAGCGGAATACCCATCTTTGAAAGGAAAGGCCTTTTATTATCTTTACCATTTCAAATGCAGTCTCCTTATTTTCGTTTGTTACTTCTGTGTTCATTCTCAATTCACTCTGTGCTGAAGCAGACTTTCTACACTCCCTCCCAAATAAGTTACCATAGGTTTCTTTCCTTGGCAACCATGATGGTAGCTTTCAGTGCCGCAATTAATATTGTTTCCAGGCATAAAGAGACTTGGATCCTTATTCCGCTCATTGTGTTAGCCTGCCTTCCAGTTACCTTACAATAGCCTCTTCTAAAGGATATGATGAGATCAACATATGGCCCTGGCATTTATGGTAAGCAAAGAAAATCCTTGTTTGATAAATTGGGGATAGATAAAAGTTTTGCTTGTGTTATTTGAACCTCTCTAATTGTATTCCTTGGCACCTGCACCTTATCAATGTATAATTCAAATGTACTGTATTGTCAGCATCAAGAATGCACTGCCTTAAAAACAAAAACAGCATGGGTTGTTCAGTACCGAGGATTGAACAGGGTTGAGTGAAAAATATATTTAACAAATTTACCAATTTTAAAGTTGAGTTCAACTCTATCGTAATAAGCATGTTGCACGAGTATCTCACAACCCATTTATATCAGCAAATCTTGTGAAGAGTGAGCGTATCAGACAGCATGGAGATATAAACCTTTCATTCGAGAGAGTTCTCTCTTTATACTTTTTGGCTGCTCCCCTGCTGCTGCTTGGCATAAAATTGTTGATTTATGATGTGCATTATGATCCAACCCAATCAGTTTGTTTCTTCTCCTAGATAACGCTCGAACCATATTGCTACTGAACTATTGAGAAGCATCAAAAGGGCAAGGAGCAAGAAAATAAACTAAAAATTTAGCAATGCTTCCGTTCAATGAACTTGCAGAAGTATAACAATAGAAATCAAGTGAAAGATACAATGTTACTTTCTTCAACCGTTCATTCTACCAAGTATAAGGCTATTCAAGTTAAAAATTAATTCTTTTAATTATTCATTGTGGCAACATACTGAATAGACGACGGACCAGCTTCCATCCTACAGAATCCTTTTAAGTGCATGATGTTTACAGGTAGCATATATCCTTGGAGACATGAATTGGCTGGGACATGTTTCGTTTATAACAAACCAAAAGTTAGATCACAAAGTTTAACTACAATGATACAGTCCGAGGGCTGAGAAATGTTAAATCCATAAACAAGAATTGGAATGCGAAGATTTATTCAAAAATTGCTTTAGAAAACCTTTTCTAGTGTCGTTAGCTGCCGAGCTTGCTTGTAATGAGTGGAGGATGGCCTTTTCTTTTTGTTGGATTTTCAGGGGATTACCCTTTAAGCTTGTGCATTGTGTTATAAGCAAAAAGGAACTTTTAACAGATGCTATTTTGCCATAATTTCCACAGTAAAGAACTGACATATCAGATTTCATCAAGCTGTTGTGACCTGCCATTAGTCACAAGATATCATAAGACCATTGCGAATTCATGTGGTTTCACCGTCAAATTTTAATATTAATATCTCAAGTCAATAGCTTAAATAAATATTACAGACTTCTATTTCATTCAAGTACAGACAGTAGCCTATAAAATTTAATTCACTTTTCCTCCATACGACAAAGCAACTTCAAGAGACAGATACATGGGGCGACTATATTTGCTGATCTAGAAAAGAAGATGTTTGGAAGTTTGTCGTTTCCCAAAAATTCCAGGGTAGTAGGTGGAACGAATCATATCCATGAGGAGGGGAAATTGCAATGTCACAAACAAGGTCACCGGTAGACAGGCCAATGCAGCTACTGGAATAAGAGTCCAAGCCTTTTTCTTACCGAAAACTAGATATAGCGTGGCACTGAAGGCTATCATCATGGATGTTATGGAGAGGAATAAGGTAACTAAACCGATTATCAATCTCTTCGGGAGGGAGTATAGAAAATCGCCTTCTGCATAACGTGCAGTCAGGATGGACAAGAACATCAACAAGGAAGCGGTCGATGAGAAGAGAGAGAGAGAGCATCTGAAACAGCAAATACAATAAATGCTGTACTTGTAGAGAAAATAGGGAAGCCATTATCACCATTGTTTCCACCCGGTACAGTAATGGAAGCTGCAAAAGCTATCGTTGCAATGAGAGCTGCGGCAACAGTGCAAGAATTTGCCATGTCTTTCATCCACTGCTCCCCATCTTTGATCAAGTCTCTGTGTTCCATGGAAAACTCAACAGCTGGAGTTCTTCTATCGGAGTTTTTGCTATCTCTGGAGTCTGGCAGCACATATTTTTCCACTTCCTGCATGAAGTATTTTCTAAGAATTAAATGGTTAAGGGAATAAATGAATATTAGACTCCAAATATTCCAAGAATAGTATGAGTCGACAAGTTTCTAAGTTGTCAATATCTCCATTCAGAATATAACAAGTTGCCTCCACCAGAAACTAGTCATTCAATCTGAATTTAGTTTATGTTCGAAAAAGGATTTAGTATGCAACGGAATTTGACGTTACCTTGTACCACTGTAATTCACGCTGCATCTGCAGAGCAGCACCAGAGACACGATTAAGTTGATCTTGAGGTGCCAGTTTTCCAGCCAAGTGCAAAATATTATTCCGTTTAACATCCTGAAGCTGCAAAGCCAACTGTTTGTGCTCGCTCATTTGATACAAAAGGTTAAAAACATTATCTCGTCGATTTGTTACTGCCAGTAGAAATATGTTTTGTCCCATTCGATTCCTTGACCAAATTGCGGGTGGAAATGAATCCAAAATCTCCTCAACAATCTCACAGTTTCCCATACTTGCCCCCAAGAGGATTGGTGTTTCAAACATTGAAGCAGCTGTTGAATAATCCAAATTTGCAATCTCTTTGCACAAGTATTTCACTAATTGAAGTGCTTGCTGATGCATCAAATGAGCACTTCGAATGAATCTCGCTTGTGGCACTGCAATTCAATTTTCACCTGAAGCAAGATTAATCTAAATGAAACCTTCTTTGTCTTTAAGAAAGAAATCGGGTTTCATACCTAAGCATTCAATAGCCTTCCAAAGTGCTAAATTACACTTCTGGCACCCTGATACACAAACCAAAACCATGTCAGGTCCATTTTTATTGTTCTTCTTCTCTTGAATTTTAAGTAGAAAACTGGATGCGTATGACAATGCACTTTTTTTCATGGCAAAGCAAGTTCTTCAGAAATTATTATATATGTTTAGATCTCAACAAAGCGAAGCAAATTTGACAAACCAGAAAAATTGAGCTTCCTGAAAAATGGGATCAGGCAGCAAAGTTTTGAAGATAAATGAGGGCCACCAGCTGGATTCTCCATGACTCTTCCATTGTCATGGCTATATATATTCCCAAACTTTGAAGGCAGACCTTTAAGATTGAAAACCTTTAATCAGTTCTTAACTTTCCATTCATATATAAAAATTTCTGTAAAAATTCTAAATCCAGCATATTTTTAAGTTGAATCTTTCTACTGTCATAAGTACTATATAATGGATAGCAGTCAATTGCCAAATAAGTGGGATAAGACTTTGTTTTTCAGTCAGATTCTTGGTGGCGGGAAGAAGGGATAAGGAACCAAAAAACATAATTGAATAAAATCTTGGTAGCACCGTCAAATGAAGGGACGGGGATAAACAAGTGCTGAGCATAAACTAAATAAGAAGGTAGCAGACAATGAGCAGCAGCAAATTGTAGCCATTAAGGAAGGAAACAAGAAACTACATGAATAGAGAAATTGCTGCCAAACATTAAGGGAACTTCTCCTTAGGAATGGTGAAGGCTTTCCAGCAATCAAGTTCAATGCGGTGTTGCCAGCAGCTGATTTTAATGTGGCCAAACTAGGATACAGCTGCACCAGATACAAAGCCAAGTCTGCAACACGAAAAATGTTAATGTGTTAGCAGATGACTACTTTTTTTATTATTCTTCAAAATCTTTTAAAACTCAACATATCAGGATCATTACCATAGAATTCTGCAAGAGTAACAAAATTCAGAAGATCTACACCAGATTTATCTGCGAAGGGACTGGGATCCTTGTCATCTTTTGTGACAGTTAATAAATATGAAATCATATCTTTGTTGGCATAAAGAGCGGCTGAATGGATGGGGAGAAATAATTTGTCACTATGTATATTTGGCAAGTCTTGGTTCTTGGACACTAGTATCTGTGCTGCCTTAACATTGCCAAATATGGCTGCATAGTGGAGGGCCGTCTGACCAACTTGATCCCGCAGAGTCACCAAGGCCTCAGTTGGGATCAACTCTAACAATTCCTTGACAAAATGTATGGCCCTTCCCGTCCCAACTGCAACGTGAAGTGCTGTCTCTGAAACTTTAGTAATTTTAGCAGTGACTGCATCAGGGTCCTGGTCGAAGAATTTTCTGGCACTCTCCCAATCACCTTGTAAAGCAGCTTTGTATAGTGGCAAGTACCAGTTCAGATCCTTCGCCGGTTCTTTTGTTTCCACTACCTTCGAACTCTGGGAACCCTCTGGTTGTTTACTTTCCACTGATGCTGACTCTCTGAGCACTTTTGTCCTTTGCCGCCTGAAGGATGAGCCGCATGAACGGTCCAGGATCCTGTTTGTCATTGTTAGTGTCCTCAGGCTGTGAAAACAAGCTGGCCATCCCTTCGAAAGCTGAAATTCAATATCCTACGGTTGCATCACTTACTACTAGTTGGTTCAGAATTTCAATATGGAAAAATTCAGCTAACTTTCCATGCTTGCTCCGAAGATTCGGCAATCATAAAACACATTTGATTCTTATCGACCTGCCACCAAACAAACTCCCTGTTCTGCAAATATGAAAAATTACAAAATTCTTTTGGTATCTCGAAAATTACCATAACCTCATCTAGGATAAAGTATCTGTGAAATGTGTTAATAATTTCATCAATAAGTTTCAACTTTTATCGATGGGCCTATGAATTAATTTGAATCACAACAAACTGCAACCTTTGGGAGCTGCAAATTATTACAGTATTGCATAGTTGAATAACTAGATTAGTGGTCCATATAACTATATATAGTGTACAGTAAACTTCTCCATCACAATTTATGGAATTGGGATTGATGGTTGTAGAGATCTGATATTTTCTTACCAGAAAATTGTACTTTTAACAAGAAAGGATTGACCAAGATTTGCGTGTAGAGATCAGCATCATAGCAATTAAAATTTAAAAACTAAGAAACTACTGGTGTCATTCATACGGTAGCAAGCATTCAAGAGAAATGACAGCAGAATAATTGGACCTTTTTCACAAAATACAGAACTATAGAACATAAAGAGATATTCTTGACCATATATGAAGGAAATCTAATTTCGGAAGCAGAAGAAAATTGTGAAAAAAATAAAATAACTTCTATTCTGAAAAAATAAAAAAGAATAAAGAAAAGAAATACGTATTCACCGTGACATTGTTGATTGCATCAGCTTCTCATGCGTGAAATTTGCTCATGGTTGAAGATGATACCACCAAAATGAATATTGAAGCCAGTGCCAGTCTGACGATTTATTCATTTACTCGTGTTCATAGGTGAGACTCACATGTTAGAGTTGGGGGTCCTAAAATGAAAGATATTGAGATAAATGAAGGAGGGAGTACGGGGGCTGCCCCTGAAAATTTTTTTTGGGTCTCAGGATAGCACAAACATTCTCTAATCTCAAATAAATATTGAGTGAGAAGTCAAAATCATTTGTCAGCTTCTTTTTTAGTCATTGTAAATACTAACAAAATGTCTAACAATGACATTATGGCAGATTAAACATATTTGCAGACACTAATAATAACCAATAATAGCTAAAATGAGTTTTGGGGTTAAATGGGTTGGAGGGTTTTGGGTTAAATAGATTGGGGGTTTTTCAAAAAAAAAAAAATCTGAACAAAATGGGGTGGTCATTGCCCCTGTGGGACCTCCCCGGGTCCGCCTATGCTCGTGTTGACACCAGCATACAAATCTACCTCAACCAAAAATTGAAAATTAAAGCTTAGGGTGTGTTTGATAGGAAGATGAAAAATGAATGGCAAATAAAATATTTGACAGGGAAGTGATTTGCCTAGAATTTATTTTAGAGGGAATTGTATTAATGGTGTTTGATTGGTATAATTTCCACCTAATTCGTTTGGCTTTATTTTTCATGCAAATGATTATTTTTTGGGATAATTTTTTTACAATCTGTATTAAAATTTGTTTGGATTGTCAAAAAGTAAAAAAAAAAATTTAAAAAAATATTTTCATAAAATTTTTATGTTTGTTTGGTTATGTTTTTCATGCAAATTGTCAATTAAATAGATAAATTTTTTTATCATTGAATTTAGAATATATTTCCATTGCCAAAAAGTTAAAAAAAAAAAAAAAAAAGAAAAAAAAAACACCCAACAAGGTGGAAAATAATTTCTCACCAAAATCATAAGAAAATATTTTCCTGCTTTTGTGCTTCAAGGGATTGTACATTAGAAATTGGTGGCAAACATTTTTCAGGGCAAATTTGGCTAATCAAACAGTCAAAAGTAGGAACTAGGAAAATATTTTCCTAATTTCATGGCAAATTACATGTATCAAACACAGCCTTAGTTCCCAAGAATTTATAAATAAGTGGATACAAATTATAAATTTAGCACCCGTTTGGCCCGATTATTTTAAATTTTAATGGGTGAAATAATATATATATATTTTTTTAGAGAATGTGTAGTTGAAAAAAATAATTTTTTTTTTATTTATGTGTAATATTATTTTATGAAAAATTGTGTGGTCGAAAATAGGAGAAAGAAAAGTAAAATTTAATTTATAGAAATTTACAATTGAAAATGAAATTTTGTGATTTATAAATTAATTTAAACGGAATAAAAAAATTCCTACAGTAGAATATCATTTTTTGCCCAATTCAAACCAAAACTAGACAAAAAGTGGATATAATTTATTAAAAGGATAAGGATTGAGCACAATGGGAGGAGTGGGTTTAAATAAGGAATTTGCACTTTTCATCCCAAATTTTTTGAAAATGTAACAAATTTACTCTCAATTTTTTTCGTACCGACACCAATAGAACCTCGTACCTACGAATAAAGAATTCGACTACCTTCTACGTATTGACGCTTATGCCCTTTGAATGATTGCAAATTGTGTTTAGCTTTGTCTTTCTCGTAACATCTCGAGACAATATTTTAGAGCAAAGTCGGATGGCCAGGGATCGGTGTCAGGTTCGATGACTGATCTTTTATTGTGCGATGGGACCCACGTGAATAAAATATTTTTTTTTGTTGCGTGTCCTCTTCCCTATGTGAGGGTTCAGTCATTAAATCTAACACCAATCCTTATCACAGTAACACGGCTCAATATTTTAATACAAAAAGTTCTCGTGAATCAAGATAATTACACTGTCTTTATGTTCTATAATATAAAATCTGTAGCCCCTACTCTCGTCTAAGGTTAGCCAGTCTTTCAAACTTAATTTGCTGTGTTGTAAATAATTAAGGCCCTGTTTGATGTATTTAATTTGTCATGAAACTAGGAAAATATTTTTCTAATTCTTATTTTTGACTGTTTGATTAGCCAAATTTGCCACCAATATTTAATGTACAATCTCTTGAAACACAAAAGTAGGAAAATATTTTCTTATGATTCTGGTGAGAATTTGTTTTCCACCTTGTTGGGTTTTTTTTTTTTTTTTTTTTTTAATTTTTTGACAATGAAAACATATTCTAAATCCAATAATAAAAAATTGTATCCACTTAATTGACAATTTGCATGAAAAACGAAGCCAAACGAACATAAAAAATTTATGAAAATATTTTTTTTAAATATTTTTTTTAATTTATAAAAAAATTTATCCCAAAAAGTAACAATTTGTATGAAAAACAAAATCAAACGAATTAGATGGAAAATTATATCAATCAAATACCATTAATTACAATTATATCTAAAACAAATTCTAGGTAAATCACTTCCATGCCAAATATTTTATTTATCATTCATTTTTCATCTTTCTATCAAACGGACCCTAAGTTATTTCGAATTCTTTCACTATCAATCTGTTAAATTTTTGAGTTAATTTTATGTCTGAGGAATTTTGAAAAAAGAAATCTGAAAATGGCAAATGGAGTGGAACATGATAAATCTCTGCTGTCCATTTGTTACAAGCGTGGTTCACTTCAGCTGCTCGATCAGGTACATCTTTCTGATGAGCAAAAGAATTAGCTACGTTGTTAGCTAAATAATTAGTGAAAATTTAATCACCTAAGTTGAATGTTTCGAATTTAGTGAATTCTGGGTTCATTTAATAGCTTTGTTCCCATTTTTCATTTCTATTTTATTTACCGGTTCATTGACTCTGGAAGTAATTCTTTTGATTTCTATTTGTTAATTTTGGTTTGGGCAGAGAAAGCTTCCATTGGAGACCATTTATTTGGAAATCCGAGACACAAAAGACGGATGGTAATTAATCCTTGCTCTGTTTTCTATTTTCTTTATTTAAAAGATGGAAAAATTATGTTACACCATCAGCAAGAACGTAGGAAATTCCATCTAAAACCTTCAGCGAACCCACTAAATGTTTATCTTGTTAGAATTCAGTGTGACCCAAATTCTTTGTTGAAGGTAATTGAGATTTCTAATTAAAGTGCATGTTTAGAAAAAATTCTATTTAGAATGTTGTTGTTGAATTCTATTCAAGTTTACTTGGCAAATTATAGTTGAAGTTCTATTTGGAAGCCAATCGAAAGTTGGAATTTGTGTTGGACTTGAAGAATATATTGGGATGAAGAAAATCAAGATTTTGGAGTAAAGGACCCGAAAGTTGGCACTGCCGCGCCAAGGTGACAGCAACGCCCGGCCTATGGCGCCACGTGTTACCTCTCTATTTCGCCTCTTGCATGATTTTTCCTCTTCAAGTCCTTTTTGAACTTCGTTTCTTGCATTCTACTTCAACTACAACTCTACTATCAGGGTTTGGACGTTTCCTATTTGGTCTTTATATATAGTTAGCTCTTTATTATGATTAAGATAATCCTCATGAATGCTCCAGTCGCTTGGACTTTCCAGTATTGTTTACATTGGGAATCTAATTTTTCCATATAGAGGTCTTTAATTGTTAATTTTACTTTAAAAACATCTTGCAACAGCTGGATATGGAACTGCTCTTGGCGTGATTCGTGCACTTCACGTGGATGGTGTTCTTGGAAGAGCTTTCTGCACAGAAACACGTCCATTCAATCAATGAGTGTAATATATTTTTCGTATCGTATACAAAAAAAATTAGGATGTCATTGCAATGATTTTGAAGAATGGAAAGATATTAGTCTGTTGATGTATTTCCACTACTCTTTATTGATGTTTCCACTACTCTCTATTCATGTCATTAGTAGTAGAACAAAAAGTGAGCCAGATTAAATATCATATCTGAGATTATAAATATAAGGTAGTAATCTACAAAATCTTTGACTGCTTTAGTGGGGAGTAAGTCCAAATTGCTTGATCCTAATTTGGCAAGTCTAAATATCTAATACAGAAAACTTGTGGCTTTTGAATAGTCAATGGGTGGAGATGAGTGGCGAAGCAGGTAGGAATGCCTCTTTCTTTGCTCATCATCTTTTTATCCCTTGTTTTTCCTTCATGTTTTTTTAATCACAGTGCTACATTAATACCTGGAAGGATTTATTTGATACTTATCTTGATGATAAGAGAAGCATGCGTGTCAAAAGTAAAGAATTTGTGCGCTGTGTAAGCATAAGGTGTGAATGAAGGAAGTATAAGATGTGAGAAGCATGTGTGTCAGAAGTAAAGAATTTGTGCCATGTGTAAGCATAATGTGTGAGTGAAGGAAGTAAACTACGAGTGCATCTTTTATCTTTTTGACAAGCTAGCTAGATGCTCTAGAATAAAGTGATGGTGTCATGTAATGTATTTGCTATTCCTATGTTCTTGTAACTATTCCTTGCATTGGTCAAGTTTGTAATGCACATTTCATAAGCTTTAAAGTTCAGGTTGTCTATATATAAAGTAATTGGAGATCGTACTTCACATTTCCAAACTTTGTAATATCTCTTTTCTATAATATCAATGTTCTAGTTTGTCCAAATTAGACTATATATGAAGCATAATATTTAGATGAAGACACAAATTTTCCATTATCGATGTAGAGTTTATAGTGTAGTGTACAATGATTATTACAATTACAATGCGGAAAATAAACTCTCAAAGTGTGCAAAACCTGAACCAACTGACTCAAATCTTCTCCGACCTCACCACTAATGTGTCTTGTGTTTTTGAGCTCAGATTCGTGCCACACCAGATCATGCACCGTCATTCACGAAAATTACAGTAGATATACCGATAAAGGAATCCGTTGGAGGCTACCATGAATATCGCTAGAGAACAAGTATCTCCCACTTAGCTACCTCTCTCTCTCTCTCTCTCTCTCTCTCTCTCTCTCTTCTTTTACCAAGTCCAAGTGAAGAAGTCTTGCAATTATAGAGCTAAAACCATTTGAATTCAAATTCTAATATTGTACTATGAAAGGGATATGACTAGTAGGGTGATTGATCACAAGATTAAATCCAACCAATGGTCCATAATACACATCAACTAGTACAATCATTTCCAAGCCATAAAAACAAATAATCATGTGACGGTGGATTTAAGTGATCCACCTCACAATCTACACTACTCTTTTATATCAGTACAAGCACAATGTCAATAATTGAAGTCTTAAGACATGTCTTCAATGTTTAACAAAAGTCGATATAGATTTTTAATTTTGTTATATGAGCTTCTGTGCTTACTTTCTTGAATTGACCTCAGGGATCAAGACTCACAGCATTTGATTGGTGCATGATAAAATTCCTGTCACTCTAATAGCTGATCTGCTGCAGCAGCATTAATGAAAATTGGCCAAGTGGATGCGGTAATTGTCGGGGCTAATCGTGTCGCAGCTAATGGTACTAGAAGGCATTTTCTCCCTCCAATTGAATTTCCATGCTAAATTTCAAATTTACCTCAACTATTTGATCATATTTTAGGTGATACTGCCAATAAGATCGGAACTTACAGTCTTACAGTTTGTGCAATGCATCATGGTATCCCATTTTATGTGGCCGCTCATCTCACTTCGATTGATTTGTCACTTTCTTCTGGGCACGAAATTGTTATAGAAGAAAGATCTGCAAAAAAATTGTTGCATGTACATGGAGGACTGGGAAAACAAATTGCTGCTTTTGGAATTTCTGTTTGGAATCCTGCTTTTGACGTCACCCAGGCTAACATTATTAGTGACATCATTACAAAAAAGGTCTCACTCTCTCCCTCTCCCTCCCTATCACATGCAAGCGCTCATTCTCATACGCACATTTTGACACTCCATCCACTATAATATTATTGTACACATCTTTCAGTTGTAGCACCTTATTTTCTTTTGTCACTGCTTACAAATCTCAGGGTGTCATAACGAAAGACGGAAGTTATTCATTTGATGTCAAGAGTTTCATGCAAAAGGTATTGAGCAAACAGTAATATAGAAGCATGATATCCTACTATGAGTGATGAACATTCCTCAATCAGAACAAATCCTAATGGTAGCCTGTGGCTGATACTTCAAGTGTTACCTTCAGGAGGCATCAGGCAAGTCACAATGGTCACTATACCAAAAAAGACATTTTGCAGCGGTCAAAAAAGGTTGCAAAAACATTTTGCAGCGTTTTAGCGTGTATTGCGAAAGTCGATATTGCTGTTGAGGGAAGACTTTTTGTAACGTTTATTCACAGTTGCGTAGACTCTTTTACGGCGTTTTTTAAACGTTACAGTACATCCTTTCGCAATATTTTTTCAAAATTGTGGTAGACCCTTCTGCGACGTTTTTTAAACGTTGCGAAAAAAAATTTGAATTTAAGAGTTATTTATGTCAATTGACCAACAAAATTGAAAATGTGACGCTTTGTGAACAAATTTTAAAATTGCATAAAAATTGATAATTTCATTACAGATTTTTGAATCAATACACTTAAACATTAGAATGTGATACAACACAATCTAATTAAAAAAGAGTAGGGATTAAAGACTTTCTGTTGCATCCTCTATAAAACTCGAAACTACAAAAAACTATCCAAACTACAAATTGCACAGAAACAATGACATATAAACAAAATCGCTAGGTTGATTACTTTCAGGATCTGCTCTACCACTTATGAGAACGTGTGTATCGAAACAATGATGAATCCTCCTCTACATCATCCTCCACCACCACAATGTACAACAACTTTGTTAACCCCTCTGTAGCCACCATTCCTCCACCCGCACATGCAAAACACACAAATTTGTAATGAGAACCATATGCAGAAGCATAAAACCACGCACAAACAGAGTTTGGAAAAAAAAAACAAAGAATTTGATAAATGGCAAAAGTCTTTTGTGGGATCAATTCTATTTTTCACCAATGCCAGTTTTGGATTTTTCCAAAAGAATTTGATATAGATAAACAGATTAATTCTTATTTAATTGCACGTGGAACAAATATTCATTATGCACCTGAGAAGAGTGACAAATAAGATCCATTTTCAGGCATTACATCAAGCCAATCAATAACTTACATACCTTGGACTTCATAGCTACTATAAAATGCAAACACGCAAGTCGTACAAATTTTATAAATATAAATTTTGGAGGGGAAAAACCAAATTCTGGACCTGGAAAATGAAGATTGAGGCACCCAAAAGTCATAGATTAGTAATAAGGAAGAGAACTGAGCACAATTGTTTATCGAACCCATCAAATGTCTGAATTTTACACTGTCGTGCATGAGCCCATATGGTACCTAAAGTAATGGCTGGAAGAGGAATAGGTGAGAGCATTTCCCAAACTCTTTTCATTTTCGACTTGTTTATAATCACTTCCATATCTACGATCGTTTTTTTTTCGATATCATCAGCTTGGATATCCTTAAAATGCATTATAAAGACACACCATTTAGATGGGTACCATTAATTATAGAGTATTGAAAGTTAAGAAAATAAGTGCAAGTGACTGTTGTCTAATAGCTCCAAGCTTCTTGAGAATTATCATCAATTCTTCTAATTGTCTGATAATCTCCCCAGTTAGATCAGGGAACAAACAATGCATTTATAAGAAGTGAACCAAGAATTTGGATCTAGCAATGTATAGCATATGAAATTCACGATTAATTCAATTTAATCCATGCATACATAATAAAAAACTTGAGTTGATGTCATATTTAGTAGTTCGGTAAGTCAATGAATACCTCCAAATGGTAGAAATTTTGAAACTGTATGTTGGCCATATGGATTTGCAGTTTGAGAATTTACTAGTCATTTCTTCCGAAAGAGGGAAACCATCCATTCTTCTCCATCATTGTACTCGAATAGTTCATCAACTGCAATGAAAAATGTTCTCTAGTAGACAGTCCACTTAACAGTTGAATCCTTGCCATAAGTTGATTCCATTATTGGCTTCACAAAATGTAGAGATGTTTAGCAACATTCGTAACAGACCAGATATTGTGCTCAACATGAGTACTTCAAACTTCATCCTTAGTCAATATCAAGGAGTCAGAACAAATTGAATGGAATGAAAGAGCCAAATAGACCTGTTTCATGAAGCCCCTGTAAACTGGAAGCATGTTCAAATGTAATAAAATAAATTTGTCACCTCATTAGTTTAGTTACTGGATCATTTTTTTAATCAAGCGAAAGCAACACGAAATCTTAGAATCAACAAGCTGGTAACAACCAATAAACGAGTAAGATTTGATCATATATATGTTGTTTCCCTTGCCTATCTACACTTTGTAACCCTCAAGATGAAATCAATTAGATTTATGCATTTAAGTTAGTTTTTGTTTGATAGGTATGGAGTCTATTAAATAACTGCCAAATGTCTTATGATATATACAATTATAATTTTCCTACCTTTGACTGGTCCTTTTGATGTAGGACAGTGGAAGAAAACAAAGAAAAGAGAACATAGGAATTTGGAGAAGAATAGAGAATATGAGTTAAAGCCTAATAATTGTTAATATAATGGTCAACGCCAAAATCGAAAATCAAGAATTATCATATTGAGAAGTAAAGGTCCTAAAAAGACTAGGGAATATAATCAAACTTGCTAATAATTATTACAGGAAAAAAAAAATATCTACGTTTACAACTAAAATGAATGCATAAATCAGATAGTAATCTCCATCTTATCCTATACTCACTTTGAAAACATATATAAATCTAAAAATTGTGAATTAGGAGCTTCATAGCATCAGAAAATTAGCTCCATGAAGCACGCAGTTTATCATGGTGGGAGCACCTAGTCTATGGTTCAAAAATTGATCCAACGATTTAATCTTTGATAGGTTGGTGCACTATTTCTCTTCCACTGTAGGTAAATCAAAATTGATTTAAAATTGACTATATTACTCCTCTATCTTATCCTTGCAAATGTAGATTTAGAATTTACGTCAATTAAAGTTCATCCTGCAGTTCCACAAGAATAAATAATGCATAACCTTCACATAATGAATCAAACCAAATGTTTTAATCATAGTTCAGCAAGAAAAGAGTTATGTATGTATAAAAAAATTCAAACCAATTTATTCAAGAGTAACAACTATCATAACCAAGTAAAAATGTTTGAAAGTTATAATCAAGAAATCCTACCTTTCCTATTACAGCTTCTCCATTGACATTTGATACGACAGCATCATTAGCACATATAGTCCAGTGTCTCCAATACAACTGGCAAGAACTGAACTTCATTCCATTGATGACACATGCACCAGGGGAAAGAGACATGCGGATTGAATAAGCAAACAAAAACTATGCCAAATAACATGAGCTACCACTTCAATTGCAATAAAGTTAAACACAGCCACTACCAAAATTAATAGCCAAAATCACAACTTTAACAGAAATTATAGGGATATCAAAAGCTGATAATTATGATAAAATTAAAAGCATATGGTCTAGCCAATTTCTGATTCATCATTTACTTTAAACTAACATCATTTCTCCAACTTACAATAATTTTCAATCGCTTCTGAATTTCAGCAGACAACTTATCACCAATTTACTTTAGCTTCTCCAAGTAGAATTCACACCAATGTGTTTTGTCTTATTCCAGAAAATTTATTTAGGAAAATAACATTCAAGTTGGGAGTTTTAAAACGAATCAGTAATTGTCCCAAGACTGAGTTTTAGCGTTTACAGAAATTAAATGTGTTTCATTCACAAACACCATTTTTCCATAGTTACACTAAGAGGGTTGATCGATTCCAGTACTGATGACCACATCAATAATCAATCCATAAATACCCAAAACACCAACCATGACCACTGGAACTATCAACTTCATCAACAGAGAGACATACACGAAGAAGAAACAAAAACTAACCACAAAAGTGCACATTATGTTCATTTAATTGTGTCTTCGACGGTGTGTGAAAAAGAGAGACATATATTGAATCGGAGGCGTGAGAGAGAGAGAGAGAACTCGTAAAAGCTGCTGAGCATAGGACAAGTGTTACTTATCTCTGCCTCTCCATAAACAGCCGCTGACGATCCATCTTTGGCAGGCGCCGTGCGAGGATGAATCCTATGGTGGTTGTTTGAGGCGTCGGAGATGATGGTGTACACGGTGGTGAAGGAGACATTTTGTCCTTGGTTTCCTGCACATCCCGCGCATTCTTACTCACATTGCTCTTGGAGGAGGAGTCCTTGTTCTACGACGGTCCAAACGATGTCGTGCAAGCCACAATGTCCAAACGAAGTTGATCTGGGGGTTAGGGTTTGGAGCGCTGATGGGTTGAGAGATTTTGCTTTCTGATTTTACTCCACGAAACATGACCCGTTTGGCCTCCATTCCAATTTCATTTTCATTTTCATTTTTTTCTCTTTATTCATTTCAACCACACATTTTTAAAATAAAATAATATTACACACAAATCTAAAACTTTTCATCATTTTTCCACCACACATTCTTCCATCAATCACTATTTCAAAAATTCTATTCTCATTAAAATCAACATCAAACACGCTCTAATCTGATTTTGATTTCACGGGAGCAGAAAATGGGAGAGCGGGCGAGTGGAGTGAGAGCAAGAGAGACGGAAAATTATTAGGTTAGAGTTGTGTTTTGTAATTTTTTTGTGTCGTGACTTTTGCAATGTTTAATAGACGTTGCGAAAAGAAAAACTTCTTGCAACGTTCAATAAACGTTGTAAAATATAACTTTTCGCAATATTCAATTTTTTACAACGTTTAAAAAATGAAACTTTTCGCAGCGTTCAATAAACGTTGCAAAATGTGACATTCGCAACATGCATTTAAAAAATGTTGCTATAGCTCAAATATATTGACCGATGACAACGTTCACTTGTTAAAATGTTACAATTGACCCATTTAGCAACACTTAATTACCGAATGTTGTCTTTTTAGTGTTGCAAATTGTGTTGAACCACTTAATCAGAAAACTTAAGCTTTTGGAGATACCATTTGTATATTATTTAATTTTGTGTTTAACATGCACCCTTAGTGTGTAGGGGGTTCATTTTTTCCTATCAAGCCAGTATGAACCACTTGATCTTAGAAATATTACAAAAGGCCATTTAATCTTGTCTTTAATGTTGAATCATGTTGGTTCTTAGCCTTCGCTCTCTAATAATGTAAAAAATGAGTTGTTTTCTGATAAAGAATTATGTTAGAGATGAATTATAAATTGGTTACGTAAAAGGTTGGAAGTCTAAAGGGATAAATCACTTAATAGAGTAACGTCTTCAAACTGAAAGATACAGCTATATATCAACTTATATTCATTTAAAGGCGTGTAAGCACACTATCAATGAGAATGCTTCATCAATTTGAGATGTGAGTTTGAGAATTAAATGATAGAGCTATATGGGACCAGTGAATACATGAACAGGAGGACAAAGGAAGTTGTAAAACAATAAAAAAGTAGCAATTACATTGAACGGATGCATTTATTGTTTTGTGGAACCTCTAGGATTAACCGATTCAGAGATTTAAATGAATAAAATGTGCATATATTTTATACTCTCTTGATGTATATCCCGTTTGTTGCAATGTATCCTAAGTATTGAAATATGAATGAAATCTATGACCATAATCTGTTTGCAGGTCATCCATGGGTACAGGTTGATGGTGTAGCTCCAGATAAGCCTCTTGATTCTGCTGTTATATCTCGTCTAAAGCAATTTTCTGCAATGAATAAACTCAAAAGGATAGTCATCAGAGTAAGTTATTCCAATTTATCCATGCTTGAGTTGGGATTAGGGTGTAATATGCACATACAAGCTGAGATTGCATTTGTAAGAAGTAGAGTGTCTTTGACTATCTATTAGCAATCTTCCCTATCATTGCACATAATGCATGTCGTTTGCATTTTTCACTCAGGATTTAGTTGGGGCTTTTAAGAAGATTATAATTGTTCTTAACATTTACAAAAATGAGCAAATGAAAAATAAAATCATATTTGCATATTCATACTGTTTCATGTGTATTGATATTTAATTTGATGTTGTTGTTGATCAAATCTATCTCTTATCATTATTATCCACAGGTTATTGCTGAAAGTCTTTCTGAGGAAGAAATTGCAGTTTTAAAAGAAATGTTTAAAATGATTGATGTGGATAATAGCGGACAAATAACCCTTGAAGAGCTGAAAAATGGTTTGGAAAGAGTGGGTTCCAAACTTAAAGATTCGGAAATAACTAGTTTAATGCAAGCTGTAAGTGGAGATACGTTTATCTTTCTGAGCTTTCTTTACCTACTTATCAATAATCTATTGCACTAGGAAACTTCTATGGTTTGCATATCTCTGGTTTGAGCTATCAATATTACAGATTAGAGATTACGTGACTTTATATGTAGTTTCCAGATTAACGATCAATTGGTTGTTGGTCTATGGATCTTAATTTAGGTGATATATGCATCAAAGAATCGTTGCAAGGAGTTTGACTTTTCTAATCACTGAAAAAAACATTAGGAGGTGATGTTAGTGATGGGTTGGGTGGTTCCCTAATTCTTCTTTCTTTCTTCTTTTATATTTTTTTGATTTCTCAAGCATTTTTTATTTTTCTTGAATCTGCAATTTCAAAAATTATGTTTTTTCTCCAAATGTAAAAATCTTATATAAAGTGCAATTCTTCTTGCATATTCAAGTGTGCTAGCAACTATAAGAATTGTACATCATAGTTTTGTTTCATATGTTTGCTTTCAACATGGATGGACTTGTCTCAAAATAGAGATTTTTTTAGGTATTTATATTTGATTTTTAATGAGGAAAGAGAACTTGAAGAGTAATAGGTAGCATTGGATTAAAATGAGTTGGATGAAATTAAAGACATTTACCAATTTAACAAGAATGTAATACATACAACAACAAAGTACTAATCCAAAAAGAATGTTATAAATAGTTATATATAGAACAACAATTAGACTAGCTATTCTTTATGAGCCCTGCTACAAAAACAGGCCAAAAAACAGGGTTAAAAACAGGGGGCTGAGGTGG
Organism: Osmanthus fragrans; assembly: GCA_019395295.1. Lineage (NCBI taxonomy): Eukaryota > Viridiplantae > Streptophyta > Magnoliopsida > Lamiales > Oleaceae > Osmanthus > Osmanthus fragrans. The sequence continues at coordinate 12,190,068 of CM033347.1, read as the reverse complement.
CAGCACCTCAGTCCCAGATCTGATCAGATCTGAAATTAAAAAATTCAGATCTGGGGCTGAGGTGCTGCCCACCTCAGCCCCCTGTTTTTAACCCTGTTTTTTACCTTGTCCAAGGGGTTTAACTCATTCTTTATAGTACTATCATTGAGAATAATAGGTATTGTTGGACTAAAATGAGTTGGAAGAAATTTAAACACGCTGTCCTTAAAGAATGTTATATAGATAACAACAATTTGTACCAATGTTATATATAGAACAACAATTAGACTAGCTATACTTTATAGTACTAACGTTGAGTTATTAAGGACAAAATGACCACCAAGGATCCTAAGATGAATTTGTTGTAGAATGAACTAAATAAGAAATGAAGCTACACATCAGGTGGAAGTGAACACATCGTGGATAAATTAATGGTACTGACAAGTTGATGGCCTATTTTGTAGACATAAAGAAGCTCCTTAGTGGAACATGATAGAATTGGAAAAGGCATACCCAACTTAACATGTCTCGAGGTAGTTGCTAAATATTTTCTTTTTTAGGTAGATATTGATAATACATGTGACACAAGTCCTACATCAACATGTAAAAACATATGTCGTTACAAGCGTTGTGTCTGCCCTGACCTGAAATAGAATTAACTCCTTGAAGTTTATTTTCAATAGGGAGGAGGTGTACTGATGCACAATTGTACAAGTAACAATCCATGGTTATGGACCAGCATTGTGATTTCTTCCGAAAAATACTAATGAAATCGCTATAAAGTTTAAATGCACACATGACATTTAAAAGCATGTGATAATTTAAAGGAGGGATAATGATATTGGGAAGAACATTTTGGGACAGGTTGCAACGTGTGCTTTCTTCAACTAATTCTAAATATCATGGAAAAATACTAGATTTTTTCATAATAACGAGGTCAAATTAGACATATGTCTGCCCCAATGGGTACCTTGAGCTTTTTTGTGAAATCTACGTTATCGTGCACTTCTCATTATTATTAGTTTGGACATTTGATCCACATTCATAAAAAAAATTCTGTTTTGCGTTCATGATAATGTAGGCTGATATTGACAATAGTGGAACCATAGACTACGGGGAGTTTGTAGCAGCAATGCTCTACCTAAACAAAATCCAAAAAGAGGATCACATGTTTGCAGCTTTTTCGTATTTCGACAAAGATGGGAGCGGGTACATCACACCAGACGAGCTTCAACAGGCTTGTGAGCAATTTGGTTTGGGAGATGTTCACCTAGAAGAAATAATCCACGAAGTTGATCAGGATAATGTATGTTCTCTTTTTCCAACAAAAAATCTCTCCATCTAAACTTGTTATAGACTATGAAACTTGGAAGAAATATTAAAGAACTTAAAATTTTCGTTTCTTTTTATTATTATTTTCAGGACGGCCGAATTGATTACAATGAATTTGTGGCGATGATGCAAGACACTGATTTTGGAAAGAAGGATTCAACATGGCCAAATAATGCTCTTAAGCCAGGTAATCTTTGAAATTTTTAACATTTTCCGCTTGTGAATATTTAACTGTAGTAATAGAAGGAGAAAATTTGAGTGCATTATGTTGTAAAGATTAGTCAGGATATAGAGAAGAAAATGAGCTTTCCTCTCCCTTTATGTTGTGGGTAATTTATTTGTGTGGTTTAAGTGAACAAATCTCATGCTTTCTTTCGTGTGTTTACGCCATTTGTGCAATAATAATATAACACTTACAACTGTGAAACCTTGTGATGATTTTCACAATAAATAACAACATTGCAAAATAAAATGTGAGATCTCTATAAGAGTTTCATCTATGATTTAAGGACTTTGCTATGGGTACATAAATTCACACATAATGGTTCACATAATTACATGTGGCACATATTCAACATTTAATTCAAATCTAACACTGTCACATCAACTGCCGGATGATTGCCACATCACATTATGTATCCCTCTATGTATATAAATTATGTACAACAAGTATTATCCATGATTTAAATAGTTTGTAGCATTGCATATTTTATCTTTGGAAAAAGACATCCGAGCTCTTAATTTTTAGATCTTTATTGTGTTACCCAATGGCTTATCCTGGTGTAAAAACTCATCTTTGATAAATAACAATCCTTCCTTAATACCCGCTAGCGTCTTTAATTATTACACTTCACTCGAATGAAATATTAATGAACTCCAACATGGAAATGCTGCATCCAGAGAGGTTATTAAGATTTTGGCTAAAGGAGTAGATAAACAAAAAATTATAGGAAGCCTTAAATCCATTGAGCCACAAGGCTTCATGTATTTATGTTGACACGTTTGCGCAAAAATTCAGTTATACATTTCTGGATTTTGACGAGTTCCTGATGCAAGCAAAATTATAAGAAAAATGATTTTTTGACCTTACGTCTTTCAGATTGGTCAGTTATACGTTTCTAGCTATGTTTCCAAAAGTGAATTGTTCTATAAATGTCACAAGTTAAAATAGATATGTTTCCAAAAGTTATTCTTTAATGCAACATGTTTAGAACTGTCTACGTGACATGGCAAGACAAAACTAGACATTGTTAAAATGAACATGTGGATGCAGAGACTCTTAGACAGATTGAAGCACCATGATTTAATCTATCCTCTGGCGTAGTTGTTATTTCCCTCTCCTACATAATATATACTACAGATGATATTTTAATTATAAACGGAACTCATTGAAGAAAAAATCTGAACTAGACCATCTATTTGTAGACATAAAAAAATATTTCTACTCAAATGCAGCCTAAATTACAGTCCATGAAATGCATTCGAGATGCTCTCTAACAACTCATTTCATACATGTTGAGTTGGTCTCTCTTTTCCAAAGTCCAAAATAGATAACGAGTCATCCATGCTCTCAGTTACTCGAGTCTCAAAACCAGGTACAAAAAAAGAGAGTTGTTACGAGTTACTATGCAACATAAATCTCAATGCAGTTTGTATCATTGAGACTGGAAGAAAGGTTGTTTCAGTGGGTTAACGTCCAATATAAACTTTTTTCACTTCAGATTTCATCAATTTTTGTAGGCTTACCCGTCTGTTCTCCCCCTTCTTACAGCACTCCATCCCCAAGCAATACATTCTCTCCACGTATGAAAAGAACTACTGACAAGTTAACGTAACTACGTAAGTTCAGTTTAACACAGATCAGTAACGTGGAGAATAAGATGATTAAGGATAAAGAGCAACCTCCCTGTTCGAGTTAAGCAGTTCACATCTATTTTTGCATTGGGTGAGGTGAAGTAACACAGCAAAGTTAACAATAAAAATTTGATATTCAAGAAGTGGTTCAAAGCTTTAACGGTAACATTCCAAGTAATGTTTAAAACAAAAACAACAGTATACGTAATAACTAAACAAAACATCAATTCATAATCCAAATTAAGATAACAATTACTTTCTCTAGCAGAAGTTCTCAAGTTCTTCCATGCATATTTCATTAAAGGAACCGTTAACTTCAAGCCCTCTCAAATCCTTACATCATCAAATCCATACATCAGCGATACTGAAAATAAGAAAATTGAATTAATACCAGAATTAGTGCCAACTTCACATAATCAGAAATGAGAAAGGAAACATAATATTTTAACAGTAATTCGAAATCAGCTTGATGAATTGACTAAACTGTAGTATAATGAAAGAAAATCAGATATGGCTCTGGCGTGGCTGAGAGGGAATCGCATTAACTAATGGCATCACTTTTGGTGGCGAGTGGTTTTTTATGCCTAGGAATTTGGTAATGATATCTAATATGGATTGCTAACTATAGTAGTTGATGGTTGTGAAGTGGTGGTTGTTAGGCCATCAGTTTTACAAACTAGGAAGGTGAGGGCTGTAGAGTGGGGATGGAGAAAGAAGCCCGTAAAAAGATTCAAATGTCTCCGAATTTTGGTGGATTTGAAATCCATCAGTTCTAAAACAGGATAGAATTCCATGTCAATATTGGACATCCAGACAAATGGGAATTTTAAGTGCTATGAGTTGAATCCGTAAACACTACATAAGGGTGATTTACTTATAATAATAATAATAATAATAATAATATGATTAAAAAAAAAATTCTAAACTATTGCTTAGAAAAAATACTTTCATATAGACCTCAGCATAACTTCCATCATTCAAACCGCGCTTATATGCTCAGATTAGATGGAATTTCAATGAAGATAATTAATTTCGATTAAAAAAAAAAACTGACGAGCGTAAGCAATTATCGCCCAAAAACAATCAACAAGCATTCTTAATTTCTCTATTAATTCCCAGAGTGAGAGATCACATCTAGCACAAACCCAAATTGAAGATCAATATCTGAACTTTTTAGATATACAAATATTATATCGAAATCTAGAAAAGGGTTGTACCTTGATAAATCCAATTTCCTTGGCGTTGCTGCGGAAACACTGCCTGCAGCACATCAATCCATACTTCCTAATGATACCGTGTGGATTTCCACAGACGCGGCTGTTCGTACATAATCATTAACAGAAAACAAGTTAAATTTAGTATAACGTGATTATTTACATTGAAAAAAAAATTTAAAAAAAAATCGACGCATAAAATGAGAGAAAAAATTATTTCACCAAGTGCGCGAGCCAGGGCCGTAGGTCTTGGGATGCGAGTTCCAAATGTTGGAGTGACCCATTTTCGCCTCTCTCGGAAACCCTAGCTTCGATATCGAAAGAGCACGAGCTGCTGGCAAGGGGAATAAGTTCTGATGCCTCCTCTCAATCTCCTTTTGTCCAACAGCCACAGGCCTTTGATCAAATTTTCTAAAATAAAATACAATTTAATTATTGGATAATTAGTTTTGGGGTAATTATGTGCTTCTTTGGTAGATATTTAAATTTAATTTTAATTAAAAATATAGTCGTTATGTTTGATTTTCATTTCACGCATTGAATCCACTAACGATTAGTTTTTCAATTTGTAGTGGTAATATAATTATCCTTGGTTTTGTTCCCACTTTTTCAATGTTACTGTTCAAAACGTCCTTACTTTTTATTTTTTAATATTTCCACCCTTATTTTCACATTTTTCTTGAGGCAAAGGTCATTTTCTCAATAAAAAAATGTAAAATAACAAATACACTATTCTATTTAAATAAAAGAAAAGAAAAATTAAAAAATAAATTACAATTATATTCTCAAACTTTTAAAAAAACTACAAATAAGTCAAAATAAATTATTAAAAATGTAATTAGAACAAAAAGTCTCTACATTTCTATATTATTGTACAAAACGTTCATACCTTTCATTTTTTGACATTTTCATCATTATTTTAACATTACATTGCGAAAATTATCATTTTTATCAATTTTCTCAACTAAAAGTTTAAAGTAACAAATACACTATCTCTCATTAGAGCAACATATGCGTCAACTATAACGATATAAAAGTCGTTTGTCTGTAATGTGAAAAAAACACAGCAACGTAAAATGATTTTAATTTTGTTCTAATAGCACAATGACTACAAAATCTAATAAATCACTTTGTGCTTCCAATAGTACAAAATAATAAAGTTACAAGTCACGATAATATTACAACTTTAAATTTCACTACCAGCTGTTTGGCATTTTCAAGTCGAGCAAACATGACCAGTTTTTTTACAATTGGAGCCTTAGACATTATAGGAACAAGAGTTGACATCTCCATTTTGTATAGCATTGTATCAACCTTCAACATCTCTCTAACTTTATCATACAAATTCACACAAAAAATTATTTTCGAAACAAGAATAAACGATGTTTTCTCTTTGCCATTCACTGCATATTTTCATTTTCAAGCACTTTCAATCGACTGTTCATATTCAACTAGATAATAAATTGAATCCATAACATATTCATGATGTCCAAAACTGCAATTCGTCATAAAAATTGTAAAATTTCATCAAATATCAAACTTCATACATTATTGAAATGAGATGTATGTCGTTATAGTTTGTAGAAAATGATATGTAAGTCATTCTAGACAGGAAAAAATGAAATGAATGTTTCACAGTAGAACAACAAATAAAATAGCCAAACATATATTTACTAACACATTCTCTTCGAAAATAATGAGTAATTAGAAAGATTGGGAAACCCCCCCCCCCCCCCCCCCCCCCCCAAATATCAAAACTCTAATTCAATGATAAAATGAATTTAAAGTCATTATTGACAAACGAAAACCATAAAATCATGACAACATGTGATTCAAAAAATTTGAAAAAGAAAATAGCCCATATATTGAAATTTAGGACCCGTTTGGTTCCCATTTTTCCTCCATAAAAATGAAAAATATGACCGTTATCAATTGCATTCAACTACCATTTTTGAATTTTCATAACTTGTGTGAGGCCTATAACAGCTATATTTTTCATTCTCATTCTACAAAGAATAAAAATCAAACGGGCCCTAACATTACATTCTCTAATTCTTCAAATGCCCATCAAGAATGTTGTAAGCTTTGATTCTTACTTCAACCAAGTGAGTGTTCAAGAGAATGACAACAGTAGATTTTAGGGTTTTATGAAGGAGAGAAGATGATGATGATGAAAAAGAAGAAGAATTGCATAGAAATGTCGATTTGACTATGGAAGAAAGGAAGCCAAAATTGAATTAGGGCTAAATGAAAATTTAGTAATTTGCAAATTGTATTTTCCTTTTTTTTGTATCGTTAGACTATCTAACTAAAAAAGATAGTTCATAGACTTTTTAAATAAATATTTGCTTTGACTAAGCCTTTTTAATAAACCCCTGCTGCTGATAATAACTACAAGAAGCTGTAATTCTCAATAGTCGCAACTGTATAACGAAACTGTGAAGCAATAGTAATAGGATGTAATTTAAGATAATTAAAAGTTGGAGGACGGAATTGATGTTAATTAATAGTTAGAGGACCTAATTGAACTTTATCAATAGGTGAAGGATGGAATTGATGTTAATTTATAGTTCGATGACCAAATTGAATGAACTTCCCTAATAGTTTAAGGATGAAATTGAACTCGTCTAATAGTTGGGTGATGAAATTGACACCCAACTATTAATTAAAATTAATTTTATCGTTCAAGTATAAGGAAAGTTCAATTTGGTCCAACAACTATAGTTTTACATCAATTTCAACCTTCAACTATTAGCTAAGTTCAATTTCATCATCCAACATCAACTTCAGCCTCCAAGTATAAGGGGAATTCTCTTTCGACTATTAAATAACATCATTTTCATCCTCCAATTATTAGGGAAACAAATTTGGTTCTTCAACTATTACAGAAATCCAATGTAGCTGATAGGCATGCTTGCTTTTCTTTGAAATGATTTGTAAATTAGTATTTGTTTTCAATACAAAACGATGTCTTCATGACAAAACTGGTCTAAATAGTGTATTTTATACACTTATTTGAAATTTTAAATATTGACATTTTATAGTTTTTTGATGAAATATAGTATAATTTGTGTTATATTGTGTCTAATAGGTAAAACTCATGAATTGATGAAAAATTGGAGAAAATGGCGAAATCAAAATTAGGGGGACTAAATGCAATAATTCAAAAGTTGTGTCAAATTGCAAGATGGCGATTCAAAAATGCTTAAGAGTCAATTGGAGTTGAAGAGAAGTCAACAGAATGAGAAATTGTTAAAAGTGATCAAAATAAACATGAGAGAAAAGTTCAGGGACCAATCTTGCAAAATTGGTCCCAAAATTTTGTACCATGCTTACATATGGACCTGCAAGCCTTGTGTAAGCAAAGTCTCAAAACCTCATTCCTGAATCCCGATACTAAGCCCTCGTTTGGCCCTCATTTTTTGGAATGAAAATGAGTGGAATAGTGTTTTTTTTAAAAAAAATGAGTGGTTGAAAAAGAAAAAAAAGTTTTCAATTTTCGTGTAATATTATTTTATGGAAGATTGTATGGTTGAAAATAAGAGAATGAAAAATGGAAAGTAATGGAATTTAATTTAATGGGAGTCAAACATAGGCTAAATTACATGTATTGTGCTTATGCATCAAATGAACTATGCTTAAGCATGGTTCAATTTCAAGGGGAAAAAAAATTTGTGTTCCTTATTTTGTTTTGTAAACTTTTGGTATGCAATCTTATGACACTCTATATATATCATAAGCCATCCAAAACATAGGGTGCCTCGATTCGACCTAAATTTCATCATAGTCTACATATGTTGGAGGCGAAGTACAAGTTTATATATCAATTCAGGGCGAATCATACAAAGATTTTGAAAATTCATAGCCTGATTTTAAAATTTGAGCCAAGAACGTGGATTTCTCCTACTTCTTTATCTTTCTTATTTTCGGATGATGTTTTTCCAATTATTCTTGCATAATTTAATTATACGAATGCTAGGCTAAGGTTTTTATTGTATTAGATGAATGATGGACCCTATTGTTTGTTTATTTTAATTCAAGATAAATTATTTTAGTATTTCTTAACGGGTTTTGCATCCCCATCGAACTGTTTGATTGTTTGATCACCAATTAGATAGTAAGTTGCTTGTTATAGTGTAGGAATACTCACAATAAGTCTAGAATGCGGCAAAATCAACACATGAGTAATATGTATTAGGAATAATATATATGACATGTGCAATCACGCGTGATAAATCATGTGAATCAATACATATTTTTCATATGAATTCGAACTTGGTATATGATCAGATCATGTTAAACATAGATTTAATATATCTTGAAAAATAATATTGAATAAAAGTGGATTATCGATTGTCTTGAATGCATGAATTTACTAGGTTATGAATCAAGATTTGAATTAAATGGCAATAGGGAGATTCATGATTCCAATACAAATATTCACATATTAGATAGATACTTTATTTACTTTTTTTTATTTAGATTTAGTATAGAAAACATACAAGTCATCTCTTTTTATGTTACATGACTTCGAATTTGATAAAAGTTATTGAACTAGATATTAGACTTTATTCCTCATAGGAATGATAAACTCGAAAGTCATTGATTTCTATTACTTGTCAATGATCTCGTACGTTTGTGAGTTTTTACGCGAGCATGCACCACTAGCATCAAAGTCGACCTGGCTTTTTACCTACACATTTATTGTTCTCAAAGTGCACCGCCCTTAATCCAGTCATAGGGATATTGATGAGGATGAGGATGATAATGATAATGATGATGAGGATTTACTCACTAATAAAGACACTCGAACATCAACTATGTCCTTTTTGCTCCTCCCAACTATTATTTTACATCAATTTCATCGTTAAACTATTAATTCACATCGATCTTGACCTTCAAATATAAGGAAAGTCCAAATTGCTCATCTAACTACAATTTCACATCAATTTCATCCTTCAATTATTTTCAATTTGGTCCTCAAATTATAAATTAATTTCAATTTCATCCATAAACTATTTGGGGAAGTTCAGTTTGTTCCTCGAACTACTACTTAATATCAATTTTATACTTCAACCATTGGGAAAGTTCAATTAAGTCCTCCAACAATTAATTAACATCAATTTCATCCTTCAACTATTGAGGAAGTTAGTTATGTCTTCCAACTACTAATTAAGTTCAAATATGTCATCCAACTATTATTTAAGGTCAATTTTGTCCTTTAAGTATTACAGAAGTTCAATTTGGTCTTTCAACTATTAATTAACATCAATTTCATCTTTCAAGTATAAGGAAAGTTCAATGTGGCCCTTCAACTATTGTTTTCCATTAACTTCATCTTTTAACTATTTGGTAAGTCCAATTCGATCCTCCAACTATTTTTTACATCAACTTCATCCTTCAACTATTAGGTAAGTTCAATTCGGTCATCCAACTATTATTGAACGTCAATTACATCCTTCAGTATTGCTGACGTTCAATTTAGTCATCCTATTATTATTTAACATCAAATTCATCCTTCAACTATTAGGAAAGTTCAATCTGGTCCTCAAACTAGTAGTTAACATCAATTTCATCTTCAACTATTTGGGAAGTCCAATTTGTTCCTCCAACTAGTAGTTAACTTCAGTTTCATCCTTAAAATATTACAAAAATGCAATTTAGTAATCCAACTATTGGTTAACCTCAATTTCATCCTTTAAGTATTAGGGAAACTCGATTAGGTCCTCCAACTGTTAACATCAACTTCATCTTGTTCTAGTAGGAAAATTCAATTTGGTCATCAAACTATTATTTAACATCGATTTCATCATTCAACTATTATTTAACATCAACTTCGTCCTTCCACTATTAGGGAAGTTCAATTCGGTCCTCCAACTATTAATTAACCTCTAATGAGACTTTTTCATCTCCTGCTTCTCAGGCCCGCATAAATTTTGCAATTGCAAATGAGACTTTTTCATCTTCCTACAGAACAAGCCCGCATAACTTTCCACAATAAAAAAACTGTTTTATCAACCCTTCTTATAATTATAAGGGAAATGCCTTTTGTACACCAAACTTCCCAGCTTGGTGTACTTGAAGCACAACCCTTCTTATAATTAGAAACAAGTCAAGGTTAGCTTTAATGATGAATTTATCACCTAGCTAGTGTTCATCATCGATTACGTCTCTAATCCAGTAAAGCTAAGTGCATGGGTGCCCTTAGAATTCCAAATGTGCAAGCCTGAACTTCACACAATAACCTTAATTTGAATAAAATAAAAAGTATAGGTTGTCACCCTATATCCCAATGTGACCACATCATTCCATCGAATTGATTAGAGCCCGCCCTTGATTACGAAGAGTTGAAGTAGATATAAGTCAAAATTAGTAAAAAAAATTAATTAGATATTTTTTGATATCTACAACTTTTTATCAACTTAATCACATATTTCATTAATTTTTATTAAAATTTAAAAATCTAATTTTTAGCTACACCAAATATATTGTTTCAACGTATAGTCTATTTGTATATCATACAGTGCCTAAACATGACCTTAAGGGCTTTTTTTTCCACCGATTTTAATTGATTTTGGGTAGCATTGTTTAGAGGAGTTAGTAAAATTGGTGCTTGCTAGTTTTGTTGGGCACTGATTTTTAAGTTTTTAAAAACATCATCCAAAAATGGTGTAGTATAATTTTGATCGATTCTCTCAATCCACCAAATCAACGAGTTTTGGTTATTTCTCATATTAACTTCTAATTTTACTCTCTATAAAATAATTACTTCCAATCAACATATATATATATATATATATATATATATATATATATATATTTTTTTTTCAAAACTAACTTGTAAATAAAAATATATTAACTAAAAAATTATTTATAAGCAAAAAAATTAAATTTCAACCAAAAAAATTCTTGTAAGTAAAATATTACTTATAAGTAAAAAATCACTTGAAATTATTTAAAAATATAAAATTTACTTATAAGTAAAAAATATTAACTTAAAAATTTAAGTAAACATTTAACTTTATTTAATTTTTTAAAGTTAAATATTAACTTGCATGTAAAAAAATAAATAAAAAATTACCTACAAGTAAAATATCACTTGAGTAAAAAAAAAATTCACAAAAGAAACTATAAACTGAAAATTTTACTAATAAATATATATGTAACTTTATTCTTTTAAAATATCTTTCAGAATCGATTGATAATAAACTCTCTTAAACATAGTCAGATAGTTTTAAAAATCACTACTAAAATAATTCAAAATCGAACGATTCATAAACATTCAAAATCGATATTTTAAAAACAGTTAGGGTCCGTTTGATTGCAAATGTGAAAAATTGGTGGAAAGAAAATGAATAAAAGGGAATTGATTTGCTTAAAATTCGTTTGTCTGAGAATTGTAATTAATTGTGTTTGATTAGTATAATTTTTCACCTGAAAAATATCGAAAATTTGGTATCCGTTAAGCTTTGTTTCATGCAAATTGTCTATTAAAATAATAAATTTTTCTGTCTAGAAATTTTTTTTTATTGCCAAACAAAAAAAACCCGAAAAATGAAAATCCACCAAAGTGGTGGGAAAATATTTGCACCAAAAACAAAGAAGATGTGCACGTGTGAGCTGAAGGTGGAAAAAAAAAATTCATGACAAATTTGACAAATTAAACAGTCAAAAGTAGGAACTAGTTTCATGGCAAAAAAGACAAATCAAACAGGGTCTTATATCGAAACTCTCGGGCTGGCCTGCTGGCCGTAAAAGACATTTTATCCAACACGTTTCTTGAGTCTAACATTTTCTAAAATTATTCAACCAAAACAACTTGCTACTTCAATTAAACTACTTTGCTAGAACTGTAACTTACCATTTGGATGATCGACCTTTACATGTAATGAGACTCATGTGAAAAAAAAAAAAAAGAGGTCAGACTCCCTTATTGTGAGGATGATAAGGAAAGTGGTAAGCTATGGTGCCGTAACCATAGCAGAACTGTTGCTACTTTGCTTGTTCATACAACTTGAATTTGGTGTGAGATGACTAGACCATATCTAGAAATTTTGTCCCCACCACAGTCTAATGATTGTACAGTTATATAAGTACAGTCAAATCAAAACTCTCATTTTTCCCTTTCTCGACACTGCATTGGCATGTGGTCTAATGTACGAAGTTTCATCCATTCTCCACCCCCATATTCCTGCAAAACGCCAAAACCCCACCTTTTTACACAGAGACACGCCCTACTCTCTTCGTCAGAGAGACTGATTTTGCTTTAGAATTTAGACCCACAACTACTTTCATTATTTGCATTCTGGCTATGGTAATTTACTAATTTTTTTCTTTCTGCTATTTATTAGTGCATCACATTAAATCCATGCAACTGTAAACAAGTATTGAGAAATAAATGATGCATTTATTTAATCATGCAGGCATTTATATTATGTAGTGTATGTATATGTAGATAGCATTGACAAATTTGAGCCATAATTATTCCAAGAGTCAGTAGCCAAGTAATTATTTCCTCTTGTAACTTTTCGTTTTTCCATTTTCATACCCAACGGATTCCAATTTCTGCATCTCCCTATTCTATATAGGCAGGCTGTATGCTTCTCTTTTCTGGGAAATTTTTGGATTCCTTTACAAATTCTACTGAGACTATATTCTGAAGTGCTTATATTTCTTTTTTTTTTTTTTTACAAATATATTCATTGGTGGACGGTGGTGGGAAAGTTTAGAGAAATGAATGGTTCAGGAGGCGGTGGTTCATGGCCACTGCCACCGCCGCGGCCAAAGTCACCGCCGGAGTACCCGGATTTGTACGGGAAGCGGCGGGGGTTGGTCAATGTTCTGATGATGGAAAGAGAGATTGGTTTTCTTGAGGTCAGTCGGTCGACTCAGTTTTCGTAGTGCAAGTTGGATTCCACCCCCCCCCCCCCCCCCCCCCACCCCCCCCCCCCCCCCCCCCCCCCCCCCCCCCCCCCCCCCCCCCCCCCCCCCCCCCCCCCCCCCCCCCCCCCCCCCCCCCCCCCCCCCCCCCCCCCCCCCCCCCCCCCCCCCCCCCCCCCCCCCCCTCTTGCTATGGTCCCGTTTAATTTTTGCTTCAATTCTCATTATTTAATGTTGTTCAATTATGGTATGTTTGACAAAGCGATTAGCCAATACTCAAGAAAGGAAAATAAGTTAAATTATTTTATTGTCTGTTGTATTCTATACCAAACATGCCATTAAAATATACAGGGAATCAAACATGCCCTTGGTATTCTGGTAGCCAAAGATGTGATTTTATTTTGCTATTGTAATAACATATAGCATGTTTGGCCAAGTCTAAATAAGAAGCAAACCAGCTTATTTAGCGTGAGTTTGAGTGTGCTTTACTAGCTTATAAGCATCGAGACCCACTACTTTTTTTGTCACAAACTAAACAAATAGTGGATCCCATGCAAGTCACTGGAGCTTCTATTTCATCTACCTTTTTAACCAGCAGAGGGAGGGGAGACCAGGCCTGCCCCAAAACCCACTTATTTTTTTCAGTTTAAAAAAAGTATTTTTATGGAAAAGAATTTATTTTCTATATTGGTAATGCTTTATCTAGTAATATCGAGCATTGGTCTGGTAGGTATGAGACCTGTCAAGGGCCTCCCAAGCTGTCTTGTATCCAATAACTTTGGCACAGACCAAAAAAATATTTAATTTTATGTATCAATCCAGTATAATTTTTTTTGTGCCCTTGGCTCTGCCGTTGTTTTTAATAAACAACTTTTAAGCATGACCAATCAAGAAGCGACTTCTAAACAGAAGCTAAACATGTTTGAGAAAGAAAATTAACTGGAAGTAACTTTTAAAGCCACAAACATATTTGGCTAAGCTTAAAAGGTTTTACTTTAGACTTAGCTAAAGATACTTTCGATGCTGTGCTAATGCATTGTGTATATATCTAAAATTTGCAAAAAAAAAAAAAAAATTACTAAGAATAATTTGGATTTGGCTGAGTAAATTTTTTACAGAACATGATGTTTGGTCCCAAGGAATTTTATATAGGTTTGGTCTAATCATTGCAACTTAATATCAAATATTATACTGGTTTGGACCATTTGGAACAGTACTTCAAGATTCCCCTAATGGAATTTGGATTTTATATTTCTTGCAGATCATGATTTCAGTTTACTCTTTTGAATTCGTAAGCTTTTTAATGACTTGAAACAAGCACTTATGAGCTATTTTCTGCTATGGTTTGACGTTGTTGTGGGAAGAGTTAGTACTAAGAAAACAAGGGTAAAGCATCGGTATTTTATTGGTGAAACGAAAATAAAATGTCTTACCGACTATCATCAGTAAAACCTCTTCACCAATTTCTTTTGACGCGTGTTATCCGTCATTAGGTATATTTATACTTGGTATAATGTTTCAAGTAGCAGCAGATGTTTATGGTCATTAATATAAAGAAAAACTGGATGGACACATTGTGAGAAAACATATGAATTTATGCAATGGCTTCTGCTAATGTCAATTTTTGGTTGAAAAATGTGATGAACTCATTCTATCGTTGTGTCAAGTGAAGAAGATATGTTTTCAGTGGACTTATTTGTCAACTTTGAATGGCACCTCTTCAGCATAATGTACCGACACGGATATTTGTATCCGACATGATGCATGTCAAATACTTCGATACATGATTTTTCAAAAAAATACCTACACGAAACGTCGTCGACGCGTTGATTAAATTCATTAAAATTCTTCATTTATATAGTATAAATTTAATTTATATAATATTTCTAATAAAAAAGAAAAATAATCAGGGTAGAGTATCCGATGAGTGTCGATATCCGATGTGGACACGTCAAGTGTCCGTGCAACAGAGTCAGTAATTATCTACTAAGTGCTTCTGAATATTATCTATCTCATGCTCATTTTCTTTTATTTGCATTGTTGATATGATTCCTGTTTGTGTTATGGCTGTAACTATTGCAAGTGTTGATAGTACTTTCCACACTTTCCAAACTGAGATGAATGCGAGTCTTTGCAGCCAGCCTGCTTTTTATTGTTGAATTACATTACAGATAGATTTGCACCATCCTATGCTGCAGAAAAAATTATAGGTTCTTCTATAAGTATTTAAGTTACTGGTCGTACTACATTTTTATTGTTATTACATTTCTTGGATATATTAAGTTTTCTTAAAAGCCTATTTTCATGAATGAGATCTTCAATTGAAAATTTTATTTTAAGCAGGAAGAATTAAAGTCTGTTGAAAGCCTCCAACCGGCTTCTCGAGCCTGTAAAGAGTATGTAATTTTTCCAGGAACGCCTTGCTTAAATTCTAGAAGTATTTATGGATGGAACATATGCAAGTTTAATACTGTTTTTCCTTCCTCAAAATGAGCCAATTATGCATCTTGATCGCTACCGGCTCTCAATTAAACAAATTATTAATTTGGCAGGGTTGTTGATTTTGTTTCGGGAAATGCAGATCCTCTTATACCTGTGTAAGAACAACCAGTGGAATAGCTTTTCTTTGGAACCTACTATAAAACGGTGATTGCTCACTTGTGTATTTATATTTTTTGGTTAATCAAAGCAGAACTAGGAAGACTCACAGATCTTGTAGCTTATCTTGTGGCTTCAGGAAATGGCTCTGGTACATGCTTCTTAACACTCAACTCTGTATCATGTATTGTATACTATCATTCAAGATATCTGTTCCATCAAATGCTTAAACTAGGATAAGTAATGATTTGCGACCTTAATTCTGTTGCGGTTTAAGACAAAACTCCTTTTAGTCTGATTAATGATTTATTTTTTGGCAAGCCATGTCGGGTTGGCGAGTGCAGAAATATGCTATGCCTGGCATGGACTGAAACTCTTTGAAGTGATATTTAAGAAGTTGGATAGGACGAGCAATTTACAACTAAGACAGAATGTATTTTGTAAGAAGAGTAATTGTTTCTCAAAAAAGTGATAATCAAGCCCGACATGGCGATAGGAGCATGAAAAACGAGATTTATAGTCATGTCAAGTGTACTTTAATTGTCAAAAAAATGTTGAGGTGGTTGGAGTAGATGGACTCCAGATCTTGCAAGACATAATTAAACCATGTTGTTTCTTGGAAGACTGGTAAAAAACAAGACACTAAATTTTGATGGACGAATAGCTGTGAGCTCCTCTTACATAGCTTCAAGCCAAAGAAGCATTGATACTTGGAAAACTTGTTATGTATCCGTATCCGATATGTATTCAAGCTTCGATACTCTCCGACACCTTTCGATACGTACTGAATACATGTTTTTTTAATTATTTAATATATTTTTATATTTTTTATATCGAATACGTATTTCTTAATTATTTTATATTTTTGTATGATTTTCGATACTTCATTATTCACATGCACCTTTACTACAAAATATTGCTTTGAAATTTCTTGTGCAACTTCTTCTTCATCTAGCGTTGAAAGAAAGTGGAGTACGTACTCATTTATGCACTCTACGAGAAGGAATAAAATAACTCTACAATGAGTTGAAGAGTTGGTTTTCACTCATAGTAATTTGTGCTTTTATTAAGAAAATTAAATCTCTATTCAAAAGGAGAATTGATACTCTTGAAAGTGTTGGATTATTTGAGGTTGCTAATTTATCATTAGATGAGCCAGAGTTGGAGAGTATTATTTTTAATAATAATAATAAAGAAATCGATGCTGATAATGTTGAAAAAATGAAGTTTCGACAATTAATGATTAAGATAAAGCGTTTTAATATTTTATTTTATGTTTATTATCATGCTTCTGTATTAATATTTTTTTATATTAATAAAATTATGTTAAATTTTACTAACAGGTATCTGCGTATCCGTATCCGTATCGTATTCATATTCGTGCTTCTTAGGTAGAAGCAATGAATTGCAACGAAATTCTACTCTCTTTCATAATCAACGCTTGATCATGAGTGTTAATACACGAAAACATTTAGTTCAAAATTCTTGTTATGCATTATAAATATGAAAAGACTCCCTTATTTGTGCAATTTTCATTTCTCCCGATTGCCATGAATTGTGGGATTTCTGATTATCCTTATTACTTTTTGATTTCCATGAGTTGTGAGTCATTCGACTCATTTCTCTGATAGCTATAAGTTGTAGCATGGTTTCGATTTATGTCATGATTTGTGGGAATAATTCTCCTGATAGTATGTTGTGGGATTTTTGCCCTTTCATGGCTTTGAGTTGCTAGTGTTATAATTTCACTTGGACTAATTTCTTTTTGCTAACAAGTAGTCTCGTAATTTCTTGTTAAGCCCCTATTTGATACAGATTAAAGTAAAAAATTTAACAGATTTTGATAAAAATTGATGAAATGTAGGTTGAAAAGTTGTGGATCCTATAAAATGTGTGATTAAAATTAATTGTTGATTTCGACTAAGATTTTGTGGGAATATTTGGTATTATGGAATAATATCATTCCATAATTAAGAATATTTACTTATTATCTTTTCCTATTATTGTTGATACTAGTTTCATTTTTTAGAGGTCAAATGTGTATATATTTATTGTACTCCTTGCATTGTAAAATAGATGAAATAAAATATTCTCTAAAAGTTAGTTTTATGGTATCAGAGCCTCACGTTCAAAGAAAATAATTTCTCTTTCATCTTTCCTCAACGAGCGTAGCCCTCACCATGAGTTCAGAGAATGAGATAACCAGTCCGGGTAAGGAGGTGTCCCCATCTAACCCAGTCATGTTGTCCGTAGATGGGTCTTCATCTATTGCACCCAGTTCAGTTACCTCGTCCGTTGCTGCGCAGTCGTTCGGAGAAGGGTCGTCGCTGCAGATCACGAATCACAAGTTGAACGGCAAGAATTTTCTCCAATGGTCCCAGTCAGTTTTGATGGTGATTAGAGGGAGAGGGAAGCTCGAATACATCATGGGCAAGACTCGGCGCCCTAATACCACGGATCCCACCAACGCAAATTGGGAACTTAACAACTCTATTGTTATAGCTTGGTTAATCAACTCAATGGAGCCGCATATCAGCCGTACCTATCTATTTCTCCGAACTGCCAAAGCTATTTGGGACGCTGTGAAGGAGAACCATTCTGATCTTGAAAACGCCTCACAAGTTTTCGAGATGAAGAACAAACTCAAAGATATTCGGCAAGGGAACTCCAACATCACCGAATATTACAACATGTTGCAGACCTTATGGCAGGAGCTGGATATGCACTATGAAGCTAACTGGGATGATCTTAAAGGTAATGTGAAGTTTAAAAAACATCTGGAAAAAGAACGGTTGTTTGATTTCCTAGCCGGCCTCAATAAGGACCTTGATGAGGTACAAGGCAGGATTCTAGGCCGAAGGCCACTGCCTTCCATCTGTGAAGCATTTGTAGAAGTCCGGCGTGAGGAAAGCAGGCGCCGGATCATGCTTGGGGAGAAGAGGGAATCACCTCTGGTATCTATGTGTGAAAGACCTGCAGAAACTACTGCCCTTGCAACAAAAAAATACCACCAACAGACCGAACGACAATCAGAAATTCAATCAATGCCCGCGATGCACTCACTGCAACAGGTTGGGTCATAGCGAAGACAGATGCTGGGATCTCCATGGAAGACGAGATTCAAAACCACAAAAACAGCTTCATAGCAGGGGGTTTCAAGTAGCTACAGAAGACGGTAACAACAATGAGTCGCAGGTGTGGTTCTGAACAAGAAACAAGTTAACCAATTGATCAAACTACTGAGCCAGCAACTAGGGAACAACCTCAACACAGCCACAAGTAGTTTTGCTCATCAAGGTACTGCCCTTCGTGTAGAAAAACAGTCCCCTGACTCCCCTTGGATATTTGACTCTGGCGCATCTGACCATATGACAGGTAATGCATCCTAATTTTACTCCTATACCCCATGTCACCAGAACACAAAAGTAAAAGTAGCAGATGGAACTTTTTCTTCGGTAGCTGGAAAAGGATCTGCTCGATTGTCTGAAACACTCATACTATACTCTGTACTCCATGCTCCCAAGCTAACATGCAACCTGGTATCTATTAGCAAATTAACTCATGATCTCAATTGCATTGCTCACTTTTCTGACACTTCTTGTCAAATCCAGGAGCAGGGATTGGAGAAGATAACCAACACTGCTAAGGAGGATGGCGGTCTACTACTTTGAGAACGGTGAAAGAGTGGAAAGACAAGCTGCAATAGCCGAGAGTGTTTCTTATTCCAATAAAGATGTAATGATGTGGCATCGTAGGTTAAGCCACCCCAATTTCTATTATCTCAAACATTTGTTTCCAGATCTATTCATCAATAAAAATCTCAATTCCTTTGATTGTGAAATTTGTCAATTGGCCAAACACACACGTACATCATATCCAGCACGACCATTTGTTGAATCCCATCATTCTCCTTAATTCATAGTGATGTCTGGGGACCTTCTCGCATAAAAAATATTACAGGAACGAGATGGTTTATTACCTTCATTGATGATCACACTAGAGTTTGTTGGGTCTACCTCTTCAAAGAAAAAATCGACGTTTCAAGAATCTTTCAAAATTTTCACTGCATGATAAAAAATCAATTTCAAACCTCAATCAAAGTCTTGAGAGACAATGGAACAGAATATTTCAAGTCCATCTTAAATGATTATCTAGCAACCAACGGTATCATCCATCAAAGCTCTTGCCCTAATACATCACAGCAAATTAGTGTAGCAGAACAAAAAAATCGTCATCTACTTGAGGTTGCTAGAGCCTTAACGTTCACAATATCTGTTCCAAACTACCTCTGGGGAGAGGCCATTTAACAGCCACCCACCTTATAAACCACTTACCATAAAAAATCCTCAAATTCAAAACCCCTATGTCTGCTCTTTTCCAAACATATCCCTCGTTTCACTCATCCTCCTTCATTTCGCTTAAAACCTTCGGTTGTACAGCTTTTGTTCATGTCCGCTCTCCGAATCGTTCAAAACTGGATCCAAAATCAACCAAGTGTGTCTTTGTTGGTTACTCTTCCACTCAACATGGGTATAAATGTTACTCACCCTTACTTCATCTAATGTTTGTGTCCATGGATGTCACATTCCATGAAAACCAACATTTCTTTCCCGTGTCCCATCTTCTGGGGGAGACTCTAGAGGAAGATAGATCTTGGGATGAATTCGATCATCAAACGCCAACGTCCTTACCACTAACTCCCTTACCAAATCTAACCGAGTCTATTGTGCCACATCAGGAACAAAGAAACATTTTGGATGATAACCCTCGAGTACCTCCGTTGCTTGTCTATTCACGCAAGAACCATTCTCAAGGTAGTGGCAAACCTGATAACCAGCTAGGTCAAATGTCTGAACCCGTCCCTCTCTCTAGTCCTGAGCATATAGTTCTATTGGTGAAGACGTAAACAATTCAGATTTGGATCTACCTATCGCCCTCAGGAAAGGTACAAGATCATGTACACAATATCCTATTTCAAAATTTATCTCATATGAGAAGTTGTCTCCCAGATTTTCAGCCTTCACTACTGCTCTAACAAGTGTTAAGATACCAAGAGATATTAAGGAGGCTCTGGCAGACTCCAAGTGGAGATCAGTTGTTCATGAAGAAATGGGAGCTCTGAAAAAAAAGGCACGTGGGAGATGAAGGAACTGCCTAGCGGAAAAAGAATGGTAGGATGCAAGTGGGTATTTACAGTTAAGTTTAATGCAGACGAAAGTATCAACAGGTATAATGCAAGGCTTGTTGCCAAAAGCTTCACTTAGACTTATGGCATAGACTACAAGGAAACATTTGTCCCCGTGGCCAAACTCAACTCTGTAAGGGTCCTCTTATCCCTAGCTGCAAACCTTGATTGACCACTTTAGCAGTTAGACGTGAGAAATGCCTTTCTTAATGGGGATTTGCATGAAGAAGTGCATATGGATCCTCCTCCAGGGTTCGAAAAGACAGGTAAATTGGTTTGTAAGTTAAAGAAGTCACTTTATGGTTTGAAGCAATCTCCAAGGGAGTGGTTCAAGAAATTTACTCAAGCTGTGAAGGACGTGGGTTTATACAAGCACAGTCCGATCACACTATCTTCTACAAACATTATGAGGATGGAAAAAGGGCTATCCTTATAGTGTATGTAGATGATATAATCCTCACTGGAGACGACTACACTGAGTTAAAATTGTTAAAGGAGTATCTTGCAAGTAAATTTGAATTAAAGGATCTGGGCGACCTTAAATATTTCTTGAGAATGGAAGTTGCTAGAAGTGGTTCTGGAATCGTTGTTTCTCAGAGAAAATATATACTTGATCTTCTTCAAGATATCGGCATGTTGGGATGTAAACCAGCTGAGACACCTATGTCAAGCTAGGACTTGAAGGCGGAAGTGAGATTGATCAGGAACGGTATTAACGACTAGTAAGGAAGCTTATCTACTTGTCACATACTCGCCCTGATATAGCCTTTGCAGTAAGTGTTGTTAGCCAATTTATGCACTCACCTAAGGAAAAACACCTTGAGGCTGTCTTTAGGATTCTGAGGTATTTAAATAATACTCCTGGAAGAGGACTGTTTTTCAAGAAATGAGATCACAAGGTTGTAGAAGTCTATACTGATGCTGATTGGGCAGGCTCTTCTGCAGATAGGAGATCAACTTTAGGAAATTGTACGTATGTTTGGGGCAATTTAGTGACATGGAGAAGCAAAAAACAACCCGTAGTCGCTAGGAGTAGTGCAGAGGCAGAATTTCGATCATTAGCACATGGTATTTGTGAAGGAATTTTGCTTGGAATACTATTGGAAGAAATGAAGATCTCTAACAGCTCCCCTATGAAGCTCTACTGTGATAACAAGGCAGCTGTTAGCATTGCTCACAATCTAGTTCACCACGATCGAACAAAACATGTGGAAGTAGACCGTCATTCTATCAGGGAGAAAATTGACAACGGAAGTTCTTGCATGACATACATTCCAACCAAAGAACAGACCGCTGACATCTTGACAAAAAAGTCTTCATAAACCACATTTTGAAGACCTTGTGCACAAGCTGAGAATGAAAAATATTTACATTCCAGCTCGAGGGGGAGTATGAGAATATTCAGTATTATGGAATAATATCATTCCATGATTAAGAATATTTACTTATTATCTTTTCCTATTATTGTTGATACTAGTTTCCTTTTTTAGAGGTCAATTATGTATATATTTATTGTACTCCTTATATTGTAAAATAGATGAAATAAAATATTCTCTAAAAGTCAGTTTTAGATTTTAATCAAATTTTTTAACGATACCAAACAGAGGCTAAATATCGGATATCATTTACCTAACAATAGGTTCTTCAGAAAATTACCGTAGTTGGTGATCAATAGGTCATTAATTCAGATAAATAGGAAGCCCACGCACATGTGCACATGAGAGAGAGAAGGGAGGACGATTTCACTCCGATTTATTTTATTCATACAATATAGAGGAGAAATCCTAATATTATTACTTCTCGATATGTATGCTTATAAAAATGATACATGAGTTATTTGGCATGCAGTGAATCATCATGTTTCAACCTTTCATGGATTTGCTGTTGTGGATGCTATCCTCATCTTGAGGTGCCACACTGTTCTGACTGCAATTTATGTAATTGCAAGCCATGCTCGAACTGTTCGAGACTGCCCAAATGCCACTTTTGCTCATGTTCAGATATCCAATGCTTTAACAAGTGCATATGTAGCCAGATTTGCTGCATTTGCAAGTTCCTTTCCTGCTCCTTTTGTTGCGGAAAATGCACATGTTGTCCTAAATGTTCAGAGGTAAATATATGTAACTGTTGTACCAGAAACCGCTGCTGCTGCTTTTGCTTTTAGTACATTATGAAGTAAATTTAAATGTAATGCTAGTTCTTTAAAATTTAAAAGATAATTTGAGTGGCAGTTTATATAATCAGTATTGCTTAAAATTAGCTTTGCCTGCGTTCTATAAATTTCTCTGCTTGTCTGGACCTATTTTCTATGAAATTGATCATTTTATTGTCATGTTGAGGCTGAGACTATCGAAGGACGTGTTCTTTTCTTTTTGTAATAGATTAAATTTCACGGATTTTGCTATGGTAACAAGGGGGAAAACGTGGGCCCCACCCCCTATTTGTGGGGTTCGGTCGGGGGCTGTCAACCCCCCGTTCGTTTAGCAAAACCCAGATTTCACGAACCGAACCCTTCTCATTTTGTACCATTTTTTATTGTTCGTAACCTTTCATTTATTCTCTCATATCGTCCCTCTTGATGATTTTCATCCATTTTTGCCGTTAAGTTCATGTAAGAGGACTATTCTACCCTTTTAACTGAAAGTAAACTAAAAACAGGAAAAACAATAATAAACAAAAATAAATAAATAAAAATAACCAAAAAGGAAAAGAGAGAAATGGAGTGAAAAAGTCTTCTTTCTTCCCCAAACCCCGTTCCCACCCTCACCAAAATTTCCACAACCACCGCCCTGCCAAAGACTCCATTCCTTTTCAATTGGCATAGAATTGCTTCCATAATTTGGCTGAATATACAAGTAATCAATAAGATAACAATGCATTATTAATCAAAACAAAGCACGCATTGCAGTGATGAGTAGTGCACTAAGATTAACTCCAACACGGACGAAATTAACGAGGCCCTCCATTGTTTGCGATGAGCGAAATTTTAGTTACTTTAATATTAAACAAACAGGATTACGTATTGGCAGATTTGATCTTATATTTGCAGATCCTTGACAAACTATAGTCGGGATTTGTCACTGTGTTTAACAGAGCAGAACGTTAACACAAATCATAGGAAATTAAGATCATTCAACCTCATAGATGAGTCCAAGAGAAGGCAACTGGACTCTTCACAAGATGTTGGGCATTCTTCCAAGAAATGGAACCAAATGCACTCCTACCCAACTGATTTACGCCATTCTTTGACACAAAAGTAGCTGTATATCGTTGCTTGTCGCCTACATTTCTGAAAACGAGCCTTGAGGGCTTCACGGTCACCACCACATTCTGGGGCGCTTGAACTGTCACTTGATAAATAGACCTTGCAGCTCCCACATTTGTCAATTCACGGGAGTACCTCGCAACTCTGGACTTGCCAAACAGGACTGAAAAAGACGGATAGTTAAGTTGGCTGGGATCAGTAAATTTCCTAGAACATGTGACGTTTGGCCGCTTCACAATGGTTTGTATATGCTCAATGGTGTAGTCCAAAGAGCAAAGGAACATAATGTACTCTTCTGACACGATGTCGTATACAAGACCTGGGGAGAGGGCCTTGCGTGGGTCGACATGGCCAGATCCATGAGCCCATGGGTTGGCAAATGAGCTGTCTGCAGCATCACGCAAAGGCAAATTGGTGTTATCAAGTGTGTAGGCTGTCGTCATCAGTGCAGATTTGATAGCACTTGGACTCCAACCAGGATGTGCTGCTTTCAGCAATGCTGCTAAGCCACTAATGTGTGGGCAGGACATTGATGTACCTGTACATTTCATCAGATGACGAGGAAATTAAGCATCGATATCATCAGAAAGCCTGGATTTCAAGTTTCAAGAGAGGTTAAAATCAGCGTATTATGGGTTATGTACGTCTTTGTACATCGTTTTCAAAATCCACACATTCTGTTACATTGTTAGTGTCTTCTTTCCAGCTCATTCTGCACTATGATTGAGGTACTTGTATCAGTATGTAGGTCTAGTCCACTAATTGAGGTAAGATAAGTTGTATGTGTTGATTAACAACATTTTGTAGGACCAGTCACATTCTTAAAGCATGATGTGAAGGCAACAACTAAGGTGGTGCTTTTATCATGAGAGAATGAGAATTATTTCTAGATACAACACAATCATAACCACTATCAATGTATTGTAAATAAATCTGTTAGGACAAAGCAAAACTGGAAATGAACAAGTCAAATTTCTGGAAGCATTCATAAGAAGGCTCTCCACTAGCAATCTCTAGCCAAAATAATTGACAAATTTGTCGGGCGAGTACGCAAAAGCTCCACAAACTATTTCTAGAAGTTAGGCAAAAGTTGTCTTTTGTAAACAACCTTTTCATCTTTTTGAAAAACAAACAGAAAAAAGGTGTTTACTTCTATAAGTATCTATACGTGAATGAATTTAATCGAAACATTACCTAACGCTTAATTATGTTATTTTTCATACATTGATTCATCTGCAGAAATCAAATTCTTCACATCTTCGATTTCTCAGGGTAATTAAAAACGAAGAAAAATAGAAAGAAAAGATGCATATTTTTATATGTTTATCCTGTTAATCTAACATCTTCGTAGATATATCAATAAATTATCGTCCTCAAAAACCTGTGAATCTATGTTGTAATTGTTGTCTATTACATCTGAGAATCAGCTAATTTCTATCTCAATCTATGCCTCAGTTCCCACCAATTGATGGATTGTATTCCAATTCTCTTGGTATCAGAACATGAACTAACTGATACAAAGAAAGAATGTCTTTGTTTCAACGCAACCACTATCCATTTCCCTACCAAAATTAGAGACACAATATACACACTCCTCTTCTAACGCTGCCTCCTCGAATGAGAGATCAGAGATGTTCTAAACCACTCTCATAGTACTATGATCACAGTCCAAAGAATTTCTTGAAATTGTCAGTATAATTGAATAGTATGATAAGTCCATTGTGAATCTGTGATCTTTAGTTTTTTCACGATCGAAATTGAATAGAATTTTAGGATTCTATAGTAAACTTTAACTAGTTACTAAAAGTAATCCTTACCTGACACAATGTTGAACTTCGTCTTCCTGGTATCCTGCTGAAGACCAGTAGGACCAACAGCCTCAGACCAAGCGGCCAAGACATTGACGCCAGGTCCAATAACATCAGGCTTCAGTATCTGTGGAGTCACCATGTTAGGCCCTCTAGAGCTGAATGCAGCCACCACTGGTGATGGCTTCACATTCAACACCGTTCCACCAAATCCGAGCACCGCGGTCGGGTTCTTGTCCGTCTCAACGTACTTCCTTATAACATCCCCCACTTTCCTACCCACCGCCATCGCGGGTAACAAGTGACTATCCGCCACCAGCTCCTCCCCCGTTGCGGCCGTATTGGCCAGTATCATCCCCACACCACCAGCATCCCTCACTACAGCACCCTTCTCCACCCTTGCACTGACCCCTCGATCACATACAACCACTCTTCCACGCACAATGGTCGGGTCAAGTGAACCAGCCAAGCACAAATTGCTTGAAATATTGCCACCCTTGTTGTAAATCAATCCCACTAATTTTTCCCCCATTCCTTTTCCACTATACAATGACACTCCACTGAATTTTTCACCATTACCTAAAGTAGCAATAGCTGGGAAATCCCGGTCTAGTGTACCTGCACCAACAGTCATAATCCATGGAGCCACATTTGCTAATGTAGCTTTAGCAGGGCCACTGTTTCCTGCTGAACATGAAACTAGAATCCCTTTCTCCATTGCTGCAAAAGCTCCAATGGCGATGGTATCACGATAATAAGGAACAGATCCACCGCCTAGAGATAGGGACAATACATCAACACCGTCGAGAATTGCACGCTCCATTCCAGCTAGTATATCAGAGCCAAAACACCCTGTTTTCCAGCAAACTTTATAGGTCGCCACCCGGGCGTGGGTGGCCATTCCCCGGGCAGTTCCAGCGGCATACCCTAAGAGGCTTGCATTTGCGACGTAGGACCCGGCAGCGGTGCTTGCCGTGTGCGTGCCATGACCATCATGATCGCGCGGGGATGGTAATTCCTTCCCCCCAGAAGCCATATTGTAACCTTTGGAGAAGAATCGTGCACCTATGAGCTTCTTGTTGCAATTGATTTTGGGATCAAAATCAGCAGCTACCTCACACTGGCCTCGCCATCCGGACGGCACTGCTGGCATACCCGCATCGTTAAACGACTTCGATTCAGGCCAGACCCCAGTATCCAACACACCAACAATGACATCCTGAGAGGCCTGGTTCAGTTCCTGCGGGGTGTGGCCAGCCCACAATCCAAGCTCCCTTTCAAGACCCAAAAACTCAGGAGTTCGAGTAGTGTGCAAGTTATAGAGCGCATCTTCGTACACCCCAAGTACAGAATCCGATTGCCGGAGGGACTCAGCCTCCTCGGGATCTAGCGCCACCGCGAAGCCGTGGTAGGCGGCTTCGTAGGTGTAAAGGATGGAATCTGGGGTGGCGGAAGTGAGGGATTGAAGATGATCAGCGTACCAACCACTGTGGGTGGAGTAGGAAATGGGCATCTGGTGATGTTTCATGCGAACTATGTAGATTTTCTTGGCAGAAACTGTGAAAAGGCATGACTGAATAACAACAACAATGGCAAATAACCAAATCACAGTGCTACTGCCCAATCCCATTGTATTACAGAACGAGAAAATACTCTGCTTCAGTTTTTTTAAAATGTGTGAAGAGAGGGAACAGTTGTGGAGCGTCTCCTCGGAGAAGATTGAAAAAAATGCAGGAATGGCGTCGGGTTATATGCAGAGAGGCATTATTTAAAAGGCTTGAAGTTTGGCCTTTGTTACATGAATGCCACTAGTGGGGATTACTCGGCGAGTCGTGCCCAGAGGTTAAATTTTTTAATAAGTTAGGCCCTGTTTGATTGGTGTTATTTGTCATGGAACTAGGAAAATATTTTTCTAATTCCTATTTTTGGTTGTTTGATTAGCCAGATTTACCATAAAAAATATTAACCACTAATATTCTAGGTACAACCCCTTGAAGCACAAAAGTAAGAATTTATTTTCTTATGATTTTGGTGGGAATTTATTTTTCACCTTGTTGGATTTTTTTTTTTTTGGCAATGAAAATATATTCTAAATACAATTGTAAAAAAATTTATCGATTTAATTGACAATTTGCATGAAAAACAAAGTCAAACGAACATCAAAAATTCATGAAAATATTTTTTTTATTTTTTATTTTTATTTTTTGACAATCCAAACAAATTTTAATACAGATTGTAAAAAAATTTATCCCAAATAATAATCATTTACATGAAAATTTTTATCAAACGAACCCTTAAAGTAAAAAAAAATGGATGATAAAAAAACAGGACAGCCTTTCATATGTGTGTTCGCATGAATAAAAAAGAATTATTCTACTTGACCACTTTGATTGACCATTTAGATGATTCGATTCACCACTCTCCTCACATGCGGGTCGGATTTCACCTCATTAAATTTAATATTTTTGCCCTCCATGTGAGGGGAGTGGTGGGGTCGAGGTCATCCAAGTGATCAATCAAAATGGTAAGGTAGCATGGTCCAATAAAAAAATGCAAAAAAAAAAATGTGGGGCCAACCCCTTATTGTGAATTGAAAAAAGCTTCTTGTACATCAATAATGCACATCATTGTACACACCCTTCTCACATGAGAGGGGGTCATGGTGATTAAAATATTCGCGGGCTCCTTCTCATGTGAAAGTGATGTGTACAAAATTGTGTATTATTGATGTATACGAAATCTCTCTCATTGTGAATTTCGGTCAAAGAAGCTGTCATAGCCTCCTTGTCAGAGTAGCATCTTCCTGAATTTTTAAGGGAAAAAAGCAGAAGCGGAATTTTTTTATTTTTTATTTTTTAAATATATAGGCATTTAGGATCAGTATGATGTTACAAGAGATTTGCTGTTCCAAAATCAGAATATGGTGCAGAAGAAGAATTAACCTGAGTGTACCAGGCGAGATGGTGGGGGGGGGGGGGGGGGGGCGGGGCCTTACAGGGGATTTACAGGATCCTCATTGTAGCGCGGATCCTTTCATGTATTAAAAAAAAATGTGACGGGGCTCACCTTGATAGGGGTCTGGCAAGCAAGTCCCTGTACATGAAGCGGGGCTCGCAGAAGAATTCGTTTGGTGTTTGATAAAATTTTATTTTAGAATTTTTGTGCTTTTTTAAAACAAGCATTTTAGTTTTTGGGGAACAAAAATGATTTAGTTTTATATTTTGTATACAATTACTAAATTATACATTAATTACAACGATGTCTTTTAAGTATAATAAATAATTAGAGAAGGTAAAAGCAAAATATGATAAACTACCTTACTTTTCAAAATGTGCTGTCAAATAATACAAATTCTTCCATAAACATTTTTTTATTTAATTACAAAACACCTAAAATAATTTTTTATTGTTTGACAGTCATTAGTTGGACTATAAATTCAATTACAAATGTAACCTTATTGTCTCATCCCTATATTATATGTTGGTAAGAAAATTTATTCCTTTAAATGACAATTTTCATGAAAAATAAAGTCAAATGTACACCAAAAGTATTATATTTTTCAGGTGAAAAATTATACTAATCAAATACTTTTAATTACAATTCTTAATAAAACAAATTTTAGGCAATTCAATTTTTTGTAATTCATTTTTTTTCCACCCAAATTTCATCTTTCTATCAAACGGACCCTTAGCTCTGTCGTCCATATTCATTAAGCCAAACCGATGGATTCCCTTATTTAAAAATCTAGAAATTAATATGGCTCATAAGTTATCGATTATGTTCCCACATCAAGATCTATAGAATGTACTTTATTACATCTCTAATCTTATATGTTGACTTGCAAATTGTTCTTTTATTATGTTCTAATTTTGTCACTCAACTTTGTAGTACGTTTTCGCTTGTTCTTGCATTCATCTTTGTTAGGCCAAAATATCGATTTTATTATTTGAAATTTCTATAATTGATGTGGTGTATAAGTCAATTGTTGTTTGTCTAAACACAAAAATAATTTGTTTTTAGAAAACACTAACATGTATTTTACCTACACAATACTATATTTATTCATAAATATAGGTAGGGGTGTAAACGGTCTGATTTTATCGATTTTTGACAGATTTTCAAACAAAATCGTTTAAATTGGTTTGAGAAAAACTCAAATTTAAATCAAACCATTTTGAACGGTTTGAAAAAAAACTCAAACCTAAACCTAATGGTTTGATCCGATTTTAAACCGCATGTTTCGCCGTATATTTTTTTTGTCTGCCTACTTTTATGTCATGAATTCAATATATATTTATATCTTACTAGCAATAAATTTAAAACAAACTAAATATATCTACTATAAATTTAAATACCAACTAAATCAAAGTGAAATCACAATAAATTAAAACATAGTTATTTTTTCGCCTTTTTTTAGGCTAATGACGTTACGATAACATTACAATAAAGTCTACTAAGCTAAATATAAGGTTCAAAAAATATAATGATGTCCAACAAGACCTCGTGATCATCATATTTGAAAAAAATGTTACTGATTAGACAGAAAGAATAAACAATCACAATAATAAAATAATTGTTTATAATATCTAAACATAACAATTACACAAATTTACAATTGTATGTTGTTACGAACTCAATTTCTCACATATACTTAACACATCAATTAGTGTCACACATGATTCATCGTCTGCATAATCGCATCGCGTGAAAAAGGGAAGGGAATGGTTAAGTTTTGAGTTTGATTCAATTGAAATGAGAAATGTATGAGTTATGAGTTTTTGTCTTGCTGGCATTCTGCTTCTGTCATTGAGAACTTATGGGTTGGGGTCGTTCACCATTAGGCTTGCGCAGTTGGGTTGGAAGTTGGGCTATAAAATTACCTATTCCTATTGGGCTCAAAAAAAACATAAAATTGATATTATTATAATTTATTTATAAAATATAAAATAAGATTATTGAGTAATAATAATAATTCGGAATTTTGGATGAATTTAAAAAAAAAGTCAATTTTTTTTATTTCTATATATTTTTTTGCCAGTTCGATTTGGTTTTAAATCGCAACTAAAATGATCAAACCTAAACCAAACCGTTATTGACCGGTTTGGTTTGGTTCAAAATCATTCTGTTAACAGGTTCACGTGGCACCAAACTGACAGTTTCTAAAATGATTTTTCGATTTAACATTTTTTACTTACAGCCCTAAATATAGGCCCCGTTTTTACCTATATTTCCTCCATAAAAATGAAAAATATGATTGTTATCCATAACATTCAGTCATCATTTTTTTACTTTTCACATCTTACGTGGGGTCTATAACGACTATATTTTTCATTCTCATTTTACAAAAAATGAGAATCAAACGGAGTCATAGAATAAAATTAAAAGTATAATTTGTTAAATCTTATGTAGTTTTCAATCTTGTGATAACCTAAAAAAATATAAATGATAGAAGGAGACATAGTTTATTAGATTAAAAAAAACACTGATTAAGTGGTTGTTTGCCAAAGATTTTGATACATATTTTAACGAATTTTGATAAAAGATAATAAAATATGTAATTAAATAATTGATAAAAATCGTAAATCTCATAAAATGTTTGATTAAATTAACTATTGAGTTCAAACTTTAACTTTTTAATAACTTTTTAGACTATTCCAGACCAACAATACTTTTACAAGTAAAAAGTCTGTTTCTTCTGTTGAACGTGTAAAAAGGGGTGAGTGGGGGTCCTCTTCGTAAGCTGAGTTAATGAGCGGTATGGCATGAGTTGTTATATCTGAGCTTCACTGAGGGTAATTTGGACAAAATATAGTGAAAGGGATTGGAGGCACTGGTGCAATGCCAACTGAGAAAGCGAAGGTAGTCCAAGTTGTAACGGCTAGATTTTTGGTTATGGCAATCAGTGAAAGATTCTTTGTTTATCAGACAAAATCCACGTCATCAATTGAGCGCGTAAAAGTTAAAAAATGGGAGGTCAATTTAGTCAAAATTAAAATGAGCAACATGACACCTGTCTCCCTTGCAGAATAAAAGTGAATTATGAGGTAACTCCACGCGCATCTATAATAATTAACAACCGAATTAAAAATTGATTATATGTAGTTATTTCACTATTTTATAAAAAATAGGGAAATTTGCATTTTGCATAGAGGTTCTACATCTTTCAAAAATAATCACTAATTACAAACATTTTAATCTTAATATTTACATCCTAATTTTCTTAACAAATGTGCACCGAAAAGGACATCTTACCACCTGCATCCAAACAAATTTCACTTAAAAGAAAAATCAAATCAAATCAAAGAGCATAGTTATTAGATCCGACCCAGATATCGACCTGATTGTGGTACTCGATTTCAGGTTTTAAGTTAACTGACACTAATTGTTTATATATTTCAAAATTATAAATTTTGTTAGACATTCAATTCATCTTAATTAAAAAATAATTAAATACATAATATGCAGAAGGTTTCGAAATTGTAGAAGATTTGACAACCATTTCACTATTAGCTAAGAGTTTTAGTTGCAGAGGCAATTAGTAGTTTGAGATGGTAGTGGCGGGATCGATTTAGGTGCGACATTGTGTGGGTGACGACGGTGGCTACCGTTCGATGGTGGATAAGTTTTCTTGGTATGATTATCAAGTATGAGGTGAGTTTTCTTGGATTAATTTCAAATGTACAGTGGCAAATGTGCAGTGGGTTGGAAAATGGTGGTGGAGAGTGTCGACACTAGTAGTAGATGGTGATGAGAGGAGTTGCGGTGGCGATAGCGACAGTATGAGTTAATGGTGGCGATGGTGGTAGTTTGAGTCGATGGTGGCAATGATTGTTGTTTTTGGTAGAGCTTGTTGGAGAAAAAGAAGAGAAGCTATACGGTTTTGATTGGGGGTGAGGTGAGGAGTGGAAGATGAGATGTTTTAGTTATTATTATTATAATATGAAATTAACTAAGTTACCATATTTCCCTTATCAACTATGGCCAAAAACATTTTTTTGGTCAATCAACGGTCAAATGAATGATTTTCATCCGTTTGGACCTCAGCTGCATATTTTTAAAAATTTAGGGATGTTCGTTGGCACAAATTGAAGGTTATGATAAGGTCTGTAAAAATTGAAAATGTTAGGGACTTCTGCTACAATTTTTCCTAAATAAAAGCATACTCTAAAAAAAAATTTAAAAAATCTAGGAATAATGGAAGTGGATTGAAGTTGTGAAAGCACATGAGCACTATGCTGGCCACTAAATGTAAACGCATATAGAGGCGCCATTTTAGGCCAGTCAAAAAATGTGCACGCTTAACCATCTGTCCACAGTCCATTTAACAAATTTTCTTTTCCAACATTATTAATCTTTCTTGCACCGACTTTGAAGAGCAGAATTGTTTTGCTTGATATACATTGCAATATATTTTTAATTGGATTAGACCAATTTTCTCTAATACTAGTTCAACATTAACTCAACCTTTTAGTAGTTAAGTTTGAACATTTTTTAGTCGACTTGAATTTAATTACAGTAGTTAAAAGGGAAAATTGCAGCCACTGTACCAAACTTTTCTTTTATTAGCATACTTTGTCCAAACATTTCATTTGTGCCACCATGAATACCAAACCTATAAAAAATTTGCTACTCAAGTCCAAATTGACGATTTTTGTTAGGTTGACTACCAAAATCGTCAGTTGACTCCCAAAATTTTAAAAAAATATTATTTTCCCTCAAATAAGGTAGGAAATTTTGGATAAAACACATTTTCTCTATTAAATAAAAAAATAAAATAAAAAATAAAGCCACAATCCATCCCAATATGCTTCTTTCCCAAAATCAAAACCACTCCAACCAACCGCAGCATCCACCACCATCCACCCAACACCGGTATCACCACCACCATTTCTCAGCAGAGACAACAATTTGAGAAGCAAATTGACTAAATAATCCTCCAAGGAAGCTAAAATAAAGCAATTTGTTCCCAAGTATTTGAAGCTGATAAAGCCACTGTATGTTAAGGTATTAAAATGACAAATCAAAGTTCTCTAATTCCATGGCCAGAAGGGTGAATCTGTTCAGCGATGAAGGCAGGGATTTTGATGAGTATCTTAGCGACACAAACACAGGTACTGAGAAGAAACCAGATGGTGCCGATGAGGAAGTCCCTGATGTAACCAACGGCAAATATTTCGACTGAAACGACAGAGGTCTCGCTTGAGATGAAGTATTCCAATACTTGGAAAATGAATTTGTCATTCAAGGTAGGGTTTTCGCTCTCGAGTCGGTCAACTCGTGTTTGGAGCTTGGCGGATGGTCGACCCAGGTGATGGAATTGGCCTGCATCCGGTGCAGGTTAGTGGATACCGTCTTTAAACCTTGTGTAAAGATCAAGCTAATCTTTAGAATCTTCGTCTCCTTCTCCATCAATATGCAAATTCGAATTGTTCTCTCAAAATCTTGCTCTTTCTCTCTCCAGCAATACATACATATTAGAGTGGAGAGAAGGATATTATCGTCGGAAATGAAAAATGGAGGGAAATGAACAGAATGGCTAGGGGAATCAAACATGCTTGGATTTAAACTTTGGATTCTGGTGGTGAAGCTGGTGTTGGGTGGGTCGTGGTGGCTGTGGCGGCTGGGTGGAATGGTTTTGATTTTGGGGAAGAAAGAGATAGGAATGGGTTGTGGCTTTATTTTTTGTTTTTTTATTTTTCATTTATTAGGGAAAATGTGTTTTATCCAAAATATCTCTACCTCATTTGGGGAAAATAATAAAGTTTTTATTTTTATTTTTTGAGAGTCAACTGACTGTTTTGGTAGTCAAACTAACAAAAATCGTCATTTTGGATTTGAGCTGCAATTTTTTTAAAGGTTTGGTATCACAGTGGCACAAATGAAAGGGTTGGACAAAGTCTATTAATAAACAAAAGGTTTGATACCGTGACTACAATTTTCTCTAATTAAAATTTGATTGAATATGATTTGTATTCCACTATGTAAGCTTTGTTTAAGATCAATCCAGAATGCAAATGTGAACACTGTTTAAGGTTTGTAGGTTGGATAGAGCAAAAAAAAAAAAAAGATATATATATATATATATATATATATATATAGGACGAATTGTTTAACTTTTCAACGAGTTCTTAAAAGACATAAATCATGAATACGTTCAAATTAGAAGATCATATCTTATCGAGATATGTTTAGCCAAAAGAATTTAACACTATATAAGCCACATTATATAGCACGATGTTATTTTTATGCAGCAAAAAAAGTTTCAAGTCGCTCAATCATCGATCGGGAGAGAGGCGTAGGCTCACTCACAAGTCAGGGACTAGTACAACAAACATGGGTTTCAATTCCCACAGAGCAAGTATATAAGCCATGTTATAGAGCATGATGTTATTTTTATGCCACAGATTATTATTATTATTAAGAAAAATAAAGATTATCCTTTATTATAGTGCTCCATTACATACACCACTTCAATAATTCTTTAAATGTTTATGGTACCATTTGGAAATGGCTTCTTATACTTCCCATGACAAGGGATGAATGTTAAAATGATTTCAAAATTGTCATTAAATTTAGAATAATGTTACTTGTACATAAATTATATAATGATTTACATACATTTGAGGTATCAAAAAGAGAGAGGGGGAGGATTTTTTATTTATTTTTTTCAAAATTAGTTGAAATTTTTTTTGATTCAATCATATCTAGTCACATTCTATTTTGTGGTGGTCACTAGACTCTAATTTGTTTCAACTTAGTCCTAAAATTTAAATTTTTGTTCGTTGTACTAGTCTCCATTTTAAAATTAGTCAATGTTTTGTATAAATTAAAATTCAGATTTTAATTTAAGTAAAAGTCAACACTTAATTTTAATCATACATTTTATGGGATTCACAACTTTCCAACAACGTATTTTATCAACTTTTATCAAAATTTATTAAAAATTTAATTTTAATCCCACCAAACAGGAGCTTAATGTTAAACTTGATGCTTCAAGCGGCTATATATATCTTCCCATATTTGAGAGATTACTCATTTGAATTTATTTGTTTCCGTTGATGCTAATTTACGTAGACAATTTTTGAGCTCCAAGGAAACTAATATGGTGACCAATGCGAAATCAATTTTATAATTGGGTACTAATGTGAAACAAACTAAAGTTTACTAACGTGAAACACATATTAAAGTTGGATAAGTAATTTAGAACAGCTTAATGCTCAATAATCAATTTAAAAGTTGAAACCCTTCCATAAGTTTAGTGACTATTGATGTCAAAAATTATACCCAAACCCGAAATATATGGACTCAAGCTAAAATAATGATCATTGCTTCCAATAACCTCAAAAAAGGCGTGGTATATGGACCTCGTAGCTCATTCTATGTCTAAGTCGGTAAATCTTGTGACGTATTTTTATAATAGTTTGTGGTGTAATCTTAGGAGGATTAAGACACCCGTGTCTCGTGCATGATCTAATGGACCTACGTGTTCATGGATTTAAGAGACGTAGTACAATGGTACGTTTGAATTGTGAGGAGTAATCTTCTTTGGTCAAAGAGTAGTATGAATTCGATGATAGAGTCGAAGTAGGATTTGGTCATTAAGGAAGTCAGATTTCAGGAATTGCCCATGGTAAGCCAAGCGAGAGGTTGGGGACCTTGCCTCTGTTACTTGTTGCCTGTTGGTGATTTAAGTCTATGGAGTTTGGTGTCCCCTACCAAGGATTTAGATCTATAGAGGTCAAGACCCCTCTACCAGTCTATAGAGATTGAGGTACCTTACCATGAGTGTAGGTTATTTTTTTTATAAAAAAAAAGGTTGAACCCCAACTTTGAAGGTCCCCCACCGTCCCGTCCCACCCCACTCCACCCCACCCCACCCCACCCCTAGAGCATTGTGAAGGAGATAAATCGCGGAATGTGTCTCAACAGGTCAAGGTACAAAAGATGTCATACTGGTGTCCACAAAGAGTCAAGTTTCATACTTTGTAAGAAGCAAAAATCGAATTCTTACATTGCGGCTGCCAATTTAGTTGAGACTACCTAACTTCTGTCTTTTGTACCACTGAGCTATATCCTGGAGGGCGAGTGTAGGTTATTTTCTATCTCATGGAGAATGGGAAATGGCCCACACGTGTTTGGGAATACAAATGTTAGGTAACCACATTGCAGACTTATAGTGAAATCGAGATTGTGCTCGAGGTCATACATAAAGTTGAGCTGCATAAAGAATGAAATGCAATCAAAACAACTGTATCAACCACCACTTGGTATATAGGTGGCTGCCTTTGCAACACCTAATGGCAATCCATTTATAGGGATCGCACTCTCGCGTTGACTAAGTTCACATGCGATGATGCTTTCATGAATCCAAAAATATCATCATTATTGAAACTTGAAGACTCCCTTAAAACTAATTATTTATGTGATTTGCATCTAATTTAGAGATAAATGTTAACTCTGAGACTAATTACTAAGAATTATTCACAAACACCATCATTTCCCCACTCGTCCTTTAGCTACATATATGCGTAATAGCTGGGTGATTTGACCTTAGCATTATGTTTGAGACCAAATTTCTTGGATCGCATAATTTGTTTGAAAATATTCTCTCTGTACTAATCTTTTGGATGCATAATCTCGAGCAAATTTCCCCACATAACACTTCAGGTTTGATTCTCGTTTTGAAGAAAAGAATACATTTTGAATAATTGATCGATGAAAGATGTACGGTTAAAAATTAAAGAAAAATTTTGAGTTTGCGTGTAATATTATTTTATTGAAAAATGTGTGATTAAAAAGAAAAGAGAGAAAAATAAATTTTAAAAAAAATGAGAATCAAACAGATGCTTTGTATGAGAATAAATCTTTATCTACTACTTTTGAGGTTTTAAACAACGTTTAAGTTTTAATTTTATTTGGCAAATATTTAAGAATTATCCTGCCGCAAGCGCCCCTCCGATAGGGGGCGCCGAGTGTCCATAACCATAGGTACCCCTAATGTACAACAAACAAAACTGAATAATTAATTCCTCTTCAAAAGTGTTCATTGTTCTTTTTCACAAATTCTGAAATATCTATACATCATAATCAAACTAGATAAAGTGACCATAGTCTCTAGTCTACTTCAATCTTCACTATCATTTTGTCGATAACATTTCATCGAATGACGATATTTTAATAATTTTGTAGTGGAAATAAATTTAACTTTGACAATATTTGGTATACCTGTTAAATAAAAATCCAAACATCCTTACTTATAAGCGTCGCTTTGGCCGAGTGGTTAAGGCGTGTGCCTGCTAAGTACATGGGGTTTCCCCGCGAGAGTTCGAATCTCTCAGGCGACGCAAAGTACTATTTTTCTTTTTCCTTGGTTTCCCGTTTTATAGTAGTGCTTTATTACTGTGAAGACTCAAGATGGTGGGAAATCCAACACCACATCTTGTTTTTAAAACTGCAGGTCCAAAGTTGTGGGGAGATATATTCATTCAACCATTTTCTCCATGTATATTCTTGCTTTTAAAACTGCAGGTCCAAAATGAAAATAGTTGACATTAATTGGCAGATTCTTCTGAATCTCACTCTATTGAATATGGTAAGTATATTATAAAAGAATGCAGAAACACACTACATTTAGAAGATATACAAACTTTTGAAAGCTGGAATTCCAGAAGTAAATAGGCTTTTATGTCCAGGCTGAGTTGTGAATTGTTTTGAATATGTGCTGACAGTAATAGTAGACTGGATAAATGAAAAAATGAGCCTCAGAAGACAGATTTTGGGAGTTCTTCTATACGTAGGATTATACATGGGTAATAAAATATCTCTTTAATTTTTTTGACAAGTCTAAGACATTCATATATTGAGTTCTCTTACTGTTTTCATTCTTATCTTTGAGTTGCACTGAGTTTATTTTAATTATACAGGTTCTTTAATCACTATGAATGTTTGTGCTACCCTGAGCTAAAAAAAAAAAAAAAAAATTCGGAGACAACCCTGTACTCCCTTCTGCTTCATCTCAATATCTTTCATTTTAGGACCCTCTAATTCTAACATTCTGGATCCGCCTATGCCACCCGCCTCACATAAAAGAAGATCCACTTCGAATGACATCATTATGATGCACATATAACATAACCCTATAATATAAGTACTATTACCATGCATTCTAAATTTTTCCAAGTTCCGTTCTCACTTAAACAACCTTCAACTTCATGAAATTAATCAACACTTTCCTTTATTTCTTTCTTTATTTATTTTTTTTTAAAAATCCGTTAAAAACAATTTTAAACTATTGATAAGGGACTACAGATTTTCTTCGTAAACTAGTTTTTCCACTAAAAAAGTTTCAGGCCATTATACTAATTATTACATTCAAAACAATTTAAAGATGCCAAGCTTTGCAATCAGAGAACTTTTTCTTTCCAAAAGAGCCTGCAAAATAAGCGCTAGGTATTTCACACAGAACTGTATTTTGGCTCAACAAAAGAAAGAAGATGAGGTTGAATCGCGAAGCAATAGAATATTGGCAATCTCACACGGCAAAAATCACTCACATGGACTACAAAAACCACCACAAGATCTGCAATTGCACACAAATTTTTGCTTAATTGAAGACAAAAACAGCTGGGCAAGCACTAACAGAAAACAACCACAAGAACTGCAATTGCACACAAATTTTTGCTTAATTAAAGACAAAAACAGCTGGGCAAGCACTAACAGATGCCGCAACAAAGCATAGAATCATACATCTTAAAATAGGTTCAATCTGTTGCAAAGATTTAAAGTTATCAAATATGCATGAACAATAACTAGAGCATTCAAAACACTGTGAATCTGTCCAGATGTTGAAATAAAATGATAGCTCCAAACATCCATCCGAATAAGCTTCTAATGACCGTACTTCTGAAATTCCCACTCACTGTTGTCTGTACAAGAGTAATAAAATAATATATAATATTGTAAAATGGGGGTGATTATAATAGAGAAAATGGAAAACTGTATAACAACTTACCCAAAGGACAAACTTGACGAGTCTTCAACCATCGACTAATGCAATGGAAGTGAAATGCATGATTGCAAACACCTAAAAATTTAAGGCGTCAAAACACTAGTTTCAATCAAAGAAAAAATGAACTTTTAGACGACCATTTGCCAAATTATTACATTCAAAATTTATTTGTATTAATAATAAATTACCATTAAAGCTAATGTACCTCATAAAATGCACTAATAAATGGAAAACCAGACAAAAATGTACAAAGGCATCACTCAAGAATCCAATTTGAACAAAGCTGACAATCTAAAAGTTTGCTTCAAACTTGAGGCCTCATAGTCTAGTTCAACAGCGATCCCGAACAACACAATCTTCACAGACCACAAAGATGGTTACACTCAAAAGAGTAAGATGTAAAATAAAAAGTATATGGAAATGATAAAAATTCATCCCCAGTTAAGTCAATTCATATAATAATTACGAAGTATACAAAAGAGGTGATAAGACTATACCAACGACTGACATCAGTCCTAGACAAGATCCAAATACTCTGGAATCCATCTTTCAAATCTATAAATAATACAATAATGCAGTGTTCTAAAGCACCCATCTTATGAAGAACAGATAATGCATTCTTGACCTGATGCTCCCAATTCATACAGTACAGTAGCAATTGTTTCTTGCCTATCTATCTTGGTCATGTAGAAGTGTATGGTAGGCCCAATTAGTTCCTAAACCTAAAAACTAATGATACAATAATGCTTATTATTCGTACTAAAACAACTAGGCCAATAAAGTAATCAATTGATAGAAACACCATTTCTACTTGGTTATTTTTCTTTCTTTTCATTAAGGGGAGGATGCAGTTGCTACATACAATGTCCGCTAAACAATCAAAAACGCAAAAGACATGGTGACAAACAATATTAAATTTTTCTATCTGCTGGACTCCAAAAATTAGTTAAATCTCACTCCAATTAGTACTAGCACCATGACTGGAAGTCCTTCAGTAAAATTACCTCATCTATCATTATTTCCTGAGCAACATATTAATACCCTGTTTGGTTTTGATAAAATTATATTTTTAATAGATTTTGATAAAAGTTATGAAATGTGTTCGTCCCATGAAATTTGTAGTTGAAGATGAGTTTGGGGAAATATGAGTTTTAAGAAACGGGGGAGAAACATGGACTAAATCTCACGCCAATTAGTACTAGCACCATGACTCCAAAAATGACTTGATGCAACATGACTGATTTTTTTTGTTCGTTGTCAAATAGGGGAAATCCCCATTTTTTGCCTATACGAATTTCAGTTTTTGTTAACTCCCCCCCCCACCCACCCCCCCTCCCCTTTCTCTTTTTGTGTATAAAGTAATGTTGATAGAAGTTCACCATGAGTTATAAGCATAGTGCAGGTACATATTAAATGGAATCTGACTGTTAGTTTCTGGCAGGTGACTGCATCATGATAATTTACTGATGCCATGCAAGTATAGGTTAGATTGTTAGTATACTCTGATTTACTCAAAGCATGGTTTAAAAAGGCGGTAGTGAGACCCGCCTCACCGTGAAGCTCATGTAGTATGCCTCGAGACGGTATTGTTGAGGCTAAAAATATGAGGTTCGCGCCTCTAAATCTGAGGCGCACGCCTCATGGACTATGAGGTGTGCACCTTATTTAAATTTTGAAAGAGCTCTTCTTAAAAAAGAAAATGACTCATTTAAAAAGATATTTTGGGCCCAAACAAAATAATAAAATACCTAGAAAACTAAACGACAACCAGAAATTAGAGGACCAAAAGCAGAAATTCAAAAGTCAGCCTTAAAAAAACTAATGGCTATATATTCTATTTATTATATGCTCAAACTTTGATTT
This sequence comes from Osmanthus fragrans, assembly GCA_019395295.1. Lineage (NCBI taxonomy): Eukaryota > Viridiplantae > Streptophyta > Magnoliopsida > Lamiales > Oleaceae > Osmanthus > Osmanthus fragrans. Next base: position 12,148,082 of record CM033347.1, on the reverse strand, counting down.
TTTTGTATTTTTGTATTATTTTATAATTCTTTTACTTAGATTTTTTGTTTTTTGTAAAGTTTACGCCTCAATCCGCCTTGAGACTTACGCCTCGCCTCATAAAGAAAAATCGTCTTAGTACTTAGTTTTGTCTTTTTAAACCTTGACTCAAAGAAATGCATAATTCCGTGAAAGCATAAAATTGTTACGCAGACTGCCTAAAGTTAACTCATTCATGGAAGAAGTAAAACTTAAGCCCCTGTTTTGGAGGGATTAAAATCAGGTTTTTTGCTAGATTTTGATAGAATTTAATGAAATATGTGGTGGAAAAGTTGTGGAACCCATAAAATATAAAGAAGGGAACTATAACATGTTGTATAGGATCTCCAAAAAATCTGGGACAACAAACTACCATAGGATCCACTACTACAGTCAGAAGGGAGCAAAACAAATAGCTGATGAGTTGTTCATTAAATTCATTATGAAGTTTTTCCAGTTTAGCATCCAAAGGCCCATATATAATAAACAACAGAAATAACAGTCCACAAAAAGACCAACAAAATTCCCACAATCTGAAATATAAATCCAGTAATTCAACTAAGGGTCCGTTTGATTCAATAATGAAATTTGGGTGGAAAGAAAACAAATTGCAGCGAATTGAATTGTCTAGAACTTGTTTTACTGGGAATTGTCAATTAATTGTGTTTGATTGATATAATTTTCCACCTTAAAAATATTGAAATTTGATATTTGTTTGACTTTGTTTTTATGAAAATTGTCAATTAAAGGTATATAATTTCTTACAATTGAAGATAAGATTTGTTTGGATTGCAAACAATGAAAAAATAAAATAAAATAAAAATTGGAATACCCAATACCATTCGTTTGACCTTGTTTTCCATTGAAATTGTCAATGAAAGGAATATCATTTTTTACAATTGGGGATAAATTTTGTTTCAATTGCCGAAAAAAAAAAAAAAAAAAAAAATGTTGGAAGACCAATTCCCACCAAAACCAAAGGAATTGGAATTCATCAGAACCAAGGAAAATGTAAGTGTGGGAGGCTAAAAGTGAATTGAAATTCCATGGAAAATATTGCAATCAAACATGACAAAAGACGGAAATGGAATTTCCAAGGAAAAAAAGGGGCAATCAAACAGGCCCTTAGATAATCCCTATCACAGTAAAATCTATAGGCATACAATAACAGATTAATGTAAAAAAAAAAGCCAATAGAAAAAAATAAAAATAAAAAATCAGGGTTTCAGTGAAGCTACATACCCCAAGCAACAGTGCACTCCTCGCTCGTAGCACTAGCTTGATTAGCCTGGCATTCGATACCTGATTACACCGATAAAAGAATTAATTAAATAAGTTTAATCACCAAAAGAAAAGGCAAATTGAAAGTTAAAAACTCACAGAGATCCATAATATGGTTCCTGCAAATTGCACAATTATCCACCACAATATCTGCATCATGAATTAGGATTAGGGTTTCTCCAAATCCTTAAATCGGAGTATTATTTCTTACATAAATAAACATGCGTGTGCGTCCGTGTGGTTAGTTTAGGGTTTATACCCCAAGCCCATAGCGCAACGGCGTTCCATTTCTTGATCTCGAATCGCTTGGCTTTCTTGGCCGATGAAGGCGGAGCAGGATTCCCGGATGAGGGCCCGGCGCCGGAGGATCCCTCGCCAGCGGGAACCATAGTGATGTCGCTGTCTAGAGAAGCCATCGTCTCAGAGCAAAGCTGCTTCGGCAAGGGTTTTCCGAAAGAATCTGTTGGATGACACGTTTGGGCAAAAAGACTATAATATCCTTCTTCTCTTCTATCTTATAATCGAATCTATGTCTTTTATTCCTGCTTATAGGATAATTCAGGATTATTTCTATTAAAAATCAATTATGCTTGTATATAACAATTATTTAACGTTCTAATATATTAATTTTTAACTATATAATTAATTTAAAATAAATACACAGATATGTTTCTAATAATATTCTGAAAATAATTAAGTACAATATAAAAATTACAGACAATTAAAAATAACTAAAATTTCATAATTAGCAGAATTGCAAATATTAATACAAATAATTAACATAAATAGGAAAGATCTTACAATATTAAAGTAGAAGGTAAAAGTAGAGTAATATCAACGAGATTTTCCTCGAACTTGCATCCATATGTTTGTATACTCATATATAAGCGATCAGTATTATTTGAATTTAAGAAAATGGGTTATGGTCCAACACGATTTCCGCACACTCATTGGTTTTCTCTCTGACTCTTTTGCATATCTCACAATGGATCACACGGAATCACAATTTTCCTTTCAACTCCTTGTTAAAACATTACCATGAATGATAACAGGGTTCTAATGGCTTTCTCAAACAACGCCAAAAACTCCTACACACGGAAACATGGCAAAAAGATACTTGCACTAACCCTCAAGGCTTTCACCGTTGGAGTATAAGTAAGATAAGAGTTTTCGAGAAAATAATAAGGATGAAAAAGAAATGTTTTGAAATAACTTTGATTTCATAAACCCATCACACTAATATCTCTTACATAAGAATACACATACATATTTCGACTACACTCTTGATACTTTCTCTAAGGAAATTAGAACTCCATAGAGATTACCTTATTACACTATTCAATGAAGAAATACTAAAAATATTACAAGATATGGAAGACTAGGTAGAGAGAGATATTTTTTTCCTTAAGACTTGGATGCCATCCTTCTGCGAATTATCCTTCAATTTATAGACTCCAAAAGCTTCCTAGCTGTCCTTCATTATTCTGGTTTTACTGTGTAAGATAGTGAGAATCTTATTGTGGCCTAAAGTTTTCTTGTCGTAATATGGAAATTATTGAGAGATAAACCCACAGTTTTTCTTTACCAGAGTAATTCTGATAAAATAGTGATAAAGTCGTCCATTACTTTTCTATATGCGACTCAAACCACTCATCCGAAAATTCATCTGGATCTAGAGAAATTGGTGAGATGTCACCTTCAGTGCAACAGCATTCGCACTTATGTTTTGGATAACGCCAAAACTGTTTACACAGCTCTTCTCTTGTCTTCTGAGTTCCACTGACTAGTCCTTCAAAGATATGATCACTCAATATGTCAAGATAGTGTCAATCTTCTTGTTTAGTGGGTGCCACAGCTTTACTGTAGATCATGTGATCTTGTGACTTGTATACCCATATGTTTTGAGTTTCTTCAATAATTTTCTGGATATGCTCAAACTGTTCCTTGTATCCCTTGGCTCTACAAAAAGTTGTCATCTTGATTATATCTTCTGGTGTGGATTCAATAATTTCACTCTTTTCAGGTTGAAGATATTTGGTAGTAGTAGCCATTCTGATGACATGGCTTGCTAAAAGCATCCTATTTTCTTCATCATCCCATTCAGGACTTGCAGTGAAAAATCTGATATAAATGTTCTTATGTTTAATAACTTGACAATATCTTTCAATAGCACGGACTACATCTTTTGGTAACATAGAAATTTCTTTTAAGGATTCTGATGGGTAAATAAAGAGTATATTTCCCATTTCATACAGAGCACGAACCCAATAAACTGGAGCTCCTAGATAGATATTAACTTTGTTATATGTTCCATACGTTAGAGCTTTCATCCATCTTCTAATACTAGTATACCAGCAGTAGGCAAGATTGTACAATACATATGCCAGAATAAAATCATTTTTATTTTTGATATCCATAACACCAGGAGTGTTACAGGCCTTGATAACATTTGAGCGATTAAGTTCTGGTATAGAAATACTTTCATTCGTAAGTTTTTTCTCCTGTGAGGGAGACGAAGTAGTACACTCTTTGACAGATAGTTTATGAAACTTTAATGCTTCTTGTTCAATATTGGCGTTAGAACCTTCAGATTTATTGGCACTAGGGCCTTCAGATAATACAGCCTTGTTGGCCTTTTCCGATATTAGCTTAGCAACAGCCATCTCCATCATCGCTATCTTGGATTCTATTGCAGCAACTTTCACACTCATCTCGAATTTCAATATTTCGAGTTCCTTCTTGATTTGCTCAATTCTTGGTTAAGAAATTTGGAATAAAATTGTTTTCCCTTTAATATGGACAATATCAAAATTAAATGGTGCAAACCACATTTGCATTCTAATAAGTGGCCTTTCAACTGCACTGGTTCCAAGTTTATTAGTTAACAATGGTTATCTGTTCTAATAAGAAACCTTTTAGGTAACAAATAAGGTTCAAATTTTGCTACTCATTTCTTGACAGCTAAACATTCTTTTCGATTAATATCATATCTAGTTTTTGCATCCTTGAAAGCACCTGAAGTATAAGCAACAAACTCTTCTGGGCATTTACACAATGGATTTTAGAGAAATTCTCTATGATTCTCCTTTCTTTTGAGGATTGCTCCCCAGTGTAATAGAGATGCATCAGTTTCTAAAATAAAGAAATCATCATCATTAGGAATATTTAATTCAGGTAGATTTTCACATACTTTATTTATTTTGTTTATCATTTCGATATCTTCTTCTGTTCGTTCCTAATCAACACATCTTCTTCTGTAATAGAGATGCATCAGTTTCTAAAATAAAGAAATCATCATCATTATGAATATTTAATTCGGGTAGATTTTCACATACTTTCTTTATTTTGTTTATTATTTCGATATCTTCTTCTGTCCATTCCCAATCAACACATTTTCTAAGTTTTTTTGGTAAAGTGGACTTTGTATTTAGAACAACTTTTGATGAATTTTTCAGAGTAATTTAATAATTCAATAAAACTTTGCAGTTTTTTTTTTATCTTTAATTACTTCTGAAAATTCGATAATCTTCTTACCAATATAAGGTTGTTGAAATATTTTTTCTTCTATAAAAATATATCCTAAGAATTCGATTTTAGTTTTAGCTATTTCTGCTTTTCTTTCAGATAGGGTTAAATCATATTTTTTTGGCAATATAATTAAACTTCTTAAGATGTTCGATATGTTCTTTTAGATTTTTACTATGGATAATGATATCATCAACATAAGCAATGCCGAAAGTTTGTATTGGTCTGATGATCTTATCCATTCTTTGTTGAAATATTGTTGGAGCATTCATTAATCCAAATAACATAACATTCCACTCGAATTGTCCTAATGGATTAGGGGTAGTAAAACTAGTTAAAGGTTTAGATACTTCATCTAGTTTTATTTGCCAATATCCTGATTTACAATCAAATTTAGAGTATATTTTACTTCCTTGTATTTGTTTTATTAACAAATCTTTTATTGGTAATTTATAACTATTAGATATAGTTTTAGAATTTAGGTCTCTATAATCAATTACCATTCTACATTTTCCTCTTTTAATTTCATTATGGTTTCTAATCATAAATGCAGGACTATTATACGGACTAGTTGATTCTCTTATCACTCCTAATTCTAATAGTTCTTTAATTTGTATTTTAAATTCTTTTTTATCTTCTTCGCTATACGGAAATTGTTTTCCAGATATCTTAGCATCTGGACTTTTTAGTTCAATGGTTGCAATAGGTTTATCTTTGTCCCAATTGGTTAAGGGATATTCATGATAACATTCTTTTAATTCTAGTTTAATTTTTTCTAACTCTTCTTCTAAATTGTCAATTCTTAATACAAGGATATTTTGTTTATTATTGATTTCGGTATAACATTCACCACGATTACCTGCAGAAGTCTGATGTTTAGGCTTATGGTGTATTGATTGATGTGCAATTTCAATGGCTTTATAAATTTTTGGTGTTTTAATTTTGTCATTACAAAGTGTAGTGAATTCAAAACTATCTTTATATTGCGTAAATGGGCAATACGTATAGAGAAAATTTTCTCCTAAAAGGAAATCACATCCAATTTTATCGGTTGTATATATTCTAGGAATAAAACATTCTCTATTTCCTATAATTATAGGAACATTTTCTACAAAATTTCTATAGATTTCAACAATATCACTGACAGTTTGACCATAAGTTGTTTTCTTATAGTCTCTTTTATAATAATGTTCAGGAAATACATTTCTTTTATATAGGCAAATTCCAGATCCGGTATCAATTATAGCATGAAATTTTATCATACAGTAGTCTGATAAATTGAGAGTTATCTCGATATATGGACTAAGTATACTAGTTTTGATCGATCTAATTCCTTGTATCATATAAATTAGTTCTTTGGTTTTATTAACTCTGTGAGGTATTTTCTGTTTATCCTCTATAGTTATTTGTAGGGTGTTTTTCTGGATAACATATGGTGATACCTTTTCAAGAAAATTCATTCCAAATAATATTGGGCTAGTATCTTTTCCTTTCCTATAATTTTTATGGATTTTAAGGTTTAATTTAAATTGTTCCCCTTCTACATCAGTAAAACTTAGTTCAAGATTAACAAATATTTTGATTTCATATTTAATTCCATGATAATATGTAAGAGTTATTCCTTATGGTATGTTTTCTTCAGATAAATGATCAACTAAGTCTGCTCTTATATGGCTGGTTCTAGCTCCTGTATTGACAAGGGCTATGATTTATTCGTAGTTATTTTTATTATTGATATATTCTATTAAGATAAAAAAGTTATCTTCCTCACATTTTCTTAGGTCAATATCAATATTATTTCTAGATAATGTTGAGTAGTTTTTATTTGTAGATGGTCTGTTAGAACTTACGAGTTCTCTAGTACTGATATATCTTTCTATTCTTCTACTATGCATTCTAACTACAAGTTGTCCATAGTTACTCAAAGTGGCTAATCATTGATTTCCTACATTACTGTCTATTCTTCTAACTCGTTGAAGAAAATCAAGCAATATGTCTTGTGGTAAGGAAATATTATTATCACTTAACATTCTTGGTGGAGTGAATTGTGCTAGGTTTCTAAAGTCTTCATAAATTTCTATAAAGTCCCCTGAAATTTTATTGATTTCCTTTTGGTGTGTAGTAGTAAAAGCATATAGAGCTTTGCAATGTAAAGTTACAGCTTTACTTCTTGGTGACATCATTAATCTATTGATTTTGTGATACAAATTTAATCCTAGACTTAAATTTTCATCTAATAAAGACATGGCAAATCCAGGTCTTATAGTAAATATTATTTTCTTATAAACAAAATTTTCAGAGATCATTCCTAATAGGGCATCCATAGGATCATGAAGAATTCTATTATCCATCAAGTATATTTGTATAGGAATATCCATTCCTTCTCTAAAATATCATTTGATCATAATTTGGATCCCCCAATAACAATATTTTTTAATCTATCTCTAGTAGATTTTTTAATATTTGTTAATTCTTTATTAACTCATTCTCTTGTTATAAGAGGTATAGTAGTATTGCCTTTAACATTTTCGATATTAATAGGTACTTCATTATACTTGACAATGTTTATTGTTTTGTTAAACCAAGATAGTATAGGTCTTATAAAAACATCTTTATCTCTTAAAGATATTTGTTTTTCTTTTATAGTTTCATATCTTTCTTCATCAAACACAACAGTTTGCGAAGTTCCTTCTTCATTATCTAAGTTGGTCTCAATAGTATCAATGATTTTTTTATTCATATAAATCTGTTCATATTCTGGTTTTTCAATTTCTTCTATATCTAGTTCATAGATTGAGTCAGTTTCAGATAATTCATCTAAATATTCAATTATCTCATATTCTGAATCAGATTTTATTTCTTCCATTAATCTAATGAACTTAACATTTTCTCTTTTATTTTTATTAGGACAATTGAGAGATATATGTCCTATTTCGTTACATGTAAAACATTTACATTTTTTATAAAATTCTTCCTTATATTTTTTCTGGGGTTTCTTATGTTGGTTAAATTTCTTTTTCCAATATTTTTTCTTCTTAAAATATTTCTTGTGACTCTTAAATCCTCTATTTTTCTTAGTATATTCATTTAATTCACACATATCACAGATTTTTAATAATTCCATTTCTGTTTCCGCTTGTAAGGTTTCTTGAGTAATCATATCAATTTTAGTTTCAGGTATAACTTCTCCTAAGAGTAGATGTCTAAAGAAATTTTCTATTCGTTTTAAAATCTCTTTAAAATTTTTAGCATCTAAACTTTCATTACTATATATGGTAGTTGTAGATTTTTCTCCATATTTGATTTGATTTTTGGTTTCTTCAGAAGTTCTTCTCCAGATATCTGAAGTATTTCCTCTAAAGGTGTGGATTATAAAGTTATAAGTTTGAGTGGTATTCCATCTATGAAAAGCAACAGCTAAATCAATAGCTTTTGCCCAAGAATCAATAACTTCGCTTTTATTATTGCTATCATCAATATCTAATCATATTCCTGTTGTAGGAATGAGTTCAGTAAATAATCTAACATGATTATTATCCCTAAGATGTATAGACTTGATTGCAATAGTTTTTGGACATTTTCTAAAATTATAACTTGTTCGCTCATTAGTTATTCCATTCTCTTATCCATTCCAAATTTCAGTCATCAGATTCATTTTGAATCCAATCAGTAGTGACATTAGTTCCACTAGTTTTTCCGACAACGGCTCAACTTGTTCATTTAAAGGTGGAGTATTAATTTCAATAGTCTCCTCTTTTGGTGGAGGATCATTCATATATATATTCTCAGTTTGGATAGCCAATTGTTCTAGACTTTGTTTATAAGCTTCTAATTCCTCTGCAGTAGCTTCAAAGAATTTAGTTTCTAATTCTTCTATAACGTATGCCGGCAAAGGTGGTTTAATTGAAGCATAAGAATTATTTTTAAATTTTAATTCTTTAAATTTTGATTTAATTTGTTTATATAGGATTTTTGGTCCAATCTTAATATTATCATTTACAATTTCTAAATGTGATTCAATATTTTTCACATGAGTCATGATGTCTTGATTTAACATATCGATTTTTTCTAAAGGTAAAGCATAATTATCATATTGTTCTAAAAATTGATTTATAATAATATCTTCTTCTTCATATTCGGGAGATTCATCTGCTAAAATTTGTAATGCTTTATTTTTTACTCCAGTTAACTGTTGAGAATTATTTACTTGTTTTATCTCTTCACTTAGAAATTTAAATTTGCTATTTAAATTTGTCGCTAACTCTTGTAATTTAATTCTATTAGTATTAGTTAAAATAACAATATTTTGTAATTCTTCTAAAATTAATTTATCTTTTCTATCCATTCTAGAAAATATTTTTAAAGTTTTAAAAATTTTCTTCAAAATCGTTACTAGGCTCTGATACCAATTATAGCGTTAAAAAACGAAAAATAATTAAAATGATGGCATAAGGGTGCATAAGGGTATAGAAGACAATTTGCCCGCAAAATGACAAAATTGTGTCAACTAGCAGGTAAGGTAAAGGGGCAAAGTAGCATTTCCCTTTCCGAAATGATTTATTAAAAAGAGTATTAGAGTAACATTGGGATACTATTTAGAGTAAATATGTCCACGTTATATCCACATGACACAAAGTTATGGCTAGATTCATTATATTTTAATTGCATTTGCTCATTATAATAATTGGGAAATGCTACATGTACACACAATTCCCTACACAATCCCCTACACCCCCCTCACATGGAGGGGGGCCCACAAATATTTTATTATGTGTGGGCCCCCCTCCATGTGAGGGGGGTGTAGGGGATTGTGTAGGAGATTGTGTACAAATAGCTTTATTCATAATAATTTGTGTCTACAATTTTTTTCCGACACATTCTTATTTCAACTTTCAATTAATCAGCACATCTCATCTTCAATAACAATTTTTGTCTACAATCTATTCTAACATAAAATAATTTATTTGTTCATCGTACTTCTAGAATCAATTTAAACATCATCACCTGTTTCGAACTCAACAATGTAAACATCAATCTCCTCATAAGGTTTAATCACAAAATGAATTTTTGAGCAAATGATAAAGTCGAGGGACCGCATGTTAACTTCCTCTTCTTTGAATGTCACAAGTTCTTTTTTGTCCGTTTTGATTAATTTCTTGATCTTTTTATGCTACTCTTCTTTGATTGAAATTTTCTTGAGTTCAACGTCCGTATGTAAAACTATTAGTAAAGAAATAATGACATCTTCATGGAGAGTTTTTTCCTCTCGTTGTATTTGTAAGAGGTCCGATAGACGCGACTTCCTCAATTGATGTCCACTAATAACCGGTGGAAAAAATAATCACATAGTTAAATTAATTACATTAAATTGTGGTGAGAAAAATAATTCAACAAGTCACACAGGACAGTTTAATCAAATTCGCATTCTACTTTTATATCTTGTAGTGGCGTTGTCCTATAATGAAATCTCCCACAAGCATATCCTCCTTATCAATTTTTTGAACTGACAATTATTGTTGACTTATGAAGTCACATACGAGCATCTTGTTGAAATCAACCACATTCATCTTTTATCCTGCTATTTTTGTTCTTTTATATATCCTGAAAAAAAGAAAAAATGAAATGGAATGAAAATAACAATACAAGATTATAGGTAGAATTCCGAATTAGTGCCAAGATAAATAAAATAAAATAAAATCAAAACTCAATTCCCGGTAACGGCGCCAAAAACTTGGTGACGAAATATTGTTTTTGATTTAAATTTGTTGCAAGTGTATGGTTCATTAAACAGTAATAAAGTGAATGTGAGTCCAAGTTGCGTCCCATAGAAAGATTGATTTAGTTCAATTTTTAATATCGTGACCTTAATCGAAACAAAATAATACTGTGTTGTTGTGATGAAATTATAAATAAAATAAATTACGTATGCATTTATGAATGAATTAACTAAGCTAAATATAAATTATGCTTAATGTAAATTGTTGTGTTTAATGAATGGCAAACGTACGAGGATCGTGAATTTTCATATAATAATTTTTTTTAAACTTTAATTTTACACTTTGACAGCATGATTGAATTTTGATAAATCAATGTTCATATTTTATTCAATAATCTCTCTCGAGTAATGTCAGCCATATTCCCATACATGACCCGACTATATTCTATGACGGATGGGAAACGCTTAAAGATTTACATAAGGCACAACGATATATTTCTATCCCTATTGGACCCTATGATGGTTTATACCATATCGAGCATATTTTCCTTCTTTCGAATGCATAAAATAAGCCACCTCATTCACACAATCACCATGCACAATAATTGTGGAGAAAAGAAATTCATATAAATCATTCAATATAAAAAAAAACGTGTTTTTAATGTCAAATATGTAAAACAAAAGATTAAAAATTTATATTACACAGTTCATCGTTCTTCTAGCACAAATAAATTTATCCTAGCAAGTTAGGGGGAAGAAAATAAAAGAAATAATGAAGAATCGACATCACCCAAATAAATCTTCAATTAAATTTTCGAGTCTTGGAATCGTTCTTTATGCTTCTTGCCTTCTTCTCTGCTCCAAAACCTCTATGAATGGGTTATGATGCATCCCCCCTCAATATGGACGGCTCTAGGGCTTTAAAAGACATCCCAAGATTTGTTTCCATGAGAATTTCAGTTATATAAAGAAATCAGAATTTTTTTTCCGAAATTGTATAATGCTATAGCATAGTACAAATCAATGTTATAGCATGGTTCAATGAAATCTAGCTCAGGAACTTGCTGAAAATGACCACGCGGCCGCATGGAAGATATAACTATGTTATTGCATAGTTCAAGTGAAAATTCATTCTTTGCATTTTGGTTCCTGAATTCTGTTTTCTAGTTTCTCAATTTCTTTTCTCATTTCGTCTTCTTTCAATACTTCATTCTTTCCCTCAATTAATTTTTGACTCTTTCACATCTTAATAAATTATTTATTTTAATAAAAAAAATTACTTCCATAATAAGTAATTCTTTTACTTAAAAGGTGAGGATAATAAATTCATTTGAAACAGAAACGTAGTAAAAAACAATTGATACTCATTTTGAGCTAAGCTAAACACGGTACACTAGTTTCATGTTTACTCAATCTAGATAGATTTACTAATTCAATTCATTGATTCTCTGGGATGATTCATTGATTGAGAATTCACAAAGGTAAAATAACGAAGTAAATACAAGGGATAGATGCCCTCTTGTGAATCAATCTAAAGTATGTAAATTTTATATACAAAATGCTTTTACATTGTCTACCCCTGGCAAAAACAACAAAGAATAACTTGGTGGGATTCAATTCTATATGTGGTTACTTAGCTATGTTCGATAATTTTAGAACATCACTTGTGATTAATATATTGTTCTTTATCTGATTTCACTCTCAAAAACAATTGTTTCAACTCATTTCATGGTCAATGGATTATTTCTCCATTGCTCTATTAAACTTCATTTGAAACAGTCTAGGAAAGAATACAAATTGTTAAACAATCAAAACAAGAATGAGTTTCTACTCATGCAACCAGAAATAGATCGCTATGGAATATATATACACTTTGATTCAATCTATGCTCTCTTTAATCTGCGAGACATAGGTTCTTTCTCAGTAAATGACAGGTGCACTTTTGATCTGATGTTTATGGCCTTCGTGGAGTTTTCCTCCGCTCTCTTTAGAACTTTCATTCTCCAAATGACTATCTGTTGAAACTACGAATACGAATGTGCCAATTTGGATATCATCAAGTAGTTTTAAGGGCTCCAAAACCTTAATCACTTCGCACATTTTAGGTCTAAGTTTCGGCTTATGGCTTAAGCATTGGTAAGCTAAGGCAGCAACTTTTTGAGCCCCCATTTCAGAGTACTGGCCTTCAAGTCTTGGATCCATTATTCTACTAAGCTTCCTAGGATTCTTCAACATAGGCCTGGTCCACTCTGCAAGGTTTCGTTCTTTATGATGACTGGTTTTGTGTACTGATCTTTTGCCAGTTAGAAGCTCCAAGAGTACTACTCCAAAGCTGTATACATCACTTGCTGCTGTCAAGTGACCTGCAAGAAAATCAATCCATTTTTTTAAGAGTCCTGTCGCATACTAGGCGTTTAAGCGATCAAAATGAAATCACACTATGTTTGGAATATTACATTGGCCAGTGCTAGACACGATTAATGAAGAAAAAGAAATTAAAAATCTTTAATTTTATTGTCCTTTATTATGCTTGTATTGCTACATATCAAATATGTCATAATTTTCATCAAGTCCCTGTTTGGTATCAATTAAAATCTCAAAGTTAACAATTAATTTTAACCACATATTTTACCAACTTTAATCAAAATTTACTAAAAATCTGATTTTTATCTCCACCAAATAAGGGCAAGTAGCATGGGAAGTAGTCACCTACCTGTCATAATATATTCAGGAGCAGCATATCCTCTTGTGCCCATAACACGCGTTGACACGTGCGAGTGATCTCCGTCTGGACCGTCCTTTGCCAGCCCAAAATCGGAGAGTTTGGCAGTGTAATCCTGGAAACATGATGATGGAGTTTCAAATAAGATATATGTATTTTTTTTTTTTTTGAAGAAAAATACAAGTTTTGGAGAAGTTGAGATGAGAAGAATGGTAAGAGTAACATACCGCGTCCAGCAAAATGTTAGAAGTTTTAAAATCTCTGTATATGACAGGCTTTTCAGCTTCATGAAGGAAAGCAAGTCCTTTTGCAGCTCCATCAGCAATTTTCATTCTTGTTGACCATGGAAGTGGAACCGAATATTCTGCATATATGAAATAAATTTGATTCTTAGTAATTAATCTTAACTCCATCAAGAAATTATTAAATGAAATCAAGATTGTACTTAACCTTAAAATAGTTGCATTCCTACCAAAAAAATTGTTTGTTTAATCTAATACAATTGGCGTATGAGCCATCAAACTTCCACATGGATAAAGTGTGTATGTGTGTGTATATATTATAAAATCAACAAAATATTTTTTTGAACTTGTCTTCTTCGAGGTCATCGATAACTTAGGGTCCGTTTGATTGGACTCATTTTTCGTGGAAGGTGAAAAACGTTTTTGTTGACCTCAAAAATTGCACCTATGAGTTGTCAACAGATCCCAGGGCCTTTCACGTCCGGTTCAGCCTTTGTTCCTGCACACTAGGACAAACCGTCAGTTGCACGTGGCCTTCTCCAAAGATGGGGGGGAGCCGGCCGCGCGCACTCCGACGATCAAGTCAGTTGGAGTGGAAATATATGAGTGTGGGAAGGCTAAAACGTGAGCCTCCAAGAAGTATAAGGGGGTCGGCCTTGGGGAGAACAGTAAAATATAGAGAGAATTGCTAAATAGTATTGAGAAGTCAATTTAGCATTACCTTCAAATGCCACAATGTGTGAGCTTATATAGTAAGATAGGGTGAGTAAGGACCGTTAGATGAGTGGACACGTGGCCTTATCTCAACGGCTGAACTTCTTGTCATAGACTTCAGTGCATTTAATGCTCTGTGACATCCTATGTTTGAACTCTGACACGCGGGATAGGTGCAGCCGTAATTGCAGCGTGTTGTCACATCATCCACTTGTTAGAAAGGGATCTTTTCCACCAGATCTTCTATAGGAGGGCCATACTGCGTACTGTTCACGTGACATGAGTTCGGTACCGCACAAGAGTTCGGTCACAAGGGGTTCATCAATGGAGGTTCGAAACTGTGGGTTCGTCCTCACCAGTTCGACATGGAGGGTTCGGATGGGCGGCAGACTGTGGATTCGGCCACGTGGTGTGTGTGTGGGCCCATTTGGGATTGCCCGTAACAACTAGTCCCCGAAGTCCATGTATGATTATTTATATAGTGCGTGGACTTGAAGTAAAGAAAGAAAAGAAAGGTGGCCGTAACAACTAGTCCCCGAAGTCCATGTATGATTATTTATATAGTGCGTGGACTTGAAGGCCTGACCGTGATGTCAATAGAAGAGGTGTCTGTTGTAGAAGAGGCGAAGCCATGATTGCCCGTAACATATTCAACTATCAGAAGATGTGTGACTCAATATTCACATTTCTTCAACATCACTTCAGCTATGACCAGTTACAACTAGCACTGTGAGAGCATCTCCTACTACTTTTAAGCGCCGAACACTTGTCTTATGTGATTTGAAGTGCTTTAGTGCTGGATCCTCGGCTAAGAGAGCCTGTTGTTGACGAGGCGTAGCCATGAAGGCGAGCCTGTTGTTGACGAGGCGAAGCCATGAAGGCGAGCCTGTTGTAGAAGAGGCGAAGCCATGAAGGCGAGCCTGTTGTTGACGAGGCGTAGCCATGAAGGCGAGCCTGTTGTTGACGAGGCGAAGCCATGAAGGCGAGCCTGTTGAAGAAGAGGCGAAGCCATGAAGGCGAGCCTGTTGTTGACGAGGCGAAGCCATGAAGGCGAGCCTGTTGTTGACGAGGCGTAGCCATGAAGGCGAGCCTGTTGTTGACGAGGCGAAGCCATGAAGGCGAGCCTGTTGAAGAAGAGGCGAAGCCATGAAGGCGAGCCTGTTGTAGAAGAGGCGAAGCCATGAAGGCGAGCCTGTTGTTGACGAGGCGTAGCCATGAAGGCGAGCCTGTTGTTGACGAGGCGAAGCCATGAAGGCGAGCCTGTTGTAGAAGAGGCGAAGCCATGAAGGCGAGCCTGTTGTTGACGAGGCGTAGCCATGAAGGCGAGCCTGTTGTTGACGAGGCGAAGCCATGAAGGCGAGCCTGTTGAAGAAGAGGCGAAGCCATGAAGGCGAGCCTGTTGTAGAAGAGGCGAAGCCATGAAGGCGAGCCTATATGATTTTGACGTTGACGCTGGTTTCCAAGGTGGAAAGATAATTACGGCGAGGGCAGTTACTTTTTTCGTATTACGCAAATATTTAATGCGTGATAATGATTACCGGGGACAGCTGGCGTATTGACTCGAGTCCTTTGTGCGTGCGATGCACGCGCTGATCGTGGCCTTTGATTCAAAAATAGTGATAGCGCCTTTTCATTTAAACGTCCCTGATGCAGGGACAGGTGTAGGGCTTGGATGAAAGGCCAGGGCTGATCCAATGGCTGGGACGAGACTCCATCTAGTATAAAAAGGGCTTTGTTCTTCATTTTCACGCTTTTCGCTTCGCGAGAGAAAAATTTTCTAAGTATTCCAGGTTCTTCCTTTCTGTCTTCGCGATACTCCGTCCAGTTGTTGCTCTTCTTTGCAAGCACCGGCTCCTCTCCTAGCTTTTCCAATCGTAAGTGTTAGGTGTAGTTCACTGCTTAGATTTCTTCTTTCTTTCAATCACAGAGACAACAATGGCATCGTCTTCAGGGAATATGGGTGTTGGGGGTTCTTTGGGAGATGAGGAGACTGCCACTTTATATGCAGAGGTTGGTATGTCCCCACCCATTCCCACTTCCAGAATAATGGATGCGATGGGGGGGACCCCACAGTGTTGCGATGATGCCGGAGGGGCCTATAAATTATAGGATGAGGTGGGGGGCATCCGAATGGGTTTCAAATGTAGAGGCGAGTGAGCTGGAAACATATAGGGAGAAGTATAGGATCCCTGAAACCATAGAGATGTTTGTACCGACCCCTGATGAGCGGGCCTGTTACCCTAGGGAGGGGTGTGTGGCGGTTAGCGAAGCCATCTTGGCAGGGGGGTTGAGGTTGCCCCTGCACCCCTTTTTTCGATATATTCTTAGGCAGTACAACCTGGCTCCGACCCAACTTGTACCGAATGCATGGAGCCAACTGGCAGGGGCTTTCCTTTTGTGGAAGGAGGTCACTCTTGGTGAGGATATGCCCCCCCACGTTTTTCAAACACTTTTTCAGCCCCGAGCCTCGAGTGGGGGCGATTCGTGCAGGGGGTGGTATTGTATTAACCCCTGGGGTTCGCACTCCCCCTTCATCTGGGGCACTCCTTCTTCAATTAAGAACTGGAAGTCCTCTTGGTTCTGGATAAGGGGTCGCTGGCAGACAGTGGAGGGGGATGCAGTCCCAAAGATAACCGTGCCGACCCATTACCACGAGTATAGTGAGTGTAGTCCGTGGTTATTTATTTGTTTTGTTACCTTGCATTTTTTGGTGTTTCTGATTCCAGAATTTTTTAGTTCCTGCAGATCGGTTCGAACTTGAACCTTGCGAGTGGGCCGTTGTGAGGGCCATATACGAACTGCCATCGGAGAAGAGGGATTTCAAGAACGTTATAGCCAAACGAGCCCCATTCGTGACACACTTGCTGATGTCGACCCGCGGTAAGATCCGACCCCATTCTACATTCCGAGGCTGATTTTGTGCTGTGTTTGCTAACCTGCTTTGGTTCGGTTGCAGAGCAACATTTGAACAAGGAGTATGTGAAGCCAGACATGTTTCACATGCGTCGCCTTGCCGAGGCGAAGAATAAGAAACCTCTGAGCACGGGTTCGGCAACATACAAGAATCAGAGGGAAGAACTGAGCCGTTTATCGAAGGCTCATCCGCCTCCCCCTCCAGAAAAGAAAGTGGAGGCTAAAGGGAAAGAAAAAGCCGAACCTTCTGCTGGGGGGGTGCCAAAGAAAAGGCGGCTGGTTTTGACTAAGAATAAGGGTCCTCCTCCTCCATCACGTCAAACTTCAATAGAAGAGTCCTTGAGGGAGCCCATTAATGTGAAGCCGTTGAACTCTTTGCCTGTGATTGACATTGATGAAGGCAATGAGGAGGAGGCTGGTTTGGTTAGGAAGAAGCGGGGGCGTCAGAATAGGATGGAGGGCCCTACAGAGTTTAAGGCTCCAGACTTTCTCGATGGCCGAACTGATGAGATTGCCCCCGAGGCGTTGGAGATGCTGCCAGCCGAAGCCCAAGCAGCAGCTAGGACCAATTACAAGTATTGGACTGACAAGTATGCATCCTATGCTGAGACTTGCGAATTCACTGACATGTTGGAGGCTGGACTGGCAATGCAGGCTCGGTCCCAAGGCTTCATTTTTAACGCCCAAATGGATATGAAGAGGCTGCAGGACCGGAACCGTCAGCTGGAGGAGAGGACTGCCAATGCTGAGTTGGAAGCTGCAAAATTGAAGGCAGAGGCCTCGACGGCAGATGAGGTCATTGAAGCCTTGAGGGCCAAGCAGGAGGAGTTGGAGGCCAAAGTTGGGAAAGTCTCCTCAGAAAATGCTGAACTTAAAGAGGAGGTTCACCTGTGCAAGTCTGAAGTTAATGCACTTACGAAGCGAGTGGAGAACTCGGATAACTTACAGAAGATTGCTTCGACAGCACTGGAGGTGGCCAACGAAGATAGGGCGGCTCTGAGGGCCCAAGTGACCGACCTGACTGCTGAGGTTGCAAGTTTGAAACAGCAGTTGGTTGAGGCGGGGGATGCTGCAGTGGAGAATTATGTTGCCCACTTTCATGAAACTGCAGAGTATGACGGCCTTGGTTTATACTGGAGGAATGTTGCCTATGGTGAAGTTCTTGCAAGGGTTGCAGAACTTCACCCAGAGGTGGACCTTACTGCCGTGAGGGAGGAGTTCATTCCTGCCGAACCCTCCACTCCTGCTGATGAAGTGGTTGAAGAGGTTGCTGAAGAGGTGGTGGAGGTTGTGGATGGAGGAAAGTAGTTTTTTGGTGGTGTTGTTTTTTTTTTTTTTTTTTTTTTTTTTTTGAAGTGAAATAGTTGTACTTAACCGGATTCGTCATTTTCTAATGGAGCCATTCTTTGTATTTTTTCTCCTCTTTGTCGCATTGATTCGACTTTCGCCATGTATGACCTCGTTGAGTAGCTTTCGAACTGATGATAGGTAACAACTTAGATAAGTTATTAAAGAAGTCGCATGGGTTCGCCATGGTAATAACTCAGATGACACTTGTAATATTAACTATCATGCCGAACCGTTAAATTGTATATTAACCAATTTAAATAAGGCTTGTTGAATACCGTGGGTTATTAGCCACACACAAGCCGTGCCGAACCGTTTTACTTGGGATTTGTAGGGTGCCAGACTTCTTAAAACAGAAGGTGCTACAAAGTGAAACGGTTCGTCTAATAGCTCATCCAGTAAATTGTATATTAATCAATTTAAATAAGGCTTGTTGAATACCGTGGGTTATTAGCCACACACAAGCCGTGCCGAACCGTTTTTTAACTTGGGATTTGTAGGATGCCAGACTTCTTAAAACAGAAGGTGCTACAAAGTGAAACGGTTCGTCGAATAGCTCATCCAGTAAATTGTATATTAATCAATTTAAATAAGGCTTGTTGAATACCGTGGGTTGTTAGCCACACAGAAGCCGTGCCGAACCGTTTTAACTTGGGATTTGTAGGATGCCAGACTTCTTAAAACAGAAGGTGCTACAAAGTGAAACGGTTCGTCGAATAGCTCATCCAGTAAATTGTATATTAATCAATTTAAATAAGGCTTGTTGAATACCGTGGGTTGTTAGCCACACAGAAGCCGTGCCGAACCGTTTTAACTTGGGATTTGTAGGATGCCAGACTTCTTAAAACAGAAGGTGCTACAAAGTGAAACGGTTCGTCGAATAGCTCATCCAGTAAATTGTATATTAATCAATTTAAATAAGGCTTGTTGAATACCGTGGGTTGTTAGCCACACACAAGCCGTGCCGAACCGTTTTAACTTGGGATTTGTAGGATGCCAGACTTCTTAAAACAGAAGGTGCTACAAAGTGAAACGGTTCGTCGAATAGCTCATCTAGTAAATTGTATATTAATCAATTTAAATAAGGCTTGTTGAATACCGTGGGTTGTTAGCCACACACAAGCCGTGCCGAACCGTTTTTAACTTGGGATTTGTAGGATGCCAGACTTCTTAAAACAGAAGGTGCTACAAAGTGAAACGGTTCGTCGAATAGCTCATCCAGTAAATTGTATATTAATCAATTTAAATAAGGCTTGTTGAATACCGTGGGTTGTTAGCCACACACAAGCCGTGCCGAACCGTTTTAACTTGGGATTTGTAGGATGCCAGACTTCTTAAAACAGAAGGTGCTACAAAGTGAAACGGTTCGTCGAATAGCTCATCCAGTAAATTGTATATTAATCAATTTAAATAAGGCTTGTTGAATACCGTGGGTTGTTAGCCACACACAAGCCGTGCCGAACCGTTTTTAACTTGGGATTTGTAGGATGCCAGACTTCTTAAAACAGAAGGTGCTACAAAGTGAAACGGTTCGTCGAATAGGGTTCACAACAGTTGAAACAATGAAAAACGGCAAAGCTCCATTCCATAAGTGAGAAAGTAAACACAAAATAGAGGAGGCTATGAACATATGCCTCGATAACTGGACAGTGAAGAAAAGAAGATTACTGATAGTAGACCCTTAGGTGCTCAACATTCCAGGGGTGGGGCTGCAACTTCCCATCAAGAGTTTCGATCCTGAAAGTACCTGCCCTGATCTCTTCGGTTATGCGGTAGGGGCCTTCCCAATTTGGGCCAAGGGTTCCGACGCCGGGTTCCTTAGAATTTAGGAAAACTCTTCTCAGCACGAGGTCGCCCCTTCTGAAAGATCTCTTTTTCACTTTCTTGTTATAATACTTCGTCATCTTCCTTTGATAAGTGGCGAGCCTAACCTGTGAGGCGTCCCTTCTTTCCCCCAGAAAGTCCAGCTCGCATCGCCTGATTTCCTCGTTGGAGATCTCATTGAAGTGTAAGCGACGAGGCGATGGCAACCCTACCTCAACGGGGCTCATCGCCTCTGCACCATATGCCATGGAGAAGGGGGTTTCACCTGTTGCAGTCTTGCTGGTGGTGCGTATCGCCCATAATACATGGGGTAGTTCGTCCACCCAGGCCCCCTTCGATGCATCAAGCTTCTTTTTCAGAATCTGCTTGATTGTTTTGTTTACAGCCTCTACCTGGCCATTTGCTTGGGGGTGGTGTGGAGAAGAAAAGTGTTTCCTGATTCCGAGCTCTTCGCACATCTCCCTGACTTTCTTATTGTCGAACTGCCTTCCATTGTCAGACACAAGTGAATAGGGAATTCCGAACCGACATATGATGTTCTTCCATACAAACTTCGAGGTGTTCGCTTCGGTGATCTTTGTCAAGGGTTCGGCCTCCACCCACTTGGTGAAATAGTCTATAGCCACAATTGCATGTGAAGCACCTCCCTTTCCTTTAGGAAGCGGACCTATCAGGTCGATGCCCCATTTGGCGAAGGGCCACGGGCTAGATACAGCAGTCAACTCTTGAGATGGTTGACGTTGGATGGAGGAGAAGCGCTGGCACTTATCACAAGCGCGGACGAACTGGATGGCATCCTTTTTCAGCGTTGGCCAGTAGTACCCTTGTCTAAGTATCTTATAGGCTAGGGCCGGACCGGCGGTATGGTTTCCGCAGACCCCTTCATGGACTTCCCTCAAAACATAGTTGGCCTCATCACCCCCGGTGCATCTTAGAAGGGGCATCGAAAACCCCTTTTTATACAGCACTTCGTCCTGGAGCACGTAATATGCGGCTCGACGCCTTAGCTTCTGGGCTTCTTCTTTGTCCTCAGGGAGGGTTTGATCTTTTAGGAAGGCGACGATTGGCCGCATCCAGAGAGGGGTTCCTTCTATCCACATAACCTCTTCCCCTTTGGCTATGGACGGTTGGGCGAGGTGTTCAATGGGCACCATCTTAAGGAGTTCAGCATCTTTACTGCTAGCCAACTTAGACAGGGCATCCGCATGTGTGTTTTCGGACCTTGGAATTTGCACAAGGTCGAACTTTTCAAAATGGGAAACGAGTTCTTTGACCTTCTTCAGGTAAGAAGCCATGTTTTTGTCTTTTGCCGCATAATCCCCTCTCACTTGGCTAACCACTAGCTGCGAGTCACTACTGGCGGTTAACCTTCTTATCTGCATTTCCCTTGATAATTTTAAGCCTGCCAAGAGGGCTTCATATTCTGCAGCATTGTTCGAAGCCTTGAATCCGAACCTAATGGCACTGCAAAGTCTGTGTCCCTCCGGACTCAACAAAATAACCCCTGCTCCCGAACCGGTATCACCGGAAGAACCGTCAGTGAAAAGGCTCCAAGTTGGGGGTTCTGCCTCTTCAATTTCTGTATCGACTTGCAGTCCAGAGAATTCGACTATGAAATCTGCCAGTGCCTGTCCTTTCACCGAGGCCCTTGGTTTGTATGAAATGTCGAACTCACTCAACTCAATGGACCACTTCATTAGCCTTCCAGAGGCGTCCGGCTTTTGCAAGATTTGCTTGAGGGGGAGGGTCGTCAAGACATGGATGCTATGGGCCTGAAAGTAAGGCCTCAACTTTCTGCAGGCGGTCATAAGTGAAAAGGCGAGCTTTTCCATGTCTGAATATCGAGATTCTGCAGGGGTGAAAGCCTTACTTACATAGTAGACAGGCAATTGAGTACCTTCCTCCTCCCTCACAAGAACCGAACTCACGGCGTCAGCTGATACGGCTAAGTATATTGATAGGGCTTCTCCCTCTTTGGGCTTGGAGAGGAGGGGGGCTTGCCCAAGGTGCTTCTTCAGCCCTTGGAAAGCCGCTTCGCACTCCTCATTCCACTGGAACTTCTTCCCTCCTTTTAGGACTTTGAAGAAAGGAAGGCATTTTTATCCGTCGCCTTCGAGATGAACCGGTTTAACGCAGCGAGCCGACCTGTGAGGCTTTGCACCTCTTTTGGTTTGTGGGGGGACCTCATATCTAGCAGGGCCTTAATCTTATCAGGATTAGCCTCGATCCCTCTTTGATTTACCATGTAGCCCAAGAACTTCCCGGAGGCTACACCAAAGGCACACTTCTGGGGATTCAGCTTCATTTGAAATTTTCGCAAAACTTCGAAGGCTTCGGTAAGATGCTCAATATGATCTTCAGTTTCGAGGCTCTTTACCAACATGTCGTCCACATAAACCTCCATTGTTTTGCCCAAGAGATTTGCAAACATGCGGTTCACTAACCTTTGGTATGTGGCCCCTGCGTTTTTCAAACCAAACGGCATCACTCGGTAGCAGTAAAGACCTCGATCCGTAATGAATGAGGTGTTTTCCTCGTCCGGTGGGTACATGGGGATCTGATTGTATCCAGAATAGGCGTCCATGAAGCTCAGTAGTTTGTGTCCGGCGGTGGCGTCCACAAGTTGGTCAATCCTTGGAAGTGGGAAACTGTCCTTTGGGCAGGCCTGATTTAGGTTGGAGAAGTCTATGCAGACCCTCCACTTGCCATTATGCTTCTTTACCAGTACGGGGTTCGACACCCACTTCGGGTAGGTCGCTTCACGGATGAACCCATTGCTTACCAGCTTATGAACCTCTTCTTTCAGGGCTTCATACCTTTCTGGGTTCAGCGTCCTCCTCTTTTGTCGGTGTGAAGTGAACTTGGGGTCGATGTTGAGGTGGTGGCAGCTGACTTTGGGGTCGATGCCCACCATGTCTCCATGCTTCCATGCAAAAACATCCAAGTTTGCAAGGAGGAAGTTCTTCAATAGCCCCTTCTGTTCACTCCCCAACTCTTTCCCAACTTGCAGGACCCTGGTGGGGTCGTCAGGATCCACCTGGAAAGGCTCCAGTTCCTCGACTGGGGCAGCCTGAGAGTTGGATTCCGTAATCCTCGGATCCAAAACGGTATCCACGCCGCCTTGTTCAGGGGGGATTTCTTTCTATGGCCGCACTTACCATTTCGACGTCTTTCCCTTCTTCAGGGGCCGACCCTTCTGCAGGGACGTCGATCATTTCTGTATCCAAGTATATCATGTTTGTGCTGCGGGGTTCGGATTTTCGCAGGGAGTTCAGGTAGCACTTCCTCGAACCCATTTGGTCGCCTCGTAGAGTGGCGATACCCCTGTCAGTGGGGAACTTCATGCACAGGTGGTGAATGGATGTTACAGCCCCTAACTCGTTCAACGCGGGTCGACCCAAGACTCCATGATATGCTGACCTGTGGTCCACCACCAAAAACTCCATGCGGTGGTGGGCTGTGAAGGGGGGGGTTCCCATTTCCACAGTCAACGTGATCCTCCCCCTGGGGATGATGCTATCCCCAGTGAATCCGTACAATGGGGCTGTCATTGGGGTAGGATCGAAACCGACCTTCATCTTATCAAATGCGGTGCCAAAAAGTATGTTGACCGAACTCCCGTTGTCCACAAGCATACGGTTCAAGCCATTTCTGGCTATTATAGCCCTTACTACCAAGGCATCGCAATGGGGGTAGTGGACATCAGCCGTATCTTCTTGCGTGAATGTGATTGGCAGGAGGGTGTGAGTCCCACGGTATGACCCGTTGACGGAATAGCTTGTCATGGGGGAGTCTTTGGCTTCCCTGGCATAATTTCTCTGAGCGTTCCTAGACTCTCCCCCAATGTGGGGTCCTCCGATTATAGTATCTATTTCCCTGATGGGGTCCAGTTCTGCGTTGGGATGGGCTTCTCTTTGCCTCTGTGTACTCCTTGGACGGTCCCTAGGCCTGTCGTTTCTTCGACGAGGCGATCGGTCCCTTGTTTGCCTTCCTTGTTCCCCATCTCTGGGTTCGGGATCTCTCCTTTCCCTGCTGGCAGTCCTCAAATTTTGGTTCGCAGGACCTCTAGCCTCACTCCGACCCGTCTGTCCTTGGTTCGGGGGCCTCGTCAAACAGTTGCTGTCACTGTGACCGAATGTCCTATGGTATGTGCAATAGGGCCTATTCCTAGGTCCGTTGCCTCTTCCTCTGCCCCTCCCCCTTGAGGAGCTTGGTTGCATATCTCCACTGGGACCCACTTCCTCATATGCCAGTGAGGGTACGGCGTTTAGAGTGGCTGTGGCCAGTGCTTGGCCTGATGTAGGGGCCACTGTTTGCCCTGCTTGGGTCCACTGCTGGGTTACCAAGTGCGACACAGGGCCTCGTCTTTGTCTTTGAGTGGGTGGCAGCCCCAAAGAGGTCCTGTTGCGGTGGTCAATCAATTCCTCGTTGACTATTTCGCTCCTCATCATTTCCACAAGGGCATCATAAGTAGTGGGGTTTCTGTTTCGCACATCTCTCCAAAAGAGAGTATTCATGTTAAGTCCGCCTCTGAGTGCCGATAGGGCCTCCCTATCCGTTACCTGCTCGCAATAAGTCATTTTCATCAGTGAAACGAGCCAAATAGCTCTTCAACGTTTCACCCGCCTGCTGCCTCATGTCCTGAAGCCTTTGTATAGGAGCCTCTCCTTCTTTACTAGACAGGTATTGATTTAAGAAGGCTTTCTTGAGGTCGGGCCAGCTTCTGATGCTTCCTGCAGGTATGCGGTTGTACCATATTTCGGCAGAACCTGTGAGAGTGAGGTGGAATGCTCTACATTTCAACGCCGGTGTGGCTCCTCTTAGAGCCATGTGTGTTTTGTAGTTGTTGAGGTGCTTAGCCGGGTCTCCTTTGCCTTCATATTTTTGGAATCTTTGGGGGCACAAAATGACTGGGGACGTGTGCATTTCTTAGCTCGCGTGAGAATGGCAAGCTATCATCATCATCATCATCGAGCTCAAAGGACCTACAAGGGCTGCTAGATTCCCCTTCTTCCGCCTGATACCGAGGCGGTTGAGCGGTTCCTGCCAAGTTTTGCTGGTTCGCAGCGTCCCTCCTTTCACGCCTATTCCTAGGCTGGCGAACCTCCTGGGGCTCCTGTTGCTCCTGTCGCCTCACATTGGGAGGGGGTCGCTGGGGCCTATTCCTAGGCCCTGATGTGCCAATTCTGTCAAACACACTAGTAGACCTCCTTGGCTCCGGGTCTCGTGCGTATTCAGGAGGGAAGTTTCCCCCCCCTTGAAGGGGGTCCCCGCCGAGGTGGGTGTGGATGTGAGCTGAAGATGTATCCATGCCTACCTCCCTTTCCAGGGGGCTCGGTTCCCTTGCATGTTGTGCGGAAATTTCGGCTTCGTCATCCTGTTGATAGGCCTCATGATGGGGGGGTTGGTATCCAGCCTGCCCATGCATTTTTGTAGAAGCAGCTGCTGCATGGCAGCGTTTTGTTCTGTTAAGTTCCTCATGTTTGCTGCCATTTCTCCTACCTCCCTAACTAGGCGTGCTGTTGTACCGCCCCGTCTGTGAAGGTGATGGGGTCTCCGCATGTTGACGTTTGTTCGGAGAACCTCTTCTTCAGAGGCCTCCTGTTGACGGCTTCTGTCACGGGAGTCCCCCCGTTGGTGGCTTTGGCTATGAGAACCGTAGTTACTGGAACTCATTGCTACAGCAAATTCCGAACTTGCGGTTAAAATCAGTGGGAGGGGCTTTTTCCTTCGTTTCTTTTTCTAGAAACCTGAACCTTTCTCCAAGGCTAGGCTTTTGCTTCCTTTCGACTGGCTTCCTCCACTAGGATGTTCGTGGTTATAATGTGTGGTTTCCCACAGACGGCGCCAATCTGTTGACCTCAAAAATTGCACCTATGAGTTGTCAACAGATCCCAGGGCCTCTCACGTCCGGTTCAGCCTTTGTTCCTGCACACTAGGACAAACCGTCAGTTGCACGTGGCCTTCTCCAAAGATGGGGGGGAGCCGGCCGCGCGCACTCCGACGATCAAGTCAGTTGGAGTGGAAATATATGAGTGTGGGAAGGCTAAAACGTGAGCCTCCAAGAAGTATAAGGGGGTCGGCCTTGGGGAGAACAGTAAAAATATAGAGAGAATTGCTAAATAGTATTGAGAAGTCAATTTAGCATTACCTTCAAATGCCACAATGTGTGAGCTTATATAGTAAGATAGGGTGAGTAAGGACCGTTAGATGAGTGGACACGTGGCCTTATCTCAACGGCTGAACTTCTTGTCATAGACTTCAGTGCATTTAATGCTCTGTGACATCCTATGTTTGAACTCTGACACGCGGGATAGGTGCAGCCGTAATTGCAGCGTGTTGTCACATCATCCACTTGTTAGAAGATCTTTTCCACCAGATCTTCTATAGGAGGGCCATACTGCGTACTGTTCACGTGACATGAGTTCGGTACCGCACAAGAGTTCGGTCACAAGGGGTTCATCAATGGAGGTTCGAAACTGTGGGTTCGTCCTCACCAGTTCGACATGGAGGGTTCGGATGGGCGGCAGACTGTGGATTCGGCCACGTGGTGTGTGTGTGGGCCCATTTGGGATTGCCCGTAACAGTTTTCTTTCTTTTACTATTCACCTGTTTGATTGCACTAATTTTTCAGGGAAAATGTTTTCCAAGGTACAAACGATTGATGTACAAAAGCTAGAAAACGTTTTTTCACCATATTGGTGGGAAAACGTTCCAGTTTTTTGACAATTTTTTTTTTTTTTTTTTTAGCAATTGGAAGTAAAAAATTTATCCATTTAATTGACAATTTGCGTAAAAAACAAAGTCAAACGAAAAATTTGCCAAGTGAAAAATTATACCAATCAAACACCATTAATTACAATTCCCTGTAAAATAAATTCTAGGCAATTCAATTCCCCGCCATCCATTTTCTTTCTACCCATTTTCCACCCTTCCAATCAAATGCACCCTTAATATACTTGTCACATGCAAATTGCAATAGAAGTGAAAATATGCATGAACCGATCTGTGTGTACTATTTTTTACACAGCTCGATACACAGTCCTCTAATAACATGGAGTGAATCCGAACTTAAAATAACATTAAATCAGCTCGACTCCATCTCTATGTGAAGGATTGTGTACAAAATTGTACAGAAAAAATTGTACAAACAGGTTTTTTCATTATGCATTAGGTGAATGTGATCAACGTGGCGGTCAAAATTAATAAACAAATATGTTGACAAGTTCACGCGTAGAACAATAGTATCAACCATCCACAGGGAATAATATACAATTATTGACCCTCCCCAATTAATAAGTAATCTTTTTGCAACTTGATATAATTTGATACAGTAAAATGACCGAGGTGAGTTACAGCTAGTTGTCACCTATTCTACAGCATGAATTAAGCCCTTTTTAGCCTACTTTTTTGGAAAATAGGTTTTGAGATAGGATTAAACTAAATGTATCGATCTCTCCCCTCTCACAAAACGTGGGCCTCGCGTAAATATAAAAATTCAGAAATGTGGTCCTCACTTCTTATTCTTATTAGTAAGTAAATGATTATGTAAAATAATTATGCACATGTATTATTGTCCCTTGAGATAATAAATTTTTTTTTTTTGAAAAAAAAATTGTTCATTTTGTCTATCATAATATCATTCTTCATTATTATTAATTTTTCTTTTTAAAACTCATTATCAACTAGGAATGCTACTTTGACAGAAAGTGGTTGATATATGGAATGACATAATGTTAGTTGACAAGATGTGATTTGAAGAAAAAATTGATTATGTTTAAAACAGTCACATGATGAAGTGTCATATGATATTTAGTCAACTATTATGTCAATGATTATGCTATTGTAGCATGATTATTTTAAATACATATTCTCATAATAAAATATTTTACACATAAATTTAAAAAAAAAATTTCTTACGATTTTTCGTGTAAATTTTACGATAAAATGTGATTAAAAATGAGTTTTAGAAAAAAAAAATGTTTTGAGAAAAATGGAGAGCAGGTTGAGCAAGAAACTTGTAAAGAACTATAAATTCTTCAATAAAAATAAATAAACAAGAGAGCATGAACACAAATGATCAATGGAGTTTGTGTACCCTTGAGAATGTTATTTTAAGTAAAATAATTTAATTATTTTGAAACTAATGCATCAAAAAAATAGATTACTTATGTTTACGTACTTTTGAAGAGTTGATTTTCGAGGCTGCCTCGAGGCATGTATTCATATACAAGAAGCCTGTGTTCTTCTTCACAACAGTATCCAATCAGCTTCACCAAATGTGAATGTCTCAATTCACCAAGAAAAATCACTTCAGTCTGTTGATCATGAACATAATCTCAATTAATTAATTAAATCCAGCACTATTAAACAAAAAATTTATGAACGAAATTCTAAAATTATATACCAGCCATTCTCTATGACCTTGTGCACCGTCCAAGTTCAGGAGCTTGACTGCCACAGGCTGGGCCTTCAAACCGGGCCTAAGTCTGTCATCAATGAATCCCTTGTGGACCGGTCCGAACCCTCCTTCACCGAGAAAATTACTCGATGAGTAGTTCTGAGTAATCACCTTCAGTTCTTGAAGGGTAAATACATAAAGATTGGAGCCTGCTAAAGAAGCAGATAGATCTTCAGATAAAGTTGAACTGCCTAAATCTGATATTGAAATCCTTCGATATGAAGACTGTTTCTTGTAAACAGCTTCTTTTGGCTGTGGATTATTAGGGCACTTGTCAATCTTTAAACAGCTGGAAAAAACTCCTTGAAATTTCATCTTCTTCTTGATCACTGTCATTCAGCACAAAAATAATTCAAAAGCGTAGTGCTGTTCTTCAAGAGAAAGATTAAAGATTTGATGAGTAAGAAAAATGGGATGTGATTGAAATGTGCAAAGGTTTATATATAATAACACACAGACACAGCTAGTTGAATAGAAAATGACTAGACACAAAACGTACTGAGACAGCTGGTTTTATATAAGAAAATGATTTATATATACGCAGACAAACACAGCTGGCTGGTTGAATGGAGCTGCGAAGGCTGGCTGCTGATCCCTTTTGACTAACACATGTATTGCATTATAATTTGTGTAATTTTATTGGAGAATTTTAGGCGATAGTTATTAAATTCCAATTATTTAAAGGGATTTCTTGAGCCATCTCTAGAACGTGTCTCCCCTGACGCGGGATCAGCATAAAAAACACGAAAATTTCGCTGAATGTTGATTTTGTCAACTTTGACTTTTCTAACAAAGAAAAGATTTCATTAAAACTATTTTGGCGCAATGTCAGTAGCTAGATTTATTAGCATAATTACACTAGAGTTCCCTACTTCTTCCATATTGTCATATTTATTAGCATGATTTCATTAAAAACAGCTTACAAATTCTCATAATTACACTAAAGTTCCCTACTTCTTACATACTAGTTTAATGTCGGTGCAATGCACGGATTCCGTTATTTTTAAGGTAATGTTAGTGTGTCGAATGTTAATTATTGACGGGAGATGATCGTTGATTGAGGTCAGCAAAATTAACTTAATTTGATGAGGTAAATTTTCATATGATTTGACCTACAAAATACAGTAATTTAGCATTCAAAAAGTGTTAAGAAATGAAGAAAAGTCAGTGTGTACATGACATTGAAGGCTTTCAGTAGATATTTTCTTAAAAAATGAAATCAATTCAATCATATGTAGATAGCGCAATATCATAGACAGCAAAAGAAACATGTGATAAGAAGCCATGTTTTTAAAGTTACTTTTCCAGAAAGTAATTTTACACTATGTTCTGTTAGGGCCTGTTTGATTGGTCAAGTTTTTCGTGAAAGGTGAAAAATGTTTTCCTGTTTTTTACTATTCACCTGTTTGATTGAACTAATTTTCCAGGGAAAACGTTTTTCAACGTTTTCCAAGATATAAGCGGTTGATGCACAAAAGTTAGAAAACATTTTTTCACCATATTGGTGGGAAAACGTTTTCCAACTTTTTTACAATTTTTTTTAATTTTTTTTTACACATTCCAAAGTCAATGGTAAAAAAATTTATCCATTTAATTGACAATTTACGTAAAAAATAAAGTTAAATAAAAAATTTGTCAGGTGAAAAATTATACCAATCAAACACTATTAATTACAATTCCCTGTAAAACAAATTCTAGGCAATTTAATTCTCTGTCATACATTATCTTTTCATCCATTTTCCACCATTACAGTCAAGCGGACCTTTTGTGAAAAAGGTAACTTTGCTCAACAAATCCAAAGATTTTCAAAGAGCATATCCAATATAACAAAAGATGGGATCAAATCTGATCTAAAATGACTTTCTCAGTGAATATGTAGTTTGTTATAATATCAAATATTTTGCTGATGCCAGATAGTTGAATGAATTGACCTAAACGAATCAATTAAAAGATAAATGCAGTAGGAAGAATCCTCATCCCAAACAACCTGTTCGAAATTATGTATTTTCTGCACCCAAACTTCAATGTACTACAAACAAGAGCAAATGTAAAGTTGCTTACTTCCCATTAGCAGTTTCTCCAGAAAGCATAATTGCATCAACACCCTCTCTAACAGCAAATGCAATATCTGATCCCTCTACTCTCGTAGGTATGTGATGAATTATCACCCTCTATTAGGGGTGTAAGCGGTTCGATTTTATCGATTTTTGAAAGATTTTCAAACCAAACCGTTTACACCGATTTGAGAAAATTCCAAACCTAAACCAAACCGTTTTGAACGGTTTGAAAAAAACTCAAACATAAACCTAACGGTTTGGTCCGATTTTAAACCTCTGATTTCGCTGTATATTTTTTTGTCTATCTACTTTTATGTCATTAATTCATTGAATTCAATATATATTTATATCTTACAAGCAATATATCTAAAACAAACTAAATATATCTACTATAAATTTAAATACCAACTAAATTAAAGTAAAATCATAATAAATTAAAATATATTTTTTTGTTCGCCTTTTTTGGGCTAATGATGTTTCGATAACATTACAATACAAGTTTACTAAACTAAATATAAGGCTCAAAAAACATAATGATGTCCAACAAGACCTCTTGATTATCACATTTGAAAAAAAATGTTACTGATTAGATAGAGAGAATAACCAACCACAATAATAAAATAATTGTTTGTAATATCTAAATATAACAATTACACAAACTTATCATTTTATGTTGTTACGAACTCAGGTTCTTACATATACTCAAACATCAATTAGTGTCACACGTGATTCATTGTCTGCATAGTCAGACAAATGCATTCATTACATATAATAGTATTAGATACTAGATAGATAAGAGAATTTTCAAAAATATGACAATAGAAAATATAAATCACCTGCTACAACTTTCATTGAATCATCTAATGCCTCCACTTCATCTAAATATTGGCACAGCACTATAGGTTCCTTCTTAGTTTGCAACCAATTCTTTTAGCATATACAAGCATCAACCATCATTGCACCTAATGAACTCCTAAAGTAATCAAGTATCCGACCTCCAGTTGAGAATGCAGACTCAAAAACTTTAGAAATTTTAATCGCTAATACATTTTTGACAATTTGGGAGACAAACTTATACTTATGAGCATTTATTTTCCACCACAATAAAATGTTGAATGGCTTCTCAGTCAAATTTTCACATCGGTCGGACAAGTAATCTATCAAATCATTTTTTTCCAACATGGGTGGGCGAAGGCAGCGGAGGCGAGATCGCGTTGCGTGGAAATGAGAATGAAATTGTTAGGTTTTGAATTTGATTCAATTGAAATTAGAAATGTATGGGTTATGAGTTTCTGGTTTTCTGCTTCTGCCGTATGAACTTATGGGTTTGGGCCATTTACCATTGGACTTGGGTAGTTGAGCTAGAAGTTCGGCTAGAAAATTATATATTCCTATTGGTTTAAAAACATAAAATTGAGATTATTATAATTTATATATAAAGTATAAATTAGTATTATTGAGTAATAATAATAATTTGAAATTTTGGATGAATTTTCAAAAAAAAAATTATTTTTTTCGCAGGTCTGATTTGGTTTTAAACCGCATTTAAAATTCTCAAATTCAAACCAAACCATTTTGTTGACGGGTCCACGTGGTACCAAACCGACGATTTCTAAAATGCGATTTCGGTTCGATTTTTCTGTTTGACGATTTTTGCTTATAGTCCTATCGTCTATGACAGCTTTCCCCATACTATGGCATAGCCTGATTATCTCTTCCTACAATTCATGCTAGATTGTTATCTTAGTAAGCAAAATACATTACCATGTGGCTTCCTCGTGGAAACATTCAATCACCCAAGTCCCCTCCAGCCATACTGAACTGTAAGGGGGCCAAAAGAAGAATGTTTCCAAAATAATCACACAAAAAGATAGGAAGCTCTTTTGGCTCCAATAAATTACTCCATTTCCAACAAAGTATAATCTCAACATGCTATTGTTTGCATAGTTTCCATTCCATGTGGCCCAAAAGGCGATGAGGGGTGCCCTCGTATGTGTTTTTTGTTCTCATTTTTACAAGATTATTACATCATTTTGCTAAAGCCAAATCACAGTTACTAAATCCTAAACTACCATATAATTAACCACATGAAACAACCCAAATCAACATGAAGGCAGGAGCCTTGTACAGTAATAGTTTTATTTTAACTCAAATATCCAAATATATACTCCTATAATTACTCCATTTGATGCAGTTATGATTGAATGTAAGTTCGGTATGGAATCTGCACTTTCAATTTTTGCAATGACATGAATATCCGAACCGTCATCTGCATGAAAAAGGATACACAACTCTGTAAGTTAAATTTTTCCATACTTAATAGCATAGTATACAAATGGACAGGTTGTAATACTTTACTGATAATCCTTCAATCCCTGGATTACAGCCGTATCTTTAACAAAGGAAACGGTATATAGGTCATTTTTGTTGTCAATTCCAAATTTGATGTCATCCCAGTCTTTCTCTGTTGCATGGAAGAACAAAAGGTCATGAATTGCAAAACAATATTCAAGCTCCTCATATTCATCTCTCAATAAGCCACAAAAACAACTGGATAAAAAAGAAAAGTAATTCTTTATCATTAAATTTCAATAAAATTCATAAACTCTCAAACATTCAATAGCTGAATTACTGTAAGCAAAACGCATATGGCATTTTTCTCATCACAAATCAAACTGACGAGTTTCTTCTACCAAAAAAAAAATGAAAAAGAAAAAGAAATTGTTTAGTGTAAGAGACGGTTCGAGTCTTATCTTCTTGGAACAGATCTTGCTAGGGCTGTGTTTTTGAAACTCAATAATCAGCAGTTTTGGATAATTCAGAATGAATCAAATCTCCCAAATAGGATTCAAACATACAACCAAGGATCAAATAGGAAAGGATATTCGAAGCATAGGACTATAATTGAATATAGGATCAACCAACATTTATCCAATACCATTCACCAAATCGTGGCCATATCAAAAGTGTCCAACTCTTCACTAATTATAGACAAATAAAATTAGATCACATAAAAATTGTACAACTAATTATTATATCCTTGATTTAAGATATTTAATTACTCTTAACTAATGAAGATTATATTATTATAAAATATGAATAAAAATATCATTTATTTGATAAATGAAATGTTAAAGACGAGACTGAATTGAAGACCGAATGAGTGAATACCTAGTTACTGGGTTTCGTCAGTATTGCTCTTGGAATCAATTGCGACAGTGAAAGAAGGAGAAGAAGAAATAGGCAGCCTCGCTCCGCACAGCGCAGAGCAAAGGACTCAGCGCGGAGCAGCTCTCCGTGGCCTGAAGGCGTCGGTCTGAGCTTCGGATTTTTTTTACTTTGGTTATAAATTGTGTGTTAGATTGAGCTTGGTTTCGTTTCATATTACAATCAAAATATGGCTTCAAAAGGGTGAGTGGGATAAAACTAGATAAATGTTTGAAAGTTTCTTTGAAGATATGGTGAAAAAGAGGATGTAACTGAATGCTGTGACATATGGTGCATTGATTGAAGGTTTATGTTCTGTGGGTAAGTACAATTCTGCGAAGAAATTGATGTTTGAAAGAATTTAAAAGAAAAAAGATGAATAAGGTAATCAAGTTTCAATGCATACCCAGTTTTTGAGTTCCTTCAGATGAATAATAGGGCTGGCTTCTCACTCTTCTAGCGTCTACGCGAGAGTAGATTTGTAAGATATGTAAACTAATAGAATGCTAAATGACGCAGACCCCAAACCTATCATTTAAAATCACAATGATTGATAAGAAAACTCAATTTTTTGAATAGTCAGCTCAAAGTGACTCCATAGAGACTACATTCCCAAATGTGCATACTGATATCGAATGCTGTTAAAACAATCCTCTCAAACTTACGTGGTAGTTTACTCAACAATAACCCTATATGTGACCCCAGCAGCATTTCTTCTTGAGGACCAGGTTTGAGTCTTTTGCAGTTCGTAGAAATACCGCATTACATTTAAATGGAGTTTTCATTTTCTTGTTGTGCTCCCATCAATGTCATCTTTGTCTTTCTTTGGATCGTATGCAGTAGAGGCAAATGCAATCTAATATTCAAAAGCTGGATAATGAAAACAAGAGTTGGATGTTTTCCTTTCTTTGCAGTTGCATTAGCACTAATTAGGGTGCGTTCTCTTTGTCGTTTTGGGGTCGTTTTCTGTTTTTCAAAACGACGAAAACGCGTTCTCTTTGTCATTTTGGAAAACGAATTTTTCAAAACACCAAAAAATTTTACACTAAAAACCCAAAACGAGTTTTTCGTTTTGGACGTTTTGTGTGCAAAACTCGTCAAAATGGAAAACACCCAAAACACGCCACTGTTCACACAAAACCCACCCACACCCAGATTTCAGGAAAACCCGTCTCCTCCTCTTCTCTTCTCTTCCAAACAAGGCTGCACTGCTCTCTTCTCTTCTCTTATCTTCTTCTCTTCTATTTTCTTCTCTGCAACCGGCGACGAAGGAGAGTGTCAGAGGAGGAGGCGACACTGTGAAGGAGGCGACGAAGGAGAGTGTCGCGTGAGGAGGCGGCGACGCTGCTGTGAACGCAGCATCGTGACCCATTCATTTTGGGCCCGTCTCCACCTGCTATCTCTTCGACGCCGGCGACGTTCGTCCTCCCCCTTCGACGCTGTGCTGTGGTTTGGGGGTTTTTTGTTTTTTCGATTGGGCGACTTTGTGGTGGTGCGAGACGGCGATTTTTGTTTGTGGTGGTGGTGCGGTGTTGATGGAGGTGGATTTTAATGGAGATTTTGGTTGATGGTGGTGGTGGCAGCCGTTGATGGTGATGGTGGTGGTGTTGATTTTGGCGATGGTAGATGGTTGATGGTGGTATCAGTGGTTGATGTTGGTGGTGGACCTTGTTATTATCAAAGACTTGCGCAGCAATCCCTCTGAAAAGGTCTACTTTTATGTGATATTTTTATTTCTTCTTCATCAGGAATTTAGTTTGTCAAAAATTTGTTATCTTGAACTCGATATTAAGTTCTAAGTTGCATGAATGAACATATTATTATGAGTATGATTTGGTATACTGCCAGTAAGCATTCTTTAATGCATTAAAAATCTGAACACTGATAGACCCGTGGACATGCTGTTGCTGCCTTTCATTTAGTTGGATATTGTTGTATTACAAATGACAAGTGAAATTATATAATCAGATAAAATTTTGAGTGGATTTCTCTAATAGGTGATCTTTCTTTTCTTAATCTGTATGATTCCCCAAGCCTCTGGTACATGTTTTTGAATGGACGACAGTGGAACTTAAAAATGAGTTATAACTTGTTAAAAAAATACATTGTAGGAGGGGATTTTGTATTTGAAACTAGGCAATTGGATTTTGCCTAGTCGTGTGGTGTTCTTTTCATGTAAAATAGAGAGAGAATATCTTGCATGATATTTCAATGAAAAGATACACGTTTCTGAAGAAGATAACTCAAGCAGGAGAGGATAATAATTAAAAAGACTTTGAACTTGTGGCTGTTGTCACTTCTTAAGAGGGTTTATGGTTTCACACCTATTAGGAATTGTGCACTTATTTGTTGGCAGTCTTTAGGTTCTTAATTTTGGAAATTTAAAGTAATGGAAGGACCCCAAGTTTCAAAATCACTTTCAGAAAGGGTAAGGACTGGATAAATCAGCAAACATTGTCTTAACATTTGTCTATAGGAAAACAGGTGCATCCCTACCATCTTCCACATTCTTCGGGCAAGAAGGAATTTTCGTATATAATATGCCACAGAAAGAATAAAGAAGTGTGCAGCACCAATGTAATTTTGTCACTTTGTGTTGTGGATTATTTAGAATTACATTTATAAACAGGGTTGAATTACATTGAAGCGCCAAATTCTTCTGTATCTTCTCCAATTTCTTGTATTTCTTTCTATTCTGTGTTATGTTGTACATCAGTGGCACAAAATTTGGTGCTTATAGAGCCTCTGTTGATTCCCATAAGATTATTATGCTCTTGTGGAAGGTAGAGAAATTATCTCCAATCTCAGCAAGGCTGCTGGTTTGGCCACTATGATTGCTGCAATGCGTCCAGACATTGATAACATTGATGAGTATGTGAGGAACACCACTGCTAGAAATTCAGAAATTCATACCCGAGTCAATTGGTAAAGAGATTGAGAAGGCCACTTCAAGCATTTATCCCCTGCAGAATGTGTATATTCGGAAGGTCAAGATTTTGAAAGCTCCCAAATTCGACCTTGGCAAATTGATGGAGGCAAGTTTCGCTTTTTTTAAAAAACCTTTGTCTTAATGATTTGATTATATCATGAATTCCATAGGGTGATATTGAATGATTAAAGTCTCATAATGTCCTTAATATAATGAACTTTGTGGGATCAATGTAGGTTCATGGTGATTACAGTGAAGATGTTGGAGTGAAGTTGGACCGGCCTACTGAGGGCCTACTGAGGAGCCAATGGCTGAGGAAACTGAAGTAGTTGGTGCCTGATTTGGTGGATGTCTTCCAACTTAACTTCTTGATATCTTTGTTTTCAACAAATATTTATATTTCTTTGATTAGACGAGAACGTGATATGTACTTTGAATTTTTTGGAATGATGAGTAGAAACTAGAAAGAGATTGTCTTGGATAGTATAAAATTGTGTTCTGAAACTATTAAGTTAATTTGACTTTCGAGGTTGATTTTATATGAAGTTCATCCTCAATACTTGTCTAATCCGGTAACAGAATTAGCAGAACTGCTAGATTTGATATCATTTTCATGATTTGAAGATATTTCAAAATTCAAAGAAATTTCAGGTTTTTAATATATTTAATAATATATTAATATTAAACTATTAAAATTAATTGAATAATCAGATTTCTTGAATAAAATATTCTCAAATAATATTCTAAAAAAGTGCAAAGAGAATGCGTTTTGTATTTTCTGTTTTAGGAAACTATTTTTCAAAATGACAAAGAGAACGCATTTTCAGTAATCTCAAAACAGACACTGAAAACACAAAATACAAAACGAATTTCAAAACTCAAAACACAAAACAGAAACACGAAGAGAACGCACCCTTAGTTGTTCTTTATCTATATTCTGCATTTGTTTTTAATTTCTCTTGCTGTTTATTATCCTAGCCTATTTGGATTTCTAATCTCCATTTTTCCGCCTTCTTTTGATGGGGCATAAGTCATATGCTTTTATTTTTTTATTATGAAATCGAAATGTTAGGGGCGTTCTCTTTGCTGTTTTCTAACCGTTTTCTATTTTTGATTTTTCAAAACATTGAAAACGCGTTCTCTTTCCCATTTTGAAAAACGAGTTTTTGAAAACGGCTTAAAATTTTGTGAAGAAAACAGAAAACAATTTTTTTACGTTTTGACTTTTTTTTTTTCACAAATCTGCCAAAACTCAAAAAACACGAGCTGTGAAATATTTTTTCAAAACGACAAAAAGAACGAATTTTCAACAATCTCAAAATGGACACCCATAACACAAAATACAAAACGAATTCAAAACTCAAAACATAAAATTGAAACACGAAGAGAAATATCTTCTTTTAATATAATGGTTATGGATTTCATAAGCGGTTTTTTTTTTTTTTTTTTTTTTATGAAAAGTTAGTGTCGTACACTAGTCATTTTGAGTCCATGAAGATTAATTCAAAAATAAATGAAGGAGAAAAACAAAAAAACCGTGAGATGAAGTTGAAGATGCTGTCTTTTTGGGGTATGAAAAATACAAGTTTACTTCTTCATCTGCTCCTATTTTACTCTCCTTCCTCCCAGTTATCTCTGAGTTAAGTCACCTCAACTCTACACCAATTATAAACCCGGATTCTCTTTGCGCCCACAAGTGTCAACAAAATCAAAAGAAAAATCTCCATTTTAAGAACATTTTTAAGATAGTTCTAACTAACTGATATGCTGAATTTAATTCAAATTGAAAAGAATGACCAACAAAATTTAATGCATGCTTCTCTTCTACTGTTAATTACTTAATTCGTTAAACATATTTGATAAAATGAATTGAACAAAATTAGATGGATATTACTTAACTGGAGGAGTAGAATGTAGTGCAAACAAGAAATGGACTAGGATTCTTCTTCGCAACCTGCAGGGAAAAAGGATGAGATTAATTCACCATTTTTTGTGTTGGACTGTTTGCCAGACTTAGAGTGTGTTTGATGGAGATTATTTGAGAAGAATGAATTTTGAAATAGTGATATGATGGGAAATGTGTAGTTGAAAAAGAAGAAAAAGTTATTGATGTGATGGAAAATATTATTTTATTGAAAAATGTGTGGTTGAAAATAAGTAGAAGAATGAAAATGAAAATGAGAATGTGGGTCAAACGAGGCCTTAATGTTTACATAGGAAAAATAGTGATTTGACAAAAAATTCCCTTTTGATAAGATTAGGAATAGAGAGAAAGGATCAACTCCACAAAGAAATGTTGAAATAGGGTTGTAAATGCCAAATTTAAAACAATAAGGATGTTTTGCACAATGAATGCAAACTATAGAGATGATTTGTGCTAATTACCCTATATATAATGTTTGTTTTGGGCACAAGGTGTTTTCCGCGTTTTCTCTTCAACAGTGTTGTTTTGCCTGAAAACGTTCAAAACGTGAAAATCACGTTTTGAGTTTCCTTCACATTATTATTTTTTTTAATTTTTTTTTGTTTTCAAAAATTCAATTTCAAAAACGAGAAGAAGAACGCGTTTTTCACCGTTTTGAAAATTTGAAAACAGAAAACAGCGAACGAGACCTTAATTTTTACTTTAATAAATTTAGAGTTGGCTCTAATTTTTTATTTTATTTTTTCCTCTTATTGGTGGATCCGGTAGGGTATTTGAAAGTTGATCTAATCTTTTTTGTGTTTTCTTCTAAACGTTACAAGCAATTCTTCATCCCTGTTCAAAAAGTACCTAGAAAGAAATTTAAATTGTATTTTTTTAAGTTACGTTCAATAATAAGAATTGAATCATATTAATAACATTAACAAAAATTTAAAAAAATATTCATACACTACGTGCTCAATTTTTTTGACATTGCATCTCAAAGATAAATGTAACAATTCAAAGCAGCTGTGGATTTATTCGCTCATGCCCATACCCATGGGTCACGAGAGCGAAGATGCCTCTAGAAATCATTTAACCTTCTTCGAGTATTTTTAATAGCATTTTAATTTGGCGTACTTGGATCCCATCTTTCTATTAAATGCAATTTGGCTCGAGCCACATTTGGCACCGACAGAATGAATAATACTGATGATACCAAAAGTTGTACTTGGAAAATTCCCGAACTCGAAGAAAGATGATGAACACGAACAAGGTCTTCGAATACCTGAAACAAAAAGGCAATGAGGGTTTTCCTCGTTGCCCCTCCGATGCTTAAGTCAGAAAATGAGTTTTTGCGTAAGGCTATGAACCGAAAGTAATATGAATAATGCGTACCTGAATTCTGAATTTGTGATTGTATTTATAGGGGGTAGGTAGCACAGTCCCTGTAGGGTTAAGAAGTCTCTACCCACAAGAGTTCTATTTGAATGAACTGTTTAATTCGTACTACAATTCTAGGAAACGTGGGTAACATGTTCGTGATAGAATTCAACTGGACAAAGGGGTCCTATCGCAGGTGCAGGCAATGATCTCGAGGAGTTACCTCGAGGACCGCAGGACGTTCAGGCAGAAGGGTCGTGCTGTGGTCCTCGAGTAAGAGGATACCTCGAGGACATATACACCTCGAGGACGTGGCACATGATAATGTCAAATTAAGTCCTCGAGAGTTCCCTTGAGTGACTCCTCGGGTATACCCAGTATGACCACATCACTGGCCCCCGTGCACCTATGCTTCGTGCTCATCCTCGAGGGATAGGTGCACTTGAAATGTCGTCCCAAGGGATGAGGTTAGGGTCAAGTTCATGACCGTTAGAGTGAGGGGCGTGGATGTTTGACACGTGTCACATTTCAACGGTTAAAGATCGTGATCCTTGGCCTTCCATATCCCCCCCTATAAATACCTTATTTCACTCCTCATTTTTTACTTTCACTGCTGTAAAAATCCTCGGTGCAAGCTCGTGCTCGATCAGAAAAACCTAAGGTAAGGAGCTCGAGACTTTAAGTTATTTCTTTAGCTTAGTCCTTTAGGTGATGTCGAGTGATAGGGGTAGCTCTAGCAGTACGAGTAGTAGCGAGGAGGTAGGAACAACCATAGTCCCCATGGGCGTTCCTATCGACGCCAGACCTAGGGCCCAAGATCCTGACTTTGAGTATCCTGACGAGGCCTCTAGGTTGAAAGAGCACCTGGCAATTAGTGCTGCTCGAGAATATGGGTTGATGCCTGCGTGCGACATTAGATCCCCCGACCTCGAGGATAGAGTGATTAGGTCTAGGCCAGGGGAGTTTGTGATCTTCAGGGAGACCTTAAAGGCCGGGTTTAGGTGGCCCCTCCACCCTTTTTTCACTGCCTTGTTACTCGAGCACTCTATGTGTCCAGGACAGTTGGTTCCTAATGCCTGGCGAATGCTCGTCTATTTTTTTATTGCATGTAGATATCTGGGCATCGAGCCCACAGTCAGCCTCTGTAGGATAGTGTTCGAGCTTAAGAAGCATCCTCGATTCACATGTTTTGGATACCTCTCGACCATAGGGGGGTTTAGGGTACCGAAGATGGCCTCGTCCTTAAAGGGTTGGAGGGAAGGTTGGTTTTATGTTGTAGCCCCCGACCCCGATCTCCCCTTTTGGCCTGAATGGGGTGTACCCGATGCCGAGAAGTTCTGTGAGGACCAAGAATACGCTGAGGATTTGGATCGAGGTAGGAGGTTGCTGGTGGAGCTCGATCCCTTATTCTCCAGCATGAAGGACATCGGGGCAGAAGTAATAGATCTGGCTGACGTTAGAGGTGTCCAGGGTAGGGCCCTTTTTATCTTGTAATTATATAATATGCTCGAGCTAGTGCTCGAACTAACGTGTCGTTGTTTTCTTCTCCAGGAATGACGTTCGATCCTCGAGCCCTGCGTGGCTTCGTAACATCAAGACCAGAGGCCCAATCCCAGCAGCGTCCTCAGGCCAAGAAGAAGGGCAAAAAGAGGCATAGAGGGCAAGAGGAAAACCTCACTGGACCAGGGGAATCTTCCCAGTCGCGACCTCCACCGGTCCCGAGCCCAAGTGTACGGGCACAAAGGTCTGCAACACCTCCTGTCCCTTCAACTCGAGCATTCCCTGAGACCATCGATCTCGACGATGAAGAGACTATCCCCGAGGGGTTTACCCTGGCTGGGAATGCTGAGAAGAGCAACCTCTTCCCCGATCTAGTGGCCAAGTATAGTGGCGAGGTCAAGCTCGGGGAAGAGGTGAAGGTCCTCGAGCTCCTGACTAGAAAGGTATTCCTCCAACTATCCTCTGTTCTTATTTTTAATACTGACGAATATGCTCGCTCATTTGCCTTGATCATTTTTCCTTTTTCAGTCGCTGAGTGTGGCTCGAGGTTTAGCAATCCAAGGCCTCGAGGAGGCCCAGCGGATCTCTGATATGGAGGACTCTTCGAAGCTCAAGGACAGAAGGATCGTCGAGCTCGAGGCTGAGAGAATACAGGCGAGGAAAGAGCGCGATGATGCCATTCGCGAGGCTAAAAAGGCCCAGGAGGAAGTTGGGGTCGCCAAAGATGAGGCTGAGGAGGCAAAGCTCGAGCTCCTGCAAAAAGAAAAGGAGTTCGAGCAAAGGCTCGAGGACTTCAAGAAAGAGGCCTGGGAGGAGTTCAAAACCTCCGAGGAGTGTGACAAGCTCAAAGGGGAGTATGCCTCGGGTGCCTACTTGCATGCATTCAAATAGGCCTGATCCTATCTTCGATCGAAACACCCCCGAGGTTGATGCCGGGGCCTTGAAGACAATACCTTCAATCGCAGAGACCCTCGAGCTCTCTGAGTCCGAGGATGGGGGAGCTGGCGAGGATGAGGATGAAGGCCCAAAGGATGGTGATGACGTCGAGATAGATATTACGAACCTCGACCCTCCTCTGGGTTATATAGATTAGTGTCCCCTTCCCCGGCTGTTGTCCCCGATCTCCTGTAATTACAACTTTTGTCACATGTATTTTGCTCGAGGATAGCAGATCTTTTTGAATGAACGAGCTAATGCTCGATACTTTTTGTGACTTTTTTGCATTTTTCTCGAGGATTTAACAAGAAATAGAATAATTCTCGAAGAGTAGAACATAACTCGAGGACAACGGACTTGAAAATTACGAAGTTATTCTCGAGGACAAAATAATACTCGACGAATGAATCGATTTTTCAAAAATGCATGATCAAATCTCGAGGACAAAATAATACTCGAGGAATCAATCGAATTTTCAAAAATGCATGATTAAATCTCGAGGACAAAATAATACTCGAGGAATAAATCGACTTTTCAAAAATGCATGATTAAATCTCGAGGACAAAATAATACTCGACGAATGAATCGACTTTTCAAAAATGCATGATTAAATCTCGAGGACAAAATAATACTCGAGGAATCAATCGAATTTTCAAAAATGCATGATTAAATCTCGAGGACAAAATAATACTCGAGGAATCAATCGAATTTTCAAAAATGCATGATCAAATCTCGAGGACAAAATAATACTCGAGGAATAAATCGATTTTTCAAAAATGCATGATCAAATCTCGAGGACAAAATAATACTCGAGGAATAAATCGATTTTTCAAAGATGCATGATTAAAATCTCGAGGACAAAATAATACTCGAGGAATAAGACGAGCTTAAGGTGCCTGTACTGGGCAAAGCTTAAAGTGCTTGCTTAAGGCAAGGCTTACGGTGCTTGCACGGGGCAAGGCTTAGAGTGCTTGCATAAGGCAAGGCTTAAGGTGCTTGCACGGGACAAGGCTTAGAGT
The DNA here is from genome assembly GCA_019395295.1 of Osmanthus fragrans. NCBI lineage: Eukaryota > Viridiplantae > Streptophyta > Magnoliopsida > Lamiales > Oleaceae > Osmanthus > Osmanthus fragrans. Next base: position 12,104,385 of record CM033347.1, on the reverse strand, counting down.
GCTTGCGTAAGGCAAGGCTTAGGGTATTTGCCCGACGCTCGGCTCAGAGTGCTTGCGTAAGGCAAGGCTTGGGGTGCTTGCACGGGGCAAGGCTCAGAGTGCTTGCGTAAGGCAAGGCTTAGGGTACTTGCACGGGGCGAAGCTCAGAGTGCTCGCGTAAGGTAAGGCTTCGAGTGCTTGCACGGGGCAAGGCTTAGAGTACTTGCGTAAGGCAAGGCTTCGAGTGCTTGCGCGGGGCAAGGCTGAGAGTGCTTGCGTAAGGCAAGGCTTCGAGTGCTTGCGCGGGGCAAGGCTGAGAGTGCTTGCGTAAGGCAAGGCTTAGGGTGCTTGCACGGGGCAAGGCTCAGAGTGCTCGCGTAAGGCAAGGCTTAAGGTGCTTGCGCAAGGCAAGGCTTAGAGTGCTTGCGCGGGGCAAGGCTGAGAGTGCTTACGTAAGGCAAGGCTTAGGGTGCTTGTACGGGGCAAGGCTCAGAGTGCTCGCGTAAGGCAAGGCTTAAGGTGCTTGCGCAGAGCAAGGCTAAGAGACTGACGATCGAAAGTAATGCCTGTGTGGGGCTGTAAGGCCCGAGCACTAAATTTATTAATCTTTCAGACTGAACTTGGATTTATATCTCATCCAAGCTGCCTACGTACCCAAACGGGATCAAGCCGAACGTAGTTCATTACAAAAAGAAACGATGTAAAGATAAAGGGCACGGGCACGCAGGTCCAAAACAAAAAATAAAATAAAAAGAGCTTGACCAAAAACCTACAATTTAGGCGTATGGAACATTACTTGTAATATACCTTCAGGTTATCGGCATTCCAGGGCCTCGGGAGTGGTCTTCCTGAGGAATCTCTAAGGCTGTATGCTCCTCTATGAACCTTTCGTATAACTTCAAACGGACCTTCCCAGGTGGGCCCGAGCTTTCCTGGAGGATGGCCTGCGGCTTCGGCCTTTCTCAACACAAGATCCCCCGACCTAAATGTACGGGGTCTTACTTTGCTATTAAAGTATTTTGCCGCTCTGTTTTGGTAGGAGGCTACCTTCAAGGCTGCTTGCTCCCTTACTTCATCCAGGAGGTCGAGATGTCCAGTTGTGTGTTCCGAGTTCCCGGGATCAATCCTCTTGAGGTTGGGCACACTGATCTCGACCGGGATAGTGGCTTCAATACCGAAGGCTAACATGAAGGGAGTTTCTCCTGTCGTTGTCCTGTGCGATGTTCTATATGTCCAAAGTATAGAGGGTAACTCGTCGGACCAATGTCCCTGAGCATTACCAATCCTGGTCTTGAGGTCTTGAAGTATGATTCTGTTCGTAACTTCTGCTAGGCCATTGCTCTGGGGGTGTGCGACTGACGTCAAGCGGTGGTTGATCCCGAAATTGGTGCAAAAGTTTCGGAATTGAAGATTGTCAAACTGTCTGCCGTTATCCGTTATGAGGACCTTAGGTATCCCGAACCTGCAAATGATGGATTTCCAAACAAAGGCCCTGAGCTTGGGCTCCGAGATTATTGCCAGTGCCTCGGCCTCCGCCCATTTGGTGAAATATTCCACGGCAACTGCTACGAACTTTACCTGACCCCGGGCTATTGGAAAGGGGCCGAGGATATCAACACCCTACTGTTCGAATGGAGCCGGAATACTGATGTTGGTGAGGTCTTCGGCGGGTGAATGGATGATGTTGCCAAACCTTTGGCATTTATCACATCTTCTGACGTACTCCAGGGCGTCTTTCTTCATGGTGGGCCAATAATATCCGTACCTTATGAGCTTGAAAGCAAGAGCTCGAGCTCCCTGGTGATTTCCACATATACCCTCGTGTACTTCGGCCAATGCCTGGGCAGATTCTGTTGGTCTCAGGCACCTGAGGTATGGCAGGGTGAAACTCCTACGGAACAGCGCTCCTTGAATCATGCAGTATTTCGATGCTCTTGTCCGGACACTCCTCGCCCCCCGTGGATCCTCGGGGAGCTTTCCGTTTGCCAAGAAGTCAATTATGGGGTCGACCCACGAGGGCTCATGATCAATATCCATGACGATGCATGAGAAATTTATACTGGGCTGTGTTACAATTTTAACGTGCACCGTTCTGTCAAGTCCGTCAACACCCATAAACACGAGCTTGGATAATGCATCTGCTTTGCAGTTTTCAATCCGGGCAATCTTTATGATCTCGCACATCTTGAATCGTCGCTTGAGGTCATGAACTTTCAAACAATATAAACTCATCTTCTCCTCTTTCCTTTCGAACGTTCCTTCTATCTGGCCAACTACAAGCTGGGAATCACTGTAAACCTTGATGTGCTCAAGCTCGAGATTCTGAGCGAGTTCTAGGGCAATGATGACAGCCTCGTATTCTGCCTCGTTGTTTGTAGCTTCGAATTCGAACCTGAATGCACACCTAATTTCAGTGGTCTTACCGGGCTGCGTGATTATTACCCCGACACCCGAGCCCGATGAGTTAGAAGCTCCATCGACAAAAATTTTCCACACATCTGGAATGCTCATGCTCGAGCTCCCTTCTGGCCCCCGAGCCTTAGGAGTGAGTTCCGCAATGAAGTCCGCTAGCGCTTGGGCCTTTATGGAGGGCCTGGGCTTGAATTCAATGTCAAATTCTCCAAGTTCAATCGCCCATTTTAGTAGTCTACCTGAAACGTCTGGTTTCTGTAGGATGTATTTGAGTGGCTGATTCGTGAGCACGACGATAGGGTGAGACTGGAAGTACTGTCGAAGTTTTCGGGCTGCCATGACTAAAGCGAGAGCGAGCTGTTCCGCCAGTGTGTACCTTGTTTCGGCGTCAAGTAATACTTTGCTCACGTAGTAGATTGGTTGCTGGGACTTGTCGGCCTCTTTCACTAGTACCCCGCTTACTGCATTCTGAGACACTGCCAAGTATAGAAGTAGAGTATCACCAAGTTCGGGCTTTGTGAGAATGGGTGGAGAGGCTAACGTTTGTTTGAGCTCATGGAAAGCCTTCTCACATTCATCATTCCAATCAAAACTTCGGTTACCCCTTAGCACTTTGAAGAAAGGGAAGCATCTGTCAGCTGCCCGAGACATGAACCTGTTCAGGGCTGCCACGCGACCTATCAATTTCTGGACCTCTTTCCTAGTCTTGGGCGATTCCATTGATGTCAGTGCTCGTATCTTATCGGGGTTGGCCTCTATTCCCCGGTGGGTGATCATGAATCCCAAAAACTTTCCCGAGACCACCCCGAAAGCACATTTAGCGGGGTTCAATTTCATCCGGTATTTTTGCAAAGTGCTGAAGACATCCTCGAGATCGGATATGTGCTCATTCACTTTTTTGCTCTTGACAACCATGTCGTCGACATATGCCTCAACATTCTTACCAATCAGATTAGCAAATACTTTGTTGATAAGCCTTTGATATGTTGCCCCTGCATTCTTCAGACCAAAGGGCATGACCTTATAACAATATATGGCGGAATCTGCCATGAAGGATGTCTTCTCCTGATCGTCCTCGGCCATGAGGATTTGATGATAACCGGAGAACGCATCCAGAAAGCTGTATAGCTTATGCCCTGACGTGCTGTCCACCAGGTTGTCGATTCTAGGTAGGGGATAGCTGTCCTTTGGACATGCTTTGTTCAGATCCGTGAAGTCGATGCACATCCTCCACTTCCCATTTGCCTTTTTTACCAACACCACATTGGCCAGCCACTCGGGGTATTGGACCTCCCGAATGAACCCCGCGCTTAGAAGTTTATTAATTTCTTCGCGAATGACCTCTCGCCTTTCCGGTGCAAATTGTCTCTTCCGCTGTTTGATGGGTTTCGAATCCGGGGTTACACTAAGTTTATGTATCGCGACCTCAGGGTCTATGCCCGGCATGTCCTCGACCTTCCATGCGAAGACATCAATGTTTCTTGTTAAGAAATGAATGAGCTCGGCCACGAGGGTTTTATCAAGACCCTTACCAATGGAAACTTTCTTCCCTTGCCTAAGATCGACCTCAATCACTTCCTCTACCGGAGCTAAGCGGGCTCTGTCCTCGAGCTCAGTGTCCACAAGTTGCATGACGTCGGTGCCAATCGCCTTGAGGCATGTCACATAACACTGCCTCGCTATTCCCTGATCCCCGTGAACGACCCCAACGCCGTTGCAAGTGGGAAATTTCATGGCGAGGTGGAAGGTGGATACCACTGCCCTGATCTTATTGAGGAGTTGTCTTCCCACAATAGCATTATAGGCCATGGAGGTACGAACAATTTGGAAAGCTGTAATTTCTGTTACCTGTCTGTTACCCGAGCCCAAGGTTAGGGGGAGATCGACGATGCCCCTCTGGAAGGACGACGCTACCGCCGAATCCCTGGAGGGGAGTTTTGATTGGTTTCAGTTGTTGGGTTGAGATTCCCATTTTGGTGAATGCCTCATGAGATAGCACGTTGGCCGCACTTCCACTGTCAATCAGGATCCTTTTAACTTCAAAGTTGGCCACAATTGCTGAAATGACCAAGGCATCGTCATGAGGATACGATACTCCCTCTGAGTCTTTTACCCCAAATGTGATTTCCTCGGACTTGTCGTCGGCTGTTCCCGGGGCCGAGGTATATTGACGAGCGTACTGTTTTCGAGCAGCGCTTGAATCTCCCCCTGATGCAATGCCCCCTATGATGACGTTAATAGTCCCTGCTGTCGGCTGACCCTGACTTCTTTCATCTGTGGCCCTTTCGATATCCCTGTCATTCCTCAGGCGCTTGTTGTGACTAACATAAGAGCCAAGAAGTCCTCTTTTGATAAGGGCTTCGATCTCCCGTTGCAGTGCTTTGCAACTATCTGTGGTGTGCCCATGATCACGATGAAAATCACAATATTTGCTTCGATCGCGCGTCCGGAGGTGACTTCAGTCTGGAAGGCCATTGGAGCTCTTTCATATCCTTTATCTCCATCAAGATATTTGCCTTAGAGGTATTCAACCGGGTGAATGACGTCGATGGATTGTCCTGTCTTTGTTTACTCCTAAGAACTTCATGTCGAGAATTCGTATCATGAGGCCTTTTTTGTTCTAGCTTATCCTGGGCTGGGCTGACCCTCCTCGGGTTTAAAGTTTCCTCCATATTTATGTACTTCTCCCCCCTTGTCAAGAGCTCAGTTACTGATTTTGGGGGAGTCTTTGACAAGGACATTTTGAATGCTTCGCACCTTATCGCATATGTTAGAGCAGATACTGACGCTGTGATGTGGAGGTCGGGGATCATGAGCCTCTCTTTATTGAACCTCTTCATAAAATCTCGCAGGCTTTCGTTTGGGCCCTGGCGGAGATGCATCAGGGAAGCTGCCGTTTTTCTGATGCGCTTACTGCTCGCGAAGAAGGCGAAAAATTTATCGGCTAGGTCTGAGAATGAGGCTATGGAATTGGGCTCAAGAGTGGAGAACCAATCCCTGGCAGCATTTGTCAACGTTTGAGGGAAGGCCTTGCACATTACCTGATCCGGGGCAACTTGTAGGTTCATGACGTCGGTATAGATATTCAGGTGGTTGGTAGGATCTGTAGACCCGTCATACTCTTTTATTCGAAGATACTTGAATCTATCAAGCAAGGGGAATGACAAGACTTCTGGGGTGAACGGAGTGTTGGGGGCGAAACCTGTCGGCCCTTTGTCTTTCTGTCTTAGACCTGCTGTAATTCCATTCTGGATGATCCTGGCCAAGTCCGCGGACTCCATTGTTACTGGTCCCGAGGCCGAGGCCACATTGGGTAGGCCCGAAGTCCCGACTCCATGATTATCATGTATTTGAGGTTGAGCCCGACATCGAGCGTCTGCCATGAACTCCCCTTCGGGTGTCGGCGTACGAGACGGATGCAAATTTCTCTGGGTGAGCAACTGTGTTAATGTAGCAACTTGTTGACGGAGCTCCTCGAATGCTCCTGCGCTGACGAAAGCGGGTTGTGGTTGTTGCATGCCTGACGACTCCTCTTGTGGGATTGGAGGGTCGGCAGGAGGTGGTGGATGTTCTGGAGCGGATGAGCTCGTAGGAGGGAGACCTGATCGTGTGTTAACCATGGCTTTTGGTAAAGATTCCCACAGACGGCGCCAATGATGATACCAAAAGTCGTACCTGGAAAATTCCCGAACTCGAAGAAAGATGATGAACACGAACAAGGTCTTCGAATACCTGAAACAAAAGGCAATGAGGGTTTTCCTCGTTGCCCCTCCGATGCTTAAGTCAGAAAAGGAGTTTTTGCGTAAGGCTATGAACCGAAAGTAATATGAATAATGCGTACCTGAATTCTGAATTTGTGATTGTATTTATAGGGGGTAGGTAGCACAGTCCCTGTAGGGTTAGGAAGTCTCTACCCACAAGAGTTCTATTTGAAAGAACTGTTTAATTCGTACTACAATTCTAGGAAACGTGGGTAACATGTTCGTGATAGAATTCAACTGGACAAAGGGGTCCTATCGCAGGTGCAGGCAATGATCTCGAGGAGTTACCTTGAGGACCGCAGGACGTTCAGGCAGAAGGGTCGTGCTGTGGTCCTCGAGTAAGAGGATACCTCGAGGACATATACACCTCGAGGACGTGGCACATGATAATGTCAAATTAAGTCCTCGAGAGTTCCCTTGAGTGACTCCTCGGGTATACCCAGTATGACCACATCAAATACTTTTACTCTCTAGGCAAATTTAAACTTGAGATATTTACATACAAAATTTCATCTATCTATTCACTCTTAAAATTTCCAGTTTCCAAATTTATAAATTCCAAAATCATGAACCAAACACGCGCCAAATAATTATTAATTTGATTCGTCAATAGTTGACAAATCTTAAAGTCCCCACATTTATTATGGAGTTCTCAGAGAGTAATGTTATATACCTCACTCGTATTGCAATCTCAGTCTAGGTGATACTAAATAATAGATTAGATAAAAGGTGGAATTAAGCCCTTGTTTGATCGCCATTTTTAGGGAAAATGAATTTTTTTGATGGTGAATATGTGGTTAAAAAAGAATGAAAAGTTATTGATGAGATTGAAAATATTATTTTATTGAATATGTATGGTTGAAAATGAGTAGAATGAGAATGAAAAAAATGGTACCAAACAGGGACTAAATGATTAAATGATTTATTTAATTTCACCTAGGGCTAGACATATCTTCCGAACCGAACTGAACCAAATCGAGCGATTTTTCGTAACTAAAATACCCGAATGGGTATATGAATCAAGAACCGATGGATTCGGTTCAGTTCTCAGTTCTAGACTCAGAATCGAATAAGAACAGAATTTTTTTAAATTTTTATATATGAGAAAGATTAAATTATTTTAAATTTTTAAAAATAAATTAGTAAAGATAGAGTTTGCATTGAAGACACTGAGTTCTATGAGGACATTGAGACAAGTAATAATATATATATATATATATATATATATATATATATATATATTATATTTTTTCTTATTAAATCTTATTAGTTGAACAATTTTTAGTTTATTTATGTGAGTTAATTGTGATTTTTCAATTTTTCTTTTACAGTTTCTTAGTAACTAGTATGACAAGTCAATCAATTGATGGTTAAATCAAATAGTTAATAAGTACTATTGTATTAGCAATATTTTATCTCTATGAGTCTATGACTTCTAATTTATATAGATCACTGATGTTTTAGTATTTCTAATTTACTATCTACTTTTTATTATTTATATACATTGGTAAATTAATTTTATTGAATAACTTGTTATTTATATGTTATTAAATTGAAATACGTTAATTTGTAAAAATTAAGATTAAACATGTCAGACTGTAGTGTTGTTATAAATTTTAAAAAAATTAATTATAGTATGGAACCAAATAGACTCGAACGGAACCGAACCCAAACGGTTCCAAAATTATATTTGGACCCGACGGTTCCATTTACTAACTACCCGAAAATTTTCAGTTCCCGTGCCCGGACCTAATTCCACCTATCACTACCGAACCGTGCCCGGACCTAATTCCACCTATCACTTAATATCACATTAACGCCACCTGGACTGAGATTATAATCCAAGTAGAGCTAAATAACATTACTCCAAAAAATTGCAAGAGCATTGGCATCTGATGTTCTGAATCTTTGCATAGGGATTAAATTTGCTATGATACATTAACTCAATTTTGTATAAAAAAATATACATAAATTCACAAATTTGGATCTTTGCTATACTTGACCTTCGTCAGTCAAGATTATATGAATAATCCATGTGACAAAAATCAAAATCATACATAAACTTTCCCCCATGTATCAAAATCATTAATAGATCAGTTTTCTAAAAAGCGTAAATTGTAATAGAGCCCAATCTTCGGCCTAGACGTTAAAAAGCATAAAAAAAGTTATATTTATTTTAAATCATTCTAAAAATGATTTAATAATTAAAAAAAAAGGTTAAAAAAAAAGCGTGAAGAAAAAGTACATCTATGCGCGGAAAAAAAAAGTGCGAGACGAGAAGTTTTGCTCCCGCTTTGAGTTTAGACGGTGCGTCTAGACACCACTTTTTTAGAACACCGAAATGAACTCAACTTTGTATAAAAATCGTATATGAATTAATAAGTTTATATTTCATCTATACATAAATTAACTTCTATCAAAATCAATGAAATAATCCACCTGACAAACGAATTGCTTACATGGAAATGGAGAGACATACATTTGACATTACTAATTACATCATTTAACATTGACATACCAAAATTTTATTGAGGACGATTTGGAAATTTTATACTTGTAATTTCAATTTTACTCATGTCATGATATCAAAATTTTATACTTTCATGGTCATGATATCAATTTCTTCATTTTCAAACCGTATTTTTATGAAAACAATGATCTAAACCTTCTTTGAAGGTTTGAAATGCTTACAATTTTTTTGTGAGAAATGCAATATTTCCACACGCTAACATTACCTCAAAATAATGCACGGGCAAAAGACTAGTATATATAAAAGAGGACTTCCAAGTTTTTTTTTTTTTTTATTAGCAGAATTTTCTCCTCAAAATGGAATATAATTTCTCAATAATAACAATATATGTTGAATCAAAATCTAAAATTATTAATCCCATTCAAGCACAACAATTATGTGTAGTTGGTTCGAATATGAATGAAATAAAAGAATAACAAGTATATCGTACATAAGTGATAGATATGTAATGTGTATATGACCATTCACCAAACATGGTTTGGAAGAGTTTTGAGAGTTAGACCCTCTACTCGTCACTTTTTCAAATTTAAAAAAATAAAAAAATCATCTATACAAGTGATTTATACGTTGATCTTATATTTTAGAGCATGTTACATGTTATATAAACTGAAATAAATAATGCTATTATTTTTAAATAATGCAACAATTTTTTTTAATGAATGAAACAAGCAGTAACTTTCAAGTTCTCAATTTATGTTTTTTATGTTTTTTTCAAGAAAAAAATATGAAATTATGCAAAAGGAATTTCACTATTTATAAAAAAAAAATTATCATGCAATCACTAAAAAAGGAGCATTGACGTGGACCATATAAAATTGAAAACTTTTGATAAGAAAATTTTAAAATCGAATACCTTTTTTTTTCTGTACTTAGAGAGTGGACCTTGTTGTCCAACTTGTCCTGTCCTCGAGATCAATTCAAGTACAAGCCAAGAAAAGGAAAACGCATGTTCACACAATCAAATTTCAATAATAATAATAAAATCCCTTGGAATTTTTTGTTTTGCGGTTGAAACAAATCCAAACTAAACCGTCATATTTCTTAAAAGTTCATAGAGGAAGCAGTTTTCCTCAAAGAAGAGCTGAACTTTGTGGAAATGGGAAGTTGTTCCTTTCTACTATTAGTAACATTTGCTAAGGTTGCAATGAATAACATTTACCCAAATCAAAATGGTGAAAATCATGGTGTTTACCCAAACAAAAGCACCGTTCAAAATATTAAATTGAACTCAAAACCTTTCGACCAAACTTGTTTCACTTCCTTCACCATCCTAACAAAAACATTTAAGTTAAAAAAAAAAAAAATTAGTTTATATAATAACAACAACAATTATAATAAAGAAGAAAATAAACATAATTAATTGTCATACCATATGGTTATCACCCATGCAACTGTTTTGCCCTTGTTCAATTGCGGTAGATCTTAACCGAAACATATGGATAGAGCTAGGGAAAAAGACATTGTTAGTTTGTATAATAATAAATAATGAATAAAGAAAAAAATTAACAACATACATTCCACATGTACTCATCCATCTTCCAATGAGTTCTTTGTCCACTTGAAACACGACTTACTATAAACCTCAACCGACTTTTCATCCTTTCAGTACGTAAAGAAGATTGCTCACCTCTTAATATGAGTAATACCTCCATCAAATTTCCAAAATCCGACATTATCATACGCACGAACCACTCTTATTTTGCAGCTTATATGACTTTCATCCGCACAAAACCCCATATGGTGTTATCATACGCTTTTGTTATTCAAAAGGAAAAAATAATAATAAAATTCAATACTTTCATCATATTTCATTAAATTCCTTGTATAGAAATCTACGCAACCTATAGTGCTTCTATGATTTTTTAACTATTTAGTGACTTGTCATAACAAATAGACAGCCTGTGTGAAACATTGCCAGTCAATAACTAAAAAATTAACAAACAAACAACAAACTAAGTCTTAGTCCCAAATATATTTGGGGTCGGCTATATGCATTATTTTTCATCATTCTGTTAGGTTCAACACCATAACTATATCCACAAATGAATAACATAAACTGAATATTTTTTAACCACAACAACATGAAAAACAAATATACCTGAGAGGATGTCAGGAGTCGTTTTGTATACAAAAATTTCTAGAATATGTCAATCACAGGAATGGTTCAGATTTTTAGCTCTCACATAAAAGATTCTTTTGAAATCAGACATGGTTTCTACATCTAGTTGTGATGATTCGAACCCCAAATCTGGCATGTCAAGATTCAAATACTGACCAACTCCCAAATCTAGCATGTCAAGATTGAAATACTGATCAACTCCCGTATCTATAGCTTCATTGCCAGTTTGTATATTATAGTGAGCAAGAAAATCAAAACCCCACCCCATTTCATGATGATTAGCAACAACATGGATAAATTCATCATATTCAGGAGGGGTTGGGTGAACGAACGGAAGCTCTGTAGTATTGTGATTCTCAAGGAAGTTTATGAGAAACTTCTTTAGAGAGTTTTCCGTATGAGGGCTATATAGAGGTTGTCCTCTTCCCAGAAACCAGTGCACTCCATCATCTTCTTCACTTCCACTCTTTTTCTTTTTCTCCATCATCTTCTTCCCCTTAATTCCCCACTCTTTCTCTCCATTAAAAAAGAAAATATGAATGTAGAAATTATTTCCTTTTTTACTTCTAAATAAAATAATATTTTCTTTTTTAATGGAGAGAAAGAGCGGGGATTAAAGGGGAAGTGAAGAAGATGATGGAGTGCACTGATTTTTGGGAAGAGAACTACCTCTATATAGCCCTCATACGGAAAACCCTCTAAAGAAGTTTCTCATAAACTTCTTTGAGAATCACAATACTAAAGAGCTTTCGTTCCTTCACTCAACCCCTCCTGGATATGATGAATTTATCCATGTTGTTGCTAATCATCAAGAAATCGGGAGGGTTTGATTTTCTTGCCCACTATAATATACAAACTGCCAATGAAGCTATAGATACAGGAGTCGGTCAGAATTTCAATCTTGACATGCTAGATTTGTGAGTCGGTCAGTATTTGAATCTTGACATGCCAGATTTGGGGTTCGAATCACCACAACTAGATGTAGAAACCATGTCTGATTTCGATAGAATCTTTTCCAGGAGAGCTAGAAATATGAACCTTTCCCCTGATTCACATATTCCAGAAATTTTTGTATACAAAACGACTCCCGACCTCCTCTCAGGTATTTTTTTTTTTTCATGTTATTGTGATTAAAAAAATATTCAGTTTATGTTATTCAGTTGTGGATATAGTTATGGTATTGAACCTAATAGAATGACGAAAAAAAATGCATATAGCCGACCCCAAATATATTTGGGACTAAAACTTAGTTTGTTGTTTGTTTGTTAATTTTTTAGTTATAGACTGACAATGTTCGAAATGTTTCACACAGACTGCCTATTTGTTATAACAAGTCACTAAATAGTTAAAAAATCACAGAAGCATTATTGGTTGCGTAGATTTCTATATATAGTATATAAGGAATTTGATGAAATAGGATAAAAGGTAAACCTTTTATCTCTGTATATAATTCTTAGAATCATTCTTTCAAATAAAAATATTGAATTTTATTATTATTATAATTATAATTTTTTCCTTTTGAACAACAGAAGTACATGGTAACACCATATGGGGTTTTGTGCGGATGACAAGTCATGTAAGCTGCAAAATAAGAGTGGTTCATGGAGATAATGTCTGATAATGTCGAATTTTGGAAATTAGACGGGCGGTACTACTCATATCAGAGATGAGCAATCTTCTTTACATACTGAAGGGACCAAAAGCCGATTGAGATTTACGATAGGTCATGTTTCAAGTGGACAACGATCTCATTGGAAGATGGATGAGTACATGTGGAATGGTGATATGAATGTATGTTGCTAATTTGTTAATTTTTTTCTTTAATTCTTTATTCATTATTTATTATTATGCAAACTAACCATGTCTTTTTGCCTAGCTCTATCCATATGTTTTGGTTAAGATCTACCACAGTTGAACAAGGGCAAAACAGTCGCATGGGTGATAACCACATGGTATAACAATTAATTATGTTTATTTTTTTCTTTATTATAATTGTTGTTGTTATTATATAAACTAATATATATTTTTTTTAACTTAAATGTTTTTGTTAGGATTTTGTTTGGTCGAAAGGTCTAGAGTTCAATTTTAATTATGCAAAAACACAATTTAATATTTCGAACGGTGCTTTTGTTTGGGTAAATACCATGATTTTCACCATTTTTGATTTGGGTAATTGTTATTCATTGCAACATTAGCAAATGATACTAATAGTAGATTGGTGGGGATTAAAACTAAATTTTAGAGGGTATTTGGTGGGGATTAAAACTAAATTTTTTAGTAGATTGTGATAGAAGTTTTTGAAATGTGTGGTTGAAAAGTTGTGGGACCCATAAAAGAAGTGATTAATATTGATTGTTTGACTTTGATTTAAATTAAAATCAGATTTTAATTAGAACCAAAGAGGCTCTTAGATTAAACAAAGGCCTTTCACTGCTGGCGAACTCGATTTGATTTTTGAGTAAAACCAGTGGGAGTTGATGAGGATGATTTAGAGAATGTTATGCGGGGGGAAGCAACCTACAACATCGGAACGTCATATTAGAAGATATAACATGGAGCATCATCCATTAACTAGGTATCATGTATCAGATTATGTGTTGGTAACTGATGAGGAGGAGGCAAAATGCTTTCAGGGGATACAATCTCATAAGGACAACCAAAGTTGGATGAAGGCTATGTAGAAAGAGATGAATTCTTGCAGAAGAATAATACTTATAAGCTAGTAGAGCTTTCTAAAGGTAAACAGGCATTGAAAAATAAATAGGTGTTCAAGCTGAAGAAAGATGGCGAAAAACTAGTGAAGTATAAAGCTCGATTGGTGGAGAAGAGCTTCGATCAGAAGAAAGTAATTCCTATTGTCAAATGACTTCTATTCGAGTGGTTTTGAGTTTTGTAGCTAGTTTGCATTTTGAGCTTGAGTAATCAGATGTGAAGACCGCCTTTCTCTATAGTGATTTGGAGGAAGAAATTTACATGGTTCAACCAGAGGGACTTGAAATAAGAGGAAAAGAACATATGGTTTGCAGGTTGAAAAAGAGTTTGTATGTGTTGAAACAAGCTCTAAGACAGTGGTATAAGAAATTTGATTCCTCTATGGCGGGTCGTGGTTATACCAGGACAGATATAGATCATTGTGTTTATGTTAGAGAATTCCATAAACAGTGTGTAGTTTTGTTGGTTTTAGTGCGTGTTCTTGTTTCTACATATGATTTTATTGGTGAAGAATAAAAAATATTTTATTAAGTTTTTGGTGCTTAGATTTGGTGTCTCTTTCCTTTTCTGTTTATATAGTTTTGTTTATATTATTAAGTTTTTGGTGCTTATATTATTTGACTCTTCGTTTTTCAAGTTCTGTCAAGTTTTTTTTTCCATCTTTTGAACCCTGTCAAGAGTGCTATAATTCAGTGGGGATATCTTCTTCTTTGACTTTGTTTGGTGAAAATGCATTCTCAATTTTTGGGTACAAGGCTGTGCCGGGGACTCACAAACAAATAAAGTCGAGTAAGGCTGCTTCTTCTGGTAATGAGTCATATACCTTTTGCTAATTTTGTTATTGAAACAATGCATTCTATGGAATTTGTGTTGAGTGGAATTGATGTCAATAGACAGATAAGCTTGAAATTGGTCTCCAATTGTTCAATTTACAACCAAAAACTACTGGTCTTTTATCTACCTTCAAATAAAAATAAATAGAATGGTAAATTTCTGAAACATCCTCTAAAGTTCATGGTTTTAAGTTGGCTTAATAAACCTCATATGTGGAAACTGAAAATCCATCTAAGAAGTCCATTTGGAAATTAGGAATTGATCAAGACCAAAAAAATTGGATAGCTTTAATTCACAAGTTGTCTCAAACCGACCAACCCAATCCAACCCGACCGATACTTGATTGGGTTGGGTTTTAACAATTACACGGGTTGAGTTGGGTTAGGTTAAATTTCTATCAAACCGATTATGTTGAGTTGAGTTTGGGTTGGGGAAAAAACCGACCCGACCCGACCCAACCCATGCCTAGATATAGCTGGTGATCTTGATGGTAGAAAATCAACTTCAGGATATTTAACTTTTGCAGGAGGAGCTGCCTCGTGGCAATCAAAACTACATAAGTGTGTTGCCTTATCTACAACTGAGGCTGAATACATTGCAACAATTGAAGCAGTGAAAGAAATGCTTTTAATGTAACGGTTTCTTTAAGATTTGGGTTTGAAATAAGATAGGTATGTAGTTAATTGCGAAGGTTAGAGTGCACTGGACTTGAGCAAGGATGTTATTTATCATTCTTGGACGAAGCACATTGATGTGAGATATGATTGGTATCGACAAGTAGTGCCAGAACAATTGATATTGTTAGAGAAGACTCATAATGAGAAGAATCCAACTGATATGATGATAAATGTTGTAACAAGAGAAAATCTTGAGTTTTGTGCCTCATTGGCTGGACTCTAACTAATCTGTAGAGGATAATCTCCTTCCTCAATGTGTCAGAAGGGGAGATTGTTATATGGGCTTCCAGCCAATGAGGGATTAATTGGCCTAAGCCACTATATTATTTTAAGGTAGTTCAAAAACGGTAGCTGTGAATTTTGGAAAAAACAGAGAAAACTTTGGCTATTGAATTGAAAAGGAAAAACAGGGGCTACGTGCACAACCTTCACTGTCTCGCACATTCTTTCACCAGCAATAAAGGATGATTCACTGTAAACCAGCTCTGTCAAGACAACAGAAGTAAGTTATGTGCTTAGAACGTAAAACAGAACATGTGGATATCAGAATTCCTACTAATGTCTTCCAAACTATCTAAAGTCTAAAAAACCAGTACAGATAAGTGTAGTGAGAGGACGGGAGAAATGGGGGCAGTGAGAATCATACCTTCTGAGGAAGAATTGTACGGTGGCAAGAGCATACACATTGGATCTTTTCAAAGAGAAGATACCTCAATTACTACACGTAATACTTTGTTATTAAATATATGCAATCAAACCTCACAACAAGAGTCTTTCTTGAATTAAAATATATAAAATAACATACTTCTTTTGCACTTTCCCCACTCATCACAAAGAACAGTTACTAACATATCTGGCCAGGTTCCCCTTGTCTCCTCTACAAGACGAGGAGTACAATTATGCAATGAATCCTTTTGATGACAATGCATAATTGAGATAAATCAGCTTGCCATAGAACTAGATTCTAAAAAAGTTTAAGAATTGAGAAAGAAATTCCAAGGGGAAAAAAAGCTAAAGGATAGAAGGTACTAATTTACATAAACACTTTGAAATGGCCAGCGAATTTTCTTTAATCAGATTCAATACAACCATATACATGGAGAATCATACAAACGGAAAACAATATCTTCATGAACAAGTATGGTAATTCACCTAATCCATTGTCATCAAAAGGCTTAATTATGCTCCAGCAATGCTAACACTAATATTAACTTACTCTTAAGTAATCTAGCATGATGGCTCTTAAACTCTGCCTTGCTATGAGGTAGCAACTGGCGCAAAAGCCAACCACCGTCCCATAATGTTTCCGCAGAGATGTTTGACCTGCAGAAAAGACTGACCAACGCATCGAGTACCTAAAAAATTGATATACATTGTAAGAATGGTACCTGTAAAACAAAAAACCAAGGAACGAGGAGTTTCCTTCAAGTTCCCTAAACCAAAGGCACGAAAGAGGGGCAGTTTTCATCATCATATAAATATGAAGTTTATGGGGAAAAAATACAGTTCCCTTTTTATATCATAAATCCTGCTGCTATGATTTTTACTACTATACTATTTGATAAGCTATAGAAGTCAGAAAACTATAGGTATCAACTCCATAGATCTAGCAGCTCTAAGAGCAGGCTGGTACCAAATCCATAAAATCAGTCTATTGAATTTGCTGTTAGATTATCTTCAACAGTCGAAGATGCAAAGCGTGTAGATTTTTTTAATAGGCATTGCGTGCTTCTGTCATATTGTTGTCTGTCCTTGACTTTAGGTAACAAATTAAAGTAGGAATTGAGAGCAACAATTGATTTTTAAGAAAATCAACAAATTCTCTTTATTATCCAATTTTTTTCAATATGAGCTCTAAAATAATGCTAGAGCTGCATACAAAGCACCTAATCATGTTCGGTTCCTAACCCAAATATTGACAACTGGTCCGACCTTACAAACTTCATTTACGAAAACGATTAGTTTTGAATATTGGAGAAACAAAGGTAAACATATATCGAGGATAAACGAATTAGCTTCTAGAAATTAACTAATTTTTTGAACTGATATTTCCGTTTCCATATTAAACATTCAATCATCCAAGCAGTGTTCTCCAAGTATCCATTGGAATATATTATCTCAGCATTTTGGCACATGTTTTCGTGCAAATTCTGGTGTAATTAAAATTTATATCTTATTTGTACACCCAGCAATATCTTAAACAGAAAATACTTGATAGTCAATTTCAATGAGTGAAAATTACTTTTAAGAAACGAAATAAAAAAGAGTACAAATTTAATATACGATAGGCAACAGTGCTTGAAAGATTTTTATACCTCATGAGAAATATTAAGATAAGTTCAATGTCTCGCCTGATTGATAACATAAAAAAACACGAATTTATAAATGAAATGGGAAGTAACTTCATGTTTTGTAGTTTTTGTACTGTCTCATTTTATGGTATTATCACCATGCATCCGTACGTTCACTGCATCTTTAAACTATTTTCATAGGCTAGTAGATTCCTGGAGATTATGGGTATTACCAGGTAGCCACATTTAAGGCATGGTGGCATAACTAGTTATCATACTCAGTTCAGGAAACACCGGTACAATATTCATGAACTCAATATTTTAGCTTAAAAAAGACCCAATAATTAATATTCATGTTGGGGATTTCTTCTAACTTTTTCGCTTCTAGTAAAATAACAAACAAATCAAATTCTTTTTCTCTCATGGCTTTCTTTTGCAAATTATTTTTGGCTTTAAAGATTCTGGTACTAACAGAAAACACAACTGTTTCATGACAAAATACTTCAGCGTTGTTTTCAAAAATCTGCAGCAATCTTTATAATTGCTTAATTTCTATTCTTCAGGCTTCATTTCTACATAATTTAACAAAAGAGTTTGAGTTGGCTAAGAATAAAACACTCCAGAACAGGGTTTTATTATAACTAACCAGTCAAAGAAAAATTGAGTCAATTAGGACCTGATTATTAGTCAGCCGTTGGTACATACAGGAGTAACACAAAACAGAAAAGGATTTCCAGAAAAATGAAACTTGAATACTAAAACCACTTTTATAATTATAAAGAACTTGTAAAAACCACTTCCACACTTTAAGCTAAAACAAATTTTATAGAAATGAATAGTCAATTTTGAATTGTGTCATTGTCGAGATTGTTTTAAAACCAAATTAACTTTACAAATATGTATTTACTTTAGAACAAGTCATAGATAAGCTTTAAAAAAATAGCGTGCCTACAAATATCATCAAGCAAAAAATAGGAGGCTTCCCTCTGTCAATCTGTCAGCGAGGAATCGGTCTCCATTCACCGTGAAAATCAAAGAATTATGTCTCTGCATTTAATCAGTTTTTTCTGTTTAATTTACATCCAGTCAGTTTCTGTTTATTTTAATTGGCTCTTTATTAAACAAAATGAAGTCATTCCAGCTGTGGTGGATGGCAGAGGAAAGCCTAACAGGAACATTAATTATTTGTAGAAGAAAGCAGGTTTGTTCTTCCTCTTTTATATTTTACTTCCTATTTACAAAAATAGTCATCCTAAATGAGGTGGCTGGGCTATATATATCCCAATAAAATGGGCAATGTCCTAGTTATTATTTCCTTAGCAAGTCAGAAAAACCAACAATTGTATCAAAACTATATTAGAGGTAGATACATACTTGAAATCTATGAGAACGGGGGCTTGCTCCAACCATTGGGCTTGAACAAGAAACTCCATACTGTCCCTATTGATCAAGATCGATTCAATATAGATACTACTTTCCATGTTGGCTTGTTCAAACATGGAGAAAATCAACTTTGAGTAACATTTAATGCAGTAAACACAAATTATTATACAACTTATAAATCTCCTCAATTTGAGATTCAAGACATTTAATGTCATAATATAAACAAACTCAGCTCTGCTTGTGTCAACAGAAACAGAAAACAGTTTCCAATTACCAAGCTAACATGAATGCCAGATGGTTATCCCACTTCAGTGGTTGTGAATGAATTCTATCATTCTTGGCTCAGAAATCTATGATTTCACCTAGGGCTGGGCATATCTCCCGAACCGAACCGAATCGAACCGAACCGAACCGAGCGGTTCTTCTTCGTAACTGAAATACCCGAACGGGTATCTGAATCGAGAACCGACGGGTTTGGTTCAATTTTCGGTTCTAGACCCAGAACCGAAAAATCGAATAAGAACCGAAATTTTTTAAATTTTTAAATTTTTATATATGAGAAAGATTAAATTATTTTAACTTTTTAAAAATAAATTAGCAAAGATAAAGTTTGCATTGAAGACATTGAGTTCTATGAGGGCATTGAGACATGTCATAAAATATATATTATATTTTTTCTTATTAAATCTTATTAGTTGAACAATTTTTAGTTTATTTATGTTAGTTAATTATGATTTTTCAATTTTTCTTTCATAGTTTCTTAGTATCTAGTATGACAAGTCAATCAATTGATGGTTAAATCAAATAATTGGTAAGTACTACTGTATTAGCAATATTTTAAAATATTTTATCTTTACGAGTCTATAACTTTTAATTTATATGGATCACCAATATTTTAGTATTACTAATTTACCATCTATTTTTTGTTATTTGTATACATTGATAAAATAATTTTATTGGACAACTTGTTATTTATATGTTATTAAATTGGAATACGTTAATTTGTAAAAATTAAGATTAAACATGTTAGACTGTATTGTTGTTATAAATGTTAAAAAAAATTAATTATAGTATGGAACCGAAGAGACCCGAACTGAACCTAACGGAACCGAACCCGAACGGTTCCAAAATTATATTTGGACCCGACGGTTCCGTTTACTCACTACCCAAAAATTTTCGATTGGGTTCGGTTCTCTTCAGAACCGAACCGAATCGGACCGTGCCCAGTCCTAATTTCACCAATCCAGGACTAAAACAAAATTCCTAAAGAGGCAGGAAAAATCTTTTGTAACAATCCCTTGAAGTTGTGATAAGGATGAAACCTCGTGTAACTACCCTTTAGAACATGTAATCATCAAGATCAGCCAAAAGATTTACAACGAATGCAATGAAAAGTTTCCATAAGCAACTCTTTCCAAGTAAATCAACTATGGATAAGGAGATTAGAAAATTTAGAAGTGATTTAAGAATTGTATCTTAGTTATCAACTAGATATTTCAACATGCAGTAAGAACAATTAAGTTCAGAAAGGGAAATAAATGACTGAGTAAAGGAGCAAATGCAACCACATTCATACCTTCAACTTCTGTAGGTAGATATCAAGTTCACCGCTGATGCCATCTTTTACCACATTACTTTCAGAAGAAAAAAGTTGCTCTTCACCAGATTCTTCCCTGACCAAGGCTTGCTGTAATCACCCAACAAATAGGCGCATATTACTTCAACCAGCATACACATAACTAAGCAATACACACTGTTCTCTCTCACACAGAAATTTCCTGGTACAGGGTTAGGAATAAGTCAACAAAGATCGCTGCGCAATAATGTACCATGATGACTAGAATGGACATGAAACACTGCACTACGTAATAGATTTAGAAGTCATCTAATAAGATAGCCAGAGTGGCAGAGCACGCCAGCACAGATTCATTTAATTGGCTAGAGATGAAATTTGGATTGTGAAGAAACATTTATCTTGCAATCACAGCTACCATAGCGGAAAAAATGAGATTTGATATACTTTTACTGCCTTCTAATCAAGGATAATCATCTCATATAAACAAGTAAGAATTCCATTCACACTCACTGCACAATAAGATAATGGAAAAGAAGCTGAAGATAATTCTTAATTTTACCCAAATAGAAAGCGCAAATAGAACAATTCTGTAACACTAACAGCTTTATCAGGAAATTATCATCAGAATGCTATGAAAAATATCACTATCACATACCAGCAGGAGCTTTTTATGTTGTTTGCGTTGCGGAAGGATGCCAAGAGCATCCAACATTGATTCATCCAGTTCTGCAGGTGCACACATTGATAAGTGCATTGTATGTAAGCATCAGATAAGCAGATAAAATAAGGTCAATGTTCAACCTTTAGTCTGCAACAATATAGCCAGTAGACTTAAAGAACCTGATACTTGAACATCATCACCGCAGGTAACAAAAGAAAGCAAGGCCTCCCTACATAATTCAGCATCGAAGAATATAATTTATTCAAAACAGCTATTAAACTTCTCCAAGGTTGGTACAAAGAAATTCATTCCATTTTTTAGGTGTAAGAAAAGATAAAACATTGCATTGTAAAATGGATTTTATTTTCAAAATATATATGATTAACATCATTTTGTGGTTCCAGAAATGGTATGTCTGTTTGTAAGTCTCAGTCTCGTGACTCTCATCTCAGATTCTCAGCAGTAAAGTTCAGTGGCACCTCGAAAGCTTTTTACTTATCAAATTCAAGAGGTTAAGTGTTTTCCCTTATTAATCCAAAAAAGAAATAAGAATGAGAGGTGTTAATCTTTTTATCATCCTAGCGTCGAGCTATTTTTCCGTAGGACCTCTCGAGTAATTAACCGTTTTACAATTAGTAAACTGGATTTATTGTCATAGCGGGCCCCAGTGGGAGGCTCGCACAACGGACTATTAGCTCAGTGAAAGGTCACTCTTCTTGATGCACTCTTTCCCTTTTTTTCTGCTTTCCTTATCGCAAACTAAAAATAAATAGTATTCAGGTGAAGTATTCCTAGTGCAATTGAACTATTTCTAGAACTGATGTTGAAATTTTGTGTTACCAATGTTAATTAATGGCTTCTGACTTTAACAGACTTCTAAAACTTGGCACTAACAAAAGTATACATTATCACATTATAGTCCAATTGATTTTCTTCTTCTTCTGTTCTTTTTTATTTTTTTATTTTTTATTTTGGTTTTATAAACATGCACAAGACACACAAGCACACACGAAAATGCAAATACACTAAAAACAAGAAACAACATTATCTCTCTCTCTCTCTCTCTCTCTCATTTTCATCTTATTCTCACTAGGGAGCGTGGTTATAGGAGGTTATTACAGTGGATTCGAATGACCTTTGGACAAGCACTATATTTAAGATAGAAGAAGCTACATTACAAGAAATTTCTAAAATATGAGAAGTAAATATCATCCATATCTATGGCATTAAATGTGATAAATTTAGCTGATTACCTTGGTGTAAAATGTTGTGGCAAGTTATTATCCGCTGTTGGGCTTTGTGAAGAAGTAGAACTAGGATACGGAATGGTAACTTGGCGACTTTCATTAGAAGAATCTGGGCCGATATTACTCTCCTCTGCATTTAGGCTTGCATCTGGAGAATCATGGTCAGACATATGACCATTGAGTTTAAGTTCAGATCTCAAAGCTAAGGTCTCTATATGACAGAGAAGAGCAGAAGCAACAGTATTTGCCAGATCTTTGATTTTGACAAGGCGCAAAATGCAACAATGTAAATATAAAGAAGTGGCAGCACCAGGGGCGAATCCAGCATTTGAGTTCAGCTAGGGCGGAGAGATTGACCGTTGACCGTGACTGTTGATCGTTGACTTTTCTTCTATGTTTGTGCGAGATCTACGGCGCGTTAGCCTTAATATTAATAAACTAAGAATAGAAAGAAAGGAATTTGAAACATTGTATGCTTGGATAAGAATCATCTTAACATCTCATTATAGATACGAGTAAAAATCATTGAAGAAGAAGAAAAAAATTTCTTGAAATATGGTGGAGTAACACAAAATGAGCGGGAGCAAACCCTTAACGAATCAAAATCCTTTTCCTCACATTCCCCCATCTAAGGAAACTTTTCCAATTATAATAAATTTTATCTCCCTTCAGTCAATTGAGCTTTTAATTCAATAGCTCGAGTTTAAAAGATACACCCTTGTTTTATTTTTGTTTATTTCTTCCATTTTTCCATTTGAATTCTCTACATCTTTGCATTTATGTTTGGCAAGAGTTTATAAACTGTTTGTAATCAGTTAAGGGACGGGAGATGTCAAATAAATTTTTATCTACACACCTTGTGAGATGCGCAATATTATTCATTTATTCGCCACTCATTTTAATTTATTTATAAACACTTCCTAGGCAACTCAGCAGAATTCAAACTCAAACTCAAGTCGCTCGTGACTCAACACAATGAATGACTCAAAGTCAAAGCAACTCTCAAGTCTCAACCAACAAATGAACAAACAACTAAAACAACTGAACAAGTGCAACAAATCAACTATTCAACATTCAAGTTTCAACAATAATAGCAACTAGCAAGATTAATTTCAGTTCGCAATTCGCAAAAAAAGATAACAAAAGTAAGGAACAATTTCAATCAGTGAACTATTGAACTCTGTGAACTCACCTGCAAAGCACAGCTGCACCGCCCGAACCAGTTCCACGCCGGCACACACGCACACCGACACCGCTACTACCTGCTACTGTTGCAACCACACAAGTAAGGGTCGAAAATTATGAGTAATTGGAAATTATGGATTTGAATTTGAAAGTAAGAGTTTGCTCTCGCCTCTCAATCGCTCTGCACTCGGACGGTATTGGATTTGGGGGAAATGAAATCGTGGGATTAAGGGCTTGTTTGAGCCACAATATTTCAAAAAAATACATTCATTTGACATTATTTCAACCACATATTCTTCAATAAAATAATATTAAACGTAAATTCAAATTTTCTTTATTTTTTAACCATATATTTTCCATCTATACACTATTCAATAATGTATTCTTACCAAAACCCTCTAAAAGTCCGTTTGATTGCAAGTAGGGGTGGGCATCGGGCCGGGTTGGACCTTTTTGGTCAAACCCGACCCGACCCAGTTTAGTCGGTTTTGGATTATTCTAAAACCGATCCGACCCGATTCTGCGAGTGGACCCTACCCGGACTGTTCGATTCGGGTCGGTTCGGGCTGGGTTAAAAAAAATTCTGTTTGTTTTTTAATGCTAAATTTTTTAAGGCCTCCCAAATCAACTCTTAATTGATTAAAATAAAACCAGAAAAGAGCTTAATTATAATTTATAACTATTATCAGATTTTTTATGCTTACCTAATGGAAGATTGTCATCATTCTGGGAAGAACAATCATCTTCGTGGAGTTGGAACTCCACGAATTGCTCGATCCCCTCTGTCTATAACCAAAAGAGAACAGCTTCTTCCAATGTAGACGACATCAAAATCATCTGAGAACTTGGCATCTTCACTGGGACCATCAACGTGCCCTCCTCCTCGACCCAGTGAAATAAAGGGAGAGATTTTAAACAATTTTTGGAGAAACTGAGGGGGTTTCGTTTTGCTTATGAAATTCAATTCTACAAATGTTGGGTTTCGTTTTGCTTATGAAATTCAATTCTACAAATGTTTTGCTTTCATTTGAACCACTTTTAGAGCTCATCATTTCCATCATAAAAAAACTCCAAACTCCAATACAGATATATACACACGCTAATACGAAAAGCAGTAGCAGCAGAACAGAGCAGAGATTGCAATACAGTGGTTTTAGGATGGCGAAGAGCGTTTTGTACATCAATTCCAAAAGATCAAGAACGAGATTCACCAATCATCAAAGACAAATCAAATCCCTCTGGATTTATCTCTAACCCTTCAACGCCGCGCCTCCAGTCTCAGCCCGTTTCTAGCCTCAGTCTCCGCTGTAGAACCACCGCCTCCGCTCCACAAACGCCAAAACTTCAATGTAAAACCAAAAACAGCCCCAGATCTTTCAATCGCTCCACCCCAACCCTAATTGTAACGGTCGAAAATGGTGGAAAAATTAAATGACAGGAAATTAAATTACCACAAATTTATTTCGGGGAATTGTAATTAATGATATTTGATTGGTATAATTTTTTATTTAATTCGTTTGATTTTGTTTTTTATGTAAATTATTATTTTTTAGGATAAAATTTTTTACAATCTGTATTAAAATTTGTTTGAATTGCAAAAAAATAAAAAAAAATTTAAAAAAAAATTTTAAACTTTTTTTTTATTAGTTTAACTTTATTTTCATACAAATTGTAAATTAAATGGATAAAAAATTATACCATTGGATTTAAAATATATTTTCATTGTCAAAAAATAATAATAAAAATAATAATAATAATAAATAAGATGAAAAATATTTTCCCATCAAAATTATGGGAAAATAAAAGGTGAAAAATACACTTTAAATGGTTGTAGCTTAAAAAATGGGTGAAAATGAATTCCATGAAAAAGTTATGAAATCAAACACCAAAATAAAAAGTCTATGGGTTTTTCTCTTTCTTCTGTAACAAATTCTATGCCGTATTCAAACTTCTTCTATATCTTTATAGAATGAAAAACTATAAACTATTTTATCTAAATCTATTCTTAAAATTCTAAATAACATAAAATTTTAATTAATAAATATACCTTTGTAGCGTATGTCCACAAAACCAAAACTTATAGCTCTGATACCAAAAGAAGGGGGATCCTAAAAAACAAAAATTTGTTTAACAAGATTGGAAGGCGATTGGAACAACTGTTAAAATAATCATACTCAGTACTCTTCTTAACTGTAAACTCTCATCTTTTTAAAATAATATCCCTTTTTTTTTTTTTTTAAAAACCACATTCAAAGATATCAAAAGAAAAGTTTTGATATTATAAGTGTTACGGGTCCAAGAGGACCCGACACGTGTCAAGCAGAAGAAGCCCCACGCATGGGCGAACTGATTTGATGTGGGAGACCGAACTGAAGTGTCTCAACAGTCAGAACTGAACTCATCCGCACCTCTTACGGATGCAAAGGCCCGTACTCCGCAAACGACGCTTCTCCGAACTGCCCCACCTCCCTCTAGTCGAAGTCCTTTTATGCAAGTCTCCAACATTGAATATTTGATTGACTGATGGGACGTGTGGCAGGGCTCAAACGGTCAAATCAGCCGTAAGCCGCATAAGTCAGAATAATAAAGATCCGCCAACCTATTGATGGACAGATTGACGTCTAGGATGGAACAAGGTGGAAGGATCCGAGGCCACGTGTTTCCTCATCCAACGGTTCTCCTCCTCCCACCCTTAGTATAAATACCTTCCCCTTGTCCCAGAAGAAGGATTCGCTTTTTTACCAACCTAAATAGCATAAGTTTCTCCCTTTTTTCATACACACTTAACTTATTTCGTGATCCCTTCACGTCTCCGGTGATCACATGCCCACCGGCGACCTAAAACCTTTATACTGAAAACTGACTTGATCGTCGGAGTGCTCGCGGCCGCCACCACCCTCTCCGGGAAAAAGGGCCACGAGTGACTAACGGCTTGTTATTGAGCGCAGGAAGGAGTGACTTGAAGAATTATCTGTTGATGGCTCGAAGGTCCATTTTTCGAGGTCAACAGATTGGCGCCGTCTGTGGGAAACTTGCTTAAACCACGAGTTTTCCACCAAAAAGCTTGCTTGAATACCCGGTTGATTCACCCTTGGAAAAGGAGCTAAGCTCTTGAAAAAGAGCTAAAAGTCGTGCATCATCCCCGTCAACTCGAACCATGAGCTCTGGAGACGATGTGGATGTTACCAGGGCTAGGAATGTCTCTGAAGAAGAGGTTATTCGAGCCAATGTCACGCATCAAAGGCCCCATCATCGACATCGCAGAGGTGCGAGAACCGCTGCAATGCTAACTGCCGAAGTGGCCCGCATGGCCGCAGACATGAGAAACATAGCGGCTCAAAACGCCACCATGCAAGAACTCCTCATGCAGGTGCACAGCCAAGGTGGGTTCCAACAAAACCAGCAACAAACTTACGGGCGAACAGAAGCAGAATCGGGGAGGAGGACCCATTTAAGCCCTCAAGAGGCCCCTCTCGAAAGAGAAGTGGAAATGGAGGCCTCCAGCTATACAGTCGCTCCGGCTAATGATGGAGTCGCTGAAGAGAATAATTTCGCCCCGGAATACGAGGCACAACCCCAAGGTCCGCAAGTGTTTTTGACCGAATTGGGCGAACCACCAGAAACAGGGATCAGTCTCCCCGTCACACAGTTCGTCCACAACAGCAGCAAAATCAAAGGGAACCAGCCCAACCACCTAGAAATAGGCGGGAGAGGCGGAACCTAGTAGATTGGGGGAGCCGGAGCGAGAATGCTCAACAAGAACCTCGCCCCGCAGTTAACATGGGGGAAACGGATGAACCATGCCGTTCCTACGAGCTGGATGATGATGATGACAATCTCCCTTTCTCCAAGGAGCTCCGCTGTTTTCCCATGCCCCAAAATTTCGTCCCACCAAAAATCCCAAAGTATGAAGGGAAAGGAGACCCGGAGAAGCACCTCAACAAATACAAGACGCAGATGAGCCTCAGAGGCGCCTCTCCTGCACTAAAATGCAGGGCATTCCACTTGACGCTCAGCGGCTCAGCCGAAGTGTGGTACAACAGGTTGACGCCATTTAGCATAAGAAGCTGGCCAGACCTGAAAAGGGCTTTTCTAAACCAGTATCTTTCTAAGAGAGATGGAGAGGCGCCAATCCAGCGCTTGCAAGATATGAGGCAGGCACCTGGGGAGACGTTGAAAAACTATCTTGCCCGCTTCACTGACGAAATCACCTACTGCGAATAGGTCACAGACAAAGAAGCCCTATTAGCTCTGAAGGGAGGATTGAATATGAACACTTTATTCTGGAGGGACGTCCGAAGCAAAAATCCATCAACTTATGATGAACTGGTGGAAATGATGAAGGTTGAAATAGTGAATGAGGAGATGATTGACCACAGGAACAGGGCGGCACAAGGGCTTCCCCCACCCCAGAGGCAGATCGGAAAAGGCCCAACATCACACATGGTAAATCAATGGACGCAAGCTGGGCACACCGTGGCCCCCACATCAGGGCAGGCACTTGCCTCTGCCACATTGAATGTCGTGCCCACCCTGGCTTACGAGAATGTTGAACCTAACACCAACGACCCAGTTAGGAACATTGGGAGACCCTCAACCTCTAGAAACAGGGGAAGAGGCGGTGGGCCTAGGAATAGGCCCCAAGAGGAAGGAGCGCCTTATTGCACTTTCCACCGCTTTTATGGCCATGACACAAGAGATTGCAGGGATGCCAACAGGCCAAGAAGCAACCCCAGAAATGCAAGGGAGAACCGTCGTCATGACGACGAGCCAAGACAAAGGTCCCAGAAGAAGAGAGGAAAGGCCACCATCGCCTCGGAATGCAAGGAACAATCAAAGGGAGAGGCCCAGAGATGGGCAGCACCCCAGGAAAGGCCCTGCCGCCGCGGAGGAACATCCAATCCGCGAAATCGATACCATCATAGGAGGACCTCACCTGGGAGGCGAGACAAGGAATGCCCAAAGAAATTATTCCAGGGAAGCGAAGGATCCACCAATGGCCAGTTATGTGGTAAGCCAATCCCAAGGGGGAAGAGCTGCAGAACCGATATCATTCACCCCGGAGGACGCAATTGGCGTGCACTATCCCCACTGTGATGCCCTAGTGGTAAGGGCAGTAGTGGCACGAAACGGGCTGAAGCGAATGCTGGTGGATAACGGAAGCTCTGTAAACATATTATTCGGGTCAACATTTGAAAAAATGGAAGTAGATCACGAGCTGACCCCCATGACTTCTCCATTGTATGGATTCACAGGAGATAGCATTATTCCAAGGGGCAAAATCACACTGGCAGTAGAAATGGGGACAGCCCCCCAAGTGGCACATCACTTCATGGAATTCTTGGTCGTGGATCGTCGATCCGCTTACCACGGGGTACTTGGGCGACCCGCATTGAAAGAACTATTTGCCGTCACCTCGATCCATCATCTATGCATGAAATTCCCCACTGAACGGGGAATTGCCACAGTCAGAGGTGACCAAAGGGGCTCCAGGGAATGTTACCTCAGTTCTCTGAGGAAGGCCGAACCGAGGGTCAACATGTTTCACTGCGACGCTGAAATGGCAGAGGCCCCTGCAGAAGGGCTGCCCCCCATTGAAGACGTCGAAATGGCAGAGGCTGGACCCGAAACGTCTTTGGAGGAGCTGGACCCAAGGATTATTGAATCAGAATCACTCAGTGCTCCAATGGAAGAACTGGAGTGTTTTCCCGTAGATCCCCAGGATGCCACGAAGGTACTTCAGGTCGGAAAGGACTTGGAAAGCGAAATGAAGGAAGAACTGAAAAACTTCCTACGAAGAAACGTGGATGCTTTCGCCTGGAAACACGAAGACATGGTTGGGATAGACCCGAATGTCAGTTGCCACCATCTGCAGATAGACCCAAATTGCACCCCTCACAGGCAAAAGAGGAGGTCGTTGAACAACGAGAGATATGAAGCCCTCAAGGAAGAAGTGGAGAGGCTGGTAAACAACAGTTTCATCAGAGAATCCGTGTATCCGAAGTGGATTTCCAATCCCGTGCTTGTCAAGAAACACAACGGCAAATGGAGGGTCTGCATCGACTTCTCCAATCTTAATCAGGCCTGCCCAAAAGACAGTTTCCCTCTCCCACGAATAGACCAATTGGTGGATGCAACTGCAGGCCACGAGCTGTTGAGCTTCATGGACGCCTACTCAGGCTACAATCAAATCCCCATGCACCCTGGCGACGAAGAGCACACGTCTTTCATCACTGACCGGGGGTTATATTGCTATAAGGTAATGCCCTTTGGACTGAAGAATGCAGGGGCGACTTATCAGAGGCTAGTCAACAAGATGTTCGCCAATCAGCTCGGGAACACCATGGAAGTCTATGTTGATGACATGCTCGTAAAAAGCCTCAGGGTAGGAGATCATATCAGACATTTGGACGAAGCGTTTTAGATACTTAAAAGGTTCCAAATGAAGTTGAACCCCCTGAAGTGTGCTTTCGGAGTGGCCTCCGGGAAATTTCTGGGTTACATTGTAAATCAACGAGGGATAGAGGCCAACCCCGAGAAAATTCGAGCCTTGATAGAAATGAGGTCACCACAGAAGCCCAAGGAAGTGCAACGACTGACTGGCAGGGTTGCCGCACTCAATCGCTTCATTTCAAGGGCCACTGAAAAGTGTCTACCCTTTTTCAAGGTCCTCAAGGGTGGGAAGAAGTTCCAGTGGACACCGGAGTGTGAAGAGGCTTTCCAAGAGTTGAAAAACTACTTGGGACGAACTCCCCTCCTCAGCAAACCCAAAGAGGGAGAACCCCTGTTGCTATACTTGGCAGTGGCGGAAGAGTCTATCAGCTCGGTGTTGGTCAGAGAGGAGAAAGCACACCAGTTGCCTATTTACTATGTGAGTAAGTCGCTGCTCCCCGCCGAAACTCGATATCCGGACATGGAGAAGTTGGCCCTAGCCTTAATCACTGCTTCCAGGAAGCTGAGGCCATACTTTCAGGCCCACAGCATTCGTGTCCTGACAAATTTTCCGCTAAGGCAAGTTCTTCAGAAGCCAGACGCTTCGGGGAGGTTATTGAAATGGGCAGTAGAACTCACTGAGTTCGATTTG
Organism: Osmanthus fragrans; assembly: GCA_019395295.1. Classification (NCBI taxonomy): domain Eukaryota; kingdom Viridiplantae; phylum Streptophyta; class Magnoliopsida; order Lamiales; family Oleaceae; genus Osmanthus; species Osmanthus fragrans. The sequence goes on along the minus strand of CM033347.1, from coordinate 12,073,934 downwards.
ACATATATGCCCAGGACGGCAATAAAGGGCCAGGCCCTAGCTGATTTTGTTGCAGAATTCGCCATGGCACCAGAGGTCGAATTAAATATGGAGCCAGCAGAGGCACCCACCTGGAGCCTTTTCGTGGACGGTTCTTTAGGGGAAAGTGGCTCCGGAGCTGGAGTGATTTTGGTGAGCCCAGAGGGGCACAAGATGAACTATGCATTGAGGCTTGGCTTCAAAGCCACCAACAATGTGGCTGAGTATGAAGCCCTCCTAGCCGGGCTGAGATTGGCAAAGGAACTGCAGGTCAGAAGGCTAATTATCAACAGCGATTCACAGCTTGTGGTGAATCAAGTGAATGGAATTTTCGTGGCCAGGGACAAGAACATGGCAGAGTACTTAAAATTGGCCGTGGACCTCCTCCCCACCTTTGAAAGGTTCGAACTGATACAAGTGCCACGGCAAGAGAATTCCCAGGCAGATGCCCTATCCAAGCTTGCGAGCAGCAAAGATTCAGAGCTCCTCAAGATAGTGCCAGTTGAACATTTGGCCAAACCCTCTACAAAGAAAGGTGAAGAGCTGATGTGGATTGAGGGAACTCCACCTTGGATGCAACCAATTCTGGCTTACTTGAAGGAGCAGATCCTCCCAGAAAATGAGGCAGAGGCACGCCGACTCAGAAAGAGAACCGTTCGCTTCGTCTTACAAGATGATGTTTTGTATAGGCGAGGATTCTCATCCCCCCTCCTCAGGTGCACTGGAGGGGAAGAAGCGAACTACATTTTGAGAGAGGTCCACGAAGGTGTTTGTGGGAATCACTCCGGCGGACCCGCACTGGCTCACAAAATACTTAGGCAGGGATATTATTGGCCTACCCTGAAAAGGGATGCAAGTGATTTTGTACGCAGATGCGATAAGTGCCAACGGTTCGCCAATGTGCAGAGGCGACCCTCCCAGGAACTAACTGTTGTATCAAGCCCCTGGCCGTTCGCCAAATGGGGAGTGGATTTCATTGGCCCCTTGCCTAAGGGGAGAGGGAACGCTCGCTTCGCCATAGTTGCAATTGACTACTTTACCAAGTGGGTTGAAGCTGAGCCACTGTCCAAAATTACCGAAGCAAACACGTCCAAATTCTTATGGAAGAACATCATTTGCCGCTTCGGAATACCGCACTCTCTGGTTTCGGACAATGGTAGACAGTTCGACAACAAGAAGATAAGGGACCTGTGTGATGAGCTCGGGATCAGGAAACACTTCTCCTCACCCCATCATCCGCAAGCAAACGGCCAGGTCGAAGCTGTCAACAAAACCATTAAGCTCACATTAAAAAGAAAGCTGGAGACTTCCAAAGGGGTCTGGGTGGACGAACTCCCACAAGTGCTCTGGGCTATAAGGACCACTTGCAAAACAGCAACCGGAGAAACTCCATTCTCCATGGCATACGGTGCTGAGGCTATGAGCCCAGTAGAGGTTGGTGTCCCCTCTCCTCGTCGCATTCATTTCAATGAGATAACAAATGACGACCTGAGAAACCTTGATCTGGACCTCCTTGAAGAAAGGAGAGATGACTCCCAGATCAAGCTCGCCTCTTACCAGCGAAAAATGATGCGATACTACAATGCAAAGGTAAAGAAGAGAGTCCTACGCATCGACGACCTGGTACTTCGCAAGGTTTTCCCTTCATCCCAAGAACCAGGGACCGGCCCTCTTGGTCCTACCTGGGAAGGTCCGTATCGAATTTATGAGGAAGTGCGACCTGGCACTTACAGAATCGAAGATCTTGAAGGAAGAATCATGCCTCACCCCTGGAACATTGAACACTTGAGAAAATACTTCCAGTAAAATCCTTGTAACCTCTATCAATAAAGAGCTGTTTTCAATTACTTCGCTTAATGTCATCACCCAAGCGTTCTCACGCATCAGACATCCTAGCTGAGGTGCTAATCCACCAGGGATCACCTCCAAGGATAAAGCTTAATCAGAGGTGGTGCGGGTGCCATCTTTGATGAAACCCCAAGCGTTCTCACGCATCAGACATCCTAGCTGAGGTGCTAATCCACCAGGGATCACCTCCAAGGATAAAGCTTAATCAGAGGTGGTGCGGGTGCCATCTTTGATGAAGCCCCAAGCGTTCTCACGCATCAGACATCCTAGCTGAGGTGCTAATCCACCAGGGATCACCTCCGAGGATAAAGCTTAATCAGAAGTGGTGCGGGTGCCATCTTTGATGAAGCCCCAAGCGTTCTCACGCATCAGACATCCTAGCTGAGGTGCAAATCCACCAGGGATCACCTCCAAGGATAAAGCTTAATCAGAGGTGGTGCGGGTGCCATCTTTGATGAAGCCCCAAACGTTCTCACGCATCGGATATCCTAGCTGAGGTGCAAATCCACCAGGGATCACCTCCAAGGATAAAGCTTAATCAGAGGTGGTGCGGGTGCCATCTTTGATGAAGCCCCAAACGTTCTCACGCATCGGATATCCTAGCTGAGGTACAAATCCACCAGGGATCACCTCCAAGGATCGGCCTAGTCAAAGGAGGTGCGGGTGCCATCTTTGACGAAGCCACAAGCTTTCTTACGCATTGAACTTGACCGAACTGATCACGTATGCAAATAACTTGTCATTTCCTTAAATGATTTAAGTCCTCTCCGAACTGATCACGTATGCAACTGACTTGTCATTTTCTTAAATGATTTAAGTCCTCGCCGAACTGATCGCACGGAAGTCAACTTGTTTCTTAAAAAGATTAAGACTACTGAACAGAAGTGAGATAACAATCAAATGGAAGCGACAAAATCAAGAGCCAACATGGAAGAATTAAAATTTCATTAAGTACGAATTTGGCCGAAGCCATTTACAATGTGGGCCGAAGCCATTACAAAATTAGATCCTTTCCTACTCCTTGGGCACTTCTGCCTCCTCTTCCAGGTCAGGTCGCCCCCCAGTTGGCCCACCGAACTCTTCCTCAAGGAATCCAATGTCCATCTCTGGGCACTTCTCCCGTAGGCGGGACATCATCTCTCTGGCACTCCACGAAGCCCAGTAATTGGCGAAGTCATCATACTCAGATGTTTCAGTGAAATTATCTTTGTACTTCTGAACCGCCCTCTCTTCTGCTAGATTCGCTTCGGCCTTCAACGAGGCTATCTCTTCAGCCTGGGCCTCCGACAGCATTTTTAGCTCAGCCTTCTCCTTGTTTGCCGCCTCCAAGGCTTCGGAGGCGAGGCGCTGATGCTCGTTGGACTGGTCAATTCTCTTCGTGAGGGCAGCCACCTGCGAGACGACCTCATGCAGCTCATTCCGGAAGCGAGTTACTTCCATTGTAGAAGAGTCCAGCTTCGTCGTGGCGTCGACCCACCTCGCCTCGAAGTCATCAGCCCTCTTCTTCGCCTTATCCACCTCCTCCTCCCAAGCAGCGGAAGCCTCCACCCTTTTCTCCAAATCTTCTATTTTCTTCCGGAGGCCTCGAACCAAATCATCTGCGGCCGAACTGAGGGTCAAAGCTCTGGCCAAGCATGCACTGTTGGCAGCCAGGAGGTCCTCCACCTCGCAGGAAGCAGTATGATCCTGCCACGCCTCAGTCCAATACTTGTTGTGGACCCTTGCAGCAGAGGCGGTTTCAGGAGGGAGCATCTCCAGCACAGCCTCCGACAATTCCTCATCGTTACTCCCAATGAAGTCAGGAGTTTTTCGCTGGGCTGCAGAGGTGGCTAATTTCTTCAGCCTCTTCCTCGAAGGACCCCCAGCTGGGATGGAGGAGATGGGCACTGCAGCTTGGGCTTCAGCCGGGATCGCAAGAGTCACCTCGGCAGACACAGTGGGTGAGATTACAGGGGGACTCGCAGATGTGGCAGGAACAGAAGTGGAAGTTGCTGCTGGACCCTTCCTCTTAGTCCGTATTAAAGGAGCAGCTTCCTCAGTGGTCTCCTCCTCGGCAACCCTCTTGGTCTTGCTCAAGGAGTGCAGCCTCTCCGACTGCTTCTTGTAATCGGTAGCGCCGAGGCGAAGAGTCCTGGCCTCGGTAAGGCTACGCCTTATGGTGGAGAAGTCAGGCCTGAGAGGTTTCTTCTTCACAAAATCCTCTGCAAAATGGAAAAAGCTTAAGTAAAACGGATGATACCAGAAGAGAATAAACGACGAAGTGAGATGGAACTTACGCTGGGTAGACATCAGGCCGTGGCGGATGAGGTCGACGTTCAGGCAGATCAGCTTGTTGAAGCTCCTCTCTCGGGGGTCGAGGTGATAGATATCACTGATAATGCCCCACTCCTCCTCGGAAATCTCGCACTTCGGCTTGGAACCTACAAACAACAAAAATATTAAACACATGAGGAAGTAGGTCCAAGTCAAATCACTTCGGAAGAAAAACTTACTGGGAGTGGAGTAAGTGGTGGGTACTGTCAGAGGCGCCAGGGGGTCATTCTCCATTGTGTCCCACCTCCCGGATGCCCAGAACCATGAGTCTTTCCACCCTTTTACCGAAGAGGGCAGGTCGGTCACGAAGGGGGAATGGGATCCCCAAGGAGCCAGGTAGTACCACCCCTTATTTCCCTCCCCAGCCACGCACTTCGGCATATAAATGGAGTGGAAAACACTGAAAGGCATGTCAACCCCAATGCTGACCTACCTCCACAGCATCCATGACCCTACTAATTGGGACCAAGAGTTCGGATTTAGCTGGGTCGGGGCCAACCCATAGGATCGAAGGACTAACCTAAAGAAGGGGTAGAAAGGAAGCCTAAGACCAGCTCGGAATAGGCTTTCACTCACCGCCACACACCCCGGCCTCGGATAACAAGCCCTCTCGTCCGGCCTTGGCAAAATTAATTTTACAGAATCGGGGACCCTACAGACAGTCCTACACTTCTTTATTATGGCTGGAGTGGCCTTTGAAGGGTATTTAGAAGCCCCCCACTTAACCGAAGTGTCTACCGGAGACTCTGGACGTCTCCAAACGTTCTCCCCGGCCCTAATGGCCCTACTCACTTCCTCCGAACTGACGAGGATGGGCTCTCTCAGCACAGCACTCTCCTCAACTCGCCCCTCCACACTTGCAGAAATTCTAGAATCCCCCTCAGAAGCCATTTTTTCCCAGAAAGGTCTAAAAATTTGAAGGAAGGAGGTGCAAAAGCAGGAAAATCGATTTACCTAGACTTGGGGAAGATTCGCCGGTCACTGAAATCGCCAATGAACTTGCCGGAGTTGCTTGTTCGCCGGAGAAGAAATTTGACAGAGTTTGGGAGCGTTTTCAGATTTTTTTCACAAGGTAAAACCTTCAAATGGCGGAGGAAGGGGTTTTTATAGAAGCCCAAAGATCACCCCAGTCGTTAGATCTGCCCAAGGCAAATCTTGGCCGCTCAGACCTAAAGCTGATCAAAACCGTTCAAACCAAAAGGCATTTGAATCAAAGACCCTGATGAAGCCGTGGAACTCACGCAAAGGCCAAACGCGTCATCTTGAACACTGGGGAGCCGTTGCCATAATTACTTCCTAGGGTAAAGGGGAAACGTGCCCTGGAAGAAAACGACGCCCCCGCTCATTATTGCCTTGGAAAAATGCGAGAAACTTCTCACACAATCCAAGGCAGCCATTTCAGCACCTCCACCTCGTCCAACTCAGATTGCATAGCTGCAACAGTTCTCCTAAGAGCTGCCAACTGCAATCACCTCGTCCAACTCGGATTGCACAGTTGCAACAGTCCTCCTAAGAGCTGCCAACTGCAATCACCTCGTCCAACTCGGATTGCATAGTTGCAACAGTTCTCCTAAGAACTGCCAACCACAATCACTTCGCCCAACTCAGATTGCATAGCTGCAACAGTTCTCCTAAGAGCTGCCAACTGCAATCGCCTCGTCCAACTCGGATTGCACAGTTGCAACAGTCCTCCTAAGAGCTGCCAACTGCAATCACCTCGTCCAACTCGGATTGCATAGCTGCAACAGTTCTCCTAAGAGCTGCCAACTGCAATCACCTCGTCCAACTCGGATTGCACAGTTGCAACAGTCCTCCTAAGAGCTGCCAACTGCAATCACCTCGTCCAACTCGGATTGCATAGCTGCAACAGTTCTCCTAAGAACTGCCAACTGCAATCACCTCGTCCAACTCGGATTGCACAGTTGCAACAGTCCTCCTAAGAGCTGCCAACTGCAATCACCTCGTCCAACTCGGATTGCATAGTTGCAACAGTTCTCCTAAGAACTGCCAACCACAATCACTTCGTCCAACCCGGATTCCAAGGTTTCAGCAGTCCTAAGGGTTCCCCCTACAATTGCTCCAGAAAGTTTATAATCGAAGTCGCCAGCTCTCGGAACTCCCCACGACATAAGCCTCCAGTTAACGCACGATACTGCTTGAGGAATTGTAGTTGCGAGGGTGGACAGCCCCGCTGTTCGACGTCACGATACTCGCCTCACACGGCCAAAGAATCACACATCCTTCAGACACCCCTGTAAGCATATCAACTCCAAAGTCCATGCATTATATAAATAATCCATACATGGACTTGAAGGACTATTGTTACGGGTCCAAGAGGACCCGACACGTGTCAAGCAGAAGAAGCCCCACGCATGGGCGAACTGATTTGATGTGGGAGACCGAACTGAAGTGTCTCAACAGTCAGAACTGAACTCATCCGCACCTCTTACGGATGCAAAGGCCCGTACTCCGCAAACGACGCTTCTCCGAACTGCCCCACCTCCCTCTAGTCGAAGTCCTTTTATGCAAGTCTCCAACATTGAATATTTGATTGACTGATGGGACGTGTGGCAGGGCTCAAACGGTCAAATCAGCCGTAAGCCGCATAAGTCAGAATAATAAAGATCCGCCAACCTATTGATGGACAGATTGACGTCTAGGATGGAACAAGGTGGAAGGATCCGAGGCCACGTGTTTCCTCATCCAACGGTTCTCCTCCTCCCACCCTTAGTATAAATACCTTCCCCTTGTCCCAGAAGAAGGATTCGCTTTTTTACCAACCTAAATAGCATAAGTTTCTCCCTTTTTTCATACACACTTAACTTATTTCGTGATCCCTTCACGTCTCCGGTGATCACATGCCCACCGGCGACCTAAAACCTTTATACTGAAAACTGACTTGACCGTCGGAGTGCTCGCGGCCGCCACCACCCTCTCCGGGAAAAAGGGCCACGAGTGACTAACGGCTTGTTATTGAGCGCAGGAAGGAGTGACTTGAAGAATTATCTGTTGATGGCTCGGAGGTCCATTTTTCGAGGTCAACAATAAGAATACTCTGGGTTATATTCAGTATTCCTTATAACATTTTCAAAACTATTTTCAAAATCATTTTCTTTGAAATGATAAAATTATGCCATCTGAGATATATGAACTTTGGCCTAACTTCTATTTTATAAGGACAGGACTTTTCAGACAATTCCTTAGAAAATAATTTTAAAACAGTATCCCTTTCTCTCCTCTATTAGCGCTTCTTAGCCACTCCACTGGGCATTTACGCTTTCTGGGAGGTCACTCAAGACTTGTTTTAAAACAGCTTTTAAAAACTTGAAGTTAAGACATGCCTTTATCATATACTCAGTATGAAGCATAAAACATTTACAAAAACATTTTCCAAATTTTTGATATTATATTAATGCCAGGGGTTGCATTCAGCATTAAATATAACACTGTCCAAAATTTTTTCAAATTTCAAAACAAATCATTTGTTCTTATAGGATCTGAAACTAATATTAATTATTAGAACCATTCCTTAGAACATTCAAAAATACATACAGAAAACTGAAAATCTTTTTGTGGATATTACATTAGCTAAAGATAAAAGAAAGCTAAGAATTTCCCTTTCGGGAAGGAAAGGGTTTAGAATATTTTGAGAGAGAACTTTGTATAATATTATTGATAATGTTTTTTCTCTATATCTTACAAATGAATTGAGTTCTCCTTAAATAGATAGAGAAACCGCGTAAATAAAGCAAAGGTATCTTTGCTTTTACAATTTGTCAAAAAGAAAATAGTAAAATCTGTCCTAATTTTTTTACAAAAGTCTAAAGAGAATAATGACTTCTGTCTATTCTTACTTTAATAAAGTAAGAGCATATTTTCTTTTCTAATATAGACAAATTACTTTTCTAAAAGAAAGGAATCAAAAAATCCTTTCGTACAAAATCTTATCTAATTGCTGTCCAAGTGTCTTCTTTTTGAAAATCTTATCTGATCTTGTCTGCCAAAGTCTTCATCTCAATTATCTCGTTGCATAATTCTGTTCTCCAATAGTATCCAGTGAGTCTCCACCTTCTGAAAGGTTATCTGGATTATTGTCTTCATCTTCTGAATTATTGCTTGATCTTATTATTATGTTTCTTCCTCGATTTTTCTTTTTTACAAGCAACTTTTTCTTTTTTCTTGTATTTCTTTGTTTAACTTGTTGCTTGAATTCTTCAATCTTGTCAAACATTTCTCTGAGTCTTTGGATATCTGATTGGGAAATTTGATTAGGATCTTGGACATCTTGGTATATATCTGAATCTAAAACTACTGAATTTTTCTGCTTTAAGTCCAATGGGCTTATAAGTTTAGTAACAGAAGTTCCAGTCTGCTGAGTCTGATCTTGAAAATCTTTTCTATTTGTAACAGGTTTTTCAACCTGTTGAGTATGTCTGGTAGGAGAATCAACAGTCTCCTGAGTCTGTTGAACTTTTGGCAAGTTCATAGCCATCAACGGATTTGATAAGTCTTTACCAGTTTCCGTTTGAACTGGACTAGCTATAGACTTCTGAGGTTCTATAGTACCTGAATTAAAATATGAATTTAAAATTTTTATTCTAACAATCTCTTGTTCTAAATCAGAAATCTTCTTTTGTAAAATCAGTTTTTCTTGCTGAAGAGTCTGATTAGATTCATTTAAAATCTTAAAATTTCTACTCATGCATTCGAAGTGAGAGCAGAATTTTGAAGAAAAGTCTAATGGATCATCTGAAACATTCTTTAAAGAAGGAGCAATAAAATAATTTATTCCTAAAAATTTTCTACATTCATCTAAAGCTTCAGAAACTGAATAAAAACCTTTATATAAAGGATTTGGAAAATTCTTAATACAATCTGCTACTTCTAACCAGGTATGATAAATTTCTGGTAATCTACCTTGTAAAACAACATAGCATTTAAACTTTTTATGATCTTGGCTAAAATGTTCTGATAAAGCATTTAGACAAGCTAAAAAATACTTTTGGTCTTTTGGATTCTTATTATAAGAAATCCATAAGTTATCTAAAAGACATTTTTCTGATCTTGTTACTGAAATATGTGGTAAAATTTTAAAACTAATATTACTATTTGGAAAACAAATTAGTTCTATATTACCAAATCTCAATTTCTCAAAAGTCTGTGCTACATTAGTCTGTGAGGAAGAACTTGGAGTGCTTGAAAGCATTCCTGGTCTTGGTCCTCTGGGTCTCTGCATCTGCAAATAAATATTAGTCATATTCTTTATTTTTAATTATTCTACTTAATATATCTGCTACCTTATTATCACTACCTTTAATATGCTCAAAATTAAATGCTATTCCTGTATTGGTAATTCTATCTATAAAATTTAACCATCTTCTTCTATTACTTCTCTTATTTTCTAATTTCATTTTATTAACAAAACTAACTATTGATTCACAATCTGTTCTTATAGTTATTTCTTTTTTTAGAAATTATAAATAACTCAAAAGAATCTAAAGCATAAATTATTGCTAATATTTCTAAATCTATGCTACTAGCATTAATTTTTTCTTTATAATTACCACTATTATATCTAACAATTTTCTCAGTATCTTTATCTGAATATTTATTGGGTTTTGCAATTAAAATTGCTCCCCATCCAGTAATACTACCATCTGTTTCTATAATTAAATAATCTGTGTCTAAAGGCATAGCTAATTTGGGCAATTCTTTTAATTTTTCTTTTATTTTTTGTACTAATTTTATATCTTCTATATTAAAATATTTTTGACCTTTGGGAGAAGTCTTACCATATAATGGTCCTGCTATTTTTCCTAAATTTTTAATAAAAGGTCTAGCATAATTAACTAATCCTAAGAACTTCTGTAATTGTTTTAAATCTTCTAATTTGTCTGGAAAATCTAAAGCTTTCTGAGCTATATGAGGTTGCAATTCTATTTGCCCTTTTCCTATATTAACTCCTAAAAATTCTATATTCTTTGAATAAAAACATTTTCTTTTTGTTTATAATTAACCCATGTCTAATAAATTCTGAAAAGAGAATCTGTAAATGTCCTCTATGTTCTCTTCTATTTTTACTAAATACTAAAATATCATCTATATAAGTAATTATAAAACTACTATGTTTACTAAAAATATTATCCATCTTTCTCTGAAAAATACTAGGTGCATTCTTAATACCAAATGGCATGACTAGCCATTCAAAGTGTCCTTCTGGACATGTAAATGTTGTCCATACTATAGAGTCTGGATGCATTTTTACCTGCCAAAAACCTGACTTTAAATCAAACTTACTAAATATATTACATCCTTGTATTTTATTTATTAATACTGTTTTATCTGGAATATTATATGCATCATCTATTGTATTATCATTTAATCTTTTATAATTAATTACCATTCTACTCTTACCTCTAACTATTTCTGAATGTTTTCTTACTATAAAAGCTGCTGATCTATGAGGACTGTCTGATTTTCTTATAACTCTTAATTTTAATAAATCTGTAATATGCATTTTGAAATCTTCAATGTCTTGATTAGTGGCTTCTATATTTTTAGTCTTAATTATATATTCTGGATTCTTAATTTTTAACTCACAAAATATCTTATCTTTATTCCAATGTTTTAAAACATTTTCTCCTAAAATTTCTAATTTTTCTAACTTACTTATCATATTCTTAATATCTTGTTCTGTTACTAATAAATCATATATTCTTTCTATTTCTACAAATTCTAAGCATAAATCTTCTTCTTCCTTAATCTGTTCATAATATGTTTCTAATCCTAAATCATTAAATTCTTCTTCTTCATCTATTACTAATTGATTTAACTGACATTCTTTTTCTTTACTACACTCACACTCTTTTTTTTTACTAGTTCCACCACGATTCTCAGCAAACTCTGATGGTATGTTCTTACTATAATTTGGAGCACAAATCGTAAATTTTTGTAATTGTAAAAAATCTTTATTAATTGTTATACTACCATTATCTTTTAACAGAAAACTTAATCCTAAGATTAAATCTGTATTTAAAGATAAATTTCTTACCCAAACTGAGTCTTTTGGTAAACTATATTCTGTACTTCTTCCACAATTAGTTTCAAAATTAATTCTTGCTGGTCTTAATATATCTTGATAACTATAGAAATTCTCATCCATTTGTTGGGCTTCTATAGGTTCTTTAGACTTTACTATATATTTGTCTGGTATTATTATTTTATTAATAATACAATGGCTACAACCTGAATCTATTAATCCTAAACAAACTATTTCATAGTTTTCTATTCTAACATAACATTTTACTTTAATACTTTTTAATTTTTCTGAATTACAAAAAACTTGAACTAATTCTGGTTCTGGAATTATTTCATGATTTTTTCCTTTATTATTAGATTCTAATATTCTAATTTTTGTAATATGTATCTTTGCATATCTTCTAAATTTTCAATTCTTTTTCTAATAATCTTAATTTCTGATAATTCAATCTGAATTAAGTCTATTTGTATATTTTCTTCAGGTTCTAATAATTCTTTTTGAATTAAACACTTTTTACATGCTTCTTTATAACAATTATTACATTTAAGTCTAACTGATTTACTAGGATACCATCTACATATATAACATGGTATATTATCTGATCCTGTATCTTTTATCCAATTATGTTTACATTCTAATTCTAATTCTATATTCATAAATTCTGTATTTTCTTCTGAATCTGAAAGATTTTGTATATTAGAAAATTCTTGTATAAAATTTTCATAATCTGATTTTTCTTCTAAATTAATCTGATTATCAAAATCTTCTATAGATACTATACTATAAACTGATTCTTTATCAGAAATATATTCATCTATTTCTAATAAATCTTCATTAGTACATTCTATTAATGTACTTCTTTTATCATTATTGTTTAACTTCTTTGGGCAAGTTCTTGCTAAATGATCTAAACCTCCACAAACATAACAATTTAACTTATTAGGATAATTTCTTTCTGGTTTATATTTTCTAACATGTTTATTTTCATCTAAATAAGGCTTTCTCCTATTTGATTTTCTAAGATAATATCTTTTCTTAATAGGTCTTTTATATTTCTTTTTATATTTTTTATCTTTTTCTCTAAACTTATTTCCATAAGTTTGAGGAGTAAAAATATCTTTACAAAATTTATAATCTGTCTTTTTAAGCTGATTATGAATTTGTAATTCTACACATTTCTCTTCTAAACACTGCATTATAAACTGTGTTCTATTGCCTATACTCCATAAAAATTCTGGTCTATTTTTTATATTCTGATTATCATTCCATCTTTTTGTTATTTCTAAACCTAATGGTCCTGGTAATTTATGAAATAATTTATTTCCTAATTCTTGGTTAAATGTATTTCCTGATATAGAAACTAAATAATGATACTCATTTAAAAACTGTTTTACTTCTTTACCTTTAGTCCATCTATTTAAACTAAGCTGTTCTAAATCTCTAATAGCTTTTTGTTGTATTATTATATGTCCTATATTAGGATCTGCTCCTGTTAATAATTCATGAATCTTAAATACAAAATTATAAGGATTATTTCCTAAGGCTACCATAGCTTCAAATTCTTCTTGTTTATCTTTTTTATAAGCTTCCCAAGTAGCTTTAGCACTTTCTCCTAAAAAAGTTTCTAAATATTTATACATTTCTACGGCATCCATATTATGAGCTAATCTTATATAATTTCCTATAACTGTATTCTTCCATACTTCTATTACATTATTCCAAGTCTGGGGATCATGTGCTGTAATATTTAATATCTGTGCTTTATGAGGAGTCTGAAATTCTATTACTGGTTCTAAAGGTCTAACCTTTCCTCTAGCTATATATTTTTCTTTATCATTATATTGTGTATAAGATCTTCTAGGAGGATAACCTAAATTATAATTATATGTTTCTGGTTCTATTTTCATTTCTTCATCTGCTAATTCTTTATAATTACTAATTTCTGAAATTTCTGTTTTATTATCTATTTCATCTAGATTTCTCATACTCTTATATTTCTATTATTATCGTAATATAAATATTCTTTTTCTCCTATTTGTTTGTTTAAAAACAAATGATCTTCTAATTTTAAAAGTTCTATAGATGATAAAAACATTTCTAATTCTTTTGGATAAAGAATTCTATCTTCTATTTCTGTTTCTACAGCATTCATAAATGGTTCTTGTTCTTGTTGTTGTTCTTCATTATTAGTACTAGATTCTGTCTCAAAATCATTATTGTTAATATTACTATAATTTCCAAATCTTAAACTAGTTTTCCCATAAATATCTTTATATGTAATAGCTTCTTGAGGAGTTATTATTGGTTCTTGATTTTCTAGGAATTTATCTAAATTCCTGAATCATAAGTCTTTGGCTTAATCATTTTAATTCCTTTACTACTCATTAAATTGATTACTTTATCTATGTAAACTTTATACTTAGTTTGAGAACTATTACTACATCTTCCTAAAAATCCTATGCTTATTAATAAATTTTCTCCTGATTTAACATCTTCATATCCATGAGTCTGAATTCATATTTTAATTTTTTCTGAAAAATCTTTAATTGTACAAAATATATCTGGATTACAATATATAATTCCTATATTACTATTCATATCTACTTCTGTACTAGCTATCATACTTTTTTCTATATTTTGAATTCTTTCATCATAAATAGTTAACAATACTTTAGTACCTAAATTTTTTCTCATTAATCCTTTAATTCCTATAACTATCAATCCTAAATGTATAAATCTAAAATTCTTCTTTTTTAATTCTTTTTTAGATTCTTCTGAAATTAATGATAATTGTCTTACTTGACCATCTAAACATTGTATTGAAACCTCCCTAGTATGTCTAAAAAACTGAGTTCTTGATTCTAATAATCCTCTATTATAAAGATTCTCTGGATTCAGTAACTGTAATCCATGGGTTTGAAATCTATTATAATCTTTTTCTGGATCTATTAATTCTTCTATATTCTGGTTATATTGTGGCCTCCTATTTAAAATTCTTTCTATTATATTAGTATTAATACTAGAAATACTATTTCTTCTGTTTGAAGTTTCTTCTTCACTAATAGTTCTAGCCCTACCAGAAAAACTTCTAGAAAGATTATTCATATTTATAAAATTTTGTTGAAATTTTTCTTGTAATACTTTCTTTTCCTGTTGTTTTTAAACTTAAATTATCTAATTTATTTATAACATTTTCTAATCCTTCACTTTCTTGATTAGATCTATTATCTAATATATTATTTAATTTCTTATTTATATTTTCAATAGCTTCAGTAGTTCTAAGATCTGGAAATTTTCCTAAATTTTCAATCTTAACAATTTTATCTAAAATACTTTTATTTTGTTCTTTTATAAAATCTAAATTTTCTCTATGTATTATAATATCTCCTTCTACTTTTATAATCTTCTTACTTATAGAATTAACTTCTCCTAATAATTTATTAATATCTTTTATTAATAAATCCAGTTAATCTGATAAGTAATAAAATGAATCTAATGAATATCTAGTATTATCTGATGAATATCTTCTATAATGGTGATTACAATTATGATCTTCTAAATAACAGTAACAAGTATGATCTTCTAAATAACAATATAATTCTAAATCTAAAGGAAATTTAAAGTTAAAATATTCTATAAAATATTTTTCTCTAAATTCTGAAATCAAAGTTCTATATAAAATTTGTTCTTTAATTTCTTGAGGTAAGTCTTTAGTTACTTGTAAAATAGAAAATAAAAAGTTTATGGGTTTTTCTCTTTCTTCTGTAACAAATTCTATGCCGTATTCAAATACTTCTTCTATATCTTTATAGAATGAAAAACTATAAATTTTATGAGTAGAAATTTTAAGATTTTAAATGAATCTAATCAGAGTCTTCAGCAAGAAAAAACTGATTTTACAAAAGAAGATTTCTGATTTAGAACAAGAGATTGTTAGAATAAAAATTTTAAATCCAGATTTTAATTCAGGTACTATAGAACCTCAGAAGTCTATAGCTAGTCCAGTTCAAACGGAAACTGGTAAAGACTTATCAAATCCGTTGATGGCTATGAACTTGCCAAAAGTTCAACAGACTCAGGAGACTGTTGATTCTCCTACCAGACATACTCAACAGGTTGAAAAACCTGTTACAAATAGAAAAGATTTTCAAGATCAGACTCAGCAGACTGGAACTTCTGCTACTAAACTTATAAGCCCATTGGACTTAAAGCAGAAAAATCCAGTAGTTTTAGATTCAGATATATACCAAGATGCCCAAGATCCTAATCAAATTTCCCAATCAGATATCCAAAGACTCAGAGAAATGTTTGACAAGATTGAAGAATTCAAGCAACAAGTTAAACAAAGAAATACAAGAAAAAAGAAAAAGTTGCTTGTAAAAAAGAAAAATCGAGGAAGAAACATAATAATAAGATCAAGCAATAATTCAGAAGATGAAGACAATAATCCAGATAACCTTTCAGAAGGTGGAGACTCACTGGATACTATTGGAGAACAGAATTATGCAACGAGATAATTGAGATGAAGACTTTGGCAGACAAGATCAGATAAGATTTTCAAAAAGAAGACACTTGGACAGCAATTAGATAAGATTTTGTACGAAAGGATTTTTTGATTCCTTTCTTTTAGAAAAGTAATTTGTCTATATTAGAAAAGAAAAGATGCTCTTACTTTATTAAAGTAAGAATAGACAGAAGTCATTATTCTCTTTAGACTTTTGTAAAAAAATTAGGACAGATTTTACTATTTTCTTTTTGACAAATTGTAAAAGCAAAGATACCTTTGCTTTATTTACACGATTTCTCCATCTATTTAAGGAGAACTCAATTTATTTGTAAGATAGAGAAAAAACATTATCAATAATATTATACAAAGTTCTCTCTCAAAATGTTATAAACCCCTTCCTTCCCGAAAGGGAAATTCTTAGCTTTCTTTTATCTTTAGATAATGTAATATCCCACAAAAAGATTTTCAGTTTTCTGTATGTATTTTTGAATGTTCTAAGGAATGGTTCTAATAATTAATATTAGTACCAGATCCTATAAGAACAAATGATTTGTTTTGAAATTTGAAATTTTTTTGGACAGTGTTATATTTAATGCCGAATGCAACCCCTGGCATTAATATAATATCAAAATTTTGGAAAATGTTTTTGTAAATGTTTTATGCTTCATACTGAGTATATGATAAAAGCATGTCTTAACTTCAAGTTTTTAAAAGCTGTTTTAAAACAAGTCCTGAGTGACCTCACTGAAAGCGTAAATGCCCAGTGGAGTGGCTAAGAAGCGCTAATAGAGGAGAGAAAGGGATACTGTTTTAAAATTATTTTCTAAGGAATTGTCTGAAAAGTCCTGTCCTTATAAAATAGAAGTTAGGCCAAAGTTCATATATCTCAGATGGCATAATTTTATCATTTCAAAGAAAATGATTTTGAAAATAGTTTTGAAAGTGTTATAAGGAATACTGAATATAACCCAGAGTATTCTTATAATATCAAAACTTTTCTTTTGATATCTTTGAATGTGGTTTAAAAAAAAAAAAAAAGGGATATTATTTTAAAAAGATGAGAGCTTACAGTTAAGAAGAGTACTGAGTAGGATTATTTTAACAGTTGTTCCAATCGTAAAATAATATCCCTTTTTTTTTTTTTAAACCACATTCAAAGATATCAAAAGAAAAGTTTTGATATTATAAGAATACTCTGGGTTATATTCAGTATTCCTTATAACACTTTCAAAACTATTTTCAAAATCATTTTCTTTGAAATGATAAAATTATGCCATCTGAGATATATGAACTTTGGCCTAACTTCTATTTTATAAGGACAGGACTTTTCAGACAATTCCTTAGAAAATAATTTTAAAACAGTATCCCTTTTTCTCCTCTATTAGCGCTTCTTAGCCACTCCACTGGGCATTTACGCTTTCTGGGAGGTCACTCAGGACTTGTTTTAAAACAACTTTTAAAAACTTGAAGTTAAGACATGCTTTTATCATATACTCAGTATGAAGCATAAAACATTTACAAAACATTTACAAAAACATTTTCCAAAATTTTGATATTATATTAATGCCAGGGGTTGCATTCGGCATTAAATATAACACTGTCCAAAATTTTTTCAAATTTCAAAACAAATCATTTGTTCTTATAGGATCTGGAACTAATAGTAATTATTAGAAGGGGGGTCCTGAAAAATATACTTTAAATGGTTGTAGCTAGAAAAATGGGTGAAAATGAATTTCATGAAAAAGTTATGAAATCAAACACCAAAATTAAACCGAGGCTCTACATTTGGGCCAGGCTTGCCAATTTTTTTTAAATGGGCCGCCCCAATAAGCCCAGTTCATCACATTTCACAGAACAACACAGGAGGTAGGTAGCCCAATTCTCTTTCTTCTTCTTTTAGTTCCCTGAATTTATTCAATCTGTCGGCGTCTCTATATCTTATGGATCTCAAGTAGTTTTAACCAACTCTCTCATGATCTTAGTAAAATACATATTGAGTATTGTATTGATTTAAATTAAATATCACTATTATTTGTCAAATAAGTGTATCAAATTTATGAGTAGGAGGTTCCGTCCCAATATATATTAAACAACCTACTAAGTGTTAAGAAAAAAAAAAATTAAACGGCAATGAAAACAATACTAGACCAAAAATTAAATTTATAGATTTAAAAGACCAAGTTAGAAGAGATCATTCGCTTCTCAAGAGCATGTTACAAACTTAAGGTGAACTTTATGTTAAATTTTATTTTTGTTGCCATTCAAGATTCAAGAGAAAAACATTATAATTTGAAGAATAATACATATAAATTCGAATTCGGGAAAAATAAAATAAAAAAGTGTGCAATACAATTTCAAAACTTTGAAAGTTTAGTTTAAAAAATCAAATGTAATAAACTCATGAATTTTATAACATCAAGAAGAACGAAAAGGTCATATTAATATCTCTTATATTCATTAATCCAAATAGCATATCAAAATCATAAATTCTTCATTTTCAATTTTATACTTGCGATAACAAAACTAAGAATAAAATCTTCAAATAACAACGGGTACCTACTTTTCTCCTTGCGGGTAAGTAGCATTGGTTTTGCATTTTGTTTTTCAAAAAGTAAACGATAAGCAAATTTTGAAATAATAATTACTAAAAATAAATAAACTAAAATTTGATTAATACTATTAAAATTGTTAATACCATATTAATTATGTTTACAACTGTAGACACGAAAAATAATAATAAATAAAATGGATTGGGTTGATTTAAATTATTAGCCCAATTAAATTAAAATCTACTAAAATTCGCTAAAAATAATTAGGAGGCCCATCCTACTATTTTAAAACCTACAATTATTTAATTAATCATTTTAATTAAATATAATTGAGCGGTTACTAAAATTAACCACGAAATTTTCCCTATAAATAGGACAATGGTCCATGGAAAATGAGAAGGAGGTGAAAGTGAAGAAGAAAATCACGAAGTGCTAAAGAAATCTCAAAGCTGGAGGAAGAGAAGAAACTCTCTCAAACCTAAGTCCGGCAAACACGAAGAAGGCCAAAATCTTCTTCAAATCGAGTCAAGTCCAAGAAGATCAAAATCTTCTTCAAATCAAATCAAGTTCAAGTCCAAGTCCAAGTTTCGAAATACAAATTCAAGCCCCAAAATTCAAGTGTTGAATAAGTCAAGCCCTCGACAAATCAAATTCTCAAAAAATCTCGAAATCCAGGATTCAAGCCACGTGACCCCTCGTCTTCAAACATTCATATTATTAATCAGAGGATCTTGCAATTTTGTAGTTACAAGAAGATTAATTTTCACTTGTATTTCTTGAAAATACAATTTGTAATGGTTTCCTTATTTTAATACACGAAATTCGTCGTACAAATTTTTGGCATGTCCAGTGGGACATTCGTGTCCTCTCATCTTTTGATCTCAAAACCTTCAAGTTTCAACCACTACGTCAGCGATGACAAGCGAAAAGTCAAAGAGAACTATGGCTCATCTTGAAGAGACCTTTGCCGAGCTCTTCCACGCAACCAGGGCCCAAACAAAAACTGGGAAAACTCAACTGGTTCCACCACTGAAGAAGTTCTCCAACAAAGGCAAAATGAAAATTGCTTTCAAAAAGCCAAACTCTCGTTCGGTGAGAAAAACCAGGAGTCCAGCAAAAAGCTCTCGTTCTGGCTCCGTCTCCAGTGGCAAATCCATATCTGGATTTTCTCATGCCACTTCTCTGCAAAGGTGGGGAGATTATTCCTCATCTGAAGAATCACTCGAGCCGGTGATGGTCACAGAAGCAACGTCGGGCTCAGATGACCGAATTCAACAAATGGCTTTAGCCATTGAAAAATTAACAAAGTCGCTAGAAGACAAAGACGCACAGGTCACTGCACTCATGCACCAGCTAGAATTGCAAAATTCGTCGATTAAAGGAAATCAAGAAAATTCAGAATCTTCCAAGGCTAAAGAACTAGAAGTGCAAGAGCACCAACAGAAGCAAGATATGCATGATCGGACAGTTGTTCAAAACGTATTACGTGACTCCACTCAACTCTCCGTTGGCTCTCTATCTGTCCAACAACTTCAGCATATGATTGCAGACACTATCCGTGCTCAGTACGGAGGTTCATTGCAATCTTCATTGGTGTACGCTAAGCCCTATAGTCGTCGAATCGATGAAATCAAGATGCCACTCGGTTACCAACCTCCCAAATTTCAGAGTTTTGATGGGAAAGGCAACCCGAAGCAACATGTCGCACACTTTATCGAGACATGTAACAATGCGGGCACCTACAATAACACAATGATAAAGCAGTTCGTACGCTCCTTAAAATGTGTCGCATTTGAATGGTACATAGACTTACCAGCTGGGTCAATTGATAGTTGGGATCAACTCGAGCGAGAATTCCTAACACGTTTCTACAGTACCCAACGAACTGTCCGCCTTCCGGAATTTGCTCGAATGAAGCAGAGCAAGGAAGAGCCCATTGTAGAGTACATCGAACGCTGGAGGAACCTTGTACTTAATTACAAAGAACGAATAAGCGAAGCATCGTTCATCGACATGTGTGTACAAGGCATGCATTGGGGATTACTCTATAATCTCCAGGCAAATATGCCTCACTCATTTGAAGAATTGGCGACACGTGCTCACGACCTAGAGCTCCAAATTGCAAAGCATGGGAGTTATTTGCCAAGTGATCCTCATGACAAGAAAGATCCTAAGAAAGAAATAAAGAAGGAAGTCAAGGCTGTTAAGTCCAAAGAAGCAATGACAATTTCTACTGCTCCTACAAAGATAGCCTTCCAGAGGTCGAGCTCAAACCCGAAATCTAGATTAGAGTTCAGACCTAATAAAGGACAAGTCCAAAGCAGAGGTCATGTGACTCTAAAAGAACTTGAAGAAAAGGAGTACCCATTTTCAGACGCTGAAGTTCCTGAAATTCTTGATCAGCTTCTTGAACAAAAGATAATCGAACTTCCAGTATCGAAAAGACCCGAAGAAGCTAGTAAGATTGATCATCCTAAATACTGCAAATTTCACAGAATCATTAGCCATCCAGTGGAAAAATGTTTAGTCTTGAAAGATCTTATTGTTCGTCTGGACAAAGAAAATAAGATCAAACTTGAAACCGGAGAAAATTCGACAGCCTCTTGCTCGATGGTTTCATTTGGATCGTTTGATCCAATTTCTATTACGGAGAAGGAACCAACACCTCCTAATACGTATGGTGCCAGTAAATCCTCGATTGGAGAGTTTTGGACCGCAACTTCCAAAAGGAGCCGTTCCAATGAAGTTTGAGGTAGATGGAGAAATCACTATTACGTATGTCTATCCGGGGATGGGTGGACCGCTTCCACCCAATCATCCAACTTTCTACGAAATTATGACGGATGATTTGGATGTTTGGAATTCTGATTCGGAGTCTTAAGATGAGATCAACGACGGTACCGAATGTCAAACAAAACAGGTAAAATGTCACCTTTTACGCCTCTTGCAGGCCCAAAGCTAGAAGAATTGGGTATGAAAATTCAACCTAATAAAGAAGAAATACTAAAAGAAAATCAAGGAGCACGGACCTTCATAAAAGGACGTCGTCGAAAGGCTCCACAACTCCCAAGTTCCAGTGTTTATGACCAGGAATCAAGACTAAAGAACAACCAGAGAGGAAGGTCTAAAGCTAAATCGAAAATATCAACTAAATCGGAAGGGGTAGAAAGCATTCCCTCTAGACTGCCGACCCTGAGCGATTATTTTCCCAAGGGTTACTTTGACAATGATTGTTTTACCTCCAATGTCATCAATGTGGAGAAGAAAAATGAAACAAAGAACGTATTAGGACAGAGTTCGAAACAGAACAAAACTGTCTCACGACTCAACAAGATTCCTACCAATACGAGCTTAGCAGAGTCTCTCAGTCTCTCTTTCGATGATCGAATAGCTTTAGTCGCGGCATTGATTGATCCGGAAGAATATGAAGGCAAAGTCTTAGAGCAGACTGGGCCGACGACTCGACAAGACTGTATGGCTGCTATAACTTTCGATGATGAAGATTTACAATTAGGCTCTCGTTTACATAATAGACCACTATATGTTAGTGGTTATATTCGAGAATGCAAGATAAATCGCATGATGATCGATTGCGGATCTGCTGTGAACATTATGCCAGTCAAGATAATGAAAAGAATAGGGATTGATGTTGGCGATCTATCTAGGAGTAAGATCATGATTCAAGGATTCAACCAAAAGGGTCAACGAGCCATTGGCATGATCCGTCTGAAGCTACAAATGGGAGAATTAATTTCCTCGGCTCTCTTTCATGTCATTGATGCTAAAACATCATATGAGTTACTCCTTGGACGTGTTTGGCTGCATGAAACTGGAGTAGTACCTTCGACTTGGCACCAATGCTTCAAATATAGTCGAAATAGAGAAGTTAAATGTGTGGTAGCTGAGTCCAAACCATTCCTCGAAGAAGAATCCTATTTTGCTGATGCCAAATTTTACACAGAAGATGAAGAGTGTAATTCTGCAGGGTTGACCATGTCCGGATTCAAAATTAGAGATGTAAACAATGATGGTACATCAAGTATTGATCAATCTCGTCAGCTTATCAAAGGTAAATCAATATTTACGTCTGAAAGATCCTCTAGAGGCGAAAAACCTCAAATTGAATCGACCGATGTTGAGGTATTGAGAAAAGAGTTAGCTCTTCCAATACCTAGTATTTCAAAATTGCTTCTGCCCCATCAACTCATGGTAGTCCTGAAAGAATGTAAATCTATATCGGAAGCTTCGACATCTGTTCCGAACATATCAAAACTCAGTATTTATGATCCGTCCAAACAAGATCTGTCAACTACTAAAAGAGTCGACGAATCAAAACAGACTTTCAAAGGATGTTATAATCCTCAGGTCAAGAAACTGTTTGAGAATGCCGAATTTGGGAAAGGAGAGCCTCGCAAATTAGGTGATCTTGACGCCATACTTTCGAGTGGGCGTGTCCCTTCTAATGGAGCCCTTGTGTTGCGACCTAGACATGGTTTGGGATATGATCCGAATCCACCGAGAAGGATTAAAGTCAAGAAGGTTTCCTCAAACCCAATCATGATTCAAATATATGAAGTTAAAGAGGAAGAATCGGTACAACCGAGACCTTCAGTGTTTGATCGAATTGAAAATGAGAATGCTAGAGTTTCGGTGTTTAAAAGGTTAAAATGAGAACCTTCCCCAATGGTTGAGATAAAATGTAGAGCTTCCGTCTTCCAAAGGTTAAGTGAGGATCCTTCTTCTACCCAAGTTGATAAGAATGCACAAACTCCCCAAGGGTCGTCTCAAAGACAATCTGCATTTTTTCGACTTGGAATTAAAAGTTCTGATCCAAGTCCAAAACCCCAACAATCAAGAAGAAGATGGAAACATCAAAAAGATCACTCATCTTTAAGAGATAATGAATATGATGAAGAAGCCTCTGTCAATCACATAGCTTTTGAAGAATCTTCCAATTCAAAATTCGAGTCTGAAAACTCTGTCACAACAGATGAACTTGAACAAGCCCCACTTACATTTGAAGAAGGAGAATAAGCTACTATGGATGACTTGAAACAATTGAACCTGGGGACTGAAGAAGACCCGAGACCCGTATTCATAAGTGCTCTCCTCAATTAAAAAGAGGAATCCGAGTACGTCCTTTTGCTCCGGGAATACAAAGATTTGTTCGCGTGGTCTTATAAAGAAATGCCGGGATTAGACCCAAAGGTTGCAGTGCATCACCTTGCAGTAAGACATGGAGTTCGACCGACCAAACAACCTCAAAGAAGATTTCGACCAGAACTGGTTCCTCATATTGAAGCGGAAGTCAACAAACTTATTGAAGCTGGATTCATACACGAAGTCAAATACCCAACTTGGATCGCTAATATTGTTCATGTCAAGAAGAAGAATGGACAGTTGCGAGTCTGTGTTGACTTTCGTGATTTGAATCAAGCATGTCCGAAAGATGATTTTCCACTTTCGATAATAGAGTTGATGGTAGATGCAACTACTGGATACGGAATCTTGTCATTCATGGATGGATTTTTTGGATACAACCAAATACGGATGAACCCGAAAGACGAAGAACTTACATCATTTCGTACTCCTAAGGTATATACTGTTACAAAGTTATGCCGTTTGAATTAAAAAATGAGGGGACGACCTACCAGCGAGCTATGCAAAAGATTTTCGATGACATGCTGCACAAGAATGTGGAATGCTACGTGGATGATCTTGTTAAAACAAAAAAACAGGACGACCATTTACAAGACTTACAGGATGTTTTCAAAAGGCTTCGACAACATCAACTGAAGATGAATCCGTTGAAGTGTGCATTTGGTGTCACCTCTGGAAAATTTCTTGGCTTCATTGTTCGACATTGGGACATCGAAGTAGATCAATCAAAAATTGAGGCCATAATCAACATGCCAAAGCCAAGAAATGTACATGAGTTAAAAAGCCTTCAAGGAAAACTCGCATACATTCGGAGATTTATCTCTAACCTTGCCGAATGCTGTCATCCTTTTAACAAATTGGTAAAGAAAGATGTACCATTTGAATGGGATGATGCTTGTCGAAATGCTCTCCAAAGCATTAAACAGTACTTGTCTCATCCGTCAGTACTCGCAGCTCCATTCCCAGGGAAACCACTGACTCTTTACGTTGCAGCACAAGACTATTCTCTAGGAGCACTTTTTGTCCAAGTCAACGACGAAGGAAAAGAGAATGCGCTCTATTACTTGAGTCGGACACTAGTAGGTGCTGAAATGAAGTATTCGCCTATTGAAAAAATATATCTTGCATTGATCTTCACGTCTAAAAAGTTGAGACATTAGATGCTATCACACATAATCAATCTTGTTTCAAGGATTGATCCATTAAAGTACATAATGTCCAGGCCGATTCTTTCTGGAAGGATTGGAAAATGGGCATTACTATTGTCCGAATTCGATATCAAGTTCATTCCACAAAAGGCAACCAAAGGACAAGCTTTGGCAGATTTTCTTGCTGACCATCCAATTCCAACAGAGTGGGAACTTCAGGAGGACCTCCCGGATGAAGAAGTTCTATTTACTGAAATCATACCATCGTAGAGACTATACTTTGATGGGGCAGCTCGAAGTTATGGTGCCGGAGCAGGAGTTATCTTTATCACTCCCCACGATCTCCTTATGCCTTATTCTTTTACCCTAACGGAGAAATGTTCAAACAATGTGGCGGAGTATCAAGCCCTATCCGTCAGCTGAAAGTCTTTGGAGATTCTAAATTGACAATCAGCCAACTCCTAGCCGAGTATGAAGTCCGTAATTCAGATTTGAAACCGTATCATGAATATGCATCAACACTCATGAATCGATTTGATTCAATAAAAATGAAATTCGTACCTAGAAATGAAAATAGAGAAGCTGATGCCTTAGCTAATCTAGCTGCTGTTTTAGGTAGGTCGGATGAAGATTTTTTCCACTCCATATCGATTGCTCAAAGATGGGTGCTCCCATCGTTGTTGCCATGTAATCTTGAAGAGAACAATACCGTCGAAGTAATCGAAGATGAGAAAAGAGAAGATTGGAGACAACAATTAATCGATTTTCTTCAAAATCAAAAGTTGTCAGATAATCCACGACGAAGAACCGAAGTCAAGAGGCGTGCGACCCGCTTTATCTTTTATAAGGGGACGCTTTATCGACGATCATTTGAGGTGGTTTTTCTTCGATGTTTGAGTAACGACGAAGCAACACACGTGATAGAAGAAGCCCACATTGGGATCTGTGGTGCTCATCAGTGGACCCAAGCTTCATTTTCGAATAAAGAGGATGGGGTACTATTGGCCGACCATGGTACAAGACTCCATGGATTATGCAAAAAAATGTGAAGCTTGCCAAGTCCATGCAAATTTCATCCATCAACCGCCAGAACCGTTGCATCCAACTGTGGCTTCATGGCCATTCGATGCATGGGGTCTTGATGTAATTGGACCCATAACTCCAAAGTTTTCAGCTGGGCATTCATACATCCTTGCTGGGATCGACTACTTTTCTAAATGGGCTGAAGCTGTACCATTGAAGGAAGTAAAGAAAGAAAACGTTGTAGATTTAATCCGAATCCAGATCATTTATCGGTACGGAGTTCCGCGACACATCATCACTGATAATGGAAAACCCTTCCGCAATAGCCACATAAACGATTTGTGTGCAAAGTTTGGATTTAAACAATACAACTCGTCAATGTACAATGCAGCAGCTAATGGGTTAGCAGAGGCGTTCAATAAGACTCTATGCAGTTTACTGAAAAAGGTCGTCTCCAAATCAAAAAGAGATTGGCATGAAAGGATTGGCGAAGTCTTATGGGCTTATCGAACTACTTATCGGACCCCGACACAAGCCACTCCTTATGCCTTAGTGTATGGAGTGGAAGCTGTACTTCCTTTGGAGTGTCAAATCCCTTCACTTCGAATTGCCATCCAAGAAGGTTTGACAACAGAAGAAAATGCTCGTCTTCGATTAGAAGAGTTAGAAACTTTGGATGAGAAGTGGTTAGAAGTGCAAATGCACATGGAGTGCTATCAAGCTTGAATGACTAAATCCTTCAACAAAAGGGTGCGACCAAGATCATTTCAGGTAGGAGATCTGGTGCTTTCCGTGGGCAGGCCGATCATAATCACACGAAAAATAGGGGGCAAGTTTCAACCTAAATGGGATGGTCCATATCTCGTTACTCATGCATTCACTAACGGAGCCTACAAGATCGTCGACAAAGACGGACTACAAATCGGGCCTATCAACGGCAAATTTCTAAAGCGTTTTTACGCTTGAAGTTCTTTAGTTTATAATTTTTTCATTGTAATAAAATGTAACACTCCTGGCCCGCAAGAGGATAAACTATGAACGATCCTAAATAAACAAAAAAAAAATTGTTCTTTTAACGAACTACGTTCGACTTGATTTCGTTTGGGTACGTAGGTAGCTTGAATAAATTATAAATTCAAGTTCAGTCACAACTAATAAATTCATTCAAATTGTTTACCAATTTCTGAAATAAAAAAAAATACAATCGAAATGTGAAGAAGAAAAGATAAAAAAAAATGGTGACAAATCAAAATTCATACGATATGGTCCCAAAGAAAATCACAAATTCTCGAAATCACTCATCATCAGGAAACTATCTTCAAGTGTCTTCCTTTTCCGGTCAATGGATGCTATGCTGTTGACATCTCTAGTCTGCGACTCTTCTAATGTAGCCTTCATGGTTCCAAGCATACCCTTTTGTTCCTAATGGGTTTGAAGTTCATCACGAAATTTGTCCAGCTCGAAAAATAGCTGCCCAATTTTGTTTTCCAATGAAGAACACGTGGAATCCTTCACTTCCAACTGGATATTCAAAAGTTTCAATTGCTGAGCCTTTTCTTCAACGGTTAGACACTCTAAATGTTGATTTCTTTCTGATAAATAAAGGTCGACTTCCGTGAGAAACACATCCATATGCTTCATCAAATGTGTTGGATCTGTGTGAAATGAGTTGGCAATCACGTTTTGGAGAATTAAATTATTTTCACTCCACCAAGATCGGATGTTGGAAAACTCATGCTTCAAAACGTCCATGAAATACTTCTGAAGGTAGTTGATCATGGCATCGTGTAGAGCAGTTTTCAAGTAGGGAGACTCTTGAGTTATCTTAGGCGGAGGACCAGACATGAAAGAACAAATCGGCGCAACCCGATGATTATTTGTCTCTGAAGGTGGAATGTTAACTAAAGCCAATGAAGATGGAGCAACTATGACCTCGTGATTAATTTCTGAAATGTTAGCTCCCATAGTCTCGGAATTTACTTCATCCTCATCACGGAATTTATCTATGTTGAACGCCAAGGTATCTTCATTAATAATACTCGGGTATTTGCAAGGTGGGTCGTGAAAATCGTAAGCACCATCTATTCCTTGAAGTGCATCAATTCTTTCATCATTCTCGCCCATCTGATCTTACAAAGAGTTTGGATTCATGGAGAAATTCAATCATTCAGGAATGCTTGGAAAACCTACAAAAAATGGAGATTTAAAAAAAAAGGAAAAAAGAAGAGATCTAAAAAAGAAGAAGAAGAAGAACATACCCACGTTTCGTGTTCTAGGTGACATGTTTAAAAATTCACCATCTGGTGGTGTATTCAGGAGACTGATGTTAACTTGAGAAGTTTCAACATCACCTTTTGAAGGATTTGAAACAGCTTGAAGTGGCATTGGTTTTACCGACTGTCTAATGTTATATATTCGGGAAAGGGGAGCCTGAAATTGAAATTTGTTGCATAAGATTCAAACAAAAAAAAAGAAGATAAAAAATAAGAAGATAGAAAAAAAAATACCTGATCTCCGGAACTTTCATCTTCAAGAGTTAGAGTTTTTCCAGGAGCATGAGATGCTCGATCTCCAGGACTGCTGTGGTCTGGAATCAAGACTACTTCGGGTATTTTGTCAGCAGGCTCAGAGGTGGAAGCGAACTTGGTTGAAGGGACTATAATTTTAATCTTCTTAATCATTCTTTCGTTTCGAAAGTCTGGATCTCTCTTTCGAGAAGTCTCTTCAGAAATGATATTTGGAGAGCTTAACCTTTTGGCTACGACCCTATTCGGAGCTGGGCCAAGAATAAAGTCACGATTCTCATTAGAAGATAAAACATGTACTTGAACCTTGGTCAGGATCGACGACACTTGGTCACTCTACCAATTCTGGTACTCTGCATTAACGTTTTGACGTGTATCTTTCACATATTCCGGAATATGAAATGTAGATCCACTTAGCGTCCGAGTCAAGGACAACCAAACATGATACATGTCACCTGCATTGGGGGCAATATTCAACTTTCTTGGTGAACCAGGAAGTTTCTGCCTAAAGCCAAGTTGTCTCGCAAACCTGTGGGGATTATATGCCTCAAGAATGAAAGGAGAGTTTCCTCGGCGATAAGAAACAAATTCTGATCGAATACTCACCATAAATTCTGAAGTATCTATAGACCTTGGAACGTCATCCACTCGTGCACCGGGATGGGACGATGAAGGGAACAGATTCCAACAAAAGTCATTGGCATCCATCATTCCCCGAATAAGGTCCCGACAATCAACAACATTTTTCTCCCAAGACTGGAACGCATTTAAAGTGCCAGCATACTTTCGGATTATAGGACGATGATAACTCTTGTCCACGTGGGCATAAATACCTCGGACGAAATAAGTAGCAGCCCAAACATAAAGAAAATGTCCAGGAAATGAATGTGAAATCGAGCCAAGGTCTGGATTTGACTGATGATTCGACGTCCGTGTAAATCCTCTATAAATACTCGCTAATACTGGAGGGACTAGACTGTAAGTGTACCCACCTGCCATCTTTGAGGATGCTTTAAAAGTCTCAACTCTCATGTACTCGTCCCCGGATGGAAGAACGAAACGACAAAGCCACAGGGAGAAATAAGCAGCTATTTCCAATTCCTCTTCTTCTTCTATAGACAAATATATTGGTATATCGCCACAATGACTCCGATCCCTGCGAAAAATGTCTCTCGGCTTGTCTACAATCACGGGTCTCCGAATTTCGTGTGAAGCTTTTTGATGACGCCTTTTAAATGGATTTAGATTCATAGCATTCTTATAATTTTTGTGTTGTCGAGGGTTCTGGGCACAACCACTCTCGTGAAACCAAAAATTAATCCATTCTTCGTGACTGACGCAATCAGATTCGTTCGCATTGGCAATCAATACGAAAACATTGAAGAGGTACAAACAAGACTTGGGAAGATGATCTGTCAGCTCTGAAAGACTTGGAACTACTTCCTCATAGTAATTACCCATAATCGGAAGTCCACTTACCTCGCGGATGTCCCAAAGAGAAATACCAATTTCACCACTGGCAGTCACAAAAGTATTAGTCTCTGGACACCAAACTTCACAAAGAGCCATGTAGATAGAGTTTGGGCGATGATAATCCTTTGTAGTGGAACTGACTTCAGAAGCTAATTGACGAAGATTCTTCTTGAGCAGAAGTTTTTGAACCCATGAGGACCATTCCCAAAAGTTTGGAAGAATAGAAATTTCTCCTCGACTGATAAGTGCACTTCTCCATCGTATTTCTCTGTTGCCAATCTTCTCACAAATCACTGCTCTTGGAATGTACTTCATACTTTGAGAATGATGAGACGGAAGATATAGAATGGGGAGATGACTGCTAGAGTGGTCGGACTTCGCAGCTTCTAAATTCTCGTGGCAATAACTAATGACAGGCATGTACAACTTTGACAAAAGCTCCAAGAGGTCAAGAGAAGGATCTGCAGTCGGCTTATGGATGCTAAGTTTAAGTTCGCCGCGTATGCCAGGCTGGGTATGGTACTTCACATCAGTATCTTTGAAATGAAGGTAACTTTTGCCTTGATTTTTAAGCGCGACAATTTCGTGTATATCAGAATACACCTCGTTGTTAGAGCTTGCGCCAGCCATTCCTAAAATTTAAAAAAAAAAAAAAAAAGAACAGTAAATCTTTTAAGTTTGTCTGAGCCTTCCAAATATGTAAATGACAAACACAAAGTGCCTTGGACAGTAAAAGGAGTCGGTCCTTGGTCCCAAACACAAAATGTCATAGACGGTTAAAGGAGTCGGTCCTTGGTCCCAAACACAAAGTGTCTTGGACGATAAAAGGAGTCGGTCCTTGGTCCCAAACACAAAATGCCTTGGACGGTTAAAGGAGTCGGTCCTTGGTCCCAAACACAAAGTGTCTTGGACGGTAAAAGGAGTCGGTCCTTGGTCCCAAACACAAAGTGCCTTGGACGGTTAAAGGAGCCGGTCCTTGGTCCCAAACACAAAGTGTCTTGGACGATAAAAGGAGTCGATCATTGGTCCCAAACACAAAATGCCTTGGACGGTTAAAGGAGTCGGTCATTAGTCCCAAACACAAAGTGTATTGGACGGTAAAAGAAGTCGGTCCTTGGTCCCAAACACAAAGTGCCTTGGACGGTTAGAGGAGTCGGTCCTTGGTCCCAAACACAAAATGCCTTGGACGATTGAAGGAGTCGGTCATTGGTCCTAAACACAAGGTGCATTGAACAGTTAAAGGAGTCGGTCCTTGGTCCTAAACACAAAGTGCCTTGGACGGTAAAAGGAGCCGGTCCTTGGTCCTCAACACAAAGTGCCTTGGACGGTAAAAGGAGCCAGTCCTTGGTCCCAAACATGAAGTGCCTTTGACGGTTAAAGGGGCTAATCCTTGGTCCTCAACACGAAGTATCTTGCACGATAAAGGGAAACAGTCATTGGTCCTCAAGGTACATGAAAGGG
The DNA here is from genome assembly GCA_019395295.1 of Osmanthus fragrans. NCBI lineage: Eukaryota > Viridiplantae > Streptophyta > Magnoliopsida > Lamiales > Oleaceae > Osmanthus > Osmanthus fragrans. The sequence continues at coordinate 12,042,870 of CM033347.1, read as the reverse complement.
TTTGAAATTTTAAATCTATTCTGAACTCTTAGTATAATTACATCACAAAATTTAAACTATGTCCCAAAGAAATCTCAAACCTCAAAATTCTTGAATGACTCCAAAAGTTGAATCCCTGAAAAAGAAGAAATGTAAAATGTTAATTTCAATTTTGTTAAAACAATCATAACAATAAAAAAAAAAAAAAAAAAGTAAGTAACGGGTAGAATAAAAGAAGAGAAAGAAAACAAAAAAAATAAAAAAAATAAAAATCAAAAGGTGGTTCGTTAATTGGTTTCTGCCATTAGCAAATTCTAATTGGTTTATGTCGTTGGCAGAAACCAACTTTTTTAATTGGTTTCTGCCGTTGCAGAAACCAATTAAAATTGGTTAATAAAAAAAAAAAAGTTTGAAAAAACGGGCGAGATAGAGAAAAAAAAAGTAAATAAATAAAATTCTTTACCTTTACTTGCAAAGTTAACCAACTTGTTTCTCGACCTAAAAAATTTGTTCATATAAACAGGCGGGTATCGGGCTTTATTTAAGCCCAACATACCATATAACATAAAAAGCCTGTACAAAACATAAAACAAATAAATAAACAAATAAAAAAAAATCCTTGTTATCAAATTTCAAGGATAAAAATCTTGTGTTAAATCAAATTCATACTTTATTCTCAAATTTTTCATCTGTATTAATTTACTTGTGGGAGGTTTGAGTTTTAAAAAAAAAAAAAAAAATTCGAAAATCAAGATTTATCAATTTATTTCATAATAAATAAATAAATCTTGAGGGGGCATTTGTAGACACGAAAAATAATAATAAATAAAATGGATTAGGTCAATTTAAATTATTAGTCCAATTAAATTAAAATCTACTAAAACCCGCTAAAAATAATTAGGAGGCCCATCCTACTATTTTAAAACCTACAATTATTTAATTAATCATTTTAATTAAATATAATTGACTGGTTACTAAAATTAGCCTCGAAATTTTCCCTTTAAATAGGACCAATGGTCCATGAAAAATGAGGAGGAGGTGAAAGTGACGAAGAAAATCACGAAGTGCTGAAGAAATCTCAAAGTCGGAGGAAGAGAAGAAACTCTCTCAAGCCTAAGTCCGGCAAACACGAAGAAGGCCAAAATCTTCTTCAAACCGAGTCAAGTCCAAGAAGATCAAAATCTTCTTCAAATCAAATCAAGTTCAAGTCCAAGTCCAAGTCCAAGTTTCGAAATACAAATTCAAGCCCCAAAATTCAAGTGTTGAATAAGTCAAGCTCTCGACAAATCAAATTCTCAACAAATCTCGAAGTCCAGGATTCAAGCCACATGGCCCCTCGTCTTCAAACATTCAGATTATTAATCAGAGGATCTTGCAATTTTGCAGTTACAAGAAGATTAATTTTCACTTGTATTTCTTGAAAATACAATTTGTAACGGTTTCCGTATTTTAATACACGAAATTCGTCGTACAACAACTTCAAAACTAGAAAAGACGCCTAAAGGGGTGTATAAAATTGAGATTTTTAATAATTTTTTGGGATTTAAAAATTATAGGGGTATTAAATACAGACTTTTTGAAACTCTCTAAAAATATTGGTGTATTCAATTGAGATTTTTTTTTTAGATTTTTAAAAAATCTCTAAAAGTCATGGTGTATTTAATTAAAACTTTTAGAAGTCTTTATAAGTTTTGGAGTATTCAAATTTTAATAATTTCTTGAGGCTTTTATAAAAGTCTCTCTAGAGTACTAACTTTTAAAAAGAAAGTACTCATAAAGAATCTTAAAATTTGTCTCTCACTAATCACGAGATTTTAGAAGACTTTTATTAATATTTCTTTCATTTTTCCTTCTACGAACATTAGATGTGTGATTAAATTTTTTATTCTTTTTAAAATAATTTTTAATTATATGAGGAGATGAAGTAGAATGAAAATTATTGGAACCACAATCTCATATGTGAGAATTTCATATTACATTAGATCCACGTGAATTCTAATTCAAATGGAAGTTTTTAAAAAGTGTTTTGAATTCTACAAAAGTCTATAAAAGTTTTAAAATGAAAGTTTATAGAGGTCTACAAAAAACTTCCACTAATTTTATACAAATCTATGAAAAATCCACGAAATCCACAAAAGTCACCAATTAAAAAAATCCATCAAAATCTCCAAAAATTCCAATTGAGTACACCCTCTTAAATCAAAAAAGGCAAAGCCCTTAAACCAGAAGACCCTCGAGAAATGCAAGAGAGAGTTATAGTGAATTCTAGGATTAAACTATAGAAAAAGCTTTATTTTGAGAGTAAATCCTTGAGATGTGAAACAAATTGTGTAGTGATGGATGTGTTATCGCAGTCATTCGGCTTTGATACTTTCGTAATTTAACGGATGACAGGTTCTCAAAATAATTGCTCTGGTTTTCCAGCAGCTAACTGTTGTTTCTTACTCGAATTCGGCAATCTCAATTTTTGGAATAGAAATTGCCCTTCCATCATTAATGCTCTGTGAGAGAATAAATGAAAGAAAAAGATGGTTGGAAGATGCACGATGAGATATTAAATAAGAATTGGAATTAGAAATGCATCAATGATCTCATTCATGCCCGTCTTTTAAAGGATCTAGTTTGTATAGCTCTCTTTACCTTCTTCAAATTTGGTTTGGAATGATCTAAAGCCTGAGGCAAAATATATATTTGTTTTTGTGAGACATGGTTCTCTTAACTCTTATTTAATTAGGACCATTGGATGGGTTGGAGGGCTAGGATTTATTCTTGGTAGATATATTGTTGGCTTGTTGTGGAAGCTTTGACTATCTATTAGAAAAGGGGGCCTCACACGTTTTCTTCCTAGACTTGGCCATCACTCTCATTTGAAAAGTCTCTCTCTCTCATCCTGAACTCTTAGCCACGATTTGGAGCCTTTACAGGCCTTCTTCTTCACCCGGTTCATTGAGGTTCTTTGAAGAGGTTCTTTGTCGGATCTTGTACTCTCTCTTGGTGTGGTGATTTGCAAGCATGGAAACTGTTCCTGAGCCTAACATTTTCAGCGATCAAACAGGGAAGTGAAGCTGTCCATTTTTCGATTTTTGCTACATTTCTTCTATTTTCGATTTCTTTGTTCATAGAGAGATTGGTAAACTATTGTTTGTGTTTTGGTTGATGTTTATACCTCTATTGCCCAACAAAACTGGCATTAGAGCATGGGTCTTCGTGATTGAGGTGGAAATAGATTAAACAGGGGGAGAGGCTCGCGAGTTCTTCATTTGGCCGAATCTCAAAATGCATTTTCCGGCCAAACCATTGACTTGCCGGAAAATTTGAGCCCATATTCAGACTCAGCAGGTGGAAGCGCACCTTCCTAGGCGGCGCGTGATTTTCCGGTGACCGGTTGGCGGCGGCATGTGTAGCTCTGGCGGCGGCGCGTGGCGGTTTCGGACGAGAATTTTTTTGGGCAGTTTTATTGTTTTAACCTGCTGAACGTATTGATGTGTTTATTTTAGTGTTTCAGGTTATACATAAAAATTTGGACGATTTTGCCCCTGGCTTGATATCTACGGTAGTTCGATTCTGAAACCGGTGTATTCTTACTGTTTTTCAACAGTAGTTTGGTAAGATTATTCCAAACTCTCCGTTAGGTTAGGTTTGGTATTCTTACCGGTATATGCACGTTTGCTTGGTTGCCTGTTTGTGAATTCTGTGGATTTCATTCTTCTGATTAATTTGTAACCTAGAAGCATATTTACCTGCATTATATACCTGTGTTTCGTAAACGGATTATTTCATCGTTGTACTTCATTTCTGAAAATTGGTTTTAACTCGGCTTCACATTTATATATTGATCATCTGGAAAAGATTTTTTCAAAACTTTTTCTGTTATGTCCACGAGTACAGGCCACTCTTTTACAGAATCTGTAATGGGTTCGAGGGTCGAATTATCGTAATTCGATGGAAAGGGGGATTACTCGATTTGGAAACAGAAAATGAGGGCTATTTTGGTCCAACAGAGAGTTGCTAAAGATCTCGATGATCTTTCTACTTTTTCTGATGAGTTAAAGGCTAAACCACATGAAATTGAAGACATGAATGAAATTGCTTATAGTTCTATAATTTTGCATTTATCTGATAACATTGTAAGACAAATTGATAATGCTAAAACTGCTAGAACTTTATGGACTGAATTAGATGCCTTGTTCTTGACTAAAACTTTACCTAACAAGATATATTTGTTGGAGAAACTGTTTAGTTTTAAGATGGATCCCGGGAAGGATGTTGAGGGGAATTTGAGTGGTTTTAGCATAATTGTTAAGAGTCTGGCTCATAATGATAAAAAATTTGCCGATGAGGATTTAGCTGTCATATTGCTAAACTCTTTGCCCGAATCTTACAGAGAAATGAAAAATGCCATAAGATATGGTAGGGACACTCTCACTCAAGCTATTGTCATAGATGCTTTAAAATTAAGAGAACTTGAATTAAAAAGAGACAATAGAACTCACTCTCGTGAAGAAAGCTTATTTGTTAGGGAAAGATCTGAAAAGAAAGAATATAACTTCCATAAAAAGAAGGGGAGAGGGAAATCCAAAATGAGATCCAAATCCAAAGATAAAAGCGGTAAGAAATGTTATCACTGTGAAAAGTTGGGACATTTCAAGAAAGACTCATTTGAGTGGAAAAGGAAACAAAGAGACCCGAACAATTCTGATCAAGATAATGCCGCCATGGTTTCTGAATTTGACAGTTTGCATGTCCTTAATGTGTCCGAGGAAGAATTTGATAAAAATTGGATCCTAGACACAGGGTGCACTTTTCATATGTGCCCTGAGAGGTCTTGGTTCTATAACTATAAAGAGACTGAATCTAGGAAGGTCTACATGGGGGACAATAATTCTCAAAATGTGGTTGGAGTTGGTGACATAGCCATCAGGATGTACGATGGGGCCGTCACGCAGCTTAGAAATGTTAGATATGTTCCTAATTTAAAAAGGAACCTCATTTCCTTAGGTTATCTTGAAGATGAGGGATATACCTTCAAGTCTGGTAACAAAATTTTGAAAATTATGAGGGGTTCTCTCATAGTTATGAAAGGACCTAAAAGGAATGAGTTGTACTATCTGGAGGGTAGAACTGAAATACCATTTGATTCTAGCCTTCTTACCGTGAGTAAAGACAAAACTGAAATTTGGCATAAAAGAATGGGTCATATTAGGTTCAAAGGGTTAAAATCTTTAAGTAATCATAAATTACTTGGAAAAGATGATATCGAAGCTATGGAATTTTGTGAAACATGTGTATTCGGTAAGTCCCATAAGGTGAGCTTTGAAGCTAGCTCTCATAGGACCAGTAGACCATTGGACTATGTCTATGCTGATCTATGGGGCCTAGAGAAGCACTCCACATTTGGTGGAAGCAAGTACTTCTTGTCCTTAGTAGATGATTATTCAAGAAAGGTTTGGATTTACCCTTTGAAGGCTAAGTCGGAAACCTTTGAAAAATTCAGAATTTGGTTGAAGTCTGTTGAAAATAAGCTAGATAAGAAGCTTAAAACTTTGAGAACTGATAATGGGCTTGAATTCTGCAATTTTGAATTTGACAACTTCTTTTAGCAGAAAGGCATAACAAGACACAGAACTGTTAGATACACACCTGAACAGAATGGGGTCGCTGAGAGAATGAACAGGACCATAATGAACAAAGTTAGGTGTATGTTGATTAGCTCTGGCCTTGTGAAAGGCTTTTGGGATGAAGCTGCAAGTACTACAGCTTACTTGATTAATAGGTCTCCGTCCAGCAGTATAGGGTTTAAGACCCCACAGGAGTTGTGGACGGGAGAGCCTCCAAATCTGGAACACTTGAGGGTGTTTGGATGTGCTGCATTTGCACACTAATCTGAAGGAAAACTTGAGCCGATGGCGGTCAAGTGTGTGATGTTAGGGTATCCCGAGGGTGTGAAGGGCTATAGGTTGTGGGTTTTAGGGGTTCAAGGCATTAGGATTATTAACAGCAGAAATGTAGTCTTTAATGAATCTGAGATGCCATGTCTAAAACAGAAAATTGATGAAACAAACAAATCTGAAACTGAGAAGAGTATTCAGACTGAGGTGAAGCTGACTAAGCTTGATTCACCTACACCTGGGAATGAGGTTAATGACCCTATACATCAAGAACCTGAAAATGAAGATGAGGTTGAAAATGAAACTGAACTTGAACCTGAAGGGGTGACTGAACTTCAAGAAAACATTGAACCTGTTGAAGTTGAACATTTTAATGATCAGCCATCTAATCAAGATTATCAGCTTACTAGGGATAGGGGGAGGAGGCAGATCAGGCCAAATCCTGGATATGAATCCCTAAACATGACTGATTTTGCCTTAGTTTCAGGTGAAGCCCTTGAACAGATAGAACCTGATAGTTTTGAAGAAACTGTGAATGGAAAATATTCTGAAAGTTGGTTAAAAGCTATGCAGGAGGAAATAAAATTTTTGAGTGATAACAGAACCTGGAAACTCATTAAAAAACCTAAAGATCAGAAATTTGTTCCTTGTAAGTGGATTTACAAGTTAAAGGAGGGTTTGAGCCCTACTGATCCGGTGAGGTTTAAGGCGAGGTTAGTGGCTAAGGGTTATACTTAAAGGGAGGGTGTGGATTATAATGAAATATTTTCACCCGTGATTAAGTACAAGACAATCAGATTGATGTTGGCTCTTGTGGTTCAATTCAATTGGGAACTTGAACAACTCGATGTAAAGACTGCTTTTTTACATGGGGAGTTAGAAGAGGATATCTTCATGAGCCAACCACAAGGTTTTGTGGCTAAAGGAAAATTTGATTATGTGTGCAAGTTAGAGAAATCTTTGTACGGGTTGAAACAGAGCCCAAGACAATGGTACAGGAGATTTGATGCTTATGTGCTGAAAATAGGGTTTAAGAGAAGTGAATTTGATGCTTGCTTGTATTTTAATGACATAAAGAGCGGTTGTGAGGTTTACTTACTGCTTTATGTGGATGATATGCTTTTAGCTGGACCTAGCAAGTCTCAAATTAATAAACTGAAAGATCTTTTGAAATCTGAATTTGACATGAAAGATTTAGGGAATGCTAGAAAGATTCTAATAATGGTGATAACAAGGGACGTGGCGAAGAATAGGTTAACTATTTCACAGGAAGCTTACTTGAACAAAGTTGTGACAAAATTTGGTATGAAAGACAGTAAAATTGTGAATGTGCCTCTTGCCAGTCATATGAATTTATCACATGCTCATTCGCCTAAATCTAAGTCTGAATTAAAAGAGATGAAAAATATGTCGTATGCTAATGCTATAGGTTCTGTCATCTTTTCTATGATTACTACCAGACCTGATCTTGCCTTTTTCATCAGTCTCCTAAGTAGATTTATGTCCAATCCTGGTAAGCCGCATTGGGCAGGTTTGAAATGGTTGTTAAGGTACATTGTTGGTACATTAAATCTGGGTCTTGTGTATGAGAAAAGATCTGAGGGGTTAACTTTAAAAGGCTATGTTGATGCTGACTTTGCTGGTGATAAAGATAGTAGGAAATCAACTACAACATACTTCTTTACCTTAGGTGACAATTGTATAACATGGAAGTCACAGTTGCAGCCTTTAGTTACTTTATCAAGTACTGAGGCAGAGTATGTTGCCATAACCGAGGCGGTTAAGGAATGTACTTGGTTAAAAGGAATCTTAAAAGAATTGAACTTCATGCATGATATACCTGTTATGTTTACTGATAGTCAAAGTGCTTTATTGCTTTGTAAAAATCCTGTTTATCATGAAAGATCAAAACATATTGAGGTGAAGTATCATTTTATACGTGAGAAACTGTCTCAAAATGAAGTTAAACTTGTTAAGATTCACACTGATAGGAATCCCTCTGATGTGGGAACTAAAATTCTACCTACAGGTAAATTTAAATTATGCTTATCTTTGTTACATATTGATACGGGTTAATTTTTCTTGCAGGTAGTGGGCGATGATGATGAACAGTTCTTCCATGTGCAAATTCGCAACCATGAGAGTGTGTTATGAGAACCAAGGTGAAGAATGTGAGACATGGTTCTCTTAACTCTTATTTAATTAGGACCATTGGATGGGTTGGAGGGCTAGGATTTATTCTTGGTAGATATATTGTTGTCTTGTTGTGGAAGCTTTGACTATCTATTAGAAAAGGGGGCCTCACACGTTTTCTTCCTAGACTTGGTCATCACTCTCATTTGAAAAGTCTCTCTCTCTCTCTCATCCTGAACTCTCAGCCACAGTGTGGAGCCTTTACAGGCCTTCTTCTTCACCCGGTTCATTGAGGTTCTTTGAAGAGGTTCTTTGCCGGATCTTGTAATCTCTCTTGGTGTGGTGATTTGCAAGCATGGAAGCTGTTCCTGAGCCTAACATTTTCAGCGATCAAACAGGGAAGTGAAGCTGTCCATTTTCGGTTTTTGCTACATTTCTTCTATTTTCGATTTCTTTGTTTATAGAGAGATTGGTAAACTATTGTTTGTGTTTTGGTTGATGTTTATACCTCTATTGTCCAACAGTTTTTATACCTCTTAATTTGAATTTTGGACTTATAATTATAAAAAAGAAGTCAAATTCTTTGTCTGAAGAAGAGTCTTGACAACTCGACTCATTGATGTGGCTTTATCTTGTAGCCAAGAAACTGATGGTTATGTGTATGAGTTAAATCATTTGTCTGAAGAAGAGTCTTGGATTCTATTTTACCAGAAGACATTCAGGGGGAACCTTGTGCCCTACGCACTTGTTTTGAGATTTGTAAGAACATCTTGAACTATTAGTGGAGTGCTGTATACAAAAAAGGAAATCAATGTTGAAGATGCAGTGAGGATTTTTAAGAAAATGCAGAGTAATACGGTCATTCCAAATGCATTTAGTTATGAGGTTTTATTTAGGGGCTCTGCAAAGGAAAGATTGAAGAGGTTGGAGAATGCCTATGAGCTTTGTATTAAGATGCTGGAATAATGTCACTTTTTTATTAGGCCATTTTTTATTAAAATGTGTCACTTTTCCAATTGCCTTCTCAACAAATTCCGATTATATATTGCTGCATTCTCATCAGTTGCTTCGGTTTCATTCGGATCACCTTTGACGGCCAATCCCTTTTTGATACCATCACTTTTATCCCTTCATACCCCATTTTAGTCATGGCAAATATTACAGCATCTACTTGTGCATATAACATGTTATCATAATGTAACTTTGTGTTAGGGTGAATCATTCTTGAATTAGGGTTGAAAAGCTCATAATCTAAAGAAACCATATATGCAGGGGCGGAGCCAGGATTGGCGTTCAGTGTGGGCACAATTTTGTCTAAGCCAAACATCAAGTTTTTAGTCATAGATGTGATTTTTTATTTTATTTTAATGTATCTCTCGAAAATGTGTGAACAAAAAGTTTATAAACACAAGCCAAAAATAGGCTAAAATTTAGACCGAACACTTATAACATGGTAGTCTACGAATGTGAACTTCACACCGAAGATTACATGATATAACGGTATAAACACTTCATTTTATCTCCTCAATAAATCACAACGAAAACAAGAAAAAGATCTGCAACTTGCACATGATTTTGTTCTTACTAATGGTATGTGCCTAATTTTCATGGCTTTCATTTTCTACAGAAAAAAAATAGATGAGCTCGAAATTTTTTTAACCTATATCGTCTAAATAAAAGCTGATCAGTAAAATCAAATGCCAAACACTGATAACTTTTAGCATATCGTGCAACCAAGAGCCTTCAAAGCTTCCTAAAAAACTTCCAATAGAATTTCTTCATTTTTTCTAAACTGAATTCCAAAATCTTTCATCATTTCTCACAACAGTCTATACCTAATGAAGATTGTCATACAACAATGTCACATATGAAATCAATAATTAGTGAGGAACAAAAGTCAATTCGCCTCCTTATGTTTACAAATAAGCACATGCTTGGGTTGGGTGAAGTCCCAATGAATCGAAGTGAAGTAAAGTTGGTCGCGATTCATCTTCTTTATTTGGTACACTAATAATAACCAAGCTCCAATGCTGACTGCAAACGAAAACACAGAACAAGGACATAAATGGCACCTTGGGCAAAAAGTAAAAGAAGTAAAAAAAACAGTCTGCATAAATTTTAGCCTTTGAGGAAAATAATAAGATACAAACTTGCACAATTAAAGAAGCAAAGCTCCAAAACAAACAATAAACATTTATATTTATAAGAGAGGAGTTTCAACAAAGAACCGAAGGCAGCCACTAAAACTTAAAGAAAGAACATTTCACGATTACTTGTCGGCATTGAAGGCTTCAGAAATCAGAATCAGGGATTCAGGGGGCTTTACCTTCTTCTTCTACCGGCGCCAGTGGAAACGGGAAGAGACGACTCGAGGAGTGCCTGGAGTGGAAGTGGAAGTTGGAATGGGTTGAATGAACCAACGCTTGATGATATTGGGCATTGTGGGCTTCTTCAATTTTTATTTTGGGCCAATAGGCCAGCTAAAAAAAAGTTGGGCTGGACCTAGAAGTTCAGTGCAGGCCTAGGCCTGCACTGGTCCTTAGTTGGCTCCGCCCATGCCTATATGGATCATCTTTGTTAGCAAAATAAGGGTATGCATTGATCCAAAAAAAAGTGCCTTTCTAATTGTCAAATACTGTAGAAACAGAGGCATTATTTCATTGATCCCGCTTCGAAAACTTCCCGATAAAGGTGGATATGATACTTCAAATTCACTGTCACTTTTTCAATATTAGTCCCATTTTTTGAATTTTTGTCACTTTTATTTTATTTTATTTTCTATCACTTTTTTTTATTGTTTATAATTTTTTTTTTTCGTTTTTGAATTTCTGTCGCTTTTTAAGTGACAAACATAACTTTTTATGACATTTAACTTTAAAAGGGGACATTGTATAATAAAAAAGTGACATTTTAAGGTTTTGATTGATATTTTGTTATTTTTTTAGCGTTTGTTACTTTTTTTTTTACCCTAAATCTGTTATATTATTTGTCATTTTTTTCCCATTTTTATCATTTTTTAATATTTAATATTTTATTGAATAACTTCCAAATCCAAGTTTAATATGTGTAATTTTTTTTAATCCATGTCACTTTTTTAAATTCGTCGTTTTTTTGAAATTTCTGTCACTTTCTTTTTTTTGCTTTTGTCATTTTTTAAAAAAAATTTGTCACTTTTTAAGTATTTGTCACTTTTTCAGCCACCCCTCTTGATTTTTATTACTTTTTTTTAGTGAAGTGATAAATATCACTTTTTAATAAAAGTGAAATTGTTTGCCATTTTTTAATAAAAAAAATGACACTTAATTTTTAAAAGTGAAATTGTATCACTTTTTAATATTACTAGTGGAGATCGTGCGTTGCACGATTACCGTTATAATTTTAAAAATGATTTTTATTAAAATGACAATTTTTTTCATAGATGTATAAAAGAATGAAGGCAAATTTCACCAATGTGTTTTGCTTTTTTGACCTTTCATTGATTGAGGAAATAAGGTAGATAATGATTTCAAGATTCCATCTCGGTTGAATTTTCAACTGATATATCACACTCAACACCAGTTTCGCAATCAACAACTTTCAGAATAGGCACATTGACAATTGTGAGTGGAAGAACACCAGAAACATGCCCTTTGCCTAGAGTATATGAATTCATATATGAGATGGGGAAAAAATCACCATGCAAAGACACGGTGTACACGCTCTGGACACGACATGGACATGGGCGCATGGTGTCCGCGCAGTGCGAAGCCAGTTGAGCCAAACTTAAACAATCAAGTGTAAGATACAATTAGTGAAACCTGAACCCTCAATTACTCTTTCGGAAAACCTCAATGTCAAACTCTCTTATATATGGATTATTATTCCATAGTTGATATTTGAATAATATAAAGTAGAGAGGAGTTCAGATGTACTTTAGCGAGTAATACAAAATGATAAATCGACTAAACCACAATCCAGATAAATTTCATAACAATCAAACTGAAGCTTATGGTCTCATGTAGATGAGAGTAGAAACAACCACAAGCAGACTATAGACAACACATGGAAACACATTTCTTGAAGGAAAAAGATGAACGCTATGATAAATAACTAAATAAATGGGAAAAGACGAAAAGAGGAATGATTCTTGAAATTATGAGTAAAAATCAATGTATATTACAGCCGGAAACAAACCTTTATATGTTCCTGTTATATTCTAAGAAGAAAATGGTCTAACTCATGCTCATCTTGCTTACAAGAAGCAAAGGGTTAGAAATCAAGGTATTAAGAAGAATCGGGACGGACAAAAAAGAGGTCTAGAGGGGGGGAAAGGGGGGGCAATAATAAAAATGAAATGACTTTACATGTACGATGTATCCATTATTTCAAATAACGGTTACATATCAACAATTTGTGTAACCGATTTTATATAACATCATCTAGTAGAAGACTTGTAAATGCAAACGCTTGAGTTTGAATTTATTTCTAAACAAGATGGCAAGATCCAAAAATACTTTGTCTCTAGTTCGGAGCTCTATAGTATGGTTAACCAATTAGAGTCCGTGCTGTCAATAAAACCAATCATATAATGTCAAATTGTTTTGTGAACAATAAAATGAAAAAGAACTATCCTTTAGATGCAATAATAGTGATAATACCTCCCAACTCAAACCATTAATTCTTCAGCATTTTTCTTTCAAGACCATAGAAAACAAAATTGAACTTGACAAAAAATGGAGTAAGTACAGATTTTTACCAAGTCACAAACGCTTCCTTAAAAAATGCAACTAAAAAATGCAAATCACATTCATTACAATTCCAACATAAAGCAACAGTACAAAATCCCAAAGAAAGTCAACCATAATGCTCTTCTCTCTTACTTGGTAATGAGGTCTTAGGAAAAAAAAGAACTTTTGGTTCCAAGGTAAAGAGAGAAAAAAAAGCAAAAGTGTACATTTAGAGGAAGAAGAAAGGAAGGAAAAACTGAAGAAGAAAAAAAAAATGGAGACACGCACGGAAATTATTATTATTTTAATAAATGGGTCAACTGAAAGTTCCATCATATCTTTTGATCGGGAAAGATTTCTTTGATAAATAACCAAAATTGAAGAACATAAGAAAGAGCAAAAAAGATCTAGAAAAGTTAGTATAGAAGTTTTATGATTTTTTTTTTCAACAAATTAGGAGCTATCAGTTGAAAGCAACTGATGTGTTAGAAGTTAATTGGTATGGCATCTTTAATGGAGCATGAGAACGGAAATCTATACTCCCAAGTCCTGCGCGCATAGTCGGTGCTCATATTCATCAATCAGCAGTGACAATGTAAATCATATCAAAAATGGAAGCAATATTCAATAAGTTACAAAAGTAATACAAGCTCAATTGTCGAAAAAATTACAAAACTTGAAAGAAAGAACTATTAGATCCCTTCACCGAAAAACACAGAATTCTTATAAATATTCATCAAACAAACCGTAGAAATGTAGCGAAACAAATGCCAAGTCAAAGGTTTCAAATTGATGGTTTCTGTGTAATTAAAAATGAGAATTCAAGAAAATATTGTTTAAAAATGAACTTTTCATATCCATACCTCTTTCCTCACATCATTCTCAAGGGACATTTAATAGCACGATTCCATCATCTTCACGATTACCTGCAATTACAATAACACATTAAACTAGGTAAATGAAGTTAGAATTTTAATAGTACATCTAGTTAATAGATACAATAGGAACTAAAAAACATACAGTTGTTTTTATTATCCTTCTCTTGCCAAGAATTTTTAGGAGACAAAGGGAATTTTGGCGATGATGGGAAATCCTCAAATCCTGAAAGACCACCCGGCTCACTACCCTGATTCGAATTAAGAAATGCAACTATAAGTCAGATTTGGACAAAACTGTTTCAGAAAATAATATAAGGCTAGTTGAAAAAGGAAAAAAAAAACGCATGCTCTTCTGGTTCTAAACATACAAACATTCCCCTTAGATACATTATCAAAAATATTTATTTTCTCACATAACTGTGCTTTAAAACAGATATAGCCATTATTCTCCTATTCATTTTCATCGCACAAAAATAATATCCCTTTGTAGATTTTTTTAACAAATCATTGTTTATCCTGTAATGTCAATATACGTATGTGTGCATTAGCTTAAAAAAACTAAGTGAAATAATTACTTGAAGCTTCTAATTTAAATTATTGAAAACTGTTAAATAATCTATATTTATTTCACTTTAAAACTGTTAAAAGGAAAATAGCACAGATTGAAACCACAAAATGATATTCAAGACAAAGAAACTAAGATAACAAAAGAAAATAAAAATTCATGACGAACTTACAAATTCTAAGTAGGAATAGCCAATAGGCAACATTGTGAGCCTCAGGAGAATGAAACATTTATAAGTTTCAGCAAGAATGTTCCAGTTAATTTTTGTCTATGTTCATTAAGAAATCAAGAATGAATCACAAAAATTATAGTCAAAAAATAAAAATTACCTAGGCAGGATAGACTTGGCCTCCAGTAACATACCGAATGGTAGAATATATATATATATAAAGAACCCAGCTAGGTAAACGAAAGGCCTTGTATCATTTTTCAATTTGATGTAATCTCTTTCTCCTCCCAGAAACCCAGTGACCTTAAAAAAAAATGGTTTCAAGTCTCAGGCATATTATAAGCATATTTCTATATTTAAACTTCATTATTTTGGATCTGACAAGTTATGCAAAAGAACGTGATTCTAATGAATATATAGTATTAAAGGTGAAATGCATATAATCCTAATATTACGAACTCTAACGAACTGTAAGGCTCCATAAATTTATTTCTGGTGCATAGTTTCGCTTGAGCACTTCTGGAGTCCTTACCCACAATTTCAATGTAAACTAAATACTAATCTTTTTATATTTCTACTTAATAAAAAACTCGATTTTGAATCTCAAACTTTTAAATTATATGAAATGATTGAGCAAAAACTCATCTTGTGCTCAAACATTTTAGCAGGTAAATCCAATTTTTCCTTACATCAAATCCAACAGAGCTTTTCTCTCCATCCAATCTCAAGTACTGCAGAGCCGTCCTCCCATTTTCTACAACAATTCTGCAAAACCACAGTTTCAGTCAACTCCAAAAACTTAAAACCACAAATCAAAAAACCCAATTCAAAACCTTGAATCATTAACCAAAACACCAAACCCACATACAAATTGCTCTACAGGAAACATCTATCACAAATCCAAAAAACCAATAGTAAGGAACCTTTTAAATTCAACCAATTGTATACAAAGCACAAATCATTTTGCTCA
The DNA here is from genome assembly GCA_019395295.1 of Osmanthus fragrans. NCBI lineage: Eukaryota > Viridiplantae > Streptophyta > Magnoliopsida > Lamiales > Oleaceae > Osmanthus > Osmanthus fragrans. Next base: position 12,027,582 of record CM033347.1, on the reverse strand, counting down.
CTGTAGTACAAAATATTCTCTAAATCCAGAAATAGCTTTCACAAATCGATATGTTTAAGTTCCCTAACAACATCAAATATAATAACTGTTATAATTCCGGCTAATTCTAAAGCCAAAAAGACCACAAAATTGCCTCGAGAATTCTTAGTTATTTCAATTCCAAGACAATACAAAGCTTCCTTCTTTTTTGCCTTCCACATCATAATATTCCAGCAAAAAAATCTTTCTAAATTTCAATCCTCCCAAAAGTAATTAAAAATATTAATTCAGTTAGCAACCAAATATATAATTTTTATTTTATCTATTGAACCTTAAAATTCAAACCTAAAAAAATCAGTAAAGTATATATAAAAAAAGCCCAGCCCTATTTTGCTCGTTAAGAAATCTTTCATTTAGTTAGAACCTGCAAAACAATGTTCTGTTGATCCGAAAGAAGAGTTAAAGAAAGATTAACAGCTCCAACAACTTGTGCAGAAAGAATTGAAACGCTTACAGAAATCTTCCTTCCCCTTCGAAAAAGAACAAATAAATGAGATCTCAACATCAAAACAAAATAGAACCTTACCCTCTACCTCTCCTTTTTGCGCCTCTAAATTCCATTCCCAAATTTTCTAATGAAGAGAGCAAAAGAAACTTGTCATGTATAACGGAGGAGGGGATGGAGAACAGAGCAAGTAAAGAGGTATGTGTGTGATGTATAACTGAGAGGCAAAATGGAGAATGGAGCAAGTAAAGAGGAATGTGAGGTTGTGTGTAGAAATGATAAATGATTGTCAAGAGAAAAAGTCGTCATGTTTGAGGGGAACAAAAAAATAAGGATAAAATCACGTAAGTATGATACAATGATGATGCCTTATAAACAAGAACCAAACTTGAAACTTCCCTCTTTTTATATTGTAGTGAAGTGAAATAACATAATATAAGATAGTTTTAATTAATAAAATTATCGAGAATGAGATTATACCTTTGGAAAGCCTTGCAACGCAAGGTAGACCAGTAGCCAAAAGAGGCAAAAAGGAAATAATCAGTAGAATGGAATGTCCTAAAATCCAGAAATTTAGAAATTCATCAATGGTGATGAGAAAATCAACAAAGCAGGATCGAATATTAGGACAAAAGAATAAACTTACATTAAGGGAAACTATAATAAATCTATAATAATTGAAATGACAAGGAACAATTATTTATTTGTTTTCTTGACTCGTCTATACTCGGTGGCTCACATTCGAATGTATCAGTTGAGAGCCTTGAGCATTGTATAAGGACATGCCCATTACCTTTGGTTGGATTTGCCACACCAATACACCAGTCTTATAATCATGAGAGGATGACTGATAATACACCATCTAAATGCTTAAAAATCAAATGCAAAAGCTATTAAACAATAAGTGCATTGCAAGCATTTCTATAAGAACATTATATTGGAAATAGAATTATTAAAGTTATTACAAATAGAATGATTAAATGCTTCAAATTAAACAAAAGATAAAAGCACCATCGAACACCTCTATATTGTACATATTTCAATCAATGCAATCTTTCCTAAATGTGCCCCCAACGAAAACAACTTAAATAATTCTAGAAAACGGATGAACAAAGGAAAAAGGACTAAAAGTGCACAAAAATTTAATTTGGGGGCTGAAGTGTATAAGTGTCAAAAGTTGAAGGACCTAGGGCTGCAATTTTTTAAGGACATAATCGAAAGAAAAGTCAAAACTCGAGGACTAAAATGTTTGAGATGAAAGTTGAAACTCAGTGTCTCCATTTCACATGGAGACACGGGACAATGAAAATCAAATGAATAAAAATCAGTAGCATGTGTATGAACAAAAAATTCACAAACAGTTCTCATTAATTTTGACCATACTTTAACCACGTTTAGAAATTTAATGTTAAAATACCACCTAAGCCACGTCTCGAACCGGGAAAAATCGACATCCACTTTTTCCTAAATAAGGTAAGGAAAGAGATGCAACTATTTGGAGAAAAGGTTGAAGATAATACAAATTATCGAAACTTCAAAGATGAAAAGGAGCCAACAAAATTCGTCACTTTGGTAAAATACCTGTGAAAGAAATGAAGAGATTTTCGTGGGTAAAGGGCAATAATTTTGCCCACGAAAAGTTGGGTATGGTGGTACAGTAGTGGCTCTATAGAAATGGTATGGAGTAAATAGGAGTGATGGCGATTGCGTGTAGAAATGAAGAAAGAAGACATTTACAGTCTATAATTTAAAAAAAAAAAATGATAGCAGCATGACCGCATAATAACGCCTTATGAACAGTGTTAGAACTTGCCTCTTTTATATATTGTAGTGATACGGTATTTTTACTTCCAAATTTTTTTAATATGATTTTAAAAATATTCATAATTTAAGGGTATTTTCGTAAGTTGTTCTACTTATTTTATATCTCCCAAAATCACAATTGGTGGCCCAAGATGCAAAGATGGATCAAGTTGTTGCTCATTGACCCACATTAGTTGACCTAATTGCATCTATATATATATTCGGGGAACTTACATAAATACTCTTATTTTTGGGGTCATTTTGAAAAATCATGATAAACATGTATAAAAATGCAAATACTATAAATTTGAAACAATATACCGTAATGTTTATGGTCTTCTCCACACCAAAAGTAGGAAAACCAGCAAATTATGCCGTTGAATCCCTTCATCATGCTTTCATACTTGGTTTTATAAAACCAAATTATGTCTCTCGGCCTGTGCAACCGCTCTGCCTCTCCCGAGTTTAGAATTAAGACCAAACAAGATTACGAGTTATTTCAATCCAAATCTCCAGGTTATATTATTTCTGATTTTTTATTCAATATGTTCATAATTTGGTTGATCTTGATGTAGTTTAGGGTTTTATGTTAAATATGTTCATATTTTGGTCGATTTTAATGTTTTTTATGTTAAATATTCATGGTGAAAGAGAAAATAATTCCTCTGAAAGAGGAAATGGATTATGTTAATACATATGAAAAGTTAGCTTTGAATCAATTAAAATTGTGCATGGAAAGTGTTCGACAAAAGGATAATGTGAAAATGTGACATCCTATCACTTTTCTTAGAAAAAGTGACATTCTGTCACTTTTTTTAGAAACATCCACATATAGCATTAGAGCAATTAACTAGATCCATACGTGTGCATTTTTTGAAAATTTGAACATACAAATTCAAGCCCTATTTTCTGGTAATACATATGAAAAAGTAAACACTGAATCAATTACATTGATACATGCAAGGTGTTTGCTCAAAGAGAATGTGACATTTTGTCACTTTTCTTTAAAACAATGACAGAATGTCATTTTTTCTAATAAACGGTCACACTAGATCGTTGGAGCAATGAATTCGATGAATACGTGTGCATTTTTTTGAAAATTTGAACCTACCAATTTAAGCCTAATTTTCTGGTAATACATATGAAAAAGAAAACTTTGAATAAATTACATTGATACACGCAATGTGTTTATTCAAAGAGAATGTGATAGAATGTCACTTTTCTCATAAACGATCACACTATATTGTTGGAGCAATGAATTTGATGATTACGTACGTATTTTTTGAAAATTTAAACCTACCAATTCAAGCCCCATTTTTTGGTAATACATATGAAAAAGAAAATTTTAAGTAAATTATATTTATGCATGCAATGTGTCTGTTCAAAGAGAATGTGACATAATGTCATTTTTCTTTTAAAAAAAAGTGACAGAATGTTACTTTTCTTATAAACGGTCACACTATGTCGTTGGAGCAATGAACTCGATGAATACGTGTGCATTTTTTGAAAATTTGAACCTACCAATTCAAGCCCTATTTTCTAGTAATACATATGAAAAATAAAACTTCGAATAAATTACATTGATGATGCAAGGTGTTTGCTCAAAGAGAATGTGACAGAATGTCACTTTTCTCATAAACGATCACACTTTGTCGTTGGAGCAATAAACTCGATGAATACGTGTACATTTTTTGAAAATTTGAACCTACCAATTCAAGCCCCGTTTTTTGGTAATGCATATGAAAAAGAAAATTTTGAATAAATTACATCGATGCATGCAAGATGTTTGCTCAAAGTGAATGTGACAGAATATCATTTTTCTCATAAACGATCATATTATGTCATTGGAACAATGAATTCGATGAATACGTGTGCATTTTTTGAAAATTTGAACCTACAAATTCAAGCCACATTTTCTAGTAATACATATGAAAAAGAAAACTTTGAATAAATTACATTGATGCATGCAAGGTATTTGCTGAAAACTTGGTAGTGCAGTCAACTATGGTGCGATTTGAGCCCCCTGACTATTACTCCAGTGAAAGTTTGGGTGATTTCTCCAGCTTGGATAGTGTTGTTGTCCTTGAAAATTCTGAGAGTAGTTCACATCTTCCGCTATCTGAACAAAATGAGATTCTACATTACAATCAATACTCTCATGGCCCTCTCCACAATATTTACATCTCGATCCCATTATCTGGGTTGCGTTCATCTGATCCACTTTATATGCAAATGATACCAACTGTGCTGAGATTGTTGTTAAAAAATCAATTTCAAATACCCCAATAACTTTGTTTCCACTCGTCTTTTCAATAGGCCAAAGCGCACTGGTGAATGTTAAATTCTTCATGATTTGGTAGACTTGATTCGTGGTTCTTTTTGTGATAGAATCATCGCACGCAAAGTCTGCGTTAACCTTCCTAATCAGATTCAAACCAGTGTAGAAGTATTGTACTTGAAGCCACTTCTACAATGCGTGTTGTGGGCATTAACAGATTAAACTTTTGTATCATTCCCAATCTCTGGGTCAGATTGAGCAAGATCACCAACTTTTGAATTTCGAATACAAGTTCCTAAAAAAGAAAGTAAGAAATACTGTAAAATTTTTCTAATATAATAAACTAAACTAAAGAAAGTAGTAAAATTCAGATTAAAAATAAAATTAACTAAAACTTGTCAAAAATAATAGTTCCCGACAATGAGGCCAAAAACTTGATTGCTTGATTTTTCGCTAGTGAATGAGACCGTGAACAAATAATATAGTAGTGTATAAAATGTCAAACCCAAGATGATTAAGCCACGTTTGATCCACATTCTAGTTTTTATTCTTATTCTTTTACTCATTTTCAACCACACATTTTTCAATAAAATAATATTTTATATCACATTAATAACTTTTCATTCTTTTTCAACCACATATTCACCATCACATCTCCCCAAAAAAATGCATTTTCTTCATTTTAATGTGCATCAAATAGCAACTAAGTATTCAATTGAGTTCAACAGCCTTAATCGAATAACAAGAAGTTTTGCATTTTCTATACTAATACCTAAGTTATCAATTAAACTAAAAAACGATTTAACTGGCTTTTCAAATATGTGAAAAAAATTGTTAAAATGTCGAATCCTCCTTATTAATCCATTTTAGCACAAAAAATTAAAGTGACAATTTGTAGTCATTCTTGTTGATCAGTATTCCTAATTAATCGAAAACCTCTCTCGATAGTTATCAAATCTATTCCCTCATGTAACCTTCTTATCTCTTGATGAAAAATATGAACATGATAAATGCATTAAACGATTTAGAACACCAATGAAAACTATGTAAAGTATAGATACATATATCTCTATCCTCTATCAAACCTTATCATGTTTATTATTTTTAGCTAAAAACCTATTATCTATCTCGATAACAATAGATTCTAATAAATCATCTCAATTAGTAGCTAATTAATTGAGAAGTCAGTAAAACAATAATAAACATCTAAGAAAATATACATACTAAATGTCAAAATAATTAATTAATACCAAAAACCTCATAATAAGAGTTCATCTCATCCTAACAATGTAAATATCTAGCCAAGCATATTGAAATTACAAGAAATCATTAAAAGTTTATTAAAATCACTCAAAAATTAGAAAATTGAAGAGAAACAATAGATTCTTGATATCTCTTGAATTTCCCTCCCAATCCTAGTGCCAATCTTCTGGTGTGAAGTCCTCTTGATGATCTTCTTGCAATTCCACAATTGAAATCTTTCATAAATATGATTTTTGCTCTATTTTGTCAATATGACTCTCTCAAAATCTTCAAATTCTTCAGTTGTTTGTTGCATAAATGAGGCTTCCCAATTTATATGGGACATTCTAGTATTTATAAGGTTCGAATTTAGGTCAAAGATATCTCCTAAAACCTTGCCAAATTGAGTTTAATCGTATAAGAAAACCTGAGATTCGACCGAATTTTTACACCATGCGATCGCATAGTTCAATGTTGAACTCCATTTTTTCCTACATAACACTATGCGACCGCATGAGTTTTTGAACTATGCGATCACATAGTTCAAGTTTTTTTTTTTCCGTCGAATAGCTTTCAGTATTTTGGTCATAACTTTCTGTCTAATTATCCGAATGAGACGGTTCAAAGTGCATTGAAAAGTTAACTCAAATGGCTATAATTTTGCTAGATGTAGAAATTTTCCAATTCAGAACTTTCCCATGCCAAAAATGGATCTTAAACAGAGATTGAAAATCTGAAACATAACTTTTTCTCCTGAAAGTTGATATGTGATAATATTTCGACTATATTTCATCCCTTTGACTTCTTCCCTCATCTGATTGACCCCTAACACTTTCGAATCTTCATTATAAGGTTCGACACAACTATTCTATTTGCACTTTAGTCCTCAAACTTTGATTTTACTTCATTTCAACATTTTTCTCTTTTAATATTGCTCATTTATCTTCTAATTGTATCCAATTAAAGCATTGACATCTTCGATCTTCATTTCATCACCCGTCGCATCTATGAATTATTTGCAACTCGGTCCCCATCTTTGAATTTCACTCTTTTCCTGGATTTTCCTTTTGTTTCTTCCAATTTTTTGTTCAACTGTTGAGTTTTGCATGTTTAATACAAAAATGCAATAATTTAGACTATATTTTACCAGAGAAACAACTAAATGTCACTATTTAAGGTTTTGAATAAGTACACTTATAAAAAATCATGACTATTGATAATAGATTTGATTAATAAAATGTTAAAAATAAGAATGTAATAACAAAAAGTTAAGGATATAAGTGTTATAATGAATAAAGGTTAATGACTTTTAATGTAATTATAACGTGATGTATTTAAAAAAAATGTGGTTAGAATATAACCACCTCTAAATTGTTTCTTTTTTTCATTTTTTTTTCTTTTTTTAAATTCCAACTTTACCATAGCAACTAAGATATTCTTAAAACATATATATATTGTCAACCATTGTTGTCAACCAATATTGTACAAGTAGCAAAATTCTCTCTCTCTCTCTCTCTCTCTCTCTCTCTCTCTCTCTCTCTCTATATATATATATATATATATATATATACACACACACACACATATACATACAGAGTTCTATTTCTAAAGGCAACATTGACGGGCCAATAGTCCTCGATAGTGCAAATAAAAATTGATATAACGTCAATTTGTCCCTTTCACGTTTTGTGTAATTTTATGCAAAGTCAATATATAAATGAAATGAAACCACACGCAAATTATTATTATTATTTTTTTTTTTCACTATTAAATTCTTGATTGTGATAGAATCATGAAATATCTCTACTGGGACATACCAATTACTCCATGAACAAACAAGTCGAACAGAATATTTGAGGCTAGTGGACCTACTCATTGACATTAAGTCCATATTATACGAATAATTGCAATGTCACACCTTTCATCATGCATTTTGTTGTTTTCTTAATTGTATGCAGAGTATTAATTTTATAAATGCCAAGGTTTTTTTTATAAATATCACGACAATCATGTCAATAGTAGTTAACGATCTTATGTACAACCTAACGGATTCACTATATCATAAAATACAATTCATCATTTGAAAACTTTCAACTTCAAGAAGTTGCTATCTTATTTACATTTATTGTATCTAGACTTGATTTATTAATTGATGAAATTAGACTACAACAAGAAAGTTCGAGAAGGCACTGAGAGGATGTAGTGAAGATTTATTTCGTATGGCATTATGGACGGCAACAGAACGGATCGAGGATAGTCATTCTCATCTCCCTCCTAGTCGAGTATTTTTGTCTACTTACGCTGCCCCCATACTCGATTAAGGCAAGTTGGGGAGGGAATGGGACGGGATGGGGCAGATTCCTTGCCTCGTTTACCATCCCATATATATTATTTAGCTTCTGCTTTTACTTTTTTCACATCTTTGGTTGGTGAAATTCTTTTTTTTTTTTTTTTTTTTTTTTGTAATTTGTTGAACAACTCATGTTCCTTTAAAAATATTTATGATTCTTTTATTTTTGTATGATAGAAAATTTAGTACCGTTTGATTTGTGTTTCAATTTTCGGTTTTGAGTTTATTTTCAATTTTTTATTTTAAGGGTCTATTTTAATATTGTTAAAACACGTTTAATTTGTCATTTTGAAAAATAATTTTTCAAAATATAAAATTAAAAGAAGTTTTGTTTGAAATTTTTAAAATTTATTTTTTAAGACATTTTATTCCATGAAAATTTAATTACTTAAATAAAATTTGTTTAAATGCTTGTTTACCATATTTTGAATGTTTTCAGAATTTTCACTGAAAATATTCAAAACGTCCAAAATGTATTTGCATTTTATGTTATAAATTTAAACTTTTTAAAATTTTTTTTTTTTTCAAAAATATGAGATCAAACACGTTTTTAGTAATTTACAAAACTGAAAATTGAAAAAAGTAAACCAAATGCATCATTTAAATTTTGAAATGGCCTGTAAATGGGACGAGGCATGTCCATTGTATCGTACTTGGCCCGCGCCCAACCTTCGGGACAAATGATCAGTTTCACCCCCCATCTCGTGTACCTGATTAGATGGGAAATTTTCGTCTCGAACTTGCGAGTATCAGATTTAATAGATTTTTTTGTCATCTCTATAAGACATCAACGATGAGGGTGTTAAGTCGTGTGAGAATAGGATCATCTATGAGTTCTTAAAGTGTGAGTTACATGTTTCACTAGCATTTTTCAGCATAATTCAAATGAGACTATAAAAAAAAAGTTGACTTCTTTTATAGAAAATGTAAAGTGATGCATGAATCTTGTTTTAGAAGGAAAATGTTTGTATTGCGAAATTGATAATAAAACGTTATGAAGGATAAAGATATATGAATGGAAAAAATTAAAACCGTAAAACTGAAAAAAATAAAAAATAAAAATACAGGATGATGGCAAAATGCCTGTCCCACCGGCAATATGCTGTGACTCTTTTCTTCACACTTTTTTGTTTTGAAAATAATATATTTAAAAATAATAATAAATATGTGAGATGAAAATAAAAATATTTTAATCCCATTCTCTCCAAAATCATCAGTGGGGGCGGTAGGTGTTGCCCTAGGCGATCCGTGTCTGACCCGGTTGCCATATATGGTCCTACAGTTCTGTTGTGTACCGGTTTTTTATTGGACAATGATGAAAAAAATAAATAAAAAAATAAAAATAAAAAGAGGAAGCCAAACAGATATTGTCACAGCAGCAACTGAAGAAATTCTGGTAGCAATTTCCATGTACAAAGTGAACTGCTGATAGTCCTAAGTCAGTTTCACATACGCGTCATTCCCTACATCATCTCTTACTTCCATTTTCTCGTATAAAGATTCCTTGATTTTTTTCTTCACGACAAACACTCGACCAATCATGGCCCTCCACGACCCATCAACTGGGCCCCACTGATACATCCAATGACGGAGATTCCCTTCTAGACCCCACACTTGACAAGATATAATGCGTGCTCCAGCATTCCAGACCCATTAACACTACTCTGAAAGTTTAAACGAGTGGAAAGAACATGGATCGGGTTGTTTTGTTGATCGTCGGGCTTTCGATTGCCTGTGTCGCGACTGCAACACCTTTAAGGGACACCTTCGCCGAGAAGAACCCGATCAGGCAAGTGGCTGATGGCCTGCACGAGCTAGAGAGTTCTATCATCCAGATCGCCGGTGACTGCTACCATGCCCGCACCTTTGCTCGCTTTGCTCATCGGTAAGTTATTTCTGCTTTATTTCCTTTATTTTTTCGATACAGATGGGATTTTCGAGAGATTCTGTTATCGGATAGACTCAGTTGACTATTTTGCATAATTTCGTTAAATGGATAGCCGTGAAAATTCAACTCGAGATTTTTTCCTAGAAGCACATATATTCGATTGGATTATGCCTTTAAACAGCTATTTCTGGGTTTTTTGTTTTTTGTTTTTTTTTTATTTTGAGAATTTTTTGTTAAAGGTTTGGGAAGAGGTACGAGAGTGCTGAAGAGATGAAGAGGAGATATGAAATATTTTCTGAGAATATGAAGATGATCAGATCGCACAACAAGAAGCGACTTTCTTATACTCTTGGTGTCAATGGTGATTTCTTTTTTTCCTTTGGATTAATCTTTTTATGCATCTTCGTTTAGGAACATGTTACACATGTGTTCTTGATTATATATCAGTAGTCACTTAGCTAGTTGCCTATTTCTCAGTTGACTTTTGATTTTTTGGCCTTTTAGAACATTAACATGGAAATTTCGGTCTAGCTTCAATATTGATTTGTATAACCTTAACGAGTGGTCTATAATTATATCTTTCCTACTCAATTATTTGAGAAGTTGCCGAATCTGCAATTAATTTAACAAAAATAGGAAGTTGGTGAGTGTGTAGCTGTATGTGTTTAATTGAGTGTATTTTAAATTGCTTAACTTAGTGGTTAAGTGAGTAACTTCACTTTAACTTTTGAATTTAAGAATTCCAACTTGTACTACAAACCGATGGTCAGTATTGCATGTTATAAAAGAACTATGAATACGTTTGTGAAGGAACTAGATATCCTAAACTTTGTTTGTCGGTTGCAATCCGGAAAATGAGTTTATTCTTTCTTACTTGAGTGTGTGTACAGGTGTTTAATGAAATCTTCATTAAACATCATTGTTGACAGCTGTTACTCTGATGAACAGAGTTTGCTGATTTGACGTGGGACGAGTTCCGTAGGCACAAGTTAGGAGCTGCTCAAAACTGCTCTGCTACCACAAGAGGCAATCACAAGTTCACTGATGTTCTTCTTCCTGAAACGGTACTTGTAGTCTCTCTGTATTTGTCAGTGATTTTAGAGGTTGTTTGACCAAGCTTTTGATAAAAGTTTAGCAGATTACGATAGAAGTTGTGAATCTCTTGAAATGTATGATTAAATTTGAAGTTTAACCAGTTGAAAAGTTGATAAAATTATAGTAAAGATTTATCAAACAAACACTTGATATTCTGTTGATTAATTTTTTATCATGAAACAAAAAATGATTGATACAGTTTATTTAATTTCCTTATCTTTCATCTCTAGTTTTAGTTACAATTATGTTGTTCACTCTTTGTAATCTCTATATATAAATTGAAAGATTTTATAATAATTAAATATAAGTAAGCAATTTTCTCAACTGGAGTCATTTTGAATGACTGAGAAAAGTTTCCTTTTATGCTTTGTGCTACTTTTAGATAGGATATAAGACCATGAGATGTACCAATCTTTGTTAGATCAGACATGATTGATTGTATAACTTCACATGAAGCTTTATGAACATTTAGACTTATGGCATGTGGCTAGATAACAATAATAGTGGACTTTGTTGTGGTGTATTGCAGAAAGACTGGAGGAAGACTGGAATAGTGAGCCCGGTTAAAAATCAAGGTCATTGTGGATCCTGCTGGACTTTCAGGTAAAATTGAATCTGTCAGATTGTATTAGTAAATGTTGTTTGAATACATATGTGAGATCACCACAATATCACCTGAAATGTGTGAGTTTGCAGCACTACTGGAGCCCTCGAGGCAGCTTATGCGCAGGCATTCGGAAAGGGTATATCTCTGTCTGAACAGCAGCTTGTGGACTGTGCTGGTGCATTCAACAACTTTGGCTGCAATGGTGGTCTTCCATCGCAAGCCTTTGAGTACGTTAAATATAATGGTGGACTTGAAACTGAGGCTTCATATCCATACACTGGAAAGGACGGTGTGTGCAAATACTCATCTGAAAATAGTGCCATCCAAGTTCTCGACTCTGTCAATATCACCCTGGTAAGTTACTTGTTCAACTTTCTTACAGTCTCTACCATCTTGCCTACATTAGTAGTAAGATATCAGTTGGCTGCACGGCTACGTAGTTTCATCTAAATGGAAGCAGGTTGTTCGTCATGGCTTCCAAAGTTTGTCGAACACTAACTTGCTAACGTACTGCTTTTTTATTTTTTATTTTTAATCTGAAATACTGAATACAGTTTAGCAGTTTATATTTTTGTTTGCAATGAAATTTCACACTTTCAGAGAAATATTCTCTAGAAAATCATGCTGGCATCTAATTTATGTACTTTCAGATCATATTAGCACAAGATGACATCATAATTTGGGTGTGTTCTAATGTGTTGGTAAATCACAGGGCGCTGAATATGAATTAAAGCATGCAGTAGGAACTGTTCGGCCAGTAAGTGTGGCTTTTGAGGTGGTAACTGGTTTTCGATTTTATAAAAGGGGAGTTTACACCAGCACCAAATGTGGCAATAGTCCAATGGTGAGTACTTGACTCTCTTAAGAAACGTTAGAAATTTGATTGCAAATTTAGTTAGAAAACTGTCAAAATAGGAGTTTTTGATGGCTAGTTATGTTGTAATATCTTAGTTTACTAACATCCAAAGTGTACTGCCTTGGCGACCCTACTTTTCATGAGGCTTGATTCTCTTTTGCATGCTCTTGATTTCAACGGAAAATGACTAGTACTGAGAAAAAAAAAACTTTTTGTCTAGAGAGAGAGAGAGAAGAAGAAGAAGAAGTTTCGTGTGCAAATAGGGACATGAATATTCATAACAGGTCCTGATCTTCTTGTTCATAGATTCGCATATCAGCTTCTTGTTATACTTCTAGTATTCTGGTAAAACATTTCATCAATCATTAGCCTGCAGCAGACACACATTTATACATGATATACTTGACGAGAAATTTGATGGGGTATGAAGTAGAAACACTCGTCACCGTATGGTACGCTTATATTTGCAGGACGTGAACCATGCTGTTCTTGCCGTTGGTTATGGAGTTGAAAATGGTGTCCCGTACTGGCTCATTAAGAACTCATGGGGAGCTGACTGGGGTGACAATGGCTACTTTAAAATGGAGATGGGGAAGAACATGTGTGGTAAGTTTTTTGCTGCATAAAATTTGCATTTGTCGGGTGCAGACTCACATGGTACCATTCTAAATGTGACACCGGATTATATAAATAGATGTTTGGGTAAACAATTTACATTAAATTTATCAGCATCATTTCATCTTCTCAGTGAATTGATACAAATAACTTTGGTTGCAGGTGTTGCAACTTGTGCCTCATACCCTACAGTTACTTAAGTGTTATTGAAGGAAGAGTAGAGTTGCTCAATGGAACGAGTGGTCTTGAACCTGTCTTGCTCAAGTTTAGTTTACATAAGATTGTGGTAAAGAGTGATGTGCAAATATGGTTATAGCGTGTTGTACAAAATAAGATTAAGCGAAAAGTGATCCTCTATGAACGGTGATTTTCGTTTAAAAATAGAAACTTTATGTATATTATCTTATCAATGATCGATGGGATTTCTCTCATTTTATAGAAGTCTTGCTCACTAGTTTTCCTTAGCTTCTTAATCTTCACTTGGATTATGTATAGCTTTTATGTGCACAAGGCTCTACTTGTAGATCCTCCTTTCTGGAAGCCTTTTGCACTTGACAAGGCATGACAAGTTGCCAATGTGGTAGGTAGAAATCCTGGAGAAGTGAATTCCATATTACTTATTAGCATGAGCATTTTGTTCACAAACACACTTACCGTGCAAAGTAAATAAAGTTTTTGAACTAAAAAGCTCCAATAAAATTAAAAAACTTTTGGAACGACTCAAAAGTAATTGAAGCGCAATAAATCATGTTATTAATACCCGTTTTGTCCCTTCTAGATACGACATTCGTTGAATTAGGGTGTTGGTGGTCAACTATTCGGATACTACCACCAGTGAACTGTTTTGAATGGTGCATCCTTGTTAAGGACCCATCTAGCTGTAAAAATGAGATTTTACAGAAGAAATCTCAAGACCAAAGAGTTATTTAATTTGCTGCTACTGCAAACAAAAATTATATTGCTTTTGAGGAAACTAAAGTTCATAATATATAAAATCAATAACTTTGAAAAGAGACATAACTTACTGTTTGGTTTCATGAACTTTAAAACTGAGCTAAAATGAATTTAATACCAAAGAGATTCTTGAATATGCATCGCTTGGGAATACCAGATATATCTCTCTCAAAATAAAATTCAACACAAAGTATTTCTCAAATTTTTATTATCTAGCAATTCACCACAAATCAAATTTTGAATAGCAACGCAGCAAAAAAGTTGCAAGTACATTGAAAAAACAATCATACTACATGTACCCTGCCTTTTACCATTTCCTTTACCCGACCCTCTCATATTTGGGGTGAGTGGGGCACATTTGTCGGAAGTGGGTCCCGACCCCATATGAGAGCACCGGTGGGGTCGGATAACCCAAAGGGTAAGCCATAGTATACAAATGACTTAATCTTTGAAAAAATTGACCTGCATTACTAGTAATTTCTTGGAACTTGAACCTTCACTTAATATAAGCAAGTAGAATTTGTAGAAGTGTGATGAAATGAATTATTGAATCAAACTTGTTAGTGTGATCCCTTAGTGAAATGAGTTATTGAATCAAACTTGTTAGTGTAACCCCCAAGGCAAACGGTTTTGTTATGCCTGTTGGTGATATTTGTAAGGAGATGGTTGTCGGTCAATATTCAGAATAATGGTTAAGTTTAATTTACAGGAGTGTAATTAAACTCTATAGCACTTGTCTCACAAAATACAACGGATTCAATTTGTGGTAAAAGCACTTCAAACCACAAGCAACAACAAACTTTGAATGAAATTCTTCTCTACAAGAAAAATTGATTTTTGGAGAGTTTTTGCAAAAGTTTTGATATAATGCTCAATGCAAATGATATGAGATTAATAATGGACGTCCAAAGGATTTTATTTATAGAAGATGAAATGTTGTAAGTGAAGTAACACACCCCAAACTCCGCAACCTTACGAATGGAAGCATCACTCGCTGTCACTAGCATGTCGTTGACCTCTCGCTCGAATGCCAGTGTTATTTTTCCAACAAACACTTGTCGCTCGCTTGTTACTTGAGCGACAGTCTCATCGCTTGAACGCTAGGCGAGCGATAGAGTTAGACAAAATTTTCAATTAGTTTTTTGTTTCATTTTCTTTCCAACTTTGGACCGCAATTTCTCATTCATCCGGATTAGTTTTGAGATTTCAAATATACCACCATGATCTACTTGACGAATAAAACAAGTTAGACTATTTACATTTATAATTTGACTATCGAATTAAGTCAGAATATTTGGTCGAAATTGATACAAAGTCACTTTCTATATTTAATACTCAACCAAATTTGTCAATTTTTAAACCAAATTTCAACAATCTCCCATGTGAATGAAAATTCAAATATGTTCATGCAATGCAAAAGTATGATGCATTGTAGAGAAAAAGAGCAGAAAAATACTACATCAAGAAAGGTAGCTTTCAATTTTGAACATTCATTAGTAAAATACTATCAAATTTGCTTGGTTAATTAGTGAACATGATGTCTTGAACCATTCAACCGTTGGTGTAAACCAAGACAATAATACTCACACGAATGTCTTTCCTAAATCGTTCATGGTTCTCATGACTTAGTTCATTTTGGCACTGAATCACTGTTGGGTTTCATAATTGTTTTGAAAATTTCAGCCTCTAAAATCTTCGTTTAAGCGACCCTACTTTACACTTATATATGTGACTTCCTATTAAGAGTATTCTTTCATACTTCACTTAACTTAGTCAAGATATAGAAATTATTAAAAGCATATCTTAAAATTTAACGTTATGCAAAAAGCACTTTAATTATCATAGAAATGAGTAGGGAAGTATTTCTCTAAATGCTTGATTGAATCTTTATAACCTAGTTGTCCACTTGAACTAAGATCTTGGGATCTCCAACCAATAATGTATGGTTACCATTATAAATATTCTTATGTAGTAGGCTTTAATCTCATTCCTTTCGATAGACGACGTACTTGATCTCTAGGTAAACTTTTCATAAGTGGATCCTCAATATTCTAATTTGACTTCACATAATCTATAGGTATAATACCATTAGAGATCAATGTTTAATGGTATTGTGTCTGCGACGTATATGTCTAGACTTACCATTATACATGCTGTTTTGAGCCATTTCAATAGTCGATTGACTATTACAATGTATACTTATTGCAGGTACCCGCTTAGGCTAACATGGAATGTCTTCCAGGAAGTTATAAAGTCATTCTTCTTCTTCTCTAGCTTTGTCCAAAATAATAAACTCTGACTACATCGTTGATCAAGCTATACATGTTTACTTAGTTGACTTCCATGATATTGCAACTCCACCAATGGTAAATGCATAACCACTAGTAAACTTAGAATCTTTCATGTCAGATATCCAATTCGCATCTCAATATTGATATTTTCTTACCAATGAGGTGCTTTCGGTGTAAACATTGTTTTATCGAAAGTCTTTGGGTCATTTTTTACCATATATGTTAGAAAATCTGGACCAAATGAAGTAAATATATTAGCCTTTTTACTACTCTTTGGTTGTTCCTCATTTGAAGTACCATTTGTAGTATCATAAATTCTTTTATTTGGACTTGCATTTTCCTTGTCTTTACATAGATAATATTCTCGAAGAAAGATGCATTCTCGATTCAATTATGATTTTTTCATGTACAACTTGAATTTCAAATTTATGTTCAAGGAAACGATGTGTACTACTATTATTGGTATATCCAATAAATATGCAATCAATCGTCTTGTGACAGATTTTCACTTGTTTAGGTTTATGTACTTCAACTTTAGGTAAACACACCACACTTTCAATTGTTGGTAGGAAGGATGATGACATTTCCATAGTTCATATGAAGTTTCTTCTATTTTCTTGAGAGGTATTTTGTTAAGAATGCTATTTACCGATAAAACAGCTTCCCCCTACAAGTTATAGGGTAGACGCGAACTTTTCAATATTGTGTTCATTGTCTCTTTAAAAGTTCGATTTTTCATTTAGTAACACCATTCAATTGAAGTGAGTAAGGTATCGTTGTTTGTTGACTGATTCTATTCTCGAAACAATATTTTTCAAACAGTGCCCCGTATTCACCATATCTATCACTACGAATATTCTTTATTCGTTTACCAGGTTGATTCTCAATTTTCGTCCTATAATGTTAGAATACATCTAAGGCCTCATATTTACTTCATAGTAAAAAGACATAACAATACTTTATACAATCATCAATGAAAATTATAAAGTATTTCTTACCACTTTTAGTTTGAATGAATTTTAAATCACATATATCGCTATGTATTAATTTTAAAGGTTTCATGTTCCTTTGAACCGAGTGAAAATGTGTTTTGATCAACTTTGTTTCAACACATACTTCACACTTATGATTATGATCAAGATCAAACTTAAGCATTGAAATTATAATTCATAAGTTTGCTCAAAGATTTATAGTTAACATGTCCCAATCATCTATGCCATAAACAAGTAACTCAAGCATATAAACTGAATTATAAATTATAATATTTATTCATAATGCCTTTTGGTACAATTGTTAGGACGTTCATTTTGAACATTCATTCACATAGATACCCTTACCAGTATACATATCATTTTTGGATAGTACAAACTTGCCTGATACAAATACAAGTTTAAGGTCATTTTTGCCTAATAAAAATACATTATTGAGGATTAGTTCTTTCCCAGAAGTCATTTTCAATATGATCTTTCCAAGTCCTTTAACCTTCGAACTTGCACAACTCCCCATGAACAATTGTACTTCTTTCAATTCATGATAGTTTGAGAACATGGTCTTATCTACACAAATATGGCAAGTAGCACCAGTGTCAACCCACCAATTCCTTGAATTACCAACCATGTTGCATTCAGAAACAACCGCAGATAGGCTCATCTCTTGAACTCCTTCAAAAAGGGTGACTTTTTCAACCATATTTAGTGGTGAAGTCTTCTTTGGCTTTCGATATTCATTTGAGCGATGTCCGACTTTTTAACAATTGTAACATTTGCCTTTAAATTTCTTAGCATTCTTGGAGTTGTATTTTCTTGAAGCAACACCAGAGATCTTACGTTTCTTGTTGACAACTTTCAAACAAGTTTCAACAAAATTTGCTCCAAGTTGAACAATAGATTTTTTTTCATTGTTTTTATTATCTTCTTCAATCCTCAAAACGGACAATTAATTCCTCCAAGTTTATCTCTTTGCGTTTGTGCTTGAGATAATTTTTGAAATCTCTCCACATAGGAGGAAATTTCTCAATGATGGCTGCAACTTGGAAGGATTCACTCAATTCCATCTTTTCTGCATGTATGTCATGAAGTAGAACTTGAAGTTCTTACACTTGACTTATCACGATTTTGGAGTCTACCATTTTGTAATTCAAAAACTTGCTAATAATAAACTTCTTTGTTCCGGCATTCTTGGTCTTGTATTTCTTCTCCAATGAATTTCATAGATCTTTGGTCGAGTCCTTAGGAACTATATACTCCATAAAGTATATTGTTCAATCCATTTAGGATGTAATTTTTGCAAAGAAAATTCAAGTGTTTCTATGCATCCAATGAAATAATCGCCTTACGATTATTTTCTCCTTCTTGTACAGCATGAGCGGTCTCTTTTAAGAATTTTGCCAAATTTAAAGTTGTAAGATAGAACAACATCTTTTGTTGCCATCATTTAAAATCCACACCTCCAAACTTTTTCAAATTTTCCCTTGTGGAATATGAAAGTTTGATATAGGTATAGCTAGATGTGGAACCACATGGTTCGTGCCATTTGTTGCTTGACTTGAAGTAGTCTCAACGGTATTCATTTATGTTGCATAAACAGAAGTTTAACACATTAAATGAAAGAACAGAATAGCACGCGAATGCTTATTCCAAAAGATGAAGAAAAAATGTTTGTTTTCCAACAAACAACCAATTTTTTATTTTGTCTTAAGAATGTTATTGATATTTATATGGAGATGGTTATTTGTCAATATTCAGAATAATTGTTATGTTTAATTCACATTAGCGTAATTTTTTATTTTGTCTTAAGAATGTTATTGATATTTATAAAGAGATGGTTATTTGTCAATATTCAGAATAATTGTTATGCTTAATTCACATGAGCGTAATTAAACTCTATGAAAAGTAGAAATAAAAAGAAAGAAGAAAAATGAAAATGTAGTAAGAAAATAGACTCGAAGCGAGTGATTGACACTTTTTTCTTAAGATAAAATTACCCCGTAATGGTACTAACGAATTTTGACACTTGTCTCCCAAGATACAGATTCGACTTGTAATAGAAGCACTTCAAACCACAAGTAATAATAAACTTTGAATGAAATTCTTCTCTCTACAAGAAAAATGATTTTGGAATGATTTTTGGAGAGTTTTTGTAAGAGTTTTTATGTAATGCTGAATGCAAATGATATGAGATTCATAATGGACGTTCAAAGGATCCTATTTATAGAAAATGAGAGGTTGTGAGTGAAGCAACACGTCCAAAACTTCGTAACCTTACGAAATGAAGCATCTCTTACTGTCGTCAGCCTGTAGCTGGCTTCTTGCTCCATCATCAATGTCATTTTTTCAACAGAAACTTTTCGTTCGTCTGTTGTTCACCTATCGATCTAGCACTAGGCAAGCGATAGAGTTACGCAAATTTTTCGGCCAATTTTTCTCTTTTCTTTCCAACTTTGGATCGCAATTTTTCATTTATACGAAATTGGTTTTGAGATTCCAAATATACCACCACGGTCTGTTTAACGAGTAGAACAAATTAATCTATTTACATTTATAATTTGACTATTGAATTAAGTCCGAGTATTTTTTCGAAGTTGACACGAAGTCACTTTCCATATTTAATACTTAACAAAAAATTTCAATTTTAAAACCAAATTCCAACAACACCTATCTATTGTAGAATTGAAAAAGATTTTCGAAAAGTTAGCCATTTCCCTTCCTACATTGGGCTTCATATTGCACAACTCGAAGAGTAAAATAGAAGAACTTTATTGATGTCTATATGAAAAGAATAATCAAATATAAATTATTATGTTGTCATCTCAACGAGATTGGCATGTTCGGGTGTGTACCAGTTGATATGCCTATATGCTAATTATGTAAAAGAAGGGGCTAGTGAAAGTTAAGCTAGGGTAAATTGAATTATAAACGAATAGAAAATAGAAATATCAGTACGTAGAAAGGAAGGAGAACAATAAGGTGAACAAACTGTAACACGAAAATACAAATATTTGAATGTTGAAGTCAATGCAAGATTTACTATATGTAATACAATGTTCTTTATAGTAGTATATTTAAAATGTCAAACATAAACTCTGAATTCAATTAATACAAATTTTTTTGTTATGAAAATTGCCCGTATGATATTGTTGTATACATAGACAAGACAACCTCAAAAACTAGAATTCAAAGATCTACTTTCCTTTTAACAACACTAATGATAATATTCATTTTACCACTTAAACAACTATTAGTAAAAACTTAATAACAAGCACTTTTTGTCGATAATTTTATGAGAAAATCACACATAAATACACATTATCAAGACCCATAAAATTCCCTTCTATACATTTATTATTCATTTTCACAATGCCGTCGGTAAATGGTAAGACTATTGTCACTTTTTTTCAATTTTTGAGTTTTGACTTATGGATCCAATTTGATAGTTTACATCATATTTTGACCAAATTAGAAGTAAACTTGGGTAACAATTTGTTTATGATAGATAAAATATAAATTGGTGACCTTAACATTTTTACAAGTGATATGATCCAGGATGCGCCGCGAACTATCAAGAACCCGAGGCATGTTGAAGGGAGAGTAGAGCCAAGTCGACACTTCAAAGAGTTGATAAAAGCCATACATTTATATGTTCAAGCAACGGAATCTATGAAATTGAAGACAACATGTCAAGGAACAAGTTTGATGTTGGGGTCGAAGGCCGAAAGGAGTTGAAAGGTGCTCGAATCAAGAAGCCAAACTCGAAATCAAAATGAAGAACCATGCGGCCGCATGGTTCCCAGGCAATGCGACCGCATCCAATGGACAGAGAGCGTAGAAGAGGCAGGATTTATTTCTATGCGACCGCATAGAAATACTCTATGCGGCCGCATAGAGTATTTTCGAGTTCAGTTTTATATTTTTTCGCGAATTTTCATATTTCACTACAATCTTTAATTTTGGCAAGTTTTATTATTTTAGGACTCTAATATTCCGTTTATTTCCATCTTCTAGGGTTTGGTTTAAATAGTTATTTCCTTCACTGTATGAAACAAGTTTTGACATAATGAATTGAAAAGTTTTCTCTCAATTGTTCTTCATGAACATCCCTTAAAACTTATCAAATATTGATTGAATATTTGTGGCGTTTAACAACAGAACTTATCAAAGGATTGGACTACCTTTGTGGCGTTCGCAAATCGGGGTTCTAGTTTCTGCACTTCAACGGGTTTAAGGTTAATATACCTTAAGTTCTTGAGTCATGAGGTTCGGATCAAGATCCTATTGTCTACAAACCTGAATTTGGGCTTTCCCGACGTTTTCGAATTCATTCCGCGAGTTTCATGCGATTCCCCCAATCGGGATCTCATCAACAAGACTTAAAAAACAAGAATAACTTGCATAGTTATTGAAACCACCTATAAATAATCTCTTCTTCATGATTGCCTTGTGCCAAACGCACCCTTACGAGGTGTAGTTGCTAATGAGAATTAACGAAAAAAAAATCATTCATGGTTACTATAATTCTACTCCATCACATTCGGTAATTATATTGCAATTTTGTTCACTTAGGTAACTGTACTTTAATTTAATTTCAATTGGATAATCCTGTCTAATTTTAAAAGTTGTACCGAAGAAAATAGATGACCACGTAGTCAATAATATTGCTTGTCATTTATTTCAATAAAATTGTATTTATTTCAAATCAACAAATAACGTTTAGTTGTAATAACCATAATTTATTGACTGCTATATCATTGATTATTATTAGTAATTTGACAAAAACATCTTAATTGAAATGAAATTAAAAGTACAGCTACCTAATTAAAATTAAATTAAATTTTATTTTATTCGATTGATAATTAATATAATGTAGTTATTCAATTAAATAAAATTTAATTATAATTAACTCTTTTGAAGTATGATAAAAGCACAGTTAACCGCATGTAAGCATCCCATGGGTAAATTTTAGGGGAATTTGCTCAAATAGCCGGCCAAACCCAATAACATTGAACAAATGGCCTTTGACTGAGAATAAAAATAAATAAATAATTCAAAATATTTTAATTGATAAAAAGACAAAATTGCCATTGATTTTTTTAACTCAAAACTCAGCAAATTTTTACTCATTTTACGTGTTTCTTCAATAAGGAATGAACCCTATTTCTCTCAGTGTAAAAATTTTACAGTTTCTTCTTCATCTTCTTCAACAGAATTCCTTTTCTTGCTACTACGACGATGAAATCAAACGCAAATCAAAGTTGTACTTGTTTCAACTGGAATTCTTCTCCTTACTATCCCGATGTGCTCTCCATGTGCTTCCAACCGTAAAGTTTTGTTGTTCATTACTTCACCTATTTTCTCTAATATTTTGAGCATTTGAACAAGAATTTTTGTTTCTATATTAATTACATTGAGACTCTATTATATTTGAAGAAAAAAGAAATATATTTTTAAAAATCTCATGTATATTGGTATTTAGACTGTTGAATATAATACGAAATAATATGTTAGTTGATTTTATTTTCGCATTTGGTGTATTTTTCTTGCTGTGCGCAATTATTGGACGATAACGACACTACAGTCGTTATCAGTAGCATAAAACGACACTACAGTCGTTATCTGTAGTGTAAACGACACTACAGTCATATCTTCCATGTAAAATGACAATACAATCGTTATCTGTTATGGTATGTCCGTTATTGATAATATAATGTGGTTACTTCGATAATTAAAATATGATAACTATTGTCATATTACTTTGATATATACACGACATATCTCTCAAATTTAAGTATAAAAGAATTAAGTAATGAGCATATCTCTCAAATTTTATACACGACATGTCTATCTTACAACTTAAATAAGTTCAAATTATCGATTATTAGGGCTTGGACGGATCGTAGCTGCTCATAATCGTGTGTATAGACAGAACGACACAACAGTCGTTCTACGAACAGTAACGACACTTGTGCCGTTCTCAATAACAAGATTGTCTATTGTCATAACATCACTTGTGCCGTTCTCTCAGATTTTTTTAATATCAGTAATGGCACAAATGTCATTATTAGTCATTGCAATTGTACATGTTTACTTCAAGTTAAATATTGTTTTGAAGCTCATTATTATAGATTGCTTCAAATTCGGGAAACCCCTATAAGAACGGCACTTGTGCCGTTTGGTATTTTATACAAGTCCATGAGAACGACACTAGTATCGTTACTGACATTGAAAAATCTGAGAGAACGACACAAGTGTCGTTATAAAAATAAACAGTTGTTCTAACCATAAACACGTATATAAAAATCGGTAAGAATGAAATGTTGATATACGGTAAGAATGAAAAAAACTAATATCCGATAGGAGCACCTCAAAAATTGGTAAGAATGAAATATTGATATACGGTAAGAATGAAAAAAGCCAATATCCGGTATGTGCACCTCAAATTCGGTATGTAATTGCTTAGGTTGAAATACGGTAAGTTTAGATTTTTCATATCCGGTATGTGTAAAAAAGATAAAATCTGGTATGAAACTCTAAAATGTGGTAAGTGTTGATTAACCAGTAAGTTGAAATACGGTATGCAATTCAAATACGGTATGCAACAAAAAAGAAATTCGGTTAGTGCAAAAAATCAAATCCGGCATTTTCAAATAACCTCATATACGGTATGTGCATCTAATATCCGGTAAGCCCTTTCCAAATCCGGTAAGATCAAAATAATAAACAGTTTTTTTTCAGAACGACACAAGTGTCGTTACTGTGATTATAACGATACTTCTATCGTTCTAAACATAAACAAGCTTACGAGAGGTCACGACACCTCCGAACCCTGATAATCGATAATTCAAACTTATTTCCGTTGTAAGATGGACATGCAGTGCAAAAATTTTGAGAGTTACACGCTTTAATTATATTTTTCTAACGGGCTTAGATAACAACTTGTTATTTCACCAACAAGATAACATATATTCTATCTCAATTCTATCATTATTTTTCACACGATCGACATTTTTGACTTTCTTAAGTCAGGGGGTACAATGTGTGAGCTTGTCGCGACGGAAAAGAATCAAAATAATGGAGAAATTTGAAAATATCTGAGAGAACGACACAAGTGTCGTTATGAAAATAGACAGTTGGTTCTTCGGAACAGCACAAGTGTCGTTACTGTTTATATAACGACACTTGTGTCGTTCTGTCCATAAACACTAATATGGGTGTCCACGACCCCTCCGAACATCGATAATCGAGGATTCGAACTTATTTACGTTGAAAGATAAACATGCTGTCATGTTTGTTATAGAGGTCCATGAGAACGACATTTATGTCGTTACTAATATTGAAAAAATATGAGAGAACGACACAATTGTCGTTACGACAATAGAGAGTAGGTTCTTCAGAACGGCACAAGTGTCGTTATTGTTAATATAACGACTCTTGTCGTTCTGTCCATAAACACAAGTATGAACGTCCACGACACCTTCGAACCTCGATAATGGATAAATTAAACTCATAAGAACGATACTTATATCATTATTGCACTTGAAATAATTTGAGAGAACATGATCGACAAGTGACGTTATGTGTCGTTTTGTCACATGATGGACACTTCGGACCTCATTAAGTCATGGGGTACAATGCTTAAGGTTATTAAGGTGGAAAGGAAACAAAATATTTGAGAAATCATCAGAATGACACATATGCTGTTAAACGACACTTGTGTCGTTCTGTTAATAAACACGAATCTAAAACGACTGATCGACATTTCTGACTTCCTTAAGTCAGGGGTACAATGCTTAAAGTCTTTAAGGCGGAAATGAAGCACAATATTGGAGAAATCATCAAAACGGCACATGTGCCGTTTCACTACATAAGTGTCGTTCTGTCAATAAATACGAATTTTATACGTCTGATCCACATTTCTGACTTCTTTAAGTCATAGAATACAATACTTGAGGTCGTAAAGGCGGAAAGGAAGCCAAATATTGGAGAAATCATCGGAACGGCACATGTGTCGTTTCACGACACAAGTGACGTTCTGTCAATAAACACGAGTTTGAACGGACATAGATAACGCCTTGTAGTTTCACCAACAAGATATCACATAATCTATGCAATTCTACCCTTACTTTACGCATGATCGATATTTTCGACTTCTTTACCTTAGGGGATACAATGCTTGAGGTCGTTAAGGAGGAAAGGAAGCCAAATATTGGAGAAATCATCAGAACGGCACATGTGCCGTTTCACGACACAAGTGTCGTTCTGTCAATAAACACGAATTTAAAACGTCTGATCCACATTTCTGACTTCCTTAAGTCAGAGAGTACAATACTTGAGGTCGTAAAAGCGGAAAGGAAGCCAAATATTAGAGAAATTATAAGAACGACACATGTGCCGTTTCACGACACAAGTGTCGTTCTGTCAATAAACACGAGTTTGAACGGCCACGACCCCTCCGAACCTCGATAATAGATAAGTTGAACTCATTTAAGTTGCAAGATGAACATATCGTGCACAAAATTTGAAAGATGCACTCATTAGTTGTATTTTCTAACGAACATAGATAACGCCTTGTAGTTTCACCAACAAGATATCACATAATCTATGCAATTCTACCCTTACTTTACGCATGATCGATATTTTCGACTTCTTTACCTTAGGGGATACAATGCTTGAGGTCGTTAAGGAGGAAAGGAAGCCAAATATTGGAGAAATCATCAGAACGGCACATGTGCCGTTTCACGACACAAGTGTCGTTCTGTCAATAAACACGAATTTAAAACGTCTGATCCACATTTCTGACTTCCTTAAGTCAGAGAGTACAATACTTGAGGTCGTAAAAGCGGAAAGGAAGCCAAATATTAGAGAAATTATAAGAACGACACATGTGCCGTTTCACGACACAAGTGTCGTTCTGTCAATAAACACGAGTTTGAACGGCCACGACCCCTCCGAACCTCGATAATAGATAAGTTGAACTCATTTAAGTTGCAAGATGAACATATCGTGCACAAAATTTGAAAGATGCACTCATTAGTTGTATTTTCTAACGAACATAGATAACGCCTTGTAGTTTCACCAACAAGATATCACATAATCTATGCAATTCTACCCTTACTTTACGCATGATCGATATTTTTGACTTCTTTACCTTAGGGGATACAATGCTTGAGGTCGTTAAGGAGGAAAAGAAGCCAAATATTGGAGAAATCATCAGAACGGCACATGTGCCGTTTCACGACACAAGTGTCGTTCTGTCAATAAACACGAATTTAAAACGTCTGATCCACATTTCTGACTTCCTTAAGTCAGAGAGTACAATACTTGAGGTCGTAAAAGCGGAAAGGAAGCCAAATATTAGAGAAATTATAAGAACGACACATGTGCCGTTTCACGACACAAGTGTCGTTCTGTCAATAAACACGAGTTTGAACGGCCACGACCCCTCCGAACCTCGATAATAGATAAGTTGAACTCATTTAAGTTGCAAGATGAACATATCGTGCACAAAATTTGAAAGATGCACTCATTAGTTGTATTTTCTAACGAACATAGATAACGCCTTGTAGTTTCACCAACAAGATATCATATAATCTATGCAATTCTACCCTTACTTTACGCATGATCGATATTTTCGACTTCTTTACCTTAGGGGATACAATGCTTGAGGTCGTTAAGGAGGAAAGGAAGCCAAATATTGGAGAAATCATCAGAACGGCACATGTGCCGTTTCACGACACAAGTGTCGTTCTGTCAATAAACACGAATTTAAAACGTCTGATCCACATTTCTGACTTCCTTAAGTCAGAGAGTACAATACTTGAGGTCGTAAAAGCGGAAAGGAAGCCAAATATTAGAGAAATTATCAAAACGGCACATGTGTCGTTTCACGACACAAATGTCGTTCTATCAATAAATAAGAGTTTGAACGTCCACGACCCCTCCGAATCTCGATAATTGATAAATCAAATTCATTTAACTTACAATATAGACATGTTGTGCATAAAATTTGAGAGATGCACTCATTAATTATATTTTCTAACGAGGATAGATAACGACTTATGATTTCACCAACAAAATATCACATAATCTATGTCAATTATACCCTTACTTTACATATGATCGACATTTCTGACTTCTTTAAGTCAGGGAGTATAATGTTTGAGATCGTTACGGAGGAAATGAATAGGCATTAGACAATCTTGTTGTTGAGAACGACACAAGTGTCGTTACTGTTTGTAGAACGACTGTTGTGTCGTTTTGTCTATATACATAATTATGAGCCGTCACGACCTGTCCGAACCCTGATAATCGATAATTTGAACTTATTTAAGTTTCAAGATGGACATGCCATGTATAAAATTTGAGAGATATACTCATTACTTAATCTTTTTATACTTAAATTTGAGAGATACGTCGTGTATATATCAAAGTAATGTGAAAATAGTTATCATATTTAAATTATCAAAGTAACCACATTGTATTATCAATAACGGACATAGCATAATAGATAATGATTGTACCGTCCTTTTACATGGAAAATAACGACTATAGTGTCGTTCTACACTACAGATAACGACTGTACTGTCGTTTTACGCTACTGATAATAGCTGGAGTGCTGTTATCGTCAAATAATTGGTACAGCAAGAAAAATACACCAAATAAGAAAATAAAATCAACTAACATATCATTTTATACTATATTCAACAATAAAAGTATCAATATAAATGAGATTTCTAAAAATACCTTTTTTTTTTCTTCAAATATAATAGAGATTTAATTTAGTTAATATAGAAATCAAAACTCTTGTTCAAATACTCAAAATATTGAAGAAGATAGGTGAAGAATATAATGAATAATAAGATTTTAGGTAGCAAGCAGGGAGAGGAGAGCACGTTGATACGATTGGAGATAAATTGGAAAATTTGATTGGATTGAAAGGGTATTTGAGTCTTTTTTATGATAGGGATATTTTAGACATTTGATGATATTTATTTATTGTATTTTTTAATTGAGGCCATATTACTTATAAACATTGAGAAAAGTCTATTTTTCCAATTACAATGTTTGAATGGGTGTTTTAACAAAATCTCCCTAAATTTTATTGGGGACGAAAATAATACTGTACCTGGGAAATCACCTGTTGAATGAGCTTTAAATCCCAGTTGAAAAAGCTGTAAACCAGTTCAAAAATTAAGAAAGAAAACTGCGAAATAATGGCAATAGATAGACACTCTTCTTCCATCTCTGCACCTGATGAAAATCACATGTAAGAATGCTTCTCTTAAATTTACAATATTTTTTTCCCATTTTTTTGGCGGTTTTGAAATGAAATTACTTTGTTAATTTGAACCAGAACTGTTCGGCAATGTTTTCCAACGGTGAAATTTGTTTGAACTATTTTTTTATTGAGTGCTATTGAAAATCGTCATATTCTTTTGGGTATATATAGCGAATTGCATTTCTCTGTGTTTTCAGAGGGATAATGATGCGAGATTACGTGCATATATGGTACGGCTTTACAATTATGAGCACGAATTGGTACTTGCGTTGAAGTGGAACTAGATAAACCGCGGGTTTATTTTTATTTTTTTCCCACAAAGTTTAGATGGATCAGGGCGTGGTATTTCATGGGATGCGTTTCATAATATCAATAAACTCTATATGATGAAGCCCTTACATCATAAATTTTTCTGAGGTTAATATTAAGTTCCTTCTATCCTTCTTTGATATTTTGATGTAAGCAAGCCTTACGGACCTCTGAGGCTTGCATGATTTGTATTTTGTGGTGTTTTTCAAATCCCTCTTAAGAATTTTGTCCTTTAAAATCAAAGAACTTTTTGTTCAATTGGCTGTTTATTAGATTCCAAATGGCCTCTATCAGGAGTTGATTGTTAGACCATGTCCTATTCCCAGAGTTTTGCGTCTTGGTTCAGCAGCTTTTACAAAGGCCGTATTATTGTTGTTAGTCAAATCAACATTAACCAATGTTTTTATTTTTTTTCTGATAATCTCTTCCTGCGATTTGATAGGTTCCTTGATATAATGCAAGAGGCTCCTTTATTTGGTTATCGGAAGCCAACGAGGATCATTGGGAGCTTCTTCTACTGTATTTTATTGGCAAGTATTTATAGTTTTCTGGCATGATATGGCAAAGAATATTTTATTGCAAAGCTGATTTTATTTTATTCTAGGCAGGTTATGCGATTCTAGCTGTAGGAGCTACATGGATACTCCATCCCATTCAAGGATTAATTGCCCTACTGCTCTGCAGTTGTGATGTCATTCTTTTGGTCGTCACAGGTCATTTATCAAGCTTGCATCTCTTTTCCATATTTATATTCTTTGTTTTTTTCTCAGATCTTTGCCTTCACATTTGAGTTGAACTACATTTGAACTTTACAAGAAAATTTTACTTATGATTCTTTCTTGAAAAAAAATAAAATTGACCATATCTTTCATTACGTGATTATGAAAAGCAGATAAAGCATTTATAGTTTGAAATTTGACGGATACATATTAAGGCCCTGTTTGATTCCCATTTTAATTCTCATTCTCATTCTTCTACTTATTTTCAACCACACATTTTTCAATAAAATAATATTTTTCATCACATCAATAACTTTTCAACCACATATTCACCATCATTACATCAAAAAAAATGCATTTTCTTCAAAATAATGTGCATCAAACGGGCTCTAAATTTATCAGGACAAAAGAAAGCAAATATATGGTAATTTTTTTCAAAAAATGTTAAACGGATTCTGAAGTGCATCACAAAGATATCAAGCAAAAGAGAAAACATTAAATAGGTAGCAAATCAGAAGAAAATCCATAGTATTGAAATCTTCAACATCGAGAAATACGTAATGTCCTCCAGCTAACATTCTCCGCATCCAAATTTTGCTATATGTGTGTCTCCAATATGCATCATTTTTATTGATGATTTGGACACAATTTGGTGTGCTAGATATGCATCAAAGGTTTCATTTGGGAGCTTGGGCACTATATCCTAAGAATGTCCTTGTAATGGCTTATAGGATTCATATGTTACCTTAGGCACAGATAGTGCCTTGATTATCATACTATAATTGTTATAGATTGAGAATAACTGTCACATATAAGTTGTATATTGTTATCCTGTGATATTCATTGTCTGTTTTCTTGTCTGCTTTCATGACATATGCAGGCATATTTCAGCAATATTTGGTTTACCAAGTTCAGAAAATACGTCTTCAGGTAACTAATTCTCTTTTGAATGTGAACTGAACTCAACCGTCTTTTATTCAATAAAGTTCTAACAGACTTCAATTGATTTTTCATTGTTTTGGAATACATGCTATATAAAAGAATGTTCTCATTCATTTGATAATTCTTTCCAGAATTAAATTGATAAACATATTTATTCTAAACATTCGTACATGAATCAGTTTTGTTCTTTTGGGTGCCATTCGTTGTAATGTAATACTAATATATTACTCTTAGATAGAACTTTACTTATTATCATGTCAACACGGTGACCAGAAAAGTATTAGACAGCGTAAAATGTGATCTCGCACATATCAAGATTAAATGTCATTTATCGCTTGCTATAATGTCTTATACATCTTTCTTACAAAAAAGGTATCAGTATTAAAATATTCTAGTGAAACTCAAAACCTAAAAACTTCTGCTCCATCTGGCAATTAAATGTCACTTTCAAAAGCCTTTGCTCTGTAACTTATCTTCGTAATCCTATCATCATTACAAAAATAGTATTCATTCAAAATAAAATGCTTTTGTTGAAATCCAGCATCTTATTAGCTTCGGAGATTCTAAACTTAGTATAACAATGTCGGTGCTAGATACTTAGGTTAATCTCCAAGAATAATGCTTTCTGGCTTTGCTCTGTAACTTATCTTCCTATTTGGCTATTCCTATCATCATTATCATTACAAAAATAAAATTCTTTCAAATTATATTGCTTTTGTTGAAATGGTCTGAATATGAGATACCAATGTCTTGATAGCTCTATATATTCCAATATTTGTGTATCAATGTTGGTGCTAGATACTCTGGTTAATCTCCATCCGGCATCGATCTGGTCTCTATAGGTCAGGATTTGGCAATATAGATATCTAGAATTTAATTTAAATACTGACTGGAATGAATTTCATCTGGTGAATTATACAAGACTGGTTGACTTCCTTGAATTGCTTTCTAATTTTGAGCCATAAATACCTGTATGTTGCATGCATAACCTTTATGAATGCAATACAGTCATCCCAAACACTGCCATAATATAAATAGTTGCATATCATAAGTATGGAATTTCATAATATAATAACACTGCAAGATGGAGGGGTGGTTATTGAATTCATGCTATTGTACAATTCAAAGTATTTAGCTTTCTGAGATAACAATGAGAGAAACTGGCCAGGGGAAGGAGGTGGTTGCAGCCACATTAAATCAGAAAAGTGAGAAAATATATAGAAACAGGAGTGGATTATAAATTATTAATTTTGAAAGTGCATATACTGATGTAAATTGTAATGCCTTTTCCATTTGAAAATTGAGCTTTTTATTGATTGTTATGGTTATGGATCTTCCACATATCAACAGAATGCAGAAACTTGTCATGAAATTACCTCCTGGAGTAAGACTTGAAAATATAAGCGAGGGTGATCATGATTTTGTCTTTGAGCATGATATATCAATATCACCTTTCTAGGAGAATTGTGATTTTCTGTATTTCAGCTTTAAAGACTGCTAACTATCCATCATATATTTGTTTATGTATCGTGATATTTATGATGGTTTGTGCTGTTTGGAAACCTGAGATACACATTGTTTTTTTAGGGTTACTATGGTTTCAGCCAAAAATTGAAGCATATCATTCGCCTACCATTTGCCACCATTGCATATGGTATGTATTATTTGCTTCTCGTGCACTTTCACCTCCAATTCTCACTACTTTCAGTTCAATTGGTTTGTCTTTGTATGGGTCAACACTAACTTTGGCCTCCGATTTCTGATGAGTTTACTTGCCTATGGTTTTAGTTTTCTCCATGGTATTATTTTTCGGTTTCTCATGGTTGTGGAAAACATTCTACTTAAAATGTCTTCATTGTGCACATGATCTGCCTCTTGTTAACTTGACTGAGGCAGTTTCACATGACTATCAGGCTTAATATTGATCTCATTGTTTTACCATAAAATAATTGATTTTGTGAAAATTTTCCTAGCTGCTCAAGTGTTAAGATGAGCTCCCTATTAAGTTACTAAATCTTGAATATTTTTTTAATTATGATCAGAATTGCAATATGTTTATGTTTTCAGCAAAAGTTGATAAAACTCAAGTGGCCTCATTCTTCCTATGGATTTTTTTTTTCTTTTTCTGCTGGTTAACTTTTTGACGCTAAAAGCAAATCTTAAAATATGAAAGAGTTTCGAAATTCCACTTTTGTGATTACTTTATTATAGGCGCGGAGATTGAAAAATGGAATTGGTTTTGTTCGAGATTTAACTTGTTTGATTTATTTCTTTCTTGTCCTGCTCGTTCCAAATATGTCTGGATTGACATGCATGCCTATAATGCTATAAGAATTGAAGCTCTCCTACCCTTTTGTTTCTAATTTTCTATGTATATGTTGGGGTTTTTGGGGTGGGGGGTATACAATTTTTGGTTGGATAAGACAAAGTTCCTAAGAAAAACAAAAAATATAAGAATAGTGTTAGTTTGTTTTAATCCACTTTCTCAACACTGGCACAGCCTGTCTTAGATCAACTTATGTTTTCGAAGTTGTTAACTCTACTGGAAATCTTTCCTGTTTATTGGTCTTCCTTGCTTATAGGACTTTCAGGCGAGTAAAACAAATTTATGACCTTTATTTTGGTTCAACAGGAACTGCTGCAATGCTGCTTATCATGGTCTGGAAACCCCATATCAGTATTCTTTCCATCACTAGTTTGCTCAGGTAGATGTATTAAAATTTCATTGATTGATTAGTATCTAGAGTAGTATTTACTATGATACGCTACATATGTTATTTTTTTAGTTTGATAATATTGTTATGGAAAGTACACCCTTCCCTGCCCCATGAGAGTATCTAAGGCGTCTTGACAGCTGCTCTGTTATTTTAGTTATTGCCTTAGCATAAATCTTTAGTGTCTGCCTAACTAATACAGACTCCAGGCTGATTAAGAGGTCCATGAATAAATTTGTTCTTCAAGTTTTTAATGTGCATGAAAACTGATAATTTTAGGTCTCTCTAAGATCAGTATTATGACTAACCTTTTTCCATTTTAGGGCTTTGATTTTACATCAACATTATTATCAATTATCTTTGCACAACATTCAATGAGGTGTCTAAACATTCTTAAATATGAAGCCTAAGAAACTGCTAGAAAAATAATGGATATTTATTTTCATGTTTCCATATGTAAAAGGGTTGTTTAGCTCAGGCCACCTGGTAAAAGTCTCAGTAGAGAAGCTAGAACAAAGTGCACTAAGCATGTTCAACCAAAACTAGTTGTGGTTCATTCCTGCACATGAAATTTCTTTGGCCCTATCATTGTAACTGATTCCCATTAGCGAAAGAGTACACTTTTCTTGGTATTCTAATTAAGCAGGTGTGGTTGGGTTGTATTTGTTTTATACTGTCTACAAAGAATTCTCCATTGAATGTCATGTTAAGAATTATTATTTGGTAGCTGCCTAAGGTAACTATGGTTTTGCTGACGATTTAATGACTTGCCTGTCTTTGTAGGATTGTTATGCTGGTTGAAGCAATATGTGCTGGTTTTTTCATGAGCATTTATATTGGTGAGTTTGGATGCAGACATTGGTAAAACATTGAAACTGAAAACTTCTATGTAATTGGAAAATGGTTTAGAAGTGGGAGTACTTGTTTTGAATGGTTGGCCTTTCACAGTACTTCTTCCCCTCTTCTGGCTGTGGAATTATATATGATGTCACAGTTTATATTGATGCATATAAGTTAAATCATAAAAGAATATCAGCCATGATTAACTTTGTGAATCGAGCACACACTTTTTCTTCTCACTGGCCAAGGTTTTATTTTGGCAAAAAAGTTTTAACCACATTGTCTTTAAAATTAGGATCGTTTGATTCTGTAAAGCCAAAGAAGATTATAATCTATGGACAATGAGATAAGTTCTGGCAATTTTTATTGCTCAAAAGAATTTTTGGTGGTTACAGGTTACGTGCACCAGTACAATTCTTTGGATTCCCAGCCTGATGTTTTAAATTCACTATATTCTCCTCTGCAACAATCGAGTTCTTTGGAAGGATTGAGGTGGTGATATATCTATCAAATTTATATTTTCAAATTTGAGCCATTGTTTCAGCTTCTCAGAATCAAACTCTTGATGTTCTAAAACTTCTTTGAGTGATTTTTTAGCGGAGTTAGTGTAATTCATCACATATCACCAATATATGTTGACCTAGATGCAGTTTGCTAGATTCTACTGAAATAGTCAAAATGCTTTGCACAAATTTCCTGTAATCACATGTCCCGATATTTGAAGATAATATAACAAGTTTTATAGCTAAGTCTAGTGAAATTGCTTGTACTCTCCTTTTTCTAGTGTTGACGTCATTTTTGGGATGTCCAAAATGGCATACTCATGATCTAATCAATTTATAATTCTACATTTTATACGAAATTTATGTTACTATAGAGATAAGAAGAGGTGCCAGAAAACAGTACATGGACCCACAATACTGACGCAACAAAAATAGTAGTGCATTGCGCACTCAACTTCTAGATCTAACATGTATTAGAATCTTTCCTTCTGCTTTCCACGTGAAAGTGAAATTCCATGGTTTGCTGTGCACTTAGTTTATTGTATTGACTAGACTTCAGGATGCTCTTCTCCAATAAGGTTAGAATTCAATCACAAAATCCAACTTGTAGGCAACTGACTGCAATTATGCTTAGAAAAAGTGCAAGCGAAGGGAAACAGATTGACAACATAGAGCGTGGGAATTTTGTAATGCAACTAATAAATTGGGAATGAGAATATATCTTCTCTTCTGCCCACATCTTTTCTGTGATCAGCATTATTTTGGAATTTTATGAATGGTATATTCTAGGATGAGGGTTTAAAAGGAATGTTACATTTGAATATTGTTCAACACACAATCTCTTGTTTAGTGTTTTCTTCATTTTTAAAGGCATTTTAACTGTAACTATAAATTAACTACTTGCTGAAAATGTCACATTGACATTGAATATTTGGCAGCCTTAAGCCACTATAACCATTCGAGAATCTTTCACCATGGGAAGTCAAGTTGACTTAATGCTGTGAGCGAGACTGAATTGTAAAGTTCATTTTAGGGTAATTGACACAAAACGTCCCTACTTTTCAAGTTTATTATGGAAAACATCCTTACCTTTCATTTCTTGACACAAAACGTCCTTACCTTCCACTTTCTTTGCGTTGAACGTTATTTTCACCAAATTTTAATATAAAATGACCAATATACCCTCCTATTTAAATAAAACAAAAATAAAAATAAAAATAAAGAATAAATTGTAGTCATACTTCCAAACTTTTTAAAAATTGCAAATTAGTCCAAAAGTCTTATTAAAACATTAAAAATGAAAAAAAAAATCCCTTTCTTCTCGCCTCCTCCTCCTGTAGCCATGAGTTTTGATAATCCCACTCGCCTCCTCCTCGCCCAATCACCATAGCAACCCCACCCAAATTCCTTAAGACTCTTTCCCCCACTCCCGACAACACAAACTCCTGGGATGACCCCCGTTTGCATTGCCCCAACTTCCAAAACTCCGCCTTATGTGCAGCTATAGCGGCCAGAATTGTCCCTTCTTGTGGAGGACGAAACCGTTCCAGCAATAAAACTTTCAGATCCTCCCAATTTCTCATAGGTTGCCTACTGTCCTTCCACTAGTACCAGGCCAGAGTTTTCCCTTCGAAACAGACGGCAGCAGCTTCAAATTTCTCCCGACTCCAAAATTGGTCAATGTGAAAGTAACGCTGTGCACGGAATACCCAGCCGTTGGGGTTATCACCATCGAAAATTGGTTAATAAAACTTTGGGACTCATTTGTAATTTTAATAAAGCTTTTGGACTGATTTACACTTTTTAAAAAGTTTGAGAGTATGACTGCAATTTATTCTTTATTTTTCTTTTCTTTTTATTTTATTTAAATAGGAGGGTATATTGGTCATTTTATATTAAAAATTGGTGAAAAGGACGTTTAATGCAAAGAAAGTAGAAGGTAGGGACATTTTGTGCCAAGAAATGAAAGATAAGGACGTTTTCCACAGTAAACTTGAATGGTAGGACGTTTTGTGCCAATTACCCTTCATTTTATTCACCTTCATGAAAAAAAAGAATGTATTTGAGTTGTATATATTAATTTCGCATATTATTCATATGTTTATTTTAAGTGATGGAGTTTTCCCTGTTGAAGTGCCTTTTGTGTTAGCTGCATCTCATAACATCAAGTTCCCTAATTATTTCTTCCTGGTATTTTTCACACGGAGTGTGAGACACTGAATGAACCAGTTGTTCCTTTTTACTATCTTTTCCAGTCTTAGGTTATGAAACAGTCAAGTTAGAGATCTGGGGTCGTGCATTATCGTTAGCCTGGACAACCATTCACAGAAATTCTGTTTGTAGTGTATGAATTTCTTTACTTGGATTTATGATGAGCATGCACATACGTATAGTAATGGCCATATTATTTTATTTTCGGATAGTTATTAATATGAAGGGGCTCTATTCTCCTCCACTGCCTTTTGAAATGAGGAAGTGTTGTAGTGCTAATGGAACCAGATAGTACAATTCTATTTTTAATGTCAAGCTTCCCAAATCCAGAAGTTCTAATATGACCCTCATAAGAAAAATTAACTAATTTAGTGCCCACTTGAATTGGATTAAATCTTACTGACTATTATGCTGGTGGATTAAAGAAGAAACACAGCTATCAATAGCTATAGGGTGCTTCCAGAATTTTGAGTTCAGTAAATCATTATACTGTCAAGTTGGGCTGTTGCTTATTTTGGTTAATAAAGTATGGTCCAAATTGATTTTTTAGTTACACTGATTATTATTTATTGTGACAGGTATCATGATGGTGGACGGCTATCTGATCAGCAAATGGCGTTGTTGCAATATCAAAGAGAAAACCTTCACTTTTTGAGTGAGGAGGTATGTGATTTACTGTAGTCAAAATATTCCCCTGCGTCTCATTTTCAACACAAACTTATTTCAGCAATCTTCTCCAATTTCTGGAAACTTTGAGCATTTGGTGGTTAATTCTTGTAAATGTACGAAGTTGTTTTTTTTTCTACAACTACAGAGTTGGTGGACAAGGGTGCCGTGTGACCCTCAATAACAAAAGGAATAGTAGATAGAAAAATATTTTGTCATGACTCCTGATGTTTATTTATTCCTTGTAGATTCTTAGGTTGCAAGAATGCTTAAGCAAGTATGAAAGAACTGATGATGGGAGCACACCTCAGGTAATAACTGTCCTTGAATTATTAGAAATATATTACACATATCATGTACCTTTTGGACAGAAGGAAAGAGAATGTCATGTTAGTATCTTACACTGATCCAGATGCCCTATGCTATACAAGGATACGAAATATTTATATGACCGACGGGTATCTGGACCATGACATAAAAAATATTTGTAAAACCTCACTATAATGTAAAATTCTATGAACTTAGATTTTGGCCTTTTTGCCTTTGAAGATCCTAAAAGCTTGTTTTTGTGTGATGGCATCCCTCAACCTCTGAAAATCTTCTGCAAAAACGAAGAGCTTGATGTTTTTCACGTCAACTAGAAATTACTCATGTAAACAATGTTTATTGATGAAATCTCTTAGGCTGAGTATTTCACATTGTATTTTGCCCTCTGTAGTTTCATCACAAATTCCTTGTAGCCCTAAAAACTGTAGACTAGTATGCAAAATGCGTTTCTCCATTTTTTGGTAACATCTTGGGAATTGTGTTCTTTGGCATATCACCTTTGACACCGAGCCTATGACTGAGATTTGAGAAGTTGTACAATAATAGGTTGTATCGGACCTTGCAGGTTGATCTTGCTCATTTGTTAGCAGCTCGTGATCAGGAACTGCGCACACTCTCGGCAGAGGTAATACTTCATTATTTTAGGTGTGGTAGCAATACTGGGATGTATCTGATTTTGGAGCGGCATTTCCTTTTAGAAAGTAATGAAACTTCATCATCTCCCACAATATGAGGGGAAAAAAGAATTTAGATAGACTATATTTCATACACGCCTCACTAAAATAATTAATTAATAATAGGATCCATCTAGTTGAGGTTTTACTGACTCGTTGTTTGAAGTATCACAAGTGGTTCTATTAATTAATCAAATAAATTGATCTATAGAGATTATTAATGTGATTCATCTGCTTCCACCTTTCTTCTGTAGTGCTTTGCTTGATATTGTTCTCATGACTTTGACTTTGCATATCTTATATTTTTCCACCATTTCTTCCTTCAATTCTACCATGTTGTCATATCTGAAGATGGTAACTACGCTAGAAAGCAGCAGCTTAGGATATAGTGCGCTTTGGTGATGCTTACTTTTAAATTAGCCTTCCTTGATTTTTTGATATAGGGATGGAAGCGATAAATAATGACAAACAAAAAGAACGATTTAAAAACACATTGATTCACAAAGAATACCGTGAATTTAAGAATTAAGTATTGTTTAATTCTTCACAAAGAATGCCAAATTCTTAATCTCCGCAAAATCGTTGATTCTAATGAATATCGATTAGGATCGACAAATTCGAGAAAATCTCAACAATTAATATTTTATTTTAATTCAAAAAAAACCTCTTTAGCCATTAAGGCTACAACCCTTATTTATAACAACTAAAAAATCTAATTAAAGACTAATCCTAATAAATGACTAAATCTAATTAATGACTAATCTTATTAATAACTAACATCTAGATTGTAACATAAATTAAAAGTCTTGATCGAAATTGAATTTCGAATTCATTTAACAAAGAAAATACTAACTAAAAAAAATTAAAAACTCAAATTTCATCAT
This sequence comes from Osmanthus fragrans, assembly GCA_019395295.1. Taxonomy (NCBI): domain Eukaryota; kingdom Viridiplantae; phylum Streptophyta; class Magnoliopsida; order Lamiales; family Oleaceae; genus Osmanthus; species Osmanthus fragrans. The sequence goes on along the minus strand of CM033347.1, from coordinate 11,988,060 downwards.
TCTTATCTGATTGACAAAGATTTGTCCTCAAATCTTGGTGTGCTTTTCATCCAATTCCTCGAAATGATAGTATTTTACTTGGTAAATTTCCAGGACACACAACAAAAAACTCTTCGAAAGATTGAAGTATAGTTGACATCTAAAGATCCATGGACTCTAATGTGTATCATTTAAAACCAACTTTCATTTCTTTAGACCACCTATTAGAGACATTGACATTAGGCTCTTAATTGAAAATCGGTGAAACTTCATAATTGTCTTCACACAAATTCATACATTATTCAATTTCTTCATCTTCGATTGGGGATCCATCGTAACCGTGATTACCCAAATTCACAAAAATTTTCAATTTCTTCGTCAAAGCTTAGAGGATCTTTGTAACTGGGATCCTTAAATTCTTCAACTTCGTTGTCAAAAATTGATGGACCATCAGAGTCCTCATCTAAATCTATGTTCATTGACTTCTTTGGATTGAAAGGAATGATAATGTCATCATCTTATATCATAACGTTTGTTGTTGAATTCCACGAACACTACGAGGAACGAACTTCGCTCTAATATCAACTGATGTAGCGCGAAAGCGATAAATACATTGATAAACAGAAATAATGTTTTAAAAACACGTTAATTCACAAAGAATGCCATAAATTTAAGAATCAAATATTCGTTGGTTCTTCACAAAGAACGTCGAATTCTTGATCTTGACCGCAAAATCGTTGATTCTATTGAATATTGATTTAGGACCGACAAATTGGAGAAAATCTCAACAATTAATGTTTTATTTCAATTCAAAAAACCTCTTTTGCCATGAAGGCTACAACCCTTGTTTATAATAATTAAAAAACCTATTTAACGACTAATCTAATAAATGACTAACTCTAATTAATGACTAATCATAATTAACAACTAACATCTAGATTGTAACAAAAGTTAAAAGTCTAAATCGAGATTGAATTCCGAATTTATTTAATAAAAAAATACTAACTGAAAAAATAATTTAAGACTCAATTTTCATCAGTTTAACGACTAATCTAATAAATGACTAACTCTAATTAATGACTAATCATAATTAACAACTAACATCTAGATTGTAACAAAAGTTAAAAGTCTAAATCGAGATTGAATTCCGAATTTATTTAATAAAAAAATACTAACTGAAAAAATAATTTAAGACTCAATTTTCATCAGTTTCTTATGAACACCACAATTTCCAAGTTAGTATATTTGCTGTCTTGAAAACAAACTACCTATTTTTCTTGTGTGAAGATTAAAGTAAATTATTTTCTTCTACAGCATCTCTGGCCATGAGACAAGCAATCCACGATGTTGAGCTCCTCCAATATTAATTCTCTTGATTTCACGCTTATCTTTTATTACTCTTTGGGTTCAGAGAGAAGGGAAGGGATATTTGTGCAAATGCTATTGAATTATTGACTACTATTATATGATTCTTCTGCCAAGTTAATTTGAACTAATATATCTGGAACATCTATAATTTTCCTCAGATTTGTTCTAGAAAGTGCAGTTTTTCTAAACCTGCACCAATGTGCTGTTTGCTCCATATACCCTCATACCTATAATTATAGTGGATTCCCCTACTTTCTCTTTAGTAGAAGTAATATAGAAAGTAACAGGAGCATCTGATGTCTCAATAAAAAGTCTGAATAAAAAACACTTGAATAGCTAGAATTTTTTCAAGTGCAGTTTGAATCTTTGAAATTTATGTCTGACGGAATTGTCTCCCTTTCTGTAAAGATGGCAGTCCAGTCCAGTATTTTAACATCCAAAGTTGAAACCAATGTTTTTAATATTTCTAGGTTAATTGTTGCAGACAGAGATACCGATGGAACTTGATCTTTTAAGGAATCATCATATACTCTCTGATATAAATGTTTCCGAAGAATACGTTCCAAAGTTATATGAGAGTTGCACAGAAGCATAATTATTTTTTTATTTTTGTCTTCTTATGCATTAGATGCTCATAAGTTTTTGCCTTTCAGATGAATCAATTGCAATCTGAGCTAAGGCTTGCGCGATCTCTGATTGCCGAGAGGGACTCAGAAATCCAAGGAATTCGTGGCACAAACAATCAGGTGAATAGCAAAAAGATACGTTTTCTATATTAGTTTCTGTAACGAGTCTTTAGTGTTCTGTTATTCATTTCCATCCAAAGTAAAGACAGAAACAACAATTTGTTGAGATCAAGCCAAGTATCATGAGGTGTTTAGAGATGAGGACCAAGGCCAATAATCCAATAAGAGTGTCCCATTCAATTTGTTATACATCTTTATGCCCTGTCAGAGCTCAGCATCTATTAGCTCAACTTACCACTGGATTATAGGCTGAATGCTCTCATCAAATGAGGCTGAATTGAGAACAGAATCAGTAGACAATCATCAATAATGTACTCAAAAATTTCTTTTCTGTGGTTTTATGCTTAAACTTTAACATTAAGTTTCAAGCTTTTGTCAGCAAAACTCTTGGCAATCTTCTTGTCAGTTAACCAATGGCATCAGACTCTACATGATCATATCCACAGGCAAAGAATTTGTTTATCTCAAGGAAACTATGCTAACGCAAAATACTTGGTCATTTTTAATTCCCATCACATTCCTTCAGACAACATATATATTCAAGTTATTCTTTCATTCCTTGTGACTCATCATTGCCTATGCTAACTAGCAGTATGTTGAGGAGAATGAAAGGCTTAGAGCTATACTAGGGGAGTGGAGTACCAGAGCAGCTAAGGTATGGCACTTCTCATGCCTTAAACTTGGTCATAGATAAAATTACATTTCCTGTTTGATTATACTAACGTATTTTTCTGGATGAATAAAAGCTCGAGCGCGCATTGGAGGTTGAGCGGATGTCAAATTTGGAACTCCAAAAGAAAATTACAACATTAAAGAGCCAAACAACACAAGAACAAGTTGAACCTACTCCACAGCTGGATCAGTAATTATCTTTATTGTACCCAGGGTGTCTTCGTCGATTTCTAGGTCCTTTGGTTCTTCTCATTTCCCCTTCCTTCAAGGAATATTAGGGGGAAAGCTAGGGATTGATGTTACGTCCTCTATACACAAGGCATATTTCTCCCTGTCAATGCAAAAATGTACAGAAATATCTCCAGGCTATGCAGTTTGCACAGATTATTTCTTCTTTCAAATCCTCCAATATTGATGTGTGAATTTACAATCCTAACTGTGTTCTCGTGTAATCTAAAGATTACATCATGTGTCCCCTTTGACTTTTGACATGTATCAAGCAATAAAATTTCTCTTAAACATTATTCCCTCCGTTCCATTTATATAGGTTGGTTTTATTTTTCACACAGATTAAAAAAATCTTATTTAATGTTATTGGAAAAGTAATTTTTGCCAAAAAAATTACTAGTTTACCCTTATTTATATTTGTATAATTTTAAAATTAAGTGAGAAAAATTGGTAATAACTAGACAAATTAAATAAAAGTATATTAGTAAATAAAACATTCTTAATAAAGAAATAAAATTATATAATTGAGACATGAAAATAAAAAAAGTGAACTTATATAAATGGGACGGAGGAAATATTATATTCTTCATTGGAAATTGGCAGGCGCCCTGAGTTGCATCGGGACTGTATATGCATACGAATAGGTTTCCCAGGACCATATGTGTGGTTTTGGGCACATTATAAAAGTGTGAGTTGACCTGACTGATTTTGATTGAAAACTTCTTTTTTATATATACATATTTATTTATTTATTTGTTAAACTAGTAACTCAACTCTCAAAAGGAGTTCATGAGAGCTAAAAATCCAATGGGAATTGGCCCAGTTGGTGGTTGTGATATGGAATCATGGATTATGTTTCTTGTTGTAATGTGTTCTACAAATTATTTGATGTAAAGCCATAGTTTTGGGTCTTTTCAAGTGCATGGGATGAGAGACATACTCGGGCTTTACGTTTTTGTGATGAGAGACATGGCCAGTGGCTTTTTCCCATCAACATCTTAAATCCAATGTTCTTGTATCTAGTAGGGTAAGGGGACTCCTATTTTGTAAATGGTCCAATTCATGACTAATTTTGGAAACCAGAGTCTACATGTAACTTGGCCTGTTTGGGCTCCATTATTTCGAATTAAAATGACAGTATTAATTTTTTGAAAAATATGTGATTAAGAAGGACTGAAAAGTTTTTAGATTTACGTGTAATGCTATTTTATTGAAGAATGCATGATTGATTAAAAAAAATGAATTTTAATCTATTAGGGGCCAAATAAAATTGGTCTTCAATTTATTTTTATTACTCGTGAAGATATATGTGTACGGATTTTGTGATTGTTTAAGTAGAAGAAAAAGTTTTTAAAATAATTACTGAAATAATCATTATATTTAAATTTGACTCGACAATTATGGTAAGAAATATATTCACATTAATGTTAAGTGCGCTCAGATACCTCATAAATAAAAGAGTTATGCTACACTTACAAAGGAAGTGTAAGTTGGATTACAAATCAAATCTACACCAATCATTTCAATAATAAACTTTTAAATATTTTTAACTCATTTAAAATCAATAGCCTGAATTTTACCAAGACACTTTATCATCCTATTTTTGTAATACATCTTTGTACAAAAAACATTCCCCTAAATAAAATTAACATTTGAACCTCTTGAGGAGAAAATATAGAAAAGTTTTGTGAAACGACGCCGTTTGCTGACATGAATCTAAGCGGCTAGGCTAGCAATTAAAAATTGGAAAGAGTAGTTCCAGGAGGCAAAACGGTGCACGCCAACGCCGACCAACCATTATCCACTATCCTAATTCCTAAGATATAACAATGCGCTGGGCCCACATAAATTTTGCTTTGAAAAGTTGAAATCCCTATCAACACGTTCTTTGCCTCCATTTGACACTCATTAAATTACATTAATTTTTTTTCTTCATTACAATCATACATTCATCAAATAAAATAATATTACATACAAATCTAAAACTTTTCATTACTTTTCCACCACACATTCTCCCATCAATCATTATTCCAAAAATTTTCAACCACCAAAAATGCAAAATAATGAGGCTCAAACAATGACTTAATTTGTGATGTTTGCACGTAGCACACTGTTTGATTTTCAAGTTTCTTTTCATTCTCGTTGTATATTTAAATAAAAATTACATAAAATATGCATCGAGTCTATGACCAATTTTAAGCTTAGAAAAATTTCAAAAAATTATTGTTATCGATTAAAATTTAGATTTTAATTTAAGTTAAAGTTAACAATTTATTTTAACTACATATTTAATGAGTTTCACAATTTTTCAACAATACATTTCATTAACTTCTATCAAAATTTACAAAATATTTAATTTAATCATCACCAAATAAGGACTTAAATATAATATGTTATCTTAATGTTTAAAATTAAGTTCTTAAGAGATTTTCTATTTTAGTTTTTTAAAATATATGCCCCTATTTGAGCCATATTATTTGAAAAAGTATGCATTTTTACTGTTGATATGATGGAGAATATGTGGCTGAAAAATAAGGAAAAATTATTGATGTGATGAAAATATTATTTTATTGAAAAAAATGTGATTAAAAATGAGTAAAATAATGAGAATGAGAAATGTTGACCACCGATCACCGACCTCATATAAAATGTATAGTAGTATTTCTAAACATCTCTAAGTTCGATATTGTTGTTTTAGTTCGGTCTTCAACTCGAGCTCGGTCAATGACCGCCGTTATCTAGGAGAACATCATGATTACCGACTTTAATACCCTGTTCAATTAAATCAGGTACACTTGGAGGGGAAAGACGGCAGCACCACCCTCATCGCGCAATAAACTACCTTGGAAACTAATCCCCATTAAAGTCATGATTACCTGATAAAAAACAAAATTATGAAGATTTGATGAAGACCGACCTCATTGGCCAATCATAGCAAATAGTTGCGGCACACAAATCTAAGCTCGGCATAATATTTGAAGTGATTGATTAGACATATTTCTTATAACTTTTAGCTCACTGTTCGCTGAAAAGTGTACCGCAAGCGCACGGATCGTGAACAAGTAATACAGTGGACTTTTTGAGTCCGAATATCGATCCCACGAGGAATGTTACTTTGAAGTTACGTACTCTAATCGATTTTAGTTCTAACAACGACTGACGCACACACACAATTAATAATGAAATTAAATTGTAAACTAAATTAACAAACTAAAAAGACGTAGTTGCATCTTTGATTTGAAAAGCGGTTGGAATTTATGATTTCACTTAACCTTTATTTCATTAACATCAATTCAATAACGTACATGCAAATTACCAAAATACATAGTTAGACCCGATTCTCCAATTTTAAATTAATATCCTCTTTCGAGCGATATTAACCCTAATTAATTAAATTATACCACATATTTCTATGTCGATACAAAATTAACCAATCGCATTAACTTGTTGTGAAAATACTCAACGGGTCACATAGGGTAGATGTCTATTTCTAGATCATCTAAACGCGTATAGTCGGAACCATACAAACCTATGGTATCAATTATTTCGGCCTAATCAGTACAACTATTTTTCAATAATTACACCAAATACCTAACCACAACATCTATTGATCAAATAAATGAAGCAATTTTAAACTAATAATCAATACACCATTATTTTGATAACAAATGCATTTCTAACAATATATATATCGATATTAATGAAATTAAAGTTAAGATTTAACATAAATTCCAACACAAATTTGCTTAACTCATTTTCTAAATATAATAACAAGGAAGATTGTTTATACAATACATATCAAACTTGGAAAATAAATGAAAGAAAAACAAAGATAAATATACAACCCTTTTCATTTCAAGCTTTAAATTCCTCCACTTTCACCAAGTATTCTTGAAGAAGATCTTCTTGCTATTCAATTTCCTTCCAAACATGAGTCAAGACAACCAAAGAAACACTAACTAAAAGAAGAAAATGAAAGAAAACAAAGAAAGAAGAAGAAAATCTAGAGAGAAAACTTATAAAACCTAAACTAAACTAACTAATATCTAACTCCTAATGCCTTGAAAATGAGAGAGAGATAGGATATATTAATGCATTGTGAGACACACCAAAATATCCCAAAAATATCTTCATTAAACAAGTCCTAAAATAATGCCAAAGTTGACCAAAAACGCGTGGAAAGAAAAATAGACCGCCTTAGTATTTTATCTCTATGCGGTCGCATGGTGTACTTCCATGCGGTCGCATGGGAGAAACAAAATATGCATTTCACGTCCATGCGGTCGCATGGTTATAATCCATGCGGTCGCATGGACTTTTTCATACTTGCGGCGTAGGTCCTTGAACGTTCCGTCCTTGTGCGTTTTCATCCCTCATCTTTGAATTAGTACAATTTGATCCTCATACTTTGAACTTTCTTTCATTTAAGCCCCTACCAAATTGCAGTCAAAGCCCTCCATCTTTTGGTCAAGTGCAAGTTAGTCCCCAACTTCACATTTTTGTGCAATTGAAGTCCTTTTTCACTCGTTTTGCCTCCGTTTCATTCCAATTCAGGGTTTTGGCCTATAAAATCAGAAAATACACAATTATGAGTGGAAGTATACTCAAATTTATCACAATTAAATCCCAAAAAGTGTCTAATAAGTGTGCAAAAGCGCACTTATCACACCCCCAAACTTGAGTTCTTGCTCGTCTCGAGCAAGATTACTTCTAACATAATCATGCAAATGCGAAAATAATCAACATATTAGATACTTGCCAAAAATATATCAATGAGTATAAAATTGTATACCAATTCACAGCCATACTTCCAAATAATGCTATCAAAAATAATAACAGCTTATCCAACGTCAGATCAGTGTGTGTGTGCATAGCCACTTTCAATCATCATCTAAACTAAGAAAAGAATGTCAAGATGGAAAAATATGTAAATTGGTCACAACCCGACCCTCAGTGGTCAAATATATCCTTACAAGCTCGTAAGATTCACACTAAAATAGATAATTCATCTCAATCCCCCAAGTGTAAATCTAAAGTTGCTCTTAATCACTCTTTTCTTTTAAAAACTCAAAAATATAATCAACTAGCATGCATTTTCAAGTGAAAATAGAGTAACTGAACAAGTAGCACCTCACAGAATAATGTAGTATGAACACTCAACTCTCAAGTGTATAAGATCAGGTACTGTTTCGCTCAATATCATTCCAATGAAAATGTTCTACCATAAGCTTGCATATTTTCTCAATCGCCACCACTTAGATCACATGCATTACATAAATCATAAGGACTTTGCAGGGTTTATATGTGGCTTAAGGTAAAGGTGTGGAAACATATGGATAAGTGACTAAGAAGCCTCAAATAAATCAGCGGAGTACATATATTCAAATCAGCTCAAATGAGATAGGATCTGTACACAATCCTATCACTCCAAAACAATAACTTCTCAATCAACAACTATTCAACTCAATCACCTTTTTCTTTTGAATATCAGGAGGAATCATACATATAGACATACAAATCAGTCTCCTCCACATACTTTTTCCTGTCACTCATTTTTTTCATCTTTTTTCTTTTCATTCATTCATTTTTTTCTCATTTTTTTCAACCACTGCACCAAACAGAGTACCTCAAAAACAATTGATACCCCCAAACTTATTTTCTATCGCCACCCACATTCAGATGTTCAACAATACTCCACTAGCTTAGAAGGCTGGTTAAGAATATTGTTTTTCAGTATATGAAAGCTTGTAATGTAGGTAACCAAAGAAAAGGCTAATAAGGCACAAATGAGTTATCAAAAGGAAAGAGTAATATCAGGGTAAGCTATTTGGATAATGTGGTAAGTCAAAGATGGCCTTAATCATGTTCATGCATACATGTGTCAATGTGATCTTGACCAGAAGCAACGCAAGTTCTAGAGAAACACAATCATGAAATAATCACACATGAAAGAAATGATAAGACTGTATATAAATGTCAGTCCATAGGCTCAAAGTCTCACCAGTTTTTGTGTTCACACTATTCAGTTACTACCATCTTCAATGAAAACAACTAACTAGCTAATCCTAAGTTTCTTAGACTATGGTAAAGTGAAAGAGAATAAGAGTATAGGTTGATAAAAAATTTCAAAACAACTCACAACCTAAGTTTTACCAATTCAAAATTTTCACATCTAACACATATTTCCGCATCAAAATGATAATCAATCGTGACTATGTGCTCAATGTAACGTATGATCTCATAATGAATAAGCCATTTTGAAAAAAATTTGCACCAATAGCATATTTGGATTTGCGTATGCATAGCTCATGAATCAATAACAATTTCAACTCATGCAATCCTGAGCCGGCAAGGCTATCTAACATACCAATCATATTCACCAATGTAAGCTCAAAACAAAAACAGCCGGCAAGGCTATAACATCAAATTAAATCACACAATAGTAGCCGGCAAGGCTCAATACCCCCAAACTTAATTCACACATTGTCCTCAATGTGTAAATTACAATATAAAGAAAAGAGGAATAAAGGAAACTTCCCTGAATCCATTGTGAAGAAGAACTAATGCATGTACTGGACTCGGAATGCAATTGAGTAGCTTGGGCAACAGACCTCATTGTACTCCAATTCAGCTCTAGACTCGTGAGGAATCATGCAACTTTGGACTTCCAAAAAAGCATTTCCTACAAGAAGTTAAACTATTAAACAGAAATATAACTAAAAGCATAAAAAGACAGAAAAGTAAATAAAAACACAAAAGATTTAGAAAAGTTGGGTTGCCTCCCAACAAGCGCTGTTTTATAGTCTTAGCTCGACTATGCAAAATGTTATGGGCCCAAAAAGTAAGCTTTGGATGCTCGGCCCAGCTTTATTCTTTTGGCTCGGATCCACTCCTCATTCGATCGCCAAAACTCATCAATGCCCTTTTCAACATGATAAAACCTATCCATTCCACCCGATTCAAACTCAACACTATAGATTTCCACCTCCTCATTGGAGTTAATCACAAAATCAAACTCTATGCAATCACTGAAGTCGGCCGAATGATCTTCAATGATTTCTACATCTTCACTCAAGTCATTTGTGATTAAATCAGCACTATCTTTAGGTTCTTCTACAATCGTTGATATCTCCTCGGATTGAATGACCGGTTCGCAATCCAATGCTACGGGCAACGAGAAGTCGGTCTCAATGACTTCCTCGAGTGGATAAGACCCCCATTTCCTAAATCCATCCCAATATTTGTAATCTCCTACTAGCATATCTTCTTCATCCAACTTGGCAAGTTCATTGTAATACTTTGCAAGTACCTTCTCATTCAAACATGGAGGACCATCTCCTAGGAATTTGATGTCCTCATCCCAATCATCAGGTACATAGTCTCCCGGGAGCATGTAACTTTCATCTAAATTGTCCAGTGCTTGTCTTCGGCATTTCAAATAATATCGAAACTTTAGAAGTTTCAACATTGCAGCTTCGGTACACGAATACAAACACATCCCTGTACAATGCTCCGCTAAACAAATATCACATCTTGAACCTCCAAGAATATTTGTATAGTCACCGTAGAGACTCGATAGTGCAAACATCTTGTTACTTTACCAAGGTTAGAAACCTGCAAATATCAGACAAGTGCAGGGTGCGGAAAAAAGACTACAGATACAAGAAAGATTAGTAATACGGGGTTAGCCAAAATATACAAACAGTAAAAACAAATAAATACAAATAATTACAAGTTGCTAAAACTAAAATTAATTAAAGCAGTAATCAAAGTGAAAACATTCCCCGGCAACGGCGCCAAAAACTTGTTCGCTGAAAAGTGTACCGCAAGCGCACGGATCGTGAACAAGTAATACAGTGGACTTTTTGAGTCCGAATATCGATCCCACGAGGAATGTTACTTTGAAGTTACGTACTCTAATCGATTTTAGTTCTAACAACGACTGACGCACACACACAATTAATAATGAAATTAAATTGTAAACTAAATTAACAAACTAAAAAGACGTAGTTGCATCTTTGATTTGAAAAGCGGTTGGAATTTATGATTTCACTTAACCTTTATTTCATTAACATCAATTCAATAACGTACATGCAAATTACCAAAATACATAGTTAGACCCGATTCTCCAATTTTAAATTAATATCCTCTTTCGAGCGATATTAACCCTAATTAATTAAATTATACCACATATTTCTATGTCGATACAAAATTAACCAATCGCATTAACTTGTTGTGAAAATACTCAACGGGTCACATAGGGTAGATGTCTATTTCTAGATCATCTAAACGCGTATAGTCGGAACCATACAAACCTATGGTATCAATTATTTCGGCCTAATCAGTACAACTATTTTTCAATAATTACACCAAATACCTAACCACAACATCTATTGATCAAATAAATGAAGCAATTTTAAACTAATAATCAATACACCATTATTTTGATAACAAATGCATTTCTAACAATATATATATCGATATTAATGAAATTAAAGTTAAGATTTAACATAAATTCCAACACAAATTTGCTTAACTCATTTTCTAAATATAATAACAAGGAAGATTGTTTATACAATACATATCAAACTTGGAAAATAAATGAAAAGAAAAACAAAGATAAATATACAACCCTTTTCATTTCAAGCTTTGAATTCCTCCACTTTCACCAAGTATTCTTGAAGAAGATCTTCTTGCTATTCAATTTCCTTCCAAACATGAGTCAAGACAACCAAAGAAACACTAACTAAAAGAAGAAAATGAAAGAAAACAAAGAAAGAAGAAGAAAATCTAGAGAGAAAACTTATAAAACCTAAACTAAACTAACTAATATCTAACTCCTAATGCCTTGAAAATGAGAGAGAGATAGGATATATTAATGCATTGTGAGACACACCAAAATATCCCAAAATATCTTCATTAAACAAGTCCTAAAATAATGCCAAAGTTGACCAAAAACGCGTGGAAAGAAAAATAGACCGCCTTAGTATTTTATCTCTATGCGGTCGCATGGTGTACTTCCATGCGGTCGCATGGGAGAAACAAAATATGCATTTCATGTCCATGCGGTCGCATGGTTATAATCCATGCGGTCGCATGGACTTTTTCATACTTGCGGCGTAGGTCCTTGAACGTTCCGTCCTTGTGCGTTTTCATCCCTCATCTTTGAATTAGTACAATTTGATCCTCATACTTTGAACTTTCTTTCATTTAAGCCCCTACCAAATTGCAGTCAAAGCCCTCCATCTTTTGGTCAAGTGCAAGTTAGTCCCCAACTTCACATTTTTGTGCAATTGAAGTCCTTTTTCACTCGTTTTGCCTCCGTTTCATTCCAATTCAGGGTTTTGGCCTATAAAATCAGAAAATACACAATTATGAGTGGAAGTATACTCAAATTTATCACAATTAAATCCCAAAAAGTGTCTAATAAGTGTGCAAAAGCGCACTTATCACTCACCCCCCTATAAAAGGGCCAATTCCCCTTGCTAGAAAGGGACATGAGCTCAACGCTTCAAGTGTCTTATCACTACTAAACTTGTAATCATCAAATTATATGGAATTAGTACAAACATATTGCCATTTTTCTTAAAGTTGGCTCAAATCAAACATCTTTTGACGTCAACAATTTGGTGCTAGAAGGAGGGCCGCAATTGTGAAAAACAGCCTCTTTTCCCATAAAAGCTAGAATAATGAGTTACAACCCCACCTCGGAGAGTGGATCCCACACTCGTCCTAACGAAACCAATATCCCACGCAATTTCCAAAGAAGGCAAGACCAAACTAATATGGAGAGCCCTCAAATAATTGCTATGAGAGAAGTTATTGAAAGGTTGACAAACACAATCAGCAGACTGGAAAGAAATCAGGCTCCAGCTTCCCTACCCGATACCGAGGTGGGATCTCCGCCTAGGAGAAAAATAGGAAGACTTCCCACCAGAAGATCCCTTCACTTTTCCAAGGGAGAGTCTTCTAGAAGCTACACTGACAAAGTAAAGAGTGCGCCACCAAGAAAAGAAATCGCTACCAAAAGAATCGGTAGCGTGTTTAGCAGATTAGGCTCCCAACATTCACTGACACCTTGGACGAAGCACACTAGATTAGATCTAAAGCGCCCATCGGAACCTCAAGGGCCTGAAATAAGTGTTTTGAAAAGACGTATTGCTGACCTGGAGGCAAAAGGCAAAGGAGCATCTGAGGAATATTTTACCAAACGTCACTCCCCATTTTCAGAGGATATCCTTGTTGAACCCCTACCTGAGAAACTCAAGATTCCACAACTAACTAGGTACGAAGGGGAAAGAGATTCCTTCAGCCATTTGGACAAATACACCTCCTAGATGGAGCTACAAGGTGCAGGTGATGTCATCATGTGCTAAGCTTTCCAGCTGACATTAGGAGATAAAGCACAAAGGTGGTTCAGAAGGTTGCATCAAAGGTCAATAAAAAATTAGAGCAACCTGGCCACAACCTTCCTCACTCAATTTATGGACTCCAAGGCCAGGACGACACCTAAGGAAAGATTGGTAAGCATTAAACAAGGAAAAAACGAGTCGCTGAAAAGTTAACTTGGCAGATTTAATAAACAATCTATGGAGGTTGAGAAAATCTCTGATGACGTCGCACTTATGGCAATTCTTTCCAGGCTGAGGCCCAGAACGCGATTCTAGTAGTCTGTGTATGAGGATAGACCTAGAATTTATCACAAGTTCCTAAACCGGGCTAAAAACAAATCAGCACGGAAGAAGCTACATCGGATCAAGAGGATGCCAGAACCAATCCACAGCCTATCAACCATAATAAAGAAAGGAAGCCAGTTAAGGGAGTCTCACATGATCGAAAGAGAGATCAGAGGACGAACGATCGATCTAAACCTCAGCCGCGTAGATTCCATGATTACCATCCGCTGACTACCACCTTGGAGGGAGTCTTCATGCAATCAGGAGATAGAGAAGCATTTCGCAAACCCTCGTTTCCAAAAAAAAAGAACCAGCTGAAGGGGGCCCAGGAAAATATTGCCGATATCACAGGTCGGCAGGACACAACACCAATGATTGTCGGGATCTGAAAGAGGAGATTGAATCTTTAATACGGCGAGGTCGTCTCCAAGAATTTGTGGCTAAACTCGTAGAGGCAAACCCACCACATCCTCAACAACCTCAATAGCAAGTACAGGAAAATCGAGTTCAACCAGTTATCCCTGATTGTAATCCTCCCCCGGGGCAGAAATAAGGATGATAGTTGGTGGAAATCAATATGTGGAAGAATCCAGAAGGGAAAGGGGCAGGCAAGCTCGAGGTGCGCGTGTATGGCAGAACTACGAAGTAAGAAACACGACACCTAATTCTGAATGGTTCGGATTTTCAGAGAGAGATTCTCAAGGAGTCCTACAGGATCAAAGTGATGCTTTGGTAATCACCATTCCTGTTGCAGGGGTACAGGTGCATCGTACGCTTGTGGACAACGGGAGTTCGATAAATATACTATATTCCCGGACTCTGAGGCAGCTGGAAATCTCATAACACTACCTCCAGCCATACCACAAGAGGCTGCAAGGATTTTCTGGAAATCCTATTGAAGCCAAGAGGCAGATCGTCCTTATTGTAGAATTGGGCCAGGTCCCCTGCCAAAGAAGAATTCTGGTCCATTTCGTGGTAGTCGACCTGCCATCCAACTACAACGCAATACTGGGAAGACCCATATTGCATGAACTCAAGGCTGCCACTTCGATATATTACTATTGTATGAAGTTTTCCACACCTTACGGAGTTGAAACGGTACATGGAAACCAAGCTGAAGCCAGGACCTACAACGTCGATCTGCTCCATTCCTAGGTTTGCATGATGGGAGAGGAACATAATACTGAAAGAAGAGAAGCAAGACTAAAAAGACCTATTGTCGACATCACTACAAAATACCGCAAAAAGTACTGGATGACCTACCATCATTTAACGACGCTGAAGCAAACCCAAATCCTTATCATGGCGTCTTAGTGGTTTCTATTCCAGTAGCCGGAGTCATTATACCCAAAATATTGGTTAATACCGGAAGTGCGCTCAACATACTCTTCACCAACACACTAAAGTGGATAGGAATCCCCTTCCACTTTCTTCAACCATATCCAAATATGGTGCAAAGATTGAGTGGAGCACTGGTCAAAGCAAGATGATCGATTAAGCTTACTGTTGAAACTGGGGAAGCCCCGCGGCATTGGAGGACTAATGCTGAGTTCGTAGTCCTAGATTTCATCTCACCCTATGACGCTATAATGGGGCAGCATTTGTTATTCAACCCCTGCAGGATCTGCTTCTGTTGGGCAAGACACGTACTGTTTCAGCTTGCTCCCTTGTCTCCGAGGTCAAGTTCGCCTTCTTATAATCTGCAATGGACACGGAATGATTAGTATAAAATCACAGGTCAGTCCGAAAAGTAGCAAAAGACTTTTACTTACATAAGGAGTGATAGATAGTAGGGACGACATCCTCCCTATCCACTTCGGTAGGGTGAAACTGCCAGTCTCACATAACATAGAAGAATTCCTCCTTCCATCTCTTGATTGACGACGGAGTATCTAAAACCAAGGGTCCCCCAGTCCTAGGTCTGACACTGGCATAGTACCATCCTGAGTACTTCTCGTCCTCCTTAAAAGTAAAAAAGGAGTTGAATTGTTCCACTGTGAGGTCGGAAAAACCTAACTGACTCAACAGGATCAAGGTAACTATCTATGTTCGCCACCCATTGAGGCACAGTTGAGTGGGAGCTACACCCCAGAATGAGAGAAATTTCCTAATGATATTAGGGAAAGGGAGTCTCAGGTTGGCATTCAGAATTTTCGAATTTAAAGCTACGCAACCTAAAGGGGGAACATTAGCTCAGTCATTAGGTTTAGGAATTATGAATCCCACTGAGTTAGGAATTCCGTACTTCACTCTCCATCTCGCTAGCATATCACCTGTTACAACCGACTTAAATGAGCTCGCCCCCACTCTTTCGAGCTATTTCCATCTTCCTCTCTCCCCAATTCAATTTCATTTCACCCGGATTCTTCTATGTCCTCAGGGCAGTCCAAGTCAGTTGGGTTGATAGAAGAAAGGGGGACGGGGGTAAGAACTTCTTGGCAGTCAAAAGATGAACTAGAGGAAGACCTAGATGAAGGGATTGATTCTTCTTGATTATTGCCCTAGGAACGAACTGCGGACTCGTCCGAACTCATTTTTAGAGATTCTATGAAAAGAAAAGGAAAAGAAAAATGACTTTGGACAAAATCGTGCTGGAAAACGAGTATTGACCTCACGAAAAGATACTTAGAAAATATTGGAGTAGAGAAATGAAAGGGATAGGTGCTTTTAAACAGGTAGAAGACCAACAGACGCCCATTGGACAATCGAATGAGAGGAAAGAGAAAAAGAAATTAAAGGGTCAGATTCTTCCTAGTTAAAACGATGTAGCTTTGATGACGCTTCTAAAAGAAGCCTCATCCGATTCCTGACAGCTCACCCTCACGGATGCCTAACATGTGGCAAACTCTAAAAAAATGAACGATTAATATATTTCTAAAAGAAAATTTACTACCGAGTTTCAAGGTCAATTCATCTCTGAAGGAAGCCCTGGCCTGGGGGGGTAACTGTTGACCACCGATCTTTGGTATTACTGTTTCAGTTCGGTCTTCAACTCGAGTTCGATCAATTACCGCCGTTATCTAGGGGAACATCATGATTACCGACTTTAATACCCTGTTCAATCAAATCAAGTACACTTGGAGGGAAAAGACGGCAGCACCGCCCTCATCGTCCAATAAGTTACATTGGAAACTAATCCTCATGCAAGTCATGATTACCTGATAAAAAACAGAATTATGAAGATTTGATGGAGACCGACCTCGTTGGCCAATCATAGCAAATAGCTGTGGCACACAAAATTAAGCTCGGCATAATATTTGAAGTGATTGATTAGACAAATTTCTTATAATTTTTAGCTCAACCCCTTATAAAAGGGGCAATTCTCCTTGCTAGAAAGGGACATGAGCTCAACGCCTCAAATGCCTTATCACTACTAAACTTGTAATCCTAAAATTATATGGAATTAATACAAACATATTGTCATTTTTATTAAAGTTGGCTCAAATCTAATATTCACATATTTTGACGTCAATAAGAAAAATAATGTGGCTTAAACAGAGGCATAAGTGAGTTTGACTCTTCAACATTAAACAATCAAACTCACTTTTTATTTAAACATGGCAACGAGCTGGATATAGTTAGAGTTGACCATATTCGTCTATCGTGTATTTTTTTACCTCGTCCCGCTCCATACTTGATTAAAACTGGACGAGATGGGATTAGGGTAGGTCAAGGCGAGGCAGGGCGCTTGCTCTATTTATTATCCCATTTATCCTTTTTTATTATTTTTTTAATTTTAATTTTTATATATTTATTTAGTGAATATTATTACTCTTTTTTCAATTTGTTAAGAACAATTCGTGTCTCTTTAAAAGTGATAATAAATCTATTTTCTTTTTATTTGGACCCCATTTGATAGAAATTAAAATTTAGATTTTAATCTAAGTCAAAATCAATAACTAATTAAAACTACACATTTTATGGGATCTACAACTATTCAACTACGCATCTCATCAATTTTTATCAAAATCTATTAAAAATTCGATTTTAATCCCTACAAAATAGAGGCTTGATTAAAAAATTTAAATTTAAAATTAATTTTAAACGGGGTAAGTAGCGAGATGAAGACCGTGTTTTTCGTATCCCATTTCGAGGCAACAATCTCCATCCTGTTTGTGCCTTGTTTCCCCAATTAGGAGGATAATTCCTGTCCCATTCGGAACGGGGTTTGCAAGTATCGAGTTGAACAAGTTTTTTTGTCATCCCTATCTTTATTCTTACTTTATAATAATTACATTTAACACGTTACAATTTCAATATTCTACTTTTTGAATAATCTTAATTATATTTTGAATTGAATTATCATGGTGCTATATATTAAATAGAAAGCATTTTTGGGGTGGATAATAATATTATTCTTTAAATTTAAAGTCACTCTTTATTATACTATAAATGAAAATTATGAATAGTGAACATTTTGAAGATGCTCTTATATGTGTAGAACCTTGTTTGGTTATCTTTATTTTTCTCAATATTTTTTTAATCTCATAAGCATTTTTATGAAATAAAGCATTTTTATTATAATATTGAAAATGCAGGACACACAAGAGTCGAAAAAATCACGTTGAGATGTAATTATTTATGGAAAAAAGTAAATTTTATATTTCTTTAAGCTACAAATAATGTTCTTATTTAAATATAGAATAAGAAAAATAAAATTGGGAAAATCAAGATAATTTCAAATGTAGCATATAAATGAAAGGGTGAAAATGAGAAACTAATGTTGGAAATTATGGATTTTTTAAGAAGTTCTAAGAGTTGGATTTGACAAAATCTGGCAAAATATTATTGAACTTATGTTTGTGGTTGTGTTCAAGGACAAATATTATTAGACTTTCAGTTTAAATGAATAGGAAATGAATGTCATAATTGAACTAAATTTTAAAAAAAAAAAAAAAAAAAAAAACGTTAAAAATTAGTGGGAAATGTATAAAACTGCCATTTCAATATGAATAAATAATACTTTATTTAGCCATGTCTCACACTTGACATGAGATAAATTAAAATGTTTATTATGTATGATTTTTAAGCTAGTATATCATACATATTATGTATTCTCCATTGTTCCAAAAATTGAAAAATTGATCAAATCAAACGATTCAGTCGATTTAGAAAAAAAAAAAATGGTTTGGTTCGATTAATTCTAACCATAAAAGGTAGATTGGTTGCGGTTTAAACAATCAACTCGTTAATTAACCGACTCAACCCGCTAATACTTTTTTATTTAAAATTTCTTTTCATTTTAAAATTCATATTTTTAAACTTAAAATATAAAATATTATTCTTTCTCAAATAATTTATTTATCGTCTATGCTTATTTTACCAAAACTCCAATTTCGAAAGATAACCAATGCAAGGAGACGAATTTTTTTTATTGTAAACTCCAAATTTAGATTGTGGTCTTACTTTTTATTTTGATATAATTATTTGTTGGTAACGATCGGATATATAGTATAATTTTGGAAAAATCAATCTTTTACCATTTACGTTATATATATTATAAATGTGTACTATGCAAGCAAAATTTATATCAAATGTTCAAATTGATTAACCAAACCAAATGAAACCGCTCCAAATCGGGTTGAGCTCAAAACAAACTCTTCCATCGTCAAATAGTAGGACCAAATCAATAAATGAGTTTATTAATATTTCCTTATTTATGTTCCCTTTGACAAAACCGAATTCTTGTTTAGTTGTTTTATTTATTTTAGCGGATCAACATAGTATAACACGGCCACGTGTATATACCACCACGCAACTGCAGCGTAAATTAGGTCATCACACCATGACGAAATAGATAGATTAGATCGCATCAAAGATACGCTAAATCCGATGTTACAGTACACCGCGTAGCACTGAAACTCTTCCTGATATTAAATTAAAATTTTGAAAAAGATAATCTTGTTAATTTCCAATTTGACAATATTAAAATGGCCTTTGTCTGGATAAAGATAAGACTTTGGCTGACCATCTTCCCCGTTCATTTTATCTTCCTTATCTCTCTAAACACCTTACTTTCTCTCTCCATATATACACTGTATACGTATATCTATAGATTTCTCGAAATAGTATCTACAGTATGTCAATAGCGTTCGAGAGAAATAATTCCGGCAACGATAATAGAAGCGAACTGCCGGGATTTGCTCGCCGCCAGATGAACTTTGTCTCTCCTATTTATAACTCGCAGGATTTTCCGGCGGATGGTCGGAGGCTTGTAGAAGTAGAGCCTGCGGAGGAGGACCGGACTGACTCTGTTTCGTCGTCATCGACGTCTTCAATTGGGAAGAACAGTGATGAGGAGGTGTCAGGCGACGGAGACGGAGACGGAGACGGCGAAGGTGAAGAGGTGCAGAGTGAATACAAAAAAGGGGCCCTGGACAGTTTGGATGCTTTAGATGAAGTTTTGCCCGTAAAGTAAGTGATTTTATCTTTTTATTTTTTTACTTTTGATATTTTGGTGAAAATGGCTGATTTTCGAATTTAATATTTTTAGGGTTTTGATTATGATGAATTACAGAGAGCATTAATTTTGATGTATTTTCCTGCAAAACTTTTGGTGGTTTAGGGTTTTCACTTTTTCCCGATTTTGTTTAGGATTTTGCTCAGATGGTCAGGAGTAAGAATGAAAAAAAAGAAAGACTTATTTTTATAATTTTTTAAAGTATTTTTCAAGAAATAAAAAAACTCCAGAATACACATGTAGTTCCTCCTTCTCCATTGTGACATCTCTCCCACACATCTGTGCATTGAAGATTAACACCAGTTGTGATGAATCCCCACAGACGAACTAAAAATTAGAAAATAGGGCTATTTTTCACTATGCACATTGTAAGAAGGCAATTTCCTCAATACAGAAAATGGAATTTACCAAAAGGTTTGAAAGAAAATAATCGTATAGTAAATGCCCAACTTAATCAAAGGCCATTAGTTTGTACGAGCCGTTCAACTGACGAATGGAAGTTGTATGAGATAACAAACTTGTTGGGGATAACATGTAACGATCAATTCAAAGAGTTTCTCGCTTCCATTGGTTTTGAATTTGGTTAGGTATAGCAATGTGTCCTGTGAGGTTTAGCACTTTATTTTGCATTCTTTTTTGTTATTAAGATTTGTTAAAGTAGCTATATATCTAGCTCAAGATCTTCGGATATACTGTATTACATATATGCTTATTTAAAGGGCCAGGTGCATACCAAGGTGCCAACACTAGTATTCAAGTATAAGAGCCCATTTAATGTAGTCTTGACTGCTTGAAGTTTCTATTCTTCTGTGTGAAAAGAATATGGTTTTGTGACTAGTGATGATATGCATTAGGGCATCAGAGTGGTGATATATTTTACTGTTCCCAGTTCTCTGTTTTTTGAAGTATTTTTTTTTCCCAATATCTCCCCAATCATTAGAAGTTTCTGCTAGATAGTTTGTAAAAACAGAGAGGTGCACTGAAAGCTGAGTGGGGATGGGATCATTCAGGGATAGTTTATTAGAAATAAGTTTAACAGACTTGCAATTTGGAAATCTTTTACAGTTCGTAAGTTTATAAAGTTCTGCTTGATAAGGCATTAGAAGTATTCAACCATTCAAGCTCTACCTTTATTGGGTCAATTATAGCTCAGTCAAGATTGTCTTGTTAAGAAAAGAAGACAATGTATTTTTTTTTTTTTTTTTGGTTCAATAAATTGTACCCTGCTGATAGATGTTTCTATGTAGTGGCATATTATTATAATTGAAACCATGTTTCCTAATTTTATATAACCACGAGAAATAGTTTATTAGAGAGGTGAGCTTCCATTAGAAATCAGATAAGTTAAGCTAGCTGTTTGAATGGTTTTTGTCAACAGAATTTGTTCAGCTTGCTTTCGCAGTACTTATCTGCTTATTTTATTTATTTATTACTTTTTTTGGGGTTTTGGGGGTTAGTTTGCCTTTAAAAACTGCATGTGTTAGTGTTATACAACAGATGCTATGGGTTTTAAATTCCTGGAACTGTCAAACATTCTTTTCATGCAATTTCTTCTTGTTCTTTCAAAGTAGGACGTGGAGGTTTAATCTGTTTTTCATATTACAATTTCCTGATGGCTTCTGTGTTCACATGTTTCAGGAAAAGTATATCAAAGTTCTATTGTGGTAAATCTAAAAGTTATACCAGTCTATCTGATGTTACATCATTATTCTCCGCAAAAGACATGGCTAAACCAGAAAATGCTTACACGCGTAGACGCAAGAACTTGCTTGCACACAAGTATTTCTTGGACAAGAATTTTAGTAACAATTTAAGAAGCAACAGTGGCGGGATATCAAAAAGATCTGCCAACTCTAGAAGCACATTGGCTCTTGCAGCGACTATGAGTAATAACAGCAGTGCTTGCAGCTCGAATTCTTCATCACCTAGTCGCTGCCTTCCTCCTCTACCACCGCATGCAAGAAGGCCTACTAATTGTGAATCTTTATCATCATCTCCTGTTGAGAAGTTTACTTCGTTGCGATCTTTCTCTTTATGTGATCTACAAGCTGCTGATGCTGCAAGTCCTAGCATTTCTGGTCTATTTGTCAACAAGAGAGATACTTAAAGAAAATTATATATAATCTTTCCGTTTCTGCGTGACTTAATAGTTCATCATGGTGAAGACATTTCTAAGGTCTTTCATTCACTGTACTTGCATGTTACTGGCCATTATAGTTATTATA
This sequence comes from Osmanthus fragrans, assembly GCA_019395295.1. Lineage (NCBI taxonomy): Eukaryota > Viridiplantae > Streptophyta > Magnoliopsida > Lamiales > Oleaceae > Osmanthus > Osmanthus fragrans. The sequence continues at coordinate 11,965,706 of CM033347.1, read as the reverse complement.
TTAGTCATGTTTTGTCCTCAGGGACTTTAGTTAATGCACATGATTTATTGTATTATTACTGTTCTAACTTCTACGCCTGTTCTTGTATCTCAATGAAATTTCTGCGAAAGTCAGAAAGAGAGCCACAGTGTTGTCTTCTCTATGCTTTCTAGTGGTCTTGAAAGTTCCCAATGAAGTGAAACATTAATTATTTAGGAGATTTTTCTTTTATTTATTTGTTGTTATTGTGTTTTCTTGTGCTTCTGCAAGATTTTGTTGGGATTTTTCTGTTTGACGTTTATATCTTGACCGATATGTATTGTTTGGAACCAGAAACGGCCAAACTTTTGATTATTTGTGTGTGTGTGTGTGTGTGTGTTTTTTTTTAAATTGTTTGTTTTATTGGACAAATTGTATAATGAATTATATCGGCACTGTAGTTTGTGGTGATATTGATAAACGAGTCATCCAAAAATAAAGAAAAAGAGAAAAAAGAGATTGGAAAGGAGTTATGGTGGCACAGGGTAGTAGTGTGACAAACTGTTACAGGTTCGGTCTCTGTGCAAAATTTCATTTTGTAATTTGATCCATATTGCAGAGTCGTGATAAATAAATATTTGACCCCATTACAACTTTCATTACTTGACAGTAAAAATATTCGACTTAATGTCATCACTAGTTTTGGTGGATGAGATTCGCCCATTGACTTGGGATATTCTTCATTTTCTTTTTCTTTTTCTTTTTCAGTTTGCAAAGAATCATCAGAAGATTTCACTCCGATGCTAAGTCAGCATTATTCTAGTAAAAAATATGGAGAGTTTCATGAGATGTGTATTGAGCAGATGTTGACTTATTCTAGGAAAAATCCTGGGAAGTTTCACGAAATGTATAAACGCCTGGTGCAAGTGTATTTATTTTGTTCAACTCTTCAATTGCCATCTTTAAGAGTGAATTTCTTGTATGGATAGGCTCCATGGCCTTCACGGAGTGACTTTAGGGCCAGATTCATACTTATCGAAAAAAACAAGAAGAATTGGAATGAAAAATAGAAATTCGAGGCAAGTGATGACACTTTCTCCTTAAGACAATATTGCACCGCAACGGTCCTTACGGTTCACGATACTTGTCTTCCAAGATACAACAGATTCGACTTGTGGTAGTAGCACTATAAATCACAAGTTCCAGCGACCTTTTGACGGATTTCGTTCTACAAGGAAATAACTTTTGGAATGATTTTGGAAGAGTTTTGGGAAGAAAATTATGTAATGCTTGATGCACAAATGGTATGGGATGCAAAAAGGACGTCAAAGGGTCCTATATTTAGAGGATGAGGGGGTGTGGGCAAAGTATTGCGAGCAAAAATTCAAAAGAGGCGGGATTCGATTTTCGCCAACTTCTCGCCCACCTACTCGCTCGAGCACGACTTACGGAAAGTCTGACGTTCGCTCTTCCCTCGACGTCATTCGAGTGAAATCACCTATCGTTCAAGCGACAATATTATCTTGGTTTCCTCTATTTTCCTTCCATTTTTGGATCGTAATTTCTTATTAATCTGAAATTGGTTTCGAGGCGCCAAATATACTTTTCAACACACATTGAAATCAAAATTCCTTTTTGGGAGCGTTGCCCCCTCGACCCGAATGACCTGACCGAGCAGGTCGATCCTCGTTTTGAAGCGGCAAATCATTTGCATAAACAGACCAGGTCTGAATATTTGACCGAAATTGATATGAAGTCACACTTCCCAACGTTTGATTTTCGATTCTTAATCAATATTCCTCAAGTTTTAAACCAATTTCCAACACCTTGTGGCTTGACATATATCCATGTCAAAAGAAGTTGTCCATCCGGTCTAAACTAGATACTCATGTTGACTCGAATTACAATTCAAGCGGAGTTCGACTCAACACTAGTTGAGATAACAAGGTGGTGTAGTGTTAGGACAGCTTCTTTTCCCAGATATTTATGTCACTTATATGAACCTTTTTGATGATGCCGTGTCTTTTAATACTTTTCTCGAGTTTTTTAGGTTTTATAGTGGCAATTTTGTGGATTCCCTCCTTTAAAGGCTTACAAATGTTGTTTCCTGCTGTTGCTCGTTGTTCACGAAAGTATCGTTCATATTCAAAACTTTTGGCAAGACAACAATGACATCTTCATGGAGAGTCTTCTCCTCTTGTTGTATTCGTAAGAAATTCGGTTGACGTGATTCGCTTAATTGATGTCTATTAACAATCGGTGAAAGAAATAAACTCATAGGCAAATCACCCACATCAAATTGTGGTGAGAGAAATAATGCAACAAGTAAGTCACCCAGAACAATTTCATCAAATTCAAATTCTGTTTGTATATCCTGTAGTCGTTGTCCTATAATGAAATCTCCCACAAACATATCACCCTCGTCAATTTCTTGAGCTGCCAATTGTTGTTGCCTTATGATAAAGTCAGATACGAGCATTTTTTTGAAATCAACCGCAGTCATCTTTTATCCTGTTATTTTTGTTCTTTCATAAATCCTGAAAAAGAGAAAAAAAAATAGAACTAAAATGGAGCGAAAATAACAACACAAGAATACATGTAGAAGTCCGAATTACTGCCAAGAAAAATAAAATCAAACTAAAACTCAATCCCCGACAACGGCGCCAAAAACTTGTTCACTAAAATACGTTCGATTTAAAACTATCGCAAGTGTACGGTTCGTTACAAGTAATAAAGTGGACTTTTAGAGTCCGGATTGTCGATCCCACAGAGATTGAGTAATTCAATAATAATTATTTCGACCTTAACCGAAACTAGATGAGTTTTGTATTAAATGCTAATCAAACTAAATTATGAAAACTATTATGGATGAATTGGCTAAGCTAAATGCAAATTATACTAGAATGAATATGAAATTGAATGCAAATTGATTTACTTAAGATGAGAAAAACGCACTAGGATCACGAATCCCCATGCAACAATCCATTTAAATCCTAGTTTTACAATTTGACAACACGATTAAATATTGAAGAATCATTGTTCCTATTAAATTTAACAATCTCTTTCGAGTAATGTTAAACCTATTCTATCATGCGATCCGACTATATTTCTATGACGAATACAACCATAAAAGAACGCATTAACTTTTATGAACACTTAAAGATTCACATAGAGTATAGCGGTATATTTATATCCCATATCGGACCCTATGACAATTTATACTACGTCGAATCTATTTCCCTTCTTTCGAAAGATCACCACATTCATATAATTAACGCGCGCACAATAATTATATGGAATAAATACGTATAAATCATTCAAACATCCAAAAACGTGTTTTAATGTCAAAAATATAAAACTAAATATTAAAATATCATGTCACAAGATTCATCGATCTCCTAGTACAAGAAAAACTAGCCTAACATGCTAAAAAAAGAAAAACAAAAGAATAAATGAAGAAACGTCATCACCCGAATAGATATTCAATTAATTTCTTGAAGTGCTTGATGAATCTTCGCGTTATTCCCCATGTTCTTGCTCTCCCATGTCAAAATTAATCTCTAAAAGTACGTAGCCCCCTTTTTCTGGTCGAGTTTAGAGTTCAAAAGAGGTCAAAGACTGGTTTCCATAAGAGGTTGAATCAAATAAGGAAATCATAATTTTCATGCCGGGATTGTACCATGCGGTCTGAAATTGATCCTGGGAGTTCTTGGTTTCTTCCATGCGACCGCATGAAAATAACACCATACGATCGCATGGTTCAACATTTTTTCCGTCGGATAGTATTCGGTATTTTGACCATAACTTTCTTATCCGATGTCCGATTGGGATGATTCAAAGTGCGTTGGAAACATAACTCAAAGAGATACACCTTTATTCAGATATCATCTTCCAATTCGATCGTTTACCATGTCCAATATGGGTCTCAATATGAGACTAAAAATCGGTCCATAACTTTTCGATTAGAAATTGATGTGTGATAATACTTTGACGATATTTCATCCCTTTGATGTCTTCTTTCAATAAATTGACTTATAGTACTCTTGAATCTTCATTACATCATCTGTTACATCTACGGATTGTTTTCATGTTGTTTATTTTGATCCCCGAACTTTTATTTTCTTCCGTTTTGGTCCTTTTTCGCTCGTTTTCACATACTTCTCGTTATATCCATCAATGTTGTCATACAAACACAATTTATATTGAATTAAGCCATATTTCAATATGCTCATTCACAATTATCCATGTTTTGTGGCCTAAATAAGTGTGCAAAACGCACTTATCACTCGTTAATGGTGCTTAGATGGCACTCAGTAGCAAGACTTGTGCATGTGGGAATTTGCTTTGTAGATTCGAGCAATAAGCCTTGGGAATGTGAAAATTTGCTTTGTCGTTGCTTTGGCTATGCTTGCTCTTGCCTAAAATGTCATACGACTTTGAACTTCAATAGTTTGGAACTTTCTTTTTTGTTGCTTTGCTCTACTCGTTGGATGGCATTGAGCTCTTACACCATCTATCACACGACTTTGAGCAACAATACATGTGCAAATGAGATTTTGTGTCTCCTCGTCAGATGACTTTGATCTCTTGCTCTACATGTCGCACAACTTTGATCGTATCTGAATTATGCAATCAATTTTGTTGGGTTTTGATACCTAATAACTCCCGAACTATGATATAAACGTCAGATTGAATTTCATAAGTATTGACCGATGAGTTAAATTGTTACCAACAATCAAGTCTAAAGGCTCGACCCGAAAACATCGTGGACCGTTGGAAGTAGCTTAAGAAATTAATGCTATTCACGGTCCATATATATTTACTTATTGGATGGTTTGGAATATTGACCCATTTAGCTCTTTTATTGGTCCAACTAAAGTTTAATCTATCCTATATATATGTTGCTTTTGACCTAACCATTTTGTGTGTGATGTGTGTGAAAGTGAGAAAAACGTGGCTATCCCTTTGAGTGAAAATCGGTCGCCTGCTGGAGAAGAAAAATCAGTGACTTCCCTTTTTATTTTGGTCTCCTCTTTTACCTTCTCTCATTGTTTTCCTTCTTGCCTTTGTGGCTACAAATCAACACCGTTATCTTGTCCTTTATGGGTGAGATTGAGAAACAACCGAAGTAAACATATTGGTTATAGGTTGGAGCCGTATGAATTGGTTGTTTGGTAAATAAATGTAACGTGAAACTGAGCCCGAAAATAACCGTTTTCGAGATTTTGGAACGAGCTTCCGCGACAAAGTCTTTACATTGTCCGTAGTGGAAAATACTCTTACTATAGTAGCAACAACAAATGATGGAATTAATGTCAAGACAACAACGATGGGAGCTAATTTGCACAAAAACGATTGCTAAGTGATGGGATGAAATATTTGGAGAAGAGGGACCGTAGCTTGAGCAAGAAGAAGGATCAGGGATCGGCCTGAACCTTCTGCAATGCACCAGCTGGGCTGTTCGGCTCGTACCTTTTAATTGCCCGTGGACTTTAATTAACTTGGGGAGATTCATATTTTTCTCCCAACTTCTAAGAAATGTAATAAATCTACTCTCAATTTAGTTTAGCATAATTTATTCTTTTTGAAATTATAGAGCAAAACTTGTCATTCCCTGTAGTCAACACATGATGGATTTGGCATTTCTTTAAATATAAATAAACAAAAAATGAAATAAAATAGTAAAACCACATTATATATATATATATATATATATATATATATATATATATATTGTTTATCTATTTCATCTATAGCAGTATGTGGACTTTGGTATTTTTACGATGGCAAACCGAAATATTTGATTAATAAGACCAGCTTGAATGTGTGTGGCTGTGGGTGGAGTGGATTTGGATGGGTTGCTCTTGACGGTGTGGGTGGATGATCTTTGTCCATGAAGATGAAGTTTTATATGTTAATATGTATTTTTAATTATTTGAAGTGAAATTTATTTGTATTTTCTGAAAAATTATGAGACTCAATTTGTAATATTTCCTCATTTTGTTGTTTTACTATTTTCTTTTGTTATTGTTTATTAAAAAGAGAGAAAAATTTGTCATGGCCAAAATGAAAAGATTGACTAGTTTAGCAACATAAATGAAAGACTAGGGATGGATGATGTTCAAAAAAAAAAAAAAAAAAAAGGTTGGGTGAATTTGTTTCATTTTGAAAAGATTGAGGTTGAAAATGCAATTTTCCCATTAATTTAAATGCAGTGAGTCGAGTTGAGCCGACTCAGCCTTAAACACTCGAGCTTAGATAGGCTTGTATCTAAAAGCCCTACTGGTTTGGTCCATTGGCCCGTGGGTCTCATTGATCAAGTCAAACAATTTACGGACTGGCTCTTTTTTTAAATTTTGAAAAAAATAAAACCCTCCTTCAATTTTGGGACTTTGATTAGACTAATTTTAGTAGGTAGAGTTAAGATCATATTTGAATAAGGTATCACGTGTACATTTTGTCTGAATAGTCACAAAGTAAAAGAAAATTAACGTTAAGGATGGTTACAAATTATGAAGTCAAATCTTGAAAATATCTTCAACTATTGATCCGTCCACTTTATCTTGAATCTAAATCTCTCTCTTCCCAATCTTTTAAACATATTAAACTCTCTATGCAATTTGCAATGCATGAAATATATTTTCACATAGTTCGAAGAGCCATATAGATTATATCTTTTAACCAATTCTACATTTACCTATGAACTTAGATCGGCCTTTTTAGATATTGACTTCAACAAATGGTTGCATTCACGGTTTCAAAAAACTGTAAAATCGTTCTTTTTCACTTCCTAGAGTTCCCTCTTCTGAAACATCTCTTTCAATGCCACAATTTACAATTATGTAAGCCAATGAATCGAAAAATATAATTCGGTAGAGGCGACTCTAGGAAGCGGTAAAGAACAACTCCATAATTTTGCAAGAGGCCATTGGTACAACCAATTTGTTCAAGTAAGTATCTAAAAGCCTAATCTGGATTAATATCTAAATATATGATTTTTTGAACTCTCATTTGGAATAATATCTGGAAGAAAGAAGTAGAATAATATAAGTTCTACTTGAATTGGATAGAAATACTTAAAACTATATTTGTTATTAGTGAGAATTGTACTAAATAGTAAATATATACTTCTCATAGACTTTTATTTTGGATTAGATAAAATTAGATAAAGGATTTGTTAGTTGACAAGTGTCATAATGAACAATTAGCTTGTTACATTATGAAATCGTCAAATAGTTGTGATAGAAATAATCATGCGCAGAGTATATCATTATTTACACAAAAAGCAAAACAATTTAAAGAAATTGTGTCTACAAGCCTTCTAGTAAAATAAATATATTTTCACAAGATAATGCTCAAAGAGTAATGTCTACATATTCTTTGCAGATTTCAACCATTGAACTTTATTATCAAATCTTTTTGTTTCACGTTTCTGTGCCTCTCTCACTTTTCATTAATGTGGGAGATTGCTGAAAAATTAGCTTGTATATAGGCTGTTTTGACATTATTTTAGGTGGGATCAGTTCCTTCATTTTGGAAGATCAAAGTAGATTTGTGTTCTTCTCGTAAGAATATCGAAATCATATATTTACTGGTAAAAAATGATGCTAGGGTGAATGAGAATTTGAAGTTCAAAATGTAAGATTTGGAAGAGATTTATTTGTTGGAGGAAAAACAATTGAAGTTTGTCACACATAGGAAAATGGATAAAAAAATAACTAGTTTATATATGACATGCTTTAGAAATGTGTAATCACGTGTAACATAAAAGCTCTCTCCACGTGTGAGCACAATGGGGGTGCAAATCATGAATTGAATTAACGACTCGAGTCATGAACTTGTGTGCGATGTTGACCTGCGTACATGAGTATCAAACCGAAATTGACCCCTTAATAGGGTTTACGTTTTGCCTTATTTTCCCATTTTTTATTTTTATTTTCTTGAGAGTCTTTCTATATTCTGCAACTCTTGAAACTCTAGTGGTTAAAGCCTATGTTAATAGACTGTAAATGTCATTTTAATGTATGAATTTATACTCCATCCAATGAGGAAATACCCCTAAATAGTCATTTCAAATAGGTGATTTGTGAAAATAGGCATCAAAAAGTTAGAAATTTGAAAAATAGCCTTTGAACAACAATCTTTCCAAAAATACCATCTCACATAAAAATTGCAACAAAAGTCATTATAATGTATAAAATACTTCAATTAGGTCCCCAAGAAAATATAAATTCAGAATCTTTAATAAATTTAAACCTGAATATTATACAAAATTTTAATGATCTAAAAATTGCAACAAAAAGAGAATTAAAATATTTAAAAGAAGATTTAAAAAGTTTCTTTTTAGATTATTTAGATCCAAAATTAAAATATAAGAATACTTATATAGATAGCCAATCAATTAGATTTGAAAATAATATACATAAAGAAATTATCAATCTAGAAAGAAGAATTGAAAAATTAAATATAATCATTGAAGAAAAGGTCATAACAAAAGATAGTGAATTTTATAAATTTTATTGCGATTTATTAAATATTTATGAAAATAATAAATTTTGAGATTTTGAAGACGGTCTTAGTACCCCCCCATATTAATTGGTATTAGAGCCATAGATCATAACATGATAATAGAAGATTTAGGAAATAGATATAAAATTAAAAAAAGATAGATTTGCGATAATAATAAGAAAACCTATAATAGAGAAAGAAATCTTAAAAATCATACTTATAAAATTAAAAGATCTACCTTTAGATATTAGAAATGAGATAATAGAAAAAACAGAAATTAGTATAATAAGAGACCTTATGATATGGGAAACTATTATAGAAACTATAGATCGAGAAGAAATGACTGCTATAATAGAAAATAATATAAGTAATTATGGGAATTAAAATTAAAAAGATAGATAACTATTATAAATTAGAAGAAGAAAAAAGATATAAAATATTTTATGAACCTGTTCCTAATAAATCAAAAATATTAACATTAGATATAATTAAAAAATTACCTAGAGAAATAAAAGAACAAATACTACATAAATTAAGTATAGAATCTATAAAAGATAGATATGTATATGAAATGATTAATAAAGAATTTGAAAGTATTTTATATTATAGAGAAATATATGAATCATCAAAAGTTATAAATGAGTAATGATAAAGTAGCTAGAAAGCTTAATAATATTGTTAGAAATCTAAATAAAATACAAGAAAAAACCTCAAATATACTAGGAACACCAGGAGAGATAAATAAATCACAAGAAAAAATGTTAGGAAAACTAAAAATCGAAAAATTAGAATTAAAAGCAAAATATTTTGAAACTGTAAGAGATAATCAATTACCTGATAACAAAATAGCAATAGAAAGTCTTAATAAAATCATTAATGGAAATAAAGACAAAAAGTGCAGATTATCATATTTATTAGAAGTAAAAAGTGGAAAAATATAATGATTTTTTCAGAATCATTTGATGAACTAAAGAAATTAGTAAAAGAATTAATAAATGAAACTAAAGAATTAAAAGATGAAGTAGGAATGTTAAAAATAGAAATTAGAGAAATGAAACAAAATATGAAACCAACAGATAAAAAAGTAGATAAAGATAGAATAAAATGAGAAATGACAAGAATAGGAAAGAAACATGTAGAAACAGAAGGATACTATGAACCAGGAAGTATGGATGATAGATTTAGAAAAGAAATATTACCAATAATCCTAGAACAAGAGAAAGAATTTGAAAAATATACAGAAGAAAGAGGAAAAAATAAAAAAGATGATGAATGAAGAAATAGATAATCTAATAGAAAACTTTGACCAATTAAGTATAGAAGAATTAAAAAATTATGAAATATTAATGAATACTGGTGGAGGACCAACACCAGCACCAGGAAGTACAAGTAATAATCCAAAATTAGAATTTCCTGAATTAGAAGGAGGATATGCACCAATGCCACGTAGACCTTATAGGCAGTACTATGACAGAATTATACCACAACATAGAATAGAAAAATATAAAGATCAATTTACCCCAAACTCAGACTACAATAAACCAATAAACCATGGAGGAGCAAAACTAGATTTAGATTGTAAAATAGATATTAAGAAAGCCTTGTTACAGTGGGCAGATGCAATGATATTATTCTTTTTATATAACCAAGACGATACATGGGAATCTACGGATAGAAGAATTGACTATTTAATAGCATCGTTTGAAGGAGATGTAAGAAATTGGTGGGAAGGAGTAACTGAAGATACTAAATTATTAATGAGAAGAAATATACAAACAGAAATGCAAAAAATCTCACAAGAGGGAATAAAAAAGTTAGTAGAATATATATCAGATGAATTCCTAGGAGAAAATTGGATAAACAATTCAGAAGAAGAAGCTAGAAGAGAAAAATTAAAAGCAAGATTAGGATTAATAAATATTATGATATGTGATATGTGCAAAATAAAAGAATATACATGTCAATTTAAAAATTTCTATTATACTCAATTTTATAGTAATGAAAATCAAGGACCATACTTAGAAATGTATTTTGCTAAATTACCAGGAACATGGAATATATATTTTAAAATAGAATATGAAATATATATAAAGGATAATCCTGTACCAGATACATTAGGAAGTAGAATAAAATTCCTATTTGAAAGATTAACAAGAATATGTAAAAATAGATAACTAATGAAAAAATCTGGAAAATTAACAAGAATTTGTTGCGAAGAAATAGAGAGACCTATTAATTGGGGATGTGGACCGGAAAGAAAATATAAAAGAAAATTCAAACAAAAAAAGTATAAAAAATATAAACAATTCAAAAAGAAATATCAAAAACCAAATAGGAGATATTATAAAAGAAAATATCAACCAAAAAGAAAAGAGTTTAAAAAAGATAAAAAACAATGCAAATGTTGGAATTGTGGAGAAATAGGACATATAAGCCCTGATTGTACTAAAAAGAAAGTTAGAATTTTACAACAAGAATATGAAGAAATAGAAAGTGATTTAGAAGAAATAATAGATATTAATAATTATGAAGGAGAAGAGGTTTACATATCAGAATCAGAATGAGTCACGAAATAGAAGAAGCTGAAACCATAGAAGAAAAACAAGAAATAGAAAATTCTGAAGGATATGGATTAAAAATAACATTTGATAATAATACATTTAGAAAAATTATCATTAGATTTAAAATTAGGAGAATGGAAAATATTTGATAAGATATTTAGAAGAGAAAGAGTAGCTATAAGTGAATATCATAAGATAGAAAAATCAATAGATATAAGAACAGCTTCAGGAAGTCATAAATTAGCATTACTAACAAAATCCACAGTTGACCAATTAATGACAAAAGTAAAAAGAAGATAAAAAGAAAAGATACAATACGTTTATCTAGCAGGAATACAATTAATATTCAAATCCCTATTTAAAGAAGGAATAGATTCACCAATAACATTAAGTTTACATGATGGAAGAATACTAAATACTAATGACAGTCATTTAGGAACTATAGAAGGAAATTTAGCATATAAAAAATTAATATTTACATGTTATCCAAAATATTGTGTATCAATAAAAGATAAAGATTTTAATGAAGTATTAGGATTACATTTTAAAATACATAGAAAAGATATTATGGAAGAAGGAAATCATATCATGACCATAGAATATAGAGCATTATATACATTTACTAACTCAAACTATGGAAACATTTATTCTAAAAAACCCTATATAGAAATTCACAAAGAATGTAAAGACATATTGAATATTGTAGAACCAAACAAACAACTAAACCTATTACCAGAAATATATGAATTAGAAATATCTAAAACAAAGCCAGATGTAACAGAAAAAATAGAAAATAATTCTTTAATAGAATTTAAAGATAGAAAATTAAAAAGAAAAAATAGTACATCTATAATACCAAGAAAGAACATAAATCGAGAAATAATGGTAAAAAGGAATATAGGAAGTATGCAAATATATGGAGAATATTATAATGGAATAGAATATATAAAAGGAAAAAATATTATAATTGATACAGGAGCAGCAAACTGCCATATATCAGGAAATAGAGATAAATGATTAATAAAAAGAAGGATAGAGCCTTATAAATATATCAATTTTGATGGAAAAACACATACTAGTGAATTAGAAGTAAAAATACCAATAGTTTTAGATGGAGAAGAAATGATAATACCATGTTATGTAGATAATAGTATGGGAGATCATTACCATATATTATTAGGAATGAGTTTTTTACAAGCATTAAATCATTATAATATTAATAAAGAAGGAATCTATATAACACATAATAATAAGACATTATTTTGTCCAAAAGAATGAATAATGTAATAACATTTTCATTAGCAGTATATATACAAATTACCATTGTAGAAACTAATATAACAACATGTGCTTTAATAGATACAGGAAGTGATATAACTATTATCAAGACATTTTTGTTAAAAAACTGGAACAATGATAATACTATAAAAATAACAGGTGTCACAGGAATATCGACACCCATTACTAAAAATAAAGAAAAGGTAGAAATCCTATTAGGAAGTAAACAAATAACTATAAACAAAGTATATGCATACGATGTATTAGAATGTGATATATTATTAGGAAATGATTTTGTTCAACAATTCCAATATTACCAACAAAATAACTATATGATTATGTTAAAAACACCATGTGGACATCTACTAAAAATTTCAAGAGAATTTAAACCATACAGAGTTCAGCCAGCCCAGCATGGTGAAAGGACAATAAAAATACCAATATAAACAACTATTAAAATACAAAAAATACAAACACCAGAAAAATCAGAATTAATAGAAGAAATAATAAAAAAGATAGGAAATGTCTATAATGAAAATCCATTAGCTTATTGGAAACCTGAACATTCAAGGGCAAAAATAGAATTAACAGAAAATGTAATAATAAGAGTAAAACCAATGATGTATACTATACAAGATACTCAAGAATTTAGAAAACAAATTGAAGAATTAAAAAATATGAAATTAATCAGAGCTAGCATTGGACCACATAGTAGTCCAGCCTTTATGGTAATGAAACACTCCAAACAAGTACGAGGAAAATCAAGAATGGTAATAAATTATAAAGAATTAAATAAATATACAAAATTTGATGGATATTTCTTGCCAAATAAAGATGTTTTAATAAACCTTGCAAAAGGAAAAGAATATTATTCAAAATTTGATTGTAAGTCAGGATTTTGGCAAATCAAAATGGAAGAAGAATCAATACCATATACGGCATTTAGTACGCCTCAAGATAAATACGAATGGATAGTTATGCCATTTGGATTAAAAAATGCACCTCAAATATTTCAAATAAGAATGGATAATATTTTTAGAAAATATAATGATTTCTTATTAGTATACGTTGATGATATACTAATATGTTCAGAAAATAAAAATAATCATAAAAATCATATTATAAAATTCCTAAAAGAATGTCAAAAAGAAGGAACAGTTTTATCTGAAAAGAAAGCTATTATAGAAAAACCTGAGATAGAATTTCTTGGATTAATTATAGATAAAAATGGAATAAAATTACAGTCTCATATATCTAAAAAGATAGAAAGTTTTCCTGATAAATTAGAATCTAAGGAACAAATACAAAAATTCTTAGGATGTTTAAATTATGCAGAAGGATTTATTGAAAATCTTTCAAAGAAGAGACATAAAATACAAATTTTACTTAGAAAAACTAATACTAAAGGATGGAACGAAGAACATACAGAAATAGTTAGACTACTTAAAGAAGAATGCAAAAATTTACCAAAATTAAGATTACCAAATGAAAAGGATAATTTGATAGTTAATATTGATGCCTCAGATAAATATTGGGCAGCAATATTAAAAACAGATTTAAATGAAATATGTAGATATTCAAGTGGAACTTTTAATCAAGCAGAAATAAATTATACTACTCATGAAAAAGAATTATTAGCAATTATTAGAGGAATAAAGAAATTTTCATTATTTTTATTATCTAAAAAATTTATGTTGAAACTGACAATTCTCAAGTTGCAGGACTTGTTAGAAATAAATTACCAATGGAACCCCAATATAGAAGGTTACATAGATGGCAAGCATATTTATCATTCTATAATTTTGATATTATTCATATTAAATGTACAAATAATTATCTTGCTGATTTTTTAAGCAGGAACATTGAATTTGGAGATGGATAATATTAAACAGATGATATCAGAAATGAAATCTGCGGCAGCCTATGCCAAAGAAGAAGCAGATGATATAAAAATTGGAATGGAGACATTAGCTGAGCTCTTAAGTCATAATATTAAATTATTACTTGAGATCAGTGAATCCCATGCCAAGGTTACAAACGAGATGAAAGACAAAATTGATGCTCTTGAAGCACAATTAATGTCTACTGATACAAATAATAAAAGGATTGATGTCTTGGCACAATCCTATGATACCAAACAGGGATACCAACAGGTACCAAGGAGTGATCCACAATGCGAAAGCAATAGTGGACCCAGCACTATCAAAAGAGATACACAAAGTCCTAGAAAGTTGACCATAAAATCCAATGATGAACATACAAGGGTTATTAGAATCAGAACCGATGAAGATGATGATACCCCTTTATCAGCAAAAGAAGAAGAATATAGATCTTTTGCCAAAATTGTTTATGAATTACAAGAAAATGACTCATATTTCATATTTTCAGGAGATCATGTTTATCCAAGGTTACTAATTACCAATGATGCAGACCCTGTCATGGTCAAAATGGCAGCAGACTATGGATTTTTAGATCTTATCTACCCCGGAAAAGATCTAAAAGAAATTGAAAGATTCGATGAAATTTTTAAATCTGAAGTATCCAAATTTGCCAAAGGAAGGTCCATATACATAAAATTTTATTCAATCAGTCCAGAAATTGATGGAATGATATTTTATCCTGCTGAACATATTATAACAATCGGATATGTTAGTAGAGAGTTTCAGATTGATGTCGGTCACAATAAAAAACCATTACCAAAAATCACCAGATCATGGATAAAATCCCGAAGAGTTTTAGGGATGAAAGTCTTATATACAATGGCAAAAAGCTTGTATGACAAAAAAAATTCAAATGCTTGTGTCAATATGAAGGATGGACTCTTCTCACCAACAATGGAGGAGAAAAATCAACAATTCTGAAAGAATACATTGAGAAATTTGATACACATCAAATCAATGGACCTATCACAACCATACAAGAGGCATGCAGAATAAGAGAATGCCCCACTTGTCGACAGAATCAAAGATAAGAAGACAAAAATGATAAACACATGGAGGAAAGGTGTCCAAGCTGCTACAGGAGAATTTTTCCAGCTGTATGTAAAAACAAGATCTGAAGGACAATTAGAGAAGGACTGTGTCCTTTATCAAAGAAAATGTAACAAAACAACAAGATGGAGGGGCCATGAGGCTCTTGATAAAAAGCACGAGACAATAAAATATTATTAGTATGATGTAAGCAATGATGTAATTTATCTTCAGATTTGTGTATAAATAGAGGCCTTTGGGCTAATGAAAGAGGCAGAGTTGGTTGAGCACTCAAACTGTGAGATAGCCAAACAATCTTCTGTCTTCTATTGTAATCATATTTCAGCCTTTAGATATTAATAAAATTCCAAGATATTTCATATCCAAATTATCTTCAAAAAATATCATGAGTTTCTAAACACCTCATCCCATAGATTCTTGAAAGATTGAAGAAAAATTCCTTTCTTACTTTAACAGAAAGAGAGTTTTCTTTAGTTAATATCTATAATCCGAATTCAAAGGACTGACACAGTGAAGGTGGAAAGCTGGAATAACAATTATCCCATAGAGGCAGGAGGCCATTGAAGGGAGCCATTTGCAGATCCAGAACCTGAAGGTTACTCGGTTCTAAGAATAAAGATTTGAGATCAAAACTAAGGTAAAACTATTATTTTTGTTAAATTTAGAAAGATATTTTCTGAAATCTTAAAGAATCGTTGGGATTACTTATCTGAATATTTGCATGGCTAAATTATCTAAATGTTTGTATTTATTAGCATTGTTTATCATAATAAGATTTATATAACATGCCAGGATATACAATTGAAGGACTAGATAACTTATTAGAAATTTTATTAGGAAAAATAAATAATATCATCTCTCAAATGGAAAGAATAGATCAATCATCGTCTGAAGAATATTATATACTTGGAGAAAATTTTGATAGATATATGAAAGATTATGTCAATCTATTAGATCAAAGAATGAATTTATATGCTAGAATCCAAGATAGAAATAATATAGGACAAAATTGAAAAACTATATCCTGCAATATAAAAACACATTTCATTAAGGGTAAAATAGTATTTTTAACAATTAAGACCATTGTGAAAAATAGCAATAGTAAACCGGCCATTTAAAAAATTACCCCTCCATCCAATAGCCTATAACAATACCTGAAATTTTCTTTATTCCACACACGATTTTCCTTCTGTTTCCGCATTTATTGTTTTTAGTTTTCTATCTTTCAATATTTTCTGAGTCTTTGTCCAAAGTTTTAGTGGTCGTGTTTAGATACAATTTTATTAATCAACTACTGGAGACAAACGCTTAACCTCAAGCACGACGATGAGGGGACAAATCCATTTTAAGGATACTATTTTTACATAGATCTCGATTATTGTTCCATTATCAAATTTATTCATCAATTCTTGCTACTTCGCATATATTCATTTTTGTTGTTGTTCTTGAATGTATGTTATATTCTAATTTTTTACTAACATTCATTCTCTTCCACGCTGTTGATTTTTTTGGGGATGAAGCTAGTTCCGACTTAAGAGTGAAACATCTTGTTCCCAAGAAGAATGATGGGGATGAAGCTTGACTGGAATATTCGAAGGAAAAGGACCAGCATGAACCTTCTATGGTGCACTAGCTGGGCCTGATCGGCCCCCACCTTTTAATTGTTGCCAGACTTTAATTAATTTAATTAAGCATTTTAATTTTAGGATAGTCATGTCTATTAGCGTGGAATAGGGTTCTAAATTTTTAATACGAGTAATGCTATCATCATTACAAATGTTAAACTAGTTTAGATGACAATTATATGATATATTCATTTAAATGTAAAGTCACATAACTCATTTAAATAAACCTATAAACTGTAGCCATCTAGATAGGTGCTCTAGCACCACTAGTCTTAGATATCATTATTCTTTTAATGTTTATACTTTGTTATTTTAAAATTGAACTCTAATTGATTTTAATAAACAAAAAGAAATCTAGAGCTTTTTCTCTTCCAAAACTTTGTCTTGATTGTTAATTAGAGAGTTATTGATCGATTTTCTCTGCCCCACTAAGGAAATGAAATCCTTGCTAAAGCATATTTTAATAAAATGAGTTTTATCGATCAAGTGTCATGAGCTATATTATCGAATTATTTATGGGTAATACTTAACAAGGTGAATTATTATCATTTTTTATTTTGGTCCAAAGCAGAGAATGAATAATTTGGAAAAGAGAACGGAAAACAAGTAACTCAATATTCTTTAGTCTTACTCTATTTTCGACTTCAACAACTTTTAACTAATACAACAATTGTTGGAACATGTGGCTCATTGCTCAAATAAAAACAACTGGTATCAGAGCCTAGATTTACGATGTATGAGATTTTTTTTGTGAAGTTTGATGTGCTCAAGTTCGACAGAAATGGAAATTTTGGATTGTGATAGATGAGGGTAAAAGATTTGTTAATGCAGCAAGGCATGGTGAAGGTGTTATACAAAAAGAAGTCGACAGGCATGGATGATGCAGATTGGGAGAAACATGAAGCGAAGACTGTGGCAACCATAAGACTTTGTCTGGCTGATGACATGGCGTGTCACGGATGAGGAATCTCCGGCTGAAATTTGGTTGAAACTGGAGAGTCAATATATGTCCAAGTCATTGGCGAACAAGCTTTATCTGAAGCAGAAATTGTATGGCTTTAAGATGACCGAGGGCTCTAATATGAGCCAACATATCAAACGTGTTCAATCATATTATTAGTGATCTGAAATGAGTTGATGTGAATTTCAACGATGAAGACAAGGCATTGATGTTATTGAGTTCCCTACCTGCTTCTGCTACGTACAAAAGTTTGGTTACAACTCTGATGTGGAAAAAAAAAATATTGGAGTTGGAAGAGGTCATAGGTGCCATGTTTGGTTTTCATCGGAGGAAGAAAGACAAAAGTTCTCATGGTGAAAATCTTTTGGTCAAGGATAATCATGAACGTGGGGGAGAAACAAGTTTTAGAGTGGATCGAGTGATAATAAATTTCGATCTAAATCTAGAAAAAAGGACATACAGTGCTATAATTGCGAAAAAATGGGACACATGAAGCAAAAATGTCTAGAGAGGAAGAATGGAAACGATGAAAACAAAGAGAGCCCATCAAAGTCTCCAAATATAGTGGAAGAAGACTTAGAGGGTGTTTGGTATTGATTTTAAAAATCAATTCTCATTTTTAACCACACATTCTTCAATAAAATAATATTTTCCATTACATCAATAACTTTTCCTCATTTTTCAACCACACATTTTCCATCATATCACTATTCAAAAATCAATTCTTACCCCAAAAATTAATACCAAACATCCTCTTAGATAGTGGGGACGGAGATATACTTTCTATTTCATCTGGTTCAAATCATCTCATAGATTCTTGGATTTTGGATTTAACGTGCTCCTATCACATGACACTAATAAAGATGGGTTTGACACCTACAAGTTAGTAAATTCTAGTTTTGTTTAGATGGAGAACGATACATCTTGCAGAATTGTTAGAATAGGGAAAATCAGAATTACAATGTTTGATGGCGTTGTTAGAACATTGTGTGATGTTAAATATGTACCAAATTTGAGGAAGAATCTAATTTCATTAGGCACTTTAGACTCAAACGAGTGCTCTTATAAGTCTGAAAGTAGAATAATGAAGGTAAGTAGATGTGTTATGACAATGATGAAAGGGCAAAAATAGGCAGGAAATATTTACAAGCTGTTGGGAACTACAATTATAGGTGGAGCAGTTGTTGTGGAGCTTGAGTCAGAAACTACTAGGGATGGCAAAAAGGTCGAGTAGTTCCTCAGTTTCGCTCGTCGACCTCGTGGACGACTCATGGGCTCGTAAAAAATGTGAAAACAAGTCAAAACAATTTAAAAATTTTAAATTAAAAAGAAAGAAAAATTGAGCTCATGGGCTCGGCTTGTGAGCTCATGAGCTGAGTCGAGCTCAGCCCTTTAGCACTAGCCGAGCCCTAGCTAGGCTCGTGCTTGAACGAGCTCGAGCTCGTGGATAGATTGGTCGAGTCGGCTCGGCTCCACCAATTGTTAACGCTAGTGGGCTCGGCTTATGCCTGAATGAGCTTGAGCTTGAGCTTGGCTAGTCACTTTAACGAGCCGAGTTCATGGATAGAACGGCTCGACCCATTTCCACCCCTAGAAACTAGCATATGCAATTGGGTCATATGCGTGAGAGTGGTATAGTGGAACTTCATAAGAGAAATCTTTTAAAAGGTGTCAAAACATGCAAACTTGATTTCTGTAATTATTGTGTTTTTGGGAAACAACATAAGGTACATTTTAAGACAACCACACACAAGATAGAAGAGATTCCTGACTATGTTCATATAGATGTTTGGGGCCAGCAATGGTAGCATCATGAGGAGGACATATGTATTTCGTCAGTTTTACTGATGATTATTTGAGAAAGGTTTTGTAAACTTCATGAGCACAAGTCAGAAACGTTTGGCAAGTTCATGTTGAAAACACCACAGCAAAACGATGTAGCGAAAAGGATGAACATTACAATAGCAAAAAGAGCAAGGTATCTCAAGTTGAATGCAAGGCGGGCAGATATTGATTAATAGGTCACTTAGAGCACCAATAGATGGGAAGGTAGTAAATGAGGTATGGACAGGCAGTGTAGTAGACTACTCTGTTTTGAGAGTGTTTGGATGTCTAGCCTACATGCATGTTTTTAGTGAGGAGAGATGTAAGCTTGATGCGAAGTCTAGACGGTGTATCTTTCTAGGGTATCAGAAAAGGGTGAAAGGGATCAAGTGCTGGGATCCAAAGGTAAACAAAGTGGTAATCAATAGAGATGTGATATTTGAAGAAAAATTCATGTTATAGCGTACTCAATGAGAAGAGAAACACGTGTCAGAAAATTGTAGCAGGAATGATCATGTGGTGTAGGTGGAGCTGAAGACACATCTTATAAAGGATAATATGCAGAATGCTCAAAAGATCAAGAACGTCACAGTATAGCTACAAACAGACCCAGATGCATCATCAGATCACCCATTAGGTATGGTTTTGAAGATTTGGTTTTTTATGCACTTATTATCAGTAGTGGGAATCCCACTACATTTTAGGTGGCTTTGGTCAGTCAAGAGAAGAATAGATGGATGGGTGCTATGGTGGAGGAAAATGAGTCTCTGTATAAGAGTCAGACTTGGGAATTGATGGAACTTCTAGAAGGGAAGAGGGACAAACGACGTATATGGTGTATAAGATGAAGCGGTATCCAAAAAGGAAGAGGAAAAGTTCAAAGCTCACATAGTAGCAAAGGGTTACAGAGGAAATTGATTGACTGGATGAAGTTTTCTCTCCTGTGGTTAGACTTATTTCCATCAAGGCAATGTTGGCTTTAGTAGCACATTTGAACATGCAGTTGGAGCAGATGGATGCAAAGACAACTTTTCTTCATGGAGATCTAGAAGAGCAGATTTGCATGGAGCATCTAGAAGAGTTCAGCCAACTTGGATATGAGCACTTGATCGGTAAATTGAGGAGATCACTTTATGGGTTGAACCAATCTCCACGACAGTGGTAATTTGACTCCCACATGATTGAGATTGACTACAATAAATGTGAATATGATTGATGTGTTTATGTAAAGAGCTTTGACAATGGTTCTATTTTTCTGTTACTTTATGTGGACAATATGTTGATTGATGCAATGAGTATGAGTGAGGTCAACAAGTTGAAGACTTCGTTAGAAGAGAATTTGATATGAAGGATGTGTGTGCAGCAAAAAAAATCTTAGGATGGAGATTCATAGCGACAGAGATTCTAGGAAATTATGGTTTTCTCAACGCAGTTATGTTGGGAAGGTGTTAGAGAGGTTCAATATGGGTAATGCAAAACCAGTTGAGTACATCTTTAGCAAACCATTTTTGATTGTCTACAGCTCAGTACCCAAAGACAGATATACAAATTGAAGATATGACAAATGTTCCATATGCTAGTAAAGCAGGGTATCTGATGTATGCCGTGGTTTGTACACGATCGAATTTAGCACAAGCTATTAGTGTCGTGATCAAGTTTTTGGCAAGTCCATGGCGACAACAATGGTATACAGTCAAGTGGATTTTTAGTTACTTGAGGGGTACTATAAACTATGGTATCATATTTAGCAGGCAACAAAATGACCATTCAATTGTAAGATATGTGAATTCAGATTATGCTGGAGATTTAGATAACAGGAGATCGACTACATGTTATGTATTCACTCTGGCATGTGGACCCATTTGTTGGAGGTCTATGATTCAGTCCCTGGTTACACTATCTACAACTGAGGCAGAGTATATGGCAGTGACTGAGGCTGCCAAGGAAGCTTTGTGGCTTACACGAATGGTAAAGGAGCTGGATGTTCAATAAAGTGGAGTTTAGTTGAAATGTAACAGTTAGAGTGCCACTTATTTGGCAAAGAACCAAGTCTATCATGTGAGGACCTAGCATATAGACGTGAGGTTTTGCAAGATCTGGGAATTGGTTTCTTCTGGTGAACTATTACTTGAAACGTTCATATTTCTGAGAAGCTGATATGTTGACAAAACATGTTGTCATAGACAAGTTCAAGCAACTTGATTAACATCTCTAGGTGTTAGAGAGGTGGCGTCCCAACCTATTGGTCCCAGATGGTGTTTTTCTAGGTATATATTTCATTGTATTTCCTAAGTAGATATTTGACAATGTGAAGATTGTTGTAATATGTGGCTCATATATAATGAAACACGTGTTTACTGGAATAAATAGACCATACAGAGGTATTTTTGGATTTTTTTTTCTTTAATCTTGTACGGACTCTAAAGTCTTGTATGGGCTAGGGATAGGGCTAGGGCTATGGGTAGGGTTAGTATATAGGATTAATCTATTTGTACACCTTATGGTGTACCAAATAGATTACATCCCTCTCACATGGAGAGGGACCCACAAATATTTTATTATGTGTGGGCCCTCCTTTATGTGAGGGGAGTGTAAGGCTGTGTGTACATCATTATGTACACACAGCATTGTCCTAGTATATATGACAACTTACAAAAATACACTTAAAAAATTAAGGATATTTTGAAAAATCATATAAAAAGTTTTTTTGAAAGTAAAAAATACTGTGTAATATTAAAAAGTGACACAATGTCACTTTTCTATAAAAAAATTTATCACTTTTTAATTAAAAAAAAAAGTAACACAGTGTAACTTTTTATTTTTTAAAAAAAGACATACAATATCACTTTTATTAAAAAGTTGTGTTTGTCATTAAAAAAAGTGATAGAAATCAAGAAGATGATTGAAAAAAGTTTCAAACACTAAAAAAATGACAAAAATACTAAAAAAACTGACAAAATTTTAAAAAGTGACATTCAAAAAAAAGTGATATAAAAAAAAGTTACACGTATTAAAAAAATTTAAAAGAATACAAAAATGACAAAATTCAAAAAAATGTGACAAACGAAAAAAAGTGACAAACACTCAAAAAGTGACAAAATTAAAAAAAGAGTGACAAACACATAAAAAAGTGACAAAAATTCAAAAAAAAAGGTGACACACACTCCGTCAATCACCCCTATAACGTCACTTTCAGCTTCTCAACTTCTAATCAAGCCAATTAGCCATCTCAAGTCCCACCACCACAACCTCCGCCAAATCTAGTAGTAATTCCATCCCAGCCACCATCACTTCCACCAGAAACTTGTGACCACCAATAATCTACCTTAAACGTTTACCTATCGAAACTGCTCATCATGGCAAGTATGGAAAACTACTAACACTTAAAAGGACCACCATATCAATCTCTACGTGAAAGAATTAAAGGAATGATCCCAAACACCACAAATTCTTGTCGCAATTGACAACATTGTGGTCTGTGTAGATAGCCATGTTCTGTCGATAGGTGTTGATCCAATGGTGTGGAAAGAAATAAAAATTGAAAAAGAGAGCAATTTAATGCAAAAGTTTTCCCGAAATGAAATGTCATTAATCAATGGAAGAATTTTTGCTTAAAATGGAAGAGAAATTTAACTATGCCATTAATTCTTATGACTTGAGAGCATATCATTTACCATACCATTTACAAATTAATATCAAGACAGAACATGACATATGGATGTTTGATTGTCATGATGTCAACAATCTAATGCACCCAATTGTCACCATAAATTGGCTTCATGACTGCTGGAAAGAAAAATGTGTAGTTCCTCAAGAATTATACCAAATTCTTCATTTATTTAGGTTGACGTTATCCATTATCGAAATGATAAGCTTATGAGAAGTTTGTTATATAAAATGGTGGCAACTATTCTGCTGAATTGACCAAGACATGCATAGCTTGGATATGTTCTGCTCCTCATGGTATCCAATAATATATGCAAAAGTGTTGTCTCTCGGGGCATACTGGTGCAAAAGACAGGAGTGAGGTAGTCTCAGCTGAGTTAGCATCTGCAGCATAAGAGTTCGATTCTTGCATCTTACAAGGTATAGAATTTGACTCTTTGTGGGCACTAGTATGACAACTCTTATACCCTGATCTGCTGAGGCACATCCCACAATTTACCTCCTCCACAATACTCTAGGAGGGAGGCGGGGCGGACCCGGGGTTGAACCTTTATATATGCAAAAGTGTTGTAGCCTTTAAAAATTATACGATGAAAAATTTTGGTGTTCGGGATTGCCGAAAATGGTATCTACTATTCACATAAAATCAATCAGATTAAGGTATCTACCATTCACATAAAACTGAAAATAGAATAAATAGTCAGATTCAAGTACCTTAATCATTCTTTAACACAGAATAATTAAATACAAAACTGAAAATTTTATCTACTATTCACATAACACTAGTCAAATTAAGATGGGTATCTATCATTCACATAAAACTGGTCACATAAAACTAAAAATGGAATAAACAATCATATTCTTCTCAAAACCAACAAATATTACAACATAAAATCGAATAAAAATCATAGAAAAGTTTAAATGGTGAAAAATCTTAGCTACCTTTGGTTCATAAATTTTTGAAGAAATTTTTATCTTCTTCTCCGAAGATCCTTCTTCAATAACCATTTTCTTCTTCAACCCCTTAAATTCACTCTCTCTAGCCATTTATTTAGGTCAAGTGATGGTTTGTAGAAGCCAAAGCCGAAGCCGAAGCCGAAGCCGAAGCCGAAGCCGAAGCCGAAGTCAGAGTCGGGGCGGATTTTTAGAAGCCGGAGTCGGAGTGAGGTGAGGTTTCTACAATTTTGGGCTTTTAGGGGTTCGGTGTTACAGAGGTCCTCGGAGAGGAGACGGAGGAAGATGGCAAAGATGGTGGAGTAGCGAAGATGGCAAAAAAGGCAAAGACAGAGGTTCCTCTTTGGTTCTGGAATTAGGTTGAGAGACGTGAGAGAAGAGGTTTCCATGGAGGGTGTTGAGGTTTGGGGATTTTAGTTATGATGTATTAATTATGGTTTATGTGAAGTTTTAATTTATTTAATGCATTAATCTTATTATTATTTTTTTTTTTTCAGAGTATTGAGCCTAATTTTTCCTACTATATAGATGATCAAGCCCTATTATTCGTATATAATAAAAGATCATAGCCGTTTCCCTCTATTAGATTTAGGCACATCATCGAACCATATAAATTTGTATTCTTATTTCTTTGTCAATTTCATAGTCTTCATCATTATTATTGTTTTTCATATCACAACAATCATGAAACCAATAAAAATTGCATCTTCTTGCTTATCCAGTTTTCTACTTTGAGAAAGTTATGATTCAAGGCTAATAAATATGTCCATATACACATGGGTCTTTATTATATATATATATAAAAGTATTTTTTATTATATATATATATTAAAGTCTTTTTTAATGAATTCCGTGAAAGTTGAAGAAAGGTCTAATTTCTAAAGTTGACCCTAATATAAAAAGGGGAATTTGCTTAAAAGCCTAATCAACCATAATCTTTGGTAAAATAGTCCTATGAATATTTTTTGTTCAAGTGGTCTTGACAATGTATTAAAAGTATTAAATACCCATAAATTAAAATGACTAACATGTCCAATTTGGAGACAATATTTACTAAATCCCCAAATAGAAATCCCTAAATCCCCTTTATTCTAACGTCTCCAACCGACCCAATTTTCGAAACTCACATTGAAATCCAACTTTCTTATTCTTCTTCACATGCATTATTCTTACTTACAATTAATTATTACATTTTGCAGTTTCTTTTATGTGAACCAGAGGCTACCCAAATAATGCAATTTTTGGAAATGGATTAGCAAGAATTGATTTCAAACAGTTGAAGGTATGTTTTATAAATTGAAAATTATCGATTTTTTGTTATTTTCTAGTTGTATAATATGAAAAAAAATCAATTGAGCAAGCAAAATTTACTGTGAAATATAAAAATGGAATGATTCTATTTTCCTGTATATGGGTGCCATTTTTTTGTAGTTGGGTACCGTTGCAAGATGAGAATGGTGGTATTGATATAGTTTCTTGTAAATTAATCACTCTTCCATTCTTTTATAGCATTTTATTAATTTAAACCAACTAAAATGGCACATGCACATTTTAAACTACATAATGTCGTTTTTCTGCTTAAAATTTGTTATGTAACAATATGGGTTGCCTTCTGTTTGTTACTGAAACAGTATTTTATAGTATTCATTTTTGATAATTAATTGAGTAATATATTACATCTTTTTTTGTTGAATTGTAGATATGGACTATAGTGCAATGATTGTCATTTGTTATTTGTTATTTTGTTGAATTTCAAAAGAGTGATCAAGGTTGATGAATTTGGAAATGGACACGGAATGATCAAGACACTGCAACAAAATTTTTGTATCAAAAACTATTTGACAAAGTGACCATAATCGCCTAACCTGTAAAAATGCTCTACACTAGTGGACAGATCATGAGACTTGTTTTTGTCGAACTTCATCTTGAAATTGTGGATAAATTATCATAGTTTTTTATACATTTTGATGATTTTGATAAATTGTTATGGATGAATGTAAATTGTAGATATTTTGATAAGATTTTTAGTAACTATTACAGCAGCACTTTGTTCAGACCAAAATGACATCAGGTCGTTTTAAACGTATGACTGACGTTTCTACTCATTTAGTATTCATTTCTATTCATTCACATTTGTTATGGATGGACGAATATTAATTGTTAAATTTAATCTTCAAATTGTGATGTTTTTGATAAATTCTAGTAGTTATTTTGATTAAGTTTTTGGTAACCATGACAGCAACACTGATTGTTCAGACCAAAATACCGCATGTGTAGTCATTTTAAATGTATGATATCCAAAATACCGCACGTGTAGTCGTTCAATGTGTACAAGTCATGTATGATGTTTTCAAGCATGTTTTACTAGTTTCGGAGTGAAATCGATACTCTTTGACCCAAAACGGCATGTACTCATTTTAAACGTTTGACTCTCATTCTACTCATTTTGTATTCATTTCGGTTCATTCACGCCCGTAGCCAAGTAAAAGTTTAGGGATGAAAGTTTTAACCACATTTTGACATTGCGATCGTCACGTTTGTTCAAACTATAGTGAGTCACTCCATAATCCGGTATGAAACTACACTTCACGTGACAACAAGGAAAAATGTAAGTGGCAAGTGTGGTTTAAATGAGAGCAAGTGTAGTCGTTCAATGTGTACGAGTTATGTATGATGTTTCCAAGCATGTTTAACTAGTTTCGGACAGAAATCGATATCCCGTAACCCAAAATGGCATTGCTCGTTTTAAAGTATGACTGTCGTTTCTACTCATTTTGTGTTCGTTTCGGTTAATTCACACCCGTGGCCACATGAAAGTTAAGGATGATAGTTTTAACCACATTTTGACGTTGCGATTGACACATTTGTTCAAACTATAGTGAGTTACTCCATAATCCGGTAAGAAATTACATTATATTTTACAACAAAAAAAACGTAAGTAGCAAATATGGTATCCAAAACATAACCCGTTAGTCATTCAATGAGTACGAGTCATTTATAGTGTTTCAAAGCATGTTTTAATAGTTTCGGAGTGAAATTGATGACCCATGACCCAAAACGACATGTGTTATTTTAAACGTATGGCTGACGTACGTTTCTACTCATTTAGTGTTCATTTCGATTCAATCATGTCCGTAACTACGTGAAAGTTTAGGAATGAAATATTCCACTACATTTCGACGTTGCGGTCAATACATTTGTTCAAAGTATAGTAGTCACATCATACATTCGATTGGAAACTACACTACATTTGACAACAAAGGAAAATGTAAGTTGCAAGTTTGGTAATCAAAATATAGCACGTATAGTCGTTCAATGTGTGTGAGTCATGTATGATGTTTCAAAGCATGTTTCACTAGTTTTGGAGTTAAATCGATACCCCGTGACCCAAATCGGCATTTGATCGTTTTAAATAGATGATTGTCGTTTAGGGTTTATGTTTTAGGGTATAGAGTTTACAAAACAGAAAAACGTGTAATTGTTCAGCATGTACAAGTCTTGTATGATGTTCGACACACTATTTTACTAGTTTTGGAGTGAAATCGAGACTCTTTGACCTAAAACGACATGTTGTCATTGTACACGTAGGGGTTCCATTTAGGGGGTAGAGTATACAAAAACAGAGCACATGTAAATGTACAAGTGAAATGGAGACCACGTTATCCAAAATAACATGTTATCATTTTACAAGTATGACTACCGTTTAGGGTATACAAAACATAGCATGTCTCCCATTAAAATCGACTTATAACCTAAAATGGCACACGACCGTTTTAATCGTATGACTGCAATTTTTTCTAATTTAGTGTTTAGTTCGCATCATTTTTGCTCATTTAGCCTGGAAAATTCATCTATGATATTCTAATATTTGTTTCTCAGTGAAATCGGGGCCTCGTGACTCAAAACGGCATATTGTCATTTTAAACGTATAACTGTCGTTTTCCAGTTTAGGTAAATTTACGTAGTTAATAATACAATTTATTTTTTCATCGCATAAATATACAAGTTGTCATAGAAACTGCAACTCCGTTTAAACCATGACTGCTTCAATGTTTGAATAAAATATTCATACAATAGAAAATATAGCAAATTTTCATAACACTAGTCAGCATCCATACACCTGTTTCGTAATCAATCATAAAAATCAATACTAACTAGACAAAATCAGCATCTATGCACTTGTTTTCCAACTAAATCATACAAGACACTCCCTTCTAGACAAAATTAGTATCTAAATTCTATATCATCCGGCCGCATAAAATTAAAAAAATACAAATAAAACAATTGTGGATCGAAATGCATAGCAAAAATTTCAGCAGCTAGTTTCTTCCCGCAACATTCAATTGTATCATCATATATAAGTTTCACGTTTAATCCGGCAGACAAAAGTTCTCTACACAATCAGCAAAATTCAAAATCATAAAAAAGACATTTAGTTAAATAACACAAAATAATGTCAAATTGCTAATACTTCAATGATATCACAAAATATCTATTTAATTACACTAACATTGCAATTAACATGACATTTGAATATTTTCAGCAAGTAGATACTTAAATATCTAATTTTCGATAGCACTTTTTATTAAATTGCCATCTTTGCTCTCAATTATCAGCTCAACACTAATTAGAATCCCAAAAAAAAAAAATCATAAGTTGTTGAGAAAATATTTTTTTTTTAGTCAAGAAGCAAAAGCCCCTCAAACAATAAGTGGAACATAACAAGAAGACAATTGTGGTATTTCATTTTCTGGGAAAAAACAAAAATTTGCTTGTTGCAATTTGCTACAATTTCATCACGTAATTTTTTCATAGGAGCAAGTCTAGGTTTCGTAAAAATGCATAATTGTTTGCAACCTCAAACATGAGTAAGTCATATTTACAACAAAAGCAAACATAAAATGAATTACATAAAAATACAATTGGTAGCACATGAAACCCCCAATTCTTAAAACAAAGGCACAAGCAATTGCAATAAACTCTCAACTTAAAAATGAATTCCCTTACTGTATCACTTAATTAGCAGTTATCAGTTTTCTCTTAATGAATATTGTCATTTTAAACGTATAACTGTCGTTTTTCAAATTGGGTGAATTTGCATAGTTAATAATACAATTTGTTCTAATAGGTGTTTACTATCTATAGATTTCAAGTAGGAAGTCATCTCTGAAATCCATGCCTGTTGAAAAATTCATTATTGAAAAGTTTGGTATGGATGTTTAGATAGCACTACACAATATTAAACCAGAAAAACTATACCATCTAGGACAGTTTAAGTCAAGAAATGTGTTGAGTAACTCCCAATATATCGATGGTATGCTCAGTCGGGGTAATGCTAGTTGCTTAGATTTTCCCTTTGCCAAGTTAAGTGCGATTACTCGACAAGGTGAGATACTAGGAACTACGGTAATCTAAATGCACATTTAAGTTACCTTTAAGATTATGAAACTTCTTATTGATTAATTTGGATAGTTTTTTGAAAGTACTTTCTCGAAGAGCTTTGAAGATGAAGTTATCTTATTGTGGCTTCCTCTTAAACTCTTATATAAGAAGCAAAAGCAGAAACTCTATTAAACTGACCCCCATACAACTACATTATCATAACCTTACTTCAATCTCTAATACTACATTTGACATCTCCCTGACTTAAATAGGATTTTTTGAAGAATGACTTATTAAATTATTGGTTAAAAAAGGCAGGTCATGAAATTACAGTGACAAATCGCATTTAGAACTCAAGAAATTAGATTATTGCAAACATGTATGGTCTTTCCCGAGGCATCTGTGGTGCACCTTGACTCATTCATAAGCTCTCAAGCCATTGCTGTAGGGTCATCATTGTACGCAATTCTCGTGATGTTGTTATGTCTTGTGAGCATAGCCTAGTATTAATGAAGATTAATATATATATATATATATATATATATATATATATATATATATGTGTGTGTGTGTGTGTGTGTGTATATCCTTCAAGCAAGAATCCTTAAATATTTCAATTAATTAAACTAAGAGCTTGTTCGAGTGTGCTTAAAAGCATGTTTTTTGGCAGCGTATAAAGTGATGATGTATCAAAAAAAGTGTTTGGCTCTAAGCAATTTTTTTCTTAATAAATTTAGAGTCGATTACATAAACAATTTTAAACGAGTCTCTTTGACTCTACTACTAGATCTTTGACCACTATCACACCATGTTAGTTTTGTTTACCCCTCAGATGCATATGAAACAGAAAACGGCATGGTGACATTTTCAGAATTACATAAACGGCAGGGTGCCATTTTTAGAATTGGATAAACTCCAGAGTGCCATTTTCAGAACTAGATGAACTGTAGGATGCCATACAGGAAAATTTAGCGATTAACATATCAGATATCACAAACTCAACCAAGAAAATGCATTTACTTCAAGAAATTGACACAATCTCTCGCCTTCCATATTTACATAATTCACCACAAAATCCCCCTTAATTTCATCTTCTTTTGCTAATTACAGGGCCATAATACGAGAAACATGAATGTTAAATAAAAAAACTAAAAATCCATTCTATCAATATAGTTCTTGCTGGCACAAATTTTTCTAAAAAAAATTGCATCAAATCGTAGTAAAAATGAAAATTTGAGGAAACATTCATACCTGAGGATAATCCACTATAAAATTGATTCTTAGAAGTGGTTGTTCACATATGGGTGCCCTTTCGCAAGTTTCGGTTCCATATATCTTGAGAAATGGATGAAACCTTCATACTAAATTCCTCATTTCGCTCAAGAACACAAATACAACTAATTTTGATTGTAGAAGGATTTGGAGATGACGAAAGCACGAAGAGAAAAGGAGAAGGATTGGGCTCGGGATAATCAAGAGAGAAGAATTGGGGAGATAGAATTTTGGGAATTCAATTGATTTAAAAAAGGGGGAATTGCGTTTTTTGGAGGTAAGGATATATTAGGTAGTTTACAAATTATCATTTTAAAAATATTATTTTGATCAATGGTTAAAATTCCAAAGTGTAGTATGAAGTAGTCTATTTGACCCAATTACCACATATAAAAATACCCCAATGTAAAAATAGGTGGAACATTTCCAAGTCAACTGAAGTCTATATAATGAAACGAAAAAACAGAGCATGGGGGCTTATGTTTACCAGCTCGATTTAGTCTAATTCTGAGTTGCAGATAATTTCTGAAGAAGATGGAGTTGTCCCATATGCAATTGATTAATACCAACATCACTAACTTCGACTACGTTGTAAATGGTGAGTCATGGGAAATTCCTGGTAAAGTTACAAGCTCCATTTTTTTCCCCTACAAATGGCCCTAAATATTGTTTTTCTTGTTATTTTTACTGATTAACTTTGAAGATGAAGATATATAAGCTCATTTTTCTTAAATTCAAGCAGTTGAGGATGATCAGAGCTGGTCACTTCCCCTGTACAGAGCATTACTTCAAGGCGACTGGGAGACTGTGGAAGCAATTTTCAAGCAAGAAAAAGGAGCAATTACAGCCAGGTTAACTGCATTTGCAGAGACACCACTCCTGGTGGCGGTCAAGGGTGGACAAAGGTTGCCGTTTATCAAGAAACTGCTTGATTTTATGCCACCGGAGGCACTTGCTTTGACAGATTACTTCGGTAATACAGGGCTCCACGCAGTGGCTGTGCTTGGAAATGTTCAAGCAGCCAAGCTGTTCGTGAGGAAAAACCAAGAATTACCAAATATTTGGAATATTGATGGATCTTTGCCTATTCACTTGGCTGCAAGGAGAGGTCATCGAGACATGACTTTGTATTTGTTCACTGTCACCAGAGAAGATGAATACTCGAATTCATCTAAAGATGAAGCTGGTGCGACGCTAATGAATTTCGTAATAAATGCTGGATTTTATGGTAAGTATGCAAAGTTACTGCTCAAGTCAAATTTTATCTACAGGGATAGAGTGAGGTTAACTTGAACCATCTTCTCTAGAAGTTTAAGGCAGGGGTTTATAAGAGCATACAAAAGTCGAGAATTAGTCTCACTGTCACGTATTGTGTACATGGTAAGACTTTTGATTGAAAATTGATTCTGGCCTCTGAAGGTGTTTGATCAAGATATGATTTTCAATAGAGTAATAGCAAATGCGGTAATCATCCTATATAGCAACTTGTTATTTGAAGTATTAGTTTCTTGTAATTTTATTGGCTCAAATAATTAGGTAATGTCTCTAATAGCAAGATAGTAGATAATTACTGCAATCGCTGACTATGAATAGCATTACCCTTTTTAATATACGAGTTTATTTTCTCTAAATGCTTAAACTTTTATATAAGGAAGCTCCAAGGATCCTACTCCCAGCTCCCCAACTTTACTGTTTGTGAAATAAAACAGCAAAATCGAAGTAATAAGATGAAATAAAATTGTGTTTATCCTTATTTAATGGTTTGATGCATCATTCTTTAAAGGAAAATTAAGCTATCTCAAACAATAATGTTATTAAGAATCTTGAAAAAATTTCTGAGGTAGAAATTGTTTCAACTGATATGCTCTTTCTTGCCGAAATTCTAGATCTGGCTCTCCATTTACTTGAACACAACCCGAAGTTGGCATGGCAAGATACATCTCCTTTGGATCTGATGGCTCAGGAACCATTATCTTTTCTAAGTGGAGCGCACTTGACTATTTGGCAGAACTTAATCTATTCCTGTCAGTTTCTTTAGTCTCTATCCATGATCAATTACGTTTCCTGTGTTTACGTATTGTTATCTTATTCTGTTTCTCCGCTTTTTTATTCGGGGATGATGCCTTTTTAATTCGTGTGAGAAGCAACTATCACTTCTATGTTTATCAGCAGTGGAGATAAGGAGCTGGAATAAAGATGTCTAAAATTTAAACGGCAGATGAGATGAGAAGTCTTAGAAGAGTTCAACATCCGAATAACATAGTTTATGTTGCTTCTAGAGAATGTGTTTTTGAAAATTATGTCTATCCAGTTTCACACTTGATTCTAGCAGTGTTGGGTTGTCTTTTAACTGAAATTTGGAAATTAACTGCTTTTACTGTACTATTTCTCAATTACAAAGCAGAATAGAAGGAAACATACATGCCGAAACATGGCATAAAACCTTTTTGCCGTTGTGCTTGTGATGTTTTTTTCCTTCTTCAACCATCATTCTTGCTGGTGTTGATTGGCTTTAAATACCAACATTTCAATCCATTTGTATTAATTTTAGGCAGATGAAAACATCTGTTCACCTTCCCGGGGTCGCAAGTGGCATAATCTTCTGTGAGAAATGTTTCTCATGCAACTTGGAATCGCTGTCTAGCTATTGTTAAATTTAAGGAGCCATTGTTAGGTTGAACTTTCTTGATCAGTTAGTTTTATCACTTTAGCCATGGAGCAACATAGGTTTCTCCCATGGTTTCATCACAACAAGGTACTTATGTTATAACTCATAAAGTAGGATCAATCGAATTTTTGTTGGATTATTGACAAGGTAAAGATTAGGGTTTTTGAAACCATGTCTCATCTTATATATATATATATATATATATATATATTGTGTAATTATACACTGTTAGGTGGAATGATTTATTACACAATCGATCAATCCTATAAAGAGGTGTACAATCCTATCAATAGAACAAAAAGTAAAAAAAGGAAAAAAATTAAAATCCTATGACTAACTAGACTAGGATATAAGCTAGAAGAAAATATTCCATCATCTCCTATTCTAACTGTTCTAACTGTTTCAAAAGTCAAGGGACTAAACAAAAGAAATTTTATCCTTTAAATAACATGATAATGCCTACTAAGAAACATTATTTTCCATGGTTCATCCTGTCTGAATTTGTTGGTGTTCCTAGATAATGTCTACTAAGATGCATAACTTTCCAATTCATAATTAACTTTGAATCTTAGGTGTTCCGATGAAGCTGATTGTGAGGCCGGAGAATTCACTACATGAAGGCATGAGAAAATTACCTTATTATTCTCCCATCAAATTGAATAGGCGTTGCAGAAACCGATTTTTGAGAGGTAAGTAGCTAATATCTGATTTTTGTAATAGATCATTACCAAATCATTTCTCTTGCTTTTCAAGTTCAGAGAAAAATCTTGATTATTACTCCAGATTTAGCAAGCGTTATTTCAAATCCTCACAAGCTTGGTTTTTCCCGTTTGCAGTGTACCAAGAGATGCATTTATTACTTTGGAAAGTACTTGAAATGCTGGGTAAGGAATATGCATCAGCAGCCACTTGTGCTGTTTGGTGAGATGGATTAGATGCTGGACTGTATTATGGAAGAAAAAGACAGTCTAGAAGAGTCTAATGCTACATACCTAACTTGCACTTAACATCCTCAGTTACAAATAAATAGGTTATTACCTATGAAGTAACGTGATTTGTTGCAATTGCAGTGCCACCCCTCAAACGCATTCGTCACAGAAAATTTATGCATCATCAAGCACTTCAACTAGTAAAATGCGTGTGCTCGGAAATTAAAAGTTTGGATAATACCAAAGCTAACTCGATACTTACAGGGCCCTTCCTCTTAGGGGCTCAGAATGGAATAAACGAGATTGTCAAAGAAATTCTAGAGTCCTTTCCTCATGCAATAACGTTTTTGGATGAAGAGAACCATTCAGTATTTCATCTTGCTGTAATGTACCGTCATGAAAAGATTTTCAAGATCGTGCATCAGCAGAGTGGACAATGCAAAATGTCCTTATCACTGCTCCTGGATAACAGAAGGAACAATATATTGCATTTAGTGGGATATAAAGCCTGTCATGACCGACTTGATCTTAATCCTGGAGCTGTTCTTCAAATGCAGCGCGAACTGCAGTGGTATAAGGTAATGAATACTCGAGCTCAAAATTCATCCAATCCGCTCCAAGAGACAGGCATGGTTCTGTAGTCAAAGCAACTTTGTCACTTTCGTGTGCCCATCGGATGGCAGCCCTTTCGAGGGTTCCTTAGGGACCGATTCACTCTGCGTAGATCGACTGACCTGGTTTTTGGCTCCACTTGGACTGATTTCTGAAAGTAGTAAAATTCAGAAAAAAATGAGATTTCTCGTTAGGCATTTTATCTCATGTATGCACCCTCAGAGCATAAAAAATGTGGACCTCTGATGAAATTTTTTATTGCAGGAAGTCGAGAAATTTGTACTGCCTCAAGAAAGGAAGTCAAAGAATTCTGATGGGAAGACACCACTGACGATCTTCAATGAAGAGCACCGTGAAATGACTGCATATGAGACGCAATGGATCATAAGCATGGCAACTTCATGCACAGTTGCAGCATCACTCATTGCGACAGTGGCATTTGCTGCTGCAATCACAGTACCTGGAGGGAACAATTCCGATGGCCTCCCCATTTTCTCCAATCGGAATTCCTTCATAGCCTTTGCAGTCGGAGACTCTCTTGCACTTCTCTCTTCAATTACTACTGTTATATCTTTCTTATCCATTTTCACCACCCGCTATGCAGTAAATGATTTTCTTTACTCCTTGCCCAACAGATTGATTATTGGCCTAATATCCTTGTTCCTCTCTGTAGCATTTCTAATGATTGCCTTCAGTTCTACAATATATCTTGTAATTGCTCAAAAAAATGACCTGATTCTCATACCAATAATCATATTGACTTGTGTACCAGTTACCTTGTTCACCTACCTTCAGCTTCCTCCCCTCCTTAATATGATCACATCCACACATGGCCCCAGCATTTTTGGTTAGTTCCTTCAACACAAATCGCCATGTATATCTTTCTTATGTACCAGTTATATCTTTCTTATCCATTTTCACCACCCGCTATGCAGTAAATGATTTTCTTTACTCCTTGCCCAACAGATTGATTATTGGCCTAATATCCTTGTTCCTCTCTGTAGCATTTCTAATGATTGCCTTCAGCTCTACAATATATCTTGTAATTGCTCAAAAAAATGACCTGATTCTCATACCAATAATCATATTGACTTGTGTACCAGTTACCTTGTTCACCTACCTTCAGCTTCCTTCCCTCCTTAATATGATCACATCCGCACATGGTCCCAGCATTTTTGGTTAGTTCCTTCAACACAAATCGCCATGTACGTTGATTTGAACAGAGTTAAAATTATTAGATACTTCATAGCAAAAAAATAAATCAAAATTTCATTTGGGCATCTAAATTTTGTAGAATGGTACCAGAAATATTCAATAGTGGATGCTAAGTAAAATATTTGTTTTGAGTTATGCATAGAATCTTATTTCGATTCCTATAATCTTACAATGTATGGTTCTAAGATGGTATTGTTGGAAATATATGAGAGGATGGAGACTTGAAACATAAAATTAAAATTGAAAACAACACGATGTGAAAATGTTGTTCTGAAAATGATATTTTCCCCGTCTTCTTCTTGAGATTGCTTACGAGGTATACCGACAAAAAGCTTGAATAACAAGGGGGGATTTTTTAAAATGTCCCATTCAAACCCATCAAAACTTTTTTAGGCCTAACTTATTTCAAATAAGTTTTTAAGGCCTCTTTTATGTTAAAATGTCTAAATTATCCTTTTCTATATTGTTGATATGTCTTAGATGCCATTTACATAAAATGACTATAGTACCATTTCAATAACATTTTCAGAAAAAAGTGAATTACGAAAAACGACTCTAGTCGTTTTTTATTTCATAAAAATCCCGGGTTGTGATTTGCATAGTCGCGGCCAACTCACGGCAAGTAGAAAATCCATTTAGATCACGATAAAAAAATTTTTTTAAAAGAAAAATGACTTCAGTCATTTTAAACGACTACATTCGTTTTTCATTTATTACTTTCGAGTTTGAATGACATCTCCCCTTTTTATTATATGTAATAGTTTAACTTATTCAAAATTAATTGTAAGTCGTGTACTTAAAATCGAATACGGTATAATTGAACAATGTGCAGTGGAGCATGATAAAACTGTATATAACGAACTTCATCTTCTACTACGTTTAAAAAGCGAAACAGATTGAAATCAAATACAATTTAGAAGGTTACATGTTTGATTAGCCTCTCGTCTTATACATGAACTTACCGAAACCAATTGTAAGTCCTATGCTTAAATACTGATATGATAAACTTGATCAATATGTAATGGAGTACAATGATGAAGTTTCCCTTCCTATATCTTTTTAAACGAAATATGTTGAAATCAAACATATACTAAAACGTTAGATGTTTGAAAGATATCTTGTCTTTCATTATAAATGATGGTTTAACTTATTCAAAATCAATTGTGAGTCATGTAATTATACTTGAACTGTGTGCAATGAAGCACAATGAATTTATAGAACGATGTTCATCTTCCTATACTTCTTTTTAAATGAAATATGTTGAAATCTAACACTATATGAAAGTTTAGAAGTTTAATTGACATCTCATCTTTCATTATACACGATGATTTAACTTATCAAAATCAAAGTATAAGTCGTATGCATAAAAATTGAATGCAATATACTTGAATAATGTGTGGTGGAGTATGATGATGGAGTTCACATTCCTATACGTTTTACACGAAATAGGTTAAAATCAAATATTGTCTAAAAGGTTAAAAAACTGATTGGCACCTCTTTCATTCTAAATGATGTTTTAACTTATAGAAATCAATTGTAAAATGTATACTTAAAATTAAATACGGTATACTTGAACTACTTATAGTGGATCACGATGACTTGTATATGACAAAATTCGTCTTCCTATACATTTTGCCACCGTTAGTGCGACGACGAGGTGGACGTACTAAAACAACAAGAATTCCATCTACTGGAGAGTTCCCCAAAAGACACAAATGTAGTAGGTGTGCCGCAACTATGCACAACCGGCTAACATGTACAAGTCAGATACCTTTAGCCGATAGAAGATCGGAGGATTAGTATATTGTTTGTTTAGTTGATATCATGTCATTTAGATAACAATGCAAATTGATTCTACTTATTACAATTTATGTTTTGTGTTGTTAGTTTTTGTAGTAATTCATGTCAAAGATGTGTTTTATGAATATTTGGTAGTTTTCTCCGTCATTTATTTCAAATAATAAGTGCTAAATAGAAAACAACTCTAATAGTTTTAAACGGCTGAAAAAACGACTGTAGTCTTTTACATGAAACAACTGGAATCATTTTAAACGACTATGGTCTTTTTTATAAACGATTGTAGTCGTTTTAAACGTCTGCAGTCATTTCTTGTAAACGACTGCAGTCGTTTTACACGACTATGGTCGTTTTTCTAATTCGCATCTCGTTTTTTTGAATATATGCTCATTTTTCTATACATTTTTGTAGGAAATAGTTTGAAATCAAATCAAACACGATTTAAAATGTTATACATTATGATTTCGCTTATCCAAACCAATCGATTAAATACTTAGAACATTATATTTTAGCTTATCCAATTCAATCCGCATCTCATCATTCATTATACATTATTTATATTGAACATGTTTTAGCTTATTTAAATACGATATACTTGAACATTGTTAGTGAGTATGATGAATTGTATATAATAAAGATCGTCTTCTTATTCATTTTAAACTAATAAGTCGAAATCAAACACGATTTATAATGAAATCAAACACGATTCATAGTCGCTTTAAACGACTCCAATAATTTTTCTACACATTTTTGTACGAAATAGTTTGAAATCAAACCAAACACGATTTAAAATGTCATTTTTCTTAAACAATTACATTAAACAACCAATATTTTTCAAAAAACATTCGACATTATCTCCCCTATAATATAAACTAAATCAACATGAAAAATGAACCTGTATTCATATCACAAAAAAACCCCAAATCTTATCATACACTATAAAATTACATAAACACTTATAAACATAAAAACGCATCAAAAGGTTCTAAGGTTCATAATCAAGGGCAAAAATATCAGCAGCCATCTTTTCCCTCCATCTACTCATATAGAAGCCATTAAATTGTTCTACGGCCATCGATGTTGATTTCCTTAAGAAGTAACGGGACAATGATACTAGCAGCCTTCAAGTCCTCTTTGAGTTGATCGCTCGTAATGCAACCCTTATCAGGATCATACACATACATTGTCTCTTTGCAAAAGTCAATCTCAACTGCGAGTCAGTGTCTACGAGTACATAACGGAAAGTATACATATGTACATTCCTGCAATTTCCTTCCAAATGATGGCTTTGCCCTGGTAATATATTCCATTAGCTCAACCGGCATTCTGAAATCAAATTATAGTATACACTCACAACATATATATACAAATCAAAAAGTCCTAGAGTTAATAAGTTGATAATTTGGTCATAGGTCGAGCCTTTGGGATGGGCTCTTTCCTTAGCCTCTTAATTTTTTCTTTAGCCAACTAACTGTCAAAATAGTTGTGTAAAAAAAATGCAAGAATTGGTTGTAAAATCTTCTCAAAATTAGTTAACCTCTCGCCGTATCTCCCTTTATATCTTGTATTATTCGACAAAACTCATTTTTCCAGCCACCTTCATGGACACAAAGAAACAAAGTACGTCACAATATGAGAATCTTTTAAAACTCAACATTCAACATACATTGTAATAAGTTGAAATCAAATTAGAGTATACACTCACAACTTACAACATACAAATACACATCAAGAATTCCCAAGGGTCAATATCAGGTGCCAAACCAAAGGTTTAATTTCCTTGCTCATCCATGGTCAATGCAACAAGCTTCGCCAAGATAACACCCTAGAAAATGGAAGCCCAAAATTGCTGGAAGAGCATGGTTTCATTAAATATAGAATGAAAAGGACAGAAGATGTAAACCCAAAGTGCAATTAATCAAGAAGAAAAAGGAGCATAAAGATTGAGATTATTTGACAATGTAACTTAAAATTAAAGCCAGTGCATTATTTACCTGCTTATGTTCACAATGGTTATGACGAATGGACTTAGGGCCGAATCAATCCTGACCAGGCACCCCCAATGAGCCAAACTCCATTTCAAACAAGTTGATACTGGACAAGATAAAGCATTATCAGGAATTTCACACTCCAAGCTAACATTCCTCAGTTTCCTCAAACGTTAATTGATAAAACATGGTAACATCTCTAATTTCAGAGAGATTATTAACATTCCAATATCAACAACATTCTCCAATCTACTTAAGATAGTTCACAATAGCAAATAAAGTATTAATTTCAGTAAATTGTAATTTAACATCAATTTTGAGATCTTATCTACAGTTAAGAGTCGAAGAGAAATTTCATGAGTTATATGTTTTTGTTTGTGTCTAACCACAGTCATTTCTGTTCGACACAGTTAATACAGTTCATATTCACAAGATTTCAGTAATTTAACACATTATTACCTACTTTGATGCAGATGACAGTTATGGAAGCAATGACAGAAATACTTGGTGGTGGACTATGTGTTGGTGTACTTCTTCAGGGAAAAAAGATTAGAGACGATAAACTAGAACATCAACACCAATAAATTACTATCTATTGAGTTCGAAAAAAATTATCCTCCCAAATCAAGCTCTCACAATTGTTTTCATACAACATAATCATTTTGTATAATCCAAACCAAATGATGAACAAACTCTATTTTGATGGTACTGAAAATATGATTAAACATACATTAAACAAAAACTACCAGCAAACTACCAAAAGGTGGCAGTAAAATTATCCCCCACCTCCCCATCCACCCAACAACATAAAGGAGGAATTACGTGAATATAACCTAAATTTGAACCCATATTTCCAAACTAACCTAAAAATGAAGTCATATTTTCAAAATGACCTTTGACCATTTTAAAATTTTAAAAGTCCCTAAAATACCCTCAACATAAAAAATTTCAAACAAGTCATTCTATAATAAATCAAATTACATTTCGGTCCCTAAAAATCTTGATTTATTAAAAACCTTAATTTTATCAATTAATTTCATTACACAAAAACCCTATATTGATATAGAAATCATGGAAATTATAAAAGAAGGTAAATATTACAAGTTAAAAATAGATAAGGAATATTATATATTTGAACCCATTCCTAATAAATTAAAAATAATAACATTAGGTATAATTAAAAAATTGCCTAGAGAAGTAAATGAACAAATATTACATAAATTAATTGTAGATACGATAAAAGATAAACATATATATGAAATAATTATAAAAGAATTCGAAAGTATTTTTATATTATTATGAAATATACGAATCTTCATAAAAATTATGGAAATTGAGAATACCGAAGAATTAGAAACCGAAGTATACGAAGGAATAGAAGGATATGCTTTAAAAGAAAATTTTGATTGGAAAAAATTTAGAAAAATAAATAAAGCAGAGTTAAATCTTAGACAACCAGGAGAAAATAGATTACTTAACATTTTAGGATCAACCTTTAGAAGAAAAAAGTTAGTCATTAATGAATATCACGAAATAGAAAAAGCCATAGATGTCAAACATACACAAGGAAAAATAAAATTAAATCTAATAACAAAAAGAAATATTAATGAATTTCTAGGAAAATTAAAACAAGAAAAAAGAAGTAAAATATCTTATGTTTATCTTGCTGGAGTACAAATAATAATAAAATCATGTTTTAAAGAAATAATTAATAGCCCTATAATACTTAATTTACAAGATGAAAGATGTATTACAGTTGAAAATGGAAATTTAGGAATAGTCAAAGGAAATTTAGCCTATGAAAAATTAAAATTTACTTATTATCCTAGATATTGTGTACATATAAATGATAAAAATTTAGATGATTGTCTTAGTCTACATTTTAAGATGACTAATAAAATATTAAAAGATGATAATAAAGTTTTTACTATATTATACCAAGGATTATATTATTATACAAATAGTAAGTATGGTAATATAGATAAAGAAAAACCTTTTATAGAAATAGAAGAAGAATTTAGAGATATAGGAGAAGCAATCCTACCTAGAGAACAAGATATGGAAGAAATAGAAAATTTTGAAATAGGGCATGATGATGCTATAAGTATAGATCAACCTATAATACCAAAACAAATAACTTACAAAGAAAATAAGATAATTATTGGAAGTAGCTCAACAAAATATGATATTTCAAAAATAAAGCAAAATAAGAATAATAGTGTCTATGGAATCAAAGGAAAATTCTTTAATGCAAATAAATGGATAAATGAAAGTAAAATACTTATTGATACAAGAGCAAGTCAAAATCATATTTGCTCTCTTATTGATGAAGGAATTAAAAAGAAACAAGTTGAACCCTATAACTATAGAGACTTTGAAGGAAAAATAAACTATTGTGATATTATAGGACAAGTCCAAATCAAACTTGGAAGTTTATTATTAAACATAGAATGTTACATAGATAATAACATGAACTTTGATGAACATCCAATATTATTAGGAAATTCATTTTTAGAAAGTCTTGATAATTATAAAATAGGAAAGGAAGGAATTCTTATTATACATCAAAAAATAACTACATATTGCCCTAAAGAAAAATGAGTAGAGAAATAAAATTTCCAATAAGTGTATATATACAAATAACCATATTCGAATAAAAAATAACTACTTGTGCCTTAATTGACACAGGAGCTGAAATCACTGTCTTTAAAGAATTCTTATTATCTAACTGGATAGAAAACAAACAACAATTAACTTTGCAAGGAATAATTGGATCAAGAGAATCCTTAAAATACAAAAATGAAGATATAGAAATCATTATAGGATCTAAAATAGTAACCATAAAAAATGTCTATCAATGTAATATAAATGATTGTGATATTATTTTAGGAAACGACTTTTTACAACAGTTTAGTCAATATAGCCAAAATATTTATACAATTCAATTGAAAACACCATGTGGACAC
Source organism: Osmanthus fragrans (assembly GCA_019395295.1). Lineage (NCBI taxonomy): Eukaryota > Viridiplantae > Streptophyta > Magnoliopsida > Lamiales > Oleaceae > Osmanthus > Osmanthus fragrans. Next base: position 11,922,552 of record CM033347.1, on the reverse strand, counting down.
CTATTAAAAATAGCCAGAGAATTTAAACCATTTAGAGTTCAGCCAGCCCATCGTGGTGATAAAATTGAATATTTACCCAAATTACTCAATTATAAAATTAAAACAATAACATTTGAATAAATAAAAGATATTGTGGCAAAAAATTATAGTGAAAACCCGTTAAAAAGTGGAAAAAAGCAAAGATCTATGCTAAAATCGAATTAGTAGAACCCACCATAATTATTATAGTAAGACCTATGCTCTATAATCAAGAAGATAAAGAAGAATTTAGAAAACAAATTACAGAATTACTAGATCAAAAACTAATAAGAAAAAGTAATAGTCCTTATAGCAGCCCAACCTTTATGGTTAGAAATCATTCAGAAATAAAAAGAGGAAAAGCAAGAATGGTTGTGAATTATAAAGAATTAAATAAAAACACCAAATTTGATGGATATTATCTACCTAATAAAGAAGTGTTAATAAACATTGCTAAAAATAAGTATTAATATTCAAAATTTGATTGTAAATCAGGATTTTGGCAGATAAAATTAGAAAAAAATAGTATACCTTTAACAGCCTTTAGCACGCCTCAAGGACATTATGAATGGTTAGTAATGCATTTTGGATTAAAAAATGCACCACAAATTTATCAGAGAAGAATGAATGATATATTTAAAAATTATGATTATTTAATTGTCTATGTTGATGATATACTTGTTTGTTCAAAAAATTATAATGATCATCTTATTCATCTTAAACAATTTGCTACAATTTACTCTAAGGAAGGAATAATACTTAGTCAAAAGAAAGCAGAAATAGCTAAAGAAGAAATAGAATTTTTAGGAATGATAATAAATAGTCACGAAATAAAACTTCAACCGCATATTTCTTAAAAAAATAGTCTTTTCCCAGATAGACTTGAGAATAAACAACAAATTCAAAAAAATTTAGGATGTTTGAATTATGCAGAAGGATTTATAGAAAAACTTGCAGAAAAAAAATAAACTTCAAAAGCTTTTAAGAAAAAATAATAAACTTGGATGGAATAAAGAACACACTCTTTGTGTAAAAAATTTAAAAGAACATTATAAAAACCTACCAAAATTAAGATTACCAGATGATAAAGATAAATTAATTGTTCAAACAGATGCATCAGATGCATATTGGAGTGCTCTGTTAAAAACTGACTTAAATGAAATTTGTAGATATACAGGTGGAACTTTTAATAATGCTGAAATTAACTATTCAACAAATGAAAAAGAATTACTTGCTGTAATAAAAGGAATTAACAAATTTAAAATATTTTACTACCAAAAGAGTTTATTGTTCAAACCGATCATACTCAGCTTAACGGATTAGTAAATAATAAGTTGGACAATTCGCCACAAAATAGAAGATTTTATAGATGGCAGGTATTACTTTCGTTCTATAACTTTAAATTTGAATATATAAAAGGAAAGGATAACTCATATGCTGACTTTCTTAGCAGGAATTATGAATTTGGAGGAGAAGATCAGCCAGATCTCTCAAAAGATTGAAGAAGTCCTTTTGGACTATAATACCAATCGTTTAAAACTAACAGATGAATATTTGCAGATTAGACAAAGCATTTTGAAGATTAATAAATTACAAGATCAACAAGATCATATTGTTAAAGAAATTATCGATCAAGTATCTTTAATTTCTGATTTAAAAATCTCAAATGAAAAAGAGTTTCCGTCCTTGCAAAAGGAGAAAACTTTCTCAGAAATAGCTGGTCATAATCCCTACAGGGAAATTAAAATAGCCTATGGCGAATCAAAAGAAGGGAATGTCACTCTTAGTCCATCAGAACGAAATGAGAAAAACAAAGGCCCAATACAATTGCCTACTCGAAAGAGTGAATTTTGCGACATAGATATAGCAAAACATAGATTGGGAGCCATATCTCTTAAAGAGAAAACTTCCCTAAAAAAAGGCCCATTGGATAAGCCTACTGTTTACAGTGAAATCCAAGAAAATAAAAATGAAAAATGAGCCATTGGCACTAGTGGCCAAACATCCTTATCAAAGGGTCCACTCGAACAACCCACTTGCAAAAGTGAATTCGAGTATGATGAACTTGAAAGCAATAAGAAAAAATCATTTACAAGAAGCATTCACATCAATCTTCATCCTATGGAAAATGAGTATTATGAATTTGCAGAATTTATTTATAAATTCAAAAGTGGAGAATCCCTTTACACAACGGCTTAACCCACAGCAATTTATCCAAGGATCAGTGCAGTCCCAGGAGCTAGTCCTGAAATTGTTCGAAAACTTGCAAATTATGGATTTCTTGATCGAGTTTTTCCAAGCTATGATTACAAAGAGATTTCACTCATTGATGAAGAATTTGTTAAAAGCGTTAAAAAGTTTAAAGAGACACCGGTTGAAATCAGATTCTACACCATCTGCCCAGAATATAGCGAACCAGAATGGTATAATGAACAACATGTTATAACAATCAGGAAGAATAAGAGTTTTCCTTTAAAAGAAATTCAATTTGAGAAGGAATTACCAAAATTTAATAAAAACTGGATGCTTTATAGAAGAGCTCTTGGAATCAAATCAGTAGTTTCTACTATGAAATTTTTCTATAGTGAAAATTACATTACTCTTGGAGCTTTCAGTAATTGGATACTCGTTTGTTGATGAGATAAAAAGTCAAAATTGCTTGAAGATAAGATTGAAGAAATTCACATGGATAGATTTTCAGGATCAGAAGAATGCGTCAAAGAAGCATGCCGACTCATGGGTCACACTCATGTCATAAGGAAATAAAAATGTGACATAAAGGTTGCCGACAGTAGATAGCGCACTAGACAGCTGGAATCAATAATTAAAGTTTTCAACAACTTCATTAAAAGAAGACTACAAATGTAGAAGCAGGCAACAGCTAGAATCAACCACTTTATTAAAGTACTCAACTACTTTATTAAAGTGGAAAGAATTATTGAAGACACCTGGCATCAAAAGAATGGAGAGAAGCTTCTTAGTGAAGCGAGTTCCATCTATAAAAAGAGAGACATTTCTTGAAGAGAGGCAGAATCGAAAAAACTATCTTTTTTTTTCTTCAAATCATCTATGTCTGTAACCTTAGCTTAAGAAGTCCTCTCATAGAGGAATCATTTTGTAATACTATTCTTGTATTATAAACTTTCTTATTTCATGTCTCAATAAAAGAAGTTTGTTTTGAGTAAAATCTTTTACTATGCTTTGGTTCCTGTCATACACAGTGAATCTTTTTTAAAGCATTAAGTGCCTGTTGATGCCTGCAATGGCTTGTTGGCCGACTTTGTTAGACGAAGGTGACCAGTGATATCGAGGAATCTTGCCTTTGTGCGAAGCGTGGTAAGACCCTTTACTTAAAATAAACTTTGATTGTTGAATATGTTTCAGTGAAAGATTATAATTGAAGGATTATATTATGAAAAGATTTCTTCTATGAGCACTTCACACAAATCATACAAATCGTCTATGTTCAGATCAAATATTTATGGATACATATGGATTATTATGATGAAATATTAACCCTTGTTGCTATACATTTAAAAAGAGTTTTACCTAGTGATATAATAAAAATAATACTTACAGAATATTTAGATTATGAAATCAATAAAATGATTAATGAAAAAATTTATAGCTCTTTTTTTATATGATTATGACAATGAATATGATAATTGTTATGATGAAAATAGTACTGAATAGAATGTTTTAATGATTTTGTTTCTAAAATATTGAACTCTTTCAAATTTACCCCTTTATTGGTATCAGAGCACTTAGATAAAAGATCTCATAAAATCAAATAATCTATTATGAATCAAACCTCTACTTCAAAATTTTTTAGGATAATTCAATCTAATAATTTTAATTAATGTAATCAATATCTCTTAAATCAAAAATATAACATAGATATGAAAAATTATTGGAATAAGAGATATAAGGAACAAATTATAGCCGGAGTTTGCAAAGAATCCTTAGAAACTTATTATAATAAAAGAGAAAAATATAATAATTTAGTATATAGCAATTTGAAAGAAATAATTTTACATCTAGCTTTAGTACATAAAATATGCCTGGAATAACTTGGAAATATTGTAAAGAAAGAATATATTATTATAACGAAGAATATGAGAAAGAAAGTAATAATGAAAAACGACTAGAAATTAAAAGAAATATTAAAAATTGGATTAAAATTCAAAATGATATTATTAGGGAAACTCTCAATTTACAACTTCAAACTGAAGAGGAATTACAAAATAACTTAGCTAATTTAATAAGAAGTTTAAGACAAAATTTAAATCAACCAGACTAATATGGAATTTCCCAAATTAAAATTTGATAAATAAGAAATAGAAAACATTAAACTACCACTTGGAAGTTATGAAAACAGGGGATATAGTACTACTATATTTCAACCTTTAAATTCTTGGGGTAATAATAATGGATGGATGAACATGACAACTAACTGGACTAATGGATTTTTATGGCAACAATTAGGAAAACTAAAACAAAAAGATATTAAAGCTATAGAAGAAATAAATAATATTAATATCAAGATGATTTGGCCAAAGAAAAATTAGAAAGTGTTAGTAAAAATATGTCTAAACAATTTAATAAAATAAAAGAACAAATTAATAATTTAGAGATCCGTGATGAAACATTACTCGAAGGAATCCAAAATCAAATATGAAAAATTGTACAGAAAAATAATGTTAGTAAGATAGCAGCCTTAGAAGAAAAGATAAAAATTATTAATTATAAAATTGAGTTTTTATTAGAAAAATTAGGATTTGAACCACCCTATAAGATAATTAAAGGATGAGTATGAATGATAAAATTTGTCTAATAGAAAAAAGTATAAAAATAATTGATGAAAAAATTACTAGGATTGAAATAAATTATGAAGAAGAAAAAGAAAAACTACAGAATAATTTTTTAAGAATAGAAAATCTTTTAAATAGAATAATAGAAAATCTAAATAAAGAGAAACCATTTAAACCAGATTATACCGAAGAACTTAATGAAGTCAGGAAGAAAATTAAAAAATATGAAAAATTAATAAAGTTAAATGTAGGATTAAAAGATGATATTGAAAGATTATTAGTTGATCTTAAAAAACAAGAAGAAAATCTTATAGATAAAGGAAAATCAGCTATAAAAGAACAATGAATGAAGAGATAGAAAACTTGATATTTGACTTAGAAGATTAAAAATCTGTGAAGAAATAACTAAAAATCATATGGTTGGAACAACAGGAGGACCACGAGCAGTTAAACAAAAAAAATTATGGAGAAACTAGCACAGCTAGATATGAAGCTGAAATTGATCCTAGAAGATATGTTAATACAAAAGTTGATTTTAAAACTAGAAAAGAAAAAATGTATAGAGACCAATTTAAACCAGTAATAAGAGAATCAAACCCAATAAAGATTACAGAATCTTATTTACACCTAGATTGTGAGTTAGATAATAAAAAAGCTATAAATGAATGGAGTACTAATATGATATCACACTTTAATTATAACCGTAGCAATACCGATAATAAAAATAGAACTGAATATTTATTAGCAACTTTTAAAGGAAATACAGCTAATTGGTACCTAGAATTAGATGAGATAACAAAAAGTATTTGGAAAGATAGTATTGAAGCAGGATTTGGAATTAGTATAAATGAAGGAATAAATAGAGTTGCAACAAGAATTTATAGAGAATTTGCAGGAGAAGATTGGGTAGCTGAAAGCACTAGAGCTAGAACAGAAGAAATAGAGGATGCTAAAAATAGAATTGAACATTTACAAATCTGTAACATATGTTATCTCAATGAATATTGTTGTGAATACAGTAAATACTATTATATGATGTTTGGAAGAGGAGCTGATAATGATTATTATAAAAAAGTTTTTATTAGGAAATTACCACCACCAAGGAATAATTATTTTCAAAATAAGATTAGAGAAAAACAACTTGGAAGAAGTATAGAAGCCTATACATTAGGATTTATAATAAGAACTATAAAAAACAAAATAAGTACAATGTGTAGTAATCAAATGGTTTATAAACAATCAAGATTTATACAAGATAGAATTTGTTGTGGAGATACTGAAGTACCTGGAAATTGGGGATGTTATGAATATAAACGAAAAAGAAAAGCAAAAAATAAGAAGTATAAAAAATACAAAAAATTTAAAGAGAAATACTTTAAACCTAAAAGCAAATATAAAACTTATAATAAAAAACTTTTAGATAAAAAAGATGTAGATGTTGGAATTGTAATGAAGAAGGACATATAAGTACCAAATGTCCAAAAAAAAAGTTAGAATATTAACTACAAATTTTGATCAAATTAAAGATGAATGTGAAGAAGTTAATTTTGAAGAAATAGAAACTGATGAAGAAATTTTTGAGGAAAAATCAGATTCAGAAGAAAATTCTAGTGAAGACGAATAATATGCTAGGATATACAATTGAAGGATTAGATAACTTATTAGAAAAATTATTAGATAAGATAAATGATATTACTAATCAAATGGAAAGATTAATTGAATAATCATCCGAGGAATATTATATACTTGCAGAAATTTTTGATAGATATATTGCAGATTATGCTAATCTATTAGATCAAAGAATGGATTTATATTCTGAAATTCGAGATAGAAGAAATGGAGGACAAAATTAAAAAGACTATTCTAAGATAAGGATGTATCCTGCAATATACAAAAGTTCATTTCATTAAGGGCGTTTTTGTCTTTTACCAATTATGATAATATTATTATTTTAACGGATCAAAGTGGAAATAGAACATTTTGACTAGGTCAATCTTAAAAGTACCCCCAACATAAAGTAACAATCAATTCTTTGCCAAAAAGGGAATTGAGTACAAAAATGGGATTTAACTGTTAAGGCTAAAAACACTTGAGCTACAATCCTCACCTATCTTATATCAATTCAATCATCCATATATTCCTTCAATCCTCAAAATCCCTTTCTCCAAAATATAAAAGAACCAAAAATTCAAAAAAGAGTCTGTCAATTCATAGAACCCCAAACAATAATTTTCAGCAAAATCATACCCTAAATATTCTATCATCAACGTGCCCATAAAAAGATGAAGGGGATACATACCAGCTGCACAACTATCCTTCATTCTCAAAAACTAAATGCGAGTATAAGATAAAGGGGATACATACCAAAATCAGCAGTTGGAAAAACTGTGTCCTTTGCAACCACAACAACGTATTCTTTCTCTAAGAAAATGCCTAAATCAAACTCGTGTCTGAATCATTCGCCATTCGTTCGCTTCTTCTTCCGAATCTTCCCCACGTTGATACGGTTACTTGGTTCAATTTCAAAGCCGTTAGTTTTTGTTAGGGTTGAAGGGTATAAATGAAAAATAGAAAATGAAAGTTTTATTTTTTATTTTTAAATTGGAAAAATTGGTCAAAGGACAAAAAAACCTTTCTACCGGGTCAAAGGGCCAATTACATGTATTCTCATGAATAACAAGCCAGCGAGTTTGCATCATGCAAAGATGAAAATTTATAAAGTAACTGTTGGTATTTACTTAAACATACACAAAATAATTAAATAGATTTCAATATTCAAAAATTGGATTGCCTTTGTGTTATGATAAATCCATGATAGAAGCTATACCTTTGAAGATTTCTATAGAATAATGCTGCTCCAACCGGGGCCTTGACCGCTCGCTAGGCATGAGGTATTTTGTTCGAGCAACATTCCGACGATATAGAATCCTATTTTGACTTTAACTTTGATTTTCAATCCTATATCACCACAAACACTATCCATTATAAATATACATGTCATACTTCATCCCAATGGGTATTGAATCATTATGTCATATTAGAGAACATCTTTTGAAGATCGTAAACACATTCCAAAGTTCTCTTGATTCAACCCTTAGACCAATTCATTATAATTCATCCCAAACATCTTATTTTATTAGTTTAGCCATAATCCTCTATATTCAACCCCAAGATCAAAACACTTAATATTTAAAGATCAAACACTAAAAATCATTACCTTCACCTATAAGACTTCAGAGTTTTGAAATAGGAGAAAAGGCACTTGAATTTCCAATGCTCCGTAACGAGTTCCTTCTTGGTGATCCACGCGGAGAGAAAAGTAGCCTAGATTTGCTTGGAAGTAGGGATGAGAGGCCGGCGGTTCGGTCTAGGAAAAGCCCGTGCCGACTAGAGTAAAGCCTCATTTTCAAGTGTTGCCTGGAGCTCGAGCTGGCCCGTGTCATGAATTCCAGCTGCCTTTAAAAATAAAGGTTGTTACGGGCTTCCTTTTTAAAGGTAGCCTACCATAACTGTTTTTTTAAAAAAATTAAATTTAAAAAAAAAAGAGTTAGCTCGACTTGGCTCGAAATTGCCTGAACTAAAAGTCTGTGTGAAGCCCCATTTTTTTTGGCTAAGCTTTAGCTTGGCTTGACTTGGCTCGGCTCGGGCCAAAAAAAAACTCGATCCGCTTTTACTTGAGCACGTCCGAGCCGTAAACTTCAGCTTTCGAGTCCGCTCGGCTTGTTTACATCCCTACTAGGAAGTGCAAGTCGCACAACCGAATAAGTTTCTTGGTGATTTACACTTTAGGTAGTCAGAGTCAGTTAAAGTTTAGTTTTGTCTGGACTAATTATAAGTTAACTTCTTTAGCGGATTATATTGTCAAGTTTGCTGGGAGGTTTTTAATCCTAAGAAGGGTTTTCCTTCGGTGATCATATCTGGTGTTATTTACTTTATTGCTTTTGATCTATACGTTTATGTGATTGTTTAAATTTAGTATTAATTTAATTAATTACCTTAATAATCTAGAGACAATAAAAGTGACATGTTATTAATTTGTTATTGTGTTAATTCCGTATTTGGGTCTAAATATTACCTAACATATCCTAAAAGAGAGAATTTTTCGTCTCATTATTGAGATTATATATAGGATTCATCAACAAAACAAAACTTGGTATATTTGCATCAAGCAAAGATTAGAACTCTTAAAAGGAACTATGAACAATTTTGAAGAATTTTAAAATTCAGGGTTTCAATAATGTAGGAAGTTTAAATGCATGCATTCTCACTTGTTTATAACTTCCATACTATCATCTATATATACTCATTAGAAACTCAAGTACCAATGGATGTAATTCCTCATGAAAAAAAGCAACCTTCCGTGGTTGAAGATTAAAAAATTTGATTTCCCGAAGAGCTGTCTGATCAAGCAGACTAAACGAATTTGCCTTGCTGCTTTCTTCAGTTTCTGCTTGCTCAAATATCGTATGTACCAAATGCGATTTTTCTTTCAACATTTTCAATAATTCCATCAGGTGCTAGTCTTGCTGGGAGTTAATTCAATTATCTAATTGTCCATGTAAGGCGCACACGATAAATTGACGATCATTCGGCAGGTAATTAATGGTCTTCGAGGATTACTTTAAAATAATTTTTTACTTAAAAAGTAAAAGAAAAGTAAGTTACCTGATTTACATTTGCAGAAAAAGTTACATAAGAGTCACTTCACATTTTATTTTTAAAGTTATCTATTTTTTTTTTTTTTTTTAAATACAACATAGTGCAGAACTCCAATCTCTCTCAATCTTATATCACATAATCTTATTCTCTAATCATGTAAAAGTAAACAAAGGCATCCTACATGTAATTATCTATAAGTTAAGCCAATTAACAAATCATTGGAAGCATAAGCAAGTAGAAGTTGAGCTCACTTTCTATTTTGTGCTGTCATTCATATAAATCATAAATGTAAAAACTCGCTCTTCATTTTCGGTAATTAAAGCTTTGGGGCCTGACGTAGCACAGGCGATGGTGAACGAAGTGACAACGATAATAAATTGACATTTAAAACACGGCAAAGTTGGTTGGATAGATTTATTTGAGTACTCCCTACATTAGCGTTATTTGGGTTTTACCACTGCGACAAGGGCCGTGGCAGGCCCCTGTGACAGGACGCCAATAGAGGGGCGCCTACTGTCACAGGGGCCTGTCACAACCCCTGTTTGAGTATCTTTATCCTCTTTATTTTAGATTTTCTTTGCTTCTATAAATTATTGACTCAAGTCAATAAGCACGTTTTATTGAGAAGGGGGCACGTTTTTCCATGAAATGTTGCATTCAATCCAAAGTTTGATTTTAAAGTAATAAGCCTCTATTTGGTTTCGCTTTAGTAACTAAATTAAAAGTTGATAAAAATAAGTGATGGATAAGTGAATAGTAATTACGAATTCTATAAAGTTATTGCTCGATTTTGTTAAAAATTATATTTTTAATAGATTTTGATAAAGCTGATGAAATACGTGATTGAAAAGTTGATAAAATTGTGAATGTAATGAATGACATATGTGGTTGAAAATAAATTTTAAAAAATGAAGGCCAAAAGGAGCAAGATGTATGGTGAAAACTATTATTTGAGACATTAAAAAGTAACTTTTTAATAACTAAAAAGGAACCCAAGCACATGCTAAGTCAATATTGCTTTTAGTTATGAATAAAATGATAATTAAGTATATTTTAGGAGTGAATTGTCAAAATAGTCATTGAACTTTACATCATACTTCCACAAGGTTACTAAACTTTAAAAATCACTCAACTCATCACTAAACTTTTCAAAAGGTTTATACGGGGTCACTGAACTTTAAAAATCATTTCATTCATCACTAAACTTTGTAAAAATTTCTCACGGGGTCATTGAACTTTGCAAAAGGTTTCCCAGTGATCACTAATTTAGTGATCCCTGTAATTTTATTTTTTTTGTAAAGTTTAGTGATGAATGAGAAGATTTTTTTAAGTTCAGTGACTTCGTGGAAACCTTTTGAGAAGTTCAGTGATGAGTTGGATTATTTTTAAAATTTAGTGACCTTATGAAATATGGTGTAAATTTCAATGACTATTTGAACAATTCACTCTACTTTAGGCCACTTGAACTTGTGTGGCGTCTTAGCCTTGTTTGACTATAAAAGGTCAAATCAATTTTTATTCACAAATTTCGTGATTCACAGTTGCTACCTATTTATTTACTATTCATTTTTGCTATTTATAAATATTTCTCAAACAAGCTTTTAGTGTTACACTTTAATAAGTAAAACCTTTTAATGTTACTTAAGTTAAAATTAACAATTAATTTTAATTACATATTTTATGAGATTCACAACTTTTCATTTACATATTTCATCAACTTTATGAAGATCTACTAAAATCCCCACCAAACAGGGGCACTGTAATAAAAATACAATTTAAAGGATCAAATGAAATAAGATAAAGTTAGAGGACTAAAATAAAACTTGGCTTGAAGCAGAATGATCAACACTGTTTTTCAGGACTAGAAGTAACAGAAAAATCAAATCTGTAAACAATCTTTAAAGCTGGCCCCACAATAATGGAGGAACCTGAGTATAAAACATATGGTTTTGTGGAGTGTGTTGTGCTAAAATTGCAGTTGGCAGATCAGTTGTGAAGATGATGGAGCTACCCACCACGTCACGATCCCAGGATAGAAAAGGTGAGTGATGGGAATGGTTGGGCTCCTTTTTAATACTACATTGTATTGATAATGAGAATGATGATTTATATAAGCATCCATTTTCCACAGTTCTGTATGACGCAGTAAATCATGGCAAATGGAATGTTTTTGAGAGATTCGTCGCTGAGTGTAAGGAAGAAGCATTCAAATTCAGGCTAACTGAATCTGGAGATACAGCACTCCTTGTGGCCATGTGAGAAATGAAATGGTTCTCTTAACCTACCATTATTGTGAGCCCTTGGATCATATTGGTTGGTTGAGATTAGTTGGTAGATATTTGGCTAGCTTGTTGGAGAAGCTTTCTCTACATTTGAATCTATATACCTACCCTCCTTCACTCATTCACGTGGGCAGTGGTAAGGCAAGAAAAAAGGACCCATACCTTCTTCTACAACTCTCTCTTCTCTTCTCCAAGTCACTCTCTCGTTTTCTACTTGGTTCTTTGAGTGAAGAGGTGAGTTTGAGGTGAACTTTGGTGACAGAATACCTTGGTATCTTAGGCATGAAATAGAGCTAAGTTGAGGTGGTGATTCAAGAGAGTTTAGGGTCGGTTTTGGTGGGTTCTTTGCCGATTCTTCTAGCTATCTCTTGGTGGGGTGATTTGCATTGCATGAAAGCTGTTCCTGAGCCTACAAATCAACCATAAGCAACGAAGAAGAAGCTCCAGATTTTCGGCCATTGTTGGAGCTTCCATTTTCAGTTTTTTGTGTTCTTGGTTTATGCATTGGATGTTGATGTATATGATGTATTTGGTTGTTTAAACACCCATAATCCTAACAAACTGGTATCAGAGCTTGGTTGGGGTGTTTTTGAAGCCAAAAACGGACCAGAAAACGATCAGAAAACGTCTGAAAAAGAACTAGAAAACCGGAGAAGAAGCAGTCCCGAAATCTGTTGAAAAACTGAAACTTCAAACACGATTTCCCACCAAACCAGAAGGAATTTGGAAATTCTGAGACCACCGGGGTGCTCAGCAGATCGAGTAGAACATTTCTAGGTGGCGCGTGAAAATCCGATGGCGGACCCATTTTCCGGCGACGGCGCGTGGGTGGTTTTCCGGCGACGGTCCCTTCAAGCAGAATCCTTATTTTGATGTCCTGAATGTATTGATGCATTTAGTTTTGTGTTTCAGGTTATACAAAAAAAGTTGGCCAATTTTGCCCCTGGCTTGACGTCTTTGGCGGTTCGGTTGTGAAACTTTGGTATATTTACTGTTTTTCAACAGTAGTTTGGTAAGATTATTCTAAACTCTCCGTTAGGATAGGTTTGGTATTTTTTACCGGTTTATGCATTATTGCTTGATTGCTTATTTATGAATTCCGTTGATTGAATTCTTGTAATTAATTCGTGACCTGAAAGCATATTTAATTGCATTATACCTATTTCATCGTTGTGCTTCATTCCTGAACATTGGCTTTTTAACTCTGTATTTGTATTTTATTTGATCATCTGGAAAAGATTTTTTCAAAACGTTTTCTGTTATGTCCACGAGTACAGGCCACTCTTTTACAGAATCTGTAATGGGTTCCAGGGTCGAATTATCGCAATTCGATGGAAAGGGGGATTACTCGATTTGGAAACAGAAAATGAGGGCTATTTTGGTCCAACAGAGAGTTGCTAAAGCTCTCGATGATCCTGCTACATTTTCTGATGAGTTAAAGGCTAAACCACATGAAATTGAAGACATGAATGAAATTGCTTATAGTTCTATAATTTTGCATTTATCTGATAACATTGTTAGACAAGTTGATAATGCTAAAACTGCTAGAACTTTGTGGACTGAACTAGATGCCTTATTCTTGACTAAAACTTTACCTAACAAGATATATCTGTTGGAAAAGCTGTTTAGTTTTAAGATGGATCCCGGAAAGGATGTTGAGGGGAATTTGAGTGACTTTAGCATAATTGTTAAGAGTCTGGCTCATAATGATAAAAAATTTGCCGATGAGGATTTAGCTGTCATATTGCTAAACTCTTTGCCCGAATCTTACAGAGAAATGAAAAATGCCATAAGATATGGTAGGGACACTCTCACTCAAGCTATTGTCACAGATGCTTTAAAATCAAGAGAACTTGAATTAAAAAGAGACAATAGAACTCATTCTCGTGAAGAGAGCTTATTTGTTAGGGGAATATCTGAAAAGAAAGAATTTAACTTCCCTAACAAGAAGGAGAGAGGGAAATCCAAAATGAGATCCAAATCTAAAGATAAGAGCGGTAAGAAATGTTATCACTGTGAAAAGTTGAGACATTTCAAGAAAGACTGCTTTGAGTGAAAAAGGAAACAAAGAGACCCGAACAATTCTGATCAAGATAATGCTGCAATTGTTTCTGAATTTGACAGTTTGCATGTCCTTAATGTGTCTGAGGAAGAATTTGATAAAAATTGGATCCTAGATACAGGGTGCACTTTTCATATGTGCCCTGAGAGGTCTTGGTTTTATAACTATAAAGAGACTGAATCTAGGAAGGTCTACATGGGGGACAATAATTCTCAAAATGTGGTTGGAGTTGGTGACATAGCCATCAGGATGTACGATGGGGCCGTCACGCAGCTCAGAAATGTTAGATATGTTCCTAATTTAAAGAGAAACCTCATTTCCTTAGGTTCTCTTGAAGATGAGGGATATACCTTCAAGTCTGGTAACAAAATTTTGAAAATTATGAGGGGTTTTCTCATAGTTATGAAAGGACCTAAAAGGAATGGGTTGTACTATCTGGAGGGTAGAACTGAAATATCATTTGATTCTAGTCTTCTTACCGTGAGTAAAGACAAAACTGAAATTTGGCATAAAAGAATGGGTCATATTGGGTTCAAAGGGCTAAAATCTTTAAGTAATCAGAAATTGCTTGGAAATGATGATATTGAAGCAATGGATTTCTGTGAAACATGTGTTTTGGGTAAGTCCCATAAGGTAAGCTTTGAAGCTAGCTCTCATAGGACCAGCAGACCATTGGACTATGTCCATGCTGATCTATGGGGCCCAGAGAAGCACTCCACATTTGGTGGAAGCAAGTACTTCTTGTCCTTAGTGGACGATTACTCGAGAAAGGTTTGGATTTACCCTTTGAAGACTAAGTCGGAAACCTTTGAAAAATTCAGAATTTGGTTAAAGTCTGTGGAAAATAAGCTAGATAAGAAGCTTAAAACTTTGAGAACTGATAATGGGCTTGAATTCTGCAATTTTGAATTTGACAACTTCTGTAAGCAGAAAGGCATAACAAGGCACAGAATTGTTAGATACACACCTGAACAGAATGGGGTCGCTGAGAGAATGAACAGGACCATAATGAACAAAGTTAGGTGTATGTTGATTAGCTCTGGCCTTGCGAAAGGCTTTTGGGCTGAAGCTGCAAGTACTGCAGCTTACTTGATTAATAGGTCTCCGTCCAGCAGTATAGGGTTTAAGACCCCACAGGAGTTGTGGACGGGAGAGCCTCCAAATCTGGAACACTTGAGGGTGTTTGGATGTGCTGCATATGCACACCAATCTGAAGGAAAACTTGAGCTGAGGGCGATCAAATGTGTGATGTTAGGGTATCCCGAGAGTGTGAAAGGCTATAGGTTGTGGGTTTTAGGGGTTCAAGGCATTAAGATTATTAATAGCAGGAATGTAGTCTTTAATGAATCTGAGATGCCATGTCTAAAACAGAAAACTGATGAAACCAACAAATCTGAAACTGAGAAGAGTATTCAGACTGAGGTGAAGCTGACTAAGCTTGATTCACCTACACCTGGGAATGAAGTTAATGACCCTATACATCAAGAACCTGAAAATGAAGATGAGGCTGAAAATGAAATTGAAACTGAACTTGAACCTGAAGGGGTGATTGAACTTCAAGAAAACATTGAACCAGTTGAAGTTGAACATTTTAATGATCAGCCACCTAATCAAGATTATCAGCTTACTAGGGATAGGGGGAGGAGGCAGATCAGGCCAAATCCTAGATATGAATCCCTAAACATGACTGATTTTGCCTTAGTTTCAGGTGAAACCCTTGAACAGATAGAACCTGGTAGTTTTGAAGAAGCTGTGAATGGAAAATATTCTGAAAGTTGGTTAAAAGCTATGCAGGAGGAAATGAAATCTTTGAATGATAATAGAATCTAGAAACTCATTAAAAAACCTAAAGATCAGAAATTGGTTCCTTGTAAGTGGATTTACAAGTTAAAGGAGGGTTTGTGCCCTACTGATCCGGTGAGGTTTAAGGCGAGGTTAGTGGCTAAGGGTTATACTCAAAGGGAGGGTGTGGATTATAATGAAATATTTTCACCCGTGATTAAGTACAAGACAATCAGATTGATGTTGGCTCTTGTGGTTCAATTCAATTGGGAACTTGAACAACTCGATGTAAAGACTGTTTTTTTACATGGGGAGTTGGAAGAAGATGTCTTCATGAGCCAACCACAAGGTTTTGTGGCTAAGGGCAAATTTGATTATGTGTGCAAGTTAGAGAAATCTTTGTACGGGCTAAAACAGAGCCCAAGACAATGGTACAAGATATTTGATGCTTATGTGCTGAAGATAGGATTTAAAAGAAGTGAATTTGATGCTTGCTTGTATTTTAATGACATAAAGAGCGGTTGTGAAGTTTACTTGCTGCTTTATGTGGATGATATGCTATTAGCTGGACCTAGCAAGTCTCAGATTAATAAACTGAAAGATCTTTTGAAATCTGAATTTGACATGAAAGATTTAGGGAATGCTAGAAAGATTCTAGGGATGGTGATAACAAGGGACGTGGCGAAGAATAGGTTAATTATTTCACAGGAAGCTTACTTGAACAAAGTTGTGACAAAATTTGGTATGAAAGACATTAAAATTGTGAATGTGCCTCTTGCCAGTCATATGAATTTATCACATGCTCATTCGCCTAAATCTGAGTCTGAATTAAAAGAGATGGAAAATGTGCCGTATGCTAATGCTATAAGTTCTGTCATGTTTTCTATGATTACTACCAGACCTGATCTTACTTTTTCCATCAGTCTCCTAAGTAGATTTATGTCCAATCCTGGTAAGCCGCATTAGGCTGGTTTGAAATGGCTGTTGAGGTATTTGGTTGGGACTTTAAATTTGGGCTTAGTGTATGAGAAAAGATCTGAGAAGTTAACTTTGAAAGGTTATGTTGATGCTGACTTTGTTGGTGATAAAGACAGTAGGAAATCAATTACAGCATACTTCTTTACCCTAGGAGATAACTGCATAATATGAAAATCACAGTTGCAGCCTTTAGTTACATTGTCTAGTACTGAAACAGAGTATGTTGCCATAACCGAGGCGGTTAAGGAATGTACTTGGTTAAAAGGAATCTTAAAAGAATTGAACTTCATGCATGATATACCTGTTATGTTTACTGATAGTCAAAGTGCTTTATTGCTTTGTAAAAATCCTGTTTATCATGAAAGATCAAAACATATTGAAGTGAAGTATCATTTTATTCGTGAGAAATTGTCTCAAAATGAAGTTAAACTTGTTAAGATTCACACTGATAGGAATCTCTCTGATGTGGGAACTAAAATTCTACCTGCAGGTAAATTTATCTTTGTTACATATTGATACGGGTTAATTTTTCTTGCAGGTAGTGGGCGATGATGATGAACAGTTATTCCATGTGCAAATTCGCAACCAAGAGAGTGTGTTATGAGAACCAAGGTGAAGAATGTGAGAAATGAAATGGTTCTCTTAACCTACCATTATTGTGAGCCCTTGGATCATATTGGTTGGTTGATATTAGTTGGTAGATATTTGGCTAGCTTGTTGGAGAAGCTTTCTCTACATTTGAATCTATATACCTACCCTCCTTCACTCATTCACGTGGGCAGTGGTAAGGCAAGAAAAAAGGACCCATACCTTCTTCTACAACTCTCTCTTCTCTTCTCCAAGTCACTCTCTCGTTTTCTACCTGGTTCTTTGAGTGAAGATGTGAGTTTGAGGTGAGCTTTGGTGATAGAATACCTTGGTATCTTAGGCATGAAATAGGGCTAAATTGAGATGGTGATTCAAGAGAGTTTAGGGTCGGTTTTGGTGGGTTCTTTGCCGGTTCTTCTAGCTATCTCTTGGTGGGGTGATTTGCATTGCATGGAAGCTGTTCCTGAGCCTACAAATCAACCATAAGCAACGAAGAAGAAGCTCCAGATTTTCGGCCATTGTTGGAGCTTCCATTTTCAGTTTTTTGTGTTCTTGGTTTATGCATTGGATGTTGATTTATATGATGTATTTGGTTGTTTAAACACCCATAATCCTAACAGGCCATTAATATAGGACAAGGGTATTCCTTTATCAAGAAGCTGGTTGAATTGACGCCGCCGAACTTACTGGCTGAGAATGATAACTCCGGCAATACAGCTCTTCATGCGGCGGCACAGCATGGAAATGTCAAAACAGCTATCCTGCTCGTGAACAAAAACCACGAATTGCTGAGTTCTTCCAACAAAACAAGTTTGTTGCCAATTCAAGTAGCTGCAAATTGAGATCAGAAAGAGACGACTTTATACTTGTTTAATGTTGGCATGAAAGATGAAATTAATTCTAATCTACTCAAAGATGCAGCTGGTCAGAGGGTTTTGCGATCTTTAATGAATACAAGATATTATGGTGAGTACAGAGTACTTAAAGTTATATTGCTCAAGAAAGATATACATATATTGACACGACCCGTCCCGAGTCAACCAAACTGACCCGACACGTGTCGTGCGCCGATGGTAGATTCCAACTAAACAATGGACCCACCACCAAGGCAACTTGACTTCCTTGACAGTGACATATTTTTAAAAGAATTTTGACAGAGTTCCCTTTAAAATATGAACTAAAACAACCTGAACAAAATTAATTTCCTCAAACATGCACCTTTAATTTTAAAATAGGGTATATCCACCCTCACCATCACAACCAATTGACAAATCATACACTGGAATGAAATCTTTACTATTACACACCTCGAATACTACAATTTCACTATACTTTCAAAAGATACAAAAGTACACTAACTCCTGATATAATTACATCTTAACCCAAAATGCATATTACCAAAATATGAACCCCATAAACTCATAATAAGAACCATACAATCAAAAACTTTGGTGGCTCAACTTGACAGATCGTCAGGCTCAGAATGGCTCAACTCAGCTACTATCTGATAAGAAAATTTTAACAAAAATGTGAGTTTGCAACTCAGTGAGTGGATAATTTCGCAATTAGATATAACTTTCCATTTATGATAACTTATGAAAACTCCAACATCTTGACTACGTTAAAAATATTCTGGAAGCTGATAATACTTTTAAAACTAACCATCATGAAATCATAACAACATTTATTCTGTATACTGTATAAACCAAATTCTGCATTCTGCAACTTAATAAGCAACACTGAAAAATCACACCAAAAGGTACCCTATACATGACAAAACTACTAAATTTTGTAATTCTCACATTCTTCAATTCAGTCATACGCGCGCAGAGCTATAATCTGTCATACACTATGGAAACACATTCACAATAGTGCAGAGCGGGTAAATCACCATACAGTCATACATTGTGGAAACACATTCACACCAATGCAGACTAGGGTAAAATCACAATAACAGCCATACACTGTGGAAACACATTCACACCAGTGCAGACTAGGGTAAAATCACAATAACAGCCATACACTGTGGAAACACATTCACACCAGTGCAGACTAGGGTAAATTCACCTGGGTACTTTTTGGTGGTTTTAAAAAAATAACTTGAAACATGCTGAAATATGTCATACTCATATAACATGCAAATGGAATCATTTAACAGAGTGCAATTTATCTTTAAAAAGAACTGCTATAAATTCACTCTATCCTGAAAAATCATGCTTTCTAAGTCAATCATCTGAAATATATAACTTTTGCAGCTTATATGATTTACTATAAGCAAACTAATAAACAGTTATTTTATATAAACTTGAGACTATTAGAATTTAAATAAATGCTTATTTTTGAAAAGTAGATATCCACTCACATAATACAAGATATAGCCTAAGATGGTCGGTAGGCTTTCCCAACTTCCTCGTCACCACCTGAAATACGATACAAGATAACCAATTTACTACTACCGTACCAAATATTCTTAACATATAATCATGAAATATTAAAACTTGACTTCTCGGCACTTGAATATATTCTTTAATTTCCTTCACAATTGGAACTAATTCTACCTTCTATTCCATTCACTAAAATCTAATTCATCAAAATAATCTTCATTCCAAACTTTAAAAAAAAATTCCTTCTTCCAAGCTAGTAAAACTAATAACCATAATTCAACCAAATTAAACTTTTCATATTATACCACAACTTCATGCTTCAAATCTATATTTCATCATCTCTATCATTCCCACAAAATTCCTTACTTAATAATCTCAATTAAAAATCTAGGGTTTGCCAAAACTCTAATCTCTTAACTTAATTCAAATAGAAACTAAATAATCCACAATCTAGAGCTCTAAAATGCACCCAATATTCCATAATTTCGAAACCCTAGAAATTTAACATCATAATAACACAAATAATTTACATCTTCTTCTCTAATAATTTAGAAATTTGAACCCAAAATAATGATAGCAACACTTACCTTTTTTTTTCTTCTTCTTTTTCCCTTCTTTTTTTCCTTTCTTTTTCCTCTTTTTCCTTCCTTTTTCTCCCTTTCTTCCCTGCGTTCTCTCCTCTGCCGATTTCTCCCCTTCTACTAGGTGTTTGTATGTGTTTTTGAATGAAAAGAATGGTCAAAAGTCTATTAAAATGGTCCAAGTCAAAATTTGCAAAATAAGCCCCTCAACTCTCATTTAAAAAAATTACTTGGCCCTTATAACTTCCATAATTAGAAAAGCAATTTTCCAACTTAAAATATATCCAATTAAATCCTCAAGTATTGCAAATTTATAAAATAAGTCCCACCAAAATAATTTACTTCAATTTAGTCCCTATTTGAATTGACTTTGACTAGTCAATTTTTGACTTTGATTAAGAAAAACTTGGTTGTAACATATATAGACTTGGATGGAAAAACATCCCACCAGATGTGGCGCTGGCGGAAATGAAAATAAAAATACAGATTTGTAATTTTTTTCCCTCACTTTCAGTACTTCTCCCTAAAAAGTTCAACATACACTTTCACTTTCTCTCTCCTTATTTTGTTTCCGTATACGCATTCTCTCCAATTCTTTTCTCTGCTGGTTATTGCATTGATTTATAACAACTTCAATTTCTTTGGCACGGTTAGTTCAGTAAATACAATATTTTATATCAATCGTCCTCTAACTCTTTTGGTATGTTTTACTTGGACCCTTAATTTTAGTGGAACATATTAAGCTTCTCAAACAAAACGTTACTAAAAATAATCTTGAAATTCTTCTGGGATAAAAATTGTTTAAACTGATACTGTTGCTTGCTGAAATTGTAGATTTGGCTCTCCGCTTGATTGAATTCAACCCAAAATTAATCAACTAAGGATTTCCATATCCATTGGAGCTGATGGCTGAGGACCCTTCTGCTTTCCGAAGTGGAACATGCTTCGGCATTTGGGGGTCCTTAATCAATTCTTGTTAGTCTCCCTTACACACTCTTATTCATTATCAAATATCTGTCCATTGTTAGTGTACTATTCTTTTTCACTAAACTTGTGTTGTATCATTCGACTTTTTGAGTTCTTTTTAATTACAACTAATGGGTTTAACCAGGAGGTTCCACAAACTCCGATTTGGTTGTGATCCACAGATCGTATCTCATTCTTCTTGCCACTAATTAGAGTATAAACATGGATACTACGAGATTGGTTTACAACACGGCCAATATCATAGACACTCTCACCAAGATAGAACATAATCATCCAATAAAATAGATCTCCTTTCTCTTTGAGGGTGTGTGACGTGGACTTCTAGAGGAGACTCTTCAGTTGGAGCATGATACTTATAATAAATTTATGCGAGAATTGGAAAAAGAAAAAAAAAAATTAATAGATTATTTTCAACCCCTTTAAATATTTATGCATTTTTCAATGTTCTAAACGTGTTCTCCATAAAAGATGAAGCGATGTGAACTGATGAGAACCTTTTATATCAAATGTTGTAGTGATTCACATGGTTTTTTTTTTTTTTTAATTGTTAGTTTTTTTTCTCATTGTACAATGAACAATTTAAAAAAAAAAAATCGCTGGATTTTTTCTTTTCTTTTTTCATTCGTCAAAACTATCTATAAAAAGAATTAAATGGAACAACTTCAACCTTGTCGACTGATAGTGAATAGTCAAATGGTTCAACCAATGTATATTAATGCTGATTGGGATGCCAAATAGTGTACAAAATGAGGGCGTGACCAAATCTCCTAAACTGCATAGGTGCTCCAAGAATCAATTTTCAAGAGGAAAGTAAGTACTTACAATTACCTTAATTGATATTCAGCATAGCAATCCTAGTATATGAAGTGCAAAATTTCCGAGGCACGTTTCAAGTCCAAATACTAATATTCAGTCCATGCTTAGCAATAGTTTACTTTAAACTCGTCACAAGCTTGGTTTTGTTTTCCTTTTCAGTGTACCCAGTAGCACCTGGAAGACTTTGGAAAATGCTTGAAGTTCTAGGTAAAAAATATGCTCTGGCAATCAATTAACATACAAAGAAATAGATTATTTAGCTGTGAAGTAATGGGATTTCTTGCAACTACAGGACCACTTGTGAAGCGCATTCGTGACATAAATTTGATGCATCATCAAGCACTTCAACTAGTCAAATTCATATGCTCACATGTTAAAACTTCGGATGTAGATTCCTCAATACTTCGGTGGCCATTTCTTTTAGGGCACAGAATGGAGTAGCAGAGATTGTCGATGAAATTCTAGATTATTTTCCTGCCTTGATAGACTTTAAAGATGAAGAGGAGCATTCTGTATTTCATCTTGCTGTAATGTACCGTCGTGGAAAGGTTTTTAAGGTTCTTAAAGAGAAGAATATTGAACAGGATCGTATGTTATTAACTGATGCTGATGGCAACAATATATTGCATTTGGCCGGATACAGAGCCCGTCAAGACTTACTCGATCTTAATCGTGGAGCAATTTTTCAAATGCAGTGTGTAATAGAGATAATTAGTTATCCTTCCTTATCAGATTGTATTATTCAAATGTATTCCTTCCTTATTAGATTGTATTATTCAAATGTATTTACCTGCATTCCATAGATATAGGATTTAGTTCTGATCTTCAACCATAGTTGGTTATCTCCCTGGTGTATTTATAGGATGATTATTCAATAACAACACAATAAGCTTTGTCACTCTTTCATGGTATCAGAGCATAACTAGAGATAACTCTCTCGTTTCTCATCCCCTCCCCTCTTTAATCTTGAACAGCCATGGCTAACTCTTCACCCACAATTCTCAACACCAATGATACCCACAACACCCTTATCAGCATTAATGCAGCTGCCCAAACTCCTCTAAAACTCACTTCCAGCAACTACCTCTCATGGAAAATGCAATTCCAAACCCTCTTCATTGGATATGATCTCTTAGGCTATATCGATGGCTCAAAGCCATGTCCCTCAGCCACTCTCATACAAAATGAAACAACCATAGCAAACCCTGCTCACACCCTCTGGATCCGACAGGACCAGCTTCTCTTGAATGCCATCATCGGCTCCATTTCCCACACCATCATACCTTTCATTGCACGGGCCAAGACGGCTCACGAAGCATGGACTATCCTGGCCACCACCTACGCCATGCCTTCTCGTGGACGTATCAAACAGGCCAAAAGCCAACTCAAGCTGATCACCAAAGGTTCTGACGGTGTTACAGCATTCCTGCAATCCATAAAGGCAAAAGCTGATGAGCTTGCCCGTCTTGGAGCACCACTAGATGCAGAAGATCTCACCGACAAGATGCTCGAGGGACTTGGCAATGAATACAAAGAACTCACACGTGCTGTCCAAGCCAGAGACACCCCTATAACCTTTGAGGAACTACATGAAAAATTGCTCAACTTTGAAGTCTCTGTGAACCCCACTCCAGACCCCCACCAGTTTCCTGCCACTGCTAATCCCACAAGCAAGAATCCATCAACTTGGCGCTCACCTGCACCTTCAGGCACCAACAATCAGTCATGGCGCCCCTCCAACAGCCATCAAAACAGATATCCTACTACACAAAATAGCGGACAACTCACAACTCAAGGTACTCGCCCATCTCGGCCATACCTGGGTTATTGCCAAATCTGTAAAATACAAGGTCATACAGCAAAACGGTGTCCCTCATTTCGGCTAGTCCCAGTTAACACATCCAGCAATACCTCCCCTACTTCGAACAAACACTCTGCTACCCCATGGCAACCAAGGGCTCATTATACTACCAATGCTCCCAGTCACACATCTTGGCTCCTGGACAGTGGAGCCTCTCATCATGTTACAGCTGATCTTAACAATCTCTCCATGCCTGCTCCATATAATGGCTCGGATGACATTATGATCGGTGATGGCTCAGGTCTCTCCATTACTCATACCGGTTCTTCCTCTCTTCACACAACTCATAACACTTTTCAATTAAACAATGTCCTCTGTGTTCCTGCTATGAAAAAGAATCTCATTTCAATTTCTCAATTTTGTATCTCGAATAATGTCTCCATTGAATTCTTACCAACTGCTTTTCTTGTAAAGGACATTCACACGGGGGCAACACTTCTACGGGGCCAAACTAAAGATGGCGTGTATGAGTGGCCGGTATCTCCACCATTGCTTGCTTTCTCCAGCATCAAAACAACCTTATCCGAGTGGCATCAAAGATTAGGACACCCAGCTTTCCACATTCTGAAACAGATTGTTTCCAGTAATAAACTCGATGTTTCTTCTTCATTGTCTTCCAAGTTTCCATGTAATGCTTGTCTAAGTAATAAAAGTCACAAATTGGCATTCTCTCATTCCACAATTGAATCTTCTCAACCCCTTGAAACTATCTTTTCTGATGTTTGGACTTCTCCAATTATATCAACTAATGGATTTAAATATTACGTCATTTTTGTGGATCATTTCACTAGATATATTTGGTTTTATCCACTTAAACACAAGTCAGATGTCAAAGATATTTTTATTAGATTTAAAGCCATTGTGGAAAAACACTTTGACAAAATCATCAAAACACTTTATACTGACAATGGAGGTGAATATATTGCACTTGCCCAATTTCTTTCAATAAATGGTATTTCTCATCTCACTACACCACCTCACACACCTGAACACAATGGCTTTTCTGAACGAAGACATCTTCACATTGTAGAAACTGGATTAGCACTACTCTCTCATGCATCTCTTCCTTCAAGTTACTGGACTTATGCCTTCTCTACAGCAGTTTATTTAATAAATCGCATGCCGACACCCACACTGAAACTCTCCTCTCCATATGAAACAATTTTTTGTTTGACAGCTCCTAATTACTCAAAACTCAAAACTTTTGGCTGTTTATGCTACCCCTGGCTTAGACCATATACTACCAACAAACTAGACACTCGATCCAAACCATGTGTATTCCTTGGATACTCTTTAACTCAGAGTGCCTACTACTGCCTTGATCCATCCACTTCCAAAATATATGTCTCTAGGCATGTTAGGTTTGTTGAGTCTGTATTTCCCTTCAGTCATCTCTCTTCTCCTTCCACCTGTCCTCAATCTGATGCCATTGCTACTTGGATTCCTCCACCAATTCGACTTCCCAACTTGCAATCGATACCACCACTCAATCAGCCATCCACAGTGGACGCTCAACGGGAAACCCCCAGTGAAACTTCACCACCACTAGACTTGGCCGACACATCTGTTCCAACACCATTGCTTGACTCTTCAAACAACAACAATCCCTGATTACCATCACCACAAATAAATCCACCCGAGCCTCAGCCACTACCCACCCACACCATGATCACTAGAGCCAAAAACAATATTCGCAAACCCATCACCAAAATTAATCTTCACACCCAATTAACCAAACAACAAGACCTTGAACCAACCACATTGACCCAGGCTCTCAAAGATCATAAATGGCGTCGAGCCATGTCTGACGAGTTTGATGCTTTAGTAAAGAATGGCACATGGTCTCTAGTTCCCTCGGAAGAAAGTCAAAATCTAGTTGGATGTAAGTGGATTTTTAAAACTAAACGCAAATCTGATGGTTCTGTTGACAGGTTCAAGGCTCGATTGGTTGCAAAAGGCTTCCACCAACGTCCTGGTCTTGACTACCAGGACACATTTAGTCCAGTTGTAAAACCAACTACAGTTCGAATTGTTCTCAGTATAGCTGTAAGTCGTGGCTGGCCTTTAAGACAACTTGATGTAAACAATGCCTTTCTTCAAGGTCATCTATCCGAGAATGTTTTCATGTCACAACCACCAGGATTTGTTGATAAAGACAACCCCTCTTATGTCTGCAAACTCAGAAAAGCATTATACGGCCTAAAATAAGCCCCTCGGGCATGGTACCATGAGCTCCGAAAATTCCTTCTACAGTTTGGCTTTCAGAATTCATATGCTGATACTTCACTCTTTGTCTTTCATGCTAATGGCCACAATATGTATCTCCTTGTTTATGTTGATGATTTAATTCTCACAGGAGACAATGCTACCACAGTTAATCATTTCATTGCTATTCTTGCTAAGAGATTTTCCATCAAAGACCTCGGCTTACTCACTTACTTTCTCGGTATAGAAGTTGTCCCAAACAAACATGGCTTGTTACTCTCACAACGGCGATATATCATGGATCTCCTCACTCAAACCAAGATGCAAGACGCCAAACCTACGCTTACTCCCATACCAACCAGTCCTGCTCTCATGTTAAACTCAGGTTCTTCTCTATCTGATCCAACAGAGTATCGCCAGGTAGTTGGGAGCCTCCAGTACTTGCTAATAACAAGACCAGACATCGCCTTTGCTGTTAACAAGTTGTCACAATATATGCACCGCCCAACAACTGAACATTGGTCCTTTGTCAAACGACTACTGCGTTATCTTGTTGGCACCATTGATGATGGTTTACAAATCTACAATGACTCTACTCTCAGTTTGCATGCTTTCTCAGACTCTTCCCTCAGTTTACAAGCTTTCTCTGACGCTGATTGGGCAGGGGACAAGGACACTTTTTGCTCCACCAGTGCATATGTTGTTTATCTTGGTAAAAACCCAATATCCTGGAGTTCTAAAAAGCAACGAACTGTTGCTAGATCCTCCACTGAGGCAGAATATCGCTCAGTTGCAAATACAGCTGCTGAACTTAATTTCATCTGTTATCTCTTGACTGATCTTGGTATTTCGCTTCCCTACAGCCCTGTCATTTACTGTGATAATATTGGGGCAACTCAACTCTGCTCCAATCCAATTTTTCATTCTCGAATGAAGCATGTTGCAATAGACTTTCATTTTATCCGAGATCAAGTTCAAAATAATGCTCTTCGTGTTGCTCATGTCTCTTCTGAAGACCAAATTGCTGATGCTCTGACCAAGCCGCTTCCACGTCAACGTTTTCTTCAACTTAAACACAAGATTGGACTTCTCTCCCGAGCTCCATCTTGAGGGGGCATAATAGAGATAATTAGTTATCCTTCCTTATCAGATTGTATTATTCAAATGTATTCCTTCCTTATCAGATTGTATTATTCAAATGTATTTACCTGCATTCCATAGATATAGGATTTAGTTCTGATCTTCAACCATAGTTGGTTATCTCCCTGGTGTATTTATAGGATGATTATTCAATAACAACACAATAAGCTTTGTCACTCTTTCAGTGTGAACTCAGGTGGTTTAAGGTAATTATATTCTTACTTTTCATATATTTAAGCTCAGGCTGGAAAGAATTGCTTGTTAATGGGTCCACTTCAATTTGAAAGCAGTAAAATTAAGGTAAAATGTTTGAGATATATAGAAGTTTTTTTGGAACATTTCTGGTCTATTTTTACCTTCATCCAGAAAATGCATTCACCTAGGATCATTTAGCACTTAGAGATGAATAATTGACGGTCAATTTTTTTTTGTGTTTGATGCAGGAAGTGGAGGGACTTTTAACGCCTAAAGAAATTAAATCTAAGAATCGTGAGGAGAAGACACCACTGGCTATCTTCAATGAACAGCATGCTAAATTGGCTGCAAGCGAAATACGATGGACGACAGGAATGGCTTCTGCATGCTCAGTTGCAGCATCACTCATTGTTACAGTGGCATTTGCTGCTGCAATCACCGTTCCTGGAGGGAACGACAGTAATGGCCTCCCCATTTTCTCTAACCAGAAGTCCTTCTTAGTCTTTGCCATTTCAGATTCTCTTGCACTTGTCTCATCTGTTACTAGTGTTCTATCTTTCTTATCCATTTTTACTTCCCGCTATGGAGTTGATGATTTTCTTAATACCTTGCCCAACAGATTGATAGTCGGCCTAGTTTCCTTGTTCTTCTCTGTAACATAATTAATGTTTGCCTTTAGTTCTACTGTATTTCTTGTGTTTGCTAAGAAGAATCCTCTGATTTTCATACCAATAATCACTATTGCTTGTGTACCAGTCATCTTCTTTATCAAACTGCAGCTTCCTCCCCTCCTCAATATGGTCAAATCCACCTATGGTCCAGGCCCTTTTGGTTAGTAGATATTTCGCTGCAAATTAACGCTTAATTAAGATATTTAAATCTATATTGAGTATAAGTCTAGGTGAATAAATGTCAGTTGTTTAAATTTAGTTGCGTAGTTTGATGAGTCTGTTTGGTGTTTGATTGAGTCAATTTGAATTCTGTATTTTCCTTTCTTCAGGCATGGTATGACTCTTGTCCAATATTTTCAGATCAATGAACTAAATTATTACTCAGTATTTATCTTCTCTACAACTCTGCAGTAGCCATATCAGTAAATTCACCTTTTTATGTTCCATTTCCAAACAAAGCCAAGAAGGCCACGCTTTTAAGAAAAAGATAAAAAAGAAATCAAATTATGAAAACAGAATTACAAAAATAAATTCTCGAAGTGCAGAATTTACAGAAAATGATATTTTAACTACCTGGTACGAGTTCATAAATATTTATCCATAACTCGTTTCCGAGTTTAATCCCACGTCAATATCTCTGTGGATGTATCCAAAAGTATCACCTACATAACAAAGGTCCCGAAAAAAATACTCAGAAGTAAATAAATAAATTTTAAACTAAATCCCTTTTTTGTTAATCAAAGTTAAAAAAATAAGTTACTTGGGACGTTCGATAAAGCTTTTGTTAAAAAGATGGCCAAACTTCATTTTTAACTACACATTTTATTGAACTCATAATTTGTTTTTTTCTTCGTCATCACACATTTCATAAGACCCACCAATTTTTTTCAACTTTTAACAACATTACACCAACAACGTTACGTTATGCAAGCTCTTATTTTGATACTGTTAGTGTTAGATTATTATAATTGGTTATTTTGTGAACAAAGGACCAACATGAACATTTTAGAAGTTTAGGGACTTAATTGTAAAGTTTCATAATTGGTTGTATAGCTTAGGGTTCAGGGTCCAAATTTGGAACACGAAGGTTTCTCGCCGCATTTTCGCTAGATGCTCGCTGGAGTCTCGCTCGAGCGGATGAAACAGGATCATCCTCGCTCGACCTTCGCCCAACTGTCGCTCGAGCGAAAATGCTCCTCGCTCGAGCGACCATGTTATATGGCCGACTTAATTCTCGACCCACGAGATTTTTGTCGGGCCTTATTTCCATAATTGTCTAACATATAAATAGAGGCACTACATTCTCGAGAACCTAAGGATTGAACCCTATTCATTTAAGAGAATAACATAATTCTCTCTAGAGTAAAACATACTACAAGATTCAATCTCTTCATCTTTTATTGTGCCTCTCATTGTGAAAATATCAAAGCCTTCAATCAGAACACTTGGAGATATTCTTCACTTGGATTCGTCAAGAGATTATGTTGTCAATTTGGCTGACTGCAAGGATCAATGAAGAAACGAAGAACGAGGAGTTCTTGGAGGATCTACAGGAGATAAACTGCAAGAAGAGTTAGGATTGAAGTTTGTGTGCTTAATCCAGGAGAGCTACTTCAAAATTTTAGACAGGAGATCAGAAAGATTGTATCGCCAACTTTCCTGGTGGTCTGTAAGTTTATTTAATAGTTTATAGTGGATCTTTGACTGGCAAAGTGCCCGGAGTTTTTTCCTCGTTGGGTTTCTCCGTGAACACGCCTTGTGTTAATTACTGCTTTGATAAACTGTGGTAATTTAATATAGGATTAACTGACTTGATTGTTTAATCACCTAAACATAATTAACTTGTGACTTGTTACTTGTTAGTTAAAGTTTTAATTCCGCGTTCACACCTAATCACCCCTCCTCTAAGTGTAGTTATGTCGAATCTCCAGTTTTTCAAGTGGTATCAGAGTTTAAATTCGATTCCTGACCCATAATTGTTAGTCTAGATGAGTCAATCACTTTCTATGCCGCCTTACTTTGACGGGTCTAATTATGCTTATTGGAAAGTTAGGGTGAGAGCCTTCCTTAAGTCTTTAGATGAGCATGTTTGGCTTTGTGCGCAAAATGATTGGGCTGCATCCTCTAATACTGTGTCAGGAGTTGTTACTCTTACTGATATTTCCCTTTGGACCAAAGAGGAACTGTCGGATTGTAATTGGAATAGTAAGGGTCTTCATGTTATGTTCATGGCTGTGTCTCCTGGGGAGTTTAGGAGAGTGTCTATGTGTGGAACTGTTAAGGAAGTTTGGGATATTTTGGAGACAACTCATGAAGGTACTAAAACTGTGAAAAGTTCCAAATTACAAATGTTGACTTCTAGGTTTGAGGAACTTAAGATGAATGATGATGAGAGATTTGATGAGTTCTATGCTAAGTTGAACGATATTGTGAACTCTAGCTTTAATCTAGGTGAAAGGATCCCTGAAGTGAAAATCGTTCGTAAGGTTCTGAGATCCCTACCTGAAAGGTTTAGGCCTAAAGTAACTGCTATTGAAGAGAGCAAGGACCTTGATAATATTAAGATAGAAGAACTCGAAGGATCCCTTCAAACCTATGAATTGACCTTAGCACAGCCTAAGAAACACAAGTCTATTGCCTTAAACACTCGTAGGGAAGAAGGTTCAGATTCTAGTGATGGTGAACCCCTTAAAGGTGAGGAAGTAGCTTACTTTGTTAAGAAATTAAATCAAGCCTTTAGAAATAGACAGAAACCACAACCTAAGAAGTTCCAGAGAAAGAGACATGATAGAAGTGGTGGTAAAATGTCTGGTAGTGAGCTCCAGTCTGTTAGATGTCATGAGTGTCAGGGGATTGGGCACTATAGGAATGAATGTCCTAATCTTAAGAGGAGCTCCACGAGAGATAGAGGTAAAGCCTTAGTTGCTACAATGTCTGATGATGATTCTGGTGAGAGTGATCCTAGTGTGCAGTCAGATGGTAAGAAAGTAGGAAAGTACATGGCCTTCGTGTCTCAGGTAGAGAGTGGTCCTGATAAGTCTAGTGAGCAGGTTGTGTCTGAGGACTCTAGTGAGAGCTGTACTGATGACTTGGATGTGGAGAGTGACATTCGAGCAGTATATCAGGAGTTATATGAGGAGAGCCTGAAAATTAAGAAGTCAAACATTGCCCTTCTTAAAAAACTTGATTTGTTAGAGCGAGAGAAAGAGAAGTTAGCCAGTGAACTTCAAGACTCTACCAAAAACTTGAGTGAGTTGATGTGTAAGAATGAGAGGTTAGAAGAGACTGTTAAAACCCTCACAAGTGATCTAGAAAAATCCAACTCACAACTCGAGGCTTTCTCTAGTGGAACTAAGAAACTTGATAGCATCTTAGGTATGAATAAGTCTGTAGGTGATAGACGAGGTATAGGCTATGATAAGAACAAATCTCATGCTGCTAGTACCTCTAGGATTTCGTTCGTTCCGGCTTCCACTCAGCTACACTTTGCTAAAAATCCTGATCTTAAAGGTAAGCGCATCGTAGGACAAAGGACTCATAGGTCTCGTAGGAATTCTGGTCCTTAAAATCATTATCAGTCACCTCACATGTTTGGACCTAGGTTTGTACCTACATGCCATCACTGTGGAGCGTTGGGTTACATTAGGCCGAGGTGTCGTCAGTTTGTGCGTAGAGAGAGAAATCAGGATATTCCTAGTCAGGTCAATCATCTTTCCAATCAGGTTGTTCAATTGACTGAGTTGATCTCTAAATTGACTAATTCTACCTCGAATACTAGGAAGGCGTGGGTCAAGAAATTTGTTCCCGATCGTGAATACGCCACTGGTGCCTATGCACCTCATTGATCCCGCTCTTTGGAACCTGTACGCATTGAGCATGTCATATGCATTGTTGCATTAATCTTACATCATGCGTGATTTAGTGGCTTTTGTGTGTTTTGTTTTTTTCTTTTGTTTTTGTGTGTGACATTTTTTTGTGTTGTGTGTTTTTCTTGCTTCTTGATATATGAAAAAAAAATATTTGTTAGTATCTGTGTGGACTACTGCATCATGTGTGTTATACTGGTGAATGCACATTGTGATCAAATATGCATTGATTAGATGAATAGTCCAATCCCCATCACATGATTTTAATTTTTGTGGAGTACTTGGTATATGTGTCGTCATGTACATCTTACACTGCACACACTGTGATCATGTAAGTAGGTCTAGACCGCATGTGTGAGATTTGAGATGGGTATCACTTGTTGATAGGGTGACTCTGAACATGAATTGACTATTTGGTTAGACCTTAGTTCATATTCATACCCCCTATTTGTAAAATTGTTACTCATATCTTAGTGTTCTTCTTCGAGGCTATTTGACTCGAGCAATTAAGTCTGAAGGGTATCTCTATACCTGGTGCCTATGGTCATCTGACTTGGGATAACCGACCTAACGCTCGCTACATGGGTCATCTTAGTTCCTCTATGAATTAGAACATGCACTTAAGATGAAAAAAAATATGAGTTATTGAAAAGAAATAAATTCTGAGCTTGTTCAATATTGAAATATCAAATATATGTACTCAAAGATAGGGGGAGTAAGAATTGACACATAGCAAACGAACTTCATATATAGGTCCTAATGTGCTTAAAATTTTGACTTTCATTGTAGGGAAATATACCTATCGATAGTGATTTTGCCTGTCTCCTCTCACAAATTTAAGGTTTGGAGTCTGTTTTATTTGACAATAGTGACACATTACACACTTGAGTCACATGTACAATTTACTCCATTTAAATTTGTTGTCTATGTGTGTAGGCAGCACTTGCGTTCTGAAATCTGTTATATCTGTGATCAACTGTGTTTTCTCGTTGACCAACATGTTGAAGTGCGTGCCACTATTTAAAAAAAAATGAGTGGTGCTTGTTTTGAAAGTCTTGAAAAAGGTGCTACATTTGTCAATAATTGCAAACTGTGCTTTAACATGAATTTTTCAAAATTCTGGTGCTATTTGTGACATTTGGGATTTCGCTCGATGTTCGCTTGAATTTCGCTCGAGCGACAGTTACAGAAAGTTTTCGCTCGATGTTCGCTCGAGCGAGAGTGGGTTAAAATACGCGACTGGGCCTCATTTTTCATATTTTTCACATCCCTAACTTGATTTTCTCTCAGTTCGTCTGGTTTATTTCACCATAATCGTGAAACTCCTTGCATTGGCACATGATTTGGACTTCTTCTTCACCAATTTCTACATCCAATTCGACGAATTTAAACGGTAATTTGGCAAAACCCTAGTTTTCGAAATTTTGGATTTTTCGTGTTTTGCTTGATATTTTGCTTAATTCCTTCCATACATTGATGTATTGGGAGTCTTTTATCATACTTTGATTGTGTTTGCACCATTTATAACACATTTTGATTCGATTTTGCATTGGTTTTGAATTTTCAAGTGCATGACTTTGGGCTTGAATTTGGTGTCTATTTGTGTTCGTTTTTGATGATTTTTGTTATCAAATTCGATGTTGGGATATAGGTTTTTCATTGTATGTGATTGGTTTGGCTTGATTGGGCTTACATTGCATGGTACATTGTGGTTTTATAGTGCATGCCACATTTCGATAAAATGCCTCATTAGGTTTGTTGTATGAGTTTGGCAACTTCTTTGCACACACGCGTCACACTTCTTGTCACGATCGTGTTTGTACTCTCATGCTTAGATTGTGAGTTGATTTGCATTGAATTTTGGCATCGTGACATGTAAGTCACACCGCGTCGCGGTTCCTTGACATCACTGCTCCATACCTTGACGTCGCTGCACCATGCCTTGACGCCATTGCACCCCGTCACGCCGTGCACGTTTTGGTCTTTCCTTGCACTATTTTACACTTTTGCATTAAGTTGGGTGCATTAGTTTGATCGTACATCGTTTTCTGTGCTTGGTCATTCTTCTGCCTCATTTTGCGTGCCATGCGCATTAATGCATCGTTTTGCGTGTCTTGTACATTCTTGGCATATTTTCGCATGTGATTGACCTTCTTTTGCATTAGTTTACTCGCTTCGGCTTCTGTTTGCATAAGTTTGTGTGCATACCTCCATGGTGCATCATTTCACGCATTTTCTTGCATTTGGGTGCATTGTTGGGTCTCGTGGTCTATCTCCTTCTTCGTTGCATATCTTGACATGTTTGTTCTGCAACCATGTTACAGATGCCGCCGAAGAGATCTAGGATCGCAACGCAGCAGACCAATGGTTCATCCTTCTTTAGCCGAGCCCGATTCATATCCTCTACCGCTTGAGGTATTCACTTTCCAGTTCTCACGCCGTCCTATTTTAGTGGAGCATGAGGCACTACTTGCTGACCTTTCTCCCGACCTTTCTAAGATTTTTACTTCACGGGGCTGGGATTCTCTGTTGACCGGGTTGGTCCCCCGTCGATTCTTTTGGTTCGTGAGTTCTACGCGAACATTCACGAGATCCATAAGACTTCTTTCCGGGTCTACCTTAGAGGTCACACCCTTAGGATTATACCCGATGTTTTGGCCGAGTCTCTGCATATTCCTAGGGTTCTTCACCCCATTTATCCTTATCTTTCAGCCGAGACCAGTCCTTTTGAGACTGCCATTTATTCCACTCTTTTTGACATTCCCTTTGTAAGGGGGTCCACTGCGGTCCGCACTGGATCACTGTCTACTGATCGCCAGGTTCTATTGCACATTATGTGCACAAACTTATGGCCAGTCGGACATACTTCTTCTCTACCGTCCGATCGGGCTAGATTTCTCTATACCCTTGTGCATGGTGATTCCATTGACCTTCCTACCTTCCTTTGCCAGCATATTCTGCGTTCTTTTCGCCTCCCTGGCCGTAGCATAGGTTTGCCTTATGCGTGTCTTATTCACCGATTGGTTACGGCCCATAGTGTCACCTTTTTGGAGGGTCCTTCATGCCACATAGGTCGCCCTATTGGACATTTGACCATGTCACAGAGTCGATCTCATGCTCCTTCTGCTCCGGCTGAGCTTGTTGATCCTACAGAGCCAGTTGACCTTTTCGATGATCTTCTCGGGGGTCCTTCGACCGTCCCTCCTTCTGATATCCCATCATCTTCTTCTGTTCCTGCCCCTCCTGCCTCTGCTTCGGTTGACTCCACGGCCGCCTTGATGGGTCAGATGTCTATTCTGGTCAGCCAGCAGGCTCGGTTACTAGCCGAGGTGACTCAGACTCGGGCTGATGTCACTAACTTACGGGGAGCTGTGGCATATCTTCAGCGTCATGTGCGATGGATGCGTGATCATTGGGATGCAGGGAGTGATGATTCAGATGCTACCACTGAGGACGACGCTCCGACTTTATAGTCTAGGCCTATTTATCTAGTGATAGATTTCTTTTGATTTTCTAGAGTTGTGGTAGGCGCTTGATGTATTTACACATTTTGTACCAAACTCTAGTTATTTATATATTAATTTTGTTTTATCTCATTTTGAGCTGCTCTTTACGCTTTGTGTTGTATTGCTTATCTCCTATTGCGTTGTCTTAGTTCTCTTTTTCTTTCAGCATTTACAATAAAAAAGGGGGAGATTTTATAGCGAGGGGGAGATTTTGAGTTGAGTTTGGCTTGTTATTTGAGCGGCTATATTGTCATTTGCATGCCTGTCTTTTGGGGTCGTTGGGTGTGAGACATAGATAATTGGTTACTTATACTTATGCATGCTTTTAATATGTCTTTTGGGGTCGTTGGGGAGAGACATAGATATTGTTTGACATTTGACATGATTTTCGTTTATATGACATTTATACTTGTCTTAATGTCGTTTGGGGTTGTTAGGGAGAGCCATAGATACTAGTTGCTTACTGTTTTAACTTCAAGTGAGTTTGCAGTATGAGGGAGCTTGTGCTCTGGATGTGCATTGCATGTAATACACTGATATGGAGTATGTTATCATTGCATATGTGTTGCACTTTATGCATATCTGTTTGAGTTTTAATGTTTTGTGGTATTAATGCGTATATGGTGTTTTGATTAGCATTAGTATTGCATCTTAAACAAGTATGCCTACTTGATTGTTTATCTGTGTAAGCTTTCAAGTGACTTATTGTTTATTTCCTGTATCACGTGCTTTTTACACTGTGTGCATGAGTTTTGACTTCAAGATACAGGTTGAACAAAGTGGAAGCTACATTCAGATGGTAGTTGGAGTTAGTTTTCTTTTTGGGCTGAATTTGTGCCTTGTAATTGATTTTGTCACAGAATGTCAAAGGGGGAGTTTTTTAGTGTTAGATTATTGTAATTGACTATTCTGTGAACAAATGACCAACTTGAGTATTTTAGAAGTTTAGGGACTTAATTGTAAAGTTTCATAGTTGATTGTATAGCTTAGGGTTCGGGGTCCAAATTTGGAACACGAAGGTTTCTCACCGTATTTTCGCTGGAGTCTCGCTCGAGCGGATGAAATAGGAACATCCTCGCTCAAGCTCGCCCCACTATCGCTCAAGCGACAGACCCTTCACTCGATCGAAAATGCTCCTCGCTCGAGCGACCATGTTATATGGCCTACTTAATTCTCGACCCTTAAGATTTTTGTCGGGCCTTATTTCCATAATTGTCTAACATATAAATAGAGGCACTACATTCTCGAGAACCTAAGGATTGAACCCTATTAATTCAAGAGAACAACATAATTCTCTCTAGAGCAAAACATACTACAAGATTCAATCTCTTCATCTTTTATTGTGCCTCTCATTATGAAAACATCAAAACCTTCAATCAGAACACTTGAAGATATTCTTCACTTGGATTCGTCAAAAGATTGTGTTGTCAATTTGGTTGACTGCAAGGATCAAGAAAAAATTGAAGAACGAGGAGTTCTTGGAGGATCTACAGGAGATAAACTGCAAGAAGAGCTAGGATTGAAGTTCGTGTGCTTAATCTAGGAGAGCTGCTTCAAAACTTCAGACAGGAGATCAGAAAGATTGTGTCGCCAACTTTGCTGGTGGTCTGTAAGTTTATTTAACAGTTTATAGTGGATCTTTGACTGACAAAGTGCCCGGAGTTTTTCCCTCGTTGGGTTTCTCCGTGAACACACCTTGTGTTAATTATTGCTTTGATAAACTGTGGTAATTTAATATAGGATTAACTGACTTGATTGTTTAATCACCTAGATATAATTAACTTGTGACTTGTTGCTTGTTAGTTAAAGTTTTAATTTCGCGTTTACACCTAATCACCCCACTCTAAGTGTAGTGGGGTCGAATCTCTGATTTTTTAGATACACACTCAATTACTTTTAAAAAATAGTTAATCAAAGTTAATATGTTATACAAACAATCACGACCTATCTCATGAGCATATTCAGTGTACCAGAATCTCTATACACCAACATTAAATCTCTAACGACGATATTCGATCAACCAATGGGAGACGTAAAATAACTTGAATTAAATGGGATCGCATGTGCCTTCAAAAATGATTCGGTGGTCTGGTGTTTCGAGACAGTGGTCCATTCAATCAAGCATTAGTGCAAAGTAAGTTTGGAACTTACTCTGCAACAAAAACTCACTAGTTGTACGTACGTGTTGGAATTAATGGTTTAATATATACATTTTATATTGGATATATGGTTTACACACAAGGAAATGGAGAAGAAACGAATAACAATACGGAGAAACAAAAAGGAACAACAAAAGAAATTGAATGAAGGCTCGAACACGTGATCGTTGTCCTCAAACGATATTTGCCTCTCTCGAATTGAACTTGATGCTTAAAGGGACTACCAGCAAATGGTTAGCATGATTTATCAAGTCTTGAAAAAGATTAACACTTAAATACTTAATGAAATCCTTCAAAACTTAAGAACACAAGAAGATATTGAATATGATAGAGAGAAATTTTGATTATTTTGTGGAGCGAAGATTTTTGTATCACAACTAGTTTTCAAGTGTTTCTATATTATTTGTATTGATCATCAACTTTCTATTTATAGACATCAATCAATGCAACACGATGTAGTGTCGAAACACACGAACGGCCACCAGAAATTCAAACAAAAACGGTCCTTAACGGCTAATAAAATGTTCTATGTGGCCGCATAGATCATTCAAAGGCAAGGCCATTGGGCCCTGCAAATCACCATGCAACCGCAAGCTTTCCTGGTCTATATGGTCGTATGGGCCAACATTTCGCCCTCCGGTTCCATTTTTTGTTCCACACATCAATCCACACCCTTTTATTGATTTTGAACAACAATTTCAATATTTTAAATGTGTGAATTAAAAATGTTTTCAAAAGGTACGTTAACTGGGTGTGACTCTTCAATTACAAAGGGTGCATATTAAATAGTCATGTTTTTTTATAATGGGTGTGACTACTCAAAAAGGTGTATTGATAAGTGCATTTTACACACTTATTTAGGCCACAAAACATGGCTAAGTGTGAACATATATATTGAAATATGGCTTAATTCGGTAAAATTTGTGTTTGTAGGACTACATTGATGGATGGAGCGAAAAGTATGTGAAAACAAGCGAAGAAGGGCTAAAACGGAAGAAAACCAAAATTTAGGGACCAAATTGCAACTTTCTAAAAGTTGTACCGAAGACCGAATCGAGTGTGGAGATGGACTAAATGCAAATTGGTGAAGTCGTGGGATGATTGAGGAAGGAAAAAGAAGAAAAGAAGCCAAGATATGAGAGAATGAAGTTCGGGGACCAAAACGAGGAAATTTGGAAGTTTTCATCCCAAGCGGTCGCTTGGAAGAACCCCAAGCGGTCTCTCACTCATCTCCAGGAAACCCAGGAAGCAAACTTCACTAACTAAGCGGTCGCTTGGTACATTTTTAGGGCGAGAAATTTAGTTTCCTTATTTGATTCAACCTCTTATGCAAACCAATCTAGGACCCCTTTAAAACCCTAAACACGACCAGAAACGGGTGGGACGCCTTATTCTACCATTATTGACCTATTGAAGAGCAAGAAGAAGGGGAAGAACGAGAAGATTGATCCAAGATTCAAGATTTCACTTCAAGATCCAATAGGTTGATGTCTTCTTCAATTTATTTTCTTTCTTCTCTTAGTTTTCTTAGTTTTATCATGCTAGGCTAGTTTTTAATGTGCTAGGTGAACGATGAACCATGTAATTTGATATTTTGATTCCTAGTTTTATATATTTGACGTTAAAAACGCATTTTGGATTGATGAATGGTTTATATACATTGAATTAAGTCCACAATTATTATGCATGTGATTGTGTGATTTGTTGTGGTTTATTTAATCCATTCGAAAGAGGATAAATAGATTAGACAATGTATAAATTATCGTAGGGTCCGATAGGGGATAGAGATATACCGCTATACCTTACGTGAATCTCTAAGTATTTATAGAACTCCATACATTTTTGTATATTTGCTCCCGTCATAGAGATATAGTCGGTGTCGTATATGAAAATAGGTTCAAGCTTAATCGAAAGAGAGTTTTGAATAAAATAGGAATATTGATTCGTCATAATTCAAACGTGTTGTCAAATTGTAGAATTAGGGTTGAAATAGATTATTACATGGGGATTCGCGAACCTAGTACGCTCTTTATTTGATTGTTAAGACATCCTGCATTTAGTCAAATTATTGCACGTAGTTAACCTTGCATTTAATTAGATATTTCATTCTATTTTGCATAAGTAGCTTACTTAGTTTAGTTGCAATCTAGTTACAAACATTCAAACACGTATTTTGTTTCGGTTAAGGTCGAATTATATAGAATTAAACTGTTAAATCTCTGTGGGAACGATACTTGAACTTAAAAATCCACTTTATTACTTGAAACGAACCGTACACTTGCGGTACTATAAGTCGAACAAGTTTTCGCCTGTCAAGTTTTTGGCGCCGCTGCCGGGGATTTAATTTAGTTTGATTTTATTTATTTTGACACTTATTCGAACTTCTTAGTTAATATTCATTTTTGTAGTGTTTTTGAAGTTTATCCATCAGTTTCCTGAACTGCTGCTATTGTCCATCTCTTAGGTCTTACATGCGAAGATCGTTCGACGGTGAGTTGATTCCAACTGACCCGGAGATCGAGAGGACCCTTCATCGTAGACAAAGGGAAGTTGCAGCTATAGCACAAGAAACAGATCAGGAAGAGCTATTACCAATGGCTGAGCAACAACTTAATCTGGCACCTCTGGCGAATGCAGAGGAGAAGATGAAGGAAATAGGCTACTGGGAGATTTCATGGCCCCATTTGTCGTCCAAAGCCAATCTAGCATTGTCTATCCACCATTTGGGCAGCCAAACTTCCAGTTGAAAACAAATGTCATCCAACTCTTCCAGAATGGACATCAATTTCACGGGATGGTTACTGAAAACCCGCATACACACATATCTAGATTCTTGGATATGTGTCAACACTTAGGTATCAAGGAATTTCAGATGACGCTATCAGACTGAGGTTATTTCCACACACCTTGCGGGATAGAGCTTTAGAATGGCTAGATTCACTTCATGTTGCAAGCATAACCACTTGGGATGAGCTAGCTCACAGGTTTTGCACGAAGTTCTTCTCACCAGCCAAGGTAGCATAACTGAGACATGCTATCTCAGTATTTGCGCAAAATGATCCCGAATCCTTTGATGAGGTTTGGAACAGGTTTAAAAATATGCTACGAAAGTGCCCTCAGCATGGTTTTGACAAGAAAACCCAGATTCGATTCTTCTATACAGGACTACTTCCATCTTTCCGAAGCATGGTAGACTCTTCATCCAATGGCTCATTAACCACAAGAACTGTCGACGGAGCATGGGAGTTGTTTGAAAGGATGGCGGATACTTCAGCAATGTGGTCGTCCGAGCGGGTAGTTCAGAAGAAATCAGTAGGTCTCTATGAAGTTGACACCTATTCTGCCTTGTCTGCAAAAATTGATTCCTTGTTTCACAAGGTAGACAGCTTATCTCATTCAGCAAACGCAGCCCAAGCAAGAAAACCGAATTGTGAAGAGTGTGGGGCAGACCACAGCACGAAGGAATGTCCAATTCTTTCACAAGGGGTAGAACAGGTAGATTATGCATAGTGGGGTCAACGCCAACAGAACAATCCTAACTCTGACACCTACAATCCCGGGTGGAGAAATGATCAAAATTTCTCTTGGAGAGGAGAGCAAAACAAAGATTGGAGAGGAGATCAACACAAGTTCCAGAATAAACCTCAAGGGCAGTTTCAACAGGAGAAAAAGAGCCCGTTGGATGAAATGTTTGCAAAATTTATGGAGAAGACTGATAAGTATATGGAGAAGATAGAAACAGCTCTCCAAAATCAAGGTGCAACAATCAAGAACCTTGAAACTCAGATGGGACAGATAGCACTTGCAGTAAATGGACGAGCACCGGGTACCTTGCCAAGCAATACTGAGGTGAACCCCAGGGAGCATGTTCAGGCTATTACTACAAGAAGCGGGGTTCAGCTGCCAGAAATACATATCAAGAGACCAGGTGCAGACAAAGCAGCAGTATCTCCTACAAACGAGGATAAAACAAAAGAGGGTTCAGACACTTCACAGGTCAAAACGCCTATTCCTGTCAATCAATATGAACCTCCAATCCCATTCCCTCAGAGGTTAAGGAAGCATAAGTTGGACCAACAATACATGAAATTTTTGGAGGTTTTCAAGAAACTTCACATCAACATTCCATTTGCTGAGGCAATCACGCAGATTCCTAGTAACGCCAAATTTCTCAAGGACATCCTATCCAATAAGCGCAAACTTGAAGAACATGAGGTGGTGATGCTCACAGAGGAATGCAGTGCAAGAATTCAGAAAAAGCTTCCTCCAAAGCTAAAAGATCCAGGGAGTTTCACTGTTCCCTGCACTATAGGAAATTTTCACTTTGATAAAGCTTTATGTGATTTGGGCGCCAGTATTAACTTAATGCCACTTTCTGTTTTCAGGAAACTAGGATTGGGAGAAGTTAAAGCAACTACAGTAACCTT
This sequence comes from Osmanthus fragrans, assembly GCA_019395295.1. Taxonomy (NCBI): domain Eukaryota; kingdom Viridiplantae; phylum Streptophyta; class Magnoliopsida; order Lamiales; family Oleaceae; genus Osmanthus; species Osmanthus fragrans. The sequence continues at coordinate 11,880,574 of CM033347.1, read as the reverse complement.
ATAGCTAGTTGACCGGTCTATCACTCATCCACGAGGAATTATCGAGGATGTCTTGGTCAAAGTGGAGAAACTTATATTCCCAGCAGACTTTCTCATTCTTGACATGGAGGAAGATAAAGAGGTGCCACTCATTTTGGGTCGACCATTTTTAGCTACTGGAAAGGCTCTCATTGATGTACATCGAGGGCAATTGATTCTGAGATTGGGAGAGGAACAAATTTCGTTCAACGTCTTCAAGGCTATGAAATTTCCGACAGAGACTGACAGTTGTTTCCAGATTGATGTGGTCAACAGAGCTATTCAAGAAACTTTTCAGTTGCAACATCCAGACGACACTTATGAGGCTTGCATCATGCATTCTCAATCCACTCACACTAACTTGAGCGAGATTGAGATTGAGATTTGTGCAAGATTCATGGAAACAAACCCACCTTATGCAAGAAAACGAAGTTTTGAGGAGTTGGGGACCGATCCTACAAAACCTCTACCATCAGTACAACAACCGCCTAAGCTAGAGCTCAAGCAACTACCATCTCATCTGCGGTATGCTTACTTGGGGGAGTCTTCTACACTCCCGATCATAATAGCAAATTCAGTTAACGAGGTGGAAGAGGAAAGATTGCTTAGGGTGCTCAGAGATAATCAAACAGCTATTGGGTAGTCTATTGCTGACATCAAAGGGATCAGCCCGTCACTTTGCATGCATAAGATCCTCATGGAGGATGATTTCAAGCCAAGTATAGATAGTCAGAAGCGGCTGAATCCAAATATGAAAGAGGTAGTCCGAGCGGAGGTGATGAAACTTTTAGATGCAGGTATCATATATCCTATCTCAGATAGTGCATGGATCAGTCATGTTCAGGTGGTACCAAAGAAAGGAGGTATTACGGTGGTACGAAATGAGAAGAATGAATTAATACCGACCAGGACTGTTACGGGGTGGAGAGTTTGCATTGACTATCGTAAACTCAACAATGCTACTCGCAAGGATCACTTCCCTTTGCCATTCATTGATCAGATGTTGGAAAGGTTAGCAGGTCAATCACATTACTGCTTTTTTGATGGGTATTCCGGTTACAATCAGATACCTATAGCGCCAGACGATCAGGAGAAGACTACTTTCACTTGTCCCTATGGTACATTTGCCTACCGCAGGATGCCTTTCGGGTTATGTAATGTACCGGCCACTTTTCAGCGTTGTATGATGGCCATCTTCTCTGATATGGTAGAAAAATTCATAGAAGTCTTCATGGATGACTTTTCAGTGTTCGGTTCGTCTTTTGATGAGTGTTTGGAGCATCTGAGCTTGGTGTTGCAGCGGTGTAAGGAAACAAATCTTGTATTGAACTGGGAGAAGTGCCATTTTATGGTACAAGAGGTCATCGTATTGGGACACCACATTTCGTCTGAAGGGATCGAGGTGGACAAAGCAAAAATTCATATCATTGAGAAATTACCGCCACCTACCTCAGTTAAGGGTGTTTGCAGTTTTCTGGGGCATGCTGGGTTCTATAGACGCTTTATAAAAGATTTCTCACAAATTACGAAGCCTCTTTGCAACCTGCTACTTAAAGATGCCACTTTCTATTTTACTGAAGATTGTCTACGGGCTTTCAGCACTCTGAAGGACAAGCTTATATCAGCACCGGTCATCATAGCACCAGATTGGGAGTTACCGTTTGAACTTATGTGTGATGCTAGTGATTACGCGGTGGGGGTAGTGTTGGGGCAGTGAAAGGGTAAGATTTTTCATGTGATCTACTATGCAAGCAAGACATTGAATGATGCACAACTCAACTATGCCACTACTGAGAAGGAGCTTCTAGCTATAGTTTATGCCTTCGACAAATTTCGATCCTATCTTGTTGGGTCGAAGGTAATAGTTTACACGGATCATGCTGTATTGAAATACTTGATGACAAAGAAGGATGCAAAATCGAGATTGATTCGATGGGTCTTACTCCTGCAAGAGTTTGACTTGGAGATTCGAGATAAAAAAAGGGAGTGAAAATGGGGTAGCAGATCACTTATCTCGCCTTGAGCAAGGAGATCAGACAGATGCAGTGGAAATAAATGAACTGTTCCCAGATGAGCAGATTTTTCATGTGGAAGCTGTACCTTGGTATGCGGATATAGTGAATTATTTGGTAAAATCATTACTCCGACCGATTATTCAGGTCATTAGAGGAAGAAGTTCTTTTCGGAGCTGAAATACTACTTTTGGGAGGATCCCATACTTTATAGGAGAGAAGCTGATCAGATTATCCGACGGTCTGTACCTGAAGAAAAATTACCTCAAATACTAGAGCATTGCCATTCATCTGCATATGCTGGACACTTCGGGGCTTCTAAGACAGCAACAAAGATTTTGCAATCGGGATTCTATTGGCCTACAATGTTTAGAGACACCTTTGAGTTTGTGAAGAGGTGTGACAGGTGTCAACGCACAGGAAATATATCGAGACGGTATGAGATGCCTCAGAATAGTATTCTCGAGGTAGAGCTTTTTGATGTTTGGGGGATTGACTTCATGGGTCCGTTCCCTCCTTCTTTCTCTAATCAGTACATCCTGGTGGCAGTTGATTATGTCTCCAAATGGGTGGAAGCAGTCGCTTTACCAACAAACGATGCAAAAGTAGTGATTGGATTTTTGAAGAAGTGTATTTTTACCCGATATGGCACACCTCGAGCTATTATAAGTGATGGGGGTAAACATTTCTGCAATCGCCAATTTGAACAGTTGTTGAGTAAATACGGAGTCCGACACCGAGTGGCTACACCATATCATCCTCAAACGAGCGGTCAAGTTGAAGTTTCTAATCGGCAATTGAAAAGGATACTTGAAGTCACAGTAAGTTCTTCAAGGAAAGACTGGTCCAAGAAGTTAGATGATGCTTTGTGGGCATACAGAACAGCATTCAAGACTCCTATAGGCATGTCACCGTACCGTCTTGTGTTTGGGAAAGCATGCCACTTACCAGTGGAATTGGAGCATCGTGCATATTGGGCTCTCAAACAGTTAAACTTGGATATGCAAGCAGCGGGTGAAAAGAGGATGCTCCAACTCAATGAAATGGATGAATTTCGATTGGGGGCTTATGAGAATGCAAAACTCTATAAGGAGCGAACGAAGAAGTTTCATGATATGCATATTCAGAATAGAGAGTTTGAAGTGGGGCAGAAAATGTTGCTTTTCAACTCTCGACTCAAGCTATTTCCGGGAAAACTACGGTCGAGGTGGTCTGGTCCGTACACTATCTCAAACGTATCTCCATACGGGGCTATTGAGATTTCTCATGACACCAAAGGCACTTTCACAGTCAATGGACAGAGGTTGAAGAACTATTGGAGTGGCGAATTCTCCAAAGAGAAGTCTACCGTTGATCTTGCACCACTGGAGTCAACCTAACACGGTATAGTCGAGCTACAGACTATAAACTAGCGTTGGATGGGAGGCAACCCATCATCTCTACCCTTTTATTTATTCCGCTTTATGCAGTAGATTTAAGATTTTTCATGTTTTCTATGCATATTTAGTAGTTTTAGGTCATCGATCACTTAGGTCGTTCACTAAGTGTCTAGAGACGTTTCACATAAGTTTTAAATGTATTTTGCATGCTTCATGGGTGTTGAAATCACGTTTTAGGAGATTTGGGGTCAAAATCACGCATTTCGAGGCAAAACGAGCTTTTATGGTTCACAGTGGTTTTGATTTTGTTTTATAGTGTACTTGCGCTCCCCGTAGTTTAAAATATGTTTTTATCACTTTTGGGGAAGTCGAGTGGTCGAGGGGTATTTTTGGCAACTATTTGAAATTTTGGGGTAAAATGGTCAAAAATACGTTTTTGAAGAGTTGAGTAAATTTTGAAATTTTTCTATGTCGCATATACCCACTACACTCATTTGAACTTGTTAAGCACGATAATCGAGGCGTGGGGAGTGATAAGGTCGAAAGCGTCAAAATTTGGAAAAATTGTAAATTTTGGAGAAAATCGACTAAAAATAGGTTTTTGAGGGATTGAGTGTGTTGTGAGATGTTTTCATATTGCATACACTCACTACACTCATTTTAACTTGGTCGGCCCGAGAATCGAGATTTTTGGGGGTGACACGGTCGAAAATAGTCCCCAATTTAGAAAACGTTAAAATTTTGGGGGTACCATGGTCAAAAACGAGTTTTTGAAGAATTGAGTGAATTTTAAAATTTTTCTATGTTGCATACACTCATTTTCACTTGTTCGGCACGAAACACGAGGCATTGGGCATCGAGATGGTTAATCGAGGCAAAAAGTTCTGAAACAGGCATCCAACTGCCTAGCTGGTAGTCTAAGCGATCGCTTAGAAGAACCAGCTGGGCGACCGCTTGCAACCGGACCGAAATACATACTTCCCAGAAATTAACTCCAAGCGACCGCTTGGAGTTACTCTAAGCGGTCGCTTAGAGTAAATTTCTGGGCGACCTGCCCGACATTTTAAACACAACCCGACATCCCTCCTTTTCATTTTACGGCATTTCTCGCACACAAGAGCAAACCACTCGCGACCTCTGCCTGCACCGAACTCTCCTCCACCAAGGGGTTAGACCGAATTCTTCTCACATATCATCCATCCATACTTCTCACTCGTGCTTGCCACTACAAATCCAAGGTATGATTTCTTCTCTATCAACCCTACTCTCCATTCTTGAGGTGTTCTACTCGGTTTTTATTTGTTAGGATAGATGGAGTATGGGCTTAGGTAGTTGATGGGTTGATGAATGTGCATTGTGAATTGCAAATTGGGGGGTTGATTCACTACCAGCTAGGTTGCTGACTTTGAACACGGGTGTGAGCGTATAAGGTGTTCGATGAATTGCCAAAGCGAAAATTTTCATGCCTTTGTGTTACTTTCGATTTTCTCCCTTTTTATGAACGTTATGCTATGCTCAATGTTATGTGATTCACGGTCAAAACACAAGGAACCACACGGCACATATATGTGGCACCCATAGGCATCATGTCACTCACGTCACTAACTTTGCCTATCGTTTTCCCTATCCATATGATGTCCTATTGCATTGATTTTTTGTTATGTGGTAGACCATAGTGAGTACTTTCACATGCCCGGAGATTGCTCGGGAAAATTTTGATTTTCTCGACGGTGTCCGGAGTCGAACATGCTAGGTCGAACACGCCTTAATTTGACAAAGTTGTTCACGTGACTTTCTTTTTGGTTTGTGCATGATATATTCCACTTTCTATGATTTCATACGTGCCCTTATGCATGAATTGAGCTCAGAGTGGGCTTTGTGAATTCTATGTGGCCTTATGTGACCCTCGTCTCCGCTTTACTTGAACGTCAAACGAGTGTTAGGCACATTGAAGTAAGTTTGGGGGATTTTGTGTTTAATCTCACAATTTTATTCTATTTTATTATGAGGAATGTAATTCTGGTCTCACACTTGCATTGTGTTTTACAGGATGCCTCCCAAATGCACATCGAAAGGAAAAGAGAAAACTGGATCCACATCCGGCACTGCCCGCACCCAGTTAATCAGTGAGGGTGTGCGACGATTTTTCAGTCAGGAGGCCCGTATACGCTATGCTGATATTATATCACATTGGGCAATACTTCCAGAGCGACCGGTGCGGTTGGTTGACTTTTCGGATTTTGAGCTGACTACTTTAGTCCAGCTCTGTGGTTGGGAGAAATTAGTTGAGCACCCCCATCCCATTTATGAGGGTCTCGTGCGAGAATTCTATGCCAACTTCAATAGCGAGATCGACACACCCGGGACCGATCACCAGAACCAGACTTGGGTGCGGGGCACTTGGGTCACATTCTCACCGGAGGTCATCACGGACTATTATGAGCTGACCCTTGATGACATCGTTCCAATTCCGGGTCAGTTCCCTTGGCCTGAGGTAGCTACGGTCTTGTATGGGCGGGATAATATATGGCTACTGCAGACTGAAGAGTGGCCCCAGATTGAGCTCACACCCTCCATCGGCATTCTATTTCTCTTTATTTGCCATAATGTTGAGCCAACGACCCATCAGAGTGGTTTTCCTGACCCGAGAACGGGATTCTTGTATCATTTGGCCCGGGGCAACAAGATTGATCTCGGCTCTTACATTTATAATCAGACAGTCTCTCTGGCCACCCGGGGTGACCGTCGCAGCTCCCTCATATTTCCGAGCTTGATCAGTGGCCTATGCATACAGGCGGGTGTCACTATCCCATCAGGGGAAGTCCCAGCACGGCCGAGCCCATTTCTTCAGGGTAGTACATTGGAGGCTCAGGATTGGGCTAGGGTTCGCCATCGAGAGAAGTTAGAGGAGCAGGCGAGGAGACAGCAGCAGGCTACCCTTGGACAGGAGGGGGCCGATATTGAGATGCTTCAGGCACCGCCACCACCAGAGGCCGTTGATACACAGTTGCTACGACAGATGTTTGCTTCCCTCACCACCACCAATCGTGATGTGCAGGACACGCGGCAGACCCTTGGGATTTTGAGCACTGATATGCAGACGGTCCGGCATCACCTTCAGCGCACTGAGAATTTCGCTTCTGTAGCCCAGCGAGAGTCCTTAGCATCTAGACGTGCAGTCGACCTCATGAATAGTCGACTCAGCACGTATGTGGGTCGAGTGGATGGGATTCAGCTTTGGGCAGATGAGATGTGGGACCGCCTGGGCAGCATGGAGACAGAGGTTCGACAGCGGTCCACCTTGCTTCATTCGGTGCATACGGAGTTGGCACAGCAGTCTACGCTGCTTCAGTCGGTCCATGCAGAGTTGGCGCAGCAGTCTGAGCTTATGAGACAGTTTCTAGCACGCCCACCACCACCAGGGGATGACACTGCTGGACCCAGCTCTTTTCCACCTTCTTCACCACCACCACCATATTGATCAGGGGAGTCTTTCTTAACCTCCCATATTTTGTTTTGTACAAGCTTTACCCTTCAAATTCTATGTTCAATCTTACACTTTCCACATTGAGGGCAATGTTTTGTATAAGTTTGGGGGGTGGTCGAATTTGTAGAACAAATTGAAGGATTCGGTACTTGTATTGAATTATGCATTGCTTATTCGTTATTCATCGATATTAGTCTGGTTTGTTTGTTTGTTTGTTTACTGCTTTTGTGTGTTTGTTAAAAAAAAAAAGTTTTTGGTAGTTTGTTTCAGTATTTGTTTAGTTAGTTCAATTTGTGTGCTTGTGTGGGTTTAGTGGCCTTGCCGGCAATGATGTGATTATTGGAATTATTATGAGCTTTGAATAGTGGATAATGTGCAGGTTAGGTTGGTCAATACTTGTGTGTGTAAACTTGACACTTTTTGTACACTTCACTCATGCGTGCATGCTAAGGCGATGGTTGAGGTCATTATTTATAGAAAAGTCAAACATTATAGGTGGACCCGAAAGAACCCTCTATTGTACTTATTAAATATCCATTGTTGTAGTAGTTTGGTGATATTTAGCTATTGCAGGAAAACATTGAGATGAGTGGGGATTCCATGCATGAAAACTAAGTTGTGTGGATTGTTGAGACCGATGAGACGAAGATGAGGTGAAAGTTTTAAATTAGAGGTTGGTTTTAGAAACTAAGTGTCTAGAAAAATAGGGGCATGGTATAATTTTTGTGAGAAAATACTCTTTTCAAGCCTTTATGACTTGAGCAAGTAAGCCTGTAAGGGTGAGTAAAAACCTGATGCCCTAAAGTCAACTAACTTGGGAGTCATCGGCCTAAAGCTCGCTACAGGGGTCATATAGAAAGCAAGAAGGAAAGAGTTAAAAGAAAAAGCGTGAAAATGCATATTCTCGAGCCTTTATAACTTAAGTAAGCTTGCAAGGGTGATTGAAACTTGGTGCCCTAAAATCAACTAATTTGGGAGTCATCGGCTTAAAGCTCGATACATGGGTTATATAGAAAGCAAATGAGATATGTTAAAAGAAAAAAAAAATTGAGTGAGAAAAGAGCCCCAAGACACGTAGTTGATGAAACTATACCTTTGATGCAAGACAAGTAGCTTACTTTAGTCTTAGAGGTTGAACCAATCAAAGAAATAGAAGAATCTCTACTTGTTGAACTGTGAACTTGTGATTGCGAGGTCTATCCAAACTAAGAGAGGGTGAGAACTTAAGTGAATCATATCTCTACTCTAGAACATACCCGGGATAATTGAGTGAAAAGAATAAGTTTGGGGAGTGCGTATCTCTCGAGCGAAGAAAGAAAAATCTGACTACATGGGTTTGGGATTTGAACCCATCATAAGTTGAGTATGTCTGCATGAGTATACACACACACACGTTAGGCTTTGCATATGATAAGTGGAGATTGATTTGATTCTACACTATTGAAACTATTCACTATGTTGATTACTGAATTCTAATCCTGAGACGCGGCAAGTCATTGAACCATGTTTTGTGGTTAGTTAAGTCACCATCTTGTTTGAGGACAAACAATAGTTCAAGTTTGGGGGGTTTGATAAGTGCGTTTTACACACTTATTTAGGCCACAAAACATGGCTAAGTGTGAACATATATATTGAAATATGGCTTAATTCGGTAAAATTTGTGTTTGTAGGACTACATTGATGGATGGAGCGAAAAATATGTGAAAACAAGCGAAGAAGGGCTAAAACGGAAGAAAACCAAAATTCAGGGACCAAATTGCAACTTTCTAAAAGTTGTACCGAAGACCGAATCGAGTGTGAAGATGGACTAAATGCAAATTGGTGAAGTCGTGGGATGATTGAGGAAAGAAAAAGAAGAAAAGAGGCCAAGATATGAGAGAATGAAGTTCGGGGACCAAAACGAAGAAATTTGGAAGTTTTCATTCCAAGCGGTCGCTCACTCATCTCCAGGAAACCCAGGAAGCAAACTTCACTAACCAAGCGGTCGCTTGGTACATTTTTCGGGCGAGAAATTTAGTTTCCTTATTTGATTCAACCTCTTATGGAAACCAATCTAGGACCCCTTTAAAACCCTAAACACAACCAGAAACAGGTGGGACCACTACAACAAAAATGCCCTTTTGCAACACTTAAAAGACAACATTTATGTATTAAATGTTGCTAAAGGGGTCAATTGCAACATTCGAATAGGTGAATGTTGCCATTGCGTAACATAATTGAGTTTTGACAACATTTTTTCAGTAAATGTTGCGATAGACCCCTTTTTGCAACGTTTATTTAGTGTTGCAAAAAATAAAACTTTTCGCAACGTTTATAAAACGTTGCAAAAAACTTTATCTTTCGCAATGTTTTTAAACGTTGCTAAAAGAATCTTTTGTAACGTTTATAAAACGTTGCGAAAAACTTTATCTTTCGCAACATTTTATAAACATTGCAAAAGACAAACCTTTTGGCAACGTTTATAAAACGTTGCCAAAAGTTAAAAGTTTTGGCAACGTTTTATAAATGTTGCCAAAAGATCTTTCTTTTGCAACGTTTATAAAACGTTGCTAAAGACAAATCCTATAAAACGTTGCCAAAAGGTTTGTCTTTTTGCAACATTTAATAAACCTTTTATTTTTTTATTTTTTTAGTAATAGTTACAATTATTATTAATTTAATCACGTGTGAAAAATAAAAGTATAATTACAGAAAAGTTTAATAATCAATTTTCAACTTCATTTCATTTCCCACACTCTAAAAAATATTAGTTATTAATTAAATTATTACCAGTTAATTAAAAATCTTTATTATTAATTCAGTCAATTAAAAAACTAATCATAAATAAATTGTAAAAAATCAATTTCCATTTGATTTCATTTTCCCCTATTAAAATTTTAGTTCCCAGCTAATATTTCACCAGGTTCTAAAAAATTCATTTTCTCAAATAATAGACAATTTTCCATCATATTTCGAAACCCTACTCAAATTCCTAACTTCATCAATTCCAATGTAAGTGCGCTGCCCCCTTTTTCCCCTCTCAGCACATTCAAAGAAAAGGAAACCTAAAATTTCAATCTCCACCGTCGTCGATCTCAAGCACAGCCCATTTCGTGGCAGAGTTTGTCCCAAATTAATACAGATGGCTGCTTTCGAGTTTTGGGATTTCAAAATATACATCACCTCCGTCAGTAAACGTTTTTTTGCGGAAGTGAGCTCTCGAGGCTGAGGATGCAAACAAGATTTCACCCAAGTTATCCTCTTCTTCTCAACAGGTAAATGTTGTATACATATTATTTGCCTGCCTTTATATTCATCTTCGATTCTTCAACAGAAACTTGAATTGAAGATTGATTAATGTTGCAATTTGTTTGTATGTGAATAACGTGGTTGCTTAGACAATTTTGTAATTAAATCGGAGAAGAAATTCTTTGTGTCCTGATACAGGATATTTAGGAATTCTTGTGTACACCTTATTATGAGTGATATGATGCGTTCTCGAAGAGTAAAAGTGCTTTAGTGCCTTTTGGGTTGTGACTTTCTAAAAGCTCTACTAGATAGGCAATAATCAATTCTACCATTGTTTTGAATTACAGGCTACAGGTTTAAAGAAACATTTGAAGAGGCTAAATACCCCAAAACATTGGATGTTGGACAAACTTGGAGGTGCTTTTCTAAGGGTTTTTTTGTTTTGTTCTTTTGCTGTTGTGTCCGATTTCTTGGTTTTACATCCTTTATATATATATATGTATGTATGTATGTAAACTTGCAGTGGTGTTTGTGCTCTCCTGTAAACCTATTTGCTTATTTGTGTTTGTTTTTCAACATCATGTGTGTTTGTGAATGTGTAGGCACCCAAACCATCTTCCAGACCTCACAAATCAAGGAAGTAGTTGTCCTTTGTTCTAATAATGCATAACAAGCTGAAGTATGCTCTCATGTACTGTGAAGTTGCTATCTTGATGCAACATCATGTTCTTGTCGACGTTAAGGTTAGGACAGAGTATCCTGCTGGTTATGAGTATCTGAGTTCTTCAATATGCTACTTTTGTTATAGAACTTTCTATGTGGCTCTGATCTTTTTTTTTTGCAGCATATAAAATAATTTATGTTAATACATAGATAACATTTTTTTTTATATATATCCTTTGTAAGTATTTCCTAATGTAAATATTTGTCTCTTGGTTTTTATAATAAATGAGTTGTTATGGAAAAAAAATTAGCATTTGCAAAACATTGTAAGTTTCAAAATTTCATTTATACTTAAGAGTAGTTTGAGCGTTGTATTGATGCTCTTTGTTAGTCTATTGTGTTTTATCAGGATATTGTACATTCAGTCAATATACTTTCACGCATGACAGATAAAGTCTTTGGACCCAATACCAATACTCAAGAAGTGTATGAAGTAGCTGGTCGACCGGTAGTGAAGGCTGCAATGGAGGGTGTAAATGGTATGCTTACTAGCTTTAGCATTTAATAACTTTCATGAAATAAACTTCCCTTTCTATTTGAGACTTCGAAGAAATAATGTCAAAATTTATGCCGACAGCTACATATTTTATGGTAAAAATCTTCATGTTAGTCATTGTCAAGTGCTAAACTAGAAGTGGTCTGCACATTTGAAGTAAATGTTATTTGCTGTAGTGCTATTTTATGAATAATTGATTGGATGGAAGTTTTCGTAAATTTTTGCTAACATTGGCTGGTGGCCTGGTTTATAATGTAGGAACTGTATTTGCTTATGGTGTTACAAGTAGTGGAAAGACACACACCATGCATGTAAGATAATTCCTTCATTGCTAAATACCTTTGTTCTATTTCTGCTAGATTTTGATGCTTTGGAAACTCATATTCGTTAATTGTGTATCGAGTTGGAAGTTGACGGGAAATTGAGTACACTCACAGAGTTCTAGTCTTATGAGTATTTTATTACACAATATATTACTATACAAAACATAGTTTTATTTATTTATTATCTTCAAGGAATTCAATATGAATACTTCTTAGTGTCCACGTGTCCATTTATGAATACTTCTTAGTTGTAGAGGTTAAGAAATAAGAATTATGAATGGCCATAAATGTCTCCACTATGCTTATTTTTGTAAATTCAGTAAGGAGTTAGGGAAAAAAAATGCTGAATTTTAAAACTTTCATTTTTCCTTTTTCCTCAGTCTCCAGTTTCCACTTATTAGGAATTAATTAGTAATTTCTTGTGTGGACACACCCACAATTATGAAAGCATCCTAGAGTAAAAAACTTGTCATCACCCAAATGACCTTAATTGTTGTTTATATAGTCTAGTCTGTTGCTTATGTGCTATTAATTTTGGTCTATCCATTTGCTTCATATTTATTATTTTCTTTACAAGATATTTATTATTTTCCTTGTAGGTAACCAAGCAGAGCTCCTATATTTGTACATGGTGAATTTTGTATAAAAGGGACAATAGTAGCTTCAAGTTAGTTTGATAAAATGGAGATGCAAGAAGAAGACATTTATTCCCATTTTATATTTTGTATGGTTTAAATATATGTAATGAAATTTTAATCTCATTTTATCAAAAAAATTCCGTTTTATAAATGTTGCTTAATTTACATATCTCAGTTTCATGTACTATATATTGGTATTAGTAAAAGTATGTGAAATAATTACAAATAACGCGAAAAACAGCAAAATATTTGTTAATAAAATACAACGTTTAAAAAACGTTGCCAAAAGTTAGCCAACAGGACCCTTTTGGCAACATTTTTTAAACGTTGCCAAAAGTGACCATTTGACAACGTTTTTTAAACGTTGCAAATGCCGTTTTCGCAACGTTTAAAAAAACGTTGCCGTATCCTTTCACTCTACGGCAACACTGAGGTTTGCAACATTCATCCAAACGTTGCAAAAGGTCTTTAGCAACATTTTTCAAACGTTGCAAAAGGCTTTTTTTGTTGTAGTGGACGCCTTATTCTACCATTATTGACCTATTGAAGAGCGAGAAGAAGGGGAAGAACGAGAAGATTGATCCAAGATTCAAGATTTCACTTCAAGATCCAATAGGGTGATGTCTTCTTCAATTTATTTTCTTTCTTCTCTTAGTTTTCTTAGTTTTATCATGCTAGGCTAGTTTTTAATGTGCTAGGTGAACGATGAACCATGTAATTTGATATTTTGATTCCTAGTTTTATATATTTGACGTTAAAACGCGTTTTGGATTGATGAATGGTTTATATATATTGAATTAAGTCCACAATTATTATGCATGTAATTGTGTGATTTGTTGTGGTTTATTTAATCCATTCGAAAGAGGATAAATAGATTAGACAAGGTATAAATCATCGTAGGGTCCGATAGGGGATAGAGATATACCGCTATGCCTTACGTGAATCTCTAAGTATTCATAGAACGCCATGCATTTTTGTATATTTGCTCCCATCATAGAGATATAGTCGGTGTCGTATATGAAAATAGGTTCAAGCTTAATCGAAAGAGAGTTTTGAATAAAATAGGAATATTGATTCGTCATAATTCAAACGTGTTGTCAAATTGTAGAACTAGGGTTGAAATAGATTATTACATGGGGATTCGCAAACCTAGTACGCTCTTTATTTGATTGTTAAGACATCCTGCATTTAGTCAAATTATTGCACGTAGTTAACCTTGCATTTAATTAGATATTTCATTCTATTTTGCATAAGTAGCTTACTTAGTTTAGTTGCAATCTAGTTACAAACATTCAAACACGTATTTTGTTTCGGTTAAGGTCGAATTATATAGAATTAAACTGTTAAATCTCTGTGGGAACGATACTTGGACTTAAAAATCCACTTTATTACTTGAAACGAACCGTACACTTGCGGTACTATAAGTCGAACAAGTTTTCACCTGTCATGTATGATGAAAAGTATTAATACAATCTATACCAGTAAAGATGAAACAATGTCATCTAATGGTTAAAACAAATTTGTGCCAAAAAAATGCAACAGTTCAAAGAAATACATGAAATCTATAAATCGGACCCTATTGTTTCCATATTTCTCACTCCAAATCCATTCATTTCCTTCTCCAAATTATGTCAAAATAATTTTCAAATAATTTTTGAGTTTCATCTTTGATATTTTGTATTCGATATCTTCTATTATATAAGAGTGTATTCAAGCATTGGTTTGCCTCAGACAAAATTATTAATATTTGATTACATGTTCGTCTCCATAAAGTCAATAAATACGTTTTATCGAAAGAGGACACGCTTTTCTCTATGAAATGTTGCATTCAATCCAAAGTTTGACTTTAAAGTATTTAGCCTCATTTTGTTACCGCTTTAATCGCTAACTTATAAGTTGATAGAAATGAGTAATAGACAAGTGAATAGTAATTACGAATTATATACAAGTTACTGTTTGGTTTTGTTAAAAATCCTATTTTTAATAGATTTTGATAAAAGTTGTTGAAAAATTTATAAAATTATGAATCTAATGAAATGTGTTGTTGAAAATAAATTTTAAAAAATAGAGGCCAAACAATAGTAAAATGTGGGGTGAGAACTAATATTTGATATTAAAAAGTACATTTTTAATGTTACTTATTTCATGATTGATATATATAGTGTTAACTGTAATAAAAATACAATTCAAATGATCGAATGAAATAAAATAAAGTTAGAGGACTATAATAAAACTTGGCTTGAAACAGAATGATCGACAGTGCTTTTCTGGACTGAAATTATAGAAAAAAAATATTAAAAAGTCCTCGAAATATCTGTAAAAAATCTTTAAAGTTGGCCTCACAATTATAGCGGAATCAATTAAGTATAAAACATAAGGTTATTTGGAGTGTGTGTTGTGCTAAAATTGCAATTGGGAGATCAATTGTGAAGATGATGGAGCAGCCCACGTCATGATCCTAGGAGAGATATTCTTATTTATTTATATGTATTACTAGCTAGAAAGAAATATCAACACTTAAATAAAAATATTTGATTGGATAATCGATTCTTGTTTTTGCAACTAGCGTTCCCAGACACACCCTAGAATTCCAAATGAACAAGTTGGGATGTTCTTGTGCATATTATCACATGGAAAAGGCTACAGGCAAGTTCAGACGATATTCAATCATTCTTTGGAAGTAGTTGGACACTACTTCAAAATTGTGCTTCAAGCCGTCGTGGATCTTAGTGAACGAGCAATAAAACCTGATCCAAACTATAATCACGGTGCAGAGCATCACGTACCAAATATCAACAAGCATCCACTCTTTGAAAATTGCATAGGTGCAATTGACGGAACGCATGTCAAAGCTGTCCTGCCGAGGGATGAACGTGTAAGTTTCATCGGACGGAAGGGCATTCCTACACAAAATGTGCTTGCAGCATGTGATTTCAATTTATGTTTTACATTTGTGCATGCAGGGTGGGTGGGGACCACACACGATGCACGCATTTTGGCACGAGCTATAAATAGTCTTGATATTGATTTTCCACATCCAGCCCCGGGAAAATATTATCTTGACGACTCTGAGTTTGCACATAGACCGGGATACATGGCTCCGTATAAAGGGTCGGATTTTTGTATCATTTTCAGCAATTCCACGACGACCAGACGGGTCGGCGACGAGAATTTCGAAACGCACGTGAAAAATTTAACTACGCCCATTCATCATGCAGGAACGTAATAGAGCGTGCGTTTGGTGTCTTGAAAAATCGCAGGAAAATACTCGATTGTATGCCAAGTTACAATTTCAAAGTGCAGATTGGTGTTGTCCTAGCTACGATGACAGGGCATAACTTCCTTCGTCGGGCAGGCGTTCTCGACGAATCGTTCGCAGCCGTGGAGACGGATCCGAACGCGGCGGAGATAGATATTCCTGATGCACGTGAAGAAGCCGTTGCTGAAATGATTCAACAGAAATGCAACGGACTGAGTGGGATCGTTTTTGAGATTAGTTGGCTCAAAGTCAATAAGCTTGTGTTCGTTGCAGAAATTTCGTATAATCAATTACGTTGTACATTTCCCTTTATGAACTATGTCGTGTGTAGGAACCGTTGTAGTGATTTGCAGTTTGGAAAAAATAATATAAAAATTATGCACATTTTTATAAGCTACAATAATGAGGACGTTAATTTACATGAGAAAGTTCCTTTCGTCCAAACGAATTGGTCTACGGAATGAAAATGTTAAAAAAAAATTGCAAAACTATTTTCCGTAATATTTGGGACGTGAATCTGCTATGTTCTATTGGTGGTGGGCCCACAAACCCCATGCACAAGGGGAGCAACATACGGTCAAATTATGCATGCCACATTTTCAAAGGCTGCCAATGTTTTCATTCAAATGGTCAAAAGGTGAGATAAAGTGAAATATTTGCACAATGGTAATTTCTCCTACAAATTTGTCACTTCCGTGCAAGGTCACTATGTGGATGGGCCATATGATTTGATTGGATAATCGATTCTTGTTTTTGCAACTAGCGTTCCCAGCACACCCTAGAATTCCAAATGAACAAGTTGGGATATTCTTGTGCATATTACCACATGGAAAAGGCTACAGGCAAGTTCAAACGATATTCAATCATTCTTTGGAAACAGTTGGACACTACTTCAAAATCGTGCTTCAAGCCGTCGTGGAACTTAGTGAACGAGCAATAAAACCTGATCCAAACTATAAGCATGGTGCAGAGTATCACGTACCAAATATCAACAAGCATCCACTCTTTGAAAATTGAATAGGTGCGATTGACAGAACGCACGTCAAAGCTGTCCTGCCGAGAGATGAACGTGTGAGTTTCATCGGACGAAAGGGCATTCCCACACAAAATGTGCTTGCAGCATGTGATTTCAATTTATGTTTTACATTTGTGCATGCAGGGTGGGCGGGGACCACACACGATGCACGCATTTTAGCACGAGCTATAAATAGTCTTGATATTGATTTTCCACATCCGGCCCCGGGAAAATATTATCTTGTCGACTCTAGGTTTGCACATAGACCAGGGCACATGGCTCCGTATAAAGGGTCGGATATTTTGTATCATTTTCAGCAATTTCACGACGGCTAGACGGGTCGGCGACGAGCATTTCAAAACGCACGTGAAAAATTTAACAACGCCCATTCATCATGCAGGAACGTAATAGAGCGTGCGTTTGGTGTCTTGAAAAATCACTGGAAAATACTCGTTGGTATGCCAAGTAACAATTTCAAAGTGCAGATTGGTGTTGTCCTAGCTACGATGACAGTGCATAACTTTCTTCGTCGGGCAGGTGTTCTCGACGAAGCGTTCGCAGCCGTGGAGACGGATCCGAACGCGGCGGAGGTAGAAGCCGTTGCTGAAATGCTTCAACCAGAAATGCAACGGACTGAGTGGGATCGTTTTCGAGATTACTTGGCTCAAAGTCAATAAGCCTGTGTTCGTTGCAGAAATTTCGTGTAATCAATTACGTTGTGCATTTCCCTTTATGAAGTATGTCGTGTGTAGGAACCGTTGTAGTGATTTGCAGTTTGGAAAAAATAATATATAACTTATGCGCATTTTTATAAGCCACAATAATGAGGACGTTAATTTACATGAGAAATTCCCTGTTCGTCCAAACGAATTGTTCTACGGAATGAAAATGTTAAAAAAAATTGCAAAACTATTTTCCATAATATTTGGGACGTGAATCTGCTATGTTCTATTGGTGGTGGGCCCACAAACCCCATTCACAAGGGGAGCAACATACGGTCAAATTATGCATGCCACATTTTCAAAGGCGGCCAATGTTTTCATTCAAATTGTCAAAAGGTGAGATAAAGTGAAATATTTGCCCATGGAATGGAGGATGTAATGATAATTTCTCCTACAAATTTGTCACTTCCGTGCAAGGCCACTATGTGGGTGGGCCATATGATTTGATTGGATAATCGATTCTTGTTTTTGCAACTAGCGTTCCCAGACACACCCTAGAATTCCAACCCTAATGCCAGGAGCAGTGTTTCATCCAGAAAGGTCAAAACCAGGTACGTCTTTGGTACGTATTGGAAAAAGTCACCCAATTATAAATAGGATTATGTTACAAGTACAAAATTCTTGACAAAAAGTTTGATAAAATTGACGCCAGCCGCCCCTCCAATATGGAAGGCGTCACTTGTCAATTTTGTCAAAAATTTTGTAAATTATTTTGTACAAATAGAATAATACTTATAAATAGGTGTAATAACTAATAATGAAGAAACCTTGACTACTAAACATAAGGACATTTTATTAGGTATGATTTCTATTAGTTAACTATTGAACCCTAATTTATTCCTATTAACTTATTTAAGACTTAAACTGGTCACATTGATTTATTAAGTTTCCATTATATGTTGTCCAATTATGATATTTGAATTACATTTCTGAAAATTTTTCTTATTGACGAAGAAATTATTCTAATTCAATATCTATGTACACATTCTATATGGAATACATTTATTGTATAATTTAATTTATACTTACTAAATTAATAAACACTTTAAACTTAAATTAATAAGCACGTCGACCGTCTAAGTGTCCCAAGCTCATTCCATTGTAGTCAAGACAAATAATTATATTAAAATTAAGCAGTAAATATAGCATTACTGCAATTAATCTAGACAGACGTGATAATCACGAGAAAGTGCAAAGTGACATTAATGGATTGTGACTGGAACAAAGTGACAAAGGTAATAAATTGATATTTGATCAAACATTCTCGTCATTCTTCTGTCTGCTTTTATAAATTATTGATTCAAGTCAATAAACACGTTTTATTGAAAGGGGGCACATTTTTTGATGAAATGTTTCATTCAATCCAAAGTTCGATTTTTTTTTTAAGTAATAAGCTTCTGTTTGGTGTCTGCTTTAGTCGCTAAATTATAAGTTGATAAAAATAAGTGATGGATAAGTGAATAGGAATTATGAATTCTATAAAGTTACTGGTTGGTTTTGTTAAAATTTATATTTTTAATAAATTTTGATAAAAGTAAATGAAATTTGTGATTGAAAAGTTGATAAAATTATGAATCGAATGACATACGTTGTTTAAAATAAATTTTAAAAAATTAGAGATCAAACAGTAATAAAATGTGTGGTGAAAACTAATATTTGACATTAAAAAGTACTTTTAAATAATTAAAAAGGAACCCAAACATATGTCAAGTCAATATTGCTTTTGAGTCATTTTTGTGTGGATACATTGTTAATTAGTTTTAATTTGTATTTATTTAGTTATCAATAAAATGATAATTCAGTATTTTAGGCCAATTGAACTTGTGTGGAGTCTTAGCCTAGTTTAGCTAATGTCTATAAACAGTCAAATTATTTTTCATTCACAAATTTCGTGAAATTTATAAGTACTACGCATTTATTTATTACTCATTTTTACTATTTATAATTACATTCCAAACAAGCTTTTAATGTTACACTTTAACAAGTTACTTATATCATGATTGATATATACCATTGACCGTAACAAAAAATACAATTCAAAAGATCAAATGAAATAAAATAAAGTTAGATGACTATAATAAAACTTGGCTTGAAACAGAATGATCAACAGTGTGTTTTTGGACTGAAATTATAGAAATTTTTTAAGAAGTCCTCAAAATATCTGTAAAAAAAATCTTCAATCCTGCTACTGATATGATCCAGGATGCTCCGAAAACTATCAAGAACCCGAGGCATGTTGGAGGGAGAGTAGAGCCAAGTCGAGACTTCAAAGAGTTGATAAAAGTCATACATTTATATGTTTAAGCAACGGAGTCTATAATATTGAAGACAACATGTCAAGGAACAAGTTTGATGTTGGGGTCGAAGGCCGAAAGGAGTTGGAAGGTGCTCGAATCAAAAAGCCGAACTCGGAGCCAAAATGGAGAACCATGCGGCCGCATGGTTCTCAGTCAATGCGACCGCATTCAATGGACAGAGAGCGTCGAAGAGGCAGGGTTTATTTCTATGCGACAGCATAGAAATACTCTATGCGGCCGCATAGAGTATTTTCGAGTTCAATTTTTATATTTTTCGCGAATTTCCATATGTCATTATATTTCTTATTTTGACAAGTTTTATTATTTTTGGACTCTTGATATTTTGTGCTTTTAGGGTTTTCCATAGTTTCCATATAAATAGGAATTCTATTTGATTGTAAGTTAAGTTTTGACATAATGAATAAAAAGAGTTTTCTCTCAATTGTTCTTCATGAACACCCTTTAGAACTTATCAAATATTGATTGAATATTTGTGGCGTTCGACAACAGAACTTATCAAAGGATTGAACTACCTTCGTGGCGTTCGCAAATCGTGGTTCTAGTTTCTGCACTTCAACGAGTTTAAGGTTAATATACCTTAAGTTCTTGAGTCGTGAGGCTCGGGTCAAGATCCTATCGTCTACAAACCTGAATTTAGGCTTTCCCGGCGTTTTCGAAATCATTCCGCGAGTTCCATGCGATTCCCCCAACCGGGATCTCATCAGCTACAGTAACAAAATTCATGACATAATGTCATATGACATCCCATCATTTGATTGTTTTAAACACATTCAACATTCAACATCCACATCAACTTATCTGTTGTGAATTGGGATTATCTCACTGTATTTGTTACAATTTTTCTGTCAAAGTGGCAAAATCCAAAAATCTTTATTATGGAGGAACCTGATCAAGAATAAAATATAAGGTTACCCGGAGTGTGTGTTGTGTTGTGCTAAAATTGCAGTTGGGAGATCAGTAGCGAAGATGAGGAGAGAGCAGCCCACGCCACGATCCCAGGAGAGAGATGGTGAGTGACTCCTTTTTAATCTTTAAAAGATGGCCATGTGTGTTGATAATTGGTATTTGATTTTGCTTGTAATATTCACTTATTAACTTCGAGAATGAAGCATCCATTTTCATTTACTTGTTGATATGAAACCAGACGATGAAGGCAGGTTAGCACTTCTAGGAGTGCATGACGGAGTAATCAAGGGCGACTGGGAAAAACTTAAAACATACTTCGCTCATAGTTCCGCATTCACAGACAGGATAACTGAATCTGAAGATACAGCACTCCTCCTGGCCATCAAGGTAGGAAAAAATGTTTCCTTTATCAAGAAGATGGTTGAAATGACGCCGACAGGCTTGCTGACTCAGAAGGACAACTCCGGCAATACAGCTCTTCATGCGGCGGCCCAGCTTGGGAATATCAAAATAGCTGAGCTGCTCGTGAACAAAAATCATGAATTGCTGAGTTTTTGCAACCACGACGGTTTGTTGCCCATCCAAGTATCTGCAAATCACGGTCGCAAAGAGATGACTTCAAACTTGTTCGAAATCTGCCAGAACAGAAATCTATTTGAAGATGCAGCCGCGGGCGGGGTTTTGCTATCTCTAGTAAATTCAAAATTTTATGGTATGTAAAGTTATTGCTCAACATGTTTTTAGACAGAGCTAATTTCATGGTATGTAAAGTTATTGCTCAACATGTTTTTAGACAGAGCTAATAGACACGCTGCCCTGCGCAGCCTCTCTCTCTCCAATTCTTTTTGCATTGATTTATAACAACTTCAATTTCTTTGGCAAACAATATTTTATTTTCCTTTACGAAAGAATCTTAATTTCTTCTTCAGCCAACCAGCCGCCGAATTCTTACGTGAATGGTTTAAGTCAATAATCCAACTCTTTGGTATGTTTTACCTGGACCCTTAATTCTAATTCGAGTCAAACCCAACAAGAGTGGCATCAACTCTACTCTCAACTTCCCAAGTTCACTGGGTTCCATGTTAAAAGGTGGGATTATGTTGATTGTAGTTTTCATATTGTGGTATGTATGCCGATATATGTTGTGATGATCACTTTTCAATTTCGCAAACTAAATGCTACTAAAAATAATCTTGAATTTTTTCTGTTAAACTGATTACTGGTTCTTGCTTAAATTGTAGATTTGGCTTTCAAATTGCTTGACAGCAACCCCGAGTTGGCACGTGGGAATATTTTTAATTTGGAGCAGATCGAAACTTCTGTTTCCCGAAGTGGAAGGATTTTGGAGCTGATGGCTGGGGAACCTTCTGTTTTCCAAAGTGGAACATGCTTCAGCATTTGGGAGTCTTTAATCTATTCTTGTTAGTCTCGCTTTCACACTCTTATTCATTATCATATTTCTTCTTATTCACTAAACTTGCGTTGTATCATTAGACATTTCCATTAGAGTCTTTCCAGGTCTTGAGTTGTATCTGATTACAGCTAATGGGTTTAACCAGGAGGTTACACGAACTCCGACTTGGTTGTGAGCCACAGATCGTATCTTATCCTTCATGGCTTCTTGCCACTTATTAGAGTAGGAACATAACTCTATGAGATTGATCTACAACAAGACCAATACCACTCTCACCAAGATTGAACATAATCACCCAATAAAATAGATATCCTTTCTCTGAGTGTGTGTGAATTGTGATGTGGACTCTAGAGGAGGTTCTTCAGTTGGAGCATAATATTTATAATAAATATATGTGGGAATCCAAAATAAATAGATGAGTTTCAAGCCCTTTAAATTTTGATGCTTTTTTCGATGTTTTAAACTTCAGTCTGTCATTGACTTGGAAAACATAAGAGTGTTAAAGGGTTAGTGTTAAGGGATGTAATCTCACATCGAATAAAGATAAAAATATAGA
The DNA here is from genome assembly GCA_019395295.1 of Osmanthus fragrans. NCBI lineage: Eukaryota > Viridiplantae > Streptophyta > Magnoliopsida > Lamiales > Oleaceae > Osmanthus > Osmanthus fragrans. The sequence continues at coordinate 11,858,080 of CM033347.1, read as the reverse complement.
CTAATTTATAAGGGTTTGAACTACTCCTCTTAACAAGGTTGACATTTTAAGATGGACCCCCAAGCCTTTACAGTTAGCATGTCATTGACTTGGAAAACATAGTGTTAAAGGGTCAAATGGTTCAACCAGTGTATACTGATGCTGATTGGGATGCCAAAGAGTTTATAAAATGAAGGCATGACCAATTACCAAATTCTTCTCTTCCTCAACAGCATAGGTGCTCCAAGAATCAATTTTCATGAGAAAAGTATTTTTATACTATTACCTTAATTGATATTCAGCATTGCAATCCTTGGTATATTTTCCATTGTCTGAAATTGCTGAGGCACTTTCAAGTTCTGGTACAAATATTCAGTCCATGTTTAGCCAGAGTTTAAAGTCTTCACGAGCTTGGTTTTCTTTTCTTTTGCAGTGTGTCCAGAGACACCTGGAATACTTTGGAAAATGCTTGAAGTTCTAGGTAAAAAATATGCTCTGGCAATGAATTAAAATACAAATAGATAGATTACTTGGCTGTGAAATAATGGGATTTCTTGCAACTACAGACCCTCCTATGAAGCGCATTCGTCACGAAAAATGGATGCATCATCAAGCATTTCGGCTAGTCGAACGCATATTAGAACTTATTGAAACTTCGCCATATGGCACAGCTCTCGCAGCAATGAAGAGGCCATTTCTTTTAGGGGCACAGAATGGAGTAGAAAAGATTGTCACTGAAATTCTACAACATTTTCCTGCCTCAATAAATTCTACGGATGAAGAGAATCATTCAGGATTTCATCTTGCTGTAATGTACCGTCGTGATAAGGTTTTTAAGGTTCTTCAACAGAAGAATATTGGACAGGATAAGATGTTCTTAATTGATAATGATCAAAACAATATATTGCATTTAGCGGGATACAGAGCCCGTGAAGACTTACTCGATCTTAATCGTGGAGCAATTCTTCAAATGCAGTATGAACTCAGGTGGTTTAAGGTAATTATATTCTCACTTTTCATATATTTAAGCTCAGGCAGGAAAGAATTGCCTGTTTATGGGTCCACTTCAACTGGAAAGCAGTAGAATTCAGATTAAATGTTTGAGAAAGGGTTTCTCATTTATGCACCCTTGCTGAATACAAAAATTGATCTGCGATCAAACTTTTCTATTTGATGCAGGAAATGGAGGGACTTGTAACATCTAAGGAAATTAAATCAAAGAATTCTGATAAGAAGACACCGCTGGCTATCTTCAATGAAGAGCACGCTAACTTGGTTTCATCTGAAATACAATGGATGACAGGAATGGCTACTGCATGCTCAGTTGCAGCATCACTCATTGTTACAGTGGCATTTGCTGCTGCAATCACCGTTCCTGGAGGGAACGACAGTAATGGCCTCCCCATTTTCTCTAACCAGGCATCCTTCTTAGTCTTTGCCATTTCGGATTCTATTGCACTTGTCTCATCTGTTACAAGTGTTCTATCTTTCTTATCCATTTTTACTTCCCGCTATGGAGTTGATGATTTTCTTTATACCTTGCCCAGCAGATTGATAATCGGCCTAATTTCCTTGCTTTTCTCTGTAATATTTCTAATGGTTGCCTTTAGTACTACTATATTTCTTGTGTTTGCTAAGAAGAATCCCCTGATTCTCATACCAATAATCATATCGGCTTGTTTCCCAGTCGGCATCTTTATAGTACTGCAGCTTCCTCCCCTCCTCGATATGATAAAATCCACCTATGGTCCAGGCCCTTTTGGGGTAGTAGATATTCCACCGCCACATCTCTTCTCTCGGACTCTATTTGCAGCTAGTAGATATTCCACTGCCATATCTCTTCTCTCGGACTCTATTAGCACTTGAATAAGATATTTGAATCTGAAAGTCTTGGTGAATACATGTCAGATGTTTTAATTTAGTTGTGTAGTTTGATGAGTCTATTTGGAAGTTGATCGAGTTAATTTTAATTTCTATATTTTTCCTATCTTCAGCATTGTACAGAACTTTCAGATCAACGTGTTGGGTTGTGTCACACTACACCAGAAACAACTTTTTGCAACGTGCAAAAAACGTTGTCAAAGAGTTTTTGCAGCGTTCGGGTGCACGTTGCGGATTGTAATGTTGCCATAGAGTGGAACGTTTTCGCAACGTTCAGCGGGCAACGGCAACGTTCGCTGAACGTTGCCAAGGGAAACAGCAACGTTTAGCGAACGTTGCGAAAAAAGGAAACGACAACGTTCGCTGAACGTTGCGAAAAATGGCAACGGCAACGTTCGTTGAACGTTGTTAAAAATCTTTTTTTTTTTTTTTACTTATACCACGAATATAAATTGTTATATTACATTTTTTTTTTTTTGGGATTACTTGGCTCAAAGTCAATAAGCCTGTGTTCGTTGCAAAAATTTCGTGTAATCAATTACGTTGTACATTTCCCTTTATGAAGTATGTCGTGTGTAGGAACCGTTATAGTGATTTGCAGTTTAGAAAAAATAATATAAAAATTATGCGCATTTTTAAAAGCCACAATAATGAGGACGTTAATTTACATGAGAAATTCCCTGTTCGTCCAAACGAATTGTTCTACAGAATGGAAATGTTAAAAAACAATTGCAAAACTATTTTCCGTAATATTTGGGACGTGAATCTGCTATGTTCTATTGGTGGTGGGCCCACAAACCCCATTCACAAGGGGAGCAACATACGGTCAAATTATGCATGCCACATTTTCAAAGGCTGCCAATGTTTTCATTCAAATGGTCAAAATGTGAGATAAAGTGAAATATTTGCACAATGGTAATTTCTCCTACAAATTTGTCACTTCCGTGCAAGGTCACTATGTGGATGGGCCATATGATTTGATTGGATAATCGATTCTTGTTTTTGCAACTAGCGTTCCCAGACACACCCTAGAATTCCAAATGAACAAGTTGGGATGTTCTTGTGCATATTATCACATGGACAAGGCTACAGGCAAGTTCAAACGATATTCAATCATTCTTTGGAAACAGTTGGACACTACTTCAAAATCGTACTTCAAGCCGTCGTGGAACTTAGTGAACGAGCAATAAAACCTGATCCAAACTATAATCACGGTGCAGAGCATCACGTACCAAATATCAACAAGCATCCACTCTTTGAAAATTGCATAGGTGCGATTGACGGAACGCACGTCAAAGCTGTCCTGCCGAGGGATGAACGTGTGAGTTTCATCGAACGGAAGGACAGTCCCACACAAAATGTGCTTGCATCATGTGATTTCAATTTATGTTTTACATTTGTGCATGCAGGGTGGGCGGGGACCACACACGATGCACGCATTTTGGCACGAGCTATAAATAGTCTTGATATTGATTTTCCACATCCGGCCCCGGGAAAATATTATCTTGTCGACTCTGGGTTTGCACATAGACTGGGGTACATGGCTCCGTATAAAGGGTCTGATATTTTGTATCATTTTCAGCAATTCCACGACGACCAGACGGGTCGGCGACGAGCATTTCGAAACACACGTGAAAAATTTAACTACGCCCATTCATCATGCAGGAACGTAATAGAGCGTGCGTTTGGTATCTTGAAAAATCGCTGGAAAATACTCGATCGTATGCCAAGTTACAATTTCAAAGTGCAGATTGGTGTTGTCCTAGCTACGATGACAGTGCATAACTTCCTTCGTCGGGCAGGCGTTCTCGACGAAGCGTTCGCAGCCGTGGAGACGGATCCGAACGCGGCGGAGATAGATATTCCTAATGCACGTGAAGAAGTCGTTGCTGAAATGATTCAACTAGAAATGCAACGGACTGAGTGGGATCGTTTTCGAGATTACTTGGCTCAAAGTCAATAAGCATGTGTTCGTTGCAGAAATTTCGTGTAATCAATTACGTTGTGCATTTCCCTTTATGAAGTATGTCGTGTGTAGGAACCGTTGTAGTGATTTGCAGTTTGGAAAAAATAATATAAAAATTATGCACATTTTTATAAGCCACAATAATGAGGACATTAATTTACATGAGAAATTCCCTGTTCGTCCAAAAGAATTGTTCTACGGAATGAAAATTTATAAAAAAAAATTGCAAAACTATTTTCCATAATATTTAGGACGTGAATCTGCTATGTTCTATTGGTGGTGAGCCCACAAACCCCATTCACAAGGGGAGCAACATACGATCAAATTATGCATGCCACATTTTCAAAGGCTGCCAATGTTTTCATTCAAATGGTCAAAAGGTGAGATAAAGTGAAATATTTGCACATGGAATGGAGGATGTAATGGTAATTTCTCCTACAAATTTGTCACTTCCGTGCAAGGCCACTATGTGGGTGGGCTATATGATTTGATTGGATAATCGATTCTTGTTTTTGCAACTAGCGTTCCCAGACACACCCTAGATTTCCAACCCTAATGCCAGGAGCAGTGTTTGATACAGAAAGGTCAGAAACAGGTACATCTTTGGTACGTATTGGAAAAAGTCACCCAATTATAAATAGGATTATGTTACAGGTACAAAATTCTTGACAAAAAGTTTGATAAAATTGACGCCAGCCGCCCCTCCAATATGGAAGACGTCACTTGTCAATTTTGTCAAAATTTTTGTAAATTATTTTGTACAAATAGAATAATACTTATAAATAGGTGTAATAACTAATAATGAAGAAACCTTGACTACTAAACATAAGGACATTTTATTAGGTATGATTTCTATTAGTTAACTATTGACCCCTAATTTATTCCTATTAACTTATTTAAGACTTAAACTGGTCACATTGATTTATTAAGTTTCCATTATATGTTGTCCAATTATAATATTTGAATTACATTTCTGAAAAATTTACTTATTGACGAAGAAATTATTCTAATTCAATATCTATGTACACATTCTATATGGAATACATTTATTGTATAATTTAATTTATACTTACTAAAATAATAAACACTTTAAACTTAAATTAATAAGCACGTCGACCGTCTAAGCGTCCCAAGCTCATTCCATTGTAGTCAAGACAAAAATAATTATATTAAAATTAAGCAGTAAATATAACATTAATGCAATTAATCTAAATAGACATGATAATCACGAGAAAGTGCAAAGTGACATTAATGGATTGTGACTAGAACAAAGTGACAAAGGTAATAAATTGATATTTGATCAAACATTCTCGTCATTCTTCTGTCTGCTTTTATAAATTATTGATTCAAGTCAATAAACACGTTTTATTGAAAGGGGGCACATTTTTTGATGAAATGTTGCATTCAATCCAAAGTTCGATTTTTTTTTAAAGTAATAAGCTTCTGTTTGGTGTCTGCTTTAGTCGCTAAATTATAAGTTGATAAAAATAAGTGATGGATAAGTGAATAGGAATTATGAATTCTATAAAGTTACTGGTTGGTTTTGTTAAAATTTATATTTTTAATAAATTTTGATAAAAGTAAATGAAATTTGTGATTGAAAAGTTGATAAAATTATGAATCTAATGACATACGTTGCTTAAAATAAATTTTAAAAAATTAGAGACCAAACAGTAATAAAATGTGTGGTGAAAACTAATATTTGACATTAAAAAGTACTTTTAAATAATTAAAAAGGAACCCAAACATATGTCAAGTCAATATTGCTTTTGAGTCATTTTTGTGTGGATACATTGTTAATTAGTTTTAATTTGTATTTATTTAGTTATCAATAAAATGATAATTCAGTATTTTAGGCCAATTGAACTTGTGTGGAGTCTTAGCCTAGTTTAGCTAATGTCTATAAACAGTCAAATTATTTTTCATTCCCAAATTTCGTGAGATTAAGTACTACGCATTTATTTAGTACTCATTTTTACTATTTATAATCACATTCCAAACAAGCTTTTAATGTTACACTTTAACAAGTTACTTATATCATGATTGATATTTACCATTAACTGTAACAAAAAATACAATTCAAAAGATCAAATGAAATAAAATAAAGTTAGATGACTATAATAAAACTTGGCTTGAAACAGAATGATCAACAGTGTGTTTTTGGACTGAAATTATAGAAATTTTTTAAGAAGTCCTCAAAATATCTGTAAAAAAAATCTCCAATCCTACTACAGTAACATAATTCATGACATAATGTCATATGACATCCCATCATTTGATTGTTTTAAACACATTCAACATTCAACATCCACGTCAACTTATCTGTTGTCAATTGGGATTATGTCACTGTATTTGTTACAAGTTTTCTGTCAAAGTGGCAAAATCCAAAAATCTTTAAAGTTGGCTTCACAATTATGGAGGAACCTTATCAAGAATAAAATATAAGGTTACCCGGAGTGTGTGTTGTGTTGTGCTAAAATTGCAGTTGGGAGATCAGTAGCGAAGATGAGGAGGGAGCAGCCCACGCCACGATCCCAGGAGAGAGATGGTGAGCGACTCCTTTTTAATCTTTAAAAGATGGCCATGTGTGTTGATAATTGGTATTTGATTTTGCTTGTAATATTTACTTATTAACTTCGAGAATGAAACATCCATTTTCATTTACTTGATGATTTGAAACCAGACGATGAAGGCTGGTTACGACTTCAAGGAGTGCATGACGGAGTAATCAAGGGCGACTGGGAAAAACTTAAAAGATACTTCGCTCATAGTTTCGCATTCACAGACAGGATAACTGAATCTGAAGATACAGCACTCCTCCTGGCCATCAAGGTAGGAAAAAATGTTTCCTTTATCAAGAAGATGGTTGAAATGACGCCGACAGGCTTGCTGACTCAGAAGGACAACTCCGGCAATACAGCTCTTCATGCGGCGGCCCAGCTTGGGAATATCAAAATAGCTGAGCTGCTCGTGAACAAAATTCATGAATTGCTGAGTTTTTGCAACCACGACGGTTTGTTGCCCATCCAAGTATCTGCAAATCACGGTCGCAAAGAGATGACTTCAAACTTGTTCGAAATCTGCCAGAACAGAAATCTATTTGAAGATGCAGCCGCGGGCGGGGTTTTGCTATCTCTAGTAAATTCAAAATTTTATGGTATGTAAAGTTATTGCTCAACATGTTTTTAGACAGAGCTAATTTCATGGTATGTAAAGTTATTGCTCAACATGTTTTTAGACAGAGCTAATAGACACGCTGCCCTGCGCAGCCTCTCTCTCTCCAATTCTTTTTGCATTGATTTATAACAACTTCAATTTCTTTGGCAAACAATATTTTATTTTCCTTTACGAAAGAATCTTAATTTCTTCTTCAGCCAACCAGCCGCCGAATTCTTACGTGAATGGTTTATGTCAATAATCCAACTCTTTGGTATGTTTTACCTGGACCCTTAATTCTAATTCGAGTCAAACCCAACAAGAGTGGCATCAACTCTACTCTCAACTTCCCATGTTCACTGGGTTCCATGTTAAAAGGTGGGATTATGTTGATTGTAGTTTTCATATTGTGGTATGTATGCCGATATATGTTGTGATGATCACTTTTTAATTTCGCAAACTAAATGCTACTAAAAATAATCTTGAATTTTTTCTGTTAAACTGATTACTGGTTCTTGCTTAAATTGTAGATTTGGCTTTCAAATTGCTTGACAGCAACCCCGAGTTGGCACGTGGGAATATTTTTAATTTGGAGCAGATCGAAACTTCTGTTTCCCGAAGTGGAAGGATTTTGGAGCTGATGGCTGGGGAACCTTCTGTTTTCCAAAGTGGAACATGCTTCAGCATTTGGGAGTCTTTAATCTATTCTTGTTAGTCTCGCTTTCACACTCTTATTCATTATCATATTTCTTCTTATTCACTAAACTTGCGTTGTATCATTAGACATTTCCATTAGAGTCTTTCCAGGTCTTGAGTTGTATCTGATTACAGCTAATGGGTTTAACCAGGAGGTTACACGAACTCCGACTTGGTTGTGAGCCACAGATCGTATCTTATCCTTCATGGCTTCTTGCCACTTATTAGAGTAGGAACATAACTCTATGAGATTGATCTACAACAAGACCAATACCACTCTCACCAAGATTGAACATAATCACCCAAAAAAAAGATATCCTTTCTCTGAGTGTGTGTGAATTGTGATGTGGACTCTAGAGGAGGTTCTTCAGTTGGAGCATAATATTTATAATAAATATATGTGGGAATCCAAAATAAATAGATGAGTTTCAAGCCCTTTAAATTTTGATGCTTTTTTCGAGTTTTAAACTTCAGTCTGTCATTGACTCGGAAAACATAAGAGTGTTAATTGATGCTTTTTTCGAGTTTTAAACTTCAGTCTGTCATTGACTCGGAAAACATAAGAGTGTTAAAGGGTTAGTGTTAAGGGATGTAATCTCACATCGAATAAAGATAAAAATATAGACTAATTTATAAGAGTTTGGACTACTCCTCTTAACAAGGTTGACATTTTAAGATGGACCCCCAAACCTTTACAGTTAGCATGTCATTGACTTGGAAAACATAGAGTGTTAAAGGGTCAAATGGTTCAACCAGTGTATACTGATGCTGATTGGGATGCCAAAGAGTTTATAAAATGAAGGCATGACCAATTTACCTGTTAGGATTATGGGTGTTTAAACTACCAAAATACACACCATTACATCAACATCCAATGCATAAACCAAGAACATGAAAACTGAAAATGGAAGCTCCAACAATGGCCGAAAATGGCCAGCTCCTTCCTCTTTGTTAATGGTCGATTTGTAGGCTCAGGAATACCCTTCCTCGCAATGCAAATCACCTTCCAAGAGAGAGTTTGAAGAACCGGCAAAGAACCCTCCAAAACCGACCCTAAACTCTCTTGAAACACCACCTCTACTTAGCCTTATTTCATGCCTAAGATTCCAACGTATTCTACCACCAAAGCTCACCTCAAACTCACCTTTTCACTCAATAAACCAGGTAGAAAACGAGAGAGAGACATGGAGAAGAAAGAGATAGTTGTAGAAGAAGGTATGGCCTTTTTTCACCTTGCTTGCACCCACATGAGATAGAGAGAGATAGTTGGTAGGATTTTATTCAAATTGAGTAGGGTTGAATGCTTCTCCAACAAGCTAGCAAATATCTATCAAACAAATCTCAACCATCTATTTTGATCCAAGGGCACACAATAAACATGAGGTTAAGAGAACCATTTATAATTCTCACATTCTTCACCTTGGTTCTCATAACACACTCTCTTGGTTGCGAATTTGCATATGGAAGAACTGTTCATCATCATCGCCCACTACCTGCAAGAAAAATTAACCAGTATCAATATGTAATAAATATAAGCATAATTTAAATTTACCTGCAGGTAGAATTTTAGTTCCCACATCAGAGGGATTCCAATCAGTGTGAAGCTTAACAAGTTTAACTTCCTTTTGAGACAATTTCTCACGAATAAAATGATACTTTACCTCAATATGTTTAGATCTTTCATGATAAACAGGATTTTTACAAAGCAATAAAGCACTTTGACTATCAGTAAACATAACAGGTATATCATGCATGAAGTTCAATTCTTTTAAGATTCCTTTTAACCAAATACATTCCTTAACCGCCTCGGTTATGGCAACATACTCTGTCTCAGTACTTGACAAAGTAACTAAAGGCTGCAACTGTGACTTCCAAGTTATGCAATTATCACCTAGGGTAAAGAAGTATGCTGTAGTTGATTTCCTACTGTCTTTATCACCAGCAAAGTCAGCATCAACATAACCTTTCAATGTTAACTTCTCGGATCTTTTCTCATACACTAAGCCCAGATTTAAAGTCCCAACCAAATACCTCAATAGCCATTTCAAATCAGCCCAATGCTGCTTACCAGGATTGGACATAAATCGACTTAGGAGACTGATGGAAAAAGCAAGATCAGGTCTAGTAGTAATCATAGAAAACATGACAGAACCTATAGCATTAGCATACGGCACATTTTCCATCTCTTTTAATTCAGACTCAGATTTAGGCGAATGAGCATGTGATAAATTCATATGACTGGCAAGAGGCACATTCACAATTTTACTGTCTTTCATACCAAATTTTGCCACAACTTTGTTCAAGTAAGCTTCCTGTGAAATAGTTAACCTATTCTTAGCAACGTCCCTTGTTATCACCATCCCTAGAATTTTTCTAGCATTCCCTAAATCTTTCATGTCAAATTCAGATTTCAAAAGATCTTTCAATTTATTAATTTGAGACTTGCTAGGTCCAGCTTAAAGCATATCATCCACATAAAGTAGCAAGTAAACCTCACAACCGCTCTTTATGTCATTAAAATACAAGCAAGCATCAAATTCACTTATCTTAAACCCTATTTTCAGCACATAAGCATCAAATCTCTTGTACCATTGTCTTGGGCTCTGTTTCATCCCGTACAAAGATTTCTCTAACTTGCACACATAATCAAATTTTCCTTTAGCCACAAAACCTTGTGGTTGGCTCGTGAAGATATCCTCTTCCAACTCCCCATGTAGAAAAGCAGTTTTTACATCGAGTTGTTCAAGTTCCCAATTGAATTGAACCACAAGAGCCAACATTAATCTGATTATCTTGTACTTAATCACGGGTGAAAATATTTCATTATAATCCACACCCTCCCTTTGAGTATAACCCTTGGCCACTAACCTCGCCTTAAACCTCACCGGATCAGTAGGACTCAAACCCTCATTTAACTTGTAAATCCACTTACAAGGAACTAATTTCTGATCTTTAGGTTTTTTAATGAGTTTCCAGGTTCTGTTATCACTCAAAGATTTCATTTCCTCCTGCATAGCTTTTAACCAACTTTCAGAATATTTTCCATTCACAGCTTCTTCAAAACTATCAGGTTCTATCTGTTCAAGAGCTTCACCTGAAACTAAGGCAAAATCAGTCATGTTTAGGGATTCATATCTAGGATTTGGCCTGATCTGCCTCCTCCCCCTATCCCTAGTAAGCTGATAATCTTGATTAGGTGGCTGATCATTAAAATGTTCAACTTCAACAGGTTCAATGTTTTCTTGAAGTTCAGTCACCCCCTTCAGGTTCAAGTTCAGTTTCATTTTCAGCCTCATCTTCATTTTCAGGTTCTTGATGTATAGGGTCATTAACCTCATGCCCAGGTGTAGGTGAATCAAGCTTAGTCAGCTTCACCTCAGTCTGAATACTCTTCTCAGTTTCAGATTTGTTAGTTTCATCAGTTTTCTGTTTTAGGCATGGCATCTCAGATTCATTAAAGACTACATTTCTGCTGTTAATAATCTTAATACCTTGAACCCCTAAAACCCACAACCTATAGCCCTTCACACCCTCAGGATACCCTAACATCACACACTTGACCGCCCTCAGCTCAAGTTTTCCTTCAGATTGGTGTGCAAATGCAGCACATCCAAACACCCTCAAGTGTTCCAGATTTGGAGGCTCTCCCGTCCACAACTTCTGTGGGGTCTTAAACCCTATACTACTAGACGGAGACATATTAATCAAGTAAGCTACAGTACTTGCAGCTTCAGCCCAAAAGCCTTTCGCAAGGCCAGAGCTAATCAACATACACCTAACTTTGTTCATTATGGTCCTGTTCATTCTCTCAGCGACCCCATTCTGTTCAAGTGTGTATTTAACAGTTCTGTGTCTTGTTATGCCTTTTTGCTTACAGAAGATGTCAAATTCAAGATTGCGGAATTCAAGCCCATTATCAGTTCTCAAAGTTTTAAGCTTCTTATCTAGCTTATTTTCCACAAACTTTAACCAAATTCTGAATTTTTCAAAGGTTTCTGACTTAGCCTTCAAAGGGTAAATTCAAACCTTTCTTGAATAATCATCCACTAAGGACAAGAAGTACTTGCTTCCACCAAATATGGAGTGCTTCTCTGGGCCCCATAGATCAGCATGGACATAGTCCAATGGTCTGCTGGTCCTATGAGAGCTAGCTTCAAAAGCTCACCTTATGGGACTTACCCAAAACACATGTTTCACAGAAATCCATTGCTTCAATATCATCATTTCCAAGCAATTTCTGATTACTTAAAGATTTTAGCCCTTTGAACCCAATATGACCCATTCTTTTATGCCAAATTTCAGTTTTTTCTTTACTCACGGTAAGAAGGCTAGAATCAAATGGTATTTCAGTTCTACTCTCCAGATAGTACAACTCATTCCTTTTAGGTCCTTTCGTAACTATGAGAGAACCCCTCATAATTTTAAAAATTTTGTTACCAGACTTGAAGGTATATCCCTCATCTTCAAGAGAACCTAAGGAAATGAGGTTCCTCTTTAAATTAGGAACATATCTAACATTTCTGAGCTGCGTGACGGCCCCATCGTACATCCTGATGGCTATGTCACCAACTCCAACCACATTTTGAGAATTATTGTCCCACATGTAGATCTTCCTAGATTCAGTCTCTTTATAGTTATAGAACTAAGACCTCTCAAGGCACATATGAAAAGTGCACCCTGTGTCTAGGATCTAATTTTTATCAAATTCTTCATCCGACACATTAAGGACATGCAAACTGTCAAATTCAGACACAATGGCAGCATTATCTTGATCAGTATTGTTTGGGTCTCTTTGTTTCCTTTTCCACTCAAAGCAGTCTTTCTTGAAATGTCCCAACTTTCCACAGTGATAACATTTCTTACCGCTCTTATCTTTAGATTTGGATCTCGTTTTGGATTTCCCTCTCCCATTCTTGTTATGGAAGTTAAATTCTTTTTTTCAGATCTTCCCCTAACAAATAAGCTTTCTTCACAAGAATGAGTTCTATTATCTCTTTTTAATTCAAGTTCTCTTGATTTTAAAGCATCTGTGACAATAGCTTGAGTGAGAGTGTCCCTACCATATCTTATGGCATTTTTCATTTCTCTGTAAGATTCGGGCAAAGAGTTTAGCAATATGACAGCTAAATCCTCATCGGCAAATTTTTTTATCATTATGAGCCAGACTCTTAACAACTATGCTAAAGTCACTCAAATTTCCCTCGACATCCTTCCCGGGATCCATCTTAAAACTAAACAGCTTTTCCAACAAATATATCTTGTTAGGTAAAGTTTTAGTCAAGAATAAGGCATCTAGTTCAGTCCACAAAGTTCTAGCAGTTTTGGCATTATCAACTTGTCTTACAATGTTATCAGATAAATGCAAAATTATAGAACTGTAAGCAATTTCATTCATGTCTTCAATTTCATGTGGTTTAGCCTTTAACTCATAAGAAAATGTAGCAGGATCATCGAGAGCTTTAGCAACTCTCTGTTGGACCAAAATGGCCCTCATTTTCTGTTTCCAAATCGAGAAATCCCCCTTTCCAATGAATTGCGATAATTCGACCCTCGAACCCATTACAGATTCTGTAAAAGAGTGGTCTGTACTCGTGGACATAACAGAAAAAGTTTTGAAAAAATCTTTTCCAGATAATCAAATAAAATACGAATGCAGAGTTAAAAAACCAATGTTCAGGAATGAAGCACAACAATGAAACAGGTATAATGTAATTAAATATAATTTCAGGTCACGAATTAATCACAAGAATTCAATCAACGGAATTCACAAATAAGCAATCATGTATAAACCGGTAAAAATACCAAACCTATCCTAACAGAGAGTTTAGAATAATCTTACCAAACTACTGTTGAAAAACAGTAAATATACCAAAGTTTCACAATCGAACCGCCAAAGACTTCAAGCCAGGGGCAAAATTGTCCAACTTTTTCTGTATAACCTGAAACACAAAACTAAACACATCAATACGTTCAGGACATCAAAATAAGGAAATTGTCTTAAGGAACCTTCGCCGGAAACACCCTCACGCGCCACCCACGCGCAGCCATCGGAAATTCCACTCGCCGTCGCTAGACGCGCCGGTCCACCTGAATCTCCTCAGTCTGCAGAGCACGCCAGTGGACTTAGAATTTCCACCAGGTTAGTAGTTTGGCCGGAAAACGCGTTTGAAGTTTCGATTTTTCAACAGATTTCTGGACTGCTTCTTCTCCGATTTTCTGGTTCGTTTTCAGACGTTTTCTGCTCGTTTTCTGGTCCCTTTTTGGCCTCAAAAACACCCCAACCAAGCTCTGATACCAGTTTGTTAGGATTATAGTGTTTAAACTACCAAAATACACACCATTACATCAACATCCAATGCATAAACCAAGAACATGAAAACTGAAAATGGAAGCTCCAACAATGGCCGAAAATGGCCAGCTCCTTCCTCTTTGTTAATGGTCGATTTGTAGGCTCAGGAACACCATTCCACGCAATGCAAATCACCTTCCAAGAGAGAACCTGAAGAACCGGCAAAGAACCCTCCAAAACCGACCCTAAACTCTCTTGAAACACCACCTCTACTTAGCCCTATTTCATGCCTAAGATTCCAAGGTATTCTACCACCAAAGCTCACCTCAAACTCACCTTTACACTCAATGAACCAGGTAGAAAACGAGAGAGAGACATGGAGAAGAAAGAGAGAGTTGTAGAAGAAGGTATGACCTTTTTTCACCTTGCTTGCACCCACGTGAGAGAGAGAGATAGTTGGTAGGATTTTATTCAAATTGAGTAGGGTTGAATGCTTCTCCAACAAGCTAGCAAATATCTATCAAACAAATCTCAACCATCTATTTTGATCCAAGGGCACACAATAAACATGAGGTTAAGAGAACCATTTATAATTCTCACATTACCAAATTCTTCTCTTCCTCAACAGCATAGGTGCTCCAAGAATCAATTTTCATGAGAAAAGTATTTTTATACAATTACCTTAATTGATATTCAGCATTGCAATCCTTGGTATATTTTCCATTGTCTGAAATTGCTGAGGCACTTTCAAGTTCTGATACAAATATTCAGTCCATGTTTAGCCAGAGTTTAAAGTCTTCACGAGCTTGGTTTTCTTTTCTTTTGCAGTGTGTCCAGAGACACCTGGAATACTTTGGAAAATGCTTGAAGTTCTAGGTAAAAAATATGCTCTGGCAATGAATTAAAATACAAATAGATAGATTACTTGGCTGTGAAATAATGGGATTTCTTGCAACTACAGAGCCTCATATGAAGCGCATTCGTCACAAAATATTGATGCATCGTCAAGCATTTCAGCTAGTCGAACGCATATTCGAACTTATTGAAACTTCGCCATATGGCACAGCTCTCGCAGCAATGAAGAGGCCATTTCTTTTAGGGGCACAGAATGGAGTAGAAAAGATTGTCACTGAAATTCTACAACATTTTCCTGCCTCAATAAATTCTACGGATGAAGAGAATCATTCAGGATTTCATCTTGCTGTAATGTACCGTCGTGATAAGGTTTTTAAGGTTCTTCAACAGATGAATATTGGACAGGATAAGATGTTCTTAATTGATAATGATCAAAACAATATATTGCATTTAGCGGGATACAGAGCCCGTGAAGACTTACTCGATCTTAATCGTGGAGCAATTCTTCAAATGCAGTATGAACTCAGGTGGTTTAAGGTAATTATATTCTCACTTTTCATATATTTAATCTCAGGCAGGAAAGAATTGCCTGTTTATGGGTCCACTTCAACTGGAAAGCAGTAGAATTCAGATTAAATGTTTGAGAAAGGGTTTCTCATTTATGCACCCTTGCTGAATACAAAAATTGATCTGCGATCAAACTTTTCTATTTGATGCAGGAAATGGAGGGACTTGTAACATCTAAGGAAATTAAATCAAAGAATTCTGATAAGAAGACACCGCTGGCTATCTTCAATGAAGAGCACGCTAACTTGGTTTCATCTGAAATACAATGGTTGACAGGAATGGCTACTGCATGCTCAGTTGCAGCATCACTCATTGTTACAGTGGCATTTGCTGCTGCAATCACCGTTCCTGGAGGGAACGACAGTAATGGCCTCCCCATTTTCTCTAACCAGGCATCCTTCTTAGTCTTTGCCATTTCAGATTCTATTGCACTTGTCTCATCTGTTACAAGTGTTCTATCTTTCTTATCCATTTTTACTTCCCGCTTTGGAGTTGATGATTTTCTTTATACCTTGCCCAGCAGATTGATAATCGGCCTAATTTCCTTGCTTTTCTCTGTAATATTTCTAATGGTTGCCTTTAGTACTACTATATTTCTTGTGTTTGCTAAGAAAAATCCCCTGATTCTCATACCAATAATCATATCGGCTTGTTTACCAGTCGCCATCTTAATAGAACTGCAGCTTCCTCCCCTCCTCGATATGATAAAATCCACCTATGGTCCAGGCCTTTTTGGGGAAGTAGATATTCCACCGCCACATCTCTTCTCTCGGACTCTATTAGCAGCTGGTAGATATTCCACTGTCGTATCTCTTCTCTCGGACTCTATTAGCACTTGAATAAGATATTTGAATCTGAAAGTCTTGGTGAATACATGTCCGATGTTTTAATTTAGTTGTGTAGTTTGATGAGTCTATTTGGAAGTTGATCGAGTTAATTTTAATTTCTATATTTTTCCTTTCTTCAGCATTGTACAGAACTTTCAGATCAACGTGTTGGGTTGTGTTCACACTACACCAGAAACAACTTTTTGCAACGTGCAAAAACGTTGTCAAAGACTTTTTGCAGCGTTCGGGCGCACGTTGCGGATTGTGATGTTGCCATAGAATGGAACGTTTTCGCAACGTTCATCGGTCGCTGAAAGTTGCGAAAAAAGGAAACGACAAAGTTCGCTGAACGTTGCGAAAAAGGGCAACGGCAACCTTCGCTGAACATTGTTAAAAACCTTTTTTTTTTTTTTTTTTTTTACTTATACCACCAATATAAATTATTATATTATATTTTTTTTTCTTGGGGACTAAATATATTAAAGTTTAATTTTTAAAAATAAAATAAAAAATGTTAACATTCAAACTTTTATGTAAAAACTAACAACGTCCATGAAATTGCAAATGTATCAATTTAATTCCTTAATTTTTAAAATGATAAAATAAAACTAAATTACAAGAATAGTTAGTCCAACTATTGGATACACTTATTTTCCACAAATTGAGTACCCTTTACAAACACGAGGAAAAAAAAATGTAACCTATTCTTGTAACCCTTGAAATGGTCGGGTCATTCAAAAGCGCACTCAAACAAAGTTGGCCTAAAGCTTTAATGACAGCATAACAAGTCTCAGAGTTTAGACACTTGATCCATCAAAAAGTGTAACTTTTTGCAACGTGCAATGAACGTTGCAAAAAGTAGCTTGGCAACATTCTCTTGAAAAGTGTTGCTAAAACTCAATAAAATTAACCTATTGCAACATTCATTTATTAGAATGTTGCCATAGACTCTTTTAACAACATTCATTGATTAAATGTTGCAAAAGATCTTTTTTGTTGTGTCATATAATATATTTTACTATAATAAAATAATAGTTTATAATAAATAAATTGTGATTTATTTATTTGTTGCATTTATTTATTATTAAGCATACAAATTAAAGTGTCTATAATCACTTGTGATGATATAAGTTGGGTACTTGCGTTGAGAAGTACAGTATGACACAACTTATATTTTGATCATAAATAATTTGTTCATAACCAAAAGTATGAGGGTTAGTACCTTGTACTGAAAGGTTATAGTGTCGACCGATTCATTTTCAAATTTGCGATTTATTCTTATCGTATAAATAATTGACACTAGTACACTTGAAGTGTATTAAATGGATCATGTGTCGAGTTTAATTGTATAGTATGACCATGCAGAGAATTAAATTTCACTTGATTGTCGTGTATTCCATCTACGTCCCTTAACAGGGTTGCATATATATTTTCGTGACTTTAATGATTTTTTTATTCAACAATGGGTGAGATCAATTTAGTTGGTCAAATATCTCGATAGGTTGGGAAAAAGCGAAATAGAGAACATGAATTTGTGTCGCAAGCCGTCGTCCTGAAAATGGATAAAATGACTACTTAAGTATTTTTTATTGAACGATTAAAATCTGAGCTCAATATTTAGCGAAGCTAAACTTCAACATCTGTGATTAGTTCACAGGACTATTGAAGAAAATTGTACTTAACTTAGTAAAAATAATTAGAATGGCAAAACGATCATTTGTGCTTATATCTAATTATCGGATTTCAAATGGGAATAAAATCATATGCGACAAGTTAGAGAAAAATATTACAGATACATTAACTTCTGTAATCTTATATATATTCCAACAGTGAAGTATTTTACCTTTAGTGGGGAAAAAAAAGACTAATAATTGGATTAGATGGTCTATGATCGACTAGATATGATCTAATTATTGAAGTTTGGATAATATATGTTTCATCATGTCCGTGTGGTAGCTCTATAAGGCATTGAAACTAAATTATAATTATTATAAAAGTTTTGGGCTTGATTGTAATCACAATAAAATTTTATACTGAATTGTAATTGTCATTAAAATTCTATGACTACACATGTAATTAAATGTAAACTAATTGGATTTGGATTTTAATTAAAAAGTCTATTTGAATGTGGAATTTTTGTTGTATATGGATTGGAACTATTTTATTTCTATAAACAGAGACTAAATGGAACTTAGACATCCTATTAAATAATAAAATATAATACAATAATTTCATAGTGTTTAAATTTGGACTGATAAATTTTGTTTTTCTTAATTCAATTTCGGTCCAAGAATTAATTTTCTGATTTAACTAAAAAAATATGTCCACACACCGGTGTAGTATTAACTTTGGAGAACTGTATATAAGATTTAAAGGTTTGGAACCACAAGTTCTTAGAATTTTTTTTTTTTTTTTTTTTTTTAAAAAAAAGAAGAAGCTCGTGAACCAAAAATCTGGAAGTTCGTGATTCAAAATTAATTTAAGAATCAATCATCAAATTTAGGTAAAAATTCGAATATTTTATTTTTGATATAATATACACGTAAACATTTAGACGATTTTTTTTATTGAATAATTTTTATTTTTATTTTTATTTTTGAATAATTCCACTTCCTCTCTCCGACACAACGAACTAAATTTATTTCTCTAGTTTCATATTCTCTACAACTTTGTAGTAGCCATACAAGTAATTGCACCGTTTTTTTTTTTTTTCTCAATTTCCAAATAAAGGCAAGAAGACCATGCTTTTAAGAAAATGGTCAAAAAGAAATCAAATTATGAAAACAGAATTACAAAAATAAATTCTTGAAGCACCTGCAAGTGTCGTTGCAGAATTAATAGAAAATCTTAGGGTGCGTTCTCTTTGACGTTTTGGGGCCGTTTTCTGTTTTCTGTTTTTCAAAACGACGAAAACGCGTTCTTTTTCCCATTTTCAAAAACGAATTTTCGAAAACACCAAAAAAATTATTGAAGAAAACACAAAACGGCTAAAAGCCGTTTTGGGCATTTTGCGTTAAAAACTGGCAAAACACGCGAAACGCGAAACAAGAGAGAGAAAACTTCCACTTCTCTTCCATTCTCTCACCCATTCACGTCTTCCCCTTCTCTCTTCTCCACAGCCGGATCCTCTCTTCTCGACGCCGGCGTGGAGAGCAAACAATGCAACCAGCGACGAAGGCTCCGACGTGGGGAGGCTCCGGCGTAAGGAGGGGACGCTGCTGAGAACGCAGCGTCGCGACCCATTTTCAGTTCTCTCTGTTTTCGAACAATATTTTGGGGGTTTTTACTGCAGTGGTTGGTGGTTGATGGTGGTAGTGGTGGTGGTGGTGGAGGTGTTGATTTTGGTTGATTTTGGCAGTGGTTGATGGTGGCCCAAAACGCGGTCGACAATGGTGATGTGGTGGTCGATTGTGTTGATTTTTGCAGTGGTTGGTGGTGGCGATGTCGATGGTTGATGGTGGTGGTGGTGTTGATTTTGGCAGTGGTTGCTGGTGGCGCACAACATGGTCGACGGTTTACAATATTTTGGCAGTGATTTTGGTTGATGGTGCTACCAGTTGCGATATCAAGGTTGTGAGGTTGGTGTACCATAAAACTATTGATTTTGCTTGCAAGGTTCCTGCAGAGGTCGAGATTTACTCGCTGAAGGCGGGCACTTGGCAAAGGGTTCACTTGGCGAAGGGTGCACTTCAATATCAGCAATGGGGATGTTTTCAAGTGGAAACATTTCTGGAGGGTATTGGCTGAGCATTATTCTGTCTCTTAGTGCTTAATTTTTGTCGAGTTTGTCAAGCATTATTCTGTCAAGCATTATTCTGACTCTAGTTTGTCGAGTTTGTCAAGCAATAAAATCCCAAGAGATGGAGGGAGAAAGGGGGTGGGGTAGATTCTCTTTTGAATTTTGAGTAAAACTTTTAATTGATTACTTCGGTTTTGTGTGATTGAATTAAGCATATAAATATTGAGTGAAAATTGTTATGTTAAGGTTGTATAGATTTCCTACTCGTGTATCTAATCCCAGAAAAATGAAGTCATGTAAAAGATCAATTTATAAAGAATACTTTTACTAGCATATGAGATCACTCTTGACTTCGGCTTAGTCGTCTTTATGAATTTGATTCGCTCAGCGCATGACATTTGGTTCATGACATTGAACATTTTTTTTTCTGTCAAACCAATTTGCTGTAGAATAGAATATATATATATATATGCTGTGAATCTGTCTAGACTGCTTGTAAAGCTTCAGAAAGTTGAAAAATAAGAACATTGGGATAACATTGCCTTTCATCAATTTGCTAAGGCACATATAGTTTGTTGATTGCACCAGAAATTATCAGTAGTTGCTGGTTTAGTTCCAGTCAAGAGATTAAGCATCATTACTGAGCAGGCATAGATCTTTATTGAGCCATGTACAAGGGTTGAATTTTGAACACTTTATGCTAGGTATTGGGGCATGGAGGCGGATTTTGATTGGATTTAAATTATCCTTATAGGTGAATTTTTGTCTAGGATTTTGATTGGATTTATAGGATAGACACAAAGTATAAGCAGTGTTACTATCATATAAATTCTTTCTTGGGTTTTCCTCTCCTTCCTTCCTGATATGAAAGCTAAAGTTGGATTAAAACATTTAGGATGTGTAGGCAACAGCATATATTGAACCAGGGCAAGCATAATATTATTGGAGGATTGAGTTCTGAACACATAGTCACCCCCTCTCCCCCTTTCTCCCCACCTCAAATCTTCTTTGAACTAGCTACTGACTCTAGTTGCTCCTTACCTTTCTCCTTTATTTATAACTTTGATTGCCCTTGTATCTTGCTTAGCTTTATGTTTTTGCCCTTATTTGTAGAGATATAGTGATGGTCAAGCTAAAAGCAACCCAAAACTAGCTGATGAGAGTTACGAGGAGGATGAAGATGAGCACAGTGAAACGCTATGTGGTAGCTGTGGTAGAAATTATAGTGTAGATGAGTTTTGGATTGGTTGTGACATCTGTGAAAGGTGGTACCACGGGAAGTGTGTGAAGATAACTCCTGCGAAGGCTGAAAACATAAAGCAATACAAATGTCCGTCTTGCATAAAGCGAGGCACTTGGCAAAGGGTTCACTGGATATCTCACCAGTTCGTTTATAACAGATGATTTGCAAAGGGAATGATGTTTGGTTTCGTCTCGAATATTAAGGCTAATATATTTTTTTCTTTTTTAAATGGAGACTTTCTATTATGTACTACATTCTAAAAGGCTGTGTAATCTACAAAATTTAAGACCTTTTTTTTTTCTTCATATTTCTTCTATTTATCAATTATTTAAATATGACCTGCATTAGATTTCTCATTGCCAATTACAAACATTCTGAAAAATTGTTTTGAGTTCAAGTGCGTGAGTGGTTATATCCTTGTAAAATAACTTATATGTACGTACAAATGTGTTGCTAAATTTAAATCTATTCAAATGTGTTGCTAAATTTAATTTAGGTTGTGTTTTTATATTTTTTTTTTAAAAAGTAACAACATTAACAAACTTCAAAATGTATATTTTATTTAATACTATATTCACAGTAAATTATTAAAATTAATTGAATAATTGGATTTATTGAATAAAATATTATACAAGTGTTTATTATCTAAATGTATATGTTATTTTATTAAAAGTGAATTTTTTTTTGAAAATGCATAAAATATTTCACACTTATATGTTATTTTATACTACATTAACATTAAACTATTAAAATTAATTGAATAATCAGATTTCTAGAATAAAATAATATTAATAAAAAATTTCGTAAATTTATATGTTATTTTAATATATGAAAAAATATTTCATGATTCAAAGATATTTCAAAATTCAAAGAAATTTCAGGTTTATAATATATTTAATAATATATTAACACTAAACAATTAAAGTTAATTGAATAATCAGATTTATTGAATAAAATATTATCAAATAATATTCTAAAAAAGTGCAAAGAGAACGCATTTTCTGTTTTCTGTTTTGAGAAACTGTTTTTCAAAATGACAAAGAGAACGCATTTTCAGTAAGTTCAAAATAGACACTCAAAACACAAAACACAAAACGAATTTCAAAACTCAAAACACAAAACAGAAACACGAAGAGAACGCACCCTTATTGATTTACCCTGGTAAGAGTTCATAAATGTTTGTCCAAAACTCATTTTTGACGAGTTTAATCCGACGTCAATATCTCTATGTATGCATTCAAAAGCATACCCTACATAACAAAGGTCCCGAGAAAAAATTACTTTGAAGTAAATCAGCAAGTTTTAAACCAAATCCCTTTTTTGTTAATCGATTTTACGCTTTTTATCTTCTTTTTCATTGTACATTTTATGAGACCCACAACTTTTATCAACTTTTAACAACATAGCACAAACAACATTATACAAGGTCTGATTTTGATATAAACTGCGGAATAAATCTATTTGTAAAATCATTTTGTAACAATGTTATCAGTGGTCAAAAAAATGTTGGTGGGAAAGATTAATTGTTTTTAAAATTGTGCAATGACAATATATCACGTAACATGTTGTCAACAATATTGTCAAAATCATTGTACATCAAACATTATTCTAAATTGAATTACTTTTAAAAAAAATAGTTAATCAAAGTTAATATATCGTACAAACAATCACGACACATCTCATTAGCATATTCAGAGTACTAGAATCTCTTGTTAGAATAATTCTATATGTGGACTTCCCATTTGATTGTGAATTTTACGAGTTAGACATATGGCTCTGAATGATACTGTGATTGGGCCCAATATATTAAGTGATCACTCGGGTCGATGTACACCTTATGGGCTATATTTTATTTAGAATTAAGCTATTTGTACCATTTGACTTACCTTTTGGGTTACCTGACCCCACTTCCCCCCTCACATGAAGGTCGGATCCCACTTTCAATAAATGCGTGGAACCGACCTCTATGTGAGGGGGAAAGTGGGGTCGAGTAAACCAAAGGATAAGCCAAAGGGTACACGTAGCAAAACCCTTTTATTTAATGTGGTTATTTAATTATGTGGGTCGGAAATATGTAAACCCTAACTAGGGTTTAAGTCATTAATGAGACGACTTTATTTGATTCATATATAAAGGCTAGGTCCCCTCTCCTCTCCTGTTGTTGATTATTGATTGGCTTGTCCCATTGACGACTAATACTTTGTGAGAAGCAAGAATGGGAAGATCTAGCTACTATTATTCATATCAACGATATCTTCCGTAGGTATGAATTCGATTAATTAGTTATTATGTGATTCTTATTCTTAGCATGATTAAATAAACTTATAACAATTGGTATTAGAGCTACATGCTAAGATTTGAATCCTTAACTTGAATTATGAAATAACAAATAATAAATTTCCGCAGCCGACTTCCACAATCTAGTTTTGAAATTAATTTAAGTTTTCAATTGCAACCCTGCTATAAGTACAGGAAAATTTTACAGAAATCATCCAGGAATTTGAAAAGAAGGGAATAGATTGAAAATGGGAAGAGGGGAAAAAACAGATCGAGAGCTTGGATGAAATCATTTCAAAATCATGTAAATCATCTGTGAATAATCCCTGTACGCAGGGAATTATTCTTTCAATTGTTGACCAATTCGGTTTTGTGGGGGTATGTTCCTGTTTTACAAATTTTTAATATGATTTTGCCTTGGTTTGTGTGTGAATTATCCATGCCTTTAAATTGTAAGGTGGATTTTTAAACAACTTTGGTAGCGGTACATCGGAGTGAACCGAATGATGTACATCCTTCTCACATGAATAGATGGCCCACATGAATAAAATACAATTAATTCGAGTAAATTCCCCACCCATGTGAGGAGAGTATATACTAATCGATACACTTCATTGTGTACCGGTAGACTTATTGATTTTCAAACTATGCATAAATCACATGCTAATCCAAACCCAGGCAATTTTTTCTCCTTCTCGCGTATGGCTTTTCTGCCTGTATGTGTATATATGTATTTTTTTTTTCCGGTTGCATGCGTTCTTCTCTCCGGCAGCCCGTGTATGAATAGCTTTTATTTTTGCCTTGGTTCGTATATGAATTACCCATGTTTTTAACCTGTGCAATGGATTTTTACACTCTGCATAAACCAAATAATAATCCAGACCCAGGCCACTGTTTTCCCCTTCTCGTCGCATATACCGTCTGCACCAATTAAAATCATTCAGCATTTTGGCAAAATTCAACAACTAGGTTGCCTATTTCTTCCTTGTATTACTTCTGGATGGCGCGTACATATATATTTATATAACCTGAATATGAATCTGTATGAATATGTATATATAATTGTTTTACGCTTTCAAATTTCTCGTTGCTATGAAACTTGATGATTGATGTTGTTGAAGAAGAAAAGGGAACGATTATTACCCGGTTTGATGAGTAATTGGATTGAATTTTATACCCACGTTATCCGCGCGCCGTTTGACGAAGCAGCAAGGTCGATGCCTTGCGGCGACAGCGCGCGGGCCCAGGGACAGCAGCGTTGGACGCTGCTGCAGGGCTCGCAATGGCAGCCCTGGTCGGCGCCGTATCTTTGCATGTGGGAGAAGGATACGGCCGGCGCCGGTGGGAGAAGGATGTGGTGGTTGATTTTGGGGTCTCAATCGGTTTTTGAGTGTGTTGAAGACGGGGGCCTGTGTTGTAATTTGAGAAATTACAAGCCTCTGCTTGCAATATGATTTGGGGTTGATTTTGTAAATAATGAAAAGGGGGCCTGTTTGTAAATTGAGAAGTTTGGAGGACCCGTTTTAATTTTAAATCTGGTGTCAAAGTGCAATTTTCGAAAATGATTAAGTTTTAAATTTTAAACGGATTTGAAAATCATATTTTAAATGAATTTGACTTGTACTTTAATTTTTGGATCAGTTAATAAAAATAATAATGGTAATAATAATTTAAAATTGACGACTTTTATATTTTTGTTGATATGGTTGTCTATTTAAATATTATTATTATTTGTCCATTTAAATTTTAATCTTCAACATAGAGTCCGTTTGTTTCCCATTTTTCATTCCTAAAAATGAAAAATATGACCGTTATCAATCACATCCAGCCACTATTTTTTATTTTTCATCTCTTGTGTAGGACTTATAACGACTATATTTTTCATTCTCATTCTACAAATAATGAGAATCAAATGGGGCCATATTGAAATCATGTTGCCAATTTTGTTTTTCAATCACATACGAATTTTACGTTTTATCGATTGATAATTGTGGTTTGTTTCGTAATTATTATTTAGTGATTGAATTTTTCATGGACTTTGAGACGATCCCTATTTTCCCACTAAGAGAAATATTTTGAAATAAAAATGGGTGGTAACTGCCAAAGTGGCACACTCATTATTATTTATTCGATTTTCTCTATCTCAAAAAATTAATTAATTAATTAATTTTAAAAGGCGTTAGCGTCTCACTTTGAATTATTGCATATAGTATCTTGCCCAAAGGTATTATTATATGCGATGCTTTGAAAATTGGCATGAGACAGTTAACGATTTTATTTTGGTTTAAAAATCTCCTTCTACCCAAAGGTGTTGGTATTTCGAAAACCAATATGTTTTGTTAATATGTTTCCTAATATATTTTAAGAGTACCTTACAGCATGTTATATTGTTAGCCCAAAGATAACTTTATAACAATGCACCTAGGCTCTTACCGTAATGAGTTTCATGTGTTTCACTTCAATTACGGATTATCTAATTAATAACCCATGTTAATTAGATGAATATCTTATCATTCGTTGACTGCATACATAATGTTTGTATGATATTATGGCCCCGTTTGATCCACATTTTCATTTTCATTCTCATTCTTATACTCATTTTCAACCACACATTCTTCAATAAAATAATATTTTCCATCACATCAATAAATTTTCCTTCTTTTTCAACCATACATTTCCCATCATATCACTATTTCAAAATTCATTTTTCTCAAATAATCTCTATCAAACACACTCTATATGTTTCCACAATTTTAAATGCCTCATCTTTTTCGAGTCAACCTTCTGCTATTAAAACCTTGACTAGAAATAACTATGTGAGATGGAAACGAGATGTAGGAATAACACTTGGTCTTTTGGGCTTGGTTTTTGCTAAAAAAAAAAACTTCGAAACTCACAGATAAATATGTAGCTAAGTATGAAAAGTGGAAAAGGACCAACAAACTTTGTTTGAAAATTATTAAGCGCTCTATATATGATTTCGTTATGAATGCTTTCCCAGACAATAAGAATGCAAAGGTTTTATAGATGCCAAAGGAGAGAGATTTGTTGAGTATGATAAAGTTGAAACTAGAGATTTGATGAACAAATTAATGAATATGAGATATGATGGTACAAGTGGTGTTAGGGAACACGTCATGAAGATAAATATATCATCTAAGCTAAAGGCTCTCGACATTCCCATTGCGGAGCCTTTCCTAGTCTATCGTGCTTTAAATAGCTTTCCTAATCAGTTCAACCAGTTGTAAAGTTGCATACAATGCTTAGTGGGATAAATGTAATTCAAATGACCTTATTGCAGTGTGTGCCCAAGAGGAGTGTAGGATGCGGCGTGAGATAGTTGAAACTGTGCAATTGGCTTTTCAGCCATCACAGAACAATGGGTCTTCTCATAACCATAAGTTTAAGTTCCGCAAGGAAAATAAGTCACACCACAATCAGCAAAGTAAAAATTTTGGTGGTCAAACTTCTGGTGGTCCCAAATGAACTATAAAGAAAAATGATCAATGTAAGTGCTGCAAAGGAAAATGTCTCTAATTCGTTAATCATCCTATATGTTGTGGCATAAGCGACTGGGTTACATTTTAAAGGATAAAATGGAAAGATGTGTAAAAGTTGAGATACTTCCCTCTCTAAACTTCTCTGATTTTGAGACTTGTGTGGATTGTATAAGAGGAAAACTTACTAAGTCTACAAACAAAGGTTTCACTAGGAGCAGTGGTATTTTGGACTTGATACATAGTGATATTAGTGGTCATTTTCCTTCTACCATATGTGGGAACAAATATTTCATAGCTTTTATTGATGATTTCTCACGTTATGGATATGTTTACCTCATTGACGATGTAATACCCCAAAATTTTATGCTCGTTAAATTAATTTGCTCACTTCTTTTTAGGATAGCAATTAAACTTTCAATATTCTACTGCCAAAATTATTAATGGTTGCCATTTTTTGCATTGGTCGATTTATTGGAAGTTTGCATTTTCGATTGATTAAAGGTTTACCAAGATTAGTTAATTAGGGGTTTAGAATAATTGTCAAAAATTCTATATCTAGTTCATTAATATTTTTTCCCTTTGTTTCTTTCACTTTGTCGCCACCTTGTAGAGGATTAATGAACATAACTAATACATGGACATGTGGGAATACAAATTAAACCATTTCTCTCATTTTTATGTACACACATATGCAATATACATATAAAATCTCAGCTGGACGGCAGTTTAGCTAGGGATGAATTCAATTATAACTAAAGCATGCATGAGGTGGTTTAAGCATGTAGGAGGTGTTTAATTGTGGCACAACCTAACCCTATGTGTTGAGATTAAGCTTATGAAATACATGCAAGACTAATGACTAAGCTAAAACAAGTTGGAGGTGGAATGATACCATGAAAGGAGGTTTTATGCAAACACACGTGGCCTACCAATTTTATTAATTATCATTTGCATTGCTTTGCTTCTATTTATATATAACCAAGGGATGAGCAGCCTATATCTTTGCAAGACTAGAGTTTTTTTAGAGAGAAAAAACGTGCGAGAAGAGAGAAAAAAAAATAAAGGAAAGGGAAGGGAAAAGAAGAAAAAAGGAAGCAAAATCTAACACCCTCAATTCATCTATCAACCGAAGTTTCTTCAAGTGTTTCTGTAAGATACTTTCTTTGCTTAAGTGGTAGGATTTCATGGTAATATTTATGCTTAAGTTATGCATGAAAACCATAACATGAAAGATGTGGACAAGTCCACAAAGTTAGATATCTATACCTTAGGACAAGTCCGAAGGGCACCGGCAAGCCGGAATGTGCAAGTATGTGTTTGTATGCTTTCTTTTGCGTAGTATTAACATGTTAAATCCAAGCATGGTATCTTACTGAGTATCTTTTATACTCATAGTATCCTATACTAAATTTTCAGATCCATAGATGTGACGTTGGCGGAAGTCAGTCGGCGTAGTCGATGATGAGTTAAGGACAAGGTTACTTCGCATCGAAGTTTTGTTTTTGCATGTTTTGTTCGACTACTTCATATATGTTTTCTTATGGTATTGTATAAAAACATGTATAAAACATGATGTAATATGGTACCGTAAGTAAATTATGTAATTATATCTTCCATGTTATGTTAAGAAACGTATTTTTAGACTTAATTTCTTGAATGACAAAAGAGGCAGAATCCGGGCAGATTCTAGGTCATTTTCAAAACGATTTTTCCAACTCTATAGGCATCCGTTTGAGATTCTAAAAATACTACTGCGTTCCTCTTCGAGTTGTCTAGATATGGGCGCAAGAATCACACAATTTGGATGTCTATGACCTAAGATATGAATTTTTAAACATTAAAGGGTCAATCTGGAATTTTCTGTGCAACACTACACTGTTTTCAATAAAACGTCCATACTATATGAACTCGGAAAATTTTCATGTTTTAACCTAGAAAACTACTTGAAATTATCTTTCTAACGCCACAGATTTCATAGAAAACGGAGTTGGGATGAATTTTATAAAAATAGTTGAACTTACTGCCCTAACTTACCATGGCTGCACCAAGTCCATTTTTATAAAGTATAATTTTTGTCGACATGCGCTTCTGCTGGCCATTATTTTTTTTTATGAGAGATATTTTTTTTTAAAATTGGAAATAAGTCTCTAACATGTAATACATTTTTTAAGAGTATTTACATGTACCAAAAGCAGAACCTATTATGATTAGTACGTGACCCTCGAAGTTTAAGTTCGGGGCGTCACAGACGACAAATCTCATGCACTTGAGAAATTCAAGATGCACTTGAGAAATTCAAGATTTTCAAAATGGAAGTAGAGAAACAGAGTGGAAAATGTAATAAGTTGTAAGTCTGACCGTAGTGGTAAGTACTATGACAAGTATGACGAGTCTGGTCAAAACATTGGTGATTTTGCAAAGTTTTTTACAAAGTTGTGGGACAGTGCCTCAATACACTATGCCAAGGACACCTGAGCAGAATGACGTTTCTGAAAAACGAAATCGAACTCCAAAAGCTATGGTCAAGAGCATGATGAGCAGAACGAATTTTGCTAGAATGCCTATGGGGTAAACTTTGAAAATGTTATGTATATCTTGAACAGAGTTCCAAGTAAAGTTGTTGCAAAGACACTTTTTGAATTATGGACGGGACGTAAGCCAAGTTTGGCTCATTTCAAAGTTTGGGGATGTCCAGCTCAGAAGAAATTAGATCCCAAATCCACTCCAGATTATTTTATTGGGTACCCAAACAGATCAAAAGGATATAAATTCTACTGTCCAAATCGTGGCACTAGAATTGTTGAGTCAATCACTGCTAAATTTCTGGAGAACTATTTCGGTGACAGTGGGAGTTCTACGTTGAAGGAAATTTTTTGTTGAACCGAGTCCAGTTGTTGTTCCAGTCCCCATTGTACAAGAAAGAGTTACATCTCAGCCAGTTGAAATTGTTGATGAAGAACCTGGGCACCATGAGGAACTTCAGGTTCCTCCACCAACAACAGTTGAGTTAGTTTCTGAGCCACAAGTTGGAAGATCACAAAGGGAAATGAGATCTGCATTACCTAGTGATTATATTACATACTTGTTGGAAAGTGATTTTAACATTGGTAATGTTGTTAACCCTGTCACTTATAATCAAGCGTTGACAAGTCCCGAGTCAGATAAATGGATAAATGCTGTGGAAGATTAAATGAATTCCATGGAACAGAATAAAGTTTGGGAACTTGTTGAACTTCCTCCGAATGCTAAAGCTATAGATAACAAATGGGTCTTCAAAAGTAAATTGAATTCGAAGGTGAATGTTGAACGAAAGAAGGCGAGATTGGTTGCAAAAGGGTTCACTCAGCGAGAGGGCATTAACTATAATGAAACATTCTCACCTATTTCGTCCAAAGATTTTTTTCGAATTATCATGACACTGTGGCATACTACAATTTGGAGTTTCATCAGATGGATGTAAAAACTGCCTTTTTGAATGGAAATCTTTCTGAAAGGGTTTACATGAGACAACCTGAAGGTTTTGTTGTGAAGGGAAAAACAGATTTGGTGTGTAAGTTGAACAAATCTTTATATGGTCTCAAGCAAGCATCACGACAGTGGTTTTTGAGGTTTGACGAGATTGTGACTTCTCTTGATTTTATTAAAAATACAGTTGATCAATGTATTTATCTCAAAATCAGTGGGAGAAATTTTAGCTTTCTCGTCCTAAATGTTGACGATATTTTGTTTGCTAGCAGTAACTTGGGATTGCTTCATGAGACAAAGAAAATGTTATCTGCTAATTTTGAGATGAAAGATCTTGGAGAGGCTTCTCATGTACTTGTCATTGAAATATATCATGATAGAAATCGTGGCTTGTTGGGACTTTTTCAGAAGGCTTATATACGACGTGTTCTAGAAAGGTTCAATATGCAGAACTGTGCATCTGGTGATGTACCTATCATAAAAGGGGATGAGTTTAACAAAACTCAATGTCCAAGGAATGAGCTTGAAAGAGAATCCATGAAGACGGTACCATATGCTAGTGTTGTGGGAAGTTTAATGTATGCTCAAGTTTGCACTAGACCGAATATAGCCTTTGCAATCAGTGTTTTAAGTAGGTTTCAATCAAATCCAGGACAATAGCATTGGAAGGCAGCCAAGAAAGTTATGAGATACTTAAAGAAAACTGAAAGTTATATGCTTACCTTCCAGCGTTCAAATCACCTTGAGGTGGTAGGCTACTCAGATTCTGATTTTGCTGGGTGTCAAGATGATTTGAAATCAACATCAGGTTATATTTTCATGTTAGTTGGTGGTGCTATCTCTTTGAAAAGTGTTAAACAGACTCTAGTTGCATGTTATGGGGCTACAATCCAAGCCGTTTGGTTGAGAAACTTCTTTTCTGGATTGAAAGTTGTTGATTCCATCTCGAGAAATAATAAAAGTTTTTTTCAAGAAATAATAAAAGTTCTGTTGGGTCAAAGCATATTGACATCAAATACTTGGTGGTTAGAGACAGAGTCAAGGAAGGGCAAACAAAAATAGAGCATATCAATACTGAGGCGATGATTGCAGATCCCTTCACTAAAGGACTCGCTCCAAAAGATTTTAAAATACATGTTACTAATATGAGTATTGTGGAAACATTTGACATTTTTGATTAGTGAGAGTTACTTATGTAAAGAACTACGTTTTGGCTTGATCCCTTCACGAGGTACATAGGAAACCCATATGTTTTTCGGCTACAACCCTTTCTAATAATAAAATATATATTCCCCTATCCATAAATTATTTTGAGCATGCATTTGACTTATGTCTTTCATTATGATATTATTATAATCTCGAGATATACTGGATAAAGACATAAGATGGATCTCTTTTAGAGACATGTTGCTTCATTTTGATTAGAAGCATTATGAGGACCGATATGAATTAGCACAATCTTTGATCACATTTGGTGCTAAGTTCATACCACATACTACCACATTGGTTGGAGGATGGTGATCCATGTCGAAAAGGATGTTGACATTTGTAATTGTGGAATGATCTTACATCATTTAATTGGTGTAATGACTTCCATGTTCGGTGTTAATATTCTTGTTGGACCGGATCATGATGCGTAAGGTGTTATCATTGGAACTATATTTTTGTGGCCACCTATGTAGTCTAACCTGGATGTCAAAAGTTTTGTTATAGCAATCAAATGTTTGTCCAAGTAGGAGAATGTTAGAATAATTATATATGTGGGCTTTCCATTTGATTGTAAATTTTACGGGTTAGACATATGGCTCTGAATGATACTGTGATTGGGCCCAATATGTTAAGTGATCACTCGGGTCGATGTACACCTTACGGGCTATATTTTATTTAATGTGGTTATTTAATTATGTGGGCCGAAAATATGTAAACCCTAATTAGGGTTCAAGTCGTTAATGGGACGACTTTATTTGATTCATATATAAAGGCTAGGTCCCATCTCCTCTCCGGTTGTTGATTATTGATTGGCTTGCCCAATTGATGGCTAATACTTTGTGAGGAGCAAGGAGGGGAAGATTTAACTAGTATTATTCATATCAACGATGTCTTCCGCATGTATGAATTCAATTAATTAGTTATTATCTGATTCTTATTCTTAGCATGATTAAATAAACTTATAACATCTCTATGCACCGACATTCATTCTCTAATGATGCAATTCTAGTGAATGATGCAATTCTAGTGGGGCTCGCTGGACCAATGGAAGATGTAAAATAACCTGAATTAAGTGAGATCGCATGTGCTTTCAGATAACCACTATCAATAATACAATAGGTTAATTTAGGAAAAAAACAAGCAAAGCCTTTGCATTACTGCATTAGGCTTGTTTGATAGAGTTAATTTTCTAGGGAAGTAAGTATTTTTTTTCCATTCTAGGCAATTTTTTATGTTTGATTGAGAAAATGTTTCAAGGAATCCCTTTTCCCTTCCTTGCCACCACACGCCGTTTTTCCTTATTTTGAGAGAAAAGTCTTTCCCATCAAGCAATTCCATGCCCCCCTTACTTTTTTTTTTTTTTTTTTTTTGCAATTAGAATACATTCTAAACTCAATGGTAAAAAAAAAAAAAATCAATTTAATTGATAATTTGCATGAAAAACAAAGTCAAACGAATACAAAAAAATTTCATTTTTTTTTTTTTTTTTTTTTTTTTACTTTTTGGCAAACCAAACAAATTTTAATACATATTATAAAAAAATTTATTCCAAAAAGTAATAATTTGCATAAAAAACAAAGTCAAACGGATTAGGTGAAAAATTATACCAATCAAATACCATTAATTACAATTCTCTCTAAAACAAATTCTAGGCAATTCAATTTCCTACAATTCGTTTTCTCTCATTGGAGGGCCTAATTTACGGAGTTCGCCTTAGGCCCTGAAAATCACAGGACCGGCTCTGAATACAACAAGTTAATTTAGGAAAATACAAGCAAAGCATTTGCATTATTGCGTTAAGAAATGCTAAAGCTAGAGAAAAATATATATCTAAGCAGAGGTAAGCATACTGTCCTAGAAGTGAGAACCAAATTTCATTGACATCAATCAAGCACACGTTATGATGATACAAGGGGAAAAGCAAACATAGCACCAAATTAATTTACTGTAAGTGCAGAAATTATCAAAAAGTGAAAGTAGACATAGAAGTACTATGTAATTAAAGCCATGTTTAACAATCATTGTTTTCAAAAAATAATGTTTTGAATAGCAATTTTTAGAAAAATGTGTGGCTAAGAAATAGGGAAAAAGTTAAGAATTTACGTGTTGAATGTTTCATTGTATGAACGTGTGGTTGAAAATGAATATGTAGAAGAAAGAGTTTGAAAATAATGGTTGTCAAACAGGAGATAAATTTACTTCATTACCTCTTTAATATTAATGAGTGACAATTCTATCAGAGACGCTCTAGAAATCTCAAGATATGCAGCAATAGCTTTGTCACTGTGAGAACATGAAAAGTAAGAGTAATAACATGTTAGAAAACAAGTATCAATATATACCTGGAACCGGATTCTCAAACAACGACTTAGTTGGAATCCCACAAGTTAATATATAGAAGTGAAGAGATTGGGTGAAATGGAGATTTCAATATAAATGTGAAGAATTCAACTACTTTCACAAGCCGTAAGTTAGTCCCAAGAATAAAAGAAAGGAGCTTGAATTTATATCCAAAAAATAATCTTGTAAAATTCACTCCAGCTCTCTCTCTCGTTTTCTCTCTCTTTTTTTTTTTTTTTGCACAAAAACACGTAGAAAACCCTGATATATATATATACCGGGTGAGTGGCGCCATGCAAAAAATAATGGTAAGTGTCTACCAAATACCGGTAAGTGCTTATCGGGTTGAGTGGCGCCTTGGCGCCACGATCCTTGTTGGTAAGCACCCTGCTCCCACGCCTTGGCGTCCACAACCCACGCCTTGGCGCCTAGAGCCCTGCTCCCACAATTCTCCACCTCATACATCATTTGATAGTCTTCAAATTTTGGATGAACACTAGGAGTATCAAATCGGCTGCACCATTCAGACTATGGTTGCCTATGTACCCGGACACGGGATCAAGCCACCGTAGTTCATACCTCCTCCATATAATCTCCACCTCACTCCAAAACCGCCCTGAAGGGCCATGCCCACTTGGGCACATCAACATGGACTGATATGAAGCAAGTCCAACCAATGCTGAAACTTGCTACTTGTTACCACTTTGCTTAACATATCTGCTGGGTTCTCATTTGTGTGTACCTTCATAAGAGAAATATCACATTCCTCTATGACTTCCCGCACAAAATGATACCTAACGTCGATATGCTTGGTATGAGCATGATGAACCTAATTCTTAGCTAAGTGAATCGCACTCTGACTATCACAGCACAAGTCCACACAATCCTGCTTAATCCCCAAATCATCTAGAAGACCCCACAACCACAATATTTCCTTCACTCCCTCTGCCATGGCAATGTACTCCACCTCTGTAGTAGAAAGTGGCACTGTAGCCTGTAGCATTGATAACCAACTAACTGGTGCACCATGTATACTGAACACATAGCCAGTAGTAGATCGTCGTCTATCTAGATCACCTGCATAATTGGAGTCCACAAAACCACTAATATGACATATATCTCCACCAAAACACAATCTCATATCCGCGATATCTTTTAAGTACCTCAGGACCCACTTCACAACTTCCCAATGCGCTTTCCCTGAGTTCGCTATGAACCTACTGACTACACTGATCGCCTGCGAAATATCTGGATGTGTACACACCATGACGTACATCAAACTGCCAACTGCACTAGTATAAGGTACACGATCCATGCATATCTTTTCTTCCGCTGTAGTGGGAGATTGTTTACCAGAGAGCCTGAAATGTGAGCCAATGGAGTCATCACTAGCTTAGCACCTTGTAACCCGAACCTCGCAATAACCCACTCAATGTAGCCTTTCTGACTCAAGAACATTCGACGGTTCGACCTCTCTCTTTTAATCTCCATACCCAGTATTTTCCTAGCAGCCCCCATATCCGTCATCTCAAACTCTTCACCAAGTTGAGATTTGAACCTATCTATCTCCACCTTGCTCGTCGAAGCAATAAACATATCATCCACATACAAGAGAAGATAGATATAATTACATCCACGAAGTTTTTGAATATAAACACAACAGTCATACTCACTTCCGAAGAATCCATGCTCAGCATAAAGGAGTTAAATCGCTTGTACCACTGTCGAGGAGATTGCTTCAATCCATATAGTGATTTTCTCAAACGACATACCTAACTCTCCTTATGCTCAACCTTGTAGCCCTCAGGTTGATGCACATAAATTTCCTCATCCAAGTCTCCATGTAAGAACATTGTTTTGACATCGAGTTGTTCCAGCTCAAGATCACCGTGAGCAACAATACTCAATAGCACCTGAATAGAAGTGTGCTTAACCACCGAAGAAAAGATCTCATTGTAGTCGACTCCCTCTCTTTGTGCAAACCCCTTAGCCACTAGCCTCGCCTTGTGCCTTGTACCACCGAGCTTGGAATGATCCACTTTCTTCTTGTACAACCAATCGTTTTCTTTCCTACAGGCAATGGGACGACCTCCCATGTTTGGTTCTTGTGAAGAGACTACATCTCTTCTTCCATTGCAGCCAACCAACTCTCACTATTGCTGTTCCGAATAGGTTCCTAGAAGGTGACAGGCTCATCATCCTCCACCGAAAGTGCGTACTCAACCAAATTTGTCTACCCATAGTGCCTCAGAGGCTGGTCTGACCCCAACTTCTGAACTTGCTTATAGGCTCGTCTTGGCCTAGTGAAAGCCAAACTATCTTCGAGCTATTGTTGTTGTGCATATACATTCTCATGCTGAACCATTTCATGTTCAAGCTCATCATCACTCTCCTCTTGAGTATCTGCATGGTACTCCTCTTGAACACGACTAGAACCTGGTTGGGCATTAGGTTCTATCTCAACTATTTGAGACTTTGAAGTCACATCGCCGGGCACCGTAGCTTTCGAAGAAGCTACCATGGAATTCTTATCAAAAGTAACATCCATGCTGATTATGAACTTAAAATCCTCTACACCAAAGACGATAGCCTTTTACACCTGCTAAATATCCCAAGAATATTGCCTTCTTGGCTCTCGCATCAAGCTTTCCCTCGTTGACATGGTAGTAGGATGTGTCTCCGAAAATTCTGAGTCTCTCATAATCTACATGCTCTCCTAACCATACCCTGTAAGGTACATCTCCATCTAACTTTGAATGTGGAGACCGATTCACTATGTGCCAAGCAGTAGCAACCGACTCTGCCCAAACCAGTATATGATCTCATACACATTGATCTCTCTCGAAATGTGCGGTTTAGTCTTTCTGCGACCTCATTCTGCTGTGGTGTTTTTCGTACTGTCCAGTGCCGAGCAATACCTTTTTTATCACAGAACTCTTTGAAAGCACCCTCTGTATACTCTGTACCGTTATCAGATTGGAGTCTCTTCAATTTCTTGTCTGTTCTATTTTCAACCATTGCTTTCCACTTCTTGAACGTGTCGAATACCTCATTCTTAGGGTTCAAGAAATAAATCTAACCTTACCTAGAATAATCATCAACAAACGTGACAAAGTACCTGGAACCTCCTTTGGAAGTGACCGAAGCCGGACCCCAAACATTTGTATGCACATAGTCCAATATACCTCTGCTTCTATGGTTACTTGACTTGAACTGAACCCGGTGTGCTTTACCGTACACACAATGCTCGCAAAAATCCATGCAAGGTTTCTTCAAGTTTTTCAGCAAACCTTCATTACTAAGCAGATCTAGACCATTTTCTGACATATGCCCAAGCCACCTATACCACAGCCGAGTGCACTCACATAGGTCTCCACCACTTCCACTTGTTCCAACTGCTACATTTTTTGTAACTGTAGTCCCTAAAAGAGTGTAGAGATTTCTTTGACGAATTCCTTTCATCACTACCAAAGAACCATAAACAACCTTCTTTACTCCATTCCATGTAACTATTTTATAGCCACTGGAGTCCAAGGCACCAACAGAAATAAAATTCTTTCGCAAGTCAGGAACACGTCTAACATCCATCAATGTTCTAACCACTTCATCACGCATCTCGATTCTAATTGAACCAAGCCCCACCGTTTTACAAGAATGGTTATTCTCCATTAACACGGTTCCACCATTAGTACTTCTATAGGTAATGAACCACTTCCTATTTGGACACATATGGTAAGAGCAACCAGAATCGAGAATCTACTTACCGGAGATTTCTTCATCACAAGAGATGAAGTAACACTCATCGCTACCACCTTCTTCCGAAGCATAACTAACCTCTTGCTTGACTTGAATCTTCCCGTTGTTGTTGTTCTTCTTCTATCCCACTCTTTTGTTATTACAATTCACCTTGAAATGCCCAAGCTCGCCGCATTTGAAACGCGGCCTTTCTGCAAGAGGTCTAGAACTCGATCTAGACTTTCTTCCCTTGCCTTTTGCTCGCTCTTTTCTCCTACCTCTTACAAACAACCCTTGAGCTTGCTCCTTGTTACCACTAGTAGTCATGCCAATAGTTATAATCTTGTGCAGATCATCTGCTAGAAGCGACGTTCTAGTTTCATCCATCGTAAGTTTGTTACCCACAAGCATCAATGTTTGTACTAGGTTCTCATAAGACTTTGGCAATGAAAAAAGTAGTAAAAGTGCTTGATCTTCATCATCAACTTTCACATCAATGTCCTTCAAATCTGATATGCACCTATCAAACTTGTTGACGTACTCCTAGATTGGTGTACCTTCATCCATCTTGCAAGTATACAATTTGGACTTCAAGTAGATCCGATTAGTTAGAGTCTTCGTCATGAAGTTTATCTCTAACTTTGTCCACACCTCCGAAGCCGTTGCCTCTCCATCAACCAAGAAAACAACATCTCTTTCAAGGTATAAAATGATCGATGCTCGAGTTTCAAGATCTAGCTCTTCCAAATCCTCATCAGACATATCTTTATGCTTCTTTTCCTTACCCGTCAAAGCTTTTTGCAACTTTTGAGAAATCAACAAATTTTTTATTTTCATTCTCCAATAGGAGAAATCATTCTTCCCATTGAATTTTTCTATCTCATACTTCCCAATTTTAACTATTCCACTAGTAGACATCATTTATCCACTTGTTTCTAGGAATTTCGCCAACCAAGTTCTCACAAGAATTTTATCAAACACCTTGTGTTCAAAACAAGACTCAAGCCAACCACCTCAAATCGGAGCTTAACCACCCTGATATGAGAAGAAGCTCTGATACCAAATTGTTAGAAAACAATTCCCAATATATACGTGGAACCGGATTCTCAAGGAACCACTTAGTTGGTAATCCCACAAGTTAATATGTAGAAGTGAAGAGATTGGATAAAATGGAGATTTCAATATAAATGTGAAGAATTCAACTACTTACACAAGCCGCAAGTTAGTCCCAAGAATAAAAGAAAGGAGCTTGAATTTATACCCAATAAAAAATCTTGTAAAATTCACTCAAGCTCTCTCTCTCGTTTTCTCTCTATTTTTTTTGCACAAAAACAGGTAGAAAACCCCGGTATATATATACCGGGTGAGTGGCGCCTTGGCGCTACGCAAAAAATGCCGGTAAGTGCCTGCCAAATACCAGTAAGTGCTTATCGGGTTGAGTGGCGCCTTGGCGCCACGATCCCTCTTGGTAAGCACCCTGCTCCCACGCCTTGGCGCTCAGAGCTAGCGCCTTGGCGCCCAGAGCCTTGCTCCCACATAACAGTTAACTTTCATATCAAGAGTACCAAAAAAAGGTCCTAAAATTGTATGTGTCTACATCAAGAGACCTAGGAACAAAAAAGAAGAAGACAAATAACGAACCAAGCTAGAACAAATGGAACAAACGAGAAATAAAGGTTTTCATCGTATCCCTCTTTATTCATTCTTACTGTATTTCCACACCTATCATTAAAATATCCCTGTTCTTGTGATCCTCTGGTAGGCTTAACTCGTGTGTTAAAAGGGACCATTGTTGAGAAGTTTAAGTATGACTAAGGACTCATTAATTTTGAGTCCATCATTATCATAACTCGCATGACACACAAGTAAATAGAATTATGTGGCGAACAACACCTTTTTTTCCCAAAAAATAAAGGGAGTGAAAATGCAATGGGGAGATCAGTTGTGAAGATGATGGAGCAGCCCACGTCACGATCCCATGAGAGAGATTCTTATTTATTTATATGTATTACTAGCTAGAAAGAAATATCGACACATAATTTAAGTCCCCAAAAGGAAATGCATGAATAATTTTCAGTAAATAGCCCCGAAGACGAGCATTTAGTTTCTATTCTCAATTTTAGAGGACACTTAAATAAAAAATGTAAAACTTGTATTGTTTTGCAGTAAACTATACTTTCTAAATTTTTAGGGATATAGGGTACGGTTTTGCTATGGAGCCACCAGGCCACATGTCAGGGGCCCCAAATTCCAAAAGAAATGGCGCCCTTGGCTCTTGGCTTAGCATTGAACCTAGCCAAGTGCCTTTTCCCTATAGGGTAAACATATGTGCTATGTCAAAGTCCAATTTTCATATAATTATAGCCGAACCATTTATAATTCTAGGTCTAAAGTGTCTTACTGCATAAATATTTGAAGAGAGAGAAAGAGAGAGAGAGAGTCTTATTAACTAGTGAATGCATTTTACCGGCAATTAACTTTTGATAAATCATTTATTCATAAGAATCTCATTTCTGTAATTAACTCATTTAGTAACAATACATACATCGGCTACTGTTGAAAAGGATTAATGACACAATTTCCAGTCATCTATTTTGATCATAAAATTTGGTACATTAATAACTATGAGTTTCATCCAATTTAATATATATATATATATATATATATATATATATATATATATATATCTCTCTCTCTCTCTCTCTATATCTATATCTACAACAAATATGTATTAAAATTGTATCACCCAATTATAAAGAGGTGTAATTGTTAGAAATGGTGGGTCAATTGGGTCAACTTTGACCACAATTTTAAGTGGGACCCGTTTTTCACAATTTATCGAAATTAATGTTCAATAAAATTCTACGTTCCAAGTAGATGATTGTAGAATATCTAATTGTGAAAAACCATTTCAATATGAATGAGAAATTATGGTTGAAAGTTGGACAATAAATTGGAGGAATAAATTGGAAAAATGTTCCAATCCCACATTGGTTGCAAACACAACCTTGAACCACTTAATAAACTCCAAAGTTGGAAATGGGTTTAGGTCCCAAGGGGTACCAATAGTCTTTGAAAGGAAAGAGTCTTAGACAATGTCTAGATTAATCCAAATGCCACACGTGCGCGCGCCGCCGTCGCCGCCGTCCGGGTGGGTCGGGGCGTGGGTGTGGGTCTGTGTCAATATTAATTTTTTCCCTCTCTTAACCTTGCATTAAGTGGGCGTGAGTGGTGAGTGGAGAGCCGTATGGACAGACTTTCATTTTACACACACAGAAAATCACTAACTCATACTGCATACATACTCTTCTTCTCGCATTGGTCTATAGAGAGTACTCCAACAATTCTGGTTCATTGTCTTGCAGTCGAAGTGCTGCTTCTGCAAGTGTCTGATCGTTGTATCTTGGGAGACGCTTTACCACATACCGTAAGCACCGTGTGACGGGGTAAAAACGTCTTAAGAACAGAGAGCCTAGTTCTCGCCTCGATCATCCTTCGTCCGAATTCTGGCCCTGTTTATGCTTTCTGTTATTACTGTTTAGCAAGTCGTTTTTGGAAAAATCTATTCTGTGCAACAAAACTTTCCTACAATCTTAAGACGTTTTTAGATTTAGTTTTTCCGAAATTGTACTTGCTTATATGCGAAATCATTATACTGCAGAATTTTAATTTGTAAATTCTGACTTGTTGATCTTCTGTTTTGAAAACAGAAATGACTAACACTGTTGGGATCAATGCAATTCCCCCTACTATGGCTGTGACGCCGACCATGTCTAGTCATTCTGGTTCAACTCATGTTCCTCACGGAGAGAAACGTGAAAAATTTAATGGGGTCAATTTTAAGAGATGGCAGCAGAAAATGTTGTTCTATCTCACCACTCTGAACCTAGAAAAGTTTCTCTCGGAGGATCCTCCTTCTATTCAACAAGGAGAAAATAATCGAGCTTCGATTATTGCCTTGGACGTATGGAAACATTCTGATTTCTTATGCAAAAATTATGTACTGAATGGACTGAATGATTCGTTATATGGTGTGTATAGCATAATGAAAACTGCAAAAGAACTTTAAGAATCTTTAGAGAAAAAAATATAAAACTGAAGATGCCGGATCTAAGAAATTTCTTGTCAGTAAATTTTTGGAATATAAAATGATTGACTCTAAATCTGTTATTTCCCAAGTTCAAGATTTGCTAGTACTCCTCCATGATTTACATGCTGAAAAAATGACTGTAAGTGAGTCATTCCAAGTAGCAGTGGTAATCGAAAAACTCCCACCTTCATGGAGAGATTTCAAAAATTACCTCAAACACAAACGTAAGGAAATGAACATGGAGGAGTTGATTGTGCGTTTGAGGATCGAAGAAGATACTAAGAAATCTGAAAGGAGGAACGGGGGACCAAGCATGGAAGCTAAGGCAAACATGGCTGAATCAAGTTTAAAGAAGAACATGAAAAGGAAGCACTCAAACTTCGCTCCAAAGAAAAATGAAAACAATTAGAAGAACAAGAAGTTCAAAGGGGACTGCTTCAACTATGGCAAACTTGGACATCGTGCAATTGACTGTCGCAAGCCTAAAAAGCAAAATGACCATGCACATGTTGTTGAAACTGAAAATCTGTCTGAAGGTAATCAAGTAATGCACCTATCTGCTGTAATATCTGAATGTAATAGTGTTGGAAATCCCAGGGAATGGTGGATGGACACTGGTGCCACTCGCCACATTTGTGCTGAAAAGAACGTGTTCTCTGATTACAAAGCTATCAATGGAGAACAACTGTTCATGGGAAATTCCTCAAGTTCCAAGGTTGAAGGACAATGAAAAGTGACCTTGAAGATGACATCTGGCAAGGAACTCGTCCTCAACAATGTACTGCATGTGCCGGACATTCGGAAAAATCTTGTTTCTAGTTCTCTTCTTAGCAAGAATGGGTTTAAGTTAGTATTTGTATCTAACAAATTTGTACTAACTAAAAATGGGATGTACGTTGGAAAAAGTTACATGATCGATGGGATGTTCAAGATGAACGGCCTTACTATTTTACCTAAATTGAACCAAATTAATGAAGCTTCTACTTCTGCGTATATTGTTGATTCTTCGTGTTTATGGCATAAAAGATTAGGACATGCAAACTTTAGATCTGTGCGCAAATTAATGAACTTAAATTTGCTACCTTCTCTAATTTCGATCCTAATCACAAATGTGAAACTTGTGTTGAGGCTAAGTTAGCCAAAAGTCCATTTCCTTTAGTTGATAGAAATACTTTATCTTTAGAATTAATTCATAGTGATATATGTGATTTGAAATTCGTACAAACTAAAGGTGGGAAAAAGTATTTCATTACTTTCATTGACGATTGCACTCGGTATTGTTATGTTTATCTATTAAAAAGCAAAGATGAGGCTTTGGAAATGTTTAAACATTATAAGAATGAAGTTGAAAATCAACTTAGCAAAACAATAAAAATTGTTCGAAGTGATAGAGGTGGAGAATATGAAGCGCCATTTGAAGAATTTTGTTTTCTACAAGGCATCATTCATCAAACAACGGCTCCTTACTCACCTCAATCTAATGGTATTGCGGAACGAAAGAACCGCACGCTTAAAGAAATGATGAATGCTATGTTGATTAGTTCTGATCTTCCACAAAATTTGTGGGGGGAGGCTATCCTCTCAGCAAATCACATTCTTAACAAAATACCACACAAAGTAAAGGATGAAACACCTTACGAGTTATGGAAAGGTCATAAACCTTCATATAAATACTTGAAAGTGTGGGGGTGTTTGGCAAAGGTAGAAGTGCCAAAACCTAAACAAATAAAAATAGGACCAAAAACTGTAGATTGCATAATTATTGGATATGCTCATAACAGTAGTGCATATCGCTTTCTTGTGCATAAATCCGAGATTACGGATATACATGAAGATACAATAATTGAATCAAGAAATGCAAGTTTCTTCGAAAATGTCTTTCCTCGTAAAGACAAAAGTGATGTGAGTTCAACAAAATGAACTTACGATACTGCAAATGATGATGAAAATGAAGAAGAACTCAGACGCAGTAAAAGGGCAAGAAAATCTATGTCCTTCGGTTCAGAATTTCTAACGTACATGATCGAAAATGAACCAAAGGAATTCAGTGAAGCAATGTCAACACCAGAAGCTCCCTTTTGGAAAGAAGCTATCAATAGTGAAATTGAATCGATAATGCAAAATCATACTTGGGAGTTGGTCGATCTCCCACCTGGAAATAAACCTCTAGGTTGCAAGTGGATTTTCAAGAAAAAGTTAAAATCGGATGGATCTATTGATAAATACAAGGCTCGCTTAGTAGTAAAAGGATATAAACAAAAGGAATGTCTTGATTTCTTTGATACTTACTCACCAGTAACGAGGATTACTTCGATAAGAAACCTTATTGCAATTGTTGCGATACAGAATCTCGAAATTCATCAAATGGATGTTAAAACCATTTTTCTAAATGGTGAGTTGGAAGAAGAAATATACATGAAGCAATCTGAAGGATTTGTCGCTTATGGACAAGAGAAAAAGAT
Organism: Osmanthus fragrans; assembly: GCA_019395295.1. Taxonomy (NCBI): domain Eukaryota; kingdom Viridiplantae; phylum Streptophyta; class Magnoliopsida; order Lamiales; family Oleaceae; genus Osmanthus; species Osmanthus fragrans. Next base: position 11,813,804 of record CM033347.1, on the reverse strand, counting down.
TTACAGACTCGTTAAATCTTTATATGAATTAAAACAGGCGTCAAAGCAGTGGCACCAAAAGTTTAACAAAACAATGCTGTCAAATGGTTTTAAAATTAACGAGTGTGATAAATGTGTGTATAATAAAAATACACCGACAACATATGTCTTAGCATGTTTATATGTGGATGATATGCTAATTTGAGGTAGCAATCATGATATCATTATGTCTACTAAGAAAATGCTAACAAAATATTTTGACATGAAGGACATGAGTGTAGCGGATGTAATTCTTGGAATTAAAATTTCTAAAACACCAGATGGCCTTGTTCTTTCACAATCTCATTATGTTGAGTCTGTGCTAAAGAGATTTGGAGTCTTTGATGAAAGTTCAGTCAAAATTTCGGTAGACACGAGTCTACACTTAGCAAAAAATAGAAGTGAACATGTACATCAATTAAGATATTCTCAGGTTATTGGAAGTCTGATATATTTAATGAACTGCACACGTCCTGATATTGCGTTCACAGTTATAAATTGAGCAAGTTCACATGTAATCCAAGCAATGATCACTGAAAGGCATTGAATAGGGTACTTGGATACTTAAAACATACCTTAACATTTGGATTACATTATATGATATATCTAGCAGTATTAGAAGGATATTATGATGCAAACTGGATATCTGATATGAAAGATTTTAAATCCACAAGTGGTTATATATTTACACTTGGTGGTGCGGCAGTGTCTTGGAAATTCTCAAAGCAAACTTGCATAGCTCGATCAACAATGGAATCAGAGTTCATAGCATTAGATAAATCTGGAGAAGAAGCAGAATGGCTTCGTAACTTCTTAGAGGATATCCTGTGTTGGCCTAAGCCAATGCCTGCAATTAGTATTCACTGTGACAATCAGTCTGCTATTGCAAGGGCACAAAATTGCATGTATAATGGTAAGTCTAGACATATACGTCGTAGACACAATACCATAAAGTAGTTAACCTCAAATGGTATTATCTCCATTGATTATGTGAAATCAAAGGAGAATCTCGCGGATCCGCTTACAAAAGGTCTACCAAGAGATCAAGTATATTATCTATCAAAGGGAATGGGATTAAAGCCGAACATGCATGAATCTTAATGATGGTAACCCAACCTCGTTGACTGGAGATCCCAAGATCTTGGTTCAATGGGACAATTAAGTTATTAAGACTCAGTTAAGCACTTAACCATTCCTTTATAAAAAGTGTTGTCTGCAGAATGTAAAAGGCTAAGTTGTAACTTTTAATGATTCCTATAGCTTGGATAAACCAAGTGGAGTATAGCAGAATACTCTTAATAGGAGATCACCTATATAAGTGTGAAGTGTGGCCGTTTCTATGAGAATTTGGGGCTTAAAATATTCTAAAAAACTTACGAATCCCAAGAATTGTTCAGGACCAAAATGAACAAAACTATGAGAACCTAAGAATTGAATAGAAAGGTTATTGTGTGGATATTGTTACCTTAGTTTACACCAACGGCTGAACAGTTCAAGACATCAGTTCACTGACTAGCCAAGTAAACTCGATAGTATTCCACTAAGGCAGGTTCAAAGCCAAAAACTACCTCTCCTAATGCAATAAGTCTTTCGCCTGTACTCTCTGATCGTGTCTGCATTGCATAATCATGATAATTTTCATTCATGTGGGAGATTGTTAGAAATTGTGGGTCAATTGGGTCAACTTTGACCACAATTTTAAGTGGGACTCGATGTTCGATTTATCGAAATTAATGTTCAATAAAATTCTACGTTCCAAGTAGATGATTGTAGAATATCTAATTGTGAAAAACCATTTCAATATGAATGAGAAATTATGGTTGAAAGTTGAACAATAAATTGGAGGAATAAATTGAAAAAATGTTCAAATCCCACATTGGTTGCAAACACAACCTTGAACCACTTAATAAACTCCAAAGTTGGAAATGAGTTTGGGCCGCAAGGGGTACCAATAGTCTTTGAAAATGGGGAGTTTTAGACAATGTCTAGATTAATCCAAAGGCCACACGCGTGTGCTCCTCTGCTGCCGTACGTCCGTCCGATAGGGCGGGCGGGTCGGGTCGGGGAGTGGGTGTGGGCGTGGGCGTGGGCCTGTGTCAATATTAATTTTTTGGATAAAATTTAATTCAATTAATTCCCTCTCTTTCTTTGACAGTTTTTTAACCGACCTGTCCGTTTGCATTAAGTGGGCGTGAGTGGTAAGTGGAGAGCCGTATGGAAACATGCTCAACCGCCAGCTCTCTCCTCTATTTGAATGGTGATCAGGCTTTCATTTTACACACACAGAAAATCACGAACTCATACTGCATACATACTCTTCTTCTCGCATTGGTCTACAGAGAGTACTCCAACAATTCTGGTTCGTTGTCTTGCAGTCGAAGTGCTGCTTCTGCAAGTATCTGATCGTTGTATCTTGGGAGACGCTTTACCACATACTGTAAGCATCATGTGACGGGGTAAAAACGTTTTAAGGACAGAGAGCCTAGTTCTCTTCTCGATCATCCTTCTTTCGAATTCTGGCCTTGTTTATGCATTCTGTTATTACTGTTTTGCAATTGTTTAGCAAGTCGTTTATAGAAAAATCTATTCTGGGCAACAAAACTTTCCTACAGTAATAACTAATAAAGTAAAAACCTTGACTACTAAACATAAGGACATTTTATTATACTTACTAAAATAATAGAATACATTTATTGTATAATTTAATTTATACTTACTAAAATAATAAACACATTAAACTTAAATTAATAAGCACGTCGACCGTCTAAGCGCCCCAAACTCATTCCACTGTAGCCAAGACGGAAACAATTATATTAAAATTAAGCAGTAAAATAGCATTAATGCAATTAATCCAGATATACATGATAATCACGAGAAACGAGCGCGACATTACAACTTTAAAATAATTTTTTACTTAAAAAGTAAAAGAAAAGTAAGTTATCTAATTTACATTTGTAGAAAAAGTTACATAAGAGTAACTTCACTTTTTTTTCTTTTTTTAAGTCATCTAATTTTTTTTAGAAATACAACGTCGTGCAGAACTCCAATCTCTCTTAATCTTATATCACATAATCTTATTCCTTAATCATATAAAAGTAAACAAAGGCACCCTACATGTAATTATTTATAAGTTAAGCCAATTAACCAATCATTGGTAGCATAAGCAAGTAGAAGTTGGGCTCACTTTCTATTTTGTGCTGTCATTCATATAAATCATAAATGTAATAACTTGCCCTTCGTTTTTGGCAATTAATAAATTGGGGCCTGACGTAGCACAGCCAATTGTGATGGGAACAAAGTGACAAATGTAATAGCTTGCCTTTCGTTTTCGGCAATTAATAAATTGGGGCCTGACGTAGCACAGCTGATTGTGACGGGAACAAAGTGACAAATGTAATAGCTTGCCCTTCATTTTCGGCAATTAATAAATTTGAGCCTGACGTAGCACAGCCGATTGTGACGGGAACAAAGTGACAAATGTAATAAATTGATATTTGATAAACCACCGCAAAGTTGGATGGATTTCAATTTCAGTTTATCGTTATTTCGAATTCTGTCTGCTTCTATAACTTATTGATTAAGTCAATAAACACGTTTTATTGAAAGGGGGCACATTTTTCAATGAAATGTTGCATTCAATCCAAAGATTGATTTTTTTTAAAGTAATAAGCCTTTGTTTGGTGTCAGCTTCAGTTCCTAAATTATAAGTTGATAAAAATGATAATTCAGTATTTTAAGCCAATTGAACTTGTGTGGAGTCGTCTAGTTTGGCTAATGTCCATAAACGGTCAGATTATTTTTTATTCACAAATTTAGTGAGATTCATAAGTACTACTCATTTATTTATCACTCATTTTTACTATTTATAATCACATTCCGAACAAGCTTTTAATGTTACACTTTAACAAGTAAAAGTTACTTATATCATGATTGATATATAGTGTTAACTGTAATAAAAATACAATTCAAAAATCAAATGAAATAAAATAAAGGACTAAATAAAACTTAGCTTGAAACAGAATGAACAACAGTGTTTTTCTGGAATGAAATTATAGAAAAACATTAAGAAGTCATCAACATATCTGTAAAAAAAATCTTCAATTATACTACAGTAATATAATGATTGACATAATCCATAACATAATGTCACATGACATCCCATCATTGGACTATTTTAAACAAAATCAACATCCACATCAAATCATTTGTTATCAATTGGGATTATGCCACTGCACTTGTTACAATTTTTCCGTCAAAGTGGCAAAATCCAAAAAATCTTTAAAGTTGGCCTCACAATTATAGAGGAACCTTATCAAGTATAAAACATAAGGTTACACTACAACGAAATTGTGATTTAGCAACAAGATGTTTTACGACATACAAAAAATTGTCGCAACATATGATTTATTGCGACATGTTCTTAAAATTTGTCGCAAAGATTGCGATGGAAAAAATAAATATCAAAAAAATATAAGGCGACATAAAATTTTTTGGTAATATGTTAAAAGGCACGACAATTAATAAGGATTATCACTAAAACCGAGATGAAAGCAAGGTGTCAAAATATTTTTTGGTGGGAAACTTATGGCGATAAACATTTATTTCTTGCGACATAGTATTTTATGACACAATAAGATCTACTTTTTTGCGACAAACTTTTATTTCTTGCGATTAGGACTGAGCATGGTCTGGTTTGATTCGGTTCTAACGAGAACCGAACCGGATCCGAAATTTTCGGGTATTTAGTAAGTGAGATCATCGTGTCCAAATTAATTATGAAATCGTTCGGGTTCGGTTTCATTCGGTTCGATTCAGTTCGATTCGATTTTCAAGTTCTGTACTATAATCAATTTTTTAATATTTACAAAACTAAATTAATTTAACTAATGACATGTACAATCTTAATTCTTAAAAAATAGCGTAGTCCAATCTTATATATTTTTTACGTCTCTCTTTGCTGAGTTCTTCAGACATTTGATTGTGAAAATCACAGAAAAAGAACATAGCAAGCTTACAATAATTAATATAGGCGTTGTCGAGTTACATCGATTTTTTCAGAAGAAACGACACTATGGTAGTAGAATAACATATTTTGATAAAATTTAGGTCAATTTGATTAAATTGGACTTGGAATGAAAATTAGAAATAGGAAAATCATATTTTTGGATTAGCTAATTTATTAGAAATGAATAAAACAACTTGGCTTATTTAAAATTAAAAAATTAGGAAAATTCGATTTTTGATCTAGAACCAAGAACTAAACCGAACCAGTCGGTTCTCTTTTTAGATATCCGTTCTTTTATTTAATTTAAAAAAAAACCACTCGGTTCGATTTAGTGCGGTTCGGGCCGATTCATGAGTTTTTCCCAGCCCTACTTGCAACAAAGTGAATAAAAGTGTATTTATATATATATATATTTCCTTGCCAATAAATTAGCAAATAAATGAATAAGTTATATCCATGAGGACCTAGCCTATGGAGAAAATCAAAGTAAACTGTGAAAAACTAGGAAAAAAAAATGTACTCTTCAAAAAGTTATTTTTAAGAAAATATCAGCCGATTTGACAATAAAATAAAATAAATTCTATAGATATGTTCTACAAGAAATCGAGTTCAATTTAAATTAGACTTTATGTTGACCTCAGTTATATAATTGATTACACTACCCATTACAAACTACGCTAAGAAATGTATAATTAAAATTGTACAATTAAGATGTAACTTAAAAAAAGTTCGGGGATTAATTTGAAAACTTCCAGATCTTGAAGAGAATCAATTTTTGGATGAGTATGGAGATTTGGGGATCAATGTGGAAGTCCTTGGGAGTTGCAGGATCAATGTTGAATATTTGAACTTTGGAGTGAAAATGATCAAACCTACAAACAATTTGAGGTATGGATCAAATTACAAAATATTAAGCATTTAGGACTAAATTTAAATATTTTGAAAATCATTTCGCCAAAACATTTTCGGAGTGTATGGACACCTTAAAATTATGTAAACCAACATTTATCCAAGTCAAACAAAATCACGTCTCTGCCTCAGTCTGTATCCATATCCTTCTCTACCTCTCAATTGAATCAAACCCTCTACCTTGCTTTGCTATGCCTTGCCAGACGCCACCCACAGTCTTTGCCCAAATCTTCAACGGACCAATCCCTGAAATCTTATAAAGGTCCCGTTTGATACACATTTTTTATAAAATGAGAATGAAAAATATAGTCGTTATAGACCTCACACAAGAGATGTAAAGTCAAATATAGTGGTTGAATGTGATGAATAACGGTAATATTTTTCATTTTCATGATAAAAAAATGGGAACCAAACGGGGCAAAGCCTAAGAAGTCAAGGATAGGGGTGGCATGTTGGTCACGTGAACCCCGACTTCGAATTTTTTATTTTTTATTTTTTAACTTTTTTAATGTAAAAATCAGATAAATGAATAAAGCCCTACCTCTCTCAACCCGTCTCTGCTCGGCCGTCTGCCTTTGCTCAAAGGTAAAACCCTAATACTTCTAATTCTACAAATCCCTCTCGCCCTCCCTGTTTCCTTCAAAACTTGGATTTGGTTGTAAATACTTGGAATTTGTTGATTAAAATTAGATTTTTTAGTAGATTGTAGCAGAAGCTCTTGAAATGCGTGGTTAAAAAGAGATAATATTGATTGTTTTACTTTGAGTTAGATTAAAATTAGATTTTAATCCGGCCCAAAGAGGCATATAAATTTATTGGTTCTTTGATTTTGTTTTCTTTAAATATGATTATAAACGAATTAATGGTTGTTAGTTCCTGGAATTTGTTTCCTATAACTTTGATTAATGACTAAATGCTTCTTAATTCGTGGAATTATTGTGTAATTTTTTAATGTTGGTTGTTTTATGGTGCAATTAATTATTGTTTGAAGTGTAGTGCCTATATATTTTCTTACTCGAGCTTAGCCAAGCCAGACAGATCCCTGGTCTCTACCCTCAATTAAGTAGTTTATTTTCGGAATTGCTTTTATTGCATGCTTTGAGTGATTAAATTGATTGCCTTCATCAGTCATTCCCTTCCGAACCACCACCTGTCCTATGATTTGCCTCTTTTGATTGCACAGGGCTATCTTTTATTGCATATTCTCTCATCTTAGAAGGGAAATATTTGAAAGAATGAAGTGTGACAATTGCAGTTTGGAGTCCAGACATCTAAATTACAAATCATTTTTTCTTAATATCAATGTCATTGTTCTCAGAACAATGAAGGCATGTGTTCTTGGATAATATATTATCTAATCATGGTTATACTCCTGGTGGTATTCCTGAGAGCACAAGGACATCAGGTTGTAGTTCTTTGTTTCTGTGAACTACAACAATTATCCTAATTGCAAATAAAATATCAATAGCCTGGTTGTACATATGTCGAGGACTAGCCACCCGTCATTTGTTCCAATTAGCTTCACGATCTTGGGGTGTCTTTTGCATTTTATAAATCGAACCACCATTTTTCCTGTTTCCCTTCTTTGTTCAGAGTTACAAGAAGTTTGCTAGAAGCTAGTATAGTTAAATGATTTTTGGGATAAAAGGAAAGAAAATTTTCTTTCAAGAGTAACAATTTGAGTTAGTGTCACCTTATGAACTTTTTTTATTCTTCAACTTCTAATAGAAGTGTTGTAGGACACCCATTTTAAATTTAACTCGGTGCATTTTATGATTGCATACCATTCTTGTAGCATGTTTTTTATTTACTCATTCCACTCTAATATCATATTTTATCTTCTTTAGTTGAACCTAAACATTTAAAAACATTGACTATTTAGCGCAAAATGGTTCTCTATTATATGCCATCTTATTTTTTATAACGATTTGCCTGATTCTCTTTCTTCTTTCGACTTTTGTCATAATTAGATTTGCTTTTATGGGCAACACTATTGCCATAGTAAGATATCGAATTTTTTAATTTTTCACAACTTTTTGCAAGTTTGATTATGTCCCTAATTTAAAATATTTGCGTCTGTCACTGCGCTCAATGCAGGTCATCCCACCACTGCTGACCAATCCACGCCTAGCCCTAAGGTGATTAATCTTTGCTTTACAATTATATTAGGTTCAACCCCCACGCCACCCCTACCTAGCCCTAAGGTGATTAATCTATGCTTTACAATTATATTAGTTTTTTTCCCCTTCAATTTTTAACTGGTATATGTTAATTTTACCTTTGGTACTTGGGTTAGTTTCGTCTACCTTTTGTGGTTATAAAGTTCAGATTTTATTGTGTTTTTCAAAATTTTATGATTTTTCCCAAGAAATTATGGTATTAGTTAGTATATCATATTTGTCTTATGTTTTTTGCTTCTTGGTTTTTTGGTTTATGAAACTGGGGAAAATTCAGGAAAGGTGGTGATAGATATCTAAACTTTGGAAAAGAAGACTGTAAATGTTCCTTGTTGCAAGTGAAAACAATTGGTTTGCTAAACAATGTTGCCATGGTTTTCATGCATCAATACTCTTGTTTTTCTAATGCAAGCCACGTTGGAGGACAACAATACTGGAGCAAAGTGGGTAACAATAAATTGGTGTTACTTCCTTGGAGATTTGTCTTAGGCTGTTGGTTGTCCTTGTGGCCTAGAAAGCAGTAAGGTGAATTATGTTTATCCTTTTTTTTAAAATGTTTTGCAGGAAGCGCAATGATATATGAACATAAAGTAGCAATATACTTTATTTTTTATATGTTTTTAATTTTGAAGGTAACTGATAGAGCCCTGCACGCTTTAGAACAGTTTAATGGAACCAAAGAACAGGATTCAAGTGAAATGGTAAGATTCTATTGATGAGACGTGATTACAAGAAAGTAAATCTGCTATAAGAAGAGTAGATTGGAATGCATAACAGTAAGCAAGAACAAAACAAAGGATATTTGGCTTTTCGAGAAAGCCAATCTGTCCTAGAGGACTACCCAATTTTTTGCCTGCCTTTTCCAGAATTCACGGCCTCTATTTATAGGTTGTTTGCCTCTCAGATTCCTTTAACAGAATTCCTAATTGTGTAACTGCTGCATGTGCCTTCATTTCCTGGGTTAATTCCATAACTGCCCTTGCTAGATTTGTTCGCCTTTGGTACATTAAATGAATAGCGGGTCTATAATTACTCCCTCCCATGAGACTCAGCTTGTCCTCAAGATGAAAGGAAGGAAATTGTTGTCTCAGCATGTCATGAGACTTCCAAGTAGCTTCCAAGGGTGGGAGTCATTTCCATTGAATTAATACCTCCCGTCCTTCTACGTTGGAACCAACTCCTGGCTTTATTCCCAATAGTGCCTCCAGCTCCACCTACATTTCTAAGCCCCTACTTAATTGTTGTGGTACCATTCACAGCATGTTCGGCCCCTTCGGCTTTGCGCAACTGAGAGACATGAAAAACAGGATGAATGTTGCAAGTAGGTGGAAGGACTAACTTATAAGCAACCTGACCAATCTTCTTCTCCACTATAGAAGGACCGCAGAACCTTGGGGCCAACTTCTCATTAGGTTGTGCAACCAATGTTTTGCAATGATAAGGCCTAATCTTCAGATAAACTAGATCACCTTCTTTAAACTGAACATCTCTCCGTTTTGCATCAGCTGTGTTCATCTTCGCTTGAGCCCGCAGTAGTTGTGCCTTTAGTTCTTGTAGTATTAGATCTCAAAATAAATTAAGCAACAATTTACATCGTTGCACAAATGACGGCGTGACAAACTTCTTGTGTTGTAAAATATAATTTAGCTACAAACACCACTTGTTACATAATATACATTGTTGATGTGATCCATGGAACGAAGGCAAGTGCGGGCAATGATCTGTCGATTGTTGAAGAGGGGCCTTTGACTAGATTGCGAGCAAAGCGGGTTAAACAAGCGATGTGATTAGTTCTTGAAGTTACGGTGCATGAAACATTGATCATGGCAAGCAAATAAACAAGTTTGTATTGGGCTCGGGAGAAGAATCGGGAATGGATCAACTTAATCTGAGCAAAGGATGGAGAAGTTGAAGGTCACAATTATGCAACCGCATTGTTGCACCAAGCATGCGGTCCAATATGCGGTCGCATAGAGTAATTTCGAGCCACGAGTTTTCAAATTTCGCGAGATCTTTTATTTATGTTAAGACTCTAAATTTCTTGTAACTTTTGTAATCTTCAAACTTTAAATTCGTGCAGCTAGGATTTTATGGATTTCCTATAAATAAGACTCATTATTTTACGTTGTATACAATTTTATTCATGTATTCAATATAGAGTTATTTGTGAACAATTTGCTTTCAATTCTTTGTTCTTCATCGAATCAATTTCATGAACTTATCAAGAGTTATTTCTTGTGTCGTTCAAACAATCCGGGTGAGATTCTTGAATCTTGTGATCATGCGGTCAACATATTGTCGGCGATTATGTTGGATCTTCGATTCAATATTTCTTGGTCAAACTCTAAACGTTGATTTCTTGGCTTTTTTGAGTTCGAATCAATCTCTTGTGAGTTTCTTAGCTACTATTGTCGCGTGAGTTCACATCAGTTGGTATCAGAGTTTATGTTCCAAAAATCAAGGTTATATCATTTTCCTTTTTCGTTTGAGTGTTTTGTTTCTTTTTCTTTTCATTTTTCATGCTCTTCATGTTCTTCGTCCTTTTGAGTGTTTAATCTATAAAAGTACCACAGATTCAAAAGTTGTTATCATGTTAATTTAGCACCCAAATCAGTTTTTTCGCTGTTATCGTTGTCGAATTTTCGAGAAAATTTTTGAATTTAAAAAAAAAAAATTTATTATTTTGAAAATTACCAATAATATACAATTTTATCTTTTTTTGAGTAACAAAAGTATGTGTATATATATATATCGTGTCCAACCCAAAATTTAAAAGCTACTTTCTTGGATTAATATAGTTCCCATTCAAAACTATCAAATTCTTTTTTGCTTCTTTCTTTAATTTCTCTCTCGCGTCTTCTAAGTTACAATTCTTACTCACATCCTAGTTTGAATTCTTCGAGAATAAAGCTTGGTTGGGATCAAATTAGTTCTTTGAAGCACTTGGGTGAAAGCATCGACTGGAAAAATGCAAGAGTAGCGATACTATTAGAGGGGAAAAGCCAATTTGAGTATACGCGATCGTATACACGTGAGACATAAACTACATTAGATTAAAGATGTCTGAGAGGGACGATTTAACCTCTAGCAGGAACAACAATCAAGTCAACATGTCGAAGGATTTGATATGACGGTTCGAGAGGTTCTTTGAAAATATGGGGAACATGTTGGATAGGCAAGAGGTGGATGGAAAGGCAATATTCATTCCTTGCCAATTTACGTAGGGAAGTCCCAAATGCAAAGAGGTAAGGTAGGCGGGAGCCTAGGGTGGAGAATCGTGGTGAGTATGAAGCAGGTAGTGACATTGATAAGAGGACATTAGTGGATGCCGATTGAGGAAAAATGAGGGATAGAGGAGTTAGGCATGAAAGGAGAGGTAGAGATCTTGTTGGAGATGTAGTTGACTGAAGTATGGGCAACATCAAAATGGTCATTCATTCATTCACAATGAGTGATCTGAAAACATACTTGGAGTGGGAGAAGAAGATAGAATTGATATTTGATTGTCACTACTCGGAGTAAAATAAGGTAAAAATTGCAGTACTCAAATTTACAGATTATGTTATTACTTGGTGGGATCAAGTAGTGACAACTAGGAGGTGGAATCGTGATAGGCCTATTAATACATGTGTAGGCTCTATAAAAAATTGCAGAGCCTACATCGAGGTTCTAGGAGTGTGTAGGATTATCATAAGGAGATGGAGACTGCTATGATTAAGGCGAATGTTGAGGGGGATAGGGAGGTCACCATGACTCGATTTTTGAATTGTTTGACTATGGAAAGTGGAGGGAGAATTGAAAAAGAAGGAGACAGCTAGGTATCTATCGGGTTCTTTGGGTTCAAATTCTTCTTAAAAACCAAAGTGGGATAACAACAAAGGAGATGTGGTTGTTTCGAAGGATTGAACTGAACTACCAAAAGGAAAAGAAGAAAGTGCGAGCAAGGTCACATCCACAGCAGAATCCCAACCCTCTAGGAGTTGAGACATCAAATGCTTTAAGTGCTTGGGGTTAGAACACGTTGCTTCTCAATGTCCAAACAAAAGTGCAATGATCTTGCGAGACAATGGAGAAGTGGTGAGCGATAGTGAGGACTATGTTGACATGCTGGAATTAGAAGCTAGTGATGGAGAAAATGTAGAGTATGTAGTGGGCGAGTTATTAGTTACGAGACGAGCTTTTAGTGCTCAAATCAAGGTGAATGACTTGGAACAACAAAGGGAGAACATATTTCATACGCGGTGCCATATCAACAAGGTATGTAGCATGATTATTGATGGGTAGTACTAATGTCGCTAGCACTACACTTGTTGAAAAATTTGGGTTAACCATGTTAAAACATCCTCAACCTTACAAACTATAATGGTTGAACGAATGTGGCGAGGTTAGGGTGAATAGGAGAGTTGTAATGAGTTTCTCAATTGGAAGCTATCATGATGAGTTGATATGCGATGTAGTTTATATGTATGTTAGGCATGTTTTGTTGGGGAGACCATGACAATATGATAGGAAAGTGATACATGATGGGTACAAAAATAGGTATAGCTTCAACGAGGACGAAAAATCTATTACTCTCGTGCCATTAACACCGGCACAAGTGTATGATGATCAAATTAAATTGAAACGTGAGGAAGAAAAAAAGTTGGAAGAAATAGAGAGCAAGAGAGAAAATGGTGAGCTGGCTAATAGTGAGAAAAAAGAGCAGAGCTACAAGAAGAAAAAGAAAAAGAGTTTTGAAAGAATAGAAAAGTCGAAAGTGAATTTCTTTACAAAAGAGAGTTGAAGAGGACAGTCGTTGAGAGGCAACCAATGATCCTATTGGTCTATAAAGAGTCACTCATTAATCTTGATGAATTTAATGCACCTCTCCTGAGTTTGACTATTTCTTTGTTGTAGGAATTTGAAAACGTGTTCCTGAAGGATGTGCCTACTTTGTTAATCGACTTTCCTGAAGAGGGAGGAGATGTGATCCATGGAACGAAAACAAGTTCGGGTAAGGATCCGTTGATTGTTAAAGAGGGGCCCATGACTAGGCCGTGAGTAAAACGAGTTAAAGAAGCTATGTGATTACTTGTTCAAGTTATGGTGCACTAAACATCGATCATGGCGAGTAATTGAACGAATTTTGTGTTGAGCTCAGGAGAAGAATCGGGATGGATCAACTTAATTCGAGTAAAGGACGAAGGAGCTGAAGGTTACAACTATGCGACTGCATAGTTGCACCAAGCATGTGGTCGCATGTGGTCCAACAAAAAGTTTAGGCAGAGGAACAACTTGATCTATGCGACTGTATAGACTTACACTATGAGGCCGCGTAGAGTAATTTCGGGGTGCGATTTTTCAAATTTCGCGAGATCTTTTATTTATGTTAAAACACTAAATTTCTAGTAACTTTTGTAATTTTTAGACTTTAAATTTGTGTAGGCTAGGGTTTTATGGGTTTCCTATAAATAGGATTCTTTATTTTACATTGTAAACAACTTTGTTCATATATTCAATAGAGATAATTATTTGTGAGCAATTTGCTTTCAATTCCTTGTTCTTCATTAAACTAATTTCACGAACTTATCAACAGTTATTTCTTGTGGCCTTCAAACAATTCGGATGAGATTCTTGAATTTTGTGATCACGGATTCAACATATTATCGGCTATTGTGTTTGTTATTTGATTCAATATTTTTGGGTCAAATTCTAAACGTTGATTTCTTGGCTTTCTTGGGTACAAATCAACCACAAGAATCTCTTGTGGGTTTCGTAGCTACTGTTGCTACATGAGTTCACGTCAATTGTACTGCAAATATTGAATATCTTAAAATATATTTTGCAACATATCAAATGCATTGTAAAATGAATTTTGTGACAAACATGACTTGTTACTAGAGATATATTACTACAAGCATGTGTTGGAAAATAGAATAGGTAACAAAAGTTATATCTTTAAAATAGTGTTTGCAAAAAACATTTTTCTCGCAAAAACTTAATTGGAGTAATCGTTGAGACAAATTGACTTGTTGCCCTTTTAATTTTTCACAACATATATGCATTGCGACAACATTATGGTGATAAATATCTTTTTGCTATTTCGTACTTTTGGCGTCAAACGAATAATGTTGCAAGTTTGTTAATGCGATGAATGATATAAAATTGTCGCAAAATATATTCTGACTCATATAGTGTGACAATGCCTGCAATAAACACATTGTTATTGCGAAATTATTTTGCAATAAAATCTCTATTTAAGCGAATATTTTTTTGTTGCGATTTTGATATCTTTTTGTAGTGTAATCTGGAGTGTGTGTTGTGCTAAAATTGCAGTTGGGAGATCAGTTGTGAAGATGATGGAGCAGCCCACGCCACAATCCCAGGAGAGAGATGGTGAGTGATTCCTTTTTAATCTTTTAAAGACGGCCATGCGTGTTGATAATTGGTATTTGATTTTGCTTGTAATATTCACTAACTTTGAGAATGAAGCATCCATTTTCATTTGCTTGTTGACATGAAAGCAGTCGATGAACCAAGCTGGATACAAGGTGAAGGAGTGTATGACGCAGTAATCGATGGCACCTGGAGTATTGTTAAAACATTCTTCAAAGACAGTTCCGCATTCACATTCAGGATAACTGAATCTGGAGATACAGCACTTCTTGTAGCCATCAAGGCAGGACAAAAGGTCTCCTTTATCAAGAAGATGGTTGATAGGACACCGCCAGGCTTACTGACTCAAAAGGACAACTACGGCAATACATCTCTTCATGCGGCGGCCAAGCTCGGAAATGTCAAAATAGCTGTGCTGCTCGTGAACAAAAATCACGAATTGCTGAGTTTTTTGAACGACGACGGTTTGTTGCCAATCCAAGTATCTGCAAATCAAGGTCGCAAAGAGATGACTTCAAACTTGCTCGATATCTGCAAGAAAAATAATTATTCTACTCTACTTGAAGATGCAGCTGCAGGCAGGGTTTTGCTATCTCTAGTAAATGCAAAATTTTATGGTATGTAATGTTATTGCTCAACGTGTGTTTACTTTTTAGACACAGCTAATAGACTCGCTGCCATGCGCAGCCTCCCTCTCTCTCTTCAATTCTTTTTGCATTGATTTATTACAACTTCAATTTCTTTGGCATGGTAAGTTGGTAATACAATATTTTTTTTTTTTTTTACAAAAGAATCTTAATTCCTTCTTCAGCCAACCAGCCGCTGAATTCTTACGCAAATGGTTTATGTCAATAATCCAACTCTTTGGTATGTTTTACTCGGACCCTTGATTCTAATTTGAGTCAAGCCAACAAGAGTGACATCAACTCTATTCCCAACTTCCCAAGCTCACTAGGTTCCATGTTAAAAGGTGGGCTTTTATGTTGATTGTTGTTTTCATATTGTGGTATGTATGCCGATATAGGTTGTGATGATCAATTTTTAATTTCGCAAACTAAATGCTACTAAAAATAATCTTGAAATTTTTCTGGTAAACTGATCACTGGTTCTTGCTTAAATTGTAGATTTGGCTTTCGATTTGCTAGAAAAAATACCCGAGTTGGCAAAAGGGAATCCTTTTCATTTGGAGCAGATCGAAACTTCTGTTTCCCGAAGTGGAAGGATTTTGGAGCTGATGGCTGGGGAACCTTCTGCTTTCCGAAGTGGAACGTGCTTCGGCATTTGGGGATCCTTAATCTATTCTTGTTAGTCTCCCTTTCACACTCATTCATTATCATATTTCTTCTTATTCACTAAACTTGCGTTGTATCATTCGACATTTCCATTAGAGTCTTTCCAGGTCTCGAGTTGTATCTGATTACAGCTAATGGGTTTAATCAGGAGGTTCCACGATTGGTTGTGAGCCACAGATCGTATCTTATCCTTCATGGCTTCTTGCCACTTATTAACAGTAGGAACGTAACTGTATGAGATTGATCTACAACATGACCAATATCACTCTCACCAAGATTGAACATAATCACCCAATAAAATAGATATCCTTTCTCTGCCTGTGTGTGAATTGTGATGTGGACTTCTCGAGGAGGTTCATCCGTTGGAGCATAATATTTATAATAAATTTATGTGGGAATCCAAAATAAATAGATGAGTTTCAAGCCCTTTAAATTTTGATGCTTTTTTAGATGTTTTAAACCTCAGTCCGTCATTGACCTGGAAAACATAAAACGTTAAAGGGTCAAGTGGTTCAACCAGTGTATACTGATGCTGATTGGGATGCCAAAGAGTTTATAAAATGAAGGCATGACCAATTACCAAATTCTACTCTTTCCTCAACAGCATAGGTGCTCCAAGAATCAATTTTCATGAGAAAAGTATTTTTATACAATTAGCGTCCGTTTGATAGCAAGAGTGGAATTTTGATGGAAATGAATTGAATTACAGGGAATTGAATTGTTTGGAATTGTTTTGTCGGGAATTGTAATTAAAGGTATTTGATTAGTATAATTTTTCACATTTCTATTATAATACGTTTGGCTTTTTTTATTTTTTATTTTTTATGCAAATTGTCAATTAAATGAATAAATTTTTTTTACCATTGAGGACAAAATATGTTTAGATTGCCAAAAAAAAAAAAATTAAAAAAAAAAAAATTTTAATTTTTTTAATTTTTACGTTTGGCTTTGTTTTGCATGAAATTTGTCAATTAAAGGGATAAATTTTTTTACACTTTATTTTAGAATTTGTTTCTATTGGTATTTTTTTAAAAAAAAAAAAAAAAAAAGGTGGAATTGTATTTCCATCATATAGCAAGTCATTGGAATTCCACGAAATCACGCTTCAAGTGATTGTACCTTGGAATTGGGTGGAAACCAATTTCATGAAAAAAAAAAACGCTATCAAACAGCGAAAAAGTGCCAACTTCCTAGGAAAATAACGGCGTATCAAACAGACCTTTACCTTAATTGAAATTCAGCATTGCAATCCTTGGTATATTTTCCATTGTCTGAAATTGCTGAGGCACTTTCAAGTTCTGATACGAATATTCAGTCCATGTTTAGCCAGAGTTTAAAGTCTTCACGAGCTTGGTTTCTTTTCTTTTGCAGTGTGTCCAGAGACACCTGGAATACTTTGGAAAATGCTTGAAGTTCTAGGTAAAAAATATGCTCTGGCAATCAATTAAAATAAAAATAGATAGATTACTTAGCTGTGAAATAATGGGATTTCTTGCAACTACAGTACCACCTATGAAGCGCATTCGTCAAGTAAAATTGATGCATCATCAAGCACTTGAGCTAGTCAAACTCGTATTCTCACTTATTAGAACTAGGTCATATGGCATTGCTCTCGCAGCAATGAAGAGGCCATTTCTTTTAGGGGCACAGAATGGAGTAAAAGAGATTGTCACTAAAATTCTATGTCGTTTTCCTGCCTCAATAAATTCTACGGATGAAGAGAATTATTCAGGATTTCATCTTGCTGTAATGTACCGTCGTGATAAGGTTTTTAAGGTTCTTCAACAGCAGAATATTGGACAGGATAAGATGTTCTTAATTGATAATGATCAAAACAATATATTGCATTTAGCGGGATACAGAGCCCGTCAAGACTTACTCGATCTTAATCGTGGAGCAATTCTTCAAATGCAGTATGAACTCAGGTGGTTTAAGGTAATTATATTCTCACTTTTCATATATTTAAGCTCAGGCAGGAAAGAATTGCCTGTTTATGGGTCCACTTCAACTGGAAAGCAGTAGAATTCAGATAAAATGTTTGAGAAAGGGTTTCTTATTGAAGTGTTTTGGGAACCAATTAGCACATAAAGATGAATCATTGACGAGTTTTCTCATTTATGCAGCCTTGCTGAATACAAATATTGATCTGCGATCAAATTTTTCTGTTTGATGCAGGAAATGGAGAGACTTGTAACATCTAAGGAAATTAAATCAAAGAATTCTGATAAGAAGACACCGCTGGCTATCTTCAATGAAGAGCACGCTAACTTGGTTTCAACTGAAATACAATGGATGACAGGAATGGCTACTGCATGCTCAGTTGCAGCATCACTCATTGTTACAGTGGCATTTGCTGCTGCAATCACCGTTCCTGGAGGGAACGACAGTAATGGCCTCCCCATTTTCTCTAACCAGGCATCCTTCTTAGTCTTTGCCATTTCAGATTCTATTGCACTTGTCTCATCTGTTACAAGTGTTCTATCTTTCTTATCCATTTTTACTTCCCGCTATGGAGTTGATGATTTTCTTTATACCTTGCCCAGCAGATTGATAATCGGCCTAATTTCCTTGCTTTTCTCTGTAATATTTCTAATGGTTGCCTTTAGTACTACTATATTTCTTGTGTTTGCTAAGAAGAATCCCCTGATTCTCATACCAATAATCATATCGGCTTGTTTACCAGTCGTCATCTTTATAGAACTGCAGCTTCCTCCCCTCCTCGATATGATAAAATCCACCTATGGTCCAGGCCTTTTTGGGTAGTAGATGTTTCACTGCAATATCTCTTCGCATGGACTCTATTAGCACTTAAATGGGATATTTGAATCTGGAAGTCTAGGTGATGTATTCAGATGTTTTAATTTAGTTGTGTAGTTTGATGAGTCTATTTGGAAGTTGATTGAGTTACTTTTAATTTCTATATTTTTCCTTTCTTCAGCACTGTATAGAACTTTTAAATCAACGTGTTGGATTGTGTGGTCATATAGTATATTTTACTATGATAAAAAATAATAGTTTATAATAAATAAATTGTGATTTTATTTATTTGTTGCATTTATTTATTATTGAGCATGCAAATTAAAGTGTCTATAATCACTTATGATAATATAAGTTAGGAATTTGTGTTGAAAAGTACAGTACAACACTTCATATTTTAATCATAAATAATTTGTTATGAGGATTGGTACATTGTACTGAAATGTTGTAGTATTGATCGTTTAATTTTCGAATTTGCATTAATACACTTGAATTGTATTAAATAAATCATGTGTCGAGTTTAATTCTATAGTATGACCATTCAGAAAATTAAATTTCGCTTGATTATTGTGTATTCCATCTACATCTCGTAATAGGTTATGTATATATTTTCGTGACTTTAATGATTTTTTGATTCATCAATGGGTGAGATCAATTTAGTTGGTCAAATATCTTGATAGTTGGAAATTTGAGAACAAGCGAAATAGAGAACATGAATTTGTGTTGGAAGTCGTCGTCTTGAAAAATGGATAGAGTAACTACTTAAGTATTTTTTATTGAATGGTTAAAATCTAAAAAAATTGAGCTCAGTATTTAATGAGGCTAAATTTCAACATCTGTGATTAGTTCATAGGATCATTAAAGAAAATTGTACTTAATAAAAATAATTAGAAGGCAAAAACAATCATTTATGCTCATATCTAATTATCGAATTTCGTATGGGGATAAAATCTATGACAAGTTAAAGAAAAGTATCGTAGATACATTAGTTTCTGTGATCTTATATATATATATTCAAAGAGTGAAGTCTTTTGCCTTTAGTGAAAAATTAAAGACTAATAATTAGATTAGATGGTCTACGGTTGACTAGATATGATCTAATTATTGGAACTTGAATAATATATGTTCAATCATTTTCATGTAGTAGCTCTATAAAGCTTTGAAACTAAATTATAATTATTATAAAAGTTTTGGGCTTGATTCTAATCACAATAAAATTGTATACTGAATTGTAATTGTTATGAAAGTTATAAACTTAATTGTAATTGTAATTGAAATTCTATGAGTACACATGTAATTAAATGTGAACTAATTGGATTTAAATTTTAATTAAAATTCCTATTTGAATGTGGAATTTTTGTTGTATATGGATTGGAACTATTTTATGGGAAAATTACACAATACCAGATCTTTAAAGACAACTTTTAAAAAATCAGGATTGAAATTTCATTATGCATAAATCAGGTGTCAATATAATAATTATTCCCTCAATTATTCTAAACCCTAAATTTAATTCCCTCTCTCTCTCTCTCTCTCTCTCTCTCTCTCTCTCTCTCTCTAAACTGACGTTTCCTGATTTTCTCTCACTACTCTCTTTCCCTCCATCCAAAATCGCAGCTCCGCTGGGAAGGAGGTCATCGCCGGCACACTGCGATAGCATCGCGTGTTGGCGTCTTCCCACAGCACCTCACTAACGGCAATTCTGTTTATCTCTCTTTATTCACCGGCGATTTGATCTCCATTTGGGTCTCGATCTCCCCGTCGGCAGCGTTCACTCCGGCGATGACCTTATTTTTTGCAGTCTACTGTGTGTTTGGATACAATCGTGACGCTGTGCAGTTTGTTGATTTGGGTGACGAAATCTGTTGATTTTTTCATTGTTTTGGTGGTTGGTTTGTGTTACTGTGGTGATGTTTTGCATTGCAACGGTGAGGGGTGGTGGTGTACTTCTTGTAGTGGTGGTGGGTTTGAGACGATGGTTTGGTGGTCACACCGCAGGTTTGTTTAAAATTGGTGGTGGTGGTGGTCACATGATTTGGTGGTTTTTTTTCCACTGTTTTGGTGGTTGGTTGTGTTACTTTGGTGGTGGTTTGCATTGGAACGGTGAGGGGTGGTGTTGTGCTTACTGTCGTGGTTATGGCAGGGCGATGATGATGGTAGGTTCCAGAATTTTTATTTGGTCATGGTGGTTTGGTGTGACAGAGATGACGGTCACAAGTGTTGGTGGTGGTCACAAATTGTTTGGTTGACTGTAACCATTAAATCGATTAATCTGTGACCAACAAACAATAAGTGACCAATGATTTTTGACGGATGAATAAATTGCAGCGTATGACAATTTTAAATCGTGACCGTAAAATAATGTTACATATTAAAATTTAGATTTATGACCTTAGAAATAAACTGTGACCTATAAAATCTTTGATTTGTGACCTCGAGTTAATATGTGACCTACAAATTTTTTGATTCGTGATCTCGAAATAATTTGTGACCAATTAATTTAATAATGTGATCAGTAAATTAGTTGTGATTTTTAAGTGCATATCTATGACCAAAAATCGCATAACTGTGATCTTAAAATAATTAATTAATAATTTTTTTTAATTAATTAATAAAAATCTGATTTTTGCATAGACCAAATTTTAGGGCTGAAATATGAATTGGTCATACTTAAAGCATGGTTTATGAATTCTTCCCCTATTTTATTTCTATAAACAGAGACTAAATGGAACTTAGACATTCTATTGAACCGTGAACATAATAAAAATATAATACAATAATTTCACAGTGTTTAAATTTAGACAAAGAAAAAAAAATAGAAAATTTATTTTTATTACTTGATTCAATTTCAGTCCAAGAATTAATTTTCTAATTTAATTAAAAGAATGTGTTCACTCACCAGTGTAGTATTAACTTTGGAGAATAACATAGAAGATTTAAAAGTTTGGAGCATCAAGTTCTTAAAATTAAAAAACTAGAAGCTCATCATCCAAAAATCTGGAAGTTCATGATTCAAAATTAATTTAAAAATCAATCATCGAATTTAGGAAAAAAATTGAATATTTTATTTTTGATATAACATACACGTAAACATTTAGACAATCTTATTTATTGAATTTTTTTTCCGAATAATTCCACTTCCGCATTCCAACAGAGCAAACTAAAACTATTTCTCTATTTTTATCTTCTTAACAACTTTGTAGTAGCCATACAAGTAATCGAGCCTTTTTCTGTTCCATTTCCAAACAAAGGCAAGAAGACCACGCTTTTAAGAAAATGATAAAAAAGAAATCAAAAATTATGAAAACAGAATTACAAAAATAAATTCTTCAAGCACTTGCAAGTGTCGTTGCAGAATTAATAGAAAATCTTATTGGTTTACCCTGGTAAGAGTTCATAAATGTTTGTCCATAATTCATTTTTGACAAGTTAATCCCACGTCAATATCTCCATGTATGCATTTTAAAAGCATACCCTACGTAACAAAGGTCCCGAGAAAAAATTACTTTGTAGTAAATCAGCAAGTTTTAAACCAAATCCCTTTTTTGTTAATCGACTTTACGCTTTTTATCTTCTTTTTCATTTTACATTTTATGAGACCCACCAACTTTTAACAACTTTTAACAACATAGCACAAACAACATTATACAAGGTCAGATTTTGATATAAACTGAGGAATAAATCTATTTGTAAAATCATTTCGTAACAATGTTGTAGTTTTCAAAAAAGTATTGGTGGGAAATATTAATTGTTTTTAAAATTGTGCAATGGCAATATGCCACGTGACATGTCGTCAACAATATTGTCAAAATTATTGTACACCAAACATGATTTTAAACTGAATTACTTAAAAAAAAAAAAAATAGTTAATCAAAGTTAATATGTCATACAAACAATCACAACCTATCTCATCAGCATATTCAGAGTACTAGAATCTCTATGCACGGACATTCATTCTCTAATGATGCAATTCTAGTGGGGCTCGCTAGACCAATGGAAGATGTAAAATAACCTGAATTAAACGAGATCGCATGTGCTTTCAGATAGCCACTATTAACAATACAACAAGTTAATTGCCTCTCAAATACAAGCAAAGCCTTTGCATTACTGCATTAAGAAATGCCTTACTTCTAGCTAGAGAAAAAAATATATCTAAGTAGAGGTAAGCATACTGTCCTCGAAGTGAGAACCAAATTTCATTGACATCAATCAAGTACACGTTATGATCAGTGGCGAATCTAGCATAAATGTTCAACTAGAGCGAAAGTTGACTTTGACCATTGACCGTCGACAATCAACGATCATAATAGCCCGATCCGGTCGGTCGTTTATTAAAATTTGATTAAATAATATAAAAAATTATTGAATATCCAATTTCATAATTATAATATTCAATATATCAATTCTATTATCTAATATCACAAAGACAAGTAGAGAACCGCATAGGCGCACACGGCACATTCACAACTCACAAGCTGGCTAGCAAGTGGCATCAAGGCATCAAGCCAGTCACACAACACAACACAGACACACTCAGTGACTCACACACAAACACAGTCACACACACGGTCGCACAACACAGTAGTCATACACCTCAGTCACAAGGCTCACAAATCATGAGTGAATCGAATCAATCAACTGAAAAGTGCAAAATTAAATTAACGTTGAAGAATGAAGACAAAGTCACAGAAAGAAACCGAATTTACCTCCTACGTCGAAGTCGTGGCGACTGGCGAAGTCCAATTGTCCAAAGTAACACAGCCGGTGCGCACGCACGCAGCCAGACGCCAGTGAACTCCAACTCCACTCTCCAAGTCTCCAACCAATTAACCAAAGCGGGTTTTTGCTTCTGCCTTCGACTTCGACTTCGACAGTTCAACTTGAATTCTGAAAATTTGGAAAAGTAAGGGTTTGGGGAATCTCGGTCTCTCCTCTTCTCCTTCCCAATCGTGGCTGTGGGTTAGCAATTGAGATTTGGGAGGAATGAAATTGGTTCGGGTTGGGGTCACTTAACTTAGGGGAATGAAATTGAGCCTGGACTCACCACACACTGGACCTAAATGATATGGCCCAATTTTTTTTATTTTTTTTTAAAACACAGCCCACCAGCCAGCAGTAGTGCTTCGTTCCCAACATTCCTCAGAAACCAGAACCAGTTCTTCCCTTCATCAGTTCATCTCCGGTCTCCCTCTGTCCATCCCCGGCCCACCGACGCTCCACAGAAGCCCAAAATTCCGACGAATCCAACTAGAGTGGCCGCTTTATCTCGCCATTAGCTGGATCCGCCCTTGGTTATGATGATACAAGGCACCATTGTTTTCAAAAAACAATATTTTGAATAGCGATTTTTAGAAAAATGTGTGGCAAAGAAGTAGGGAAAAAGTTAAGAATTTACGTGCTGGATATTTTATTGTATGAACGTATGGTCGAAAATGAATGTGTAAAAGAAAGAGTTTGAAAATAATGGTTATCAAACAGGGGTTAAATTTACTTCATTACCTCTTTAACATTATTGAGTGACAATTCTATCAGAGACGCTCCAGAAATCTCAAGATATGCAGCAATAGCTTTGTCACTGTAAGAACATGAAAAGTAAGAGTAATAACAGTTAACTTTCATATCAAGAGTACCAAATAACGTCCCAAAATTGTATGTCTACATCAAGAGACCTAGGAATAAAAAAAAGAGACAAATAGCGAACCAAGCTAGAACAAATGGAACAAACGAGAAATAAAGGTTTTCATCTTCTCTCTCTTTATTCATTCTTACTATATTTCCATACCTGTCATTAAAATATCCCTGTTCTTGTTTCCTCTGGTAGGCTTAACTCGTGTGTTAAAAGGGACCATTGTTGAGAAGTTTTAAGTATGACTAAGGGCTCATTAATTTCGAGTCCATCATTGTCATAACTCGCATAGACACACAAGTAAATAGAATTATGTGGCGAGCAACACCTTCTATTCTCTCCCCCCCCCTCCCTCCAAAAAAAAAAAAAACCACCCTCAATAATCCACTGGTAGAACAATGAAGTAAAAATCGAGAAGAATATTGTTTTGATACTCTAATACTACATTTTATTGAAGAATAAAATTTTACTACTAATAGTATTTTATTCTCTACTAAATGAAAGAGAAACATATTAAGGCTCCGTTTGACCCACATTTTCATTTTCATTTTCATTTTCGTTCTCATTCTTCTACTCATTTTCAATAACACATTCTTCAATAAAATAATATTTTTTATCACATCAATAACTTTTCCTTCTTTTTCAACCACACATTTCCCATCATATCACTATTTCAAAATTCATTCTTCCCTAATAATCTCCATCAAACACACTCTAAAATTTTAAAATATGTGGTACAATTAAAATAAACACTATATTGAACTAGAAAATCAATTTGATTTTATTGTTTGACATAACCAGTTGGACCATCACTGGATTAATAATGATGCGAAATTAAAATTTTAAATGAATATTAAACGAAGAACCAGAAGATTCTTCAATTCAATAAATTCTTATATATTATTTCTTCTATTTGTCAAAATTGTTCATTAAATATCACTAACTAAAATAGAGACCAATTTTCCTATATTTTTTTATCATTAATTAGGGTAATAAATGGGGCCCTTCATCATCCACATTGATTATCTAAATATTATTTTTATCTAATAGATTGATACATATATTAGATGATTGCATGGTGTTTGCAACCTATGGCTGGAAAATTATTGTTCAAATTACCAATTGTGAGCATAATTTTTAAACTATACAATCAAGACGTTATGTCTTGTTAATATTAGTGATCCTAAATCTCAACATTTTAATAAGTGTTAGTTGAGATGTCGATAAATGGTTTAACACTTTTGTTTGTTAAAATCACGAGTCCATATCATGTTATCTTACAATGCATGAAATTTGAAATAGGTGATAATTAACTCATTTGTCATGACTATTAATAAGCGTTGTATTCTTTTTTCCTTGATTAATACTCTCTTTTTTTCATTAAAATATTTTCCCCGAGATTTTTTGTTAAAAAAGGTATTAATGAGATATATTCTTTGCGTAATGAATGTCTATAACATACAAGACATTTACCTTCAAAATAATACTCCTATATGTATGAGACTCCCGAAAAAATCAACAAATGTTGTTTTTCGATTCATCATATTACTACAGTCATTAAAAGTTGATAAATATTTCGTATAGAGACGGTGTTATTTGAAGACATTGACATTCAAAATATAAATATTGAAGGAATTGATATAGAAGACATGAATCACTTGATACAAGAATTGAAATCAAGAGGAGTAACTATGCTCCTTTTCCTTCGATCAAGTTTTGTCCCGCTGAATTTTTTTGAAAAGGTTATAATGAGGCAAAATTTTATTTCTCCAAATTATTTCTACTATTTTTTTTCATTTGTTGGCTTTTTTGTCCTATCAAAATTTCACCAAATAATGTTTCAATGAGATACTTATTGTGTAAATAGTCATTCAAAGAAAATTATTGTAAATATAGTAGTATTAATGAATGATTTTCATACCCATGCATCTCTAGTCATTATGACTGTTTGTCTCTTGTAGCCATAATTCATCCCTATAAATGTGAAGGTTTGATTTTTACTAAAACACATAAATTTATTGGCTTATCTCTTTTATGACTTATTTTCTCTCTAGTTTATAATAGTTATCTATTTATATACCATTTATTTTTATATTTATAAACAATTCCTGTACAAATTTTTAATGTTACACTTTGACAAGTAAAAACTTCTAATGTTACATAATGATGTACATAGAATTTTCTATTAGTTCAACTAATGGAGTCGAACCTACTGTTAACTGTAATAAAAACATAATTCAATGAATCAAATTGAAATAAAATCTATTTTGAGGACTAAAATAAAAGTTGGCTTGAGGCAGAATGATCAACAGTGTTTTTCTGGAGTTAAAATTATAGAAAAAAATCTTAAGAAGTCCTCGACAAATCTCGCATAGTCTTATCCTAATCAAACACAGTAAACAAAGGCTCCCAACATGTCATTATTTATATGTTAAGTCAATTAACATATCATTGCAAGCATAACCAATTAAAAGTAGGCCTTAATTTTTGTGATGACATTCATGTAAATCGTAAATGTCAAAAGCTTGCCCTTGATTTTCGGTAAATAAATATGATTAGATCAATATCCCTTATTAGACACTTATTCTTAAAAACAGACATCTAACTCAAGATCTTTACGCAATATTCACTTTATTGGTCTTAGACAATCCACTAGACAAATTCACACGTGGAATATTTATCTCACTATTTCCCTATACTAGTTCAACCATCTCCAAACTATCCTAAAAGTGGTTTAGAGATGTATGAAATAGTGACTTTTCTCGATTTGAGCTACTAAACTTTGCTACTTAATTTCAACATATTCCAACATATGAACCAAAACACTTATTCATGATGCAAAAACTACAAGTCTCGTGCGCAAGTAAGATCAAGTTTTACCTAAATAAGCATAAATTAATCTCAACATGTAATATATCCATCATTTCTAGTCTAACACATAGCTTCAATATATACATCATAGCCGATAAGGTCATCTAACTCATACAAGCACATAAGCAGTAAAAAAAATTCATTTTATAACATACAGTAAACATGCAAAAGCAATAAAAACACACACAGACAATGATAATATCACACCCTCACTCTTAAAATGTGCATTACCATCAATGTACGAAAATATGACACTAATTATGCAAAAATAAGAGTAAAGAGGGAAAACTGAAGACTTCTCTGGTCAAGCCGAAGGTGGTAGCTGAAATGGCATGAAAGTGCATGAGCTAGATGGTCTGCTTGACTATGTTAGTCCCCTTTGTTTAGTGTTGGTTTGAATGTTCTTAAATATCATGTTCTTGTAAATTAATTAAAAAAAATAGTCATTAGGATAAGATAATATGGAACAATTAAAACTAGGCAAAAATACCTCATAACCAACAAGAAAATCAAGGAAAATCAAGGGACAAAGTGGGAAATGGAATAAAGGATCATTATAGTGCCTTATGTGAGGATGGTCATACTTTGATGCTAGATTTTGCTCTGCCAAGAGTCTCTAATATGGCATCATTCAAGTATCTCAAGAATCATATGAAGGTTGTGAATGATCAATAGAGGATTTGTCAATCTTAAATAGTAAGAGATTATAATCTATATTTCATTCTGTTAAGTTAATAACAAAATTTTTGGTCAAGGTATACTCATAAGTCAAAAAAGTGTTCTTCGACTTATATTGACTTAATAGTAGAATGAAATATATGATCAATAATCAAGATTGACATACTTTATACCTCGTAATTGATCAGATCATATTGACGAAAAGATTATAGTTTCAAGATAAACGGTAGTTTGATTTTGTCATACCACATGATATTTTTTGTCACATTTATTGTCTTGACACATTGCTAGATGTCAATTTGGAATGATGAATGTGAATTAATGATAAATTAAAAATGAATATTTTAATTTATCGATTCAAATTTGATCAAAATAATAATTCATGTCGTAGTCAACAAAGAATTTAAGATCAATACTAGAGTCTTAATTGACTTAGGAGCTGGTCGGAATTGTATACGTGAAGGGTTAATTCCTACAAAATACTTTGAGAAAACTACTTAGCGTCTTTATAGTACTAGTGGTAAAAAAACCCAATATTTAAATACAAACTTTTAAAATCCCATGTGTGTAATTCAAATATATGTTTTAAAATATATTTTATCTTGTAAAAGATGTAGACCAAGAAGTAATTCTTATCACTTCTTTTATTGTTCAAATTTATCCTTTTCAAGTTGATTCTAAAGGACTTACTACAAATATTTTTGGTCAAGAGATATTTTTAAATTTACAAATCTTTCTTCATATAGAGATGTAAATTCTTTTAAAGAAGCATCTATTTCAAAAATAGTCAATAATATTAATTTAAAAAAGAATCATATTTGTTTTCTAAAAGAAGAAATCAAATTTAAAAGAATTGAAGATCAATTACAAAATTGTTTTATAAAAGAGAAGATTTCAAAGTTTCAAAATCAAATTGAAAAAGAAATATGTTCTAATATTCCAAATGCTTTCTTGGATAGAAAGAAACATATAATTTCTCTTCCTTATATTCACGATTTTCATGAATCTATGATCCCTACAAAATCTTGTACTATTCAAATAAATAAGGAACTTCATGATTTTCTGTATCAAGGAATCAATGATTTATTAAATAAAAGTCTTATTCGTCCCAGTAAATCTCCTTGGAGCTGTTCTACATTTTATGTCAATAATTCTGCAAAAATTGAAGGAGGTACTCCTAGACCTGTAATCAATTACAAACCTCTCAATAAAACTCTTCAATGGATTAGATATCCATTACCTCAAAAGAAAGATCTGATAAATAGATTATTCAAAACAGTTATCTTCTCAAAAATTGATATGAAGTCAGGATTCTGGCAAATTCAAATCAAAGAAGAAGATAGATACAAAACTGCCTTCAGTGTTGCTTTTGGAGAATATGAATAGAACATTATGCCATTTGCACTAAAAAATGCTCCTTCAGAATTTCAAAACATCATATATGATATTTTCAATCCTTTTCAAGATTTTATTATTGTTTATATTGATGATATTTTAATTTATTCAAATAGCATCGAAAAACATTTCAAGCATATTAATACATTCGTTCATGTAGTCAAGAAAAATGGTTTAGCGATTTCTGCTAAAAAAATTGTTCATTTTCAAACACACATAAGATTTTTAGGACATAACATTCATTTAGAAACAATTACACCAGTTCAAAGAAGTTTAGAATTTGTTGATAAATTTTTAGATGAAATTCTAGATAAAACAAGTTTGCAGCGCTTTTTAGGCCGTGTAAATTATGTTGTTGATTTTCTCAAAAGCATACGTCAAATCTGTTCCCCAGTTTTTCAAATGCTACAGAAAAAACCCATTACTATGGAGTTATGAGCACACCTTAGCCATCCAAAAAGTTAAGTTAGCCGTCAAAAGTATTTCTTGTCTTTGAATTATTGACCTCACTACTTCTATTATTGTTGAAACTGATGCGTGAGATATAGCGTATTATTAGGGTATCAATATCCCTGCTTTAAAGCTTTTTTTTTTTTTTTTGCACTAAGGAGTGTCCACTAGCGTGATTGTCACATAACGCTTTCATGGATTTTCCTCATTACGTATAAGGCCTTGGCTTTGTCTTTGCTTATGCATCTAAGCAGAGAAAGTGTGTACCCTCGTTTGAACCTTGCAATGTGTATCTAGTAGCTCTTATTCGCAGGTTTTGCACTACCTTTTTTATCCTCAGGGAGTACTTCGTCCCTCAAATAAGAGATAATGTCTTACATCCATGAGGTTTTGTCTTATATCCATAAGACTTTCTCTATTTTTTTGCCGATTAATGGTTTTGGCAGTAATTCTACAGATGTGTTTTTGATAACTTTGCATCTTTTGAACTCGCTAGCTTTGGTAAGGCATGTGTATGCTCATTTTTATCTCTAGGAATTTAGATAAGTTCGAACTTGTCAAAGCATTGAAGTAATTTTGTGGGTTCTACGAGGTATGCAGCCGAAGAGCCAATGTGTCGTTTATTTGGTTTACTACCAACTGCGAGTCGCCCTTAATCTCAATGTTCCATGCTTGAATTTCTTTTGCTAACTCGAAGGCCTGTCAATAGTGCCTCGTACTTCGCTATGTTATTAGTTGCCTTAAACGCGAACCTTACTGCATAATTCAATTTGTGCTATTCTGGGCTTGTTAATATTATGCGTGCCCCCGAGCCAGTATCTCTCGATGATCGATCCATTGGAAACTTTCGTACTCCATGTTCAGGCTCTTATTTAGGAATGGAAATGTTTGACAATTTCATAATAAATTAGCTAATGCCTGGGCTACGATCACAGTTCGTCCGTTATAGCTTATTTCAAATTGTCCCAACTCTACTGCCATTTCATTAACCTTCTCGACACATCAAATTTTTGCAGTACTTGTTTGAGGGGAAAATTTGGTAATACTTCGATATTGTGACTCTGGAAATAGGGTCACAATTTTTGTGATGCCATAACTACGACAATGGCCAACTTTTCCATATCTGGATACCTTGTCTCTACTCTTTACAGGGCTTTGCTTACATAGTATATCAGTAGTTGTTGTTGCCCTTCATCCTTTATTAATATCGAGTTGTGCCACCTTGGATATTGTTAGATATAACAATAGTTTTTTCCCAATTTCAGGATTAGCCAATAAAGGTGCTTGCCCTAGGTAGTCTTTCAAAGGTTGGAATGCTTGCCCGCACTCCTTGCTCTATTTAAACTTCTTTTCTCCATTAAACACTTGGAAAATGAGGAACATTTGTTCATTGCTCACAATACGAACCTACTCAGGGCAGCGACTCTTCCTATTAGGCTTTCTACATATTTTGGTTTAGTGGAGACAGTATTTTTATGAAGGTTTGAATTTTGTTGGGGTTTACTTCAGTACCTCGATATCCGAGGAACTTTTCGAATTTTACTCGAATGTGCATTTAAGCAGATTGAGTTCCATCCTATATTTTCGCAATGCATTGAAAGCCTCTTCCAGATGTTTTAAGTGGTCTTTAGCTTGAAGGCTTTTTTATGAGCATGTCATTGATGTAAACTTCCATCGTTTTCGATTTGGACAGCAAACATTTTGTAAACTAGCCTTCGTTATATTATCCCTGCATTCTTGAGTTCAAATGACATTACTTTGAAACAATATAGTCCTTGATCTATCACGAATGCGGTATGTTCCTCGCCAGACCCATTGTGAAGCCTCGAAAAAAATAATAGAATATAATTATTTTACTCCAGTTTTTTTTTTTTTTGATAGTTGAGAGACTAAAGTAAAATAGGTTTTAAATTCTTATTTTGGGCCAAATAATTGGATATTGATAGAGAGAATATAAGTATATCAATATTGGACTCTTTTTGTAGCTCGTAAATAATTTGAAGTCTTCGACTTGAGAAAATTTGTTTTGGATTAGACTACCTCAAGTTAAGTCCGATTAAAAGAATACAACGTTAATAAAGTTGGTCGGGACTTGGAATAATAATTAAGTAAAACTTATTTTCCTCTTTTAACCCTGGCACATCATCGTGTCTGGGGTTGCATAGAGTCTCATTAAATCAACGAATGTTCGCTAGTAGTCAAGCGGATCCATGACTCTGTCATACGCTTCTATCATAGGCTATTTGAAGCCTTTCAGTAGAAGGAATGCCATTATCTCGGGTGCAAACTAGTTTTCTTCCAAAACCATTTGTCTGCATCCGTCTTTCCTCTTGGATAATGCATCGTCTATCTTCTAGGTCATCATTTCTTCCATCTTTTGTTCCAATTCTACCATAGGACGTGGAACCTGTGGAATCGTGACCTTAGGAGTCCCCAAGCTGAATAATAGGTGGGACAACTGCTTATGCCACTTGAGATGGTTGCTCGAGCATAACCTCCGACGAGTTCTGTGGTAGGATTACTGCTCTCCTTGATTGTCTTTGCAAGAGGGTCATCATGGCTACTAACTGAGTCCCCAGAATACTGAATTGGGCCTACGTCACATGTTGTGGCGACGGCGATGACGGATCATGACCCTTTTGCGACGGACTCCGACTCCATCTCCGCCATGTTCCTAACTAAGTGCGTATCACTCCTAGTTCGTCTTCTTAACATTTTTTTTTACGTTCAATTGCTTTCCATAGATGGCGTCAATGAAATTGTTATGAAACAAACATCCGTGTCCTCCTGGCGGTACAAAGTGTTTCTACTACTCTGATGAACAAATGTTACCTACGAAATTAGGTTGAGATTTTCTCCCCCATTATACTTCCGGCGTGAAAATTAATAAGGGATTTAGGAACATAGAGTTAGAAAGAAAAGATGGAATGTGTATTTAGATAGCTAATATTTCAAGACTCATACATGTCTCCCCTTAGGGGTATTTATAAATGTCTGAAACCATGTAATTGCTAGGTGGTTATCGTGCCACATGTCCTACTTGGCACCTCCCAATACCCCCTCTCCCCAAGATCTGAATGGAAGACCTCCATCTGCCCAGTGGTTGTTTGTGTCCATGATAATCGTTAAGCGGTTCCAATCCAACTCGGTAATGTTTTTATGGTTAAACGTTGTTTTGGCCTCGTAGTAATAGACGACCTCATAACAAATAAACGGCCTAATATGAATGTAGGGGTCTCATAATGATAGAGGGTCTCGTAGTGATAGATGACCTAGCATGCAAGTAGAGGCTCTTGTAGTGGTTGATGGCCTAACATGAGGTGCTCCACGTAGAGCACCTATTGAGTAGCCTTCACTTCGTTGGTCATTGTAGAATTATTAATGACATCTAATATCAGCTGGATTCAATTTGGGTCAGTCTGATTATAGGTTAACCCGATACAAAAACCTGATTTTTTATACTTTTTAGCTGAGTTCGGGTGGTTTACTCATGAAACAAATTTAACCCTCCCGACCTGATCTCCAAAAAAATTGAAAAACACCAAAACTCACTCGCACTCGCAGCATTCCTCGTATTCACTCACTCTTCACTTTTGAACCATAGATTCCCTTCCTCTCGTCATCAGTCGCTAATCCTCCAACTGTTGGAATCATCGTCGGTCGTCATCTCCCCTTTGTTGTTGCTTTTTTCCTGTTACTCTCCATCAATTTTTGCTTACTTGTCTCTTCTTGGAGACTCGGTCAGACTCATTTCTCCTTAAAATTGGTTTTTTTTCTTGAGTAACTGTACACTATTTCTTTCATGGACGTATTTACATGTGGGGTTTGGACGGTGTTGAAGTTTTGAATAAATGGAGAATTTTGTTGGGGGAAGTGTTTTGTGTTAGGTTTAAATGATTGTACTTATTGAACACTCACTCTCTGTCACTCTTCTCATTTTGGTAGAACAATTGTTAAGATTTGGTACATTTCACGCTTCTGTCTCCGGTCGGTAGTTTCTCTCTGCATTTTCTTCAAATTTTTAGTTCAATTTTTTCTATTGAAACATCATTAATTATTGAGGTGTTTGTACGATGAAGTTGATTTATTTACTTGAAATTGTGTATTTGTATTTTCGAATATGGATTTTGAATTCTTTGTTTTTGAAGTAGATTTAATCGAAAGATGATAATGTTGCAATTTTAGAAGATGAAGATTGTGTTTTGTTGAGATGGTGTGTATTAGAAAACGACAGTGTTGGTATGTTAAGTCGTCATAAAGGGATGTGGCGTCAGGAGTGGACCCAGAAAATTGTTTTAGTACGGGCGATATATCAGAGAATGTATAAAAAATAACAGCATTATAACACAATATACAAACATTATACAAAAAATGAAATACTTTACAAATGATCTTTACGAATTTTCATACTTTTGATATTTTTGTAAAATCACTTCATTATAAAGCTTTAAGAATATATTTCTCCACATAAACAACGAGGCGCAAGAGCAACTTGAAATTAGATAAAAATTAGATATTACAATAATCTAAAACTTTAATTGTGTTTGAAATAAATAAAAATTAAAAACTCTGACTTGGCAACAAATTATAAATTCCCCATCTCTATGTGAAGTGAACATCAGAGAGCGAGAGAGTTTCCCGTCTTTTCCCATCGTCTCTTTCTGTCTTTCCTTCCTAATATTACAAAGTATAAACACATAATTCCAGCCCTCTCTCTTTACCGGAGTTTCCAATTTTGCGTTTTTTCATTAGGGTTTTGTCTTTATTCCCTCTTCTCTTCTCTTCTCTTTCTGTCTGAGGTATGAACTCAGCTCTCTCTCTCTCTCTCTCTCTCTCTCTCTCGGGATTGAATTAATTTGTCAATTCAATTTTTTACTTGTTCTAGAATAGATTAGATTAATGGCCTTTTCTGAGTGACATCTGACCTTAACCATCCTGATCCATCATCTACTGAATTCTGTTGTGTTTGTGGGGTGGGGGACTGGGGTGGCAATTGACATTTCATTTTCAGCGAAACAAATCTTTTTCTTAAACGTTAAACATCTCCAAGTAATTCCGTTTCATACAGTAAAATAACAATTACAGCCAACACTGTTTCTGGAAAGGAAAATAAAAGAAGGGCCGAGGGCGTACCGGGCGGTAATGAAGGGCAAAGCTAACAGAAGTTACTGAACTGAAGGCGCCGGATTGAAGTGAAGGCGAAAATTGAAGGCTGAACGCCGAACTGCGGTATCGCCATCGCCGGTATCAACTGAAGAGGACTACTCGCTTATGAAAGAATCATACGGGTGTTAGCTGGGTATTGAGTTTGTAAAATTGGGCCAATATTCAATTTTTTTTTTTTTTGGGAAAAATTCATATTTAAGGTGTATTCTTTACCTCAATTCAAAAGTAAGGTAAATAGTTTGAAAATTCAAAAATCATGTATAGATTTAATTAATTAAAAATATTTATTAAATAAAAATAATAAAATCACAATTTATGATTAATGGTCACAGATTCATAATTATAGGTTACAGATTTTATTTACTGGTCACATATCATCAAATTAATTGGTCACATTATTTCGTAGTCACAAATCAAAACTTTTATATGTCACATATTATTTCGACGTCACATATCATTCAATTTATGGGTCACATTTTATCTATAAGTCACGTAAGTCACAGTTTGTTGGTCACGGGATATTTTTAGTCACATACATCTAATATTTAGTCACATATTAGCCGAATAATTGGTCACATACGCCTAAATAGTTGGTCACATGCGCCTAATTATTGGTCACAGACGCCCCACAGCCAATCCACCACCACCATCGTCAACACCTCACCACCACACCATCACTTACCGCCCGCATCGTCGCCACCTCCAACAGCAACACTACTGCCATGACCACCATCACACAGCCCGTCACCACCATCACAACCACTGCCAGAGCCACTGTGGCACACCGGCAGACCCACCACAAGAACACCCACTCGCCCACCACCACTGCCAACATCGCAACAACGATGATTGTAGTCTATAGCACTACGTAGCACCACCACTACCTCGCACCCCAACGCACACCACCACCACCTCGCACCACCAGCACCAACAACGACAGTAGCAATACCTTGCACCACCAAGGACCACCACTACCTCGCAACCCATCGTACACCACCACTTCCATCCTAGCACCCAAAAAAAATCCCTAATCCTACCTTCATCTCCGCTGCTGTCACTGACCACCACACCACCACCATTAAAACCGTAGATCTACCACCACGCCAACAA
This sequence comes from Osmanthus fragrans, assembly GCA_019395295.1. Lineage (NCBI taxonomy): Eukaryota > Viridiplantae > Streptophyta > Magnoliopsida > Lamiales > Oleaceae > Osmanthus > Osmanthus fragrans. The sequence goes on along the minus strand of CM033347.1, from coordinate 11,777,975 downwards.
CCGGAAAAGAAAATCCTCCAGATTGGAAACCACCGCACCCAACCCCAACCACCGCACCCAAAACCACCCTACACCTCATAAAAAAACGACGAAGATGAAGACAGATCGCGACGTTGCTGTTCACAGCGACCGTCGCCTCCACAACCCAAGATCGCACAGCAACCGCCATCGACCATCTGTACTCACCGCCACACCACACCGCCACAACCTTACAACCACAACCATATCGCCACAATAGCGTGACGATCTGGAAGCAACCACCACTGCGACGATCTGAAAGCATCCAGGGTCGGCGCCGCCATTGTTGAGAGAGAAGAGAGATTAGGGAGAGAGATGAGATATTGTCGTAGTGAGAGAAAGAGAGATGAGAGACGGTGGAAATGAGTTTCATATTAGGGATTGAAAAATAATGAATATATAATACCTGATGTTTGCACAAAATAGTTTTGGGCCTGATTTTTGCACCGACATCTTGAAACGTCTGGATTTTTGTAATTTCCACTTTGGGAAAAATTCATATTTAAGGTGTATTCTTTACCTCAATTCAAAAGTAAGGTAAATAGTTTGAAAATTCAAAAATCAGGTATAGATTTAATTAATTAAAAATATTTATTAAATAAAAATAATAAAATCACAATTTATGATTAATGGTCACAGATTCATAATTATAGGTTACAGATTTTATTTACTGGTCACATATCATCAAATTAATTGGTCACATATTATTTCGTAGTCACAGATCAAAAATTTTATAGGTCACATATTATTTCGACGTCACATATCATTCAATTTATGGGTCACATTTTATCTATAAGTCATGTAAGTCACAATTTGTTGGTCACGGGATATTTTTAGTCACATACATCTAATATTTAGTCACATATTAGCCGAATAATTGGTCACATACGCCTAAATAATTGGTCACATGCGCCTAATTATTGGTCACAGACGCCCCACAGCCAATCCACCACCACCACCACCGTCAACATCTCACCACCACACCATCACTTACCGCCCGCATCGCCGCCACCTCCAACAACAACACTACTGCCATGACCACCATCACACAGCCCCATCACCACCATCACAACCACTACCAGAGCCACTGTGGCACACCGGCAGACCCACCACAAGAACACCCACTCACTCACCACCACTGCTAACATCGCAACAACGATGATTGTAGTTTGTAGCACTACGTCGCACCACCACTACCTCGCACCCCAACGCACACCACCACCACCTCGCACCACCAGTACCAACAACGGCTGTAGCAGTACCTTGCACCACCAAGGACCACCACTACCTCGCAACCCAACGCACACCACCACCTCGCACCACCACTTCCATCCTAGCACCCAAAAAAATCCCTAATCCTACCTTCATCTCCGCCGCTGTCACTGACCACCACACCACCACCATTAAAACCGTAGATCTACCACCACGCCAACAACCAGAAAAGAAAACCCTCCAGATCGGAAACCATCGTACACCTCATAAAAAAAAAAGACGAAGATGAAGACAGATCGCGACGTCGCCGTTCACAGCGACCGTCGCCTCCACAACCCAAGATCGCACAGCAACCGCCATCGACCATCTGTACTCACCGCTGCACCGAAACGGCCGGCGCCGCTACAACCTCACCGCCACACCACACCGCCACAACTTTACAGCCACAACCACACCACCACCACCGCGACGATCTGAAAGCATCCAGGGTCGGCGCCACCATTGTTGAGAGAGAAGAGAGATTAGGGAGAGAGATGAGATGTTGTCGCAGTGAGAGAGAGAGAGAGATGAGAGACGGTGGAAATGAGTTTCATATTAGGGATTGAAAAATAATGAATATATAATACCTGATGTTTGCACAAAATAGTTTTGGGCCTGATTTTTGCACCGACATCTTGAAACATCTGGATTTTTGTAATTTCCATTTTTTTTTTTAAAATATTTCACTGGCCTGGATGGCGGCCCAAAGTTGCCTTCATTGGGTCCACGTGGCGCCCTAACTCCCCTCCCCTGCGGCCAAAGCCAAAAAAAAAAAAGACAAAAGACAAAAGACAAAATATTTTATGCTATGTGATTTATTGAGTTGTTAGTTATTTCATTTGTTGCTGCCATAATTACTAGTAAAGTAAGAAATGTTGGTTAGTTACTTTTACTGAATGGGTTTGTGAAGGCTCCAAAGATGTATCCAAAAAGATTGAAGTGCTATTGAAAATAAATAAATTTTCAATACGATTTTGATTGTTAAATATTCGTTGACAACACAGGCATGCGAACACCAGTTTTTGATTCTTTCGTTTTTTACATTTTTCGACCAAGATATAATTGGAAAGAAGCGATAGACATAATTGTGGTGGGAGGAATCATAGAAAAATTTGTGAGCTATGACAGTTACTGACATTTTTTAGCATGTGATTTTTGTTGCTTCCGAAGTAAGCAGTGATACTACGGAAAGCCGATGACTTCACCTTTCAAAAGACTGCTAACCTCCATTTGCACTGTAAATTGTTTGGAGTTGACTGTCTTAATACAAGCTTTGAGAGGGCCACTGACTTAAACTCGATCGATATACATTAATTCATTGACTATTTGTTTATCTTCTTTTTGGAAAAAAAAAAAAACAAAATTCCGTCTTTTTATTGAATTTCTCTTCTTTTTTCCTTTTGAATGCATTCGTGCCCATGCTTATAAGCACGTAGCTGTGGTCCAATGCCTACATTCAGACCTCATTGGGTTGCTTTATGCTTTTTGTTAATAATATATTTGCAAAATTCTTAACACGAGAAAATTTTTCTTAACGTACTATTGAATCTACTTGAATGTGGGATTTCATTAAAATTTTCTGCTAACTATAATTTACAAAAGATTAACTTAGACAAGTTAGAAAGTAGAATAAAAACATTATGGTATGTTTGATTACCCTTTTTTTTCCCTAGCACTAGGAATTCAAATTCCAATTTCTTACTTTTTGGTGTTTGATAGCATATATTTTCCATGAAATTGATTTTCTTGGTTTTTCTCACACGTGCATTTTCCCACTTTTTGAGGAAATTATTTTCCCACCAATTTCTAGTTTTGTTTTGTTTTGTTTTTTTTTGTTTTTGCAATAGGAACAAATTCTAGACCCAATGGTAAAAAAAATTATCACTTTTATTGACAATTTTCATGCAAAACAAAGCCAAACGAATGATACTTGATATGGTAATTTTTTTAAAAAATTTTTGGCAATTGGAACAAATTTTAGACCTAATGGTAAAAAAAATTATCACTTTTATTGACAATTTTAATGTAAAACAAAATCAAACGGACACCAAATTTTTAACATTTTTCAGTGAAAAATTATATCAATCAAACACAATTAATTACAATTTCCAATAAAACAAATTCTAGATAATTCAATTCCCCATAATTCTTTTTTTTTCTGCTCAAATTTCACATTTGCAATCAAATGGACCCTTAAAAAAAGAAAAGTCTATATACATCTTAATAAGTAAGTTGGAAAAATTAGATTTAGGAAAGGCTAAAGAATCTAGTAAAATTAAAAAGACTGAGTATATTTATACATAATGGACAAAGGAAAGCAAATTGTAGCTAGTAGTAGAATATTAAGTAATCATATAATAAGATCGTTAAATAGAAAAATAGAATCAGAACAAGACTAGAATCTTTAATAGATGTAGAAGATCAAATCGAAACTTTTCAACGTCATAAATTAAAACTAGTAAAAGTCTTAGACATATATAAGAAAGAAAATATTTTTTAGTATATATCAATAATATGGTGAAAGATATGTACCGTGTACACACGAAGATCAATTCGTATCCTTAGACTCATAAAGATTAATAACAATCGGAATAAAAGGACTACATAGAAAATTTAGGAGCCAAAGTATTAATATGCTTTATATAATAGTAGATTTACAGACATTGGAGATGGACTATTAGGAAATATAAAATTAGATATGAATAACGAAGGAGGAATAGTATACATTACTCTAAATTATTTAGTTAAAACAAAAAGTTTTTTAAAGACATTAAAATAGGAATAAAATTTAGGGGATATCAGATAAAAAGAGACAAAGATAATTTGTTAATTTGTATAGAATTTATAGGGAGATTTCGTGAAAACAGTACTACTAATTAGAAGTTAGAAAATAACCAAATAATTGCTTTCTTAGGATAAAAGGGTATAAAAGCCAACCAAAAAAATTTCTCTTCGAAAATTAATGCAGGACTAAGATTTGAACTTAGAATAATTTTTTTTTTTTTTTAGAAAGACCAATATTGGTATCGAAAGATAATATTATGTACAAAAATAGTAATGAAACTTTAAGTATCAGATTTGGAAATTATAATTACCAAGCACAACAGACAAAGCATAATGAAGAAGAAAATGGTGAATAATATATATGCATTGAAAGAGAAGACTACAAAAGTGATGAAGAAGTCCATGCACTAAATGAAGATAGTGAAGAGATGAAAACGAAGACGATGAAAAAGAATTTGGAGATATAGATGTGGAATATTATAGAAATCATAGAAATTAAAGCATTATTAGAAAAAGATCAAGAGAATATAGAAATTAAGATGGAAGAAAGTAAAAAGATTTAAATGACGAACAGACCAGAAATTTGGAAAAAAGACCTAAGAATAAAGAATATGATATTGGATGAAAGTACATTTTTTCCCTATAAGATTATATGAATGGGAAGAAAAAAAATACAAAAGTTTAGAAATAGACACAAAGAAGGATGTAGTTTACTAACAGCAAGCGATAGAGGATTAATTTTAGAAATAAAAAATTGTAAACCTGAAGACAGACCTAGTACAATAACTAAATGGGCAAATTTTGTAATTATAGCATATAATAGTGTACCTATACAAATGAACGTAGAAGAAATGTGGGCTTATTTAGAAATGTATATAGGAAATACAGCAATAGACATATATATTATAGCCTAAAGACCAAAATCGGAAGAAATTAGATTGAGAATGATCGGAGGAGAAAATTCTAGAGATTTTACTAGCTTTATTAGAGAAATAATTATTGGATTTAATCCCAATAGAGATAACTCTTATGAACAGAATAAAGCTTTAGAAAAATTAAATATAAGCAATATGAAGTACATACAGCCATTTTTATTACATTCTAAAGGATTAGTTATTTGAGCAGGATTAACATTAGATGTCCATACACTTGACAATCATATATAAAGATACCATCACCTTGAAATGATAAGATTAGAAATAACATAGAATTAGCACCTGGAATAAAAGGAACAACTATAAGTGCTACTATAGAATTTATAACTAATAAATTAAAAGAATATTGTATAGAAGAAGTAGCTAGGAAACAAATAAAAAATTAAATTATTCTTTTTGCTCAGGTTTATATATACCACAAACCTATGATTATAGAGGAAGAAAGACAAATTGTATAAATAAGATAATAGACATAAATATAAAAAACAATACCAAGAAAAGAAAAAGTATAATATTAGACCAAGCAGGACATATTATAAAAATAAAAGAGCAAATTATAATAAATATGTTAAAAAGCAAAGAAATAGTAAAAGACTATAAGTGCTATATTTGTGGAAATCCTAGACATTTCGCTAATAAGTGCCCCAATAAAATAAAAATAAAGACACCTTAATAAATCTATGATAATTGAAGAAATACGATGTAATATTATAGAATTATTTGATAATGAATCTTGTAGTTCCATATACAGTATTTACATAGATGAGGAATTAGACAATTTAGAAATGATAAATAGTTCGGAAGACACTAGTAGTAGTTTATAAGAACTAGAAACAAGATTAGAATCTTCAATAGATATATAAGAACAGATTGAAAGCTTCAGACAAAAAATAAAATAAAATAAAATAGTAAAAGCCTTAGACATATATAAGAAAGAAAATATTTTTAATAAATCGTAAATATATAAACATTATGGTGAAAGATATGTTTCATGTACACACGAAGATCAATTCGTATCCTAGATTTAAGAGCAAATGAATCTTATAAAGAAATTGTTAATAAAAAATTTCAACAGACTCATTTAAGATAAATAATAATAGGAATAAAAGGAATACACAGAGAAAATTTAGGAGTCAAAGTATTAATATGCTTATATAACAGATTTACGAACATACAGTAGCGACTATTAAGAAGTACAGAATTAGATATAAATAATAAAGGAGGAATAGTATACTTCACCCTAGATTATTTATTTAACAAAAAGTTTTTACAAAGACATTAAATTTGAAAAATCGAAAGTGTCAATGGAATATAATGAAATAATATAAAGTATCAATCTTTATATTTAGTAGGTTACCATTAATGAATATTGTAATTGATAATTACCATATTTAGTTTTGATTGTGTTCTATATAATAAGAGAACCCCTCATATTGAGAGGCATCAAGTTTTATTGAGTATTATTCAGTATATTTTGACATGGTATCAGAGCCGTTCCGATCCTAAAGAAACTAATCCTTGAATTTCGTTTTCGACCTTTTTTTTTTATTCAGTAAGGAATCTTTATAACATTCATTAAAATCATCTTTCATCAGATGAAAATATATAGAAACTCCTCTAGACAGGCTGTGCTAAATTACCCCAGTTATCTCTCACGACTAGGATTGTTTTGAGTATACTAGGGGAGCTAGAAGCGAGAGGTGTGTTTGGCGGCGTTTAGCGATTTTTGCAGTAGCGATTTGGTAGCGTTTACGGTTGTGGTTGTGGTTGCGGTTGCTGTTGCAGTTTGGCGGCGTTTGTGATTTCGGATTACCGCGTTTGGTGGCTATGCGGTAATCGTTGTTGTTTGCGGTTGTGGTTCGACGGCGTTTGGTGGTTTTGAATCTACAGTGTGGTGGCTGTGGAAGGGTAATGTTTCTACGTTGTTTCTGGCTGGTAGATGTGGCAGCGTTCGTTGTTGTTGATTGGCGGTATTCGCTGTTTTCTATTGTGGTGGTTTCCAGGTAAATGGTGGCAGTAGTGTTTACAGCAGCGATCGTGGTGGTGGCTGGCTGCAAAAGGCGACGATCTAGAGTTTGGTACTAAACTGATTTGGGCAGGTGTGCAGGCCAAAATTTGGGTTATGGTTTATTATGAGGTTTGCATTTATGTTCTTTTGTTTGGCTAAGATAATATTTGGACTGGGTTATTGATTGGGTTTAGGTTATTGCGCATGTAGAAATGTATTATGTGGTTATAAATGGGCCTGATTTATGGGTTGTAGTTTAATAGGGTAATGGGCTATTATTTTGGTTTTTGGGACTCGCTGTAGTTTTAGGTCAGGTGTTAATTGGGGCTTTCTGTTGGGCTGTAAGGTTATTTTCAATTTGTTGGGCTTTTGGAGTTTTGGTCAATAATATCAAGTATTGGGCTTATTTCAGTTGCGCTATTAGTATTTTTTCTCTTCGTTATTTTTAATGAATAGGTTAGGTCTTGGAGACGTGGATGCTTATGGTTATGAGCAATTGAATTATAAATTGTGGTTTCTCTTTGTGTGCTAATTTTGTGTAAGTTTTGGAATGTGGCTTGATTTGCTTCTAAATAAAGAACTAGGGGTTCTTGTTGATGGGTCATATGAATGAAAGAGACATGGGAGTGCAGATCTTTGTGTTTTGGTTACTCGAGTGATGAGATAGAGTTTTGGATTCTCAAAGGAAAATCATTCTTGGGTGGTTTTGGATTTTCAGAAGATGATCATCTTGGTTTTTTTGGTTTACGCTGCTTTGTGGGATTTCTTTCAAGTGCAGTATCTTGATCAACAATAAATTGTTGAAATTTTGGCCAGTGTATTGACATTAGATCTTTTGTTGGAACACGAATTATGTGTTCCACTAAATTCTCCAGACAGATAGAGCTCACTGTGTGTGTCGGCACACCGTGAATTTCTTTTGAAAATTCTCCTTAGGGTCTGACTCTCTGGAGTGTTCTTGGAGTAGTTCTTAATTGTTTCTGCACTATTTGCCGTTATTGGTCTCTCTTCATCACTAATTTTCGTAGATGGTTTCTCTGATTTGAATTTCTTCTTCGTGGGCACAAGTATTCTCATCATCGTCAGTTCATGATTGCAAATTGATGCATTCACCGGCATCATTTTGAGAGGGATGTCAGTGGAATATAAGGAAAGAATATAAAGTATCAATCTTTATATTTAGTAGGTTACCATTAATGAATATTGTAATTGATAGTTACCATATTTAGCTTTAATTTGATTCTCTATAATAGGATAACCACACATATTGAGAGTCTTATTGAGTATTATTGAGTATATTTTGACATAAAGGACATCGGATAAAAAGAGATGAAGATAATTTGTTAATTTGTACATGATTATAGGGAGACTTAGTGAAAATAGCTACTAATTAAAAGTTACAAAATAATCAAATAATTAATTTTTTAGGACACGAAAGGTATAAAAGCCATCCCATATAAAAAATTCTCTTCAGAAATAAATGCAGGACTAGATTGGAACTTTGAAATTTTTTTAGAAAGACCAATATTGGTTCCGGAAGATAATGTTATGTACAAAACTAGTAATTGAACTTTAAGTATGAGATTTGGAAATAATAATTATCAACCAGAACATAAAAAGAACAATGAAGAAGAATGTAAGTACATTGAAATAAAAGACAACAAAAGTGATGAAGAAGTCAATGCATTAAATGAAGATAGTGAAGAAGATGAAGGCAAAGACGATGAAAACGAATTTGGATATATAGATATGGAATATTAGAAATCTTAGAAAATTTAGAGAAGTAAAAATTAAAGCATTATTAGAAGAAGATCAAAAGAATTTGAAACAGAAATAGACCAAGAATTTGAAAAAAGAAAAGAACATATGAATAAAGAATATGATATTGGAGGGAAGTACCCTTTTTCCTGCAACATTATATAAATGGGAAGACAAAACAATGTAAAAGTTTAGGGGGAAAAAGTAAAAGAAGGATGTAATTTACTAATAGCAAGCGATAGAGGACTAATTTTAGAATAAAGAACGGTAAACCTTAAGACAGACCTAGTTCAATAACTAAATGGAAAAATTCTATAACTAGAGCATATAATAGTGAACCTATAGAAATAAACGTGAAGAAATGTGGGCTTATTTAGAAACATATTTAGAAAAGACAACATTAGACATAAATGTCATAACCAAAAGACTAAAATTGGAAGAAATTAGATTGAAAATGGCCGGAGGAGAAAATCCTAGAAAGTTCGCTAGCTTTATTAGAAAAATAATTATAGGATCTAATCCCAGTATAGATAATTCTTATTTACAAAATAAAGATTTAGAAAAATTAAGTATAACAATATGAAGCACATACATCCATTTTTATTATTTTGAAAGATTAGTTAGTCCAGCAAGATTAGCATTAGATGTGCCTATACTTAACAAATTGTATAGAAAGATATCATCACCTTGAAATGATACAATTAGAAATGACGTAGAATCAAAACTTGAAATAAAAGGAACAACTATAAGTGCTACTATAAAATTTATAGCTAATAAATAAAAAGAATAATGTATACAAGAAGTAGCTAGGAAACAAATAAAGAAATGAAATTATTCTTTTTGCTCAGATTTATATAAATCACAGATCTGTGGTTATAGAAGAATGAAGAAAAAATTGTGTAAAAAAGATAAAAGACATAAATATATATAAAAAAAAAGTATAATATTAGACCAGGTAGGACATTTTGTAAAAATAAAAGACCAAGTTATATATATATATATATATATTAAAAAGCCAAGAAATAGAAAAGACTGTAAGTGTTATATTTGTGGATATCCTAGATATTTTGCTAAATAAGTGTCTCAATAAAAATAAAAATAAAGACACTTAAATTAAATCTATGATAATTAAAGAAATAAGGAATTTTGAACTTATCTGATAATGAATCTTGTAATTGTGTATTTAGCATTTACACATGAGGAATTACCAAGTCAGAAATAATATGTAGTTTCAGAAGATAGTAGTAGTAGTAGTTTAGAAGAACTAGATTTTCCAATTATTGATATAAAAATGAAGAACATAGAAGAGAAATGTGCCCATGAATAGATTAAAGGACAAAGATCGATGATGGTTAAATGTAAAATATACCTATGGCTTAAAAACAGAAATCATTTTTTATGTTTGAATCTAATACAATAATTTTTTATTTTAATACACCCAGGATATAAAAATAGAAATCAATCTAAAAATTGTTTAGAAATCCAATATAATAATTGTTTAGGAATTAAAGAAAAAATTTGTAATAGACCTAAAGACAATAGAGAAACCATAGAAAGATTGTAAGATATAATAATAAATACAAATAATCGAATAAATAAAATATACGAAATAATAGGAGAAATACAATATAGAATTAGAAATTTAAAAACAAAAGGAAAACATCCTATAGATAATTACACAGACAATAATTATTTAGAAACATAAAATCAAGAAGAAATAATATGTCAAATATCTAGAATAAAGCCAACCCAAAGTATTAAAAGCCATAGAAGTACAAAAAATAAGATGAGCAAATTAAATTTAGTAGCTTTAATAGATACAAAGAGTTCATTTAACATAATTAGAAAATGTTTAGTTTCAGAATACTGTAGACAAAAATTAGAATGCGAAATAAGAGAGTCAAATGGATGGTAGTAAAATGGGTTTTGAAGAAAGGTTTTTTGATGATTGTACAATTAAATTTCAAGAAATACAGTATAATTTAACAATTATATTAGTCAGGGAATTAATCAAAGTTGAATTTTTTACAGGTACAAATGTTTTGCTAAGTAGAAATGGAAGCTTGACAATTCCTAACGATGCTATAATTCTTAGTAAAGATATTTCTATTATTAATAAAGTAGATCCATCATATTTATGAGCGAAGCGTGGTGGAGCCTTACCTATAGATTCAAAACCAGAACCAGAAAATTTAAAATAATTTTGATGAAAGTTTCAAAAGTTTAGAAATGCTAGAATGTTTTAAAGTACTTATCTCTAGAAATCTTAAAAACTGATTTTATACCTAGAACAAAAGAATTAATAATTATAATAAAACATCATCTAAGGTAGATATTAAAAATAGAAGTTTAGAATTAGTTGAACAAATTCAAATAACAGGAGAAGACATTGGGATAAAAATAAGTTAGAAGCTAAATTAGAAATAATAAATTAAACGTACAAATCAAGACATAGAAAATTTTAATGTATAAAATAAAGAATTATTAGATTTAAAAGTAATAAGACCATTCACTAGTCAACATAGATTAGCAACTTTTATAATTAGGGTCTGTTTAATAGCAAATGTGGAATTTGGTCAGAAAGAAAACGAATTGTAGGGAATTGAATTGCCTAAAACTTATTTTATTGAAAATTGTCAATTAATTGTGTTTGATTGGTATAATTTTTCAGCTAAAAAATGTTAAAATTTTCTATCTTTTGGTGTACGTTTGACTTTACTTTTCATGAAAATTGTCAATTAAAGGGATAGAATTTTTTGCAATGGGGTTTGTTTCAATTGTCCAAAACAAAACAAAATGGAAAATCAAATACCATTCGTTTGGCTTTGTTTTTCATGAAAACTGTCAACTAAAGGGATAGATTTTAAAATTTGTTGCAATTGGGGATAGAATTTATTTCAATTCAAAAAAAAAAAAATGGTGGGAAAACCAATTCATCAATAAGGTGAAAATGGGTTGGGGGGGGGGGGGGGGGGGGGGGTTGGGTGGAAAATCAATTGCCAAAAAAATTTGGTCAATCAAACATGCAAAAAGTAGAATTGAAATTTTATTTCCAACTTCCATGAAAAATAATGGGCTATCAAATAGGCCCCCTTAGATATCATAGTGATATAAAATGAGGAAAAACAAGAATGGTGATAAATTACAAAAGATTAAATGATAATACGGTCGAAAATGGATATAAAATACCATACAAAGATGTGTTAATAAATAAAATACAAAACATAAAATATTTTCAAAGTTTGATTGTAAATTTGGATTTTGGCAAATAAAAATGGCAAAATATTCTATTTTGTTGACAGGTTTTACTACACCACTAGAACATTTTAAATGATTAATCATGTCTTTTGGATTCAAGAACACGCCTGCTATTTTTTGTAGAAAGATGGATTATAATTTTAATATTATTTTCCATTCTTTTGTGTGTGTATGTAGATGATATTTTAGGATATAGTAAAAACCATAAAGAACATATGAAATATTTAGAGATAGTTTTAAATAAAATTACAGAAAATAGTTTAATTATAAGTAAAAAGAATATGAAAATAAATAAATAGAGAACTGAATTTTTAGGAATAATCTTAAGAAAAGGAAAGATTCAATTTCAACGACATATAGTATAGAGACAATTTTACAATTTTCAAATAAAATTGAAGAAACTAAAAAAATTACAAGCGTTTTTAGGAATTTTAAATTATACTAGACATTTTATTAAAGATTTAGGAAAGAAATCAAGACCTTTGTATAGTAAGCTATTTAGTAAATGATGGAAATATTTTAATCAAACAGACATAGAATTAGTAAAAAGAATAAATAAATTTTTTTTACCACATTTATGATTACCATTAGACAGTAAATATAAAATAGTAGAAACTGATGGATGTAAACTAGGATGCGGAGGAATCCTATATTCCAAACCAAATAAATATAGTGATAAAAAAAGAAGAAAAAATTTACACTAGCAGAAAGTATAAGATTAAAGGAAAATATTTAATTGGTTTAGATTATGAGATAATGACTATAATACATATTATAGAAAGTTTTAAACACTGAATTTATTATTAGAACAGATTGTGAAGTCATAATAAAATTTTATTAAAGGCAACCACGGCAAATTTGCCCAAGCAGAAACCTCCCATCTCTCTCCTCAAAATCAACCACCATCTCCACCCACTAGCAGTCACTGTAAACCACATCGCCGACGCCCATAGCCACCACCAATTGACAACAACTTCGCACATCAACAGAAAAAAAAATTGGGCAGATTTATGTCAAATGCCAAAAAAATTGGCCAGATTTTGATTCATAAAATTGGCGCAAGTAACCGATTAATTGATTCAATTGAGGAGTTACCCAAGGTAGAATTAACCCATTAAAGGCTACACTAGGTCCAAATTGTTTCAATGACATCATTTTGGCCGTCAATTGGAGGCGGTTTCATCTCGGTACGTGCGTACGTGCGTGGTTGAAATTTTGGAATGCTGCATTATTTGATGATATGAAACCATGGTTGGATGCGCCTTGGAGTGTGGAAGAGGCCAATATGTGTTTGTCATGATGGGTGTGACCGGAAAGGTGGTTGCCGCCAGGTTTTTTGGTTGCGAACGGTGAGCGGTTTGGTGGCTACCGGGTGCGTTTAAGGACGGCGTGAGGTCGGGATTTTTTGGGTGAGTGAGGCCGATACCGATGGAGGTGATACCCAGCAGCCTAGTGGCGGGACGGTGGTTTTTTGTAGGTAGAAGTCGACGGTGGCGGTGGACGTGGTTCAGTTCAATTTTTCCTTTCTTTTTTTGCCATTTTTCTCTTATAAAACATATTTTAATTAAAAAAAAAAAATCCACCTGTATAGTATTTGTTTGACTTGGCATCCAATAATTGACACATCAACCGGCCACGTCAACACTTTTTCAATTTTTTAACAGAATTTGAGTTCAGTGACTAACGAGAATACAAAATGAAAAGTTCAGTGACTAGTTGCGTGATTTTCAAAGTTTAGATGACCCCTTGGAAGCATGACGTAAAGTTCAGTAACCATTTGGGCAATTCAATCATCATCTTCGTCCATACAACTCTATGATAGTTGTCAAACTATGACCAAAGTTGTTGAAATTTAAATCGCCAAAAGCATACATTAAAAGAAACACTAGAAAATTTATAAGACCAAATTTCTTTATCTCAACATACCATTACTAAATATGAAAATGAAATTATTCAATTAAAAAAAGTAGAAAGACTTAGTTCTGAAGATATTATTGGAAAATCTATTTCTAAAGACATTATTGTTTCCACTTTTAGAAATTATTATATTAAAATAGAAAGACTTATAAAACTAATAGACTTTACAGCTATAGGGCAAGGGAAAACTTTATATGAATTAGAACAAAAAATTGGCGACTATGCCCATATTGTTCGATTTTATAAAGAATTTTGTCATACAAGAAATAATCGATTTCTCCAAACTTTAAGCTATTGTCATAGTGAGAATAGATATTTTCTTCAGCATGACCCTAAATATAAATAATATAAAAAAAATTAGATTTCTTAGATACAATTATCCTACAATTTCCTCTGATAATACAATTTTTGAAGAAGAAGACATTTTCTATCCAGCCTTACAGTATGGTATGACTGATACTATATATGTTGTAAACAGAACTTTTAGATTTTTCCCACCTAAACATAAACAGATTCTTGATCAATTTATTTCTAGACCCTCTCCTGTAAATAATGGTATCGTAATTTCAGTTTATCATTATTTCCAAATATATGAATGAGTCAAAAGATTTAGACTCAAAATACATACATACATTGTTGGGTTTTGATACCCAATAAATCTCGGACTATGATGTTAACGTGGGATTATATATTTCATAGGCCTCAACCGATGAATGAAATAATTATCAACAACCAAGTTCAATGACTCTATCTGACCCATTTATGTTCCCTTTTAGATGGTTTGAATCTTAGCATCTTTAGCCTCTTTTATTGGTCCAACTTAAAGTCTAAACCTAGCCTATTTATAAAGTAGAAACCCTAGTCATTTGAAGTGTGATTTGTAAGTGTATAAAGGAGAAAAATCGGCCAGCTTTGAGCTTCCAAAAATCGGTGGATTCTTTCGTGGTATATTGATCTCTTCCTTGCCTTCCTTTGTAGTTTTTTCTCTTTGCCTTTGTGGCTACAAATCATGATCATTATCTCTTCCTTTGTGGGTGAGATTGAGAAGTAATTGAGGTGAATATATTAGTTGCAGATCGGAGTTGGTAGGATTAGTTATTGGTAGAGAAATGTACATTAACTAAGCCCCAAAAATATTGTTTTGACGACCTTAGAGCAAGCTTCCGTGACAAATGATATCAGCGCTTCAAGGTGGTGGTTTTGGCTTGTGAAACATACAAAAAATGTCCAAGAAATCGGCAGAAACGAAGCAAATATCGGATCGAAAAGCTGTCCAGAAAATTGCCTAAAATCAACCCATGTTTTCGTGTTTTTCGGCCAATCTAGAAAGAGTTTGGCGAAACGAAGATCACTTGTGTGACTAGTAGGAGGAAGCGGTTCAGGAGGTTCAGCGCGTGGCAACAATTCCGACGACGAAGTCTTAAGACAGATTGTTTCTAACATTATTTTTGACATTTTGATGTTGTTAGTTTTCTGTTTCAGGTTATACAGCGAAGATTGGACAATTTTGTTCTTCGGGTGTTCGGGATTCGATTGTGGTTGGTTGGTTCCTGTGATTCCTAGAGAGTTTAGGACAAATACTGGTGATCCTAAAGTGATAAATTCGCATATCTCGTAATTTACGGAATCAGATTGGTCCGCTCTGGTATATTGGCTTATTTCAATTTTAAATTTCAGTATTAGCGCATCATCATGTGGGGGTGACATTAGGGTTGGGGTTACCGAAGGGGTAACCATTGCTTGTGCTAGAAATTTAGGAATTATTTGCTTTATTTGAAGTGTTGAAATTTGATCGCAAGTTGGTAATTGATTTTGTGCTTTAACTATCATCTAGTCACTGTGTGAGACTGCATTGCATGGGAATTTGATTTCTATTAACATACCTTCATGTTGCATTGATTATCCTACTAGAACACCTGAATTTGACCCGTTCGAACATTCCCTTGATCTAAGATCGCAAATCTTATGAAACCCTAGGAATTTAGAACGGTGTATATTGTAGCCTTAGAATTGCTTTGTGTGACCTACTTTTATACTTTGGTCATTCTGTTTTCTAAAAATGTTTTCGCATTTTAATGAACTTGCTTACACTTTAATCATTTTATATTTATCTGACATTGTCTTGAGGAAAGTTGGAAAACTTGACTTCACAAAAGAACTTTGACAAAAGTTAGGACTTATAAGTCTACTCCTAATAAATTATATTTGCTTGAACGATTTTTCAGTTTTAAAATGGATCATTGAAAGGATCTTGATTACAAGTTTGATATTTTTAACAAGTTTGTGCAAGCTATTGTTAATTGTGATGAGAATGTGTCTGAAACTTATAAGACCATTATTTTACTTAATTACATACATAATTCATATAGAGAGGTTAAGAATACAATTAAGTACGGTAGGGACACATTAACACCAGAGATTGTCATAGATTCCCTTAAGAATAAGGAAATGGAGATTAAAGTTGAAAAGGTAGATAATAGGAGTGATGAGTTATATATGATGAGGAGTAGAATGAAATTTAAGCAAATGAATTTGGGTAGAGCTCAAAACAGTAGCGATTCGAGTAGTGACTCGAGTGATGAATGTGGTAAGAAGAAGGGCAAGTGATGGGACAAGTCTAGTGGTAAGACAAGTAGAAGGGTAAAATGAGAAGTGAGACGAATTTGGCTATAGGGTTGAGTGATGACCCTAGTGAGGTTTATTGAAAGTAAACCTAGTTACAGCATTGCATTTGTGTGTACACCTTTCTGCATGTGTGTGATTACTTAATTCTGTTCATGATTATATGTTGCATTTTAATGTGTTTGATATGTGCATTTGCATGAATTTGAAGTAATCTGATTACTTTGTGTAATTGTTTGGATGCATAGTGGGTTAAGATACATTAGTAGTGTGTTGGATGTCTTTTGGTGAGGTGGAGTATAGATGTCTAAGGGTACATTGTGGTTTGTTCGGGGAGATATGGAGTGTGATATTTGGTTCACAAGTGGAGATCTGATTAAATGTCAAGAATCATTTATCTGTAAAGAAAACCTGATCAGGTGGAGTGAGAGAGAAACTTCTATCACTTCTGTTAGGTAGAGATCTATTATCCACGTAGGTTGAAAGAAGTGATGTGGTGATAGAGGATTATCCCGAGAACGTAGGATCTATTGTGATTTATCATTTACACATGAGTTTAGTGATCATCTAGTGAGCATGGTGAGCGATGAGAGGAGATATGTGTTCTCGTGGTGTGAGTAACACGGAATGGAATAGGATAAATGTGGTGAAATCTTTTCATGGGATCATTTATGCATCTGTTGCATATGTGTTGGCCGTGTGTTTGATTAATTTGGTGTTAATATGTTGTTCTATGTAAACGTGATTTTTGGAAAGATCTGTGTGTTATCCTATGTTAAATCTTTATCACGGGTTTATTGGTTTTTGACTGATTGCTGTGAATATTTGCTTCTATTTGGGTGTTCTTAACCTTAGCCCTGATGGGTATATGGAACATGTATGGTATATGTTTCAGATTGGAAACACAAGGTATTTTATTGGTTATCTTGATTATGCAAGTGTTAACTATGTATTTTGGTTGCTTGCGAATTTATTGGGAATCAATGTGGAGATTTGTTGGGTTTTGATACCCAATAAATCTCGGGCTATGATGTTAGCATTTGTTGACCTATGGTTGATTATAAACTTAATTTTTTGATTATAACAAACAAACCAATTTTATCTACTAACAATTGAATTTGAGTGATTAAGCCTTCAAAGCTATAAAGATTATAAATCAGGCTCGAAATGAAGAAGGAAGTGAAAGTTAAGCATTCAAGATGATAGCGATTTGCATGCGAAGATCGAATTGGAACTTAAAGATTCGCAAAAGACGCAAATCAAGATACAAGTCAAAAGAGACTCGAAGAGACCCCAAGAACTTTGAATATTAGAGTTTAGAAATTGTTTATCGAAACTTCTATTTATATGTAAAGGTATTAACTCGTCAATCTTTAGCAAGTGCATAAAGCTCAAATTATTTTCATTATTCATCACTTATATAAAAATACTTTTGATTCATTATATAAAATAGATTTTGGAAAAATGAACTTTTTGACATAAACATTAAAATCCAAAATAAGTCACTTTCGATCAACCGACCGGTCGACCGAGTGGTCAATCGAAATAGCAGAAGTGATCAACCAAAACTCCAACGGTTTGAATTTTTACAACGGCTATATTCACACTTCGGTCGATCGAAAATGGTAAATCGAAACATCCTGATTTTCAATCTTTTGATCTATAAATAGTCATCTCTTTTGCATTCAATTCCAAGAACTTACGAGAGAAATTAAGAGAGTATATCTATTGAAAATCATTGAGCTTACTTGATTTTATCTTATATTTCATCTACTACGAAGAATCTCTTGATTGAACAAAACTAGTTTCATCTATCTCATCAAGAATTCTATTTTGCAAGAAAACTTTTCAATCTCATCTATTTCTCAATTCTTGATAAAGGTTTTCTTTCCGTACACTTATATTGATGTGTAAATCTCTCTTCATACTTAACTTGCATTATTTGTTAAGAGGGATCATTAGTTGAAAACTTTGATACAAAGATACAAACTATTTCATTATCCATCATTCATCAAAGTTTACAATATAAACACTTGAGCTTTACTATTTTCTATCTATTGAAATGTTATCCTAGCTCTCCAAATATTTGACTTGATTATATCATTTGTTGAGGGAGTTATTTCAATTATAAAATTATCATTTATAATTTGGTGGTTTCGAGAGCCTTGTGAAAACTCGATTGTTGTTAAGGATGGATGTTCATTGTTGTAAGTCACGTAAGGATAAGTGCTCCTTTTTATAAGTCACTCAAAGATAATTGCTCCTTGTTGTAAGTCACTTAAGGATCGGTACTCTTTGTTTGTAAGTTATCATTATAGTTCATTTAGCCTTGCTCATAACGAAGAGCTTGGTAACAGGTAGGGCTGGACATGGTCAGAACCGAATCGAACCAAAAATTTTCGTGTATTCAGTAAATGGAACCGTTGGATCCAAATATAATTATAGACCCGTTCGGATTCGGTTCGGTTCGGTTCTGTACCATTATTAAATTTTTTAACATTTACAATAAAAATAACTAATAACACGTTCAATCTTAATTTTACAAATTGACGTAGTTCAATTTAATAACATATAAATAAAAAGTTGTACAATAAGATTAATTTACAAATGTATTCAAATACCAAAAAGCATATACTAATATTAAAACATCGGTGATCCATTCCATATCAATAATTCATTTGTTTCAAACATTTAAATCTACATAAAATAAAGAAATATAAATTAGAAGTCATAGAGATAAAAATACTTTAAAGTATTCTTACCAACTATTTGTTAATTTGCTAATTTGTTAATTGAAAATAATTTGTTAATTTGCTAATTTATTTAGAAAAAGTTAAATAATTTGATTTATATAATATAAAAAAATAAAAAATTTAAAAAGATTCGGTTCTTGTTCAGTTCTTCGGTTCTTGGTCTAGAACCGAGAACCGAAACAAAACTTTCGGTTCTAGATTCGAGTACCCGTTCAGGTATTTAATTTCAGAAGAACCGCTAGGTTCGGTTCGGTTCGGTTCCGGTTTGGGACTTTTGTCCAGCCTTAGTAACGGGGACGTAGAACACATTGTGTATCGAACCCCATTACATTCATTTGATGTCTTTACATTATTGTGCTATACTTTAAATTACTATTTATAATTGTGCTTGAATTAAGTTATCAAATTTGCATATTTACTTCTTGTATTACACTTTGCATTTGTTTCTTAAGTATTAAATAGTTTTGACACTAAGTTTTGAAAACCAATTCACCCCCCTCTTGGTTAGTTATTCTTTGGTCAACAATTGGTATCAGAGCAAGGTGCTCGTTTTGAAATTAAGATTCTACAATCTTGAGCAATGGCTAACCACATTTTCCAAAATCTTGAGGGGTATTCTACAAATCGTCATCCTTTGTTTGATGGTACAAATTATAACTATTGGAAGACTAGAATGACAATATTTATTCAATCAATAGACTATAATATTTGGGAAGTTATTGAATTTGGTCCCTATGTGCCTAATAAAGTTGATGGTAAGTCGGATCAAATTATCTCTAAACCTAGAGAGGAATATAATGAAGAGGATAAAAGAAAATTATCTTTAAATGCTAGAGCCAAAAATATACTTTATTGTACATGTGATTGAAATGAATTTAATCGTATTAGTACATGTGATTCCGCCTTTGATATTTGGCATGCCTTAGAAGTCACTCACTTGGGCACTGGCAAAGTAAAAGAAACTAAGATAAATCTCTTAGTTAAAGACTTTGAAAACTTCTTTATGAAGCAAAAAGAACCTATTGTAGATATGATTACTCGTTTCACCAATATTGTTAATGGCCTTAATGATTTTGATCGAAAATTTACTAATGGTGAACTTGTGAGTAAAATGCTTAGGTCTCTCTCGGATGTTGGACCTCATTGCAAATGTTGATAGAAAACACCAAAAACATCAACACATATCCATTGGAAGAGCTCTATGGAACATTGATGACATATGAGATAAATCGCACCGAGACAAAGGAGAAAACAATAAAAAGCAAAGAAGAGGAAAGACGCCAAATCGATTTAAATCCGTAGTTAATGAAGACGTCTCAAGCAAAAATATGAATGACGGAGAACTTGATGATCTAGTTCTTCTTGTTAAGAAATGGAAAGATTTTCGCAACAATCGTCAATTCCAAAATAAGAAAGAAAAGCGCGAAAAGAAGAATAAATCTATCAAAGCACTTCAATCAACATGAGATGAAAGTGATGATGAAGACCATGAAGAAGATGGAAGTCATGAGGAAATTGCCAACATGTGCTTCATGGCAATCGATGACGAGGTAAACACAAATGACACTCCCTCTTATGATGAATTATTTACTTCATATGATGAAATCATTGAAACTTTTGAAAAACTTGCTCTCAAACATTCTACTCTCAAAAAGCAACACATTTTATTGAAAAATGAGACTAAAAGGATTTTAGAAACTCAAAAGGAACTTGAGAAAGAAAAGGGTGATCATGAATCTCTAATCAAAGAAAATGTTTTTCTAAAAGAAAAAGTCCTAGATTTAACCAACAATGTGCACAAATTTACTCAAGGCAAGAAATATTTTGATCTAATGCTTGGTGAACAAAAATGTGTTTTTGATAAAGGAGGATTGGATACAAACCAATTTTAAAACAAAAATCTCTTGAAAATATATTTGTTAAAGCTTCTAATACCACATGTAGATTTTGTAACAAATTTGGACATATATCTTTTAATTGTTCAATCAAAAAGAGGTTTCACTCTAAGAGCAAATACAAGTGGATTCCAAAGTCCATAAATACTAACAATCAAGTTATCCAAAAGTAAGATATTGTATTAGAATTTGAAACATGTGACTAAATTTGTCTTATATGCATGATCAAATTGAACTTACATGTGAATTACTATTTTCAGAATTTCGGTCGACCAATTGATCAACCGAAGTTCTCTTTCCGGTAGACCATCAGTCAACCGAAACAAACTGCAGCTTCCCTTTAAAAATCCTGCAGAGTTCCGATCGACCTCAACCAGTCCGGTCGACCGAAATTGTTTTTCGTTTGTGAACTTTTATTTAGTTTCATGTCACGATCTATGATCAATTGTTTTTCTTCTTTCCTTGCACCTATGCCTTGATTATCGGGGAAGTTTATTTTTAAGCTTCAAAGTCCCCATTCAATTTATTTCTATGATTTATGAGTTGAATTATATATTATGACTTCCATATGATGACTTCTAATATGGAAATGCATGTCTTCAAATTTTATGCTATGGTTGACTTCCTTCTCGTATTTCTTTTCGCTTATGCCAAAAGGGGAAAGATGAATAGATAAATATGCATGATAAAGCGCAAGAGATATATAAACAAAAGGGGAAAGATGAATAGATAATTAATATTGTTATATGCACATTGATAGGGGGAACAAATGCTTAAACTTGTTATATGCACGTTGATAGGGGGAACATATGCTTAAACTTCATATCAATTTGTTTACCACTTATATTGCAAAATTATCTTGTTTGTCATAATCAAAAAGGGAAAATTGTTGACTTATGGTTGATTATAATCTTAATGTTTTGATTATAACAAACAAACCAATTTTATCTACTAACAATTGAATTTGAGTGATTAAGCCTTCAAAGCTATAAAGATTATAAATCAGGCTCGAAATGAAGAAGGAAGTGAAAGTTAAGCATTCAAGATGATAGCGATTTGCATGCGAAGATCGAATTGGAACTTAAAGATTCGCAAAAGACGCAAATCAAGATACAAGTCAAAAGAGACTCGAAGAGACCCCAAGAACTTTGAATATTAGAGTTTAGAAATTGTTTATCGAAACTTCTATTTATATGTAAAGGTATTAACTTGTCAATCTTTAGCAAGTGTATAAAGCTCAAATTATTTTCATTATTCATCACTTGCATAAAAATACTTTTGATTCATAATATAAAATATATTTTGGAAAAAAGAACTTTTTGACATAAACATTAAAATCCAAAATCAGTCACTTTCGGTCAACCGATCGGCTGACCGAACAGTCAACCGAAATAGCAGAAGTGATCAACCGAAACTCCAACAGTTTGAATTTTTACAACGGCTAAATTCACACTTCGATCGACCGAAAATGATCAACCGAAACATCCTGATTTTCAATCTTTTGATCTATAAATAGTCATCTCTTTTGCATTCAATTCCAAGAACTTACAAGAGAAATTAAGAGAGTATATCTATTGAAAATTATTGATCTTACTTTTTTTTATCTTCTATTTCATTTATTACAAAGAATCTCTTGATTGAACAAAACTAGTTTCTTCTATTTCATCAAGAATTCTAACTTCTCAATCTCATCTATTTCTCAATTCTTGATAAAGATTTTATTTGCCTACACTTATATTGAAGTGTAAATCTCTCTTCATACTTAACTTGCATTATTTGTTAAGAAAGATCATTGGTTGAAAATTTTGATAAAAAGATACAAACTATTTCATTATCCATCATTCATCAAAGTTTACAACATAAACACTTGAGCTTTACTATTTACAATCTATTGAAGTGTTATCTTAACTCTCAAAATACTTGACTTGATTATATCATTTGTTGAGAGAGTTATTTCAATTGTAAAATTATCATTTATAATTTGGTGGTTTCAAGAGTCTTGTGAAAACTCGATTGTTGTTAAGGATAGGTGCTCCTTGTTGTAAGTCACCTAAGGATAAGTGCTCATTGTTATTAGTCACTTAAGGATAAGTGTTCCTTGTTGTAAGTCACTTAAGGATAAGTGCTCCTTGTTGTAAGTTACTTGAGGATCGGTACTGCTTGTTTATAAGTTACCATTATAGTTCATTTGGCCTTGCTCGTGACGGAAAGCTTGATAATGGAGACGTAGAACACATTGTGTATCGAACCCCATTAAATACGTTTGTTGTCTTTACATTATTGTACTTTACTTTAAATTTCTATTTATAATTGTGCTTGAATTAAATTATCAAATTTGCATATTTACTTTGAGACTAAGCGTCGAAAAAGTTTCGAAAATCAATTCACCCCCCCCCCCCCCCCTCGTAGTTAGTTATTCTTGGGTCAACAAACGTGGAATTAAGTATTTCATAGGCCTCAACCGATGAGTGAAATAATTAACAACCAAGACTAATGACTCTATCCAACTCATTTATGTTCCCTTTTGGTTTGCTTGAATCTTGGCCCGTTTAGCTTTTTTTATTGCTCCAACTTAAAACCTAAACCTATCATATTTATAAGGTAGACACCCTAGCCATTGGAAGTGTGATTTGTGAGTGTGTGAAGGAGAAAAACCGGCCAGCATTTTGCTTCCAAAAATCGGTGGATTCCTTCATGGTATATTGATCTCTTCCTTGCCTTCATTTGTGGTTTTTTCTCTTTACCTTTGTGGCTACAAATTATCACCATTATCTTTTTCTTTGTACATAAGATTAAGAAGCAACCGAGATGAATATATTGGTTGTGAATCGAAGCCGATAGAATTAGATGTTGGTAGAGAAAGTTACGTTAAACTGAGTCTGAAAAATACAGTTTTGACGACCCTTTGAACAAGCTTCCACGACGTACATTAAGGGATGTTAAAGGGATGTATAAAGATAAAAATATTATCAGAAAATAGACGTTTCATTTTATTTATCCATCTTTCACTACTAAAATGTGTGACCATAAAGAAAAGTTAAGGGGATCGAAAGGCTCGCAACATTAACATAGACAAAATTTTCATAATTCTTCTATAATCAATTATGACCAAATTAATGAAATTAATATTTAATCGAAAGGTAAAGGATAGTTTCAACTTTAAGTACTAACATAGAAAATTGGCCACGATTTCTACAAACACAATATGGCACAACTCTTTATTTATTTTTGCGAGTCGAAGAATCCAAAAGTTGGAACACTAATTCAGGAAAATGGACCATAATTCCCAGAATAATTTAAGGACAAAAATAATACAATATATTGACAATTTTTTCGTCATTTAAAATTTAGTTATTAATTACCATATAAAGTAATTAGGACTATGCAAAGTTCCAAGTCTCGTCCATTAAAAAATGCATGCATAAATTAACATTCAGTAGATAAATAATTACTTAAGATTATTTTAAAAAGTTGGTAAGCTATTTATCATTCATATCACATAGACTAGTATTTTTGATACCCAGGTGTCCACTTTCGACGATTAATTTTGGGGTCTACGCCTTGGCTCCTCAAGATGCAGACCAGGTAAACCGCGGGATGTGCCCCAAATTGGCCAAGGTCCAAGAGCCCCTTTCATTGATCTGCCAAAGTGTCGAGCGAGTCAACAAATGTTGCACATTGCCTTCCAAGAGAGTCTGTCTTCCAAGAGCCCCACAAATTGAACTCGCAACCTTTGACGTGCCGACTACTAAAAACTCCGTCCTTTGCCAGTTGGAATGTGCCTCGGGGGGCCACATAGACTAGTCTTTTGCTCGTGCAATGCACGGATAATGTTATTTCTAAGGTAATGTTATATTGTATGAGTGTAAAGGATTGATGGATAATATGTGCATTGAATGATGTTAGCAAAATCAAGACAGGGCAAAGTTCCATACGATTTCACTTATAAAAATACAGGACGAAGCATATCCCAAGAGAATGAAGAGACATAAAACAACTATCAAACAAGAGGTAAGCGTACAAAGAGACATTAGACAACATGCTAGTGTTTTCCCCAGGTTTTAGCAATGATATTATAGTCTTCAGTAGTGATATCTTCTATAGATGTAATCTTTCTGGAGCTGGATTATGGTTCTGGCCCCATTGTGGAGTTACAGCTTCATCTGCAGATGGAGTAGAATCTCGTTTCTAGCCAGGAGTTTGACCTAAGGCAGAACCGCAATCCTTGTTCCAGTCTACAGTACTTGGGGATAAAAGCATTGGTTCCATTTGCTGGAGCTATTGCCAGTATGACGTAGTTGAGAGGCTCACTCATGAAACAAAATTACAATGACAAAACATATGCAACATCAGGTTCAACATAGAGAAGTAAGGATAGTGCACAGTGCAGAGATGAAGGAACGAAACTGTATGATGAGTTAATTATAACCTAAGTTTCATACATTATAGAAATATTGAATGAGTGAAATATATACAATGCTCAAAAACTCAAGATCCTAACCATTTATTACAACCTTGAGGTATTCTGTATTCACATACAAGCTACGGCCTCTGATTTGTCAAAGAAACGTAGCTAATCTCAGTATCTACTAAATATTTGTCCCGCACAAATACGAACATTATTATGAAAAGGCGATAAGTTGACCCATATACGACTCTAAACAATTTTTATTTATAATAAGTAGAGGCTTCGAGTTTAAGCAATCAGCAAAGAAAAGTACAGGTAAAAATGCAAGTGGCCTTGTATTGCCTTTTTATGAAATATGACCATGCAGCTTTTTAGAGCTAATATCTAGAGAATTTAATATTTGAAACCGAATGAATGGATTTTAGTGAGTATACAAATTCTTTCCTCACATGCATAGCTAAGATGTACAATAGTAACCAAATTATTCATCACTACAAAAAATCAGTGATTTCGCGACAAAACAAATATTGTCGCAAAAATTGAGATTTTGTTGCAAAAGTAATTTAGCGACAAAAATATGTTTGTTGCGGGCATTGTCGCGCTATATGAGTCACGGAATGTATTTTGCGACAATTTCCATTCATTCGTCGCATTAATAAATTCGCAACATTATTTGTTTGACGCAGAAAGTACGAAATAGCAACAACATATTTGTCGCGAAAAATTAGAAGGACGACAAATCATTTTGTCGCAACGATTATTGCAATAATTTTTTGCGAGAAAAGTATTCGTTGCAAATATTGTTTTAAAAGTATAAATTTTGTTACCTATTCTATTTTGCAATAGCACATGCTCATAGTGTTATATCTTTAATGACAAGTCATGTTTGTTGCGAAATATGATTTACAATGCGTTTGATATTTTGCATAATATATTTTAAGATACTCAACATTCGTAGTGCAATTTATTACGTAACAAATAATGTTTGTAATTAAATTTATTTCACAACATTGAAAGTTTTTCGAGCTATCATTTTTACAACAATGTAACATATTTTAGTAAAGAAAACTCACGACTTTATAAAAAGAATGCTTCATTGTACAATTAATAAAGTCTACAAATGATTTCAAAATATACAAAAAAAAAAAAAAAAAAAAAAAGATTTATATTATTGTCAACCAAATAGATATGGACCAAAGTATCATATGAAATCTGTCATCAACCTTCTATAGATGCATCATCCGTATTGAAATCTACAAAGAAAAAACTTGTCGCGAAATCACATTTTTGTTGCATGTATTATTCTTTACAAATTCGTTCTTAGTACCAGAATAGGATCACCAATTCATAAAGATTTGTTGTCTTCTCAAAAGCATTATTCCAAGCATGGTAACATATATGAAGATTATAATACACAAAGAATTAAATTGCAATTGGTAAGAAGCAAATCTCTTGAGTTTCATGATAATGCACAAAAACAATATGCTCGAGGCAGGGCCGGTTTTGGGCCGAGGCAAATGAGGCTGGGGCCTCGGCCCCAAAATTGAAGGGGGCCTCATTTTTGGCATTTTTTTTTCCAACCCTCAGAGTAATCCGATTTCTATATCCATTTCTCATTGCTAGAAACTCTCTCCACATCTTGAGGCGATTTCACCATCTCCGGGAAACTCGACTTCAAATCTCCATTTTTGACCATTTTTTCTGTCGATTTTGCATCTATATTCCTTCGTCTCTGTTCATCTTCTCCTTCTATCGACCCTAAAAGTCTTAAATAGTCGAAACCCTAACCTGTTCCAAACTTCCAATCAAAATCCAAAAATCTGAATCTAATTTCGACTTATTCATTCCTACGTCGACTCTGATAACTGACTCCAACTCTATGTCTGCATTGGCTGGAAAACGTGGGTTGAAGATGAAAAGAAATATTGATGAAGAACTATCTTCAAAGGATAAGAAATCTTATAAACCCAAGGTAGCATTAATTTCTCCAATTTCCTCTTCTGGCTTCTGTGTGTATGTTTTTTTTTTTTTGTTGGTTCCTTTCTGGTTTAGATATTTCATATGTGACTTTCTGGTTTTGTTCATTGCCTTTTGTTTTGTGTAAACTGAAATATGTATTATGTATACTAACTAGTCCGGTGCATATTGGAAAGGAAGATGAAAGTAAATGTAAGAAATTGAACAACTCTGGATTCCCCCCTTTTTCCACCTGGACAATATTTGTTTTTAAGGGGAAAATCAGTTCCTCACTTCATTTTTTTTTTTACTCTTCCCATGTGGAAATCAAACAGGCAGGTTCTTTCTATCTATTTATCCAAATAATTTTAATCCCCAAGGAAAAACTATATAAAAGCAGAGTATGTTTCACCCAGAATGCCATTTTTCAGTAATTTAAATTGTGATCCCTAATTTTCTATTTTCCATAATTAAGTTTTCGTGGAGATTAATGTTGCACAGGGGGACCTTTGATTCACTTCAATTAACTAGCTTACCTGATTTATCATGGAGACTGCATCAAAGGTTGGTAATTATTTGCAGTTCCACTTTATTTTTATCATCCAATTATGCTAAAAAAATGTGTTAAATTTTATTTTTAAGTTACTTATTTTATCATTATGATTTTCAAAAACAGCCTTATATCTATTTTACCAATTGCCTTCAATTACTTAGAAATCAGCCACAAAGTTGCATTATTTTAAGGCATTTTCTTGATTTTGGTTTTAAGGAAACAAATGGGGATTTTATTGAAGAGTTCAAACATGGTTTTGGGTTTATGGGATTGTTGAGATTAGAGAGGGCATGGATGGACAGTGTGAGGCAACACAAGATTGGGTGAGGCTGGAGGCTATGATGTGTGGACACTTGGAGTGGGAATGATACAGTTGTAAGGTCATGTGATTGTATGATAACCATAGAGTGCAACATAAATTTTGGCTTTTGGGTTTGCTTATGCATAACTATAATCTTAGTCTGATCTTTAATCTTTCTTTTAGTCAATAAGCACCACATGTATGATGTATGGTATTTGTGTTTGATGTTAAATTTTTATTTCAGGTACGTGAGTTGTGACGGCGAAATTTTCAAGGGTCTGATTCCATAGTTTTCGTTGAAATTCTATTTCTCAAGTAAGGAATGACTTGCCCTATCTTGTTATTGAAGATAATGAAAATGTTTGAAACCTTGTCGGCTTATATAATTGTGGCCTGGTCGGCATATATGATTGATTATAGTACACCGTTAAAATTTGCATTTACGTTGATTTGGGGCCTAGGGACCTAATTTCTGGACTTCGCCTCAAGTCCCGACAATCACAGAACGGGCTCTGGCTCGAGTGACCTGAAAAAAAATTACTCATGTTTGGTAATAGTGCAAAAAGTTGTTTGCAATGATTAATGTAGAAGCAATAAGCCAAAAAAATCAGGCCAAAATTAATGGTAACTTGTGCTGCAGATACTGGTGTGAATTCATGTCTTAGTAATGATTGTTGAGAACGACATGCTACAATGATGAACCCTTATCGTATTTTGAGAACATCCACTAAAAGCTCGAAACCAAGGAACTAAATATAGAAATCAACAGAGTGCCTGAAATATGCACAGAATGATGAATTTGAAGGCACAGGAAGTATAATTAGTATAAATACTAGTTAGCTGCAAGTGATTTGGGTTTCTCTCTACGATGGCGAGTGTAAAGCGAGATTATGGTTAGGAAAAAAAAAATTGGCTACGGAAGATTCAGAAGTTGCTTTTTATTAGGTCTTTGTTTTTCCCTCAAAAAGGCGTTGCAATCCAGTTAATATTCAGTCTAAAAGCAGTTGGGGTGTGAAAAGGGATTTCAAAAATGAATAATGAAAGTAGGGATTCTCTCTTTTATATGAAACTAGCAGTAAGCACATGCGTTGCACGTTTTATGTATCGGAAGAATGATATGCGTAATATTTTTTAAGTACTAATATTTTTTTTAAATAATTGATATTGTTAAAGGAGAAGACATGTTAATAGTTCATGTCAATTATATATGTAGTATTATTATAATTTTTATTTTGATTTTATATAAGTTTTTATTAATCATATACTAATAATTTAATAATTAGTAATAACAGTGTTTAGTGGAAATTAATTGACTTAATTTTAAAAAATAAATAATTTTAATTTTAATAATAATTCAATTTAGTTGAAATAAATTTAATTTTAAGGATATTATTGGCCATAAACATAATGAGAAATTAAAGATATAAGAATAAATGAGAGTATATTGGACATATAGCTAAATATATAAGGATAAATTTGGTAATAAAAAACTTCTCCTCAATCCACACTTTTAATATATAGTATAGTATATAGTAATAATATAAACACATAAAGCCTTAGTCAACTGTCATTAGTTAATCACTTAAACGCTTTGACATAGTCGGAGCATCAATCAATATTAATTTAAAATAATATTTATAGTCAAATAAAAATTATGAATTTTAGATAAACACATGACACTTTTTTATGACAACCAATTGCGACATACTATCTCGATAGCACGTTTATCTCTAATATGAATAAAAAAGACACGAAAATCTAGTGTTACAAGATTTGTTAATAAATCTTTCGTGCCTAAATCTAGCAAAATATTCATGTATAAGCGATTTCATTTTGTTAATCCCTACACCACATCACCCTTTTACAAAATGCACACCCCTATACCTCACCCTAAAAGAGAAAAAATTAAAGGACTTCATATTAAAACTTCCTATTAAAATTAGAGAAATGCTACACGTACAGAAGCTAAATTTACAGAAATCCTACAGACAATACACATTGGTGGAGTGGGTGGTGAATTTTTTGGTATTTTTTATTCACACATGGGGTCCACATCTAACTCACATCTGTACTCATTCTTGAGTTAATTTCTATACATTCATCTTTTTCCTTAAAATTAAGGGACTCCAAGCTGTATTAATTCACTTTTCAATAGAGATGTATGATGCGGCGCCACTATGTAGGGGTATGGGGACTTCATTCCCGAACATCATGACACATACGTCTCACTCTTCTCTCCATTTTTCTCCCTCCTTCCGGCCAAAAAAAAATACGAAATTAGAAATATTCAATTATTATGGAAAAAATATATATTTTTGCAAGTCTTCAAGTCAAGTGGATATCTCAAACAGCATGTTGTTTCTTGCTCAAGAAATTATTAATATTGCCGAAAATTCTTTTTCACAAATTCCACCGTCAAATCTTCAGTTTCTCATCCTCGCCCTCTGGCTTCATGCTTTTTAAAATTCATTATTAAATGGAATACAATTGAACTTTATCGATCATTACAACCACATAAACTTTCAACCGGATATTGCTAATATGATAATAGATCCAAATTTTAACGTGAACTAAATATATGACGCCATTTAAACTCCGGTTAGAAAGGATTGACAGCAACCTAGAGCAAAGAATTTGAACTTACCCTTTCAGGCAGAGGTTCCTGGAATCGAATTATTTAGATACATACAGAATGCCTTCTCAAGTGTATTCCATTTAATAATGAACTTCAAAAGTATGAAGAAAACTTTAATAATCAGGGGGAAGGGGAGAAAACTGAAGATTTGCCTGTGAAATTCGTGGAAGAGAATTTTCAGTAACGAATTCCTTATTTATCGTTATGACCATTTCGTTACGTCTCACTACACGAAACTTATCCAAATACATTCACTTCATTTGAACAAAAACAATTTTTATCTTATTTTTCGAAATGAAATGACATGGCTATATATGACTATATAAGCAGTCAACACATCTATCAAGAACTTAATAAAATCGTTTATTAATGAATAGACTTGTAAGGTGTCAACATCATTTAAATCATACAGAAATAATTTTGCTATAAATTTAGGTCAAAAAGATTTATTAAAACATCTTGCAAAACTAGATTTTTGTGTCTTTTCTATTCATATTAGAGATAAACGTACTGACGAGGAAGCATGTCGCAATTGGTTGTCATAAAAAAAATGTCATGTAATATCTAACATTAATAGTTTTTATTTGACTATAAATATAATGTAAAATAGAATTATGTACTTTTTCTTAATTATATATATCTTAGAAACTTTTTTTTTTTTTTTTTTTTTTTGCTACATCCGTTAAATATTGAAATTTTAGAATAATATAAGTTTAATGGTCTCAAAAACCTTTAAGGTGGTTATGTCCTGTTCTCTTAATACTTATGTGTTATTGCTATGATTTTATTTTCAAAGGGTACACAAGTGTGTTTATTTTAAACATAAAATTCTTATATGTATATATTGTATATTCATGCTTATATGAGTACGTAATTTTATTGAATTATAGTACTAATTTTCTATTCTATATTAATTGGTTTAAAACTATATTGGATCAAATAGAACTTAAAATGTTAAATGTTAAATTGTGTCCTTAAAGGGTATATAGCATGTTAAATTAACATTAATGTGTGCTCATTTCAAGTCATATTAAATTGCTTGCTTAATTAATGTATGCATTTTTGTAACTCTACGTTAAGATCATGGGACACTTAAATCGTGAGCAACCAAGGGATCACTCGCATCCAAATCTTAAATAGAATAAACAATAAGATCAAAATTAATATGATGACTCTGGTTAGCTTATTTGGAGAAACTACGTAGTGGAAGAGACAACATAGGAGAACAATGACACGATAAGTGCCAATTACCCATAATTATTTGGTATGTTTTAATTTCGAGGACGAAATTTATTTAAGGGGTAGAATTTGTAACGCCACGTTTCCCTTTTCCTAATTTTTGCAAATATGGTATTGACTATGAAAAATTAAACTTTTTTTACAAAACAAGTCACAGTGAAAAATTGAACTTTTTTTTATGATAAGTGAAAAAGGGGTAATTCCCATAGAATTTACCTCTGATGTTCATTGAAGAAGTTGGGGCATTTCATATAACCAAGTGGGTGGTGACTCCCATGAGGCGAGAGTGCAAACCTCTGCTGCTGCTAAAGGGCCTTCATTCTCAAGAACTCATTGTAAGACAACGATATTACAGATTTTGTGAGAGTTTTAAAGTAACTAGATGTGAAAAGAGGTAAAAATGAGAGGAATGGCGGGAAGCAGACGAATGGTTGGAATGGAAGAGCGATCGAGGGGTCAGGGAGAGAATGTGAAGTGAAGAGGCTGAGGCAGAGGCAAAGGCAACCATTGTTGTGCTGAATGAAGTTTTCAGAACAAAAGAGAAGAAATGAAATTTAAAGAAAGGTGGTACAATCAATTTATGGAGACTACAGTCCTTTTACAGACAACCTTTATTACATTTTAAATTGTAAAGACCGTTATGCCCATTTTAAATAATTACTTTGCTAGAATTATCCATCACTCTATGGTGTGAGATGGAAATCATGAATAACATTTGCCATTCTAGTATAAAAGTCAAATTGAGAAAAAAAGATACGTCTGATCACACCAAAATAATCTTTCTGCAATAGTGGAGCCAGCTAGAAACCAGCTAAGTGTGAAATCAACCTGATGAAGGGAGTTAGTGTTGGAAAACTTCACCGAAGGAGGAGAGAAAACAATCTTGGAATAGCAACAAAACAAGAAAACAAACTTAGAATAAGGCCCAAACACGTGATCGTTGTCCTCAAACAATATTTGCCCCTTCTCCGGTAAATCGAGATGCTAAAAGGTCTTCCGACAAATGGTTTGAAGGATTAATCAAGCCTTGTTGTAGAAATACCAAAGCACCAGAATTTCTACCCAAAACTCAAGAACACAATAAGAAGATTATGAATGTGACTAGAAAATTGGATATGAATTTGATTGAAGAGAGTATAAGCATAAACAATGTTTTTCAAATTGTTTTCAACAAGAACATGGCTCCTCTATTTATAGGTCTCACTATTGTGCACGAATTGGTGCCAAAAATAGGTTGAAAGGGCACCAAATTCAAGTGACAAACGGTAGGAAACCGCCCTCCAACGGTCACTAGTTTTGTACTATGCGACCGCATAGTACAAAATTATGCGGTCGCATAGTTATGTTCGTTGGAGAGAAGGAGCCTTCTGTCCATTCTATGCGGCCGCATGGGATTTGTTCTATGCGGCCGCATAGAACAAATTCTGGCCTACTTTTCCAGTTCTTCTTTGTTTGTTTGTTTTGAACAAATTTCTCAACAATCTCCCACTTGTTCAAAAATAAACAAGTTTCACATTCAATCGTAAACGATACTCATGCCTAAGGATTAGATATCTTTCGATTTGAATCTAACCATAGTGTAATTCTAACAAGGTGAAGTCGGAATCAAAGGTAGCGTGAAGCTTTGAACCAGTTATTCCATGTGACAAAACCGGTAAGAACACACACACAAGTACCACGTGTTCTCAAGTTTCTCAAACTCGCTTAGCGCTTTTATGGCCTTGCGCTCATCCTCTTTGACAAACTTTTAAGAGAGTAACTCTAGCTCTCTATTGAGGCGGCACCACCTCGAAGTTCGTCTAGGTAAAATTCTTCCAGCATCTTTGTTACTTTTAGAGATGCTTGTGCTCTTAGCACTGAACTTCATTAAGAGCTTGAAGCTCAACCCTCACTTCAGTAACAACCAGCATTATTTAACTAGGATAGGGTTATCGCGGATTTGACTAATGCTGAAACTATCCACATATCAAATGACTTGTTGTTACCCTTTGAACCCGTGAATTACCTTTTGAGTAATGACAGGTAGGGTTGCTATCATTGGTGAATCTTTTATTTTGAGAGTTTCAACCCCATCCTACTCGATGTAGATGTTACTAAATCTCGATTTAGAGGTTTAGTTAGAGGATCCGCTAGATTCTCGATAGACTTAACATAATTTAGGGAAATTATTCCATCTTTGATTAATTTCCTTATGTAGTCATGTCTAAGACTCATATGTCTAGACTTTCCATTGTATACCTCGTTGTATGCTTTTGCTAATGTAGCTTGACTATCACACATGATAGATATTGAAGATGTATTCTTCGGTCCCAATGGTATCTCATAAAAGAGATCCTTAAGCCACTCAGCTTCTTTCCCGGTATCCGATAATGCTACGAATTCGGATTCCATGGTTGAGTGTGTTATACAAGTTTGTTTCTTTGATTTCCAAGAAACAACTCCTCCTCCAAGAGTGAACACCCAACCGGAAGTGGATTTATTCTCACCCGTGCTAGATATCCAACTAGCATCGGTAAATCCTTCCAAGACAGCCGGGAATTTAGTATATTGTAGGCTTAAGTCCTTGGTTTTCTTTAAATACCCAAGAATTCTTCCAATGGCCTTCCAATGATCATTGCTTGGATTACTAGTAAACCTACTTAGTTTACTAATTGTGAATGCTACGTCTGATCTTGTGCATTGAACTGCATACATAAGACTTCCAATAACACTTGCGTATTCCAATTGAGCAATTGCCCTTCCATCATTCTTTACAAGTTTTAAACTTGGATCAATTGGGGTACTAGCTTCCTTTATGTTCAAATGTTTGAACTTGTTTATCACATTCTCAATATAATGTGATTGACTTAAATGGTAACCCCCCACTAGTCTTTGTGACTTTGATACCCAAAATGGTATCCACTTGTCCAAAATCCTTCATCTTGAATGTGGAAGATAGAAACCTCTTTGTTTCTTTTATTCCATCCATGTGATTACTCATAATCAACATGTCATCAACATATAGGCATATAAATATCACATAATCATCACATACTTTTGAATATAAACATTTATCTACACTATTATGTTTAAAACCAAACGAAATTATAGCTAAGTCAAATTTCTCATGCCACTTTTTAGGTGCCTG
This sequence comes from Osmanthus fragrans, assembly GCA_019395295.1. Classification (NCBI taxonomy): domain Eukaryota; kingdom Viridiplantae; phylum Streptophyta; class Magnoliopsida; order Lamiales; family Oleaceae; genus Osmanthus; species Osmanthus fragrans. Next base: position 11,742,557 of record CM033347.1, on the reverse strand, counting down.
TTTTAAACCGTATAACGATTTTACTAACTTGCACACTTTATGTTCATTTTCGGGTAGAGCAAAACCTTCAGGTTGCTCCATATAGACCTCCTCATCGAGATCCTCATTCAAGAATGCCGTCTTAACATCCATTTGGTGAACATGCAAGTCATGTATCGAAGCTAGTGCAAATAATATTCTTATTGATGTTATTCTAGCTACCGGTGCATATGTATCAAAATAATCTATTCCTTCTCTTTGTCGATATCCTTTAGCTACTAATCTAGCTTTAAAGGTATTTAGAGAACCATCAACATTGTGTTTTCTCCTGAATACCCATTTACATCCAATAGGTTTGGATCCGGGTGGTAAATCGACAAGTTCCCAATTATTATTTGACATTATTGAATCCATTTCATCTTTGATTGCATCTTTCCAAAACATGCTATCTCGAGAAGTCATAGCTTCTCTATAAGTTTTGGGATCGGTTTCAACATGTAGAATAAAATGAGTTGTTCTTACTACATTCAACTCATTTCCTTCTACTAAGTAAAAAGAAATGCGTTGAGAATCAATTTCATCCGGTCCTAAAGACTTCTCAATTCGAGTTCTTTTGCTTCTTCGTGGCTCACTTGACTCATCAACACCTTTAGAAGATGTTTCATCTTGTGTTTCACTTGAGCTAGGGATATCTAAGAGATTTTTCCTCAATTCATTATCCGAAGATAACGACTCCTCAAAGAACTCTACATCACTAGATTCAATAATCACATTGGTCTCCAAGTTCAACAATCTATATGATTTGCTATTGCTAGCATATCCAACAAAAGCACATTTAATGCCTCTTGGACCCAACTTGGTCCTATTAGGGTTTGTGTTCTTACAATAAGCAAGACACCCCCACACTTTGAAGTATCCAATGTTAGGTTTTCTTCCTTTCCAAGATTCATAAGGAGAAACCTTAGTTTGTTTAGAAGGAATTCTATTTAATATTCTACATGCACTTAACAAGGCCTCACCCCACAAATTAAATGGCAACTTAGCATAGGTTAGCATAGCATTTATCATTTCAACTAAAGTTCTATTTTTTCTTTCAGCTAAACCATTTTGTTCCGGTGTTCTAGGTGCCGAACATTGGTGAATTATGTCATGTTGTTCACAAAAAATGTTGAAATCACTAGAAAAGTATTCACCATCTCTATCACTTCTTAGGGTTTTTATTTTCTTGTTTAGGTGATTTTCAACCTCATTTTTATACACTTTAAACATATGAAAAGCTTCACTTTTATGTTTCATTAAATAAACATAGGTATATCTAGTGCAATCATCAATAAAGGTAATAAAATATCTATTTCCACCTCTAGTTAGCATGCCATTTAATTCACAAATATCCGTATGAATTAGTTCTAATATACTAGATGTCATTTTTACACTTTGATAAGGCTTTTTAACCATTTTTGCTTCCACACAAGTTTTGCATTTAAAGACATCATTTTTATCATATAAAATTAAATCACATTTCATCATACGTTTCATAGTACTTTTTCCAATATGTCCTAATCTAGCATGCCATAATGAAAATAAATCAACAACATAAGCAAAGTTATTTTTATTCTCATTCAAATTGTCAACAGTACATAATTTGACCATTCCTTCACTAGAATAGCCTTTTCCAACAAATTTCCCATTTAGGGATAATACAAGTTTTCCGGATTCAAATACACTTTTTATACCCGGTTTTCCTAAGAGATTTCCACTAACCAAATTTCTAGTCATGTCGAGAACATGTAGTACATTGGTTAAGGTAATGGTCTTGCCGGAAGTGAAGATGATATCAACACTTCCCTTTCCAATCACTTTAGATCGAACCTCATTACCCATTTGTATCTCTTGGTCTCCATCAACTTCATGATAAGTCTTGAAGGAAGATTTGTCATATGATACATGTATTGTAGCACAAGTATCATACCACCATCCGGGAACTTTTCCCTTGATTGCATTGATTTCACAAATGGTGGCCACAATTCTATCTTCTTTGATGGAGTTCACTTTGCCCTCGAAGTTGTTTTGTTTTCGGTGTCTACAATCTTTTGCATAGTGACCAGATTTGCCACACACAAAACAACCTCCTTTTGTCTTCTTCTTGAACTTGTTGAAGTTCGTTGAAGGCTTTCTCTTGTTGGATTTTGTTGGCGGTTCGGTTTTCTCTACTGCATTTTCTTTGGAAGTGCCTTCATAAGAGTTTTCACTCTTATCACGCATTCTAGACTCTTCTTCAATACGCAAATGTTTTTGCAATTGTTCCAAGGAGTGATCCTCGGAACTATGCATAATTTTCTTCCGGTATCCTTTCCAAGTACCGGGGAGTTTAGCAATAATTGCCCCCACTTGAAAGGTCTCCGGGATTTCAATCTTCACCGCCTTCAACTTGTTGACTAGTACTTGCAATTCATGAATTTGGGGAAGCAAGGGAATGTTTTCAAGAAACTTAAAATCAAAGTACTTAGAAATTAAAAATTTCTTGGTACCTTCTTTCTCCGCTTTATACTTACTTTCCAATGCATCCCATATTTCTTTTGGCGACGTTGTGTTGGTGTAAAGATCATACAATCGATCCGACAAAAAGTTGAGAATATGGCCGCAACATATTAATTCATCCTCTTCACGCTTCTTTCTATTCACCCTTGATTCATCGGTGTCTTTGTCGGATGGTTCGGGTAGATCTTCCAAGTTCGGATCAAGCACATAGAAGATCTTCAATGCCGTAAGGAGGAATTTCAGTTTGTCTTGCCACCTTGTGAAGTTCTTGCCATCAAAACGATCCAACCGTACCAAGTCTTGATTCATCAACTTTATTGTAGCCATAGTTGTTTCACTCTCCATTTGAATATTGTTTAAGATTGTTGGAAAACTTCACCGAAGGAGGAGAGAAAACAATCTTGGAATAGCAACAAAACAAGAAAACAAACTTAGAATAAGGCCCAAACACGTGATCGTTGTCCTCAAACAATATTTGCCCCTTCTCCGGTAAATCGAGATGCTAAAAGGTCTTCCGACAAATGGTTTGAAGGATTAATCAAGCCTTGTTGTAGAAATACCAAAGCACCAGAATTTCTACCCAAAACTCAAGAACACAATAAGAAGATTATGAATGTGACTAGAAAATTGGATATGAATTTGATTGAAGAGAGTATAAGCATAAACAATGTTTTTCAAATTGTTTTCAACAAGAACATGGCTCATCTATTTATAGGCCTCACTATTGTGCACGAATTGGTGCCAAAAATAGGTTGAAATGGCACCAAATTCAAGTGACAAACGGTAGGAAACCGCCCTCCAACGGTCACTAGTTTTGTACTATGCGACCGCATAGTACAAAACTATGCGGTCGCATAGTTATGTTCGTTAGAGAGAAGGAGCCTTCTGTCCATTCTATGCGGCCGCATGGGATTTGTTCTATGCGGCCGCATAGAACAAATTCCGGCCTACTTTTCCAGTTCTTCTTCGTTTGTTTGTTTTGAACAAATTTCTCAACAGTTAGTCTATGCGTACAGGTTTTATCTACAAAATCTCTACAGATTTTTGAAAAATCTGACTTGGCAACTGACTGATTCTGCACAGGTTTTATTCTTCAATTTATTATGCCAAAAAAAATGAGAAAAAGTCCACAAAACCGGCTCCCATACAAAACCGGTTTTGATGTATTACCCGACTGGTTTGGCCCATTTATTCCGCCGACCCGTTTGGCCCATTTTTCCCCCCAAATCGTCTCCCATAATCCCCCATTTCCCCCCATTTTGCCCCAAACCTGCGTGCAACGTGCAAAGCCAGCATAGCGAGGAGATCTCCTGCATTTCGAAATCGGACTTGAAGACCCAAGAGAGAGAATCGGAGTTGAAGACCTAAGAGAGAGAATCCATCGAAACATATCGAAGTTGCCACCGCATATCTCCGCCGAAGAACTCCCCACAACTACCGGGCTCACCAGTGTCAGCCCCAAAAAACTCTCTCTCATCCCTCTAATCTTCCTCGTCTATTTCGAAGTTGCCGGTGGACCATACGGTGAAGAGCCTGCAGTTCAAGCTGCAGGCCCTCTATTTGCAATTCTTGGTTTCCTCATCTTCCCTTTCATCTGGAGTATACCGGAGGCTCTAATCACCGCCGAGCTCTCCACCGCCTTCCCAGGGAACGGCGGCTTTGTTAGATGGGCCGACCGGGCTTTTGGCCCCTTCTGGAGATCCCTTATGGGCACATGGAAATTCCTCAGTGGTGTAATCAACATAGCAGCCTTTCCAGCTTTGTGTATAGATTATTTGAAAAGGATTTTTCCCATTTTCTCTTCTGGGCTACCTCGAAAGCTTGCAATCTTGGTTTCAACTTTGCTCCTTTCGTTTCTTAATTATACAGGGCTCAATATAGTTGGTTATGCTGCAATTATTTTGGGAATTGTTTCACTTGCGCCATTTATTCTTATGTCATTGATAGCAATCCCCCAAATTCACCCCCATAGATAGATCAGTTTAGGCTAAAAGGGGGTGAAAAAGGATTGGAATTTGTTCTTCAACACTCTGTTTTGGAACCTGAATTTCTGGGATAATGTTAGTACTATGGCAGGGGAAGTTGATAACCCAAAAAAGACATTCCCTTTAGCACTTTTTTGTGCAGTGATTTTCACTTGTTTAGGTTATATAATCCCTCTTATTGCAGTAACTGGAGCTATTTCAGTTGATCAGAATGAATGGGAGACTGGATTTATGGCAGAAGCAGCACAAATGATTTCGGGTAAATGGCTTAAATTCTGGATTGAAATTGGTGCTGTTTTATCAGCAATTGGATTATTTGAAGCACAATTAAGTAGCAGTGCATATCAGCTTCTGGGCATGGCAGATTTAGCCTTTTTGCCAAAGTTTTTCTCGTGTCGGTCAAAATGGTTCAATACACCATGGGTGGGAATATTGTTATCAACAATTGTTGCATTGGGTGTTTCTTATATGAGTTACACAGATATCGTGTCTTGTGCAAATTTCTTGTACAGTTTGGGTCTGCTATTGGAATTCGCATCTTTTCTTTGGCTCAGAAGAAAATTCCCCACAATGAAAAGGCCTTACAGGGTGCCATTGAAGCTGCGGGCACTGGTGATTATGTGCTTAATTCCGGCTGGATTTTTGGTGGTTATAATGGCTATAGCAACCAAAATTGTGTATTTAGTGGGTGGATTAATGACTGTTGCTGGGATTGGATGGTATCTTTTGATGAGGATTTGCAAGGCAAAAGGGTGGCTTGAATTCAGCAGGGTAGTTGTGGAGGAAGAGTCGTGAACTTATTTGTAATAGATTCAACAGGAATTTGCTTCTCATTCTTCGTGTTTGTGATGCTTACAAACTTTTACATTCACTATTTTTAGACCTTAATGTTTAGTTGTAGTTGTTCGACTTGAGTCTCTTGGGAGAACTATCCTCAAATGGAGGACCACCAGCTCTGTAGATATAACATAAACAAAAGAAAGAATTTTCCAGCCTGCTGCTAATCAACGTGCATCAGGCTGATGAAATTAATCTTAAATTATTATCCTTTTTGCCGAAGATCATGCTCAAATCAAAAAAAAATTCTCCATGAAATCTTCCCCTGGAATTCTATAATTATCAAATTGATGCACCAAGTATTATTAAATATAAAGCTTCAATATTAAGAAAGAGCCTCAATTCAAACTTTGGAGTTGAGATTACACAATCAAACAAGTAGAAACCATTTGAATTATTTTTTGTCCACACAAAACAAAAAGGAAAATCAAGACGGTATGTTCCTTTAACTTGTCCATTTCTTGCTGATGCACCAAAACCTTGAACCCATCTTTCCTCCCGGAAGAGCAAGGCAAGAAGAAACTAGGCTCAACGCTCCCCAGCAGGTGCCTGGACAATGGCAACACCATCACAGGGCCACCCCAGCCAAAGTCCACGGTGGAATGACCCAAATGCCGCCAATCCGTAAACCCACTCACCCTTGGCCCTGGACTGATGCCCTTCTCATAATGCAACTCCTGAAAGTCAATATAGGAACAAACATATTCGTCAGTGGCGTTGTATTTGCTTTTCTTGATCGAATCAGCAGTTTTCCATATGGGTTGCTCCACAAGTTCTCTGGCAGTGAGCTGAATGTACATTGGGATACAGCCATTTCCCCAGTACCCTACAGGCAACTTCGATATGTTTCGATGGATTCTCTCTCTTGGGTCTTCAACTCCGATTTCGAAATGCAGGAGATCTCCTCGCTATGCTGGCTTCGCACGTTGCACGCAGGTTTGGGGCAAAATGGGGGGAAATGAGGGATTATGGGAGACGATTTGGGGGGAAAGAATGGGCCAAACGGGTCGGGTAATACATCAAAACCGGTTTTGTGTGGGAGCCGGTTTTGTGGACTTTTTCTCCTTTTTTTGGCATAATAAATTGAAGAATAAAACCTGTGCAGAATCAGTCAGGTGTCAAGTCAGATTTTTCAAAAATCTGTAGAGATTCTGTAGTTAAAACCTGTACGCATAGACTAACTCTAATGAAGGATAGGTTCTTTTGTAGATAGATAGATAGATAGATAGATAGATAATAGGGTCAAGTTATGGTAACTTTTAATCTAGTCTAGTATAAAAGTCAAATTGAGAAAAAAAGAAATGTCTGATCACACCAAAATAATCTTTCTGCAATCAACAGCGGTGGAGCCAGCTCGAAACCAGCTAAGTGTGAAATCAACCGGACACGATTAATGAAGGATAGGTTCTTTTAAGTGAAAGTAAGTAGATAGATAGATAGATAGATAGATAGATAGATAGGGTCAAGTTATGGTAAGTTATACAATTATAAACATAAGATAAATGCCATGTTTGACCCCCGTTAATTTGAAGAAATGTATTATAAAATAGTGATTGATGAAGAATGTATTATTATAAAATAAAATAAAAAGGGAAAAAATATAATTTACGTGTAATATTATTTTAATAAAAAAATAAATACTGTAGAGAAAATAATGGGAAGTAATTTATTGATGAACAGAGCAAAATTAAATGAGATTGAAAAATTTGGAAAAAAATGGGGCCGAACACACGTTGGCATAGTAATTTTTGGCATTCAATTTCTACGGCTTCTGACAAAGAAATGACTACAGCCTGTTCAAAAGATTCTTTTAACTTTTTGCTTTCCCCTATGTTAAAAAAAAAGCTTTGCTATATGAATATTGGGGATGACCACATGAATGATCCATGTGAGTGTGGGGAAAAATTATTTTATTCATCTCGGACCCGCACACTCACATGGGGTCATCCATATGGTCACCCTCAATGTACAAGTAATATTTTCCTAAATAAAAAAAAGGTTGAACCCTAACATTGAGGATCCCCCACCGTTCCATCCCATCCCTAGAGCGTTGTGGAGGAGGTAAATCGCGGGATGTGCCTCAACAAGTTAGGGTACAAGAGCTGTCATATTGGTGCTCACAAAGAGTCTAATTTATACCTTGTAAGAGACAGAAATCGAACCCTCACACTGCGACTGTCAGCTCAACTGAGACTATCTCATTCCTGTCCTTTCTCCTGTGTTGCCCCTATTACTCTCCCAACTAATAAATCAAGTAAAACAAGGAAATGAAGGTAAAATTGGAAATTTTTTTTATTATAATTCTTTACCAAAACAAAATCCGCATTGCAACATGTGGATCATCATTTTTTTTTTTGGATTACGCGTCATTACTCTCGCCCACAGATGCTAGTTCCTAAGCCTTGGTGTGAGGGTAAATCGAAAGATATGTCCAAGTTGGCCATGTGGATCATCTTGATTTGACATGACAATGCATTAACCAATTAATGGCTCTCAAACATAAATTTAGCCCACGGCACTATTTTTTTATGTGAAACAAGGTTTTCTATAGTACCACATGCATTAAAATTTTGTGCGCCTTCAAAAAGCAATCGACGGAACTTAGGGGTGAACACGGTTCGATTTAGGCGGTTTATGCTATAGTTTCAACTCAAACCATTTCAAGCGGTTTGAAATTTTTCCAAACCAAACCAAACATTTTATTTTTCAAACCAAACCATTATTTGCGGTTTGGTTCGATTTTAATCTGCGATTTACCTATCGACATTATAATAATATATTTAAAACAAGTTAACATATAAATTTAAACGAACACTAATAATGTTAAATTACATCCAGATTTCGAGGGGTATCTATGGCTTATTCAATGGACACAGCTAAATATGCTACATTGAACTAAGACCGAACATCCTATAGAGAATTTGGACCAAAAATTAACATTGAGTTCATGAAAGTTGATTGACAGAGAGAATGAAATAGCTAAACCCTTCTACTCAGCTTGATGTGTGAATCTCACCTCCTCGGCCTATGCTGCTGCTAGCGCTTGAAAATGTAGAACCATGTCCTGACTGCTGACCACTGGATTGAGGAATGTGCCCACTTGGTGAAAATATTGAACCAACTAAAGCACTTGAACTATTCATAGAAGACATTTGGGTTGAGAAGGTGTCTCTGCCAAATTCATAAATAAGCTCGGCCTCAAGTCTTATGACGAGGACGATGGAGTCAAAGTTACATGTGTGGATCCCACAAGATAAGGAGCAACATTCATATCATTAAGAGAGGATGCAGAAGGACTATAACTCAATGTTCTCATTGGGTGATCAAATTTGCATGATGGGCTGAATTTGCACACTCCAGTTTATGCATAATGACAGCAAAGTGGTGCACCCTGAAAAATAATTGAAGAGACTTTAAAATGATATCGCATAGTTCTCAAATATATGCAAACATCCTAGAACACAGCAAAAAGAAATAAGATAATAGAAAATTAAGTGCAAAGAAGGATGAACGAGGAAGAGTGAATGAGATATTTTGAAGGTTTCTAAGTCCAAAGTGAGGCACGTTTAGTGAGCAAATAGGTATAGCTCCAAGGAGATTGTATTTTGAAAACCAGAAAATTTTCAATACATGCATCAACAATACAGGGAGAAAGTTGGTCATGGAGTAAGATTTTATATATAATATAAAAATCAGAAAATTGCAATCTACTTGTGCAGATCACATCAACTAAAATAAAGAAATACAAACAGGGTAAAAGAAAATGGCCCAACTTAATGACAGCCATTCGTTCACCTGTACATTTTAAATATAGAAGTTCCAGTTTTGTTGGCCTACAAACAGAATGAATGAGATACAGCTCCGGGAAAATGTTCGCTTATCAAAAATAAAGGACCAGATACACAAAAATGATATTTTGATACATAATATATAGCATTGAACAACTCTGTATCCCAATGGAAAATAAGCACTGATTTTAGCCAACTCGACAAAATATTTCCTCATATATGAAAATTTATAATTTCATAAAAAAAAAAAATTAATTAAAAAGTGCGGTTCAATTTGGTTTTTGTAGTTTTTGAAAATCAAAACTTAAACTAAACCAGTTTGGTTCGGTTTGAGGAAAAAATCGCAGGTCCATGTGGACCCGAACCAACGGTTAGGTTCGGTTTGCGATTTCGCGATTTTTTTGTACAGCTCTAACAGAATTGAGTTTGACATGATAAAATTACTTATTTAGCCTTCAACCTTTCACCCAATTTCAATTGATAAGGGCAAAATTGGAAAGATACATTCATAAAATTATTAAACAATTGTTTCTTGCTGACATGAATACATTGATGATGCAGATGTGAACCCCATTTTACTGTTGCAAAAATAAATTGGGTGAATAAGGGCGCCAAACAGACGTCCCCATTTTTTGAACGAAAATGGGTGAAATAGTATTTTTTTTTTTTAAATAAGTGGTTGAAAAAGAAGAAAAGTTTTCGATTTATGTGCAATATTATTTTATGGAAGATTGTGTTGTTGAAAATACGAGAGAGAAAAATAGAATATAATAAAATGTAATAGAATGAGATTCAAACATAGGCTTTCACTTTTTGTGGGCCCAACGTTTGAAATTATGATTTTTGTCTGACAACCAAAGCTGCACATTTTGACTATTCAATGGAATTTTTCACATATTAAATCTATCAATTTACTTTTATGCCCTTGAATTATGGTTGTAAATTTCACGTCAAATGGTTCAAATGGTTAAGGGTACTTCTGTAAATTTAGAATTGCTAAGTGCGGGTAAAATAGTCCTATAAGCCTCAACGCATTATCAAGATGAGGAAATTACACTAGATGTCAATTTTTGGCGGGAAATTTTCAAAAATGTCACTTTTTTTTAAAATGCGCCAAAAAATTTCATTGGCACGTGATTCGATAAAAAAATGTCACTTTTTAGGTGTGAATTATCCATATTACCCTTAGACTCACAATTTTATGAGCATTTAATTCTATTTAATGCTCATTAAGACTAACTTTCATTACCATTAATATTTGATCTGATGATTGAATTTTTATATTATAAATATTAGATATTTGTATTAATATTGTTAAATATGAATTTTGCTAATACAAAAATTCCCCAAAGAACTTTTATGTTAACTTCTATAATATCTTTTTTAACAAACTCTAACTTTCTCTATATCTTCTTCATTCCTTGATCAAGTTAATGGAGTCTTCATTCATTTTGAGATGTTAGTTCATAAAAAGTGTTTATATTTTTATTTTTTTTTTATAGCTTACTATTTATTAAATGTTAAATACAATATGATCACATTTTTTTGAAATTATTTAAACTACTATTGATGATGATGTGCTCGATATTTGAAATATTTTTTAAAAAGAAAATTTTAACAATATCATTTTGGCAAATGTGAATAATTGCATAATGAACCATAATTAATGAAACACATTGAGTTATTAATTTTTGGTAAGATGTTGCAGTTGAGAATTAATTATGACCATTATATTTCTAAACACATTCTTCCAATTTACCGGACATTGTATCATGTTTACAGGCTTTTCGACTACAGGCTTTTCGACTACTAGACAATGTGTCATCTTTTTCGGCAAGTCCCAACAGTTGAAATGTCGAACTAGACATTTCGAAAACGTCGGGAACGACATTTGAACTGTCGAAACTCAACTTTTTGAAACTATCGGAATAGACAATTTAACTGTTGAATTCGATAGTTGAACAGTTGACCTAGTTTGTTATTTCACATTTTGCTACTGCATTGATGTGAATATTGAAAGTTTCACTTCCATGCTATTACATATCGGCATATTCATTGTTCATGTTTTTTACAGTTGCAATCCCAAAATTTCAAGTATGAGCAATCATCTGAGATTCATCATGTCGCATGGGTAGGGATGACAACGAGCCGGGCCGAAGTCGGAGAAAAAAAGCTCGGGCTCGGCTCGGGCTTTTTTGGCCCGAGCCGAGCCGGGCCAAGCCCTGCCAAAAAAGTCAGCTCGGCCCGGGCGTGAAGGCCGAGCCGATCCCGGGCCAAGCCGGCTCGGGTTTTTTTATTTTATTTTTTTTGTAAAATATACATTTTTTTTAGGGAAATTTGCTCAAACAGCCGTGCAACATAATGTTACTGGATATATGGCCTTTGACCAGAAATAAAAATAAATAAATAATTTAAAATGTTTTAATTGATAAAAAGACAAAATTCTCCTTCACTTTTTAACTCAAAATTCACTCAATTTTAAATCATTTCAACCGTTTCTTACAGAAGGAGCAAACCCTATTCTCACAAATTCAAAAATTTACATCTTCCTTCTTCATCTTCTTCAACTGAAATTCATCTCATTGTTACGAGAAACGATAAAGAGTAAACCATATTCTCCCAATTTCAAAAATTTACATTTTCCTTTTTTTGAAATTATCGTCTCCTTCTTCATCTTCATCTTCCACTTTCTTTTTTTCAACTATTCTTACTACTCTAAAATCTTATTCATCATTATATTTTTCACCTATTTGGGTATCTAATGAATATTTATCATCTATATTGAATCTCATTTACATTTGAATAAATAAGAAATATAGTTTTAGAAATCTTATATAAATTGTGCATTTATTATTGAATAATATTTAAGTTGGTGTTGTTTTTGCACTTAGTATGTTTTTTTGTGTTGTTTACAACTATTGGAAGGCAATGAAACTCCAAACTGTTATCTGAAATATAGAACGACACTACAGTCGTTTTTTGCTATGTAAAACGGCACTACAGTCGTTATCTACTGTGGTTTGATTTTTTTTCAACTAAACGACCTCTAATAATGGACTTCTAACGTAAATAACACAGAAAAATTGTCCATGTCACAAATTTTTTTTGAAATGACATAGCTTTTATATTATCGAGATGGTGGAATCACAAGTTGTCTTACTCATATGTGTCAATTAAATTAATGAGCATATCTATTAACTTTTGTACATTTATATTCAGTTTGCTTTTTTACATGACAATGATAATTCGTACTCATTTACGTTGAAAGATGGACATGCCGTTATATTTGTTATACAAGTTCATGAGAACAACACTTGTGTCGTTACTAATATTGAAAAATCTGAGAGAACGACACAAGTGTCATTATGAAAATAGACAGTTGGTTCATCGGAACAACACAACTGTCGTTACTGTTTATATAACGACACTTGTGTCGTTCTGCCCATAAACATGAGTATGGGTGTCCACGATCCCTCCGAACCTCGATAATTGAAGATTCGTAATCATTTACGTTGAAATATGGACATGCCGTTATGTTTGTTATAAAGGTCCATGAGAACGACACTTGTGTTGTCACTAATATTAAAAAAATCTTAGAGAAGACACAAGTGTCGTTATGGCAATAGACGGTTCTTCAGAACAGTACAAGTGTCGATACTATTTATATAACGACATTTCTTTCGTTCTGTCCATAAACACGAGTATGGGCGTCCACGACACCTCCGAACCTCTATAATCGATGATTCGAACTCATTTACGTTGAAAGATGGACATGCCGTTATGTTTGTTATACAAATCCATGAGAACGACACTTGTGTCGTTACTAATATTGAAAAAATATGAGAGAACGACACAAGTGTCGTTATGATAATAGAGAGTTGGTTCTTCAAAACTGCACAACTGTCGTTACTGTATATATAACGACACTTGTGTCGTTCTGTCCATAAATACGAGTATGGGCGTCCACGACCCCTCCGAACTTCGATAATCGAGGTTTCGAACTCATTTACGTTGAAAGATGGACATACCGTTATGTTTGTTATACAAGTCCATGAGAACGATACTTGTGTCGTTACTAATATTGAAAAAATCTGAGAGAACGACACAATTGTCGTTATGACAATAGACGGTTCTTCATTACGAAACAAGTGTCGTTACTGTTAATATAACGACTCTTGTATTGTTCTATCCATAAACACAAGTATGGGCGTCCACGACACCTCCGAACCTCGATAATGGATAAGTCAAACTCATGAGAACGATACTTATATCATTATTGCACTTGAAATAATCTAAGAGAACATGATCGACAAGTGACGTTATGTGTCATTTTGTCACATAATGGACATTTCGGACCTCATTAAGTCATGGGGTACAATGCTTAAGGTCATTAAGACGGAAAGGAAACAAAATATTTGAGAAATCATCGAAATGACACATTTGCTGTTAAACGACACTTGTGTCGTTCTGTAAATAAATATGAATCTAAAACGATTGATCGACATTTCTGACTTCCTTAAGTCAGGGGGTACAATGCTTAAGGTCTTTAAGGCAAAAATGAAGCACAATATTGGAGAAATCATCAGAACGGCACATGTGCCGTTTCACAACACAAGTATCGTTCTGTCAATAAACACGAATTATAACGTCTAATCCATATTTCTGACTTCTTTAAGTCAGGTGATACAATGCTTGAGGTCGTAAAGGCGGAAATGAAGCAAAATATTGAAGAAATCATCGGAACGACACATGTGCTGTTTCACGACACAAGTGTCGGTCTGTCAATAAACACGAGTTTGAACGGCCACGACCCCTTCAAACCTCAATAATCGATAAGTCGAACTCATTTAAGTTACAAAATGGACATGTCGTACACAAAATTTGAAAGATGCACTCATTAGTTATATTTTCTAACGAACATAGATAGCGCCTTGTAATTTCACCAACAAGATATCACATAATCTATATCAATTATACCCTTACTTTACACATGATCGACATTTCCGACTTCATTAAGTCATTGGGTCAAATGCTTAACTGCTTGAGGTCGTTAAGGTGGAAATGAAGAAAAATATTAGAAAAATAATTAAAACGGCACATGTGTCGTTCTGTCAATAAACATGAATATAAAACGTTTGATCTACATTTCTGGCTTCCTTAAATCAGAGGGTACAATACTTGAGGTCATAAAAGCGGAAAGGAAGCCAAATATTGAAGAAATCATCGAAACGACACATGTGCCGTTTCACGACACAAGTGTCAGTCTATCAATAAATACGAGTTTGAACTGCCACGACCCCTCCGAACCTCGATAATCGATAAGTCGAACCCGCTTAAGTTTCAAGATGGACATGTCGTGTACAAAATTTGAGAGATGTACTCATTAGTTATATTTTCTAATGAACATAGATAACGACTTGTTATTTCACCAACAAGATATCACATAATCTATGCAATTCTACTCTTACTTTACACATGATCGACATTTTCGACTTCCTTAACTTACGGGGTACAATGGTTGAGGTCGTTAAGGAGGAAAGGAAGCCAAATATTGGAGAAATCATCAGAACGGCACATGTGCCATTTCACGACACAAGTGTCGTTCTGTCAATAAACACGAATTTAAAACGTTTGATCCACATTTCTGACTTCCTTAAGTCAGAGGGTACAATACTTGAGGTCGTAAAAGCGGAAAGGAAGCCAGATATTGGAGAAATCATTGGAACGGCACATGTGTCGTTTCACAACACAAGTGTCGTTCTGTGAATAAACATGAGTTTGAACGGTCACGACCCCTCCGAACCTCGATAATCGATAAGTCGTTTAAGTTTCAAAATGGACATGTCGTGTACAAAATTTGAGAGATGCACTCATTAGTTATATTTTCTAACGAACATAGATAACGACTTGTGATTTCACCAACAAGATATCACATAATCTATGCAATTCTACCCTTACTTTACACATGATCGACATTTTCGACTTCCTTAACTTATGGGGTACAATGCTTGAGGTCATTAAGGAGGAAAGGAAGCCAAATATTGGAGAAATCATCAGAACGACACATGTGCTGTTTCATGACACAAGTGTCGTTCTGTCAATAAACACGAATCTAAAACGTCTGATCCTCATTTCTAACTTCCTTAAGTCAGATGGTACAATACTTGAGGTCTTAAAGGCGGAAATGAAGCCAAATATTAGAGAAATCATCAGAACGGCACATGTGTCGTTTCACGACACAAGTGGCGTTTTGTCAATAAACAAAAGTTTGAACGTCCACGACCCCTCCAAACCTCGATAATCGATAAGTCAAATTCATTTAAGTTGCAATATGGACATATTGTGCACAAAATTTGAGAGATACACTCATTTGTTATATTTTCTAACGAGTATAGATAATGACTTGTGATTTCACCAACAAGATATCACAAATCTATGTAAATGCTACCCTTACTTTACATATGATCGATATTTCTGACTTCTTTAAGTTAGGGAGTACAATGTTTGAGATCGTTAAGAAGGAAAGGAATAGACAATAGACAATCGTGTTCTTGAGAACGACACAAGTATCGTTACTGTTTGTAGAACGACTGTTGTGTCGTTCTGTCTATACACATGATTATGAGCCGTCACGACCCGTCCGAACCCTGATAATCGATAATTTGAACTTATTTAAGTTTCAAGATGGACATGTCGTATATAAAATTTGACAGATATACTCATTACTTAATCTTTTTATACTTAAATTTGAGAGATATGTCGTGTATATATCAAAGTAATGTGAAAATAGTTATCATATTTAAGTTATCAAAGTAACCACATTGTATTATCAATAACGGACAGAGTATAATAGATAATGATTGTACTGCCCTTTTACACTACAGATAACGACTGTAGTGTCGTTCTACACTACAGATAACGACTGTAGTGTCGTTCTACGTTACTGATAATGGCTGGAGTACTGTTATCGTCAAATAATTGCGTACAGCAAAAAAATACACCAAATACGAAAATAAAATCAACTAACATATTATTTTATACTATATTCAACAATAAAAGTACCAATATAAATGAGATTTCTAAAAATACCTTTCTTTTTTCTTCAAATATAATAGAGATTTAATTTAGTTAATATAGAAACCAAAACTCTTGTTCAAATACTCAAAATATTGAAGAAGATAGGTGAAGAATATAATGAATAACAAGATTTTAGATAGCAAGCACAGGGAGGGAAGAGGAGAGCACGTTGATACGATTGAAGATGAATTGGGAAATTTGATTGGATTGAAAGGGTGTTTGAGTCTTTTCCATGATAGGGATATTTTAGACATTTGATGATGTTTATTTATTGTATTTTTTAATTGAGGCCATATCACCTATGAATATTGAGAAAATGCTATTTGTCCAACTACAATGTTTGACATGGTGTTTTAACAAAATCTCCCTTTTTTTCCTACCTACACTAGTCCCAATGAACTCTTGAAAAAATTATGAATTCACCTATAAATTTATTTTATTAAAAAATGTTTGATTACAAATGAGTTTCGAGAATAATAAATTTAAATACGATCAGTTGACAAAGAAAATGGATTGGAATTATTTTAAATACAATAACCAAGCTCGACTCAAATTATTTTTTTTATTTTTGTAAAATTTACATTTTTTACTTAAAAATTTATAAATTAAATGAATTCTAAAAGTTAAAACCCTCATCCTTTATCCGGGTTTGGGACCGGCTACAATTATGTAGGCGGAGTTAAAATTGTACACGAATAAATTATTACGTGTACAATTTTTCTTGAAAAAAAAAAATTAAAAATTACGTATTTTTTTGAAACTAATCAATTTAAAAACTTATAATATCTTATGTTTGAATCTGCTGCAACTCTTCGGCCATTATACTGTCAACTTGTTCTTGAAGACGTAATTCCGCACATTCTCAGTCCTTCAAACATATTAAAAGCCTCCAATATATCTTCTTTTAGTCTTGATCGTTCGTCACATAAAATTCGACCACCTAAACTAAATGCAGCTTCCGATGCTACCGTAGACACCGGAGATGTTAGTAGATCGCGAGCAATTTTTGATACAATCGGATATTGCCTTTCGTTAGACCTCCACCATGATAGAAGACTAAATTCCTGTAGTTCTTGTGGTTGTAACATACTACGAATGTCCACATGCATATATCTAGCTAACTCGGAGGGAATTTCAAAATTTGTACCACTGACATCTATTGCTCTATAGGTTGACGAACTAGAACTAAATGAGGGAACACTAATATTGCTCTCTAAAAAACTCCATAAACTGTCTGCATTTGTTAAAGTATTCATTGAAAAAGAACTGTGGGAAGTAGAACTACGCTGACCATCTTTTTCAGCGTAATAGTTATACATTTCACATAACATAGATTCTATATGCGCATGTGATAATTCTATATTCATAAAATTTGAAATTCCCTTTATAATAGTTTGTGCGCCACTTAAATTAAGTCGAGGGTCCATCACCGAAGCTAATAAAAATAAAGAGGGTATCTCCTCCAATTATTTACGAAATTTTTCCTCCATAAAATAAATTACATCAACAAAAATGGGCAAATTCCTATGTTTTTGAAATGCTTGTGAAATATAGAAAAAATGGTGTAAAACAAGTGAAGACGCAGGGTAATAAACACCGCTACATTCCTTTGTGGCATTGAAAAAAGGTTTTAAGAATTTTTTTCACGATAAATGCGAGAGACCATTCCCAATCTTCCAAATTATGTGCGGATACATATGTATGTCGACCATTATAATACATTGAAATAACTTTATCATACATTTCACACGAGTGTAACATAAGATATGTAGAGTTCCATCTATGTGATACATCAGTGACAAATGATTTCTTTTGTAATCCATATTCTGCACATAAACTGTTAAATGCTTGTTTTCTTGCTGGTGAATTAGAGATAAAATTAATTGCTTGCCTAATTTTATCTAAAGGTGATTTTATATTTGCCAATC
This sequence comes from Osmanthus fragrans, assembly GCA_019395295.1. Taxonomy (NCBI): domain Eukaryota; kingdom Viridiplantae; phylum Streptophyta; class Magnoliopsida; order Lamiales; family Oleaceae; genus Osmanthus; species Osmanthus fragrans. Next base: position 11,724,425 of record CM033347.1, on the reverse strand, counting down.
CATCTTTTACAATCAAATTGATAATGTGACATACACAATGTTGATGAAAAAATAAACCTCCAAATATGGGGTTCATATCATCAATAAATTTGTCGACAACAACTTTATTTACACTAGCATTATCGAAAGTAAAACTTCGAACCATTTCTTGCAAACCATATTCTTGTATAATATCTTTTAAAACCATGTATATGTTAGTCGCATTATGAGGATAATCTACACATCTGAATGCAATAATCTTTTTATGCATAATCCATAGATGATCAATGTAATGAGCTGTAGCAGCAATATAACCTTTTTTATTAATACCGGTCCATAAATCAGAGGTAAATGATATAACACAATTAAAAGTTTTTAGACTTTCAATAGCAGTTTGTTTTCGTTTATTATATAATTTTACAGCATCCGAACGAAGAGTATTTCTACAATAAGAACGATACCTGGGTTGGAGATAATTCTGCACAAGACGAGTAAAGTGTTCTGACTCGATCATTGTTAGCGGCATCTCTGCTGCAGCCATGTATACAGCCATTCCTTCATGAAATCTTTCCTGTGAATATACAAAAGTGGAAAGAGTAAAATTGGAACCGGTAAATGTTAGTTCGGTCTGTTTCGGGTCAAGATCGGTTGGTTTCGCTTTACAACTTCTTAATATATGCCTACTTAAATGCGATGTGCTCAAACTGGGCTTCCAACTATGTTCTTTACCACAATAATTGCAAACCGTTTTCCAAATATCAACTCCATTTTCAACCCCAACTTTTTTGCGAGTCATATGTTGCCAACATTCCGCAGAATCTTTTTTCGACCTTTTAACCTCGACTACTTCCTCTTCTTCAATATCTTCCAAATTAATTGGAACATTTTGAAATGCATCGTGCCCCAATGGAGTGCTCAAACTACCTTTAAACTGATTAATTTCATCGCTAGTAAAATCCATGTATAAGTATTATACTTATAGTAAGGAATATTTAATAATAGAATAAAAGAAACTGAATAACACAACCAAATGTTTAAATTGAAAATCAAACTTAAGAAATTGGAGAGTAGAATACTGAATATTGCGTAGAGATATTAGAGATAGAATGAAAATCAAACTTAAAAAATTGGAGAGTAAAATACTGAATATTGCGTAGAGAGATTAGAGATAGAATGATAGATTGATATGAAATTGTAAAATTGTTCTCGTATTTATAGACAAAAATATATCCGTTTTAATTTTGAAATTCAAATTTCAAAATTTAGCTAAAAATACGTTCAAAATAGCTACCTGCGCACGACAGGCAGCTAAAATAGCTGCCTGCCGTGCGCAGGCAGCTATAGTTTAAAATTTTAAATTTTTTTTTTAAATTGCACGGGCGAGCCACACGGGCCGGCCCGGGCTCGGGTCGAAGCTCCAAAATGGAGATCGGCCCGAGCCTTGGCTCGGTGCAACCGAGCCCGAGCCCGAGCCCGAGCCCGAGCCCGAGCCCGAGCCCGAGCCCGAGCCGGGCTTGGCTGGGGCTTTTTCCGAGTCGAGCCCGAGCCGTCCGAGCTTTCGAGTTTTTTTGCCACCCCTATGCATGGGGTAAGTTTGTTCATGTCGATGACGAATGGAAGTGGACAGAGGACAAAACTACTTTCCTTTTAGTGCTGAGGAGTATTAATTTAACAAGACTTGTGTTACGGTTGAATGACAAATTTGGTGTCATCAATCCTCGCACAGAAAATTGAAATGAAGTTCAAAGTCTCAAACATGAATATACTGTCGATCGAAATACGCGAAGATGAAGACCTACATTGGTACATATCAGATCATAAGACCAAAATTAGAATTCAATCATGAAATTATAAAATTTTGTCTTATTTTAATCGAACAATCCAACAAATATCAGCCACGAGAAACTTATAAAATGCGTTGATACAATTACTAGTGAGACGCACGTACATATAATAAGGCACGTGCCATATTGTAATTTTCAGGGGAAAATAGTCTTCGTGTGAAATCCGCAAGCATACGGGATAGTTGATAAGTAATAATAAGTGAGTTAAGAGTTTATCATCTCACGAGGAATAAGGTTTAACGTCTAGTTCAATAGTTATTATCAAATTCGATATTATCGTAACACAAAAGAGAGTAAAATGTTCTTCTATACTAATCATAATCTAAGAAAGCGATTAAAATGTATTTATCTAATGTGTGAATGAGTGTATTGGAATCTTGAATCCCCCTATTGCCACTTATTTCAATTCTTAATTCGTAATCTAGATAATTTCATGCATTTTGACAATCGATAACGTTAAATTATTCAATGCTCTTTTCCAAAACACATGAACATATGATTAACACGACTCGATCATATTCCTAGTCCGAATTCATATGAAAATCATGCATTTAGTTTAGATTATCTAAGTGATTGCATGTGCGAAATAGATTATTCCTAATTTTAACTACACATGTCAGTTTTATCGCATTCTAAACTCATTGTGAGTATTCCTACACTACAACAAGTAACTAACTATCTAATTGATGATCAAGCAATCAAATAGTACCATAGGAATGCAAAACCAATAAAAAAAAACAATCAAGAAATATCTAAATTACTTGTTTCGAATTAAAAATAAACAAACAAAAGGGTTCATCATTCATTCAATACAACAGAAAATTAGCTAGTCATCCCAATAATTAACATATACAAGAAAGATGGAAAAATATCACCCACAACAAGAAAATATGGAAGAAAACGGAGAAATTCATTTTCTTGAATGAAATCTTGAAAGGGGTTGAATAATCTTCAATAATCTTGTACAATTCGCCTTGATCTTGATGCTTAGTCTCATTCTTCGTCTCCAAAATATGTAGAATATAGAGATTTTTAGGTCCAAAAAAATAAGATATTTTCGTTGTGGACGTGTTTTTATATATATATATATATATATATATATAGGGTGTCAAAAGATTGTATGTCAAGGGTTTCCAAAACAAAGAAAAGAAAAGAAAATAATTGAACCATGTGTACGCATGGTACATTTTGTGTGTACGCGCAGTGCAAGTGAATTAGCCTCGGGTTGGGAGAATTAAGGCCTTGCGTACGCAAGGCCTGCAGGCCTATGCGTACGCATATTTATATATTTTTTTCACCAGACAGCTTTCGGTAATGTGGTCATAACTTTTCCTTCCGAACTCCGATTGAGGTGATTCAAAGTGAGTTGGAAAGCTGACTCAAAGAGATACAATCATTTCAGAAATAGAAAATTTCCAATTCTAACTTTTTCTATCCGAAAATTGGGTCACAAATGGAGATTAAAAATCTGGAGCATAACTTCTTCTGCTGGAAATTTTGTTCATTTGCCCTCCAATTGTATCCAATTGACGTCTTATGATCTTCAATCATCATTTTATGGTTTGAATCAACTATTAGATGTTTGTAATTTTAGTCCTCAACTTTTGAATTTCGTCATTTTCACTATTTTTGCATTCTTTTATCTAATTCTTCATCCAAACATGAGTTTTACCTAAGAAAAACAATACAATACAATTTAGGTCGTATTTTTCCAAAAGAACCATAAAATTATGTAGTTTAAAACCTCAAATAAGCGTAGAAAATACACTTATCAAATAGCATAGATAACAATAAATTAAAAAATACGAATAAATTAGTTAGATCAAACTTCATATTTGTATTCAATCATGCACCAAGTGAACACAAAAGTTTCACCATCTTTATGTACAATCAGCTTTACATCAAACTTCATATTTCGTTGTTCTGTGCGAAGTACGAATTAGTATCTACACTTGTGATTTATTTTTCATGCTGAACATATGCAAAATGTTATCTTTTTTTGACAATGCCTCTGGATTGCTTCCACCTACCAACATTTTTATAAATGTAAGCAGCAACACGCCTTATTTCAAGAAGCTCATGTTTCTCAATCTGCTGAAGCCCATATAAGTGGCATGAATTAGCTCCAAGATAAAGGAAGTACAGAGCAAATTGAAGAAATACAATAGAGTTCACCTTTTGTGCAAGGCCAATGTAATCAAAGTTAAAATGAAACTGAATTGACTCACGTGATGTCATAATCCTCCTCGTCTACATTTGCAGACATTCAGAGCTTCACTCAGCAGAAAATGAATATAGCTCTACATTAGCAACTTTGACAATGATACATTTGAATTGCATGTAATCCGAAACTTATGGAGAATGATTCATGAAAGTGGTGGCAGCCTTACCAAACTAAATGAATATAGCTCTACATTATTATTCACCCATCTGTCGAGAATTATTGAGGTGAACTATCGTGAACGACATTTCATTTGTTGGGATTCACCCATCTGTCGAGAATTATTGTGACGAACTGTCATTTTCGACAGTTCACAGCGACGTTGTTTCTCCAGTGAATCATTTCTCACTACTCCGTTCTCTTCATTACCAGATCTTCTTGAAGATCTATAGCAGCTAAGATGTGTGAAATGAATTGTATTACTACAAGAAATGAGCAGCTAGTACCAAGCAATGGTGTAACTGCAAGGGTACACATACATTAAAGTGTTGCATATCGTTCTTTGGCATTTATAAATTGTTAATATTATCAAACACAAACCCATCATCACAAGACATAATCATTATTAAACACAAGACATAATCATTATCAAACACAAACCCATCATCCACATTTGCTCATGTCTGTATGGAAAACACATCTCTAATAATAAAAACCAATCGCATAAATTTAACTTCAAGAGTATTTATTAAAGGAAAACTAATTTTGGAAAATAAGTTGAAATGGATTTCCTTGAAACCGAGTGCTTAATTAATAACTAAAGATTATTAATTTGCTGAATGTTAATCAAATCCCTCTTAGATTAATCATTAAAGAACATTAACTTAGTGACCTAGCAAAAAAGTTGAAATCCCACAAAAAATACACCGATAAAAACACAGTAAAACTCAAACTCCGACAGAAAAATTATCATGGGTGCGGTCACCGCCAACCTTCGCCAAAAATCAAGAAAGAAATGGCGAGGGCGATCTCCTTGATGGCTGGCTTGTTGTTGATCGTGTAGGCTGATTCCATGATTATATTCTCATCTGACATAGAGAACGCATGATCCACATACGCCATGTACTGTTGCTAAATTTTTGCAAGATTTTTAAGGGATTTTTGGTGTATTGAATTTGGGATTGTTTGATTTGGAGCCGTGGAAGTTATAAGAGAATTGTAAATGAGGATCTTGAGTTTGAAGAAGAAAGGTACTATAAGTTTGTGAGTGGACACGAAAATGAAAAGTTTTGAAAAATGTTTCCTTTTTTCTTCTCTTTTCTGTTTTATTTTTTTCAACTTCGAAATTCACGTATTTTTTCCTAACATTTGCACTACTTTTGTACAATATTTCATCCAGTCAAATCATTTTTTTTGAAGTAGTCAAATCACTTTTATTGAAGCCCATGAAATATATTTAAATTTATGAACGGGGTAAAAATGTACAAAAATATGCCAAAATGACATTATTGCAAACACTTCAAAAAAAGTGACATTTTTGTAAATGTAAAGGGAAAAAGTGTCACCCAATGCAATTTCCTCATTTTTGGTTTATCATTTACAAAAATTTCACTTTTTGAGTATCTTTGCAAAATTGTCGTTTCTGGACATTTTTGTCCCCTCTAAAGAATTTAAATACCTTACACTTACTTGAGTTGACAACATAAAAATAATGTACAAAAAGTGAAAAAATTGTACCAAAATATGACAAACAATCACCTTACAATTGTATTTGAAAGTTTTGGTAAAGATTTGAAAAACTCAAATAACTTATTTCACTCCCTTGTAAGAAGAGAAACCTCCCACCTCCCATTATCGAAAAAATGAAACGGTTGTGAATGTAGTTGGAGTTCAAATCTTGAGTTCTCTTATTCATTTCCAAAACAAAGAAGATGAATATTGGTGCTTTCAGGTAAACTCATGAAGTGGATTTTGAGCTCTGGTAGCTGTATCTTTATCAATGTTTTAAGAACTAGTTTCATTCCTTGTTATTTATCATGAAATAAGAATTTATCTCATGTCGTAGTATTTATATGCAGATCCGCATTCATTATTCAACCTTTGTCTCTTATATTCCTTTCTCAAATGGGCACAGATCATTCTTTATAAGCACTTCCCCATAATCCACTTTCCTAGAGTTTCTTTTCTCTCTTTAGCAATCCAAAAATCTAAAATTCATATTTTTAGAAAGAAGAAATATTTATCTTTAGCAACTCCCCATAATCCACTTTCCTTGGGCGGCTTGGGCGCTGGTGCTGTAGTGGTGGTGGTGTTTCTTGTGGGGATCGCGGTTGTGGTGTGGTTGAGATAGAAGGGTGGTGGTGGTGTCAGTAGCGTGTAGGGATGGCAATTGAGTCGAGTAGCTCATGGGCTCGTGGGTTCGGCTTGTCTAAAACGAGTCACGAGTCGCTCGAGCTCTTAAAAAACGAGCCATAGCCATGAACCGAGCTTAGGAAATGCCAGTAGAGCAGCTTGTCAAATTTTTTTTTAAAAAATATTTAGACGAGTTCATGAGTCGAGCCGGCTCGTGGCTCGTCAAAAAAAATTAAAACTTCAGTGACCAGAACGATCACTAAAGTTTTCAGTGACCGTTTTGGTCCTCATATATATATATTTTTTCAAATTTCATTTTTTTCCTATAAATACCATCAACTACAACATTTTTTTCTCATCAAGCTTACTATCAATCTCTCATTCTCTACTATACTCTGTACAAATCAATCATTATCAATATTATTCATTCATTCATTCTAATTTCTACACTCTTCTACATCTTATTTTGAAAATATTGAATTATAATCTTGATTTTACAATATATTTTCTACACTACTACATAATCTTCATTCACTTCTCAATTCTACTTCACTTCTTCTTCTTCTTCATATTCAATTTCAATTATTCACAAATAGATCCACGCTTATTTATTGAAAACTTGTTCGATGTCGGAGTCGGGGATAAAGCACATGTGCCCCATAATCAATTTGAGAATGAATTCGTCGGTCTAAATGAATTACTCATTCCAGATAATATTCAAGATTACGATGTTCATGAAAGTAGTCATCCAATTGATTTGGATGACGTTGCTGCGGATGTTAGTCATCCAATTGATTTGGAACAAGATGATGAACCTGTGTGAGAAATTCTCGATGCAAGAGAGAAGAGAAAGGGAAAGAAGCAAGCAAAATGTTGGGACCATTTAAAATTGGTTCAAACTGGTCGTATGATCAATGGAATTCCAGAAACCAAAGAGTATGTAAATATTGTCAACGATTGACCCATCAAAAAGGTATAGGAACTACCCACCTCAACCGTCACTACAAAACATGTGCGGCCAAACATGGGCTTCTTCCTGCTGGTCAAACGCAACTACAATTTGGTAGTCCAGGTAACGGTGCTACTACTACGCTACTTAATACGTGGATGTATTCGGAGGAAAGACCTCGAACAGGAATGGTGAAGTAAGTTGCCGGAGCTGAATTGCCACTAGCACAAACGGACAACCAACATTTCGTTACCTTTGTGAAAGAATGTCTTCAACCGAGATACGTTGGGGTAAGTCGAAATACTCTTCGTTCTAATACAATAAAATATTTAGAAAATGCAAAGAAAATATTGATTGCTGATTTAGAAAAATATGGGGGTGTGATATCTTTAACTTCGAATTTATGGGAAGGGATTAATAAAAGAGGTTATATAGCTGCAACTGCATACTATATAGACCCACTTTGGATCATGCATAAAAAAAAATTATTTTTAAAATTATTGAGTACTCGCACAATGCTACCAATATATTTAGTGTTAGTATGAACATTATTAGAGAATATAAATGCGAGAGTAAAATTCACTATTTTACGTTCGACAACGCTTCTGTAAATAAGTCTGTTATCGATAAATTGCATAGAGTATTTCAACCGGATTTCGATGGTTATTTATTTTATATTCGATGGGTATGCCATATTTTTAATTTAATAGTACAAGACAGTTTAAAATATGTTAAGGATGAAAGTCAATAAATTAGGAATGCACTAATTTATATCACTATTTCACATAGTAGAAAACAAGTATTTGATGAATTTTGTGCCGAATATGGGGTGTCGCATTCAAAAACCTTTATTAGTGACATAGCGCATAGATGGAACTCCACATATTTATTATTAAAATCATGTGAAGGTTTCGAACATTTAATTACTGAATTTTATAACAGTAGACATATTAGGGACGACGACGATAATAATTTGAATGAGTCTGATTGGGCTTTAGTTATTAAAATTTTAAAAAAAAAAAATTAACAAGTTTTTATGATTCTATAAATATTTTGTCTGGTGTTTATTATCCTACTAGTTGTATGGTCCTTGAACGTCTTTATGTAATTGTTAGGGCTTTTAATAGATTTAAAGATGACCCCGATTTTAGTATAGTTATAATTGTCATGGAATTAAAGTTTAGAAAATATTGGGAAGACTTGCCCATGTTATTTCCGTTAGTATGCATCATGGATCCCCTATATAATTTATCGGATACTAAATTTATAATTGACCGAATTTCAAAATCTTTAACTTTTAACGTATCTATTACCTATAAGAATTTGGAAGTAACTTTATCTGAAATGTATGTATTATATGCTTCACGAATGGGTACACATATTACTCGTGTACCCTTCGGCTCTACAAATACTCCTCTCACTAATTTAGCATATGACGACGCTGAAATTTTAAATTTATTCGAAGGCGTGAACTCATATATATATAATTCAACTGCATATGCATGTGGTTCCTCCAGTAATAGTAGTTTGTCTTCCACTGCACATACTCAAACATCGAATAATAGTCCAAATGCATTGCCTGCTGAATTAATTGATTACTTTAATCATAGTGTGCTTGGTAACAATGCAATAATGAAAAATTCAGAAGAAGTAATTGAATTATGGCGAATGTATGAACGCCGATGGCCAATAGATTCTGCAATGGCAAAAGATCTACTAACACCTCCGGTTAGCACTGTAGTTTCGGAGTCTGCTTTTAGTGCAGGATCTAGGTAAGGCTGCCAATGGATCGGATATGAACCGGATCTACCCATATCCGATCCATCCAATAAGAATGATTCACGGATCCGATCCTATCCGATGATTCGATGGATATTTGATTGTTAAATCCATATCCGATTTGCTATATTATCGGATATTCGATCCGAAATATTTTACACATTTAGGCCCAATACCGGGCCGGTCAAGCCCGATTAACTGGACGATTTTTTTTTTTTTTTTTTTTTTTTTTTTTTTTTTTTTTTTTTTTTTAGTTTGAAAATTTTGCACTTCATGAAAAGGCCTCATAAACTACAATTCAAAGGCCCATGAAGAATTATTGGATAACATGCTCCTTTATAAATGCACTTCTCTCACATTGTTTTATAAATTTCCAATGTGGGATAGTACATTTTATTAAAGCACTTCTCTCCAATAGTTTTATAAACTTTCAATGTGTGATGATGCCTTTTATAGATATATTTTTCTCCAATGGTTTTATGAACTTCCAATGTGGGATAGTGATATAACAAAAATATGTTAAAATGTCAATTAAAATCATTTTTCATAACAAAAATAATTTAAAAAACATGCTTTTATAAAATATATTATATTATTATAAAAAATCGAATCGGATTGTTATCGGATCGGATTAACCTATATCTATATTTGATCCATTTAGTTAACAGATTATCGGATTTGGATTTTAATCGGGTTATCGGATTGAGACTCTAAATCCATCTCCCATTAATTTTATCGGATTCGGATCAAAATTCAATCCATTGACAGTCGGGTTCTCTCCGAGGTTAGGAGTTGATTAAAAGAAGATGTTTTGGAAGCATTAATGTGCGTGAAGGACTGGTAAGACGTTCATTTTCGACTGCAAGATAAATATGTCGAAATTGCATGTAGTCAAGTAAGTGGTATTTAATTTAACCATATTTGTCGCTAAATTTTATTTTAATACCTTTATTTTTTTAAAAAAAAAATTGTACACGTAACAAGTTTTTCGTGTACAATTTTTAACTCCGCCTACTCGAAATTGAAGTAGTCGATCCCAAGTTCGGATAAAGAATGAGGGTTTTTATTATTATTATTTTAAAAAAGAAATATATTTTGAAGAATCATTTGATCATTTCTCATATTTTTTTTAAAATTTTATCATTTATAAAATAATTATTTTCAATTAACATGTTTTCTTCAAAACTAACTTGAAAATAAAAATATATTAGCTAAAAATTATTTATAAGCAAAAAACTCAAATTATAATTACAAAAAACTTATAAGTAAGTATTATTTATAAGAAAAAATTATAAAAAAAATACATTATAATTAATATTACTAATAAGTTATAAGTAAAAAATATTTTATCTAAAAAAATTGTTTACAAAATAAAAATACTTATTAGATAAAAATTTAACGAAAATGTATATTTTAAAAAATATTTAGAAAACATGTATTACAAAAAAAATAAAAAATAAAAAAGCGAGCTCACAGACCGAGCTGCTACTCGGCTCGTCCCAGCCCACGAGTCACGAGCTCGTGGACCGAGCCGAGCTCAACATTTTTCTGGCTCGGCTCGACCCATTACCACCACTAGTGGCGTAGCTGTAAACTATCGAGAATAGCATAAACGATCTGTCAGGAACGACGAATGAACTATCGGGATGTTATGCAATATTTTGTCTATGAATTCGTATTTTGCTTGTGAACATAAACACTTCTTCTCCTGTCTATAAACTATAATGGAACGATAACAATATTTTATGCCTGAAAATAATAATGTATCATATTTTCAGAGAAGCGAAATTTTCTACTTTACAACCATCTGTCAAGAATGACAGCAATCATCTCCCGGGATCAACAGTTGAGCTTTCAGGATGTTATGCATTACTTCGACATAATGATTTGTACTTTACTTGCAAACGTCAGAAGCACTAATGTCTGAAAATAATAATGAAAACAAAAGTATAATATAACGGTTAGAATGTACAATGTCATAGGGAAAACATTTAACATACAACCACCTTAGGACAAGCCTGTTTACACAAGTTGTGTGATTCATATTTTGCTTGCAAACATAAGAAGCACTAATGTCTGCAAACGATAATGAGAACAAAATTATAATATAACTTCAGGATGTACAACGCCATCGATTGAATATTTAACATACAACTTCAACCACTATCGGACAAAAGCCTGTTTACACGAGTTGTTTATTCCGACAATTTCAAAATGTCGAGTTCGACAATTCAGATATCTAAACAGACGGCTTTGAAATGTCGAGTTCCACGGTTGAACTGCCGGAAAGTTTGAAAACATGTATTTGATACATTGGAAGAAATTGTTGGAAACATTAATGGTGATAATTAATTCTCAATTACAACATCACAATATCTTCCCAAAAATAAATAACTTAATATTTCATTAAATATGAAAATTTTCACATTTGTCTAAAGGATATTCGTATATTTTCTCTTCAAAAAATATTTCAAAAGTCAAACATATCATCATTAATAGTAGTTTAAAAATTTTCAAATAAATATGATCATATTGTATTTAACATTTAAAAATAGTAAGCTATTAGATAAAAATATAAACAATTTGTAATAATTAGTCTCTCAAAATGGATGGAAAATTTAATAGTAATGTCTTTTTGATTAAGGACAAAAGAAAATGGACTAGAAGTTAGGGTTTGTTAATGGTTGAAAAATATTTGTTTATGTTAACATTTCATCTTCTTTTGTCTTTTTTTTTTTATTTAACAAAATTCATATTCGACAATATAATATACATATATCCAATGTTTATAATATAAAAATTAAATCATTACATTATAACATTAATGACATTGAAAGCGAGCATTAATCATCATTAAATGCAAATCTAGTGTCAATGAAATTTTTTTTTTTTTTTTGCATTTTAAAAAATAGTGACATTTATGAAAATTCTCCTATCAATATTAAGCTCATGTTTGATCCTCATTAAATTAAAATTCATTTTTCTCTCTCTTCATATTAATCACATATTCTCTAATAAAATAATATTACACGTAAATATAAAAAAAAAAAAAAATCTTCTTTTTTAACCACACATTATTCAAAAAATTACTATTCTTTCCATTATATTTGAAAATAATGGAGCCCAAACAGGGGGCTAACTCATTCTGACAACTGCACTGACTAGTTTTATAATTTTAAATCTGTCTACCACCGTAGAAAAATAAAAATTGGTCAAAAAATGAGTTTCAAACGGGCCTCTATATCATATTATTTATTTCGATTTTAATTGAATTATATACAAATTATAATTAACTTTAATTGACACGTCAATCTTCTAGGACGTTCAATGCATAATTTACTGCAAAATATTATTAGTCATAATAACGATAAATTATTAATTAAGTATTAAACATATCATTAAACAATATCATAATTGCAAAAATTAGGAAAAGAGAAACGTCACGTTACAAATTCCTACCCATTAAAATAAGGAAAAGTTTGTTTGTCCCGGGATTTAATCTCGGATTCTATAGCAGTTCTCTTAAAATAAATTCCAACCTCGAAATTAAAACATGCCAAATAATTGTAGGTACTTGGCACATGTCATGTCATTGTTCTCCTTTGATGTCTCTTCCACTACGTAGTTTCATTAAATAAGTTAACAAGAGTTATCATCTTAATTCTGATCTAATTGTCTATTCTATTTATGATTTGGATGCGTGCAAGTGGAGTGATCCCCTGGTTGCTCACTATCTAAGTGTCCCATGATCTTAAAATAGAGTTACAAAAATAGTGAATGTGTATTATATGAAATTCTTACATGAACAAAATGTATCAAATAAGTTTAAATTCATTGTAGACATAAAAATTAGTACATGACAATGAAATTATTTATTTATGATACTTTCACAATAAGTTACCACACCACAATAAAATAGCTTGTAATATTTTCATATATAGTTTTTTTTTTGGGAGTTTTTTATAATATATATATATATATATATATATTTGAGAAAAATATACTTTAGGATAAAGAACTCCAATTTTCGTTGAACATCCATTTTAATGTGCATCAAACAGAGGCTTAGTGTTACAAGATCTGTTAATAAATCTTTCATGCCTAAATCTATAACAGAATATTTTTATATCTAATATGAGTTCCATTACGACTTAAAATGATGTTGACGTCTTGCAAGTCCATTCATGTATAAGTGATTTCATTAAGTTATAAATGTGTTGACTAATAAATACATGTGTGGCTATATAATCATATATAGTCATATCATTTCATTTCGTAAGCTACTAATGATGGGGGAATCTAGGTCTTAAGAAGTTCAAAATGATAATAAAAATGTAATATTTTGACTTCATGTCACATCATGTAAAAATCTCAAAAATTAAGATAAAAATTGTGATTGTTCAAATGAGGTTAATGTAAATGATTGGATCGGTATCGTGGGTGACGAAACGTAACGAAATGGTCGTAAAATGGTTACGATAAAGATAAGGAATTTGTGGGTAAAAATGAGGGAAAATGGGGGTGGTTTGTTGAAAAAACAATTAGTGCACCTGAATTTATGAAACACAAATTGCATAATATGCTATCCAAATTCATAGTTCCATTTCTCGTGCAAATTGTCAGATATTATCCATTTTGGTAATCCCTACACCACATCACCCTTTTAGACTCCAACTTTTTCTAAAAATTTATTTACAAAATGCACACCTAGATACCTCCACTTCACCCTAAAGGAGAAGAAATTAAGGAACTTCTATTGAAATTAGCCTGCAATAGATAAAATTAACCTGCAGCATTAATTTTAATGCAAGCATAACACTTTGTACAGTTGTTGACCCTCTTTTCTGAGCTTTATTGATTCACTTTTTGATAGAGAAATGATGACCTACCAGATGCAACATCAAGTGGCGCCCCTATGTAGGTGTAGGAGGTCTTCCTTTTCTTCTCTGCATCAAAAAGGGTGAAATTTATAGGAAGTCGAAATAAAAATGTTTATATTATAAATTCGAAAGAGAGGAAAAATGTTTATTAAGTTTAAAAGAGGATACTTGATTGTGGTATAGGAGATTATGACATGTTAGCATGGACCTTTTATAAAAAAAATTCCAAAAATTACTTTGTAAAATGTTGCCAAATTTAAAATTTGAGAAATATAATATTTGTGATGCTTCTCGATTTGAGAAACAAGTGATAAGTTCTTTTAAACATAAATTGTACTTTTCAACTATAAAATCACTACAAGTCTTTTATATGAATCTTTTTGGATCATCTAAAACTGCTAGCTTAGACGGTAAACAATATGCCTTCGTCATTGTTGACGACTTTTCTAAATATACTTGGGTATTTTTTTAGCCTAAAAGAGTAAAGTTATAACTAAAGCACCTTCAAATTCTTTTAAATACAATATGTTCTCTATTTTAGAAATTCAATACTTAAATTAAGTTGTAAGAGAATCATTATTCTTATTTTAAAATGATTGCACAAGTTCCCCCCTTTTTAAAATTATTCAAATCTTATTTGAATTGATTGGCTACTAATAAGGAAAAAAAATGTTAAATAAAAATATGTGAAGAAATCAATTAATATTTATTGAAAAAAAAATGACGAGGCAAAAAACAAAATATTATTGGAGTATATAAAAATATTTATTCATAATATTTAAAAATACATTTTATTATGCATAATATATGCCTTCTAAATAGTTTGTCTTGGTGATGCTCTTACATATCCAGGCCTTGTTTGGTCTCCATTATTTATAAAATGTATTTTTTCTTTCTTATTTTCAATCACATATTTTTCAATAAAATAATATTATGTGTAAACTAAAACTTTTTCTTCCTTTTTAATCATATATTCTCTATCAAATCACCATTTCCAAATGTATTCTTATAAAAAAAAATGGGACTCAAACATGTTGTCAATATCTTAAGAAAAACCTTCAAAATGAAATAGGTTGCAGCTAACTTCAATTTTGGTCTTTACCATAAAAAAAGGGTAAATATCACTAAGGATCTAAACCTTTGAACCTTATGTGATTGTGTCCTTAATCATGGTTTTTATAGGAATAGCAACAAGACGGGTCGAGGCAATATCCCTCACTGCCGTCCATCGGGTAATTTCCCGCCCTGTTACCCGTTAAAGACGGGGCAAGTCGATGACCTTGCCCTGTTTAATACTCGTTTTATTTTTTCTTTTTCTTTTTCTTTTTCTTTTTTAATTTTTTTAGTGTTTTATAGTTCGTTCTGTTGCTCCCATTTATTAAAGTGAGACAATAATATATTTACTAATGGTATAATTAATTAATAGTGAGACAATAATATATTAATAGTTCGTTCTGTTGCTCCCTCTTATTAAAGTTTTTATTATTTATCATGTTCTTTAGATAATTTTAGTTGCTATCTTCCACTAAAATTAATGAAACTTCGTGAAAATTTTAAAGTATTGAATTTTAAAAATAAAAATAAAAACAAATGTGGTGGGGCTCATGTTACCTATACCCGTCCCATCCTCGACTTGGACCCCAATACCCGATAAAACGGATAATTCTCGCTCCATAGGTTTTGCCCTGTTTATTGTGTGAATAGTGGTAATTGGCCACTTGACCCGGCTGAAGTTTTTTATTTTTTGTCCTTTGACCAGGTTTTTCTTTTTTGAAAAAACAATAAAATTTATTAATTTTTGTTTGCCCTTTTCACCCTTATGTCCCATGCAAAGAAACGGCTATTTTCTCCACCTTCAAGAGAAAACGGAGCGGCAGATGAGAAATTAAAAACGAAGCAGCAGAGCCGTGAAGTAGAAATTGGACGCCATTGTCAAGCTTCAAACTTCATTCTTCAAGCTTCAGGCCTTCAACAATTGACGGGAAATTTCTATACCTATTTAATTTCAATGGTAACCAGTGTTCACTATCTGCGAGGAAGATTAAGCAAAAATTCACATTTTTTGAAGGTAAAAACTAGAAATTTGAGAACGTCCTTAGCTATGTTTTGTTTGAAATTTGTCTTAATTTGATAATTTTGTTACTTAGGGTCGCTACTCTTAATCCAATATGAGAATTTTCTTGAATGTAAAATAAACAGGTTTTATTAAATTTGAACTCTATTATTTGGTTTTTTTCCCACTTTTTAAGTTATTCACGGTTTATGCAAAAAACGAATAAGGCATGAAGCTCTTCGAATTTTCAATAATCTAAAGGATAGAGGGTATTTTCCAGATCAGGTCATGTATACAACAATTATTCACGATCTTTGTAAAGTGAAATGGCTTGGAGATGCTCGAAAATTGTGGTTTGAGATGATTAATAAGGGAATCGTTCCAAGGGAGCATACATATAATGCGTTAATTAATGGGTTGTGGAGGACTGGTGGCACTGAGGAAGCTGAGAAGCTTTACAAGAATATGTGTGCAAGAGGTTATGGAGAATCTATTGTGAGTTGCAACACCGTGATTAATGGCCTTTTCTTAAATGGAAAATTAGACGAAGCCCGTGTCTTGTTCGACCAAATGGCTGAGAAAGGTATTGTTCCTGACACGATCACTTATAATTCTCTGATTCTAGGCTTCTACAAGAGAGGGAAGATATTGGAGGGTAGATACTTTCTTGATCAGCTTCTAAAGCAGAGTTTGCAAATAAGGCAGGGCAGTCGCTTCTGGCAACCATTAGAATGAGTGGAAGAAAAATCCAAGATAAAACTGCAACAATTGACTGTACCACTAATGAAAATTGTGCAGATCTTGGATGACCAGCCCAAATTTCATGTGATACACTTACACTTCAAAATAAGCAAATTATGCTCAAATTAATCGATTTAATCTTTGTTGGTACTTGATTATTAATGTGCAAAAACCATAGGGAAATTAACAAACCTTATAGCTGCATTGATTCCAATTGCTAGCATAACTGGTAATTTTAATATGTTTTCGCTCTTATAACTTGAGTTGCTTTGATAATTTGTTTGTCAAGTGCTCATCCTCCTTTTAGATCTTATGCCAAAGAAAGGTTAGATCAATATTGGTATCATTTTTATCCCAAACCTCGCAATCATTTTAAGTTGATTTATTTATTCTATTACTCGAAAAAAATTAGTCTCTCAAGTGCTCATCCTCCTTTCATTAAAAAGATGTCAACTGCAGTTAGATCTTATGCCAAGGAAAGTTTAGATCAGCTCTGGTATCATTTTTATCTCAAACCAAATCCACCATGTTTAGATCAGCACGGATGCCCTGCTGCGAGATAAAAGACTTAAAAAAGCTTCAAAATTAGTTTCTTCTCCATACACGACCGGAGCTAAGTAGAGAAGACATGTTGACGACACGCGTGTTAATCTTTTTCGGGATGTTGACCTAGTTAAGAAGAAGCAATTCTCCACATGGCACTCCAGTTTAGTCGATGGGTGTATGCATCTTTACCAATTAATTGACGTTGATTTTTTTTACTTATCAATTGTATTATTTTACAGTTTTGTATTTTATCTTCAGTGTCTCATATAAGTTGCAAAGAGACAATTTATGTGTATGATCCTGATAAGGGTTGCATTACGAGCGATCAACTCAAAGAGGACTTGAAGGCTGCTAGTATCATTGTCCCATTACTTCTGAAGGAAATCAACATCGATGACTGTAGAACAAGTTAATGGCTTCTATATGAGTAAATGGAGGGAAAAGATGGCTGCTGATATTTTTGTCCTTGATTATGAACTTTAGAACCTTTTGATGTGTTTGTATGTTTATGTAATTTTATAGTGTATGATAAGATTTGGGGTTTTTTTGTAATATGAATACAGGTTCATTTTTTATGTTGATTTAGTTTATATTATAGGGGAGATAATGTCGATTTTTTTTTGAAAAATATTGGTTGTTTAATGTAATTGTTTAAGGAAAATGACATTTTAAATCGTGTTTGGTTTGATTTCAAACTATTTCGTACAAAAATGTGTAGAAAAACGAGCATATAAAAAACGAGATGCGAAGTCGTTTTTAGAAAAACAATTGGAGTCGTTTAAAGCGACTATGAATCATGTTTGATTTCGACTTATTATTTTAAAATGAATAAGAAAACGATCTTTATTATATACAATTCATCACGCTCACTAACAATGTTCAAGTATGCCGTATTTAAATAAGCTAAAACATGTTCAATATAAATAATGTATAATGAATGATGAGATGCGGATTGATTTGGATAAGCTAAAATATAATGTTCTAAGTATTTAATCGATTGGTATGGATAAGCGAAATCATAATGTATAACATTTTAAATCGTGTTTGGTTTGATTTCAAACTATTTCCTACAAAAATGTATAGAAAAATGAGCATATATTCGAAAAAATGAGATGCGAATTAGAAAAACAACCACAATCGTGTAAAACAACTGCAATCGTTTTAAGCTAAAATATAATGTTCTAAATATTTAATTGATTGGTTTGGATAAGCGAAATCATAATGTATAACATTTTAAATCGTGTTTGGTTTAATTTCAAACTATTTCCTACAAAAATGTATAGAAAAATGAGCATATATTCGAAAAAACGAGATACGAATTAGAAAAACGACCATAGTTGTGTAAAACGACTGCAGTCATTTTATAAAAAAGACCATAGTCGTTTAAAATGACTCCAGTTGTTTCATGTAAACAATCGTAGTTTAAAACTACTATGGCCGTTTTTTATAAAACGATTGTAGTCGTTTTTTCAGCCGTTTAAAATTATTAGAGTTGTTTTTCATTTATCACTTATTATATGAAATAAATGACTGAGAAAATTACCCAATATTCATAAAACATATCTTTTGCATGAATTACTACAAAAACTAACAACATAAAACATAAATTATAATAAGTAGAATTAATTTGCATTGTTATCTAAATGACATGATATCAACTAAACAAACAATATACTAGTCCTTCGATCTTCTATCGGCTAAAGGTATCTGACTTGTACATGTTAGCCTGTTGTGCACAGTTGCCGCACACCTACTACATTTGTGTCTTTTGGAAAACTCTCCAATAGATGGAATTCTTGTTGTTTTAGTACGTCCACTTCGTCGTCACACTAACGGCGACAAAATGTATAGGAAGACGAATTTTGTTATATACAACTCGTCGTGATCCACTATATGTAGTTCAAGTATACCGTATTTAATTTTAAGTATACATTTTACAATTGATTTCTATATGTTAAAACATCATTTAGAATGAAAGAGGTGCCAATCAAATTTTTAACCTTTTAGACAATATTTTATTTTAACCTATTTCATGTAAAAACGTATAGGAAGGTGAACTCCATCATCATACTCCACACACATTGTTCAAATATATTGCATTCAATTTTTATGCATACGACTTATATTTTGATTTCGATAAGTTAAATAATCATGTATAATGAAAGATGAGATGTCAATTAAACTTCTAAACTTTTATATAGTGTTAGATTTCAACATATTTTCATTTAAAAAGAAGTATAGGAAGATGAACATCGTTCTATAAATTCATTGTGCTTCATTGCACACAGTTCAAATATATTGTATTCGATTTTTAATTACATGACTCACAATTGATTTTGAATAAGTTAAACCATCATTTATAATTAAAGACAATATGTCTTTCAAACATTTAACGTTTTAGTATATGCTTGATTTCAACATATTTTGTTTAAAAAGATATAGGAAGGGAAACTTCATCATTGTACTCCATTACATATTGATCAAGTATATCATATCAGTATTTAAGCATAAGACTTACAATTGGTTTCGGTAAGTTTATGTATAAGACAAGAGGCTAATCAAACATGTAACCTTCTAAATCGTATTTGATTTCAATCTGTTTCGCTTTTTAAACGTAGTAGAAGATGAAGTTCGTTATATACAGTTTTATCATACTCCACTACACATTGTTCAATTATACCGTATTCGATTTTAAGTACATGACTTACAATTAATTTTGAATAAGTTAAACTATTACATATAATAAAAATGTGAGATATCATTCAAACTCGAAAGTAATAAATGAAAAACTGCAGTCGTTTAAAATGACTGAAGTCATTTTTTTTTAAAAAAAAGTTTTTGATCATGATCTAAATGGATTTTCTACTTGCCGTGAGTTGGCCTCGACCATGCAAATCACAACCCGGGATTTTTATAAAATAAAAAAACGATTCTAGTCGTTTTTCATAATTTTTTTTTTTCTAAAAATGTTATTGAAATGGTACTATAGTCATTTTATGTAAAGAACATCTAAGACATATCAACAATATAGACACTTTAACATAAAAGAAGCCTTAAAAACTTATTTGAAGTAAGTTAGGTCTAAAAAAGTTTTTATGGGTTTGAATAGAACATTTTTAATAGGTTTATTCTCCCTCCATAGGTAATTCTCGCTCCATAGGTAGATCGGGCTTGATGAGGTTTTTTTTGCCATCCATAGGTTTTTACTATTCAGGGTCCCAAACCTTCCAGATGTTTGCATTTGAATCCTTTCTTAACGAAAATAGTTAGTTTGACAACAAATATGTCAATGTTTGAGTTAAATGACCATTGTAACTTTTGTTTAATCAATGGCCAAAGTGTTTAGTCTCAGCCTTTTATTTCACTGGCTCCAACAACATAAATTTGATCTTACTTTTGATATTCCAAATGAACAATATCCCACAAATCCAAAAATTCAAGACCTGATATGAAATTCTAAATCTATTAAGAACTCTAGTTCGATTCAATAAGTAAGAATCAAAACCAATAGAGCTACAATTTTGATCTGTCCATTTGAAGGTGAAAGTAAATATATCGTAATTTGTATAAATAGATATTCAACACTCTCTCATTCCAAATATTTTTTTTAATAAACATATACTAAAATTTGAATATTCAGATGATGAAAATCAATTAATATATACTAAAATTTGAGTATTCAGGCGATGAAAAACGATTAGTATTTTAATAAACATAATTACTAAATTTGCCACCAATTTTCCTACCATCGAGAGAAAATTTCCCTTGTTAAATAAATGGAGAAGGGTTTTGTGGGAGTATTGGACGTTAAGAAGTGTCTCAATTTTGTTTTTATTTTTTGTGCTTTTGTTCTTTTATTTTCTTTATTTAACTCTGTCTTATCAAATAAGGATACAATGGACATTTTACTTAAAAACTGACCTTTTAACGATCAAATTAACTATTTCCGCTGAACTCACAAGCAAATGCTTAAAAGGTTTGGGATCAGAATGCTAGAAATCAAAAGTTCAAGACCCATAGCCATAAGGTTTAAGGGGTTGGGACCCCAACGCCAAATTTATAATGAAAGAAAAACCAAAGGCAAATTTCAGTCATTCTCCGGGCACCCTTCGACACTGCAAAAAACCAAGCTACCAACACTATGCCCATCAAATGGTAACTCAAATTTTTTATAAATGAAAAAGTTGAGAAAACCGAAAATCCCCCCTTTCCATTGCTTACTTGCTTCCCTTTTCTAATTCCATGCGTTCAATTAACCTTTAATCTTGTCGATTCTCCTAATTTTTATATATATAATGTATATGAATATGTACAATAATCTTAGCAATACGTGTTGCCTGTGTGTAGGATTTTACACTGGCAGCCAAACGCAGGCACAACGGTCAATAGCCAAATCCTCGCTGAAGTTTCCCAGTGCGCTGAGGGCATCAATGGCGTCAAGGAAGGGCGCTGGAAAGCCACCATTAGCTTCTATAGAGCCATGACTAGAGGTATGTGTATGTGGTTTCGTTCTTTATTTCTTAGCCGTTTGATGCCAACTTCAGGAAACAATTGAATTCTTAGTAGTAATTTCTTCTGGAGAGTCATATGGGTTCTGTTTAACTTTCTTTTTCTTTTTGGTGATTGATAATTAAGAACAAGCGAACGCCAATGAATTTCCGCGGGACTTTTTGGGGATTTCGCTGGCGGAGCAACCCAGTAAGTACTACTTAGTACTTAGAGGGCAGCGGCTTGTTGTGGAAGCGGAGTCGAGTATTCAGATGATAATGGAGAAACTGCAGTCTTATAAAACTCGGGTTGCCCTTAATTTTGAGGTAATTGAGCTCTTACATATGCAGACTGGTTTAGTATTTATTATTTATCACTTTGTTTTGGTAATCACTGCTTATTTGGGTACTAAATAATGATTATTGTGGTGAGATTATCCACTACAATATGTTTTATTTGAAAAGAATACTGAGTGAATTCACTTTGGTTGGATTAACTGAAAATGTGAAATAATACAGGGGAATCAGTATCAACTTGGTGACTTCCAGTTGCGAGTTGGGAAAGTGGCTCCATTGCACTCTGAGAGTTTGAGGGGAATAGTGATGGAGGTACGAAGCTCTAGTTAGATTTCAAGTTTAATTACTTTTGGTTTATTGAGAATAAATATTAGATCTTGTCTACTAAGTATCATTTTAAAATTATAAATTATTGTATTACTTGACTATTCTATTTGTTTAGACTGGATCTTGTCTGTTCCATGAAGTTTTTGTGAACTTCATATATCGTGTTGTCATAATAGTATCTTATGTGGGATCTAAATAGAGGAATTTGATTCCTAGTGTCTATATAAATTAAAAAGAAATGAAAAAAAAAAAAAAAAGACTTTCTGACAGATATGAGTCTGTAGGCACTGGTTTGATGTCAGAGTGAAGTGCCCAATTTGCAGCAACTGGATCTGAGTTGGGGTGTAAAACTGGGAGCCTGCCTATTCTCTTTTCAGGCATGTGCGGGATCATCATATAAAATTGTGGACTCCTGGAACCCTAAAATTCAGAAGTTTGAAACTTGACTTGCTAGTGGGCAAGAGTCTATCTAACAAAGAAGGAAGTTAAAATTGTAGAGAAGTACCCTTCCATTTTGTCCCCATCATCTCTCTCTCTCTCTGCACCTCCAGCGGTAGTTCTAAAATCTTAGAGCATGTGATGAATAATGTTTTGTGCAGTGATCAAGTAGGTATTACTTAGTGAAGTGGTAGGCAGTTAACGATCTCATGAGGTGTGTTGGCATAAGTATTAGGGAGATTATGGGGTTCAATGGAGGTTTGCTGTTGAAGATATGTTATGGAGGAGGGTAACTTAGAGAAATTTACTTGCGAGTAGGGAGGGTAGACTAACAAAAATACCCTAACTTATGGTATTCTGCCATGAAGGGTCATCTAGCAAATATATTGGTTTTATATTGTAGGAAATGGAACGCGGGTGAGATTTTGGCTAGACATTTAGTGATACTGGTGGGGAGTTCAGCCACCTCAATATTTCAGTGCATAAATGGGCTGATGCTACTGATTTTATGATTTTATGAGGACTATGTAATAGCGTGGTTTGGTGAAGGAGTGGGAATAATAAGTCTTAGTTGCGTTGCGTGCCCGGTGCTATATGATGCAGCACTCAGGAGATGGAGGAACACGAGAGCTTAAATGGTATTGATTCTATTGACTACCAAGTATCAAATGGGGAAACATGAAAGACCTTTGCTTTTCTTTCAGTACTCATTGAGTAGACAATCCATCCAAACTCGTATGTGCATGAATACTTGGAAGGAATTTCGAGTTCTAGAAGCACTGATATAGGAGGAGACACATGACATGAACACTCGATGAAGTTGGGTGCTACAACCTAGGATTACGTTGGATATGGAAATAATATTTTATGGTAGCATGTGAAGCAAAAACATTCCTCCTAAGCTGGATTTTCAATGTCCGATGTGCGTCGAATACCGATGCTTCTTGGACAGTCCAAAACAGCTTTCTGACACATCATGTTACGTGTCCTATTCCTAGATAATGATTAAAGTTCCATTACACAAGGGGACACTTCATGGACACATACCAGACATGTAATTCACGACACATCAAGGACACGCAAGTCCCATTTCGTGAATATTTGAAGATAAAATTAGGGAGATTATAATTAATTAAATATTAGTGTAAAAAAGTCAACACGTGAGATATATTATATGGACTTCATGTCCAAGTTGTTTTATGCTATTGTAGCACTTTCTAATACATGAATTTTTTTTATTTTGTTGGCACCAGTAATAGAGAGTATAATCTAAGTTATCTTAAATCTTAATACAACAAATACCTGCTAGTATGCAAAAGATTTACCTTTATATCTTAAAATTGAAGCTACATTGAGTGTATTAATCTTAGGGTGTGTTTGATAGAAAGATGGAAAATGAATGGCAAATAAAATATTTGGCAGGGAAGTGATTTGCCTAGAATTTGTTTTAGAAGGAATTGTATTAATGGTGTTTGATTGGTATAATTTTTCACCTAATCCGTTTGGCTTTGTTTTTCATGCAAATAGTTACTTTTTGGGATAATTTTTTTATAGTCTGTATTAAAATTTGTTTGGATTGCCAAAAAGTAAAAAAAAAATTTAAAAAAAATAATTTCATAAAATTTTTATGTTCGTTTGGCTTCATTTTTCATGCAAATTGTCAATTAAATGGATAAAAAATTTTATCATTGAGTTTAGAATATGTTTCCATTGCCAAAAAGTAAAAAAAAAAAAAAAAGGAAAAAAAAACATCCAACAAGGTGGAAAATAATTTTCCACCAAAATCATAAGAAAATATTTTCCTACTTTTGTGCTTCAAAGGATTGTACATTAGAAATTGGTGGCAAACATTTTCCAGGGCAAATTTGGCTAATCAAACAGCCAAAAGTAGGAACTAGGAAAATATTTTCCTAGTTCCATGGCAAATGTTGCATATCAAACACAGCCTTAGTGAAAAATAAAGAGTACTCAAATAGTGACATAATCTATAAATTTATGAATTTAAAGAATTTTAATTAACATGTCATCGATGTACTTCTTTGAAAAGTTATATGTTGGCTTGTTGGTGCTTTGTCATGTCTGTGTTCTGCATTGTATTGGTGCTTCATAGATTGTAGATTTGTAGTAAATGAATGTGAAAATTTCAATCAAGAAACTTGGTTGTAACAATGGTTCAAGAAATATGAAACAGAGTAATTTGAGAAAGTAATTTACAAACATTAGACATTCAATCACAACTAAAAGGAGAATTTGAAACGATTTGGTAGTGAGGTTAGGAATTTGAAGACAGAACACAGATTGTGCGTAAAAGGAAGTTTTAGATTTATGAAAAAACTACTTTAGAAGAGTTGGTGACATTTTTCTTACCTCTGACTTAGCGTGAATGAAAAGCTGATAACTTTCATAACAGCCAAGGATGAGCTCGATCCAGAAGTGTATTAAGCACATAAGTCTTTCCCTAATGTTAGTTGCTCGAAGAGGACTCTGTCTAGAGGGTACAAGAATCTAGGTTAATTATGTGGTAAACTTTTTCTTGTTTGAAGTATAACTCGATTTTTCTTTCCTATTTTCTTCCTATGAACCCAAAATTTTGCCCCATTACAATTATAACCATTTTCCGTTTATAAAACTATATTGTGATCAAAAGAGTGTCCTTCAGCATATTCTTAACATGTTGGGAACGTGCAATGATGTCTTAATGTTGTATGAAATTTAAAAAAATAAAAAATAAAAAAATAATTTTTTTTAAGTATTCTACATGTGTATTCTTGTATCTTTGAGAGTGTTGTAACGGTAGACGATCATTTTGATATGTTCAATCTCATTCTCTCCCTGTCTGACCTTTCTCTTTTGGGTTCTATTCCAAAAACATTACGGAAGCACAATAACAAGACAGCTAAGAATATGTCAATCTCTAAGAAGTAACTATACATTTTTAAGGTACATTGTGGAAACAGAGTCATCAAAATCCTTGTCAGGGATGTAAAAGTAAATTTAAGCCAGCAAAATTAATAATGATTTGGTGGGAAATTTTTAGGGAAAACTTGGTAAAACCTTTTCAAGAAAGAAAGCGACTCCTATGTTCCCCAAAAGGTGCTCTCCACAGATCTTCTCCCAAAATACATGCTCATGCATATTGTAATGTTCTAATGAAGAAAAATGAATGGATCTCAATGTTCACCATGTGGCTGCTAATGTTGTGTAGTTGTGTTGGAACACCTGATTACTGTTCTCGCACAGACAAACAGCTCAAAGAAACGGTACCAAATATGTGGTTCTTAAGTTGGTAGATATTTTGAGGTTCATGTTATCAAGAAAGAAAGATAGTTATATAATGTAACTAGAACACTGACTTATCTTTCTCCTTGGGTGGATTATATATGTCAATGGAGATAACAAAACTAGCCTCTGTTGACAGACTTACAAGGCGTCATCATGTTTGTTGACAGATTTCCAAGGCTTCACCAGGTTTCTTGTGTATATCTCGTTGGCTTAGTTTCTAATACAGTTGGTTTGTGTATATTCTTATTGGGCATCATAACATTGATTTCAAAAGCATAGCCTCTGAATGGGAAAATATTGAAAGGGGTAGTATTTTATGCCCAGATATTTAGAATCAGGTTTACCACGTTGAAGTGCATCGTTGGAAAGTAGAATCCTACCGGCTTATTATCAAAATTTATTTCTCAACTTTTATGTCTTTTGTATACCTTCATATTTTCATATCCACAATTTTTGAGTACTCGTGTTTGTAACTGTTTGACTGCTTCTCCATTATTCTTCTCAATTTGTAACTGTTACAAATTGCTCATCAATAACCCTCATTCTCATGGCTTGCTAGCTTCTCTTCAGTTTGAGATATGGATAAAAAGTTTCACTTTATGGTGACAGTGCTAGTCTGTTACTTGCAAAAAAATCACCAAGTTCTAAATCTGAATCATTATCAGGATTTGTCATACATGAATGCGAGCATGAAGTCTGAAAAGCAATGAGAATGCTCTCATTATTTTTGGCTAGCCATTTCCTAATGTTATGCATATCGCACGAACAACTTTGATCCTTGTTTAGACCTGAGCACTGAGTTTATGTCCCACAAAATTAACTGGAAAGTGACTCTTTAGTAAGTGTTTTTTTTTTCTGTTAAAGTCTGTTCTTTAACGACGATCACCCACAAGTATTCAGTATTTGCTTGTTCTATTGCAGATGGAGTATCTTCCCATTTCATCATGGGAAAAATCACATCAAATCATGGGCGAGTTCTTTGATTTGTGGCAGGAAGCTCTCTCAAAACGATCATTACCAGGTCATTTTGTGCATATTGAACCGAATTTTGCAGAGTTTGGCCTTTCGGATCAATACACAGCACAGCATACAGCTGTTCAGTATGCTAGTATCATGGCTCAAATGATGGCCACGGCTCAATCTGTGCAGCCAGTGAGGAATTAGACTTGGTATATTCGCATGCTTTGTAGTTAACATTAATGAAACTTTTTGAGTTGACATAAGCTATTTTAACTCTAGCAAGGTACGTAGCTAGTTTCTGGAATATCTGAATGCATGAATGTGTATTCCAGAAAACTATTTTAAGTATATTTGTAAGCGATGCTCAGTATAACATTTTAATTGAATGGACAAGATTTTAGATTTTTTTTTGGTTCTTTTTAAGTATTATCAAATACTATATAAGAAGTTATTAGAGAATTATTTTATTTTACGGAAGAAATATAACGAAATTGATTTACCTACTCACCTGGAGAATTTTTTTTTTTTAAAATAAATAAGATGTTACTTCTTTCACACCTTAAACTTTAAATGTCATTTATCAACGCGGTAGTTGAACTGGATGACTTGTTGACACCTATTTATGAAATTTGATTTGACGTAGAAAGACGTGTTGGAGATATATTCTTTGTAAATCAATTTATCTTCTAAGCAATGATTAAATTTTCAAATAAAATCATTCAAGATGCTATTTTCCATGTGTTTGATTTAATGATGCAATTACAAAGAGGTTCACAATCAAGTATTAATAAGTCACCCAAATTTATAATATCTTATTACCATCAAATTGCAATTAAGGATCACATTCAAATAATTAGACAAAATTTAAGATCCATGTCCTTTGCTTAATCATCATGTCTACAACAACTTATGAGGTTACATATCGGAAGTATGTTACTTTTTTATACAATTTCGAGCACGAAAATAGAGTCATATTCCTCGTCTATTCGATATAATTTATTAGACCAAAATTCTGCACGGGTGGTTTTCATACTTGACTCTAGCATCAAAAGACATGTTAACATTTGTGCTATCACACTCACAATTTGATAATGAAAATAACTATTCATATTGTAATTCGAAATTAATTAAAATTGGAGAGAATTAATTTTAGGATTTTGAAAACTAGTAGAATACCATTGAGTTGAGTTTTCTTATAAGCAATGTAAAGCCCAATTAAAAACCAACCCAGGCCTGTTAGGGCAACATGAGGGGACAAGCGGCTCAGGGTTTTTCCTTTTCTGTGAAGGAGAGGGAAGAAGGGAGACGTATATATAAGCCTTTGCCACAAAATTTTTCTCGTGATGCTGTGATTAAGTCAACTTGTTCTTCATCAAACTTGGAAGGTAGTATCAGATTTATCTGGGTAAAAACGATCTTTTATATGTCGATTTCGCACTCCTGATGATTGTTGTGAATGATTGAATTTCAACCCAACCTCCATCTAAGATTCTCATCTTCTAGCTCCATAGAATTTATATATTTTTCAAAATTGTGGTTTCTTGATATTATATTCCTTCGCAACACAGAGTTTCTCGACAACATCTCTCTTAATTTTTGGTTGTTTTTAGTTTTCTGAGTGTAATCGGTATCCAGGACCCAAATGCAGTGGGTGCAACTGTCCCCCTTGACCCCAGGTGGCTCCACAGCCATATTTACACGTATATATTGTATTTATGCAGTCACGTACCTGATTTTTGCTGTTTAATTTTTACAATTTCTTTTGTTCAATTTCTGCTAGGTATTAGTTGTTAATTGTCAGTATCCTAATCTAGTGCTGATATATATGTTTTCAATTGAGTGAATATTTTTGGTTGAGTTGGCGTACTCTTCTATCGTGCTAGAATCTTAGTTACTGATTGAATGTTTTGTAGTGTTTAACTTATTTTTTGAAATCGTTAAGCATGTGAGGTAATTCCTAATACAATTTGTGTGGAGTATAAGTTTCGATTGTTTACAGTGTTTGTAGAATTGTTCCTCAGACCTGAATTGGAGTGTAGTGAATTCAAGTGTAAAAGAGACAAATGGGAATAGAGTCGGTGACTCAACAAACAGTATTACCTGATATGGATGAACTTAGTTTCACGGATTCAGAGTTGGACTATCACGTTAGGAATGCCCTTAAAGCTGCTGTCCAGGTAAAAAAAACTAATCTCTGAAGCTTTGGATGTTTTTACGGTGTCAATCTGGACTTAAATATATTGGTATTTTATTACGTGGTATAAATCTTATAATATTTTTGGTTTCGTAGGGTGACCGTGACTTTTATAACCAGCTTGTTGCAGTGATACACCATAAAGACCGTCTTGTTCCTGAGGAGGTGGCCCTTCTTGTGGTATGTTGTCATAATAAATAATTAAATAGTATTTGCTTTATTTTGCTAAGCTGCTTCCGGGCCCTTTTATATCTCTAATTTACTATATTATCACATTGCAGACGTGTTTGAAAGCTCTGACTGGAGCAGTTTCTTGTATACACATTGTTCATCATCGATCTCTTCTTGCTGCAGTGAGTAACAAAAAACTGAGCTCATGTGTTCATTATCATACTTAATTGGTAATTTTCTAATTTAGTCGGTGGTTGGAACTTCAGATATTTGGAATGAGCTTGTGGAATTATGGGAATGATGTGATGGATGCATTGGTTGAACTTCTAATATCCTTGGTATGTGATCGTATGTTTTGCAGTTATTCTATCAAACATTCTTATTAATTATTAAGGACCTTACTTAATAATTGATCTAGTGCCATTTTCTTACTGTTTGTAATTTATAATATAGGCCGCATCAAGTGGTCAATATGTTGACTTGTGCTTGGAAATGCTCGTAACCAATTTCATGCCGCCGTCTTCTTCCTCTGCTCATTTCATAGAATTCTTGAAGCAACCACGGGGACTTGATAAGAAGCACCAAGTTCTGGATCATGTTCATTCAACTTTTCAAGATATTGGCAATTTAGTTCCTCTTACTCCTTTGAGGCTGGAGAAGATAATCAGGGATAGAATGCCAAACATATACACAAAAGAACCTGTAAGATATAATTCGAACACCCCATATCTGTTTTCTTGATGTAGGTTACACATTCAAGCTTACCACCTCAAGGGAGCATGGAAGGCTCTCTCTCTCTCGCTCTCTCTCACACACACACACACACACAAAATTTGTGCAGTTAATACTAGTAATTAAGCTAAACTTCTGTTTACAGCACCCTAAAGGTGCACTTATTGAGTAACAACAACAAATGGCTCCTCCTTATGTTAGCCATTTTGTTGCATTAGCCCATCTCGTTTGCCATTATGGTCTAGTTGTTATTATTACTTAGTGAGTTCTACACATCGTTGTCTTTGTCCGTGTTTGCTTTGTGGTGGATTGCACAAAGGGATTTGAGATTATTTTTGACATTTTGATCATATGAGTGCCACAGTACAATTTTTTTTTTAGTTGAAAATCATGAGAAGTGTTGCAATCTGTTGTGGGTTCTGTACGATAAAGTATTAGGCCCTGTCAGATATTGTTGTGCTTTGTGCATAAGCAACTCAAGGCTTTGCATGTTAATTCAAGATGTGCTATTCCTTTTAGTCTTCCACTCGGAATAAAATAATTAATTTCTTCAATTGTTACTAAGAATTTAATAAGTTTAATGAGTATTAAGTAATTTTCTGTATCTTCTTGCGAACAAGATTCTTGTGCCTTTTGAAGTGTTAAAAATGAAGTTTGATGAAGGAATACAGTAGAATGAACCTTCATCAATTTGAAATACCATTTGGACTGGGCGAATTACGTGGTGTACGAAGCTGCATTAAATTTGTTTGGTTTTTAGTTTTCTTTCTCTTGTTCTGATCTGGAACTTCTTACAATTTTACACTCATTTTTCTGTGCAGTTCATTGTGATGTATGTGGAGAACATGTTAAGATTAGAGAGTGGTGCAGCAGGTAAACTTGTTGGTGGTTCAATGCTCGTCGCAATAATGGATAGGCTAATAGATTTAGATGTGAGTTTTTCAAAGCTGCATCAGAGTTAGTAAATGAAGAGTGACTTTTCAGTGGTCTAATTTATATTGTTTTATATGGTCTTAATGCAGGTGGAAATTGCATGGGATGACATTTTACAGGATGATTTCTCTAAAGGAATCTTTGATATGGAGCTGGAAGACCTTGAGGGGTTTTCAGATCAAGTTCAACAAGATGGCAACGAGGTTCTTTTCATGATTCCTACCTTAACTGAATGCCATTGTTTTCCTATTTTAATGTTCCTCCATATCATGTTGATATTATCTCTGTTGTCCTCTTCACATTACTTCTGTAGAATTTCTTCAATCCATGGTTTACAGCAAAACAAGTTGAGTTCTCGATTGGGAATAGTATTTACAAAAAAAGTAGTGCATTTTGTGCTGTCAGAAAATGAAAACTCTTAAGAGGACCACAAGCCTTGCTAGATTTTATTTTAAGGACCTCAATTTTAGACATCTAGACTCTTATAAATTGATAAGTTGAAGCATTTACTAGCTTAATTTTGGTTGGTGTGAGAATTTTAGCAGCAAGATAATCTTTAAGACTGTACAAGTATGTACTTTTTGTTTTCAATTTTTACAATCATCTTTCAAAGGCTTATAGAAATTCGTGTTTTCAGCTTAATAGGGAATCTTTGATACAAAAGTTTTTTGGTGGAAACTTGGTTGCCGAAAAGTTAGATAGTTTATTGGTGCTTACATTTGAACACCTTGAATCTTGTAGAGAAAGTGGCCGTCTGATTCAGGTAACTCCATTATCATCCTTTCTTAACTTGGTGCTCAAATATCCTGGCTTTCTTAATTAGTTTATCTACTATGTTCTTTCAGGTTTTTGAAACACTCCTTCAGTCATTTCAGAAAACTGTTTTGACTGCATACAAATCAAAATTTGCTCAGGTATCTAACTCTTTTTTCGCCTTGTGTAAAATAGCAAAAGGTGCCCTAGTTTGTTGTTTGTCTATTTTTCTTTCTTCCCTTTCTATAACCTCTTGGCTCTTGTTCTCCCACGTACTGGTAGCGTGTTGTTTTTCTTAACCATTCTATTATTCAAAGATATGCATCTTTTGTAGTTTGTGATGTTCTATGCTTGCTCCCTGGATCCTGAAAATTGTGGAAAGATGTTCGCAAGTACACTTTTCAATAGTTTTGTGAGCGGTGTCTATCCTGCATGGAGGTAAATATCAAGATTTTCTTTTTGAATTAAGTGTGTGCTTTGTGCGTCTCATGCGTATACGTGTATGATGCACTCGCTATCAGAATTCACTTCTTGATTTGGTAGATGAGCTTCATTTTACATTTTATAACATTCTTGATCTCAGCAGACATAAGAGAATGCAATTGCTACACTATATAATGAAAAGGCGTATAGTTTTTTTGCATTATGATAAATACTTCTCAACTATGTTGTTGTGGCTCATAATTTTCTGTTCTTGAATATGAACTGACTGTTCATGTTTCATAAAGAAAGTCTAGCTAATGCATGTAAATGAGATGATTATGTTAATTGCATTATGCCTTTTTAATCACTCAATCTTCAATAAAATAATATTATACACATACCCAAAAAAATTTCTTATTTTTTAATCACACATTCTCCATCAGTTTACTATTTCAAAATGCACTCTTACAATAAAATGAAACTCAAACAGGCTTTATGTATTAATCTTATCTCAAATGAGACCATAAGTTTTGTGTTGAAGACCTCTCTAGTAACACTAACAATCCAGTGTCTGAATGCAGTGAGACTTGTAACTTCGTCATGTGCAGTGTAAAATAGTATGAAATTATGTATTGGTTTCAGAGAAGTGTTATTAAAAATAGTCAATACCTTTCTTTTTGTGCCTTGCTCTTCTATAATTAGTTTTATTTGGCATTATGTTCGTTGTGTCTTTTCTTCATATAACACCAAGAACTTGAGAATTGTATGGATCTCTTGCTTCAATCTGATTTCTTCTTCTCCCTCTTTCCTTTTTTCTCATGGGCAAGACTGTCAACGCATTATTCTTTATTTGCATTGTTTGACAAATTGTGGTTTCATTTATTTGTGGTCAATTATAGAATTATGTTTCAAAGTCAAATTTATATTTTCTTAGCCATTTTCTTTTCCTGTTGTGGTGTCAAGCTTCGTGTTTATACTTTATACCAACATATCAAGGTTACTTAACAAGGTTTCTATTTTTCTTTTTGGGATTCTTGCAGAATGAGCGCTGTTGCATATCTTGCTAGTTTTTTGTCTCGCGCGATGTTTGTGACTCCCTCCTTTGTTACTACTACACTGGAAAGGTTGTCAATTATCCGATTTGCTCATGGATGAAGAAAAACCACTGAGAATGGAATTTAAATGTCTGACTTGGGTATCTTTATCTTATGCGAGGTTCCAGTTTGGTGAAGTGGTGTTTTGATTACTGCAATAACCAGGATGGTGACATTAATCCCAAAGCTCATAAAGTCTTCTATGCTGGTTGCCAGGTATAAAGTCTTGATATATAGTCGAATTTGAAGAATCACAAAATTTTAAACCATTCCTGAATCCTGGCATCTACTAAAGGTTGTTTTCTTTGGGCAATTATAATTATTACATGTATCTTTCACTAGTGTTTTGTTGCCCTCAATAGTATTGAGTACTTTCGGAGGTGGAATAAGTGTTGCCATTTGGATCATGTGCTATTTGTGGTGTCCCTGAGTTTGTGGGCATAGGTTTTGCATGATGGGAACATGTTACCTGCACCATTTGCAGGATACAACTCAATAAGCTTGTTTTTCAGTACATACACTATTCTTGATTAAGGGCCAAAGCAGAATGTAAACTTAAATGTCACTGTATTGCCAGTGTAACTTTTATAATGATTTTATTGGCTACTTGTATAATTTTGTTCCAAATATCCAACAAATATGCTCGAAATTTTGTTTGTTGATGATTTTTCTTGTTGCATGCAGGCCATTATGTACGTGCTTTGCTTTCGCATGAGATCAATGATTTCTGTGCCTCGCCTCAGATCTCAACTTCTTCTTATGCATATTGAGGACATCCTTAAGCATCCTTTGAAACCACTGCAGGTGAAATGTTGTATGAGAATGAACTTAGTCAAGTTTACCCTACAGTTGTCTATGGGTCCTCTGTTTTGACTGCATATGTATTGATGTAGCATGCCGTTATTTTTTGTAATTCCGTTTTCGTATTTGGCTTGAGGTTATGTTTTGATCTCAGTAGTAGGCTGTTAACTCTGATCCATTGCTTCAATTTTCTGGAGCAGGTATGCCTGCCATCAATAGTAGAAGAATTTCTCCGGTTGGCGAAAACAAATCAAATATTTGTTGTGCCGGACACCTTCGCAGATTATGGTATGCTAGAATCAGAACTTTCACGGGCATTTGGCGGGGTAGAAAGGCTCGATATGTTTTTCCCTTTTGATCCCTGCTTGTTAAGGAAATCTGACAGGTTTGTCTTTGCCTACTTTATTGACGAAGTTGAATCATTATTTGTCAAATTGAAAAATCTATTCTAAGAAGAAAATGACCAGTTTTGCTTTACTGTATATCAATCTTACACGTGCCTTCTTAATTGTCGTGAAGATTCATTCGACCAAATTTCGTGTATTGGTCGATGGTAAGAAGTAGTTACTATGAAGACGAGGAGTATGAAAGTGCAAGTGATGAAGATATTTACGAGGCTGGGACCAACATGGCAGATAATATTAGTGATGACAAGGGCAATGCTCATTTTGACGAATTCGACTACTCTCTAGACAAAATGTCAATTACGCCTAGAGATTCAAGTGCAAAATTCGGAGGCAGAATACATGGATTTGTCCAGATGCCGTCAAAAATCAGACCGTCAACTAGTCCAGAGTCCTTGTGATTTTTTAAAATGCTTTTCCTCTTGTCGAAAGGGAGGAAAACGCTGGTGTTTGTTATGTCCTAGGTGAATCGGCCAGTTTTGCTTGATGGTTTCATTTTCGTCTCCAGAAAGGTGATAGATGTGGTATGGTAACGCAGCCATTGTATGTTGAAATGTAATCTTATTTATTCTTTTTGTTAGAAGAAATCGATTAAGCATTTATGGAAATACTTTTTATTGTATTAAAACCAATTAGTATTCCACGTGATTTATAATTGATGGTTTCGGCTTATTTGATTAATTTAAAAAAAAAAAAAAAAAAAAAAAAACGCTGCTTGTCCCACCAAGACAAGCTTGGTGGTCTAAGGGTCGAGCCAGGTCGGCTAGATTCATTGCCACCTTGGGAAGCCGATAATAACGAAATCAACGACAGTTGAAGCCCAGAAAGACGTCAAAGACGACAAAAGTACAGTTTTATTGTCATCAGCATAACATAAAAAAAATAATAATAATAATAATAAAAATAAAAAATGAAAAGCCAATTGCTGCCCTAATGGAAATCCAACACCACGACGCCGTCGAGAAATTCCCTCACTTTGTCCTTCTGCTCATTCGCCGCATCTGAATCCGAATCCAAAGCCTCCAATTCAGTCACTCCATTGAAAACTGCAATTGAAGCAATTGAAAATCCCTTCGCCCTCCCTGGCGAAAAATTCTCCCCAACACTCAATTGGTCGATCGATGGAAACTTATCCTTAATCCCTTTGAGCACTCCCAAAATCTCGTTTTTACCACTTTCTTCGACACCTTCCTTCAGTTTCAAAAACGTGAACCTCATGGCCGACCCGTGAGGGACGATCACCGAACCCGGGACGTCATCAGATACCCAGTCGACGGCCATGATGTCGTCGATGATGGGCTTGACGTAGTTCGTCACGACGCTAATGTGGGCCGGGTGGTCGGCGTAGGATCCCAAGTCGGGTTTGGATCTGTGTCGGGAGTGGAGCATGTGGGTGAAAGAGAGAGAGGACGATCGAATGCGGGCGACTGGTCCTGCCTTGAGGTGGAGCACTGGATCAAGCGAGGTCAATCCGTTGAGGTTGCTGACCATGGCGTTGATTGCAGAAGGATCGGCATCCTGCTTGACTTTGAAGAGCACAACGTGTTCGACGAATTCACTGGGTTTGGGATTTGGATCGGAATTGGATGATGACAGCATTTTAACGGAGGGATGGAAACGGGATTTGAAGGGTTTGTAATAAAAAGGCTTGAGAGTGGCGGCGGAGAAGGACGAGGACAAGAAGTGTGTGCGAGCTGACGCTGCTCTTGTGCCGACACACAGCATCGTTTGGTTATGGACTGAGTGGGTGGTAGCGCTTAAACAAGGTCTAACCCTAAAATGGAAATTGAAAGAGAAAATAACTACGTAGTCCCCATCATATTGTCTGTTTCTTTTTCATCCTTAATCTTTTAGGGTCCGTTTGATAAGGTGAATAGAATTTGGATGGAAAGAAAATGAATTGTAGAAAATTAAATTGATTAGAATTTATTTTGGAGGAAATGTAATTAATGGTATTTGATTGATATAATTTTCCATCTAATTCGTTTAACTTTATTTTTCATGCAAATTGTTATTTGTTGGGATAAATATTTTCTACAATTTGTATTAAAATTAAAATTTGTTTGGATTGTCAAAAAAAAAAAATTAAAATTTTTTTCATAAATTTTTGGTGTTCATTTGGCTTTGTTTTTCGTGCAAATTGTCAATTAAATGAATAATTTTATCATTGGATTTAGAATATGTTTTCATTGCCAAAAAGTTAAAAAAAATAAAAAAAATAAAAGATGAAAAATTACTCTCCCACCAAAATCATGGGAAAATAAAGGTGGAAAATAGTGTTTTACTAGGTTGTACCTAGAATTTAGATGGAAATGAATTTCATAGAATTGTTTGACAATCAAACACCGCAAATTGGGTGAAATTGTACAAATTTTTCATTTCCATCCACTTTTTCATCCTATCAAACCGACCTTTAAGGGAAAATGGTAGCCGCGATTCCAAATCTTTTATTGAATTGTGGTTTTTACCCTAAATTTTTATTTGTGACATCTACCTTTCAAAACCTTACAATTGGCTGCAGTCATATGATCCTTTGTTGACCAAAAAATTTGTCTTTGATCCTATTTTGATTAATTTTCAAACAGTAAAATGACAATTTTACAATTTCTTAAACAATATATATATTTTTTAGGTCCACCCAAACCACCTCCAAAACTTAATCTTATTCCCCGCCCTGCAGCGCTCAAAATTGAAATCAAAACAAAAAATAATATACCAAAACACATTTGCCACGCACAGCCACCCACCCATATTTAAGAAAATATTTCAATGTGCCCATTGGATAAGCATCAATATACTACATGTTCTTCATATACATACGACAATAATTCTAGTTGACCCTTTTTTTACGAGGTATAACGTGGTCAATAAATTCCAGCTCATTTCACGTCTACATAGCCTCTTTCAGCATATTTGGACAAATCGTTAAAACACATGACCTTCTTTGGTGGTGCGAAAGGCGGCGTTGAGCACTCTAACAATCAAATAAATCTATGTATGAATCAATATTTAAGTGTGGGATGTGCTAAAGACGTGAGCCATTAAGTAAAAGAGTTTGCATCTGAGAAGGAATAGAGTAATGAGATAGCAAATTCATAGTTTGAGTGTATAAAATTGCATTTACAATCAAATGACACAATGTATGAGTTTTTATAATAAAAATGGGAGAAACAATAACCGTTGAATGAAGAGAAATCCAGCCTTATCCTAACGGTTGAGAAGCCTTATCATATGTGTCATTTTGTCAATCTTAGGCTCAGACACATTTAATGTTCTGACCATTGGTAAACCTATGGCCTAGGTTGCATGGATTAGACTTGATATATTAATTTGGTAAAGTGGTTGTTGTAGTGAGTGGCCACATCAGTCAATCATAAAAAATTTATACGAAAGATCCTCTACAGCGCCTCATATTGCGTCGCCTTATCCACGAGGGTTCGGCCCCTCTATAGGGTTTGACATCTTTATGGTGGTTTGGTAGAAATTACCATGTAAGCAGGATGGCGCGAAGTGTGGGCCCAAGTTCGCTTATTTCGTAGCTATTACATGGCCATTCTTGGAGCCTTACCGAAAGAGGCGTAACAATAGTTCCTTAAGTCCAAGTATAAACATTCATATAATGCGTGAACTTTTTTTGGTCGAAGTATGTTGTCTTGTCTATGCTGCATGTTCTATTTCTTAAGAGGCGATGCCTTGGCGTGCAGTGTTTCATGTTGGTTGAACTTATACCTTATTAACCGCTCTCACTTGCGAAGGGATAACATAGCACAATAGTCACTAAAGTCAAATCATGAAAATTTATATAATATGTGGACTTAAAAGTGTATAATATGGCTAGATTTTTCATGGAAGTATACGAACCTAATTTTTAGGCGAGGCCCTAAATGAGGGCGAGCATGTTGTTGAAGATGAAGCCTTGATAAGACTGAAATGAATTAGGAGGGGCCTATAAATGGGGCACGCCAATTGTTAAGGGCGAAGCCCTTGCATGGGGCAAACATATTGGTGGAGAGACAACATTTGATAAAACTGAATTGAATTTAGACGAGATCCTTATATGATGATGAGCTTGATGGTGAAAAATCAGCCTTTGATAAGGTTGAATTGAACTTGGGTGAGGCCATTACATGAGGATGAGACCATTGGTGAAGAGGCAACCTTTGATAAGCTTGAACTGAAATTGGACGAGGCCCTTGCATGAGAATGAGCTTGCTGGTGAAGATGTGGCATTTTATAAGGCTGAATTGAACTAGGGCGAGACCCATACATGAGGACGAGCCTGCAGGTGAAAAGGTGGTATATGATAAGGCTGAATTGAATTTGGCGAGATGCCCTTGCATGAGGATTCTGCCTGTTGGTGAAGAGGCGGCCTTTGATAAGGCCAAATTGAACTTCTTGTTGAATAGGCAGATTTTGATATACTTCACACTTCATTTTTTTTCAAAGAAGTTCAACTTCCTTATATGGTGGATGGTTTATCAATACTAAAGGCTTCTTCCATAGTAGATGATTTATCCATAGAAGGTTTCATCTCCGTAAGAATTAAGGTGGGCTTTCTTTGGGTGCTTCACACCTCTCTTTTCGAAGTGGTTAAACATTCTTCCATGATCAATGTCAAAGGCATCTTCCATGGTGGATGGTTCATGCATAGAAGGCTTCATCTTCGTAAGTATCAAGGTGGGACAAGTGGTTAAACATTCTTCCATGATCAATGTCAAAGGCATCTTCCATGGTGGATGGTTCATGCATAGAAGGCTTCATCTTCGTAAGTATCAAGGTGGGTCCCGTTTAGGGTGCTTCGAACTCTCTTTTCAAAGTGGTTAAATTTTATTGCATAGTGGATGGTTCATCCATGCCAAAGGCTTCTTCTATGATTGATGATTAATCCATGAAAGGCTTCACCTTCGTAGGTATCAAGGTGGAGCCCTTTGAGGTACTTCACACCTTTCGCTCTGAAGCGGTTAAACTTCCTAGCATGGTGGACCATGTTTTTTATGGGGTGACATGGTCAACAGATCTCAATTCCTCTCACGTGCACTTAGCCTCTTCCTGCCAAAAAGTTAGAGCACGTGGCCTCCTTCGGTGGTGAGGGAAACGACACTCAAACACTCTAACAGTCAAGTCAGTTTATATATGAGTGAGTAATTTGAGTGTAGGATGTGCTAAGACATGAGCCACTAGTAAAAGGGGTTAGATCCGGAGGGTATAGAGAGTAATGAGATAACAAAGTTATAACTTGAATGGATAAAATTGTACTACCTTCAAATGACATAATATGCGAGCTTTTCTAGTAAAAAGGGAAAAATAATAATCGTCGGATGAAAAGATACGTGGTCTCATTCTAATGGTCAAGGCGCCATATCATAAGCATCATTTTGTCAATCCTAGGCTTAAGCGCATTTAATATTCTGACAAGTGTTCTAAAAAGGTAAAGTGTGACTAGTCGTGGAGGTCAAACTTCAAACTTTACAGCATGGGCGTAATAAATAATTTTCTTATTTTTAAAATTATTTAAAATTTTAAATCAATCTAAAAATTATTTAATAATTAAAATAATACACACCAAACATTTAAAATTATAAAATACTATATTTATTTAATAATTTCTACAATTAGTCAATTATACAATTTTCAAGTTTTCGAAATGCAAAATTAAACTATTTTTCATAGTTAACTTTCTTAGGTACTTTCAAATTTTTTTTTTTTTTTTGTACAAG
This sequence comes from Osmanthus fragrans, assembly GCA_019395295.1. Lineage (NCBI taxonomy): Eukaryota > Viridiplantae > Streptophyta > Magnoliopsida > Lamiales > Oleaceae > Osmanthus > Osmanthus fragrans. The sequence goes on along the minus strand of CM033347.1, from coordinate 11,684,128 downwards.
TAAAATCATTTAAAAACTTAAAATTAAAGCTAATAAAAGGTTTATAAAAAATAAAACAAATTAATAAAGAGCCACTAGGTAATCATTATCACGGAGTGACATTTCGTCCGAGCCTCATACCTATACAATGCATAGACGGGCTTTTTAAATCTCTAGTTCTGACCAATGGTAGACCTATGGCCTAGGCTATTGGGACTAAACTTGAAATATTGATTTAGTAAAATGGTTGTTGCAATGAGTGATCATATCAATCAATCATAAAATATCTTGTACGGAATATCCTCTATAGCACCTCATATTACCTCGCATTTTCCAAGGTTCGACCCTCTGCAAGGGTTCGACCTCTTCATGGGGGTTTGACAAAAATTGCCATGAGCGGATGATGCAGAATGTGGGCCTAGGTTCTCTTACTTTCTTGGCCCTCACATGGTCATTCTTGGATTCTCGTTGGAAGAGGCGTAACAATTCTCTTTCATTTCCAAATTCAATATTACGTGTTTTCCTTCCAAATTCCTCACGAGTGCATATCAGAATCACTGAGCATGTAACAACCCATTTTTTTTAGTCAAAGTCAAAAGTGGAATTGTCAAAGTCATAGTCAAATGGGACTTAAATGAAACAAATTATTTTCTTGGGGTCTAATTGGTAATTGTTAATACTTGAAGGACTAGAAATGAAATGACTAAATATGACATTGTATGAAAATTGGAGGACTTACTTGTAAATTCTCAATAGCTATCCATTAAATTATACATTATATACATTTTCTCATTATTTTGGGGAAAAAGAAAGAGAAAGATCGAGAGAGACCAAGAGAAAGATCGAGAGAGAGAGAGAGACCGAGAGAAGAAAGAAAATGAGAAGGGAAGGGAAGAAGAAGAAGAAGTGGATTTTCAACCTTGAGTTCTCCATTTCTTCAATCTCCATTCGATCTAGAGAGGTAAGTGTTTAAGTATGTTGAATTATTATTTTTAGGGTTTATGAACAACTTGCTTAAATTCTAATTATAACAAGAATTAGAGGTTATTGACATGTATTTGAGGTATTAAACATGAATATGTCAAAGAAATGTAAATATGGAAAGATAGGTATTGAAGGAAATGAACTTTGGAAATGAGTTATGAAATAAATGCTTCTTCTTTGGTTTTTTTAGGATTGCATGATGTTAAAAACTTAAATTAAGGGATTAAGGTTGATTTCTCCATTTTTAAGTAATTATTGTAGGTAATTTTCGGATCAAATGTGCACAGGTGCTATTTTCGAAAATCTGCCCAGAATTGTGCTATTTCTGTCAATTGCAGAATGGTGCTATTTTTGTCCATAGTTTTAGTGCCAGATTTCAATAAATAGAAAGGGTGACAGAATTCAGAAATCTGAGATTTGAGTGCTATTTTTGTCAAACCTTTGATTTTCAGATTTTAGAAGTTGAAATGAAGTTATATGACAAATATTAAGGTCTATGTATTGGATTAATTATGTATAAGGGTTGTACATGTATAAGGTAGTGATTTTAAGGAAGGGTAAGTTGATAATTAATCAAAGATATGAAAGATTAGAAAATGGGATGCATGGGTAAATATAGAAATTGAGGAGTTAAGTGGTGGATATGTATTAGTGACTCTAATTGAGATTATGGAAATAAATGACTTCAAGTTCTTATTATTAAATTATTATTATTTCTATTGGTAGGAAAATCTTCAAGACACCTTTGTGAAGAGATGTGATTTATTGGAGCAAGTTTATGATATCATACTTGGCACTTGAAGGTGAGGGGTGATAAGAATGTGGAAACCATGATCAGTCCATAACTCGGTGAGTGGAAAAAGCTTATTTTTCAAGAAATTAGAATTTATTAAATTTATGTTAGATTTGGATTTGAAAGTTAATTATTTCATATAGCTGATTTTATAGCGTAAATCTCAGAATAAAGTGATTCTTATAGCAAATTCTTTTTAAAGTTAGATTTCACTCAATTAAATTATTTCATTAGCATGTTGTTATTAAATATTTCAGCAAATCTATAGTTATTTTTAAAACCTCCAGAGAGTACCCCGGTGATTTACCAGCTCTGCATTTGTGTGAATGTGTTTCCACAGTGTATGACCAGTTATGGTGATTTTACTCGCTCTGCACTGATGTGAATGTGTTTTCACAGTGTATGACCAGATTATCAGAGGTCTTTGGGACCCACTCTTGTACACACATAGGCTTTGGGCCGTGTACTGGGGTGCTTAGCCTTTGGGGCAGCTCTGCGTACGTATGACCAGTTATCAGATTATCAGTTATCAGATATGAATGGCCTTGCCTTGTACATCGAGATTACTCTGTACATGTGTAAGGCTATTCATTGGGTACTTATTAGTGTGACTTTTTAGTATATAATATGATGTTTATTCAGCTTATTAGATTTCAGATTTCAGAATTCAGTTTATTCAGTTTGCAGAATAATGATTTCAGTTTACAATAATGTGAAACCATATTTTCACTTATAATTACCGAGATCAGATTATTTATATTCAGTTGTTTATTTAGAATAAAAAGCAAAGAATTTTATGATGCAATCATGCTTAGTTTTAAAAGTATTCTCAGATATCATAATTTCTCAAAGTTTTTAACAGCGCAAGACTTTTCAGAAAAGTATACTTATTTTCAAACTATCCACTCACTGAGTTACAAGCTCATATTTTAAAATCTTTTTCTGAGCAGATAGTAGCAGAGTTGTGCAGCCTTGGAGCCTGTCGATTCACGGCGTTGAGACACACATATTGCATTAGTTGTATGGTTCATTTTGTCAGATTATTTAGTTCATATTCCTTTTGGGTATTTTGATTTTTAAAGTTTGTTAAATATTGATTTGCCAATTTTTTATGTTAAATAATTTGTATTCTAAGGGACGAATGTGTACTATTTTAAATTACATAAATAAGTTTGAGAAATTGATTTATATACAGGTGGTTTAGTCTCTATTTTAAAGGAAACTTTGTCAAAATTCTTTTAAAAATGTTTTATAGTCAAAGAATGTTCAGTTGTCTTGGTGGTAGATCCGGTATTTATCGAAATCTACCATCGGCGCACGACATGTGTCGAGTCTATTAGGTTGACTCGGGACGAGTCGTGTCAGAGCAAGTATCTACAATTCGTCATTTGACGAGTATGAAAGATTCATTTCTATATACTACAGCCTCTTATATATGAACCACTTCTAACTTTCATCTCTATAGCAATATCTTCAAAAGATTTTTTTTGAGGAGAAAATGGAGGCTTCTTACCCCTAACTACCTCTGCTTAAGATTTCCCTATCCCTATAGGTAGAAGTTGCCCATGATCGTCAATTGTGCTACAGATCTCCTAAACAAAGACGAAGTTTTAGAGGGTGGGTAGGATGGTGAAGAGGTTGAAGTTTTCAAAAGGCGAGGAGTCAGGAGTGGGGGGTATATTTCCCTCCTTTCATGTAATTATTTTATTTGAGAAATGTGAATTTATCATTTTACCTTTTTAAATTTGGTCAAAATATAATCAAAGTTAAATTTTAGTGGTCAACTTACGAGCAAATGGATGAATTTGTCTTACGGCTACACCCAATTTAAAGGTTTGAGACATAGGTGTCACATATGAAAGGTTAGGTAAAACTTGTAATTCATTAAGGATTCGTTTGATTGCAAAAATGGAATTTAGGTGGAAAAAACGAATTTTAATTAATTAAATTGCCTAAAACTTGTTTTACTGAGAATTGTCAATTAATTGTGTTTGATTAGTATAATTTTTCATCTGAAAAATGTTGAAATTTTCTATCTTTTAGTGTTCGTTTGACTTTTTTTTCATGAAAATTATCAATTAAATGAATAAAAATTGTTACAATTGAGGATAATTTGTTTAAATTTCAAAAAAAAAAAAAAAAAAAAATTTGTCTGGAAAACCAAAAATCCATTGAAAAATGAATTCCTTAAAAAGAAGGAAAAAAGGGCCGGAGGGGGGGGGGGGGTGAAAATTTAATTGCCTGGAAAGTTTCGCCTATCAAATAGTCAAAAATATGGAAAATGAAAAATAATTTTCATCTTCCTTGAAAATTTATGCCTATCAAACAGGCTCTATAGGTTTAGGAGAGCAACTAAATTTTTTTTCCATCTTTTAGTTGAACGTTTTGATCTCGTGATACTTGTCCAAGGGACACATAGTCGAATACAATCGAATTTTTTTTTTCAAAACTAGTCTTCTAAATGCTTTGCACAGTGTATAAGAGGATAAAAATTTATTTTATAGTTGAATATATTCAATCAAAATTATTTTATTCAAACTATAATTCAGTAATGAAAGGGAATAGAAGTGGGCATTTTAATTAGAATAGAATGATTTAGTCTAGTTCCCAAAAAAAAAAAAAAAAACAAAACAAAACAAAAAAGTTAGGAATCTTAATCGATAATTGACCAGGTCCAAACCAGTTCTTGATTCTTGAGTCGAAATCGTGAGTACCCGACTCTAGAACCAAATTTGACATTTTTTTAGGGACAATTGCAGCAGCGGTTGCTAACCATTCGTTTTTTTTGCAGATTTTACCCTAAACCTTCAATTTGTACCACTCACAGTCTCAAATCTTTCATAAATTCACAGTCGAGGTCCAAATTCAATCCATTTGACCATTAGTTGACCAAAGAATTGACATTGACCACAAGTTTGACTAATTTTGAAAGGACAAAAGGTAACTTTGCATTATTCCTCACATTAAATAATAAAAATAATTAACAAATCAAAAAAAAAAAAAATATAAACCAACACCACCCCACCCTATCCTACCCTACCCTACCCTAACTTACCTCACCCACTCAATCAAAACCAGAAAACCAAGCTTCCATTTCCAATTTCTTTATTGTCATTCGATCTCACAGCTATTTCTTCGGCCAAAACTTACCGTCCAGATATAGGTCATCACTACTCTGACATCGCCAAAACTCCACCTACCACCACAACTACTTCTTCAGCCCATTTACCACATTAACAATACAAATGAAAACGCCAAATTACTTGAAAATAGAGGAAATTGCTGTGTTGGTTAAGGATGAGGAGGGAACCAAGGGGATCTCGAGAGTGTGATCGATGTTAATGAGGAAGATGAAGCTCTGATTGATGATGGCAATGATGGCCAACCTTTGTGGGTCTTCTGAGGATTCCAATTTTGCAGGTGAATTTTGGGGGAAATTTTCGTAGATTCCAATTTTCGCAGGATTCCCAATATATGCTGATTATCGCCGTCATGAGGGAGAAGAAACATGAATGATGATGAATTTTTGGGCTTTAATATGATTTTTGTTTGGGTTCCATTTGGTAGTGACAGTAAATGTGATTTTCGTTTGGGTTTGAATGTGATTTTCGTTTGGGTTCCATTTGGCAGTGATTTTCGTTTGGGTTCCATTTAGTGATGATGGTGGTGGTGGACAGTGGTGGTGGACGACGGTGGTAGAACTCATTTTGGTAGGAAAGCGGTGGTGGTGGTGGACGACGGTGTTCCACTTGAGGCACGTTGGATTGGGTGGGTAGGGTGAAGAAGGAGATGAATAGTTTTTTTCCTTTTCTTTTTATTTTCTTTTAGTCATTTTTATTATTTAATGTGAGGAAAAATGTAAAGTTATCCTCTTTGTCCTTTTAAAATTAGTCAAAATTGTGATCAATGTCAATTCTTTGGTCAACGAACGGTCAAACCATCCATTTGGACTTCAGCTGTGAATTTATGAAAAGTTTGGGACTATGAGTGTTACAAATTGAAGGTTAGGGTAAAGTTTGCCAAAAAGCGAAAGGTTAGGGACCGCTGCTGCAATTATCCTTTTTTTTTATTAGTTCTTTTCTTTTTACAATTTATTCCTATTGACCCAATTATCCGACCCAATAACAACAAGTTTACAAGGCCCAAGTGAAAGAGTGGTAATTTCACCACATACATTAAAATTATTTAAAAAAAAAAAATCAAACATTTTTTACATTACAAGATTTTTTCATTCCTAAAATATTGCAATATATGTAGTATAATTGACAAATAAAAAATATCCTCACTCGCATAATTAATACATAAGAAAGCTAAAATCAATCCACCAAACAAGCCTAATCACAATCCCAATTCTCGCCCAATACTATCAAAATCCCATTTCTTCACTATAGCCCAAATAAAAAACCTCAAACTTGAAATCCAAATTATCTTCAATCCATTCCATACACCAATATTATTCATATATCAATCAGCATTTCCTCCAAAATTTCTATCAAAAAATCCTCTATGCAATCTCCAATTTTAGATTTTAAAACCTAATAAAGATTAGAGATAAAATACATTCATCCTCAAAATCAAACTGATCGACCATATTTCGTCCTTTTGTTGATTATAGAAACCGAAAATGACATACAACTCGTTGAGCTCTGGGTTTCAACAAGAAAAAAATACTGTTGAAAAAAATCCCAAAACATGAAAATACTTCTCGCCGTTTGTCGATGAGCTCTATCAAGATTCATAATGAAGAAGCAGATAATACTCAGTTTGGAATCCCAAATCCTCCATTATCTTTGGGTTCAATATGGATTTGTCAATCGAACGAGCCTTCAAAATCAAGGAGATTATTGAACCTAAAAGGGAATCTACACACTCATCGCATATCATCTCAATAAGGTTCTCACGCTTGCAAGCACTTGGTACGAGAAGTCCAAATGTCATAAAATCGCATGTTACGAAGACATTCAATGATCCCATATCTGCTCGCGCGCGCACACACAAAACCATGTTAAAATAACCTTAAAACAAATCAAAGAATTTGCGAATCTATATGCATGAAACAGTTAAATTTCAAACACTGATATGTAAAATTATGATAATATGAGAATCAATGACCAATTGGGTATCACAAATAAAAAAAAAAGTGAGAATAAGAAAATTGGTTTTACGGCCTTTTTATGAGTTGAGATTATTACTTGGAACATATTTTAACTTATCACGATAAGAAACTTCTAAAGCCAACCTCCTAAAGTTGTCGGTTCTCATTTGAAGTGTTGATAGAATCGTGGGAAGCAATTTCAATTTGAATTTCCATATATTTAGCATATGAAATTAACGCATTTATTTTGGTTTTGTCTTTGATGAATTTTAGTTATAGAACCGAAAATGGAAAGATTCTTATATACTCCCTCCGTCCATCCCAATTATATAGGTTTGTTTCGTTTTTCACATGAATTGAGAGATATTTTTTAATGTCATTGAAAAATTAATTTTTGCCAAGATCTTTCCTAGTTTACCTTTATTTAATTTTCGGTATGTATTAGTAAATTATTGTTGGAATCAATAAAAAATTTAAATGATTTAATTTGATGAGAATCAGTGGGAATTGTTCCATGTTTCCAAGAAGAATAAATGAGAGTTGTTTCATGTCTCCAAGAAGTGGAAAATGTATGTATTTGGATGATTTAAAAAAGTTGGCATATTAAGTGAAAAAAAATTTAATAAGGGCATATTGGTAAAGATCACAACAAAATATTCTACATTAAGAAACATGCATACATATTTGGAACAAGAGAAAATGAAAATTCAGTCTATATAATTGGGATGGAGGGAGTAGTAATTTTGGTCTTCTTATGGTATTATGTAGTAAATTCAGTTTATAAATAAATTTAGGAGTATAAAATGAATTATTATATATTATCAAGGTCTAAATGATTTTTTCCCAAAGTAATAAGTATTTTAATTAACTGGATTCATTCATTAATATAATATATTTGAATCATACCACTCTTGTTCATAGTCACTCCTGACCGCGTTTTAACTCGACGCCGCAAATATAACCACAATCGAAGTTGGATGATATTTGGCAGTATATTTGCAATGGAATAAGAAAACATTGAAACATGTACTTGGTGGCATATTTATTTCTTCTATTTCTCGACTCACAATTTTTTTGAAAAATATTATATGTATAATCAAACCTAAATCGAAATAGATGGTTCAAGTTCGTAATTGGTTCCACTAATTACATGGACACGAATAAATTAATATAAAAAAATATTCAAAATTGTTCGAACAAAACCCGCAAGCGATAATCCACTTTTATATAATATTCTTTTCCAAAATATATTAAAAATATATATAACACGACCCGATTATATTCAAAATTCGAATTCATATGAAAAATATGCATTGATTCACAGGATTTATGACATATGATTTCATATACTATAGATATTAATCTTGATACATATTGTCCATGTGTTGATTTTGCTTCGTTCTAGATTTATTGTGAGTATTCTTACAGTACAACTAACAGCTTACTATCTAATTAATGATCAAACAATCAAATAATTCAATGCAAATGCAAATGCAAAATCAATCAAGAAAAATCAAGAAATACTAAACTAATTGATTTGAATTAAAATAAACAAACAATAGTTTTCATCATTCATCCAATACAAAGAAAAACTTAGTCTAACATTTTTATAATTAAATTACACAAGAATAATTAGAAATACGTCACCCAAAAATAAGAAAGGTGGAAGAAGTAGGAGAAATTCACGTTTTTTGCTCAAATCTTGAAACCAAGCTATGAATCTTCAAAATTCTTGTATGATTCGCCTTGAATTGATGTATAAACTTTTTCTTCGCCTCCAATATATGATAAAATTTAGGTCAAATGGAGGTTCCACACGTTTTGGACGACTTTGATATATATAGTGTCAAAAATTGGAAGTCAAAAGTTTTCAAAATAAGATAAGGAAACAAATTATTTTTTTTTCCCAAAATTGAAACATGCTTAAGTATGGCTCATTTGGTGCTTAAGTTCAATACACGTGATTTAGCCTCAGGTACAAATGTTTGGAACCAATTTTGCAAATCGGTCCTTGAACTTTTTGCAATGCACTTTTGATCATTTCACTTGTGATTTCGTCCCATTAGCTTCTAATTGCCTCCAATTGAGCTTGTAGCATTTTCACTTTTCATTTTATATATCATCACAACTATTTAAATGTTTCAATTTAGTCCCCATAGTTTTAATTTTCTCTATTTTTCTCTTGTTTTCTTTAATTCTTCATCAAATCATGAGTTTTACTTATTAAACACAATATAACACAAATTAGGCTATATTTCATCAAAAGAACTATAAAATGTCATTATTTAAAATCTCAAATAAGTGTATAAACTACACTTATCACAAATGTAATGAGCAATTCAAATATTGAGATACTCAAACCAATCCACCCAACACTCAAACCTAAAATGGAGCCTACAAATGTCTTAAAACATTAATTACCCAGTATAATGTGTATAATGTACATCTGACCGAACATGCACTCAATGTAAGTTAGTACCAAGATCAAATGAAAACTATATGATACTTATTTCGTAAAGGAAGGAAAAGTAAAAACAAACACAGTCAACCATAGCTAAACCCAGCGTGCAGCACCTCAGGATTAGAACCTTTATTTGAACTAAACCTCAGAGCTAAACTCTTGAATTATTTTTGCAGCTCGAAATCAAGGGTATTTTGTGTGCGCGCGCCCTAATTATATGTCGCCAAGCACCACCATACAATACTTTTAACTCGAACATCAAAATATTAATATTATCAGTGAATAAAACTCGAATAAACTATTTATGACAATAAAAGTCTTACATGAAGATAAATTAACGGTTTTTTGTATCAATTTCAATCTCCTCAACAACTGAAAATCACATTAAATCCATTAGGCCACATTCATATCAATAAACAAAAAATATCTATAATCCAAAGGATTAAACTCTTTTGCTAGAAAATGTTTGCCCACTTAGTTGATATCCACTCACATGCGTGGGACCCGCGTGAATAAAAATTGCTAAAAAAAAGTTGAACCCATACCCTGTTGTGAGCGTTGGTCAAAAGTGGTGTCAAACCCTTCGTGTTACTGTAGCAGGGTTCAAATCCAAATCCCTTATCAAATATTTAACAATTGAAAAATGCTACTTGTATATTGGGGGTGACCGCATGTGAGTGTGTGGGACCCATGTGAATAAAATAATATTTTCTCGCATATAAGTGTGTGATCATCCCTGCAGTCATCTATGATATTCATGTAAAATCACCCTTAACAATTTTACACACAGTAGTATGATTAGATATGCGTATGATGTAAGAACAATCAAATCAGTGGAGGCATTTGAGCAGTTCAAGCATTTTCATGAGGATAAACCCTGTCTAATCAAAATAATTTGCCTCTTTCTTACTCAGATTATTTTGATGATGAAATGGATTTGATAATTCAAGCATTATTATAAATTGATTATTTTATATTACTGGTTGAAGAATGCCTTTAATTTTAAATCAAATATATTAATTCAGAGAATTAAATTTATATTTTTAAAACTCAAAATCGCTGAATTTTTTTAAAATAACAGTAGGAAAAGCTTATAGGAAAGAGAAAATCTCACAGGTAAATTCAAATTTATTGATTCGCTCATAAATATCAAGAAAGAGAAAATGTTTAGAGAAACTTATCAAGACTTTTTATTATAATCATATTCAACTAATGGTTATCAAGACTTATAATCCATATTTAAATTAATAACTAAAATTTGAATAACAACTAAATTTTAAATAATGACTAACTATAGATAATGACAAAAACTAAAGGATTGTATTCAATTGAGACTTTTGAAAAAAAAAATTATAATTTTTTTTTTAAGTGATGACTTTCATGAATTTTGTGGACCTTTATATATTTGTATAGAATCAATAGAAGTTTTTTTGTGGACTATAGATTTTCATTTAAAAATTTTATGGACTTCTGTAAAATTAAAAAAAAAAAAATTAAAGATTTTCATTTAAAATAAAATTCACACATAAGTCCAATGCAATAGTGTAAAATTCTCACATATGAGGTGTTAGTTCTCACAGCTCCCTTTCTCTTCCCCATCATAATGGAAAATAATTTTAAAAGAATAAAATATTATTTACCAAAAATAATATAATAAATTTAATGTTCAATATTATCAGTATGGCATAACTGTAAAGTGTAAACAAGAAAGCAATAATTAAATTTAATTATAAATTAGTCTTTTTTACTTGAAATCTTATCGTTCAATTATAAAATGATCTTTTTCATTAAAAAAATGGATTAAAAAAAAACAATTATTTTAATCTTTAGTTAAAATTTAATATTTTTCATAGAAAATAAAGATAAACAATAAAAGAGAGAATGAGAATAATAGAAACAAATAAAAATCAGGTTTAGGGATTAAAAAAATGTTATATGAATCTTTAGTTGCAAATAATTTGTTTAGAGAGAGAGAGAGAGAGAGAGAGTTGGTAAAAAAATCACGACTCTAAAAAAGAAAGAAAAATATTGAAAGAAGCAAAAAATATATATTAATTTTGTTTGAAGTCTCCCAAAACCGTGGGATGAATTATAAATAAATTTTGAGATTTTATTTTATTATTATTTTTGTTTAAAAATTAGTATCTTAGAGACTTTTATAAAAAAAATTTAAAAGTCATTGACAATTTGAATACTCCATGATTTATAGAGACTCCTAAAAAATTATAATTGAATGTATCGAGAATTTCAAAGATTTTGAAATTCTTTAAAAATCTATAAAAATCTCATTGAATATATCAATACTTCAAAAAGTAAGTTTACATTGAATATGCATAAACTTTTTTAAATCTCGAAAAGTTTTTAAAAGTATCAATTGAATACACTATCTAAAGATAATGACATAAAAAATTGAATTAAATCTCAATTTTTTTAATAAATAAAACAAAATTGGCCTGAGTTTTCCATTGGACTATTTTCACTCAAAATTGACCCGAACTTCTATAAAAATGAACACTCCAATAAATTATTTCTGTTACTACCGATCTCACTTTTTCATATACTTTTTTCTTTATGTACTGCCTTAGTTAGAGAATAATCGTGTCAACATAGTCAAGGACAGATCCAAGATTGGATCTGAGATCGGGCTACAAAATTTCTCATTGGGTTAATACGCGAAAAAAAAAAATTACACAAAATTTTTTTTTTACATAAATTTTTTTTTTTTGCCTTAAAAATATTGAAAAGGAGTTGAATAATGAGAATGAGAAAAATATAAGTAACGTGATTGAGATTAAAATCCTATCTTCACGTACAAAAATTTTTTACCAAAAAATGGATACATTTTTGAATTCCCACTCACATGGGAGTGGACTCTGTATATAAAATATTGTAAACAAAAAAAAAATTCTCATCATTGATGTGTTTGTTCGATAGGTATAGAAATTTAAATAATCCCGCTATTTGTACAGAAGATGTTGATAGAAGAGTTGACAAAACACTCACAATGGAGGGCCCCATTTTTTTTTTTGACTTTTTTATTCACATGGAATCCACTCGCATGTGAGTGAATGTCAAACTCTTCTGTCAACCTCTTCTGTACAAGTAGCTTTATTTAAATTTAAATCACTATACCTATACGAGGGTTCATTTAAATTATAGGCACGTCTGATTGGGATAACTAGATTTAACGGCACGCGCATATTGGAAGGTGTGTCACTGTCCAAATGCGCTACGTGGGCTCCATCTGTACAGCGAATCAGCAGGCTTGAGAATCTCCCGCACCCTACCGATCTGCCGAACCTAAAAGTTAACGTGGAGATGTCTAATTGGTTAATAACCGGTTGTTGGCAAAGTTTTACATCTTTAATTATTTAAAGAGGAAAATTTCAGCAGAAAAACATCGGTGCATTATTTGCTCATTATGAAGGGTAAAATTATACTATTGGTAGCTTGACTTTTGTTAAAATCTCAATTAGGTCATTCAATTTCAATTTGCTCTAATCGAGCCATTCAACTTCAATTTGACTGCGTCTCAATCCGACCACATTAGTAAACTTAATGTTCCACCCCCACTTGAACTTAATAAATAGCAACTGCTATTGGTGCATAATCAATAGGCTACTTTCTTCACAAAAAGTTAAATTGGCATCAGTTCAAGTATGATCGTAAGAGAATAAGAGTCATCACCATGCAAGTACATCAAAACGAAGATTGGAAGAAACCCTGTTGATCTTGGGAAATGTGAAGGATTTCAATTTAATGTCATTCTTAAAAATGTAATATTAAGAATTTTAGTAGTTGATGCTTTTGCTTACTCGAAATAAGAGTTTAGTGTTAGTTTTATTAACAACCAGAAGCAGTGACGAATTATGTAGTAATAATGAAATTGAGTAAAATGTCTACAACATAGTGAAATTGAAGTGATCCAACTAAAATTTTGGCGAAACTCGAGTGGCTAAAAGCGTTCTTCACTCAATATGATTGGAAAATGAAAAAGAGAGATTTGTATAATCATTCATGAACGCCAGAGTAAATATATTATAAGAAAACACGTCAGAGAAGGCCATTTGACAAATTATTTTACATATCATAACTTTTTTCTAATTTTTATTCTACAACCTAATCTGTATAAACAATTCTTTAATTCAAAACACGATGAAATGACGAAATTATTGTTCAAAAGTCCTTTTTAGAAAATTCAATTTTCATTTTGGAAGAACAAAAAAGGTTAAATAGTTTCTTCCACATATTTCAAATATTATAGTCGAATAGAAATTCAAATCTAAGACAACATAAGTTGAATATTTATTTCTTCCACATAATTATTATTTCCACGACAAAAATATCGTGACATAATTTTTATCATTAAAAAAAATACACACATCAAATATGTATATTTTTATTTTTGTTGATGTAGACAATTCTAAATTTTAAAAAGTTAGGTAGAATCTAATAATGTTGTATTGGCAACTTCAACAAAAATATTATTAATTATTTAAATATTAAATAAAAAACTAATTAACAAATTATTGAAAAAGTTAAACTAAAAGTTCAATGGAAGTTTGCATATATTTCCAATTAATTGTAACGTTTGTCATTTTATATTAATCTTTTTGCTTGTTTAAATTTGAAGGTGTTTTTTTTCCTCCTCTATTGACATAAAGTAAAGGAAAACTATTGTGGTGATCAAGAGTGCTAAAATAAGAGAAGTTGAGGACAATATAGTCAAATAGTAAAAAACGAAGATAAAATTCTGAAAAGGACAAAAGTTCCGACAACAACTATAATTTTCCCGTTTCTTTTATCAATTATTTTATTTGTACAATCACTCACATAAGGTGATGAATAAAAAAATTGTGGGGCCCTCTCCATGTGAGTGATTGTACAAACTGATTGTACATGTAGCACAGTTCTTCTTTTATAGGTGTTCCTACTTATTCTTATATTTTGGCTATACTTCAAGAGCCGAGTAGTGATGGCTATTATTCGTATTTTTGTCCTCGTCAAAAGGATGTCATATCGGTGTTTTTTTTCTTTGTTTAACTTTTTTCCTCATGAGTTATCGACATCGTTTTTTATTGCATAAAAAAGAATTTAGCATATTATTTCACCCTCATTTTTCTCTGGTCCATTTTCTTTCTCTTTCATAGGCGATTGTCTTCCCCTATCATTCTTTCTCCTCTAACAAAAGCCCTATAAAAATTCCCTAAAATATTCTATTGAACTCACTCGTTGGCTTCCGAGCGAGCTGAAATTATATTTTCGTATCAATGTTTTTTTTCATTTCCTTTTATGAGGTGTTATTCTAAAAATCAATAGTCTTAAATCAACACTATTAAACACTTAGCTCTTGTTTGGGCTCCATTATTTTCAAAATGTAATTTCTTCTCTCTTATTTTTAATCACATATTTGTTAATAAAATAATATTACACGTAAACTCAAAACTTTTTTCTTATTTTTTAACCATACATTCTTAAATATATATATATATATTAAAAAATCACTATTTTAAAATATATTTTTCCCAAATTTTTTTTTTTAATGAAGCCCAAACAGAAGTTTAATTATAAGTACATCACATGCATCACACGTGCTGTGCAGTTTACTAATATATACACATAGATCACTTAGGGTCCGTTTGATTGCAATGGTGGAATTGGAGTGGAAAGAAAACGAATTGCAGAGAATTGAATTGTCTACAATTTGTTTTAGAGGGAATTGTAATTAATTGTGTTTGATTGATATAATTTTCCACCTAATCCGTTTGACTTTATTTTCATGCAAATTATTACTTTTTGGGATAAATTTTTTTACAGTCTGTATTAAAATTTGTTTGAATTGTCAAAAAGTAAAAAATTAAAAATTAAAAATAATAATTTTCGATTTTTTTTTTGTTTTCATTTAACTTCATTTTTCATGCAGATTATCAATTAAATGGATAATTTTTTAGATAAAATTTATTTTCATTGCAAAAAAAAAAAAAAAAAAAAAAGTTGAAAAAGACTTTCCCACCAAAAAGGTGGGAAATCATTTTCATTGAAATGGTGGAATACGCACACATGGGGGCGGAGGGTGAGGGTGAAATCATTTTCCAGTCAACTTTTGGCATTCAAACAATCATTTTTTCATAAAGTAGGAATTTGTTTTCTTTTCCTTGCCATTTTCTAAACTATCAAACATAGCCTTATATCATTTGATATTTCCATTCCCTTTGCAAAATGGAAGAGGGGCATTCATCCATTTTCATTTGGGTTTGAGCCGGTTCATTTGGGTTCAAATGCTTATAAGCAAGGCTAGTATGTTACTGGCCCTATTGCCTATTTGCAGGTGGGGATAGGTATAGAGTTGAGGAAAAGGATGGGTGTTTGACATTAGGATGGCATACAAGGCCATTGATTGCTACCTCGGCCTGGAAACTCATCTAACACACTGAGTCAACCGAACCCGGTTGGTTGACTCGGTTTTGAAGGTGTACCCACCCTTAGTGAGGGTGAGACCCACCACTCCCAAGTGTGTCTCACTTCTACTTTTTTCTTTACATTTCCCTTTTTTAACCGATCGTTTTTAGGGCTTTGAAATTTAATTTTCTTGTTTTATTGGGTGGAATCTTGTAATTCTGAGGGGTGAGTCAATCTGAAATAGTCAACCGGGGGCTGGGATAGGCTATAGTCCAGGCCATATGGAAAATTAAAGGATAATTTGTTCAATTTTGATCCAAATATTTGTGTTAGCCCAGCTTTCGTTTGAATTCTAACCCAGACTCAATGCTCAATCAATCCAATCTTATTGAAGAGGCTACACTTATTAATACTATTTTCATGACATTTATGAAACGTGAAATCTAATTTTTATATTAGGCATTTTATGTAATGCGTGTTTGACTAAATTTACTTATGATAATGAAGTGAATTTTATAATAAAAAAAAATGTATTGATCATATCTAAAAATTACTTATTTTAATAGTTAAAGACACTATATACTACTCGGTTTGCTAAGTTTCAAAGTAATTAATTTTTTATCCGACATATGTTTTGATATATTACCTATTCATACTTAAAAGAAAAAATTAATTATTTTGACCATAAAATAGATGTTATGATCAAAATAAATAACTTGCTCTAGATTTGATCTTGTCAATAAAAAGAATATTTGTTAAACTTTATTTATTTATAAATTAATTTCTATATAAATATATTCTTGAAAATGAGCAAAATATGGATATGAATTAAATCTAATCTATTTAGACCCTTATAATTCTTAGTCGATTTTTCTCTTTAGATGTGATTCCTCACTCACTACGAAATGAAGTGATATAGGAGATTGTTGTTGTTCATACTAAATAGTATTTTGAGACAATAACATGTAGTGATATATTATTGATTGCGTATTTTGACCAAAGTTTTTAGTTGTTTGAAAATATTGGTCGTCAAATTTATTTAGAATATTATTCATTAAATAATTTCTTAGTTTTTCATTGGTGGATATGTATCCTTTGCTTATTTCCATCATGGTTTGGTTAGTTTATATATTTTTAACGTAAGCGTCGATTTCTTCTTTTTTTTCATTAAGCGCTGTACACTCTTTGTGACTTGAGTTCAGTAGAAATTTTTTAAATTTCAATCCAGACTAACATTAATTTAAGATATCTTATTATTTTTAATTTATAATATTGATGTCGGATAAGTTATTTTCCTAATTGTTATTCACTATTGACAAGATTTTCTAATATTATTGTTTATATACTTTATTTATATATAAATTTTCGTCGAAAAATTCAATTTTTGAATATAAGTATTTTCAGAATAACACGGAAGGAAAAATCAGACTTGCAGATTGCAACGGTCAAACTACTTGAAAATAAATTTTCTAAAGAATTGGGAATCTTTCCTAAATATGGACATTTGGGCAACCGCTTCGATTTGTAGAGGTTGAGCCAACGCTGATACTTAGGCCCTGTTTGGTAAGGATTAAAATTCAATTAAAATTGAAAATATGATCGTTATTGGGTTCCACTCGTCTAATAAAAAGCATCAATAACAGCTAATTTTTCAATTTTAATCTCTACCGAACACACCCTTAATTCTTGATGTTTCTTTGACCACCTAATATAGATTTTTCGAGACAGAAAGATTGAAGAATCAAGTTTGTCCTTAAAATCAATCTCACTTAGCCCAAGCTTACAAGTAGTGGCGGAGCCAATACCCGATCAGCTCGTGCGGCCGCGCGTGCTGACTTCGCCAGAATCTGCTGCGCCGGAAAGCTTGGAGGCTGGAGGCGTCTGCATTTCAGTTTGACGAGGAAGGAAGGCTAAGGAAGAAGATGACCGGAAGTGGGTTGGGCCATTTTTATTTTTTTTTAAATTGTGTTTTGGCAATTGGGCTAAAATTTATGAATTAAAAATACGGCCCAATTAAAAAAAAAAAAAAAAGAACCCAATTTTTTTATCCAATTATATATCCAATAAAATAGAAATCAATTCTCAATTCCCAAATCGTTCCTTCGTGATTGGAGTTTGGAAAGTGTGGAGAACTTGCGATTTGCGATTGACGGTGGCGAGATTGGGGAAGACCGGTGGACTGCAGGACTGGTGAGTGGTGTGGTGGAGTCTAGACAGTGGTGTGGCCGTGTGGTCTGTGGTGTGGAGGTGAGTCAAGTGACTCTGTTCTGCGGCTGCGAGTCTGCCGGTGGGAGATTGGAGTTAGATTTAGCCACTGCAGTTCTGTTGACTGCTGCCGGAGTGCGAGCCTGCGAGGCAGCGAGAGAGAGACGAGGAGTGGAGGACTGCAGCTGCTCTGCTCATTGATCTGTTGACTACCACTCTGTCAGCGCCGGTAATGTTCCACTCTCCATTTTTATTATTATTATTTTTTTTGGATTATGGTTTTAATTGGTTTATGAATTAATAGGGAATTGAAATATGATTTATAAAATATTGTATATGAATTATGAATTAGTTTATGAATTATGATTTTATAAATTATAGTTTTTTGAATTATAGTTTATGAATTATGGTTTATTCATGAATTATAGTTTATGAGTTATGAATTATGAATTGTGGATTGGTTTATGAGTTATGGATTGGTTTATGAATTAGGATTTTTTTATTTTTGATTTGCCGTTTGGGAATTGGAAATTTAGGTTTAGCAAATTAGGGAATTAGAAATTTATGAAATTTAATCAACGACCGGTCGGATCGGACTATTACAATCGTTGACCGTCGAGGGTCAACGGTCAAAGTCAACCGTCCTAGCTGACATGTCGTCTTGGATTCGTCACTGCTTACAAGACATTGCCGATTGAGTGATTTGAGGGGTAATTCAGTAATCTTATGAAGAAAATTGGTTGGAATCAGGTTTAGTTATGCTCGATAAGAAGAGATTACGCTCGTGCAGAGCCAGTTCTGTGATTTTCGGGGTTTAAGGTGAATTTCGTAAATTAGACCCCCAAAGAGATAAAACAATGTTTTCTTTTTACAGATTATAGTGTTTACTTAATAAAAAAATTAATTTGGGCCAAAAAAGGTTCCCTTATATTTTGAGTCTGGAACGACGATCTCATCTGTCTCTATGCAGATTCAGCACCGCGTTCGTGATACTCTTGAACTTATATATAATCCAAAAAGCAGGAAAATAAAATCAGGAACGAGGGACAAACAATGTATGTTGACACTTATAATCATTTTTTAATAATCATTTTTGTTGATCATCATGATAGCGACATGATCTATCCAACATTTAACTGATTACACCTAAAGGAGTTTGTTAAGGATGATTTGCTGCAAATTCTGAAATGATTGATCAACTAATATTCGTATATGGGACCCAACAGCACTAATGTAGCCGTACCTTGGTTGTGCATATTTATTAGGATAAGAGTTATATTTTAAAATAGACAAGTTTTAATACACGAAAATGACGGACGTTTACCTTTTATTTATTTATTTAATTTAAAATGTCTTTTTTACCCCTTTTTTTTTTTTTTTTTTTTCATAATCATGCTATTATTTTCGTAAATACATGTCAACCAGTTGAGGTGATTGAACTTAATATTCGAATATTTAACAGTCTATGGTCAAGTTTTTACGAGAAAATAGACTCAATATTCCTCTCTCTAGGCATGTCTTCTACACGAAATTCACTTTTTGAATAACGTTTCAAGTTTTAACTCAATTAAATTGGTTCCTACTTGAAAGTACGTTAACCCAAAAACTCGGTGGAAGTTTTGATGAAGACAAGATTGTGTGTTTCATTTATGTCTCAAATGGCTCCCACTAACACGTGAAATTTATTCATTCATCTTGGATGCAACCATCAATTTTTATTTTATTTTTAAATTTATTTGCTACTATCAATTACAGTTATTTTAAAATAAAACTACTATAAATAAAAAGGGAGTATATATTTTTTTGTGAATGAAAGTAGAGTATCTATTTAAAAAAAATAATCGGACTTAATATATTTCAAAGAACTATTGTAAAAGTTGTTAAAAGTGACAAATTATCAATTTTTGAAAATGACTTCTTTTTCTCAAAAGCCGTTGGGCCCTATTTGATAACATTTTTTTTTCATGGAAATAGGAAAAACTTTTTCATTTTCCGACTTTTTTATTTTGTTTGATAGCAAAATTTTTCTATGGAATTACTTTTCTTTCTTTCCCTCACGTGACATGATTTGCTTGATTTTCGTGGAATTTGTTTTTCAACCTTTGTGGTAGAAACTTCTTTTCCAGGTTTTTTTTTGGGGGGAGGGTGGGTAATTAAAACAAATTCTATTCCTATTTGTAAAATATATATATATATATATATATATATATATATATCACTTTAATTGATAATTTTTATGAAAAACAAAATCAAACAGATACCAAAAATTTTACACTTTTTTTTTTGTTTGGTAATCCAAACAAATTCCATCTCCAATTCTAAGAAATTTTATCCCTTTAATTAATAATTTTCATGAAAAACAAAGCCAAACGGACCAGGTGGAAGATTATCAATCAAACACAATTAATTATAATTCTCAATAAAACAAATTTTAGGTAATTCAATTTCCTCCAATTTGTTTTCTTTGTACTCAAATTTCACATTTTCAATCAAACGGACCCTTACTCTTTTGTATAATTGTAAAATATATATCACTTTATATCCCCATTTGTAAATTAAAACAAATTCTATCATCATTTGTAATATATATATATGTATGTATATATATATATATATATATATATCACTTTAATTGACAATTTTCATGAAAAACAAAATTAAACAGATACCAAAAATTTTACACTTTTTTTTTTTTTTGGTAATCCAAACAAATTCTATCCCCAATTCTAAGAAATTTTATCATTTTAATTGATAATTTTCATGAAAAATAAAGCCAAACGGACCAAGTGGAAAATTATCAATCAAACACAATTAATTACAATTCTTAATAAAACAAATTTTAGTTAATTTAATTTCCTCCAATTTTTTTTTTTTTTTTTTTTTTGGCACTCAAATTTTACATTTTCAATCGGACCTTTACTCTTTTGTATAATTGTTGTGGTGGTAATTTATAGACAGTCCCTAACTATATATTGTTTGATTGTACAATTTCACGGGCATGATTTTGAGTGATCACAAACACACGGGACCACTCCACAAGGCCTATTATTTTGATCATCATTTTCAATCTTCCCTTACCTAGTTTATTAATGTGTGACACTGTATATATTTTTTTGTTGCACGTAGTTGCTTCTTAAAAAATTAAAAATCAAGTTGATATGGAACATATCGTTGTTGACATCGTTGTTGACACAGAACTGGATGTTACATTAGACAATTTAAGTTAAATATATGATTATGAATTCTCCGAATCTTCATAAATCTATCATACAATCGAGTTACTAGCAACTCTAGAAATTAACTTTATGAATATCTACTACCCAATCTTGCAATAAGTGAGGTAGGATTGAACGTTATATTAGTAAATTTGAAAAGTCGTTTATGTGCAACCATTTTTGAAATATTTATTAATCATTTACACTTACATCTCGATCAAAATAGATGGAAATGGTACATTAATTTCTTTATTTTATTTTTTTAAATTAAGGTTGTTTACCCATGAATCCAGGCTCATAAATGACTTGATATTATTATTATTATTATTATTATATTTTAACTAAATATTCCTTAAAATTCTTAGTTGATCTCTTGTTACATTTCTTTGTGACTTGATTAGGCCTAAAACACTATCCGATTCGGTTTATTTTGAAGAGAACCGAATTGAACAAAAATTGTTCGAGTAGTTAGTAAACGGAACCGTCGGGTTCAAATATAATTTTGGAACCGTTCGAGTTCGATTCCATACTACAATTAAATTTTTTAACATTTATAACAACACTACAATCTAACATATTCAATATTAACTTTTACAAATTAATGTATTCTAAGTTAATAATATATAAATAACAAGTTTTCCAATAAGATTAATTTATTAATATATACAAATAACAAAAAAATAGATAATAAATTAGTAATATCAAAATATCGGTGATCCATATAAATTATAAGTCATAAACTAATAGAGATAAAATTTTATAAAATATTGTTAATACAATAGTATTTACTTATCAACTATTTAATTTAACCATCAATTTTTTGACTTGTCATACTAGATACTAAGAAACTCTACAAGAAAAATTTTAAAAATCACAATTAACAAATATAAATAAACTAAAAATTGTTCTACTAATAAGATTTGATAAGAAAAAATATAATATATATTTTATTACATTTTTGAATGTCCTAATATAACTCAGTCTCTTCAATGCAAACTCTATCATTACTAATTTATTTTTTAAAAATTAAAAAAATTGATTTATCCCATATATGAAAATTAAAAAATTTAAAAAAATTCGATTCTTTGGTTCTGGGTCTAGAACCGAGGAATTGAACCGAACCCGCCGGTTTTCGATTCAAATATTCGTTCGGATATTTTACTTACGAACAATCGCTCGGTTCCGTTCGGGTCGGGTCCGGTTCGAAATTTTTATTTAGCCCTATACTTGATGATCAACAAATTTATTTAAATTCAAAAAGCATTTAATTCAATTTTTTTTAATCAAGCAAAAGTTACACAAAAAATTTCTAATTAATAAATTTAAATTGAATATCAATATGTATTCAATCTTTGCTCAATGTTGCACTTACAACTCAAAAAAAATTGTTGCATTTTAATCCTCTACCTTTTATTAATTAGCACATTTGGTCCCAGATCATATATGGTATATGTCCACAAAGATCATTAGGAAGAACTAAAGAGACTTATTTACCCCTAGTATATTTAGCAAAGAATAAAATAACTAATAAAAAAATGTGATAAATACTTACCCATCTTTTTAAAGAATGCATGCAGAATGTTTGAATGCAAACTATCGTAAGAGACTAAATTTACTCATTAGCATAAGATTGAAGATAAGAATATAATAAAAAGTTGAGGACATAAGTGGGATAAAAGCAAAGATTGAGAACATCTAGTACAATTAAAAATTAGTGCCGCAACAAAATAAAATTGTGTATAGACATCCTTAAGAAAAATGGAGGACCTAAATGTTACAAAAATGAAAAGATAGGTATTAAGATTGCCAGAATATTGAGTTGGACCTACCATTGCGGACCAAACCTATCTTTATTTTTTATTTTCCAACTAGTATTCGGTGAGGTTGGGTCGGAGGCTCTGAGACTGTCAAATCTACTAACAGATACTCTCTCTCGTTCGACATTCAATCCGCCCTTTTTGCCAATCTCTCTCTATCCGTAATGTTCCAAAACTGAAAATTCTCAAGGTATCTATACAGAAGCTTTGAGGGAGTAAACATATAGCAGTATAAAACAACAATTTATCGTTGGTAATATAGAAAGCATTTCTTTCATCAAATCATCTGTGTATGTAAGTAATCTTTTTTGTTTATGTTTCTATTCATATTCTTACAGAATTTTTTATGGAATGGCAGTTAAATTCTTCTCTGTAATTTGAGATCTTACTGGGTTTTTTAGTTTTCACTGCAAAAGATGATTCAAGAAATACCAGAGATTATCCTTTTTATACATCTGTTTGGAAAATAGTTTAGAGTTTTTCTTGAAATGATGGCATTGTAGAGTTTTGGGGGTTCATATGAACTTTCACTTTTAGGTGGGTTTTTCAGAATACATTGTAAAAGGGACCCCTTTTATGGAAATGGGATCTACTTTTTACCCATGAAGAAAGGGGTCATAATTTCAGGTTCAGATTTTTCCTTGTCTTTTTCTCACAACAAATTCAAAGCCTAATCATATTTTGTCTGCCCTTTTTCTTGTTAAATAACCAATATAAAATTATCTCTTCTTGTTAATCATCTACTCATCTTTACGTTTCTCTTTTTTAGTTTTTCGAATCTAAACATCCCGTCTTCATATACCTCGGTGCAGAATTTTTCCAAATTTGAAGCAGAAATGGAGGGTGATCCCTTTGCAGGCATTGGTAATGGCAACCATTTGGATGGTAAAACGGTGCAGACGTTTCAGAAGAATTTTGTTGAAGTCCAGGATATACTAGATCAGAACAGGGTTCTAATCAATGAGATTAATCAGAACCACGAATCCAAAATCCCAGATAATTTGGGCAGAAATGTGGGTCTAATCAGAGAGCTCAACAGCAACATCAGAAGGGTTGTTGATTTATACTCTCATCTTTCAAATTCTTTTACAAAATCGATCGATGTTTCATCGGAAGGAGATTCGAATGGTGCTCTAAAGTCAGATTCAAAAGCTGGCCACAAGAGGAATAGGTCTGGTTAATTAGGATCGAGATAAGTGTTCTTCATTCTTTTGTATGGTGGAAACGGGATCGTGCCCACATTTTTATTGACAAGTCATGAATATGTTTAGATTGTGTAAGTTGTAATCGTGACTCAAATTTTCTCATAAGAATTATAGCTCCTAATCTGTTATTCCTACTCTGTATCTTTGTATCTGTATTCTAATTGAATCGACTATGTTTCTATAATCTGATCTTCTGGCTTCAACTTTACTTGAGACAACATGATTCAGGGTAAACTTTTGGCCTTTGTGGATTGATGAAAGATGGTTTTATATGTTCTTGACAAGAATCTCCTTCTATATAATAGATTCTTATGAATTGCAACTTTCTGCAGGCTTAAGCTTCCTTGATTTCTTATTGAATAGTGCTGCTGCTAGAACGCCAGTTTATGTGACATTATGAGATATGTTTGGTGAAATTATGCGATTCATTTAATTGAACATGTAATTTAATGTCATTAATACTGCCTCCTAGACCTGTATTAAGAACCACTTCTTTCTTATTAGCCTAAACGTCTTATGTAAGAATCTTTATCGTTCTCATATTTTGGTTCTAACCTTAGCGCAGAACCAATCTTCTTCCAGATTTGAACCGAGTACTAAAGAAAAGTGGTGGCAGATACTGTTTGCAGTCCTTGACAATTTTGTTTAAGACAATAACAGTTATACTTCAGGATCTGTATGTGGGGAATTGAGCACATTTTATCTGCAAAGATGCTCTGAAACAATCAAAAGAAAACAGCTTTAGATAATCTTTTTCAGTTCCCAATCACACTCGACCACAAGAAACAGAACCTGGGATAAGAAATTATGCTCTTTTGACCCTCTTTTTTTTCATTTTTTAATATATATATATATATATATATATATTTTTTTTTTTATCTGTTCCATCCAATGACATTCTCTTGGATCCCATGATAGGGAGAGAAAACATAAAGAACTTAAAATTGGAGAAGAAATGAAAAAAATACTAGGCATGGATAGTTAAAAAACATTGCATTTGAGACAAACAAGTATAAGCAATGACACTCTAACAACATGACAAAAGGACAAAGATTCTATTTTTAGATGTCAAGGGAACAACAATCACAGTTGCAGGTACCTACTAACATTGTTACACAAGCCATGCCCATTTTTTTCCGTCGGTCAAACACCACGGGTTCTAAGAATCACCGGTCACAAGCTAATACGGACCGCAAACTATGTGCTTCAGCCAAGTTTCGAACCAATGCCTGGGGTGGGGCTAATGCATGTTAGGTAAGGTGAATAGTGATAAAAATGAAAATCTTGTTTATTATAATGTCTGGGGTGGGGCTATTCAAGAAAGATTATTAGTGCTTAAAATTTTCAATTGGTCAAACTTCAAATTCAGGAGATTCATAATTTTTTATATCATCTTTTATTAAAATCTATTAAAACTTTTATAAAATTTTTTGTCAAATAACTTTTTAACAACTTTTAGGAATGGTGGTGAAAACCACGAAATGTGTCGACAATAATTTGAGTAATAATTTTAAATAGGGTTAAAATTAAAGTTTGATTTTGAATGAACAGTGAAAATATAACTTTTCAATTTTCATACATATTTCCCAAACAAATGTTATATTGTATATTAAATATAATGGACATCCTTATCTCTTCTCCACTTGGGATTCCTTGGCTTTGCTTTGTATTATCTTTTCCTCTTAGTAAGTCTCTCTTCGCAATAAATGGTATTTTAAGAGTGGCTTCCATTAGATGGTCACTTGTTTCTTCTCTTTCATCCGTGAATAATGTTACTTAACATCGTTGATGTTTAATATCAATCTAAGCAGTATGACTAATAGGAATTACAATATGCTGAAATCTAGATTGATATTCAACATCACGTTGGTCGAAGTGAAGATTTGACTTTGTTGGTGGACCTACAAAAAATGTTTCCTAATTTTTGGATCTTAGTAAAGCAGGCACACATGGGTGATCATTGGTAGGTCGAATATTTAAAATTATAAAGTGAGCATTTTTAAAAAATTCTAGGTACAGTTATCTCCTTTTTTTACTAGAACACTTGTTCAGATAATAATTACAGGTGCTTTGAGTGATTTTTCTAATTTTTTTTTACGTTCAATCACGTGACACATGTATTCTGTTAATTTTTTTTTTCTTGTGAAACTCTTTTGTACATGTAGCATGATTTTTTTTTACTAGAGCTTGTCTTTTCATCATTCCATGCTTAAACGTTATTTTTTAAAAAATAAAAAATAAAATAAGAGTAAATAAGAGTCACAACTATTTTTTTTTTAGAGAAAAATATCAAGACATTTCTTGCTTAAAAAATTCTACCGAGTCAATTTTATCTTATTGTCTCAATATCTATCATATTTTTCACATACTAATTGTTCAACCGCAATTGTAACATTCTTAAAACTATAATTACATCTTAGATCAAGAACGGTTGCAACAAACAACAACTGCGAAGATTGTCTTAATATTTATCATTTGTTTCACATACTAATAGTCGTGGATCCCATCAAACTATTTGAGTACACTTTAACAATTCTCTATGAATTTCACTTTTTTCTTGAAGATAGTATTGGACTTTGAATTTATCTTGTGGTACATAATGGTGTACAGAATGGGTATCATAATAAACACATGACGGCCCCTTATTGAAGGGCGCCTGTAGAGGCAGGTGCCCCCAATAGGGGGCCTTCCATGTATTTATTATCCATTTGATACACCATTAGGTACAAGTAGCACGGTTGTTGAACTTTATGTACAAAGTACCACTAATTACAAATTAGTGTCATTGGAAGCTAATGGAATCCACCAACAAATACAAAAACTGCTTTTCTTTTTCTTTTTCTTTTTTCAAAATAGCAACATTTTCCTTATCTAAGCAGTTTGGTTTGATTTCAAACAGTTTTTCAATTACTCAAATCTAAATCAAATCATTTTTAAGAGATGAGATGAGATTCAAAACAAAAATATTAATGAGTCCACATGAATTCAAATCAACAATTTCAATTCGATTTTACTGTTTAACGGTTTTTTTTTTTTGGTTCAGCCTTAATGTTCAGTTCAACTACACTACATCACGAAATTCCCTTCTTCTATTATTTAATTTATTATAAGAAACAAAACTTTTATTGTTTCTCATAAAAAAAGAAAAAAGAAAAAAGAAAAATAAGGGTAAATAGCACGGGTCAAAGCTTTAAACCTTGTGATAATGAAGTCCTGAACTTTTAATTTCTAGTATCCAAAGTCCAAACTTTTTAAATATCTGCACCTAAAGTCCTTTTGTAGACAAAAACTTTAGTTTGACCGTAAAAATGTTAAATTGTATTAAAATAATTATTATGTCCAAAGTTTATTATGAAACAAATAAAGAAAAAAAAAGAACAAACGAAAACAAAAAAGTTGAATAGATTTAAAAAATAATAAATAAAAGAAAAAAGAAAAACTGGAAACCCACAACCTCCCCTCTCTTTCTCATTTGGAAGATGCTATACTGACAGGGAGGCTTTGACAGCCTCCCTGGGTCGGCCCCAATATATATATATATATATATATTTGCATTTTTATTCACATAGGTCACATGCATGTGAGAGATTGGTATGTCTTCTGTCATCAATTTTTTGTCACTTTAACTTAATTTTTCTCGTTTAACTAGATGGATTTCCCCAGAGTTATGCCGCCACTCAAAAACTAGGAAAAACGTACCATGTAAGGACATCTCTAAGGATGCACCAAATTGGTTTTAAAACATCAATTATATGCAAAAATTCTCTCCAATGGTAAATATCATATCAATTTGGTGCAAGAATAGTGTTACGAAAAATTTGAAGTAATACTATTTATCTAGTGCAATTTTTGAAATTTTTCATTATTCCTATTTTACCTTCCATTTTATATTACAATAAATTTTAATTTCTATTATATCATTTTAGTATTTACTGATTTAATTTAATTTATATTTAGTTTAATTGCATTATTATTCTTAATTAACATTTGATTATTAATTTTAATTTTATTATGTTTTAATTATGGAATTAAGTGTAATGCTTTTTTAATTTATAAGTAAATGCAACATTTTAGTTAATTAAATATAATTTAAAATTTAATAATTAAGTTATGATATATTTCTCTTTATCAAGAAATCAAAGAAGTCGTACAGGGTTTTCTTAGGCCTGTTCATATGGTATACGACTAAGCTCATTAGTAATTCAATTTATTTTAAAGATTTCATTTCAATTAGAATTTGGTTATTCGTCATGTACGAGAATCTCCGCTAACCATCCACAAATGATTGAATGATTAAAGTGCCCAACTCATAATATGCGAATTCGTAAGAGTAATATAATTTATTACTAAATAATTTCTTAAATAAATTATTTGTTGAGAATTAGAAAATTAGGAAATAAAGGAAATATTGTTCATTTGATGTAATATTTGGTGTAATTGCTAGTGATGACTTTGTAAAATGACGTGAAAGTTGCACCAATTTTGCGAAACCAGGGGGAGAACCTCCTACTATTTTCCACCGGCGAAACTTGGTTTATCCACCTCTTTTGTCCCGACTCGAAGGATGGCGGCTGAACGAGAAAAGTCGATTATTGAAATGCCTACCACAGATGAAGACTTGGTGATGCTGGCTATATAGAAGACAAATTGTTGTTTTCAAAGCCAAACTTCTCTTCCTTGGTGATTGAAATCTTATTCAGTTCATCTTAGTCCAATATCTAGTTTGTATAATTTTTCTCCATCCTTCAAGTTTTATTATTTTTTTTTTTTATTTTTTTGGCACGTTTATGCTGTAATAAATCCAAATTTTGTTGACACTGGAAATGGGTGGGAACGTGGGGATGTTTCGGGAGCGTGGGATGTTTCACTTTTTATTTCTATTTCTATTTTTATTTTTCCTTTTTTAAAAATAAAAAAAAAATTCATTTTCTGTACTTGTTATATTTATTTACTGGTTATTAACCAAACTATTGACCCTAAAAAATATCGCAAACAGAATCTCGAGCTCATCCCCTCCACGTGGACATCATCTGCATACGAAACACCCCGTTAGGAGACAAAGACCGCCAATCGAGAAAAATGTCTGGCGATCGTTTGCACTCCGATGGTCAAGTCAACGATCGGACAAAGAAAAACAGAGTGCAAGAGATGGTGAGGGGTTTTGGTTCAGGTTAAAAATCATACCTTCAAATGAAATGGATTCACATATATATATAGAAAACAGAAATGAGCCTCGCGAGCTAATAGGCCGAACCCAAGTTCCAAGCCTAACATGCAATTGTTAAATTAAATAAGGCTCAATCAATAAATAGTCAATACCATGTCGGTCCATGTGTGACTCTCTCTGTCATACGCATGCCATGTAATTTATGGATATAATAATAGTCCCCCAAATTTGAGTCGTATATTTATATGCGGGTCGAAATTTAATGTATAAATTGTCAATTAGCTTACGAGAGTAATAATAGTCTCCCAAGTCTGAATTGTATATTTATATGCGGGTCGAACTTCAAAATATAAGTAATCAATCAGGCGAGACATTATAGAATGCCTCAGAAAATATGAGTAGCTCCAATATGTGAGGACTTATGAATCACCTTAAAAAATATTTGTGCTAGCCTGAATAAGCGAGGGCTTAAGAATTGCCTCCAAAGATGTCGTATATAATTTTTTGAAATTTCGGCAGCATCTCTTCTGTAATATGAACTAAATCAATCCTATAATACAATATAATATATCCACTGCACATATACCAAATAAAATTTGGGATCCATTTGCCCCTCCAAATACTAATGACGATAGCATGAGTAATATTGTTGTCGATTTTTATATCTCGCAAGTGTACGGATCGTAACAAGTAATAAAGTGGACCTAAGAGTCCGGATATCGTTCCCACGAGGACTGTACTTTAGTACTTAATCTAATTTATTCCTAACTACTATTTGATGAAAGTAAACAAAAATATGGATGTGTTGAGAATATTTGAAATTAAACACGTGAAATTGAATTGAATGCAAACATACTTGATTGAGAATTCAAATAATAACGGATATTAGGGCGGAACAATTTCACCTATTGATCACATTTATTCTTTAAATCAAGATTCATACAATCTAAAGTAGTGTTCGATCGAATTCTCCTATTGTATTCAATTTACCCCTCTCGAGTTCTCATTGAGCCTATTTAACTAATTCAATTCCATATCTCTATGCAAATTGACATTTAGTTAAACGAAACATTGGTTCTAGGAATTCAATTATAACCGCAGCAATTAACATAGGTATCTCTACACGTTATGCCAATTTACCGGAATTTACTACTTGGTCTAAACAACAATTCGCATCTCTACGTAATTATTGTTCACGAAATCATTTAATTAGTGATCAAGTAATTAAATGCATTGAGAACATAGCAAAATCAACACATAAAATAAAAGCACAAGAATATCAAATTAAAGAAATAAAGGATCCCAATTCGGTTACATTGTTCGCCCTAAACTCGATTTAGCTACTCATAATCATGAAAGAAAAATACAAAGTTATTATAGAATACATCACCGGGTTTAGAAGAATGAGAAATCGATCTTGCACCAAGATCTTCTTCCCCCCAATTGTTGCTTCAAAACGTGATTTGCGCGATGTTTTTCTCCTTTGAATTCCGCCGTTGAATATTCAATTGTACGTATTTCCTTCAATGAGTAGAATAAATCCCTTTTTGTGTGTTCTTCCTTTGAATTCTCTCTCAAATCTTCAAAGTTTGAATGTGTTTTGTGATGTGAGGAATGTGTAGAATCCCCTCCCCCTCTCCGGTGTGAGAAAAATTGTATTTATAGTTGCCCCCACGTTGGTGTAGAAAATAGGGTTTTTACGGGCTTAAAAATTGACCAAAACGCGCCCTAGATCGTCCCAGGCGGCGCCACGGCGCCACGGCGCCACGGGAGCGGCGCTGCGGCGCCGCATACTCTGTTTACTTTCAGAATTCGTGGCGCTGCAGCGCCACTATTGTGGCGCCGCGGCGGCGCCAACCTCCGGGAGAAATTCAGCATCGTGCTTCCTTCAGTATTTCAAGCATAATATTCTCTCCCGATATCCGATTGAGGTGATTTAAGTTGGGTTGTAAAGCCAACTCAAAGGGCTACAACTTTACGTGAAATAGCCTTTTTCCAGTTCGAATGTTTACTGTGTCAAAAATGGGTCTCAATCTATGACAAAAATCTGAAACATCCTTCCGCGGTTGAAACTTGATTTGTGAAAATGTTTTGGCCATATTTCACCCGTTTTGACTTCTAATTGCACCCAATTGAGCCCCGGCATTCTCGAATCTTCATTGTGAAGTTCGACACAACTTTTGAGTGTTTACACTTTGGCCCTCATACTATGGATCTTGTCCCCTTTTGCCAATTTTCCTCTTGTTTCTTTCAATTTCTTGCTCAATCATCGAGTTTCACTTATTCAACACCAAATGCAACAATTTAGACAATAATTCATCATATGAGCACTGAATATCATCGTTTGAGGCCTTAAATAAGTGTATAAAATACAGTTATCAAATATCATATCAAATTTCTCCAATATATAATATGCAGAGAGTTTGTCATGTATCATAGTAAATCATATGTTCGCACAACTCAGTGTATCAGTGGTACTATAGTGAAGCAAGTAACATGCCGACAATAATAAAATGATAATGTGGATAACGTAGCATACGTACTGTCTGTAATGAAAATAATGTCATAACTTGCTACCAATGATGGGACATGTGTACTTGACACCAATAATATAATGCATATGCTAGTAGTAATATGTAATGATACTAGCACTCTGATGAGAGTGGTCAAGTCAATGGCCGAACAAAGGAAAAGAGAGTGCAAAAGAGGGTGAATGATTTTGGTTCGAGTTAGAAATCATACCTTCAAATGAAATAGATTCACATATATATATATATAGAAAATGGAAATGGGTCTCGTGAGCTAATGGGTCGGACCCAAATTCCAAACTCGATATGCAATTGTTCAATTAAATAAGGTCCAATCAATAAATAGTCGATGCCACGTGTACTTGACATCAATAATATAATGCATATGCTAGTAGTAATATGTAATGATACTAGCACTCTGATGAGAGTGGTCAAGTCAATTGCTGAACAAAGGAAAAGAGAGTGCAAGAGAGGATGAATGATTTTGGTTCGAGTTAGAAATCATACCTTCAAATGAAATGGATTCACATATATATAGAAAACGGAAATGGGTCTCGTGAGCTAATGGGCCGGACCCAAGTTCCAAACCCGATATACAATTGTTCAATTAAATAAGGCCCAATCAATAAATAGTCGATGTCACGTCGATCCATGTGTGACTCTATCTGTCATACGCATGCCACGTAATTTATGAATATAACAATAGTCCTCCAAATCTGAATCGTATATTTATATGCGAGTCGAATTTTGAAGTATAAACTATCAATTAATTTACGAGTGTAATACAAACTAAAGGCATCTCCAAAGGAGACATCAAGTCACCAAAATGCACTAAATTTTAGTGCAAAAGGCCTCCAATGTATCACCAAAGTTTGCATCATTTTGATGCAAAATGGTGTAAAATGAATAGTGTTGCAACATAGATGGTACAAAGTCAATTTTACCATTTGTTTTCATTTGTCAAACAAATTGATGATGGGTATTTGTGTCATTTGTGTTATATTTTTTTTAATACAATAAATTATTATTATTATTATTTAAAAATTAATTTTAAAAATGTAAAAAAATAATAGTTAATGAATTTAATATTTTGGTTAATTTAACGTAATTATTTATTTAGTAATTTATGTATTTGTAAAATACATAAAAAAAAATTTAAATAAATAAATTATTAAGAATAAAAAAAATGAAGAAAATGGTTAAACATTATTCATTTGGTGTAAGTTTTGGTGTAATGGTTGGAAATGACTTTTAATTTAGTGTAAAATAGTGCAAAACTTATCTAAAATTTTGGTGTAGAGTTGAAGATAACCTAAGGATCCAATCATCATTTTATTTAAACTTTGATTTTTAAAGGTCGAATTGATGATTTTCATTAAAAGAGGATTACAGACACAAACATTTGAAAGATTTGGACTCCGAATTCTCAAAATTAAAGCTTGAAGATTCATCAAAGATTTAAGGGTTCGGAACCCTTGGTGTTGTATACCAAAAAATAATGAAACCCTATCATCTCTTTCATTGTCTTACTTGGCTTTTCGTATATGAAATTGGTTTTGAGCGTTTATTGGCGCCGCCAGTTAGGGATGGCAGCACCCCACCTCGCCTCATCCCAATCCCTGTCTTAGACGGGGTGGGTCGAGAGTTTGCCCCGTTTAATCATTTTTATTTTTATATTTTTTTAACATTTTCAAATTTTCGAGTTATGCTATTCTTAGAAAATAAAATATAAATTCAAAATTTTGAGTTCCAAAATCTAAAGGTCATTCCATATGTTTTTAAAAAATTTCGATCAAGATATTATAAACTTGCTTTGATTATATAATTTAATTATAATAAAAAGATTGGATGACCGAATTTATAAATTATGTAAAATAATTGTTAGTAAGTAAAATTTTAAATTGACAATTGTTTAATATAATTGTTGGATTGAAAATATGTTATAAAATTGTAAATGCATTCAACAATATTTTAAAACTAACAATTTATCAAAATTCTATTTTATTTTTATTTTTTTTCACGAGACGGGTTCGGGACAGGGCATCCTCACCCCGCCAACCCGTCAGGATGAATTTTTTTTGCTCCATTCGAGACGGGCCCTGTCGGGGCAGGTTTTTTTTGCCATCACTATCGTCAGTTCCGACCATATCAAAAAAAAAATAATAATAATAATAATAATTTATTTATATTTCGTTAAGTTGGTGTGCTTATAAATTATTAATAGGGATATAGAAAGATGAGATGAGTTGGGCCAAGCCAAAGACAAAATAGGCATGCTAGAACATAACATGTGAAATGGGAATCTACTTTTTACTTAATTTCTTTTGGCTTATCTTGTTATGCCTTGAAGTAGCACCAAATGGACATTAGGCTTGAAAGAAACTATCATTAGTTTCAAGTACAATTCCATTATCTTATGCTTTATAATAAATTATTGCGACATAGTATTATTTTTTGAGAGATGAGTGATCTCAATGCTAAGGCATTATAAACAACTATGTGATACTTGCCATAATAAAGTGGGTAGTGGTCATGGTGAAATCGAGATCTATTTAAATAGTTCTATTTTTATGTATCGGAAGTTTTATTATAATCTTATTAAATGGACCTTTCACCGACCCATTCTTCTATAGTGGGAGGCTGGGAGCTACTTGGGAAGTTTTGAGTGGCTAATTGAGATCTTAAGAGCTACTCATAAGATCATGCATAAGACTGAAATGCTTTTTGGTAAATTAGTCTTTTAAAGTAGGGATAATATCAAAGAATTCTATTGAGTTTTATGACAATAATAGAGACATGTTCTCAAGTTTGAAAATCAAGCTTGCTTCCATATTTTCTAGTTTTGAGTATGTTACTTTTTAAGCCATATAACATTTAAAAATGAAGTTGATATATCCAATGTGAAAAAAAAAATATCGTCTACAATTAAATAAATTGTAGTTAATTTGCTCAAAGTAAACTATAAGAATTTAGAGTGATACGTTAGATACAGAGCTCATTTGACGTAATTTTAATTTTAATAATACAAATTTACTTCTATAATGGTTTTTTTTTTTTTTTTTTTTTTGAATATATGTTATTAGACGAATTATATATGTTTTATATTTAATATATATTATTTAATTTAACAAGATTGTTATTTATTAGTACAATGAAGCATCAAACGATCAAAAGGACATTATTATATTATTTCAAAATATTATAATAATTAATATATCAAATTAAAATATTATATAACATGCTCATAATTTAATGATAAATTTTGAAGGTTTATAATGTTTTAATGAACTAATTATACCATTTTTAGCTAAACTTTATATGAATTGTAAAAAGTAAATGTTTATATTTAATATTTTATTTTAATTTATGAATATGAGAATTTATTGATAAATGCATTTGTTATATTTAATTATGTATTGATAATTATATCGTTAATTAAAATCTTAAATTCATTTATTATCAAATTCTTCAACAAATTCTAGATTTTAATGTCCACTTGCATGCATATTCAGTATTGTATATGCACAAAGTCTTTAAGTATTAATTTTATTATTAATGAAACTTTAGGTATATCAACCTCATATTAGACAATGTATGACTCAAAAAGTGACAAGGGGAAGTATATGATGCTCAAAACATGAGGAAATTTATTTGATATTATCATAAATATCATGGGGTATTCTAATAACGTCTCTTAAAATATTCAAGATTTCAAGTTTCAAATTAGCCCTTCATGTTAATTCAAATGGAATGCCGCACAAAAAAATAAAAATAAAAAGAAAGAAAAAAGAAAAAAAGAAGTATAATATTTGTAACATGTACAATGATATGTAAATTTTGTTTAGTATTCTGAAAAATACGTCTATATGCGAGGCAAGAATAAAAAGTTTTGCCTTGTTAGTAAGGACGAATAATGCATGAATAGGCACATCTAGGTGCGCTTCATTAATGTTTTTGTTTTTTAATCATTTTTCCCTTTTTTTTAAAAACCTTTTATTTACCTAAGTTTATTAACTTTTTCCTTTTTTTTCTTTTTTTAAATGACTTTAGTTTTAAAATTTTAAATGAATTTATCTGTACAAAAAAAAAAAAAAAAAAATTGACTTTATCCAATATAACTACTATGCTATCTATATTATGTAATTATGATTTTGAGATTTATCATTTTGTTAGAAATTTCGAAAGTATGTATGAAATTCCTATAAATTTGTTAAGTAAGAATTGTCTTGTTGAAAGTTAAAACTATGAAAAATAGTCATGTTTTTGCATTTCAAAAGCTATAAAATTCTATAAATGACTAATTATAAGAATTACTAAGTAAATATTTTATTTTATAATTTTAGATATTTGGTATGTATTATTTTAATTATTATATTATTTTTTGAATGATTAAGTATTTAAAATAATAATAAAAATAAGTAACATTTTTTATGCCTAGGCCTTGCCTAAGTTCACCTAAATTTGTAAAGTTTGAAATTTGACATTTACGTCTAATCATGTTTTACGTTTTTTGAAACACTTCTAAATAGTGAGGCACAAGCAAAACTAGTATCATCAATTAAATGAAAATTCAACTCCAAACCAATTCAACGTGGTTATTCGATCCTCACACAAACGAATAATGGCCGTTTGACTCTCGAACAAAATTTCCATTTCCATAACTAGTTAAGATGAAGATGGTATCTTTAGACGTGAGCACTAACAAATAGTTGTAACTCAAGTAAGCAAGCGTCGTCTGAGAAGTACTTAGAAATGGTTTAAATTATAATTAATAAATTGAAAAGAGTGATGAATAAGTAAATAATAATTGTAAATCTTTCAAAATATATAAATAAAAAGTGACTTAACTGTTTATAAACAATTTATAAACATGAGCCAAAAATAGGCGTAAATTTGAAATTGAATTTTCATATAATGATACATAATACATGATTAGCTGTAATAAATAGGTATCTAATAAAATTACCTGTTTATACATATATTACTTGTCCAAACACTAGACAAGTGCTTCAAGATTGTTATAATTTGACATTTTTTAAAGCGTCATGCACTTCATCACTCACGAATTATGATATACTTAATTTTGCAATTTATTTCTTAATATATAATGATATTCGGTCACTCAATGTTGAGTGTTTGAAGAATAAGGAAAACGTTTAATTGTATCTAGTCACAAACTTGCCACATGATCAATATCCATTTCAAACTCCTAACTATAATTAATTTCTTGATAGAACCTATCGTAGATGCATCGTAACTTTTTAGGTAAGTGGTCTACTAGCTAGGGTTTCCCAATCTTTTATGAGTGTGACACTCATATCTCCAACTTTTGAAAATTTTGAAACTCATTTTTGCAGCAAACAAAAAACATTTATTTGCGCGTTAAAATGCCAAGTGATACCCATACGATGTCAAACTGAAGTTGTAAAATTGTGAGAAAAAAAAAGGTTCTTTCATTTCAAAACAAGTCAAATGAAAACTTCAACTACCATTTAGAAATTCAAATAGGGTAAAATTCATCAATATTGTTCATTGAACCTATTTCATTGAGTCCCTAGATACAAACTCCTCGGTGTCCTTGCCGTAAGGAGGTAAATAATTCTCTTGTTCAATCATGTCTTGTACTGGGAGTCTTGAATATAAGATTTTGGGTTTGATGGATTGTCTAATGTGTTATGTGAAAATCAGTATTCTTAAACATGCACAGCGTTCATGTAGTAAACTTGAAGGGGAAAATGGATTAACAACCTACTCTGAGAAACTGTTGCGCCTTTTTTTGTTAGTTTCCTTTTAAAAATTGATCAGTGTAGGATATCTGAAACTATTTCGACTCTAATCTACTTATAATTTTGACATATGCATTGATTATCCTCCTATCACAACTTCAAATTTACATCTTGGTAATTGATTACGCCTTTTCTGTCTTCCTCGGGGCATGCTATGGTGTTTCGAGATATATTATAGACAGTAAGGCTAAGGATTGTGAGGTATGGTCATGGAAAGTTGTTGTTCATCTTTATTATTTCACTTCCAGTTTGAATGTATGGAGAACACGTTATTATCAGTGGAAATTGAGGGCTCAGCGTGCTAAATCCATGAAGTTCAAAGATGGCTATATGGTTTCTTCTAGTGAGATGTGCAAGTGTTATGCCTTAAATCTAATCAACTTTGGAAATAAGTATTTTTGATATATGTTTAATGCATTTATTTTGACAATATTTATTATGATATTAAATAATAGAGTCTGTAAATTCAAGTCTCGATAATTTGTTAATCACAAGAAGTTGTCATTGTGAGATACAAATTACATATGATTGAATCTTAAATCATCTGTGGTCGTAAGTATTAACGAGATACAAATATTTTTATTACGAATAGACCATCATGTGCGTCATTCCTTATTTGTGAAGTAAGTAGCTGATCTCACAAACTAAAGTGTGGTGACATTTAAATGAACACGTGAATGTTTTATATAAGCTTAAGTGTGGTGACACTTACATGTACACGTGAATGTTTTGTAAATATTCACGTGTACATGTAAGTGTCACCACACTTTAGTTTATGAGATTAGCAGAACAAAATATTGGAGACGTAATGGGAGATTCCACATGGATAACTATCAAAGTGTCGGTGATTAATCTCTAATGTTCAGTAGTAGAATCGGTTCTTCGATTTGAGGTCATCATAGTACCTTATGTGGGGACAATCATACTTTGGTGATGGTGGAAGTTGCTCTGACAAAGGCTGCTAACACGGCTTCGTTTGGGTATGTCAAGAATCATATGAAAGTTGTGAATGATCAATAGATGATTCGTCACTCTTAGATAGTAAGAGTTTATGATTTATATTTCATCCAATTAAGTTGATAATGAAATCCTTGGTCAAAGTGTACACATAAGTTGAAAAGGAGTTTTTGACTTACATTGACTTAATAGTGGAATGAAAGACACGATCGATAATTGAGATTGACATTTATTTATATTTTGTGATTGATCGGATCATATTGACAAAGGGATTATAGTTTCACGATAAACGAACGAGTTTGATTTTGTCATACCACATGACATTTTTCGTCACATGTATTGTAGTTTGCATCATAGTTCTCACATCCACTTATTGCTAGCTTTTTTTTCAAATGAACCTTCTTTTTGAACATATCTTTGCAACTCAATATTTATCACATGATGTTGCATTTGATCATCAAGAAAGAATTTCTCAACACAAGCAATCAAATTATTTATAATCAATTGATCATCTTTGATACATGGATTCTTGAAAAAAATAGAACGGATTCAAAAAAATAAGCTGCTGTATGAAGTGGACTATCAAGGCAACCCTTGCTTTTAGCATCAATAATATCTAAGATTGGCCTATAATCACACTCTCTCTTCAATGTCATTTTAATGTCATCATTTGCCTTTAGTAGCTCTCCATAAACAAAGCTCATTGAAGGCTTTTCTTTCCCGTCAACAAGTCTAAGCACTTTCATTAGTGGAGTGAATACTCTCTAACACAACTCTATCATGTTCCAAAAATCATTCGGAACAACAATATCAAATGCCTCTTTTCCTTTTTTTACTCCTAGACCATTTCGTGTTATACCATTCATTGCTAGTCATCATACTTCTCAACTCTTGTTTTTTATCAAGCAAACTTTGCAATGTTAAGAAAGAGGTTGCAAATCTAGTAACTCTCGGCCTAACTATCTCTTTTTTTGTGAACTTTCTCATCAAAGACAAAGTCTTGTGATGTGCATAAATGAAAATAGTGAAGGATTTTGCCTTGTTAATCACTCCCTTGAAGCTAGGAAGTTTAGAGATTCCTTCAAGCATAAGGTTTAAAGTATGAGTGGCACATGATGTCCAAAACATGTTAGGCCTTTCTAATTCCAACAATTTTGCGGCGGCCATATTATTGGAAGCATTGTCGGTTACAATTTGAACCACATTTTCAACCCCAACATCCTTAATACATTCATTGACATAGTCAAATATGTATTGACCGGTATATGCATCATTTGAAGCTTCCTTTGATGAAATAAATGTGGTCCCCAATTTACAATTCACACACAAATTCATGACGTTTCTTTAAAGTTTCTTTTGTCCTCTCCACCTCTCCCTTCAAAAGTGGCTCCCTTAGTTGGTATTGGGAAGGAGGATTGTAACCCGAGCCATATTAACCAAGAGATTCCACAAATAGTTTAAAAATATCATTGTTAATGGCATTGAAAGGAATTCCGGCTTCCCATCTTGCCAAATATCGATGAACCTCTAATAACCTTTTCTTAGAAATTGTATAATTTATATTTTGTTGTCTCAATTTCTTACTTGCACTCATAGAAGCTTCATTGACATTGATAGACCTTGCAAATTGATCTATGGGTCCCACATTAATAGGCATTTTCCTAGTTCTTCTTTCAAGAATCGAAATTTCATTATCTTCTTCCTCCTCTAGCTCCTCATCTACTGTAAGCAAAGATATACCCACATCTTCCCTCAACCTATCATCATTCAGTAGCTTCTCTATTTTTTTTAGACTTGTTCCCTTGAATTGTCTCTGTACACTTGGCTTTTTGTTCTTCATTTACTCTAGGACATGATGTTACACCTTTTCCCTTGATTCCCGCTACATGAATTTTATGACTATAAATTCCTCCCTTAGTAACCTTATCACATAACATGCATTTCACATTATTAAGATTTTTAGGATCCACCAAAACCGCGGTTTCCCAACCAACATCTCCCGAATCTCTTTTTAGTTGACTATCATGGAATTTAGATGTCTTTGAGGAATCATCTTCTTCCATTGGTTACTAATAGAAATATAAACAATACAAATTTTTATTATTCATTTAACAAACTAATAATAATTGAAATTAAACACAGAAGCCACAAGCCCAAAAGCACTGAAAGTGGAAACACATGAAACAATTCCCTTGCATAAGTAAATAAGAACACAGATGCATATTTTTTGCTATCAAGGTCTTGCAACTAATATACCTTGTCAAAAAACCAAAGCATAAGTGTAGAAGTCCCTCTAAAATACCACATGATCGATTTTATTGCTTCCCACATTAGATAGAAATTTGCTCACCACACCAACACCAACTCCAAGTGCAATATCATTATCAGGTCGAGTACATTTAATAGCAATTCAACTATGACTAAACACATTTAACTTATCGCTGGTTAGACAATTTAATTAGAAGAAAACTAAAATTGGTACAAGGACTCACAAGCCCACCAAATAGTTCATAAATTAAATATGCACATTATTTATAATTTTATATAACATCCAGCATTCAAAAATCGGTAATGGTGATAAAACAATAAAAACTTTAAGAAGCAACAAACAATAGAAACTTGTAGAGCTTTAATTTTACAAGTTTTAAGGACATGTTTTATTGTTTTAATTGATTTCAACCAAGTTAATTATAAACCCCCACTAAAAATTAAAAAACGAAGCAAAGCTGTGGAAGACAAAAACCCACTAATAATATTATAATATAATTATAACCAGAAAAAAGTGGGGAAGATGTGGTCTTACCAGTTACTGCTAATGAGATGGAGGAACTAGGAAGTGCCGAAATGGGCATTTGATTTGGAGAAGAAAAGATTTTTTTGGAATTTCTATGTTGACTGTTGAGACTAGAAAGTAGAAACTCTTCAAATTTGGAAGTGTGAGTATGGCAGTCTATATTCTACATCACTTTTACAGTTTTACTGTATAATATAATATAATAGGATAGGAAAATGAAAAAAATTTATTAAGAAAAAAAACTAAGAATTAAGCGCCCCTAGACCGCATAAGGCGCGCATTAAGCGGTCAACATTCTCGTTGACCTCATAATTCCCGCTTAGACTCAAGTCAAAGCATTTTTGTCACGTGTCGTCTAGGCGCGCTTTTTAGAACACTGCTATAAATAGGACCTTTTAAACGTCCATTATGTATCACATATTATTTGCATTGTCAACAAGAAGTGTAAAATCGTCTGTGATGCACCAAAAAGAGACAACCCCAAGAATGTCAAGAAGTTTAAAGGTAACTATTACAATTGTGGAAAAGTCACACATCATTCAAATGGATGTCGAAAGCCTAACAAGAATGCACAAGCAAAAGTGATTCAAATTCGAGATACAAAAGACACCATTTCTAAATTAATACAAGATGAATATTTTTGCGGTTGTTTCTGAATGTAACAACTTTGGAAATTCGAAGGAATTGTGGGTTGATACTGGTTCTACCCGTCATATTTGTGCAAACAAGACCATATTCTCAAACTACAAAGAATTAAATAGAGAACAACTCTTTACAGAAAATCTGTAAGTTCTAAAGTTGAAGGAGATGGGAAAATCACTTTGAAGATGACATCCAATAAATAGTTCATCCTCAACAATGTCCTACATATACCTGACATTCGCAAGAATCTTGTATTTGGATCTCTACTTAGCAAAAATGGTTTTAAACTTGTATTTGTATCCGATATATCTATACTCGCTAAGAACGAGAAGTTTTTTAGAAAAGGATACCTATGTGATGGAATGTTCAAAATGAACGTTCTTACAATTGTATCGAAATAAAGCATTGTGAATAAAACTTTGAATTCAATTTATATGCTTAAATTGTCTTATTTATGTTATAGTCGATTAGGACACGTTAACTACAAATCTTTGCTCAGATTTATGAATCAAAGTTTAATTACAACGCTTAAGATTGATCATAATCATAAATGTGAAGTATGTGTTGAAACAAAGTTGGCCAAAATACATTTTCACTCAGTTCAAAGGAACACGACATCTTTAGAATTAATACATAGCAATATATGTGATTCGAAATTCTCTCAAACTAAAGGTGGTAAGATATTTTATAACTTTCATTGATGATTATACAAAGTATTGTTATGCCTTTCTACTACGAAGTAAATATAAAGCCTTAGATGTATTCAAACAAATGAATAGAGATTATTTGTAGTGATAGAGGTAGTGAATACGAGACACCGTTGGAAAAATATTGCTCCGAGAATGGAATCATTCGTCAAACAACGATACCACTTCAATCGAATGATGTTGCTGAATGCAAAAATTGAACTCTTAAAGAGAAGATGAAGAAAATGTTGATAAGTTTGGGTCTACCCAGAACTTGTGGGGAGAAACTATTCTATCAGCAAATGGCATTCTTAAGAAAATACTCCTCAAGAAAATGGAAAAAATTTCGTATGAATTATGGAAAGGTCATCATCCATCTTACAAATACTTGAAAGTGTGGGGTGTTTAGCTAAGGTTAAAGTACCTAAGCCTAAACAAGTGAAAATCGGTCACAAGATGATTGATTGCATATTTATTGGATACATCAATAATAGTAGTGTATATTGTTCCATTTTACATAAATCTGAAATTCAAGATGTACATGAATGAATCATAATTGAATTAAGAAATGCATTATTCTTTGAGAATGTTTTTCCATGTAAAGATAAGGAAAATGCAAGCTCAAATAAAAGAATTTATGATACTACAAGTGGTACTTCAAATGAGGAAGAACCAAGGCATAGTAAAAGGGCTAGAATATCTACTTTGTTTGGTCTAAACTTTCTAATCTATATGGTAGCAAATGACTTAAAGACTTTTATGAAGAAATGTCTACACCAAAAGCACCACATTGGAAAGAATCTATCAATAGTAAGATAGATTCTATATTTCAAAATCATACTTGAGAGTTAGTTAATTTGCCTCTTGGAAACAAGCTTTCATGGTGTAAATGGATTTTCAAAAAGCAACTAAAACTGGATGGATTCATTGACAAATATAAGGCTAGATTGGTTGCCATGACATATAGACAAAAGGAAGAACTTGACTTCTTTGATACCTACTCAACCTTAATTAGAATCACTTTGTTAATCTCTATTGTCGCATTACATAAACTTGAGACTCATCAAATGGAGGAGATACACATGAAACAATTCGAAGGGTTCGTCTCTTCTAATCACAAGGAAAATGTTTGTAAACTTGTTATGTCCTTGTATGGATTGAAACAAGCTTCTAAATAATGGCACCAAAAGTTTGACAAAATAATGTTGCCAAATGATTTTAAAATAAATGAGTGTCATAAGTGTGTATACATCAAACATACACCGAAAGCCTCTGTGATTGTATGTCTTTATATAAAGACATGTT
The DNA here is from genome assembly GCA_019395295.1 of Osmanthus fragrans. Taxonomy (NCBI): domain Eukaryota; kingdom Viridiplantae; phylum Streptophyta; class Magnoliopsida; order Lamiales; family Oleaceae; genus Osmanthus; species Osmanthus fragrans. The sequence continues at coordinate 11,640,110 of CM033347.1, read as the reverse complement.
AATAATGGCCAATAGTCACGAAATAATGCTAAACACCGATAAAATGTTAACAAAACATTTTGAGATGTAAGACTTGGGTGTGGCTGATGATATTAGAGATTAAAAACTCTAAAACACCGAAAGAAATTATAGTTTCTCACTACATTGAAAGTATACTCAAAAAGTATAATGCAATTGAGGAAAGTCCTACGAAAACCCTATTGCCACAAGTTTACATTTAGTAAAAACAGGGTGAATACGTGTCACAACAAAAGTATTCATAGGTTATAAGCAGTCTAATGTATATTACAAACTGCACTCGACCGGACATAGCATTTGCTATGATTAAATTTAGTAGATTCACAAGTAATCCAAGTAATGATCATTGGAAGACTTTAACTTTTTTTAGGTACTTGAAATATACCTTAATCTATGGATTACACTTCATAAAATATCCCGCAGTATTGGAAAGATATTGTGATGCGAATTTAATGTCCGATATGAAAGCTTCTAATCTACTAGTGGTTATGTATTTACTGATAAGTGTGTTTTTACACACTTATTTGACACTTTTTCTAATTTATTATTGATAGAATTGAGTTAATTTCTATGCATAATTGTGTATTTTGTACTTTTGTAGGCTAAAACCCTGTTGGGAAGTAAAACGACCAAATAGAGAAGAAAAGGGACTAAAAAGGAACAAAGTTGTGAAGTTGGGGACTTAAGTGCAAAAGTCTAAAAGATGAAGGACTTGAAGTGCAATTAAGGAAGGGCTAAAATGTAATGAAAGTCAAAGTATGAGGACTTAATTGCACTAAATCAAAGTTGAAGGACTGCATTGCACTAGACCAGAAGGCTGAAGGACCTGAGCTGCAAAATCACTTTAAAACATGCGACCGCATGGGTTTTAACCATGCGGCCGCACAGGTTAATCAGAGACGTCAACTTATTATCTTCATTTGTCTATGCGACCGCATAGGATTGAACTATGCGGCCGCATAGAGTTAAATTTCAATGGCGGTCTATTTTTCTTGCACGATTTTTTTGGTCAAACTTTTGTATTATTTTTGGCTTATTTTAATGTTGGATATTTTGGCTATCTCACGAAATATCCTATAATATCTAAGATATATTAGTATTCTATTATTTCCACCCTTGATATATACCACTTTGGTCCTTATTTGCACACACATTTGCACACACTTCTCTCTCATTTTCTCTCCCTCTCTCTCTCGAAAATCTCTCTCTCTCTTTCATTTTGATTTTGTTTTAATTTATTTTGTGTTTTGTAGGTTGTTTTGTTGAAGGAGTGGAGGATTAACAAGAGGTTACACAAAGAAAACTTTGGAGAAATTGTTGAAGAAGGCAAAATCCATTCAAACAAGGGTTTTATCTTTAGTTTTTGTGTTCTTCAATCATATTTCCATTGTTTGTAATGTTTTGTAATATATAATCTCTTGTTTATTTTGTAGAATGATGAACTAACTAATTTATGTTGGAATTTATGTATTAGTTTAACCCTATTTTCATTAATATCATGATTTGAGTTGATAAATACATTTGTTATCAAAATATTGGTGTTTTGATTATTATGTTTAAACTTGCAATATTTATTTGATATCCATAGATATTGTGGTTAGGTGGATGTGTAGTTATTGAAAAATAATTGCACATATTAGACCGAAATAATCAATTCCCTGGGTTTGTATGGTTCCGACTATACGCGTTTAGGTATATAGAAATATATACCTACCCTAGGTGACCCGTTGAGTATTTTCACAAAAATTTAATGCAATTGATTAATTTTGTATCGACATAGAAATATGTGGTATAATTTAATTGATTAGGGTTAATATTGCTCGAAAGAGGATATTAATTTAAAATTGGAAAATCGGGTCTGACTGATCATTTTGGTAATTTGTATTAGCGCGTATTTGACTTGATATTAATGAAATAACGGTTAAATGAAATCATAAATTCCAACATTCTTTTCAAATCAAATCTTCCTTCTTTTCCAAAATTTTAGTTAATCTTTAAAATTAAAATTAGTGTTTCATAGTTTTTAATTCCAAATTTTAATGTGTGTGTTTGTTTCGGGAATTTGAAACAATATACTCGTAATTGAAAACAACACTCCTTGAGGGATCGACATTCGGACTTTAAAGGTCCACTTTTACTACTTGTTCCCGACCCGTGCACTTGCGGCATCGTTTCGAAATTAGCGAACAAGTATTAGTGGAGCTGCTATATCATGGAAGTCGACTAAACAAATGTGTATAACTCAATCAAAAAATGGAATCAGAGTTTATTGCTTTAGACAAAGTTGGAGAAGAAGAAGAAGAATGACTTCGTAACTTCTTGGAATATATTCCATGTTGGCCTAAACCAATACTTGCAATAAGTATACATTGTGATAGTCAATAAGCTATTGAAATGGCTCAAAGTAGCATGTATAATGGTAAGTTTAGACATATATGTCATAGACATAATACCATTAAACAATTGATCTCTGATGGTATCATCTCCGTAGATCATGAGAAGTCAAAAGCGAACATCGTGGATCCACTTACGAAAGGTTTCCCTAGAGATCAAATATGTTGCATATTAAAAAGAATGGGATTAAAGCCTATTACGTAAGAATCTTCGTAATAATAACCCTCTCTTGTTGACTAGAGATCTCAAGATCTTGGTTGAGTGGGACAACTAAATTATGAAAATTAAATCAAGCACTTAGGGAAATACTTCCCAACTCATTTCTATGATAATTAAAAGTGTTTTTTTTTTTTTTGCAGAATATTAAACGTTAAGATATGATTTTAATGATTTCTATATCTTTATTAATTCAAGTGGAGTAGAGCATGATACACTTGATAGGAGGTCGCCTATATAAGTGTAAAGTGGGGAAGCTTAAACGAAAATTTTAGATGTTGAAATTTTCAAAACACTTATGAAACACAAGAGTGGTTCATGGCTAAAATGAATCAAGTCATGAGAATCATGAACGATTTAGGAAAGACATCCTTGTGAGTATTATTGTCTTATTTTACACCAACGGTTGAATGGTTTAAGACATCAAATTCACCAATTAGCCAAGTAAATCTGATAGCATTTTACTACGGAATGTTCAAAGTCGGAAGCTACCTTACCTGATGCAATATTTTTTGCTATTTGTCTCTACAATGCATCATACTCTTGTATAGCATGAACATATTTGCATTTTCATTCATGTAGGGAATTGTTGGAATTTGGTTTAAAGATTGAAATTTTTAGTTAAGTATATGAAAAGTGATTTTGTGTCAACTTCGACAAAATATTCAGACTTGATCCGATAGTCAAATTATAAATGTAAATAAATTATCTACTCGTCGAGTAGATTATCGTGATATATTTGGAATCTCAAAATCAATTCCGAATGAATGAGAAATTGATGTCCAAATATTGGAAGAAAAAAGAAAAATCGACAGGTGGATGAAAAGTTTTTGTTGAAAATATACTGGCGCTCGAGCGAGAGGCCAGCTAAAGGCTAGCAACGACAATGGATGCTTTTCTTCGTAAGGTTGCAAAGTTTGGGGCAAGTCACTTCGCTCACAACCTCTCCTCCTTTATAAATAAGACCATTTGGACGTCCATTATGCATCCCATATCATTTGCATTGAGCATTATATCAAAACTCTTGCAAAAATTCTCCAAAAAATCATTCCAGAAACATTTTATTGTAGAGAATAAATCGTTCGAGCTCGTTGTTGCCTTATAAGTTTGAAGTGCTTCTACTTTGAGGAAGTAATTCGTTGTATCTTGGGAGATAATTGTCATTACTCCATTAGCACCATTGCGAGACCAACTTGTCTTAAGAAAAGAGTGTTTTCACTTGCCTCGGATCATTTCATCATTTTCTTCTTCTTCATTTTTACTTTTTGTTACTTTGTTTAACTTCGTTTCTGTGTTGTTAAACTTAACCCTTTGTTATCCACATTATATAAAAACTTCACAATATTTCCCTACAAAAACAAGCCCAGAATGCACCCGACAACGTCAAATGTCATATTGTTTTCCTTGAGTCTGTCTAATTTAGTTCCAAGTATCTCAACTTGTAGCCACTTGTTCGAATTTTGGACAAACTTCTTTACTGTGGCATTTATTGAATAATTTTTTGAGTTGTATTAACTAATGAACAATGAAACCAAATTAGTATATCTTGTTCTTCAAGGTACGTAACCCATATTTCCATAAAACCTCGATTATGAGTACAATGTGGATCTCATTGAAGATGAAAGGTGCTAATTACGATATTTTTTCTTTCATATGGGACATGGTTTAGATAGCCAAAAAGGCAACAACTATCTGATGGTTCATTCTTCATTTATTCACCATTTCCTCCTTCCCACGGATCTAAGCGCCACCATTGCTGATGACCCATCTCTCTTCAACCCACAAAAAAACAAAACAAAATTTCTGTAACAAAAACGAAAAATAATTCGCTTTATATTTCCCAAAATCAACTGTGTTCTTGACCTCCAATCTCAAATTATTTTTCACAGAGTTCAATTTTATGGTCCATATTCACCGCTATAAGCTAATTATAGAAGCCACGGTCTCTCTTTACAACATTAAAACTCTACAGCACCAGTTGAAATATCTATATACTAAGGGTGATCTAGAGGAATCTTGATATTACCTCCAATCTCAAATCTTGATACAAGGATAATAGATTGTATTTGCGCCTTTTGAAATTGATTAAATTATGGTCAAACCTTAACTTTTGGTCAACTAATGAATTTGAGACGAAAACCATACAGAGATCCTTTCTCACTTCATTTTCAAAGGTTTCAGGACTATTTGCTACGAATTAAAGGTATTAAGTGTAATATATACTCTTTTAAAAGGTCTGGAACCTCCGCTACATAGTTCCTTTTTTTTTTATAGCATATGATGCATAATATTATCGACCTATTAAAATTGGGCAAGCAATCACGAGCCCTAATAAACGAGAATGCATTTTATGATCTTTATTTTAAACTTTTTCACTTAGTACTACATCAACCATTTTCAACAATGCATAGAATTAACATTGAATCATTTAGGGTTCTTTTGATACACCATATTAAGAGTGTGTTTGATAGAAATTATTTGGGATAAATGAATTTTGAAATAGTGATATGATGAAAAATGTGTGGTTGAAAAAAAAGGAAAAGTTATTGATGTGATGGAAAATATTATTTTATTGAAGAATGTGTGGTTGAAAATGAGTAGAAGAATGAGAATGAAAATGAAAATGTAGGTCAAACGGAGCCTAAATTAAGAGTTTTGCTAGTTGTACAATCGAGGATGACAATCACGGTTGACAATGTCCTCACAAGAGGGGGGTCCACGATTTTTTATCCATCGTGAGTTCCCCTCCCATGTGTGTGATTGTCAATCAGGATTGTCATTCCCGATTGTACATATAGCATGACCCTTAAATTAAATGGGAATGAGGTTTAAAAATAATAAAATTAGAAAGGATACAATTCAAAAGGAATTGAATTTATGATACAGGACATCGGGTCTACTTCTACAATCAATATATAATTTGTTTTCTTGAAATTTTCAAAATGGTCCACTTTTAAACGTTAAAGTGAAACATGTTTAAACCTTTTCTTTTAAAATACCTCATCATACGACACAATCTATTTACCTAATTAAAACTTGTCATCATTATATTTTTTCTCTCGTAGAAAGCGCACACCTAAACTATTTTGTGGTGTTCGTCAAGCCAGTAATCTCTCAACTTGAATATTTTGCGGAGTGGTCGAGCTAATTAAGTACTCGATCACTTGTTGAGTTCTTCAAGTTACCAAGTGTGTTGAAAAGAAAACTGTATAAAGGGTGGTGCAACCAATCCTATGGAGCATTTTCAGAATTGTTCTACAGTAGATATTGTCAACCAGATCCTATACTTCACCAAATCGTTAATATCATCATGAATTGGATGATGTTGCAATAGATTTAGGCTTCATAACTAAGCAAAACCGCCTAACTATGTCTTTTTCAAAATTGTTAGCTTGTTACTGCATAGATCCGTAAACAATTTGATTATGAACCACTTCAATTATGATTGAAATCAAACCAAACTGTTCAGAAATTAAGAAATTAATTAAATTGTCACAGAACTATTCTATCAGCTAATTTCTTATTAGCTATTCAATTCTTGAAAAACATGTAAACGAAGTTCACGTCAAATGCTACAGACATTAAACTTTTGTGCAATTTCTTTGAATTTTGATGGTTTCAAATCTACTACAACTATTATGCTACATGGGGGTATAGAAGATGTTCGAAAATCTACTTTTTCTTGGAGAAAAAGTTGGATTAATTGCATGTTATTAGGGACGGATCCAAACAACTTGGATTAGGGGGTTACAATCAAAATTTATATTGCACTTTCTAATAATGAACAAAAAAATGCTATAAAAAAAGTGGGGGGTGTCAATTGACCCTACAGGACCCCACAGGTCTGCCCCTGCATATGATAACTGTAAGTTTGATGCCCTAAGTTCAATCAACTTTGGGTATTAGTACTTTTGATATATGTTTAATACATTTATTTTGGCAAGATCTATTATGATATTAAATAATAGAGTCCGTAAATTCAAGTTTCGGTAATCTGTTAATCACAAGGAGTTGTGATTGTGAGATACAAATTACATATGATTGAATCTTAAATCATCAATGGTCGTACGTAATAACGAGATACGGATATCGTTGTTACGGATATACTATCACGTGTGTCATTCCTTACTTGTGAAGCAAGTAGCTGATCTCACAAGTTAAAATGTGGTGACACTTAAATGAACACGTGAATGTTTTGTTATAGAACAAAATATTGGAGATCCGCTGAGAGATTCATGGATAACTATCTGAGTGTCAGTGGTTAATCTCTAACGTTCGATAGTGGAATTGATCATTCGACTTTAGATCATTATAGTACCTTATGTGGGGACAGTCATGTTTTGGTGATGCTGGAAGTTGATCTGTCAAGGACCGCTAATACGACATCGTTCGGGTATGTCGAGAATCATAAGAAGATTGTGAAAGATCAATAGAGGATTCGTTGCTCTTAGCTAGTAAGAGTTTTTGATCTACATTTCATCCAGTTAAGTTGATAACGAAATCCTTGGCCAAGGTGTACCTATAAGTCGAAAAGGAGTTTTCGACTTACATTGATTTAATAAGTGGAATGAAAGATATGATCGATAATCGAGATTGACACAATCCATATCTCGTAATTGATCGGATCATATTGACGAAAGGATTATAGTTTCACGATAAACGAACGAGTTTAATTTTGTCATACCACGTGACATTTTCGGTCACATGTATTGCCTTGACACATTGCTAGATGTCAATTTGGGACGACGGATGTGAATTAGTGACAAATCAAAAAGGTGTTTTGATTTATCGATTTTGATTAGATTAAAATAATAATTCATGTCGTTAGGCATGTGACTGGGAACCTAATGGGTCACATACAAAAGGAGAATTAGAAGATTGAGATCTACAAATTAATTAATTGACAAACGTTGGATAATTAATTAATTGGATTGCTTATTAATAAGCCCGAATTAATTTAATTAATTCATGGACCGAATTTAATTAATTGGATTAATTAAATATTGGGACATGTTAAGTTGTAAGACGGGCCAAGTCCTTTTGGACTTATATAAATAAGCTGCTAGGGTTTGAAATTAGTTGATGGATTTTCATTATTCCTGTTAGCACAAGAAAAGTAAAACTCTAATTCTCTCAATCTTATTCTCTGTGTGGATACCGTTGGAGGTTGGACAATTGGACAGCTGTGGGAGGCAGATTAGAATTGCTAGAATTACAAGAATAGCAAAAGAGTTTGCAGATCTGGTAAAAGGTATAATTCCTATCACAATTTCTATCTAAACACAAAGCAGATCTTTGGTGGGAATTGAAATTTATTTAATTTTCCGCTGTGCATGATAAGTAAATTCCCAACAGTAACATATAAATTTTCATGTGTCTCTCTTTTTCTAATTGCATCGATCCTATTGATGTTGAATCATATAATTGAAAACTCAAGTTGTTAGATAGAGATTACACATATTTATTTAAATCTTGTGCTCAATGCAACTCCTCACGTCCTAGATTGTTAGATCAAATATTTGATACATGCAAAATATTTCATATATGGATGATGGAAAACTTGAACATTATATTTTTGTGTGGCTCCTATATCACATCAAACGAGTTCATCTGAAAGTTTAAAATATTAAAAAGAAATCACAAGTAATTATTTAAATTTTGTCGTCAATGATTACTCTGGCTAAATTTGATTATTAGAATTAAATTTTTTTTTTTTTTTTTAACATTTGCTCTACTTCTCCCCTCTCGTGTCGACTTGTCAATCTTTTTCTCTTCTTGACTATTCTGAATACAAAAGTCATCTCTAATTCAATCATTCCGTAGACAAAATCATCATAAAGTCACTTTTTTCCACGAGACTTTTTGCTCTTCCTTTCTTCCATTATGTTGGGGATCCCAAAAGTAAAGTAACATTGATTTAAAATATAATTAAAAAAATTGACACATGAACTAGTGAATCCAAGCCCAACTTGCTAATCTTGAAAAGCAAAAGGGTTATCATTTTTACTTCGATCCAAATAAACAGGTACCTATTACTATCATTGCAATTGAGGCACCCTCTTTCTTTTTCTGTTAATCTCTTGATACATATAATTGTGACAATGAAATGTTCAATTTCCCCAAGGACAATGGGATATATAACATTGTTCTGACTCATAAGATTTAGAAAAATTCTGAGTGTACAGAATTTTTTTGCCAGAATTTGTACAGAAATCTCACAAGAAAGTGGGTCCCATGTGAAATAAAATAATGTCAAAAAAATACCCATGTGTCTCTTCTGTAATATTTCTGTACAAATTTGTCTGTACGTGAAGCATTCCTCTAAGATTTTATTTAAAAATAAAAATGAACAAAAATCTTATCTATATTGTACATCGTACATGTCCATGATGTATAAGATTCGAAATGATGACCCCTTATAAATAAGTGAATTGATGTTCCAACCATTGGACAAAAAACACTCGTGTAAATCTGAGACCTCACATATCATATGAATTTAAACATTAGACGTGTATCTCATTCTGCACCAATGTTGGTTTTTTTTGTTTAATTTCGCAAGCTTGGTGATTTGATTGAAACAGAAGTAATAAGTGATTTCATTAAAACAAAACAAAGCTCTCTAAATCCAGTCGAATAAGAACATAAATTATGTGACTTTTTAAGCGTCCTCTGCCTAGTTGAATTAGCTGCTGATTATCAAGTGAAAGTATAGAGATACAAATTTAGAGTGACATTCGATAGAAGAAATGTGCTTAAATGCTCGAGTGTACATTGATAATATACATCAAGTGTCAATTATTTTAACTACATAACAAATCCACCAGCAATTGCCTGAAGACTTGTGGTTCCATACACTGGCAATCCTTCTTCATATCCAGTTCCAAACCTGACAGTGTGATCAAGCTCAAAAAGATCAGAACTAGTACAACTCTTATTATCCAAATCACTCTCACTCTCATTTTTATAGAATTGATCTCCGAATCCATGTTTGTTCAAAATTTTCACCTCTTCAAGTCTTGAACTCTCATTGTTTTTCTTGATGAATTGGCTGCCAACACTTGATATTGGTGCAGTACTTGAATAATCATAACCATATTTACTTTTCCATGGTCGGGTTGAACTTGAACCTGTGCTCGAGAGATGAGTGTTCGTATACTGATGAGGGACAGGTGGAGAATCTTCATCTACAACCGCATTAACGAGGCAAAATCTAACAGACCTTTTCGATTTATTACCTCTTGGTGTTTTCCTTAAGCAAGATCTTGAAGCCAGTGAACATGTTGTTGTGTCTTTTATTGATCTAGACTTCCTCACTGAACTCCATTCCTCCATGACCTGACCTTTCTTCAACTTTCTTGGGCTGAAAATGGAATTCAAGAAGTTGGTAATTTTACAGCCTGGAGAAATCGGCTCTTTTACCTTCTTCAAATCTCCATAAATCTTCGATGCACATGACTTTGTTTTAGAGAATCTACCTTGTCGATTTGTTGTATTCCCAGACTTTAAAATCTTTCCAGGTTTCTCAATGACAGGTATTTGATCTTGCTTCTGTTTCTGTTTCTGATCAAAGGAAACATCTGATGATTTTGACGTGGATTTGGAAGATGAAAACATGCTTGAATCTGTTGATGAGCCTGAATTGGATGCGAAAAGCCTTGAAGTTGGAGCGTTGCTGCTACTTCTGTAATTCTCCATCCATTTTTCAATCATGAGCGCTCGTCGAAAACTTTGGATTTCATTTTTAACTTGTACAGCATTGTTTTTTCTATGAAGATCGAAATGTTCCATTTCTTGCGCATCGATGGACTGGTAAATGGAGTCGAGGAGAGAGGACGAGAATGAAGGCTGCTTTTTACGGCGAGGCTGCCTCTCCCTGGTAGCCATCTAGTTGTATTGCTTGCTGTTAGAAAGAGAAGAAAAATTTTCTTGACATGGAGTTAAAAGGAACAGCGTACTTGCCAGTCAGTATATCAGAATAGAACTAATCATTGGACTATTTAAAAAACAGTAAATTTTTTCATCTGGCAAAGTGGCTTATTCCATCAGAATAAAGTGGTTGATAACAAGTGAAAAGTCATATGCCACCGCTTGGATCTCGGCTTGGCTTGCGGTTAAAAATGATGAGAAGATAGCCCCGAGCACATTTTCAAGTGATAAAAAGGAAAGGTGAAGAAATTCAATTTTGTTAGAGGATGTCACGTCAAGAGTTCGAATCCTGAAATATGGATTTGGCTCTTGGGTAAGTGCAAGTGTACAAGCAATCTTCCACCCTGTACCCTTGAAGGCATAACCTGCGATTTACTTATTTCACCAAAACTCAGGGCAGGACAAGGCAGATGGGAGTGTCAGTAATGGAGTGTAATTCAAAAAAAAAAAAAAAAAAAAATGATGAGAAGATGTTGGTGTGATTTGATAACCATACTATAACTTGATTTCAATTGGGTAACAAAATTCACGTAACAGGGAATTAATAAGGAGTAGATTGATGGTGGTTGAATCTCACTGTACTGACCATTGAGGGGCTCTTGATGACTTTTATTATTGTACAGTACAAGTAGGCACAGTTCCAACTAATTTACAAGCATTCTTACACGACATCATATGCTCGTTTAAGATAGGAAAAACTTAAATAGGAGTTTCGCAATTAAAATGAAATGCAAAATAAAATATGATCACATACACACTTGTCATTATATTATTTCTAACATTCAATCTAAGTTCACAGTATTAAAAAAAAAAAGGATAATAAAATAAAACTCAAAAACTGTTTAGAATCCTGTTTGATTGAGACAAAACTATGACTCTTTGTCCAGAATTTTTCAAACTGCTAAATCATTTTTCAATAAAAATGGGACTAAATGGACACAAATTGTGAAATTCTCACATACGAACTTGTAGTTCCAACAATTCCCCTTCTCTTTTCCCTCCTTATATAATAAAAAATTATTAAAACAAATAAAAATTTAAGACCTTAATTAAATAAACAATAATCAAAATTATAAATATATATGATAAAAAATAAAATAAATATTCAATATTATTAATATAGTGGGTTAATTTCATAAATGGTCACTGAATTTACCCAAAAATAATAAAACGGTCACTGAATTACGAAACTTGCACAAACGGTCACTAAATTATAATGCGCTTTCACAAACGGTCACTGAAAAACTGTGATGATTTAAGTTCAAACTTAAAGGACAAAAACACGTGAACATAGAACCATGAGAACCTCAAGTGCAAATTTCATATAAAACCCAAAATCATTCCCTTGTCAACCCGCCACCTTTGGACCACCATAACTCCAACCTTCGACCACCAAAACCACCGGACCAACACACCAAATTGAAGCCCTCGCTGCCGTCTACGAAACCCATCCAAGAATCACCCCTAAATCAAGCGGAGTTGGCCAGAATTTCGTCCCAAAGTCGGCTGCTCGTACAGGACAGCACTGTCTGCTGCCACTTTAGAACGAAATTTCGGCACCTTATGGCCTCCAAAACCACCGGACCAACACACTAGATTGAAACCCTCGCTTTCCTCTATGCAACCCACCCAATAATGGCCCTTAACTGAGCCGAAAAGTGCTCGAAATTTCGTCCCAAAGTCAGCGGCGGGCAGTTTTCTGCTGTGCGACCCGCCGACTTTGGGACGAAATTTCGGGCACTTTTTGGCTGATTTAGGGACGATTATTGAGTGGGTTACGTAGAGGGAAGCGTGGGCTTCAATTTGGTATGTTGTTCCGGTGGTTTTGAAGGCCGGAAGATGCCGAAATTTTGTCCCAAATTGGCGGCAGGCAATGCTGACCTGTGCGACCCGCCGACTTTGGGACGAAAGTCCGGGCACTTTCCGGATGAGTTAGGGGCCATTCTTGGGTGGGTTACGTAGAGGGCTTCGAGGTGGTGTGTTGGTATTGTGGTTTTGGTGGCTTGGAAAGTGGTGAAATTTTGTCCCAAATTGGCGTCTGGCAAAGCTGTCTTGTGCGAGAGGCCAACTTTGGGACGAAATTCCGACCAACTCCATCCGATTTAGGGGCGATTCTTGGGTGGGTTACGTAGAGGGAAGTGAGGACTTCAATTTGGTGTGTTGGTCCGGTGTTTTGGTGGTCGGAGGTTGGAGTTATGGTGGTCTAAAGGTGGTGGGTTGACAAGGGAATGGTTTTGGGTTTTATATGGAATTTGCACTTGAAGTCCTCATGGTTCTATGTTTACGTGTTTTTGTCCTTTAAGTTTGAATTTAAATCATCACGGTCCTTCAGTGACCGTTTGTGAAAGTGCATGATAATTCAGTGACCATTTGTGCAAGTTTCGTAATTCAGCGATCGTTTTATTATTTTTGGGTAAATTCAGTGATCATTTATGAAATTAACCCTTAATATAATATACTTTTAAAAATAAATAAAAATTAATTTATTTAAAATTAATTATAAATTTGTCATATAAATTTTATAATTTAATTAAAAAATATATTTTTTTTTCAAAAAAAAAAGTTACAAGAATTCAATTTAATTTTTTTCATAGAAAATAAAGATAAACGATAAAAGAGAGAGAGAGAGAGAGAGAGAGAGAGAGAGATAAATAATCCATAGAAAAAAATAAATTTTAATCATACTTCTAATATTCGTAAAAAGAAAAATGAAGGAAACATTGAAAAATATATATATATTTTTGTGAAAGTCTCCCAAAATCTCGTGATTAATGAGAGACAAATTTTGAGATTTGATATGAATACTTTCTATTTAAAAGTTAGTACTCCAAAGACTTATAAAAGTCTCTAGAAGTCATTAAAATTTCAATACTCCAAAACTTATAAAGACTTCTAAAAAGTTCTAATAGAAAAAGTCTCAAAAAGTTTACATTGAATACCCTAAACTTTTTATTAAATCCTAAAAAGTGATTAAATGTTTCAATTGAATATACCCCCTAAATTTTCCTACAAATAACAATATCAAGAAAACGAGCAAAGACACAAATAAATGTGATAGTATCAATCAAGATAGCTAACTTACATGTATAGTTCTCCAACTTTTTCAATATTAAATTATTTGAGGCACTTTAAAAAAATATACTCTCAATTTTAATTCGATCCTATGCAAAAAGAAAATTTTTGTTATCAAAACTGAAAGTTATTGGATCTCTCAATAGATGTTAAGATTATGATGAACGCACAATAAAGCAACCTTATAAATTCGTCTCAGACTTCTGTATTTATAGTTGGGGACGCTTAGATGTTATGAGCCGTATAAAATTCTTTAAAATCGCGAACTATGTTTGGTCACATAAATATGTCGCTTAAGCGAGGGAGTCTTTCGCTCGAGCAATAGTGTTGTCGCTTGAGCAAGCGGTCAGTGAGAAGCGAACAAAGTCAATTCTGCATATATTGCTAGAACGAGACATTGGTGAGCAGCTAGCGAAAATTCGACGAGTCTCCAACCTTGTTCCAAACTTGAATTCGAACCCTAACTTAACTCTACATAATTGCAACCAAGTCATTGACTTTTACAAATATTCATTTTTGTTCACAAACATGTCAATTACAACATTGGACCTAACAAAAACTATTCATACTTTGCATGAATTTGGTTTAGATTTTAGGATCATAGTTTAGCAACTAAACATCTACAAGTTATCCACAATTTTTTCCAACGTAATTTTGACCTAAATCTATATCTCACCATCTTTTTCAATATTAAATTATTTGAGGCACTTTAAAAAAAAAATACTCTTCTCACCTCTAATTCGATCCTAAACAAAAAGAAAATTTTGTTATCAAAACTATTCAAACTTTGCATGAATTTGGTTTAGATTTTAGGATCATATTTGAGGAACTAAACATCTACAAGTTATCCATAATTTTTTTCCAACTTAATTTTGACCTAAATCTATATTAAAACAGCACTATCAAATTCCCAAACCTAATAGCCCGAAGATTACTTGACAGAATACACGAAAATTAATTTGATTTTACAAACTCAACCAAAATGTGGGAATAGTCTTCATATTAACCTACACATGCTATAATATACATCTCATATATTAATCTTCCACTTGTATATTGTGGTTAAAGACTTAAAAGTTAAATGAATACTATATTTCAGTGCTCAATTTCAAAGATGCTTCAACAGAAAAAAGTTTATCCGGCCGCACCTTCAAACCTTATTATGACGTCACGCTAGTCACTAATTAGCTGAACCCTTTTTAAGTTGAAGAAAGAGCAGGCAGCCTGGGGACAGATTTTAAGCTTACATGATGATGTGTTTTGTGCAACAATAGTGATGAACAATATGAAATCAAAAGAAAATCAATACTATTTACATGATTCGACAGTACGCCTACGTCCACGAGAGCAAAGCGACTATGATTTTATTATGTGTGAATAATAAGGCTACATCATATATATATATATATATATATATATATATATATATATATACACTCACTCCATTCCGCTCCACTCCGATATCTACCTATTTATTTCAGTATACATGTCTTCCATTTCATATGAGCAACATACACATGATACAGAAGCACCAGACGAATAATGCATGCAATAATATGCACAAACGAGGAGAATTTCCTTATTACACAAACGTTAATGTTTAGAAACCAATCCAAAGAACAGTTAGAAAACAAGTACAACAGAAAATGGATAGAGAGTACCAAATCTAGAACCTTTCAAGCATTTCCACATACATTTACGTCCTACGTAGGTAGATTTATATATACTAGTCAGGTATTTCGCTGATAAAGCCAAGGATGAATTGCCTGTTGTGCAAGTTCTGACTGCTTACCGGACAATGGAAGCATAATGCCTATTTCCACTACCACCTTGCATGGAAACAGCCATGTGGGACGGGAACCTTCTTTCTGCCAGCGGGAAAATGACATTGGCACCGGCGATCCTCGTACCTTCAGTTGGAACGTCATGCTTGTTCGCTGTAATCTCACGTGCATCAGCAGTCAGCATATTTCCTATCTGAGTGAAATGAAGGGAGTCCTGGTGAGCCTGAGCCTGGGAGATATTAGGATATGGACAGTTGGATTGCTGAGGCTGCTTTTTGCTGAGAAAGCGACCACCAGATCCCCTTACTCGATTTAGTGCATGACGATGCCGAGACTCGTGCAGATAGGGCTATATAATCAAATTCAAGAATGATAGAAGTCACATTTGATAAAATGTTAGTGTATATCTTGGTAAATATATATAAGACAAATTAACAGCAAGATAAGTCGTATAGAGCAGCATCAAGAAAATAAAGTCATATTGATATGTTAAAAGAGTCGATGAAAAAAATGAATCTTTTAAAATTAATTCATAGTAGAACCAGGAGATTAGGTCGAGCCCCTCTCATAAGTCTGTATGAATTAATTTATTAACTATTTCTACAGGCCAAGCAGAATAATCTCAATCCAAAACTAAACCGAATGATAATCAGAAGATACAATTATTGTTCTCGATTCAATCACTAGCCATCAAAAATCTCTCTCCATTGCAAACGCAAAAGTTCTTCGTCTGAGTTATATAGCTGCCCCCTCCCACCAGTCTTTACATCTGTTGCTTAAAGGACTAAATATAAAAATGACTCGAACCTCGAACCAGGAATAAACTGAGCCTCGAACCAGGAATAAACTGGGACTACGAATACCATCTTTCGAGTTACTGAACTATTTCACATTTAATAAATGAAGATTAAAGATAGTTGATGGAAAAATGAAAAACTAGAAAAAGAAAGAGAAACTGAAAACATCTTTGAACACCTTGATTAAGCTTTGACCATTTGACCTTTCCAGTTCAGAATCAGTAATTCTAAAGGTGAGCATATATAAGAAAAAAGAATTTATCCAAGCAAACAATCAAGGTGAAACACCCAACTACTCACTTTCCTAGTTTTGACGAGCTTGTTTTGAGCCTCAAGCTTTGCACGTGTATTTCTTCTTCTGAGTATTCCATGATACTGTTTAGCATTGACATATATAGGACCATCCTCGGACAGATCAACAGGTAGTGGGACCCGAGCAGAGGACACGCCCATCATCTGAGGCTGAATCTGATAATAAATTCAAAATCAACAACATTATGAAAAGAGAATTAATTGAATTAAAATTGATAAAAAGAGCTATTGTTTGTAGACAAGTAAATTAACTGAAGGTCCAAATGTGCAAAGAAAACATATTGCTTTAAAGAGATGAAAATCCAAAGCCCCAAAAGCCCACTAATTTTCAAGATCTATTTCTTTTTAGGCAAAGCTCACACTGAGAATTATATAACAAATCAAAAGGCATGCTTAGGAAACCACATGCAACACAACATCTTGGAATGCAGAATAAGACCAGAAGCAAAATATCAAGGATGCCCAATTATATGCATGATAATAAGATATCAAAAGAAGGCTATATGCATATTACAAGTATAAATAAAAACATGCAAGTTAACATTTCAAACATTCGAACTGAAAGAATGAAATATTTACCAAAGTATGAGGTCTGTAGGCAGTAAATAACCCACTGAAGTAGGAATCAGAATGAGAATACGGAATCTGCATCTGCAATATGATGAAAGGAATAAAAATCAGTTCCAACATATTTCAACTAATCCTTCTCTCATGCTTGATTAAAATTGCTTCCAAGTTACTAGAAAATAATAATATTAATGTGGTACATGAACTTACTGTTGATTGGCTTGTTTTAGAGTGTGCGCTGATGGAAAAATCTGGATTGCCAAAAAACAAAGCAGATTTCATGTCTTGTGCACGATTCCCATAGCTTTCACTGTGTACTGAATCAATTGAAAGGAAAACCTGTTTCATTACATAGTTCACCACCATCGGAGGAGAAATAGAAGATGCTAATTAAGAATAATAAGCCATCATGGATTAAGGATGTCATGACACAGCACCAAAAAAAAAAAAAAACCACTGTTTGACAATTTATGCCCCCAACAACCAAAATGGAAGTCAAAACAAGCCCAATCCAGGCACTTCACAAAAATGTGATTCTACTATGTACAGTGGAACAGTGTGCATACAGTACCTTCTTTCTATACATGGAGAAAATACAAACATTGGAGGGGGCATCAGCAAACGAGGAAAAAGATGATAACTTAACCAATATACGGAATTGAAGAGAGCGTTTTGAGTCTTTTGACTCTAAACTTCGTGTGCCTCGTCATGCATCATGTAAGGTACTTCCATTTGAGATTAAAATCATACTTTTTTACAATTTATCACGAAATTTTGACAAAGCCCTATATTAAAAATACTTATAACAGTATTTTCCAGTCACAAAAATCATAAATAGCACATAGTAGCAGCACAAAACTGCCATTAGGTAACATAACCATAAAACATATATATTGAAATCAACACAAAATTTTAAAGAATTTACTTGCCGCATGCATATAATTTTAAATACTTGAAATTTCACTAGGAAACTAGTACAAAAAATATTTTTGATGTCCCAAATTTTTTTTTTTTTTTTTTTTTTTTTTTTTTTTTTGGCTGAAAAGTCAAGAAGAATATTTGGAGCATTTCACAGAAGGCCTTAATGAGTATCCTCGTGAGCATACTGACAGCAAGAAGCCCATGCAAAAAGATGATGGTCTTATGGTTGTGGCAGCAACATTTTATTCTGTTAACCATTTCTCATTGTGCTAGGTCCAATTGAGTTGTCAAATTCCCAAAAAAAATCCATTCATAACATAGTGTTTTGGGACTACAAACAAAGCAATCAGAGTGGGACCGAAAAATCACTGTTCATCTTCTCACCATTTTCTAGACTTTCACATAAAACCCTAGTTTCATCCCAAACTTGAAAATTCACATCTTTCTTATTTTGAGTCCAAATTAAGCGTGTTATATGAGTATGGGGAAACTTATGGATTAATTTCATTGAATGAAATCAAGTTTCAAAAGGTCATTATGTTTCAAAGTTTATGCTAGGGTGGGTTTCATTTTTCTCCTAAATACGAGAACCTTTTTAAATTTTATGGAAGTATTTTATGTCATGGTAGATTCATACATCGAAAATTTCGTGAATTTTGACAATGTACATTGTAGATGGCACTAAAGGCACTTCCAATAAAATGATAACACATAATTTATTATATTTTTGGACCAGGCAAAATTTTTTTTATCATTGTTATGATGCAAGGAAGTCAACCATAATAGCTCAGATCCAATATAAATTTATACAACTAGCTAATAATTAAAGGAAGAAGAGGAGGAAAGAAGCAACAGGGATTGATCATTTCTTCTAGCGCGAGTGTTCATCGCTGGATTAAGACTATTTGGCTATTTATCTCATAAAGAGCTCAGATAAACTTATAAAACTTGATAATAATTAATTATGTTCAAAAAACTTATTAGAAATGTGTGAATCCCAAGGATATTCAACATATGGATTAAGACTATTTGGCTATTTATCTCATAAAGAGCTCAGCTCAGATAAACTTATAAAAATTGATAATAATTAATTATGTTCAAAAAACATATTTGAAATGTGTGAATCCCAAGGATATTCAACATAGTCACCAATTTGAAACACTTTTTTTCATTAAAAAAACTCAAATAACAATGAAAAGAGTTTACCACAGTCGAAATGCCAACTTTGACAATGATTCTGTGCAATATATGGATATCCAAATTTTCAATTTTGGGTGATTTTAGTGCAAGAATACCTATGCATATATGTTAATTTGTAACTCCCCTATTATGTTACATAAGAGTTATTCGAGTGTCGAGTGGTCACTGAGATTTCACTCTTTGAATTAATATCGTAGCTTCTCCTACCAACTCAATTTCATATCATTTAGGTCAGGTCGACCCACATGGGTAGATAACCGATTTTCAACACATAAAACTGCTCGAAAGGAGTCAAGCTACCCAGAACAGGCATTATGATTATTATAATAGCAATCCGTATACACTAAATTAATTTATAAAAAATTAAAAAAAAAAATTATATATGTGAATCTGAAAATGAGTCAGGCTACAAACCCTAGCAGTTGCACCTATTATAATAGTAATTCATATACATTACATGGAATCAAATAAAAAGGAAAATGATTACCAGAGTCTGATGAAGGACACTGATCTTGAGAAATTGTCTTTCCCATGGCAGTGAATTCCTGTTGACGTGGGTTAGTTGAATGAGCTGAGGGCTCGTCTTGCAGTTGAAAACTTAAGTGCTTCACCTCCTACCAGTGTCAGATTGGAAATTGAACTTCGAAACTGAGATTCTTGGATCTTCGCAAGGAGAAATATTCTTGCAAATTCTGGCAAAGATGAATAGTTAACAGTAAATGCGGCCCCGAAGCAGAAGCTTATCAGCACTTCACTTAAAAAAAATTGAAATTGAAGGTTATTACTTACTGAAGTAGAAGAATCCCAAAGTATAACCCACAAGCTCCTAAAAGGACCAGCTCTTTATGATTCACTTAAGCTGCTTGAGAAAAAAACATAATAAATAACCTTGCTAGCATCAATCATCTAATATGCTGGAGAGTATTATAGTAAATGAGTGCATAATTTGCAACAACGAATAGGTTAGACGAACAAGAACAGTGAACCGTTGGTGAAATGACAGTCTAAAGAGTTAAATCTAGTTGTATTTCTGTAGGCAGTATTAGCTCACATTACTTGAATATAAGAACCAGAATGCCACTCAACTACAAAGTTTTTGCCCTAAATAAATGGAAGCCAATATAGAACAGGCCCTCAAGAACGAAAACAAGATTAGGTGGCTAAAAGACAAGTAGTAGCTGACCTTGGATCCAAAATTTCATTTTTGTTACTGAAATTTAATTTGTTCCAAACTGGTCAATTAACTTTGTAAAATTGTTACAGTCACCCACTTATTCCATCCAATATTTAAAGGATAATCTACGAGGCCTGGCGGTTTTCAGAGTGGCTTAACATCTTGCTTAATCTTCAATTTCAAATGCCACCTGTTAAAATCGCTGTCAGGTGGAAGAAACGTTATTATGTCTGTGCACTACACTTGGCTCGTTTATAACAAGAAGTTGAAGGGCTTTCTTCATCTTCCTCATCCCTACCAAAGCAACCCAACCCACCACCCATTGCCACCGCCATGACACCCATCCCCACTGACATCACCAATAACTCATTGCAGTTTCACACTTCGGTGTTCCTCAAAGTCATCAGTACGAGAACAGAAACAGAAAGAAACCATTTCTTCCCTAGATTCTTGTGCTCCAAACCCAAAACAAATCTATCACTACTTTTCATTATCACTACAGCACCAAATCTAGTGATATTTGGGAGAAAGAAAGAAAGTAAGAAAGAACCAAGATGTGAATGGCATTAACATGGTATACTAGCGCTAGTTTAGATGTTGCGGTTCATGGATTCGAAGTAATTTTGAAATGCTTGATATTGGGTTTGGAAACAGATCAAGAATCTCCGTCCCTGGAACTGTTGAAACCTCCCATTGTAGGTAAGAATTCACTGAATTATAGTGCAGTAGTCAGGAAATAATTTGGGAAAAATTGCAAATCTGGAAATAATCTGAACAAATCTGTTAAAAATTTATATGTGTGGCTTTAGAAAAATAAGTTAACGAAGAAAATGCCATGTCAGATCTCTGCTAAGCCACATAGACTATTCGGTTAAATAATGGATGGCATACTAACTGATTGAAGTAACTAAAACATTTTATAAAGTAAACATTTTGAACAAAATGAAGTTCAGTAACAGCATGATAAACCTTCACCGTACTTCATAAAATAAGTTTGTATATCATGAAGAATTATTAGATAAGATAAACTTTAAGTCAGGCTCTGCGGAAGGAGCCGTAATTGTGTTCGTTGCCACAATAACTTTCAAGACAACAGTGGAGTCTATGCCTTTTCCATCCACTAACGACCCACTTCAAATGCATAAAAAGTAGACTGCCTTAGAAATCTCTGTTCATTTGGCCTCTGTGCTACGACTCGCATTTATCAAATCTGGAAGTTGTGATTATACAGCAAAAGAGCATTAACATCAGGACTTCCACTTGCTGCTTGAACGTAAATACATTTACAACTGAAAAACTAATGGACATTGGCAGTAGTAAAATTGAAAGTAATATTGACAAGCCTAAGTATGGACAATTCAACCCCTTTGATTAAATTAGTACGGAGGTTGGTGAGATTTCCTTGTAAAAGGTTAAAATGTAACTGATTGTATGTATGTGTCACCTAACAAGAATTGATTACCTAATTAAATGGTCCTCTGTGGCTCAAGAGTGAGCTAACTTCATAAAATTTAACAGACAATGAAACTTGACCATAAAAACTTACCACAACTCAAAGATCCATGAATACAAAAGTAATATGCACCTTACTCCACACACAACCATAAACTCAAGATACAAATTGTCAAGCCACTCAAAACCTGATGGTTAGCTTAAACACCCTTCATAGAGTACAAGAACAGACTAAATCTTCTCATCAATAAATTTGACTTGAATCATTTTTTCCAAGAAGATCTAAAACAGTTGAATTCTTAGCAACTACAACATCCCATGTTAGTTTTAGCGTTCCCTTCCTCTTCTAACTTGTGATGCCAAGATTGTGTCAACCGTTTTGGTCTCCACAAAACATGTTGCAAACACCTAATCATGTTTCCCATTGTCATTTCTGTTTCATTCATCTTATGAACTTTTGTCTTCTTCAGCAGTCCAAAACTCTGAACCATATAGCATAGCAAGTCTAACCACTGTCTCCTAAAATAACTAACTGAAGAGACGAGTGTCATTTCTCTCTCAGTGAGGTTCTTAGAAGAAAAACTCTTTATGATACACAAAAACAGATAAAATCACAACCCACTCTTATCATCATTTACAAAACCATAGAAAAAAATACTATCCAAGAAACTTAAGTCACAATAAGCAAGTTTTTTCCTGCTATCACAAACAGAAACACTACGCTGTTGTCTCCAAATACACATGCATTAAAGAACCATAAACTAAATAGAAAAACTCCTGTCTTAAATGAAAATGTCCAGATTGGATATGAGAAGCCACAACTCACAACCCACAATCCCTATCCTTGCAGTGAAGTTTACTCTAGACACAACACAACAGATCCCTCATTTAACTAGCAAGAAAGGTCAAGAACTTAATTCTGAATTTCACCGCTCCACTAGCTTACCATGTGAACCTGAAGCTTTATACACATCCATCAATCATAAGCTAAATCAAAACTCAAAAGACGAACCCATATCATATGGATACAACTCGAAGATCAGTAGGAAAAAAAAAAAAAATTATATATATATATATATATATATATATATATATATATATATATATATTGCAGAAAATCCTTCAAAAATTTGCAGATTTTTTACATGAATTGGGAGCACAAAAGAAGAACTTTGTATACACAGATATATACATAGTGAAAGTGAAAGTGAAAGTGAAAGTGAAAGTGAAAGGACGGAGAGGGACCTCTGGGATCTGCAGCCAAGACTTGAAGAAACAAGTGAACACAACTGTTGGGATGAAATTGGGCATGTTCCCTCTCTTCAAACTTTACTATTACTACATAATCTCTCTCTACAATTCTTGGCTGTATCCGCAAATTATTATTAACATATAGACTTAAATTAATTCATTTAATATGAATGACCTGAATAAAGGTTAACACTGCCACCTCCAGCACCATTACTGACATAAAATATAATATTATTAATATTAATAATATCTCAACTCTGTCGGTCTCTCTACCCTCTCTTTCTTCTTCTTGTATTGTTGTTTTTGAATTCGTTTGGCTTCCATTCCATTCTCATTCTCATTTTCATTCTCATTTTTTTTTCTTTCTTTATTTTAACAACATATTTTTCAAATTGTTGGATTTTTTAATATCCAATAATTCGAACGATGATGAAAAATCGATGTCAGATATAATATCGACACCAAAAGTTACGGCTCAACTCGAAAACAATTAATACACCTTGGAGGGCCTAAGTTTGGTTGAGTTAGATTTGGTTATCGTTAGCCCATTGTGAGTAAATCTTGGCCTAAACCTAAACCCTAAACCTAGCATATTTATAAGGTAGAAACCCTAGTCATTTAGGGTGTGATTTTTGTGGGATTAAAGAGGGAAAAATCGACTGCCCTTGGAGGAGAGAAAATCGGCATCTTGTGGTGCCCCAAAACGATTGATAATTTGGTGATTTTTTTGCCTCTTCCTTACCTTCTTTGTGGAGTTTTTTCCCTTACCTTTGTGGCTACAAATCACCACCCCTTTGTGTACTTTGTAGAGTAGAAGAAGGGTAACGTAGTGGGTAAAACGGAGGCAACCAAGGTGTAGAGGATTGTTGGGTTGAGCTGGTAGATTGATGTTCGTTTGGTTGATTTCTGAGCCCGAATCAAAGGTTTCTCGAGTGTTTTCCACTACAAATGGTATCAGAGTCAAGCCCCAAAAATTGGCCATGTGGATGAATTCTTGGAATGCTGAATGAAGGTGGTGCCTCAGTTAGCTCGCGATGGAATCCGTTGATGAGCTCTATTGGATAGACGGTGTGCTCCGAATACTTCACGTAAGGCGTGTGCTCGAACGCAGTGGAGAGGAGTTGATCTGGATAGAGCAAGCTCTTGGTGAGGAAGATGGACGGATAGATGATCGTTTGAGGGGAGACTCGGTGGTCTTTTGTTCGAAGGGAGGATTGTTGGGTATGCGACCAAAGTCCCACATCGGATAAAAATGGGGAGGATCATGGGTTTATAAGTGTGAAAATATATCTCCATTGATATGATGCCTTTTGGGTAAATCCAAAAGCAAAGCCATGAGGGTTTAGGCCCAAAGTGGACAATATCATACCAATGTGGAGATATGTGTGAATCCATACTTATAATAAGTGGAATATGTGGTGTTACATATTCCTAACAGTAAAATAATATTACACACAAATCTTAAACTTTTCATCATTTTTTCACCACACATTCTTCCATCAAACACTATTCCAAAAATTCTATTCACATTAAAATCAACATCAAACACACTCTTTGTTTCGTAGCACTAAAACGTTTTGTTCCATTGAGATGGTCGGCTGATGAAATGGGAGTTATGGGAGTCAAATGTTAATATATACACGATTTATAAATTACTATTTTCAATTACATATTTTAATAAATTTACAGATATTATTTATTTATTCACCATTTATTATTATTTATTTTATAAATTAAAACTTTCTTAGATTCCTCAACGAGCAATTAAATTGAAAAAATAAAAAAATCTGAGTTGATAGTAAAAATTTAAATGCATAAACAAAATTTTTTTTTGACATGATGTAGGTAAATTAGCAAATTTTATTCAATCATGCTTGATATACAATATTATTGACAACATTATTGAAAGAATCGAGCTACAGGTATTCGGAGTGCTCACATGGGAATGGGCTCTGCGCATTAATTGGACGTGGGCCCGACCTCATTTGTGAGGGGGGAAATGGGGTCGGGTACACGAGCGTGTCATCGCATGTATACCAATGACTTTTTTCTTGTTTAAAACGTATCACGTGACATTTGTCATTAGATAGTTTTAAAAACAATTTTTCTTTTCAATTAACATTTTTTTGCCACCTACAACATTGTCAACAATATTGTAAAAACAAAATTGTACAAATAGATTTATCCAATTTTATTTGCAATGTCCTATTTTTAAAGCTAACTTATCATATCTTAAGTTTATTTTAATGGGTTTTAAGTTTTTTATTTGAATGAGTTGGTCCAGTAATAATTGTTTTTTTTTTTTTTTTAGATTTATATGTTGAATACACTATTCAAATATACTGTATTTTAATTTATTGGAGAATTTAAAAATGTTTGATTGTCACGTGAAGTATTCATCGATAAACGTGACTAACAAATAAGAATCTGGTGGTACCCTCATACCAAAGCCTATGAGCGAACATGTGTGGACGCGAGTAATGACGTGTAATCCAAAAAAAAAAATAAGAACCTGGTGGGTTACAAGTTACAACTGCTGTTTGGACTCCATTAAAATAAGATTTTGAAGGAAAATGTTTTGGAATAAAGATTTTTTTAGAAAATTAGTGGTTAAAAATATGGAAAAATTTTGAATTTACGTCAAACATTTATTTTATGAGAAAATGTGTACTTGAAAATGAGTTTTGAAAATGGAACACGAGTGTGAATCTTTGGAATGACTTTCTTTTTATTTATTATTTATCCCGAATTGGAATTATTATATAGCCCTTGTTTGGACTCCATTTTAATGAAGTTTTAGGGAAAAAAAATGTATTTCGAATTTTTTTTTTTTTATTGTGAATGTGTGGTTAAAAAAAAGATTTTTTTTAAAAAAATTATGTGTAATATTATTTTATTGAAGAATGTATGGTCGAAAAGAAGAAAAAAAAATACATTAAAATTTTAATGGAGTTAAAACATGAGTATAGTATGCCCTCGGGCCATTCACGTATTTTTTTTATTTTACGTCCCATAATTCTTCCTCGATCTGGCTACAATGTTCAATAAAAAATTACAAGTCATGAAAAAAATGCATCCAAAATATTACAATTTATTTAATTTTGTTATAGAAACATATGTAGCGTGCGTAATTCGAATCTTTTACTCTTTATTTATTGTGAGGTTCAAATATGGTTGTTTACTATAATGCCCCTAACAAGTTTTTTCGGGAGGAGCGTGGGTAGCTTTTTGTAGAAGAATTTTTTAAGGCTTGCAAACAAATGTGAAAGAATTAAAAAAGGGCTTTTAGGTTTGGTGGATTCAATTCATTTTCCGACAACGCAACTCAGCTCAACTCGTATTTATGATGTTTGACTTTTATTAAAAAAAAAAAAACTTATTTTCAAGTACACATTATTTTAATAAAATAATTTTCATATAAACTCAATTTTTTTTTCTACTTTTAGATTATCCATCTACTCTCCAAAAATGATATGGAATCATAATACTTATCTTATTCATAGAGTATAATTATCGTTATCTTTGATCTTTTTATATTAACATAGACAATTTATTTCATCAACTGAGTCACATACCTTCTTCATATTATGAGATGATCAATCCCGCCTCTCCTAGATCTCCAAATAAAGACTTTCCGAATTATTTATGATGTCATCGTTATTTCTCTTTTGACAATTTTCACTGCAATAACCAACAACCTTGTCAAAAAATAAAAAATAACAACCACCACCACCTTATTCCACCCACTCTGGATTTAAACTCACTTCCATATTTTTTCCTTTGTCCGATTCTCCATATAATCTATGTCTGAGAGTATTGTAACTGAATTTTAAATGAATGGTAAAGCATTGGAAATCTGGTGGATTTGAATGTTTTCTTAACAAGAAGACGATATAACAGACAAAGTTTTGGGCAGGCAGCTAATTATAACAGACCCCCCCTCTCCCCACCAACTGTTTGTCTTTATTCCTAAAGAAGACAACTTCTCTACTGTCATATAGATATGTTATGGCCTCGTCCGATTTCCATTTTTTTTTTCAAAATATTTTTTTTTCTTTAATCACATTTTTTAATAAAATAATATTACACGTAAATTTAAATTTTTTTGTTATTTATTAACCATAAATTTTACGTCAATTTACTATTTTAAAATAAAATTTTTCAATGGAATCCAATTTAGGCCCCGTTTGTGATAAAGTTGGTTGCTTAATCTTAGGGCGTTTACTTGGTCTTTTTTCTGTTAAGAATAAAGTCCTAGTCTCTAGGATTGTTGTTATTTGAATTAATCTGTTACTTTTATCACGCTGCATAGTCGTGGGCAACGTGAGCTATTTTCCCGTTTGTGTAAAGGCTATTTAAGCCAAATCAGTGTTTCAATAAAAGACGAAGAAATTGATTCATATTTCTATCAAGTGGTATCAGAGCCACACAGAGGGGCCTGATTGTGAGGGATTAGGAACTGCAGTATCCTAACAAGCGAGAAAGAGTGCTTGAGTGAAACACTGTGAGAAAAAGAGAATGGCAGCGGAAGGAAATTTTGTGTCAGCGGCAATTCCACGGTTCGATGGTCATTACGACCATTGGGCCATGCTCATGGAGAATTTTCTCCGGTCCAAGGAGTTTTGGGGCATCATCGAACATGGAATTCCAACAGATGGAGCAGTACAAACCGAATCAAGGACCTTTTCTACAGTGGTGACAAAGAGAGCACAACTTACGGAAACACAACGTAAGCAGGCTGAGGATCAAAGTAAGCAGGCTGAGGAGCAGAAGCTAAATGATTTGAAAGTGAAGAACTATCTCTTTCAGGCCATTGATCGCACAGTTCTCGACCCATCCTCAACAAGAACACTGCTAAGGATATTTGGGATGCCATGAAGAAAAAGTTCGAAGGGAATGCAAGGGTCAAGAGGTCTCACCTTCAAGCTCTCCGCAGAGAGTTTGAAACTCTTGAGATGAAGACCGGTGAAGGAGTGACTGATTACTTCTCTAGAGTTATGACGGTAGCAAACAAGATGCGAGTGTACGGAGAAGATATGCAAGATGTGAAGGTAGTTGAAAAGATTCTACGATCCTTAACTGAGAAGTTTGATTTCGTAGTTTGCTCCATTGAAGAGTCCAAAGATACTGATGCTCTCACAGTCGATGAGTTGCAAAGTTCACTCATAGTGCATGAGCAGAAATTTCAAAGACACAAAGGAGAAGAACAAGCCTTGAAGATTACAATTGAAGGAGGAAGAGGTCGAGGTCAAGGAGCTTATAGAGGCAGAGGAAGAGGAAGAGGTAGAGGGCGTCAGACTGTCAACAAAGCCACAATAGAATGCTATCAGTGCCATAAGCTTGGACACTTTCAGAATGAGTGTCCAACCTGGGAGGCTAACTATGTTGAATTAGACGAGCATGAAGAGATGGTACTGATGTCCTACTTGGAGATGAATGAAGCAAGGCGTGGAGATGTTTGGTTTCTAGATTCGGGATGTTCGAATCATATGAGTGGAGATGCAACAATGTTTTGTGAGTTGGATGAGGAATTCAGGCAACATGTCAAGCTTGGAAACAACACCAGAATGTCAGTGCAAGGGAAAGGAAATGTTAGGCTCCACTTGAATGGCATTAGTCATATTATTACAGAAGTGTTCTATGTGCCGGAATTGAAGAACAATCTGTTAAGTGTGGGACAATTGCAAGAGAGAGGACTTGCAATTTTAATTCAAGCCGGAATGTGTAAAATTTATCATCTAAAGAGGGGTATGATCATTCAAACCAGCATGTCTGCCAATAGGATGTTCATACTATTGGCAAACACACAAGAGCAAAAAGCTGCCTGCTTCCACACGAGCTCACAAGATCTCACTCATCTATGGCATTGTCGTTATGGCCACTTGGGTCATAGGGGTTTGGAGACTCTTCAGACTAAGAACGTGGTGCGAGGACTGCCTCAACTTCTCCTGCCACAGTGATGTGTACTGATTGTCTTGTTGGGAAACAACATCGAGATAGCATCCCAAAGAAGAGTACATGGAGAGCTACAGAGAAGCTACAACTTGTGCATGCCGATATTTGTGGACCAGTGACTCCTATTTCCAACAGCAAAAAGAGGTATTTCTTATGCTTTATTGATGACTTCAGTGGAAAAGCATGGGCTTACTTCCTTGTAGAAAAGTCAGAAGCATTGAATTCATTTAAATGCTTTAAGAAGTTGGTAGAAAAAGAAACTGGAATGAATATCAAATGTCTACGCACAGATAGAGGGGGAGAGTTCAACTCAGATGAATTTAAAGAGTTTTGTAGACATAATGGCATTAAGAGACAGCTGACAACGGCATACACTCCACAACAAAATGGAGTAGCTGAGAGGAAAAATCGTACAGTGATGAACATGGTACGTTCAATGCTCTCAGAAAAGAAAATTTCAAAGAATTTCTGGCCCGAGGCAGTGAATTGGACTATGTACGTACTGAATAGATGTCCTACCTTGGCAGTTAAAGATGTTACTCCAGAAGAAGCATGGACAGGTGTGACGCCTTCGGTAGAGCACTTCAGGGTTTTTGGATGCTTAGCACATGTACATGTGCCAGATGCCAGACGAACTAAGCTTGAGGATAAGAGCCTTGTTTGTGTGCTTTTGGGTGTCAGTGAGGAGTCTAAAGGCTATAGACTATATGATCCAATTAGGAGAAGAATAGTAGTTAGCAGAGATGTAGTATTTGAGGAAGAGAGGCACTGGGATTGGGATGCAAGTTATGAAGAACGGGTGCTACTTGATCTTGAGTGGGGTGACATTGATGGTGATGTGGAAGAAAAGGCAGAAATAGATGACTTTGAAGGTGTGGTTGATGAAGAAGCAGAGCATAGTGGTCAAGTTCAAGCTGCAGGGAATGAGCAAGTTGCTGTGAGTGGCACATCAAATGCAGAGGGGTCCAACGCAAGGAGTAGCAGAATCAAACAAAACCCAAGATGGATGGAAGGTTATGTTAGCGGGGAAGGACTATCTGATGAAGAGAATGAAGTCAACATGATCTTAACTCAAGCTGCAGACCCTACAAGTTATGAAGAGGCTGTAGTAAGTGCGAAATGGAGGGGTGCAATGGCCTCGGAGATCGACTCAATTGAGAAAAATCAGACTTGGGAGCTTACAGATTTACCAACAGGATGCAAGAAAATTGGGGTTAAATGGATTTATAAAACAAAATTGAATGAGCTCGGAGAGGTAGACAAGTACAAAGCTCGGTTGGTGGCAAAGGGGTATTCTCAACAATATGGAGTTGATTACACTGAAGTGTTTGCTCCAGTAGCAAGGATGGACACAGTGAGGATGATTGTGGCACTTGCAACACAAAGGGACTGGAAGATATATCAATTGGACGTAAAGTCGGCATTTTTGCATGGTGAGCTCAGCGAGGATGTGTATGTGGAACAACCAGAGGGATATGAGAAGGAGGGCGATGAGGACAAGGTTTACAAGCTACACAAAGCTTTATATGGACTAAAACAAGCCCCACGAGCTTGGTTTAGTCGCATAGAAGCTTATTTCATTGATGAAGGTTTTGAAAGATGCCCAAACGAGCAGACGTTGTTCACCAAAAGAAGTGCAGAAGGTAAAGTGTTAATTGTAAGCATCTATGTCGATGATTTGATATATACTGGTGATGGTGAGGCCATGATGATTGATTTTAAAAATTCAATGATGAGTGTCTTTGATATGACGGATTTGGGAAGGATGAGGTTTTTTCTTGGGATAGAAGTCTTGCAGCAGTCAGATGGCATTTTCATTTGTCAAAAGAAATATGCCATGGAAGTGTTGAAACGTTTTGGTATGGTTGACAGCAATCCAGTTGGTAGTCCGATTATACCAGGTTTCAAGTTACGCTGGGATGATTGTGGAGTACCAGTTGATGAGTCCTATTACAAGCAAATTGTGGGAAGTTTGATGTATCTCACTACAACTCGACCGGATATGATGTTCAGTATTAGTTTGATCAGCAGATTTATGGCCAAACCCACAAAGATGCACTTACAAGCTGCCAAAAGGATATTGAGGTATCTGAGAGGTACATCCAACTTTGGAATTCTATACAAGAATGGAGGGACAGAAGAGTTGCTTGCATTTACAGACAGTGATTATGCCGGTGATATAGATGATCGAAAGAGCACCTCAGGCTATGTATTCTTATTAAGTTCAGGTGCAGTCTCTTGGTTATCAAAAAAACAACCCATAGTTACACTTTCTACTACAGAGGCGGAGTTTGTGGCTGCTGTAGGCTGTGCAAGTCAAGCCATTTGGATGAGAAGAGTTCTGGAGAAGCTGGGACATGCTCAAGAGAAGTATACCACTATTTGGTGTGATAACAGTTCCACGATCAAACTTTCAAAGAATCCAGTAATGCATGGGAGGAGTAAACATATTGATGTAAGGTTTCACTCTCTGAGGGACCTAACAAATGATGGTATTGTCGAGTTATTGCATTGTAGTACTCAAGAGCAGGCAGCAGACTTGATGACCAAGCCTTTGAAGTTGGATGTTTTTCAGAAACTCAGACAGAAGCTGGGAATGTGCGAGATTGCAGGTATAAATCAATTGCTTACTGCAATTAGTTTAAGAGAGGGATTGATAAAGTTGGTTGCTTAATCTTAGGGCATTTACTTGGTCTTTTCTGTTAAGAATAAAGTCCTAGTCTCTAGGATTGTTGTTATTTGAATTAATCTGTGTTACTTTTATCACGCTGCATAGTCGTGGGCAACGTAAGCTATTTTCCCGTTTGTGTAAAGGCTATTTAAGCTAAATCAGTGTTTCAATAAAAGGCGAAGAAATTGATTCATATTTCTGTCAGTTTGACCAACATTCTCATTTTCATTTTCATTCTTCTACTCATTTTCAACCACACATTCTTCAATAAAATAATATTTTACATTACGGGTTGATGAAAGTCGCCGCAAAGTCGCCCAAAAAATTTGTAAAATCTGGGCTGATTTTTCCAATTTTTAGGGCGACTTTTGCAGCGATTTTTCGGTCGAATCGTTTGGAGTTTGGGGGAGATTTTGGTTGGTAATTGAAAAAGTGATTGTGGGCTTTTCTATGGTATCAAAATTCTACGATTTTGGTGGTCGGAAGTGGCCGAAAAAATCGTCCAAAAAACTGAAAAAATGCATGACCCTTCAGTGACCGTTCCTGAAATTTTTTGTAACTTCAGTGACCGTTAGTGAAATATCCCCTAAATTTCAGTGACCGTTGGTGAAAGTCTTAAACTTTAGTGACCATTTCTGAAAGCACCTAAAACTTGAGTGACCGTTCATGAAAGTTTTGAACTTCAGTGACCATTTTGTAATTTTCATGTAATTTCAGTGACCATTTCTGAAATTAACCATTTACATTACATTAATAATTTTTCCTTCTTTTTCAACCACACATTTCTCATCATATCACTATTTTAAAATTAATTCTTCCCCAATAATTTTCATCAAACACAATCTTAACGGGCTCAAACAAGTCCAATTTATATGCTTCAATTTAAAGAACGCGATTAGGTAGCGTTGGTACAATCCAATTTTGAGGTGATCCAGCCTTGACGCGACACGGGCCTTTCTTTTTTTACAAATAACTTTGCATCGTTTTTCCCTTTTCTCAAAAATTACGAGTTCAAAAGTGATGATACTAAAGACTCCTTGCATTTTAACGTTTACAAGTTCAGTCTAACATAATCGTGCTAAATTTATCATAATCGAAAGATCATTAGAGGTTGACTTTAATTCAACTGTCATTTTCAAGATTGGATAAGCCTCATCATCACATTGTAATAGCTCAAAATAAACTTCATACAATTAAATGAAGTGGATCTATATAAATGGGAGATCGTACATGTGAGATCAATATATATATATTAGTAATAGTAAAAAAAATTTAAGTTACACATATTCATACGCTATAATTAGTTAAATTTGAATAGCTACTTTTATAAGAAATATCTTAGGGGTCGATCTCTTCGTATTTCAGTTTTTAATTTTTAGTTTTGAATTCATTTTGTATTTTATCTTTTGAATGTCTATTTTGAAATTGCTAAAAACGCGTTCTTTTTGTTATTTTGGAAAACTATTTCTCAAAACATAAAACTGAAAACACGTTTACTTTGACATTTTGAGAATTTTTTTTATAATATTTTATTCAAAAAATCTGATTATTTAATTAATTTTAATATTTTAATATTAATAGATTGATTGAAAAAAAATTAATGAGGTAGCGTTGCTAAAATTCTCTCGTCAAATTTAAATGTTTTATCATATTTCTATGTTCCATCTAAAAAATGCATATGTTGTCATCGTCACATTTTTCATACAAAGATAACAGATTTTTCAAGCTATTTGATTTCAGACTAGGAAGCTATTTTCCACTTTTATGTACAATTTAAACTAAAAAATGGTAACATAACAAGTAAAGTATAATATTTTTACAAATAAGTAATGACCATTAAAATTAATTCAACGAATTAACAAAAATTTATAAAGCATTTTCATATGAACATCAATAAAGGAAATAGCCCCATGCAAAATGAATGCATCACAAACATCCATCAAATACATCATTAATGACAGTTCATCTTCATCGAGCTCCGTGTTATTTAATTTTGTTATAGAAACATGCAGCGTGTGTAATTCGAATCTTTTACTCTTTAATTATTGTGAGGTTCAAATATGGTTGTTTACTATAATGCCCCTAACAAGTTTTTTCGGGCGGAGCGTGGGTAGCTTTTTGTAGAAGAATTTTTTAAGGCTTGCAAACAAATGTGAAAGAATTAAAAAAGGGGCTTTTAGGTTTGGTGGATTCAATTCATATTCCGACAACGCAACTCAGCTCAACTCGTATTTATTTATGATGTTTGACTTTTTATTAAAAAAAAAAAAAATTATTTTCAAGTACACATTATTTTAATAAAATAATTTTCACATTAACTCAATTTTTTTTTCTACTTTTAGATTATCCATCTACTCTCCAAAAATGACATGGAATCATAAGACTTATCTTATTCATCGAGTATAATTATCGTTATCTTTGATATTTTTATATTAATATAGGCAATTTATCTCATCAACTGAGTCGTGTACCTTCTTCATATTATGAGATGATCAATCCCGCCTCTCCTAGATCTCCAAATAAAGACTTTCCGAATTAGTTATGATGTCATCGTTATTTCTCTTTTGACAATTTTCACTGCAATAACCAACAACCTTGTCAAAAAATAAAAAATAACAACAACCACCGCCGCCGCCACCATCACCTTATTCCACACACTCTCGATTTAAACTCACTTCCATATTTTTTCCTTTGTCGAGGTGGATGTAGGGGGGCTGGGCTGTAGCCCAAATCCCCTCCACCACAGTCCATTAAGACAAAAAAAATAAAATTTACATATTAGTTCGGTCGAAAATTTTGTAGTCCGATCTCCGATCCAATTCTGGATCCGTCCATGCCTTTGTCCGATTCTCCATATAATCTATGTCTCATAGTATTGTAACTAAATTTTAAATGAATGGTAAAGCATTGGAAATCTGGTGGATTTGAATGTTTCCTTAACAAGAAGACGATAGAACAGACAAAGATTTGGGCCGGCAAACAATTATAATAGACCACCCCCCCCCCACCCCACACCAAGTGTTTGTCTTTATTCCTAAAGAAAACAACTTCTCCACTGTCATCTAGATATATTATTGCCTTGTCTGATTTTCATTTTTTCTCTCTTTTTTTCAATCACGCATTCTTTAATTAAATAATATTACACGCAAATCTAAAAATTTCTCTTATTTATTAACCACAAATTTTACGCAATTTACTATTTCAAAATGTATTTTTCAATGGAGCTCAGACAAGTCCATAGGATCCAATGTAATGAGCTCAAAAAAGTCCAATTTATATGCTTCAATTTAAAGAACACAATTAGGTAGTGTTGGACTGTTGGTACGATCCAATTTTGAGGTGATCCAGCCTTGACGCGACACGGGCATAAATAACTTTGCATCGCTTTTCCTTTTTCTCATAATTGTGTGAAATTTATCATAAGGGAAAGATCATTAGAGGTTGACTTTAATTCTAAAGTCATTTTCAAGATTAGATAAGCTCAAAATAAACTTTATACAATTAAATAAAGTGGATCTATATGAATGGGAGATCGTACATGTGAGATTAATATATATATAATAGTAAAAAATTTAAGTTACACATATTCATACACTATTGACTATCCAAACATAATTAGTTAAATTTGAATAGCTACTTTTATAAGAAATATCATAGTTTTGGGCTACGTTTGTGATTGATTTTAGAGTTTAACTTGTGCTTTAATAAGAATCGATTTTTACTTTGTTAAAGAAAGAATCAATTGTAAGAATAATCAGTTAAATATTTGATAAACTTCTAATTTAAAGTTGTTATATGTTTCATGAGAATACAATATACATTTAATGTGACATACAACTTTTCAATCATATATTTTATCAATTTTCATCAAAATTTACTAAAAATCTGATTTAATTTATACCATACATGAGAGGTGTGTTTTAAGTTAAAACTGAGTTGATTTGTTAAAATCAATAGTATAAAATAAGTTATATTTAATATTATCTTTATTATTTTTTTTAAATAAAATAAGGTCTTAAACATTTTTTTGTTCTATACTACGACAAAAGAAAATACAAAGTGGTGAGGAGTTATAGGTAGAGTTTTAGGTGGCTCTTTAACTAATATACTCGGGTTAGAGCAATGGAGGTGTGCCTCAATTCCATAGCCAAGTTATCGATTCGATATATCAGATGGTCTTTTCCTTCATATATTTTTATATAAAGATCAGTTCAACCATGATATTTAGTCTGGTTCAACCGATCCTTTCCAATTTTCAAAGAGTACTACCAATTTGTTGATAATCCAGTCCACTAACTCCAATCGATGAATTAACTAGTTTTCCATTTCAATCAACCTATTCATTCTGAACATTTTGAGCTTAGGTGCAATAACTAAAACAAGTAAAAATAGGGTCAAAAATTGAAAAGCATTGTTGATAGAAATTTTTACGAAGGTTAGGTGGTACTGTTTTTAGAATATTAAACGTAGGATAATTCAAATATTAATAGGCTAAACTAAACTTTGAGATGGGAAATATTGCCAAAGAGGACTTACCCACTAAACGGATTTGCTAAAAACAGTATTTTATTAGATTTTAATAAAAGTTAGTGAAATGGATAGTATAAAATGAGTTTGAAAAAAAATTAAAAAATTTAAAATGGGGCCCAAGCAGGAATTTAGTGGGCTCGAATAAATTTTTGATGGGAAGAATTCACAAACCATGTATTAAGTATGTGGAGTTCAAAAATCAAGTTTTAAGTTTGGTTAATGCAAAAATCAGGTTTTTGTCTAATTAATTAAAAATATTTATTAATTAAATAAAATAAGGTCACAATTATACAAAATATGGTCACATATACATAATTATAGGTCACAATTTAACTATTAGTCACATATTGTCAAATTAATTGGTCACAAATTATTTCGAGATCACAAATCAAAATTTTTATAGGTCACAAATTATGTCGAGGTCACAAATTAAAATTTTTATAGATCACGGATCATGTTTAGGTCACAAATCAAAATTTTTATAAATTACATTTTATTTATCAGTCATAATTTTCACATTTATTGGTCACATATTATTATTTTTAGTCATGAATTAATTTTTATTAGTGACATATTATTATTTTTAGTCACATATCAATTTTAGTCACAAATTATCGTCTTTTATGGTCACAGTTCGATTTCAATCCCGATCCATCACCAATACTTGGTCACAAACCATCGTCCCGCAATCGTCGCCTATCCCACACCACTACAACCGCCAGCAAACATCCCTACCCCACGCCATCCCACCCACCACCACCGCCAGCAACATTACCTCAACGTCACCACACCACCACCACCACCACCAATAAACAACCACCACACGACTGCTCCTACACCACAACCGTAGACCACCACCTCGCCGCCACAACCACGACCAACACCAACATCAATCCACAACTGGCACCTACACAACCACCACCAATTAGATCTCCAGCCACCAACCACCCCCAAACCCGCACCACCTCACCACATAGCTGCCACCAGATCCACCACCATCCCCTACGCCACCATCAACACCGGCATCACCACACCACAGCCACAGAACATCCATGAACATTACCGCCACTGTCACAGCTACCTCCACCGTATTACCACTACCACCACCACCACAGAACAGCCACCATCTACACCACAACCATCGACTACACCCCGCCGCCGACACCTCCACCACTCCAAAAACCAAAAAACCCCACAAAATACCTCAACATTATCGCCACACACCCTACCACACCACCCATCTCACAACATCGATTTCCAGCACCACCACACAAATCAAAAACCACACCGCCACCGTCAAACCACCACACTGCCACAGTTCTTTTGGATTACCGACATCGGAGTCTTGGATACCACCACACCAGATCGAAAAAAAGGTTGTTGGGAGTGGAGCTGGTCACCACCGCCTGTAACGGGGTCGATCAGCACCGATCTCAGAGGCAGCGGCATCGCGACGGCGATGTGAGTGCAGATCCGACAGCTCAATCTGAGAGCAGCGCGCCGTCGCATACAGCAGCCAAAAGCCAGATCTTTGTTGTTTAGCCCTCTCTGTCCGAAGCTCCGATTTGAAGGAAGAAGAAATGGTCTCAGCGGTGCTCCGGCGAGCGTAGAGCAGAGAGAAGATAGAAGGGGAGAGAGAATACGAAATGGTTAGGGTTTGATTTTGGGGTTGGCTATTTATATTCATACCTGATTTTTGAAGAATGAAACTTGGTCCTTTATTTTTGAAATTTGATCTTCAAATACCTGGATTTATGTAATTTTCTCATTTTTGATCTCGTCATTTACTCCTTACTCCATATGGACGGACTGCCACAGACATATACTGAGCCGATGGATTTGGGCCTTCTGCAGACATCCGTCGTGATTTTTATTTTTATTTTTATTTTTGGATATATTCATACTTTAACCCTCTTTTGGAATGGACTCTGTAAAAGTCGGGACCTTTAGCCACTCTATCGGAAATTGATAGTAAGAATTAAAATCTAAAATTTTAATTTAAGTAAAGCTCGTTTGATATGATTTTTACTTTTGTTTTCGTTTGTTTTAGAAGAATTTTTATAGGAAACTACAAAAATTTTTGTTTAGAGATTAATTTTAAAAAGACTTTCTTTTTTCGAAAGCGCTTTTAGAGAGAACTATATTAGACTAACTTTGTTTAAATTTTTATAATGTCCAAAAATATTCATTATTTATGGAGATCATTGTCAGTAGGGGCGGACCCAGAAAATTTGTTTAGTGCTGGCGAAATTAGAAAATGTACGCTCAGGTTTGGATAAATAAGCGTACCCACGACAAACATTAATAAACATAGTGATAAATAAAAATGCATAGACTGTATCAACTAATCACTCAGAAACTAAGACTATTTTCTGTATAATTTCTTAGCCCCCAGCAGCCAACAAGGAAGGAATTGAAGCCAAATTAGGAGTAGCGTTCTTATTTGAAGAAGAAGAATCCCTCTTTGATGGCTTGCTGAAAGCTCTCATTGGGCTTGCAAATGTCCATCCCCAACTTTTACTCCTCCCATGAGAAAGATTCCCTACATTGGCTGTTGCTGCAGAACCTTCTGTTGAAGATGAAGCCCAATGGGAAGATGAAGATGAAGTGATACTAAAGCCACTGAACACAGGGATGGATCCAGGGATGAATATGAAGTGATTACGTTTCAGTTTCAACACCTCAGATAACTACTACTGAACACAGGGATGGATCCAATGCAGGCGTCCGCCTACACTCGGCCTGCATTGGGTCCGTCCCTGATTGTCAGTCTATTGTATATTGTACTCTCATGAAATTTATCCACAACATCCTGTTGATTTTACTCCCACGAACTTGTATTGGCTTCTTCACATGATAAATACATAAATAGTTGATACTGCCTAAATTCAAAAACGACAAACTCTAAAGCACACATTTGAATGCCAAAGATCGAGAACCGAAGCATATGGATTATTGTAGTTTTTCGAACTAATTTCAGGTAAATGAAAAATTAAGATCGAAATTGAGATGTTTAACAAATATTATTGATGACTGATTTGGCCGAAGATAGAACATTGTTGTTTTCTATTATATTTTCGAGGTGTGTATTTAAGAATTAATCTACTTGTACAAGTAAATCAACAATATGTGAGGTGTCAAAATTCTTTTCATTGATTTCAAAATATTTTTTCAAATCAATGAGCAAAAAAATGTCTTCCAATTCACACATTGTCAAATTAATTGTACAAATTGCACGATTCAATGTATTTGGTAGGGCTGGGCAAAAATCCCGAACCGAACCGAACCGGAATCGAACCGAACCGAACCGAACCGAACCGAGCGGTTCTTCGTATGTGAAATACCCGAACGGGTATTTGAGTCGAGAACCGACGGGTACGGTTCGGTTCTCGGTTCTAGACCCAGAACCGAATTTTTTAAAAATTTTTAATTTTTATATATGTGATAAATCATAAATCAAATTATTTTAATTTTTTTTAAAATTTGTTTAAAATAAATTAACAAATTTTACTTTCATAGTTTCATTTGTGGTCCAAGACAACCTTTTATTAGGCCCAATTATCAATCTCATTTGTAGCCCAAAACAACCATTCATTTGGCCCAATTTATTACTTTCATTTGTATGAAAACCTACCCTCTCTAGTCTCCACTAACTCTCCATATCTCACGCACACACACATAAAGCTTGAAGCCGCCGTCGCCAACCCAGTTGAAGGAGAGCTCAAATTAGGACTGGTTCATAAATCTAAGTGGTTCCGATTGTCCTCTTACGACTCAAGACGGTCAGTTGACTAACCATTACTCTACTTAATTATTTGAAGTGGTGTTTATTATTGTGTTTTATTGTTAAGATCTTTTATTTTTACTTACTGAGAAAGAGGTCCCCCTCATCTCTCCTATCCTGACATTGAAAATGAAAATGATGAAATTATTTACATGGCATGTTGCTGCACAAGTCATCAAGTTGCCGGATTGGGTTTTAAACCATTTATAGGATTAGCATCATACTGATTTCATGATTGGTATTGGCAAATAATTAATTTGATAGTATACAGAGGCAAAGATGAGATATTAGTAAATAATATGAACTTTTGATTTTCATGTTCTGCCCTTTTCAGGATTGGTGTCGTAGTAATGAATCTAATGATATTTACTTTGAAAGTTTCTTATTTTAAATGAATGCTTGGATTTTTGCTGTTGAGTGCAGTAGTTGTGTATAAGTTTAGCCATAGTATTATGACTGTGATGAAAGAATAATGTTGGGAACTTGAGCGAGGATGTGCTTGGGAAGAGTGAGATTCTTTCATTGATCTGTTATTTATTTTTGTAAATGATAACCCTATTCTCCACATGTTTGATCAAAATATACTCATGATCATCTATTGCTTGATATATGTCTCGAACCTTGGAAAACTAGAAATGTTCCAGGATGGGGATTACTGTTATCAATTCTTATCTCTCTGCCATGTTAATTGGGGGAATGCTGATTGAAGTCTAAGGATCTTTAGATTGTATAAATGACTAAATGAGTGTGCTTGTATAGGAATGTTTAAGGTGGTTGCTTGTTTCTTTTTACCTGTTCCTGAGACTTTCTTATGTTTGTGCAGGATTTAATTTAGTTACCAGTTAAGGTGATACCAAATTTGTCTGCTCAAATGGAAGACAAAAAACAATCAAATGAAAGGTCAGGAATATGGAATCATTTTACTAAGATACTTGGTGGAGAAAGAGCAAAATGTAATTATTGTGGGAGAACATTTAAAGCTGATACTAATACTGGAACTTCTAGCATGTGGAAGCATTTAAAATCTTGTTATGCATATAAGAACACTACAGTTGATGAAAATCAAAAAATATTGGCTCGAGAAAACAATGATGGTGGTGTTATGGCTATGGTGTTTGATAAAGAAAAGTGTAGAAAAGCGTTGGTTAAGATGATTATTATTGATGAATTGGCTTTTTCCTTTGTCGAAGGTGTGGGTTTTAAGGATTTTGTGCATCAACTTTGCCCTAGATTTGAGGTTCCTTCTCGAAGAACGATTACTAGAGATGTGCTCCATCTCTACCATGAAACAAAGGAATCATTGAGGATTAAATTTATTAAAGATAGGCAAAGGATTTCTTTAACCACTGATTATTGGACATCAATTCAAAACATCAATTATATGGTGGTCACAGCACACTTTATTGATAGAAGTTGGAAACTACATAAGAAGATATTGAGTTTTTCTGTTGTTCCAAATCATAAAGGGGAGACAATTGGGAAGCTTATTGAAAAGTGTTTGCTTGATTGGGGAATAGAGTGTGTAGGTACCATTACTGTAGACAATGCAAACACAAATGATGCAGCGATCATTTATGTGAAAAGCAAGTTGAAAAATTGGAAACCTGATGATACTATGATTTTAGGTGGCTCTTATCTGCATGTACGTTGCTCAGCACACATAGTCAATTTGATTGTTAAAGAAGGGTTGAAAGAGTTTAATCCAGCTATAGAAAGTATTCGCAATGCGGTCAAATATTTTCGATCATCTCCTTCCCGGTTGAGTAAATTTAAATGTTGTA
This sequence comes from Osmanthus fragrans, assembly GCA_019395295.1. NCBI lineage: Eukaryota > Viridiplantae > Streptophyta > Magnoliopsida > Lamiales > Oleaceae > Osmanthus > Osmanthus fragrans. The sequence goes on along the minus strand of CM033347.1, from coordinate 11,598,305 downwards.
TTGAAAGGGAAAAGATTACATGCAAAAAACTTGCTGTTTTAGATGTTCCTACTAGATGGAATTCAACATTTTTAATGTTGGAAATTGCATTGAATTTTGAAAAAGCTTTTGAAAGAATGGAGGAAGAGGATGGATTTTATTGTAAATATTTTGATGAGAATGAAGGTGGAAAAGAAAAAGAGGGGCCACCTAATCGTTATGATTGGGAGAAAGCTAGAAAATTTTCCAAGTTTCTAAAAACCTTTTATGATGTCACATTGAAGTTTAGTGCTTCATCAAATGTTACTTCCAATATTTACTTCCATGAAGTTTGTAAAATTGAGCAGATTTTGAAGAAAATGGGTGACAAGCAAGATTATATGCTAAGTAGTTTAGCAAATAACATGAAGCTTAAATTTGACAAGTATTGGGGTAAAGTTGATAAAATGAACAAGATTTTGATTGTAGCAGTTGTGCTTGATCCTAGGTATAAGTTGGAGTTTGTCGTGCATTGTATTTGTATCTTGTATGACAGTGTTAAGGTTAAAGCCACAAAAAATGAGGTCATGAAATTATTGTATGCTTTGTATAACCAATACAAGGGATGTCATACTTCAAACAATGGAGCTAGTGGGAGTGGGGGCGATGAATCTAATGATCGAGTCACTTTGTTGGATGATTCGAATGATGATGATGATTGGGATGCTTGTAATTTTGATTTTGGGTACAAGAAATTGAAAACTACTAAAATGGATTTTTCGAAGAAAGATGAGGTGCAACGATATCTAATGGAACCAACTGAAGATGCTAGTGATGGAAATTTTGACATTTTAAATTGGTGGAAGATCAATAAATCAAGATTTGAATTTTTATCTGAGGTTGCAAGGGATGTTCTTGCCATTCCTGTATCTACAGTTGCTTCTGAGTCAGCATTTAGTACTGGAGGGCGCATTCTTGATCCATTTAGGAGTTCTTTAACTCCTCAAACAGTTGAGGCCTTGATTTGTACACAAAACTGGCTAAGGGAAGAATCTAGACTTTTGGGAGTTTCTGAAGATAGAGTTTGTATTGAAGAGACTGAGTTCTATGAGGGTATTGAGACAGGTAATAAAATGCATATTATATTTTTACTTATTAAATCTTATTAGTTGAACAATTTTTAGTTATTTATATTTGTTAATTGTGATTTTTCAATTTTTTCTTGTAGAATTTCTTGGTATCTAGTACTATGACAAGTCAAGCATTTGATGGTTAAATCAAATAGCTGGTAAGTACTATTGTATTAGCAATACCTTAAAATATTTTATCCCTATGACTTTTAATTTGTATGGATCATCGATGTTTTAGTATTACTAATTTGCTATCTACTTTTTGTTATTTACATACATTGCTAAATTAATTTTATTGGACAACTTGTTATTTATATTCTATTAAATTGGAATACGTTAATTTGTAAAAGCTAAACATGTCAGACTGTAGTGTTGTTATAAATGTTAAAAAATATAATTATAGTATGGAACCGAAATGAACTGAACCGAACCCGAACGGTTCCAAAGTTATATTTGGACCCGACGGTTCCGTTTACTAACTACCCGAAAATTTTTGGTTCGATTCGATTCTCTTCAGAATCGAACCGAATCGACCCATGCCCAGGCCTAGTATTTGGAATGTTTTCTTAACCAATTGTACTTTATTTCTTCCATACATACTTTAGTCTTGAAAAACATAGAATAAAGACAAAGTATCCGAATTTCGTACCGAAAAGATAATGACCACGGCCATCACCTCAATCCTTGCTTTTTTGTTTATTTCTCTATGCAGCCAAATTTATTACAAGTTTCATGAGAGTACAATATACAAATTTCATGAGAGTACAATATACAAAAAAATTTGGAACAATGAATGCAATTAGCTCTTTCTATTTTTTTTTTTTTTAAATTTAAATAAAATGATATATTTGTTATTTCATATCATTTAATTGAGAAAATTGATGAAAATGAACTTTTGTGCAATGAAACGAGAAAATAAATGTCAAAATGTCAAAAAAATTATTTGTTAATTTAATTTTTTATTTTAAGATATATTGTTTAATTTACGATATCTATCTGATTAATAGAGATTACAAATACAATTGAAATGAATTTGCCAAAGGATGCAAGTTTCACATGGTAAATTATGTGCTACTTTATTTTTACATTTGCTATAGAAACATGTTTAATGACATCGTTTTACACAGACATACACTTGGTAAGATTTGATTGATAGTTAAAAACAAAAAACAAAAAAAAAAAAAGCTGTCGTTCAAAAGTTGTCATTCTAGCACTTGAAAATAGTTCCTATCATTGACCGTGTGCAACCAGTTTTATCCTTTTATTTTAATCTCAAATCTTTAAATATTTTAAATCATTTTGTTAATAGTTTACCAATTTTCGCACATTTTTTGTCATAGAAAGTACTATATTTTGTTGCGAACGTTATCTTTAATTTTACACTACTTTCTATTTTTAATTTCTATAAATACTTTGCAATTGAATTTGTTTTCCACCACTAAGGGTGCACTTGATAGCGAGCATCGAATTTACATTGAAAATAATAATTTTAGATAATTCAATTGGTTAGAATTTATTTGTATGTAAATTATTAATTAAATGTGTTTGATTGATTTAGTTTTTAACCTATAAAGTATTATATTAGTCTATTTTATATTGATGAATAGATGAGAGAGAGAGAAGAAAAAGAGTGAGTGAATTACCTGAAAAATAAAACTCACCCCTTATCAAAGAAAATAATTTTCTTATTTTTGAGAAAAATATGATCACATAACTAAAAGTTAAAAAATATTTTTCATGAAAAATTGTCAATCAAATATCCAAAAAGTAGGAATTTAGATAAAAAAATGATATTTTTCATGAAAAATAAAGTCAATCAAACACACTTTAAGTTTTCACCTTTTATATATATATTATTTTTTAATACTTCAAGGATTGATTTTGTGACGGCAGGAAATTTTAAACTAATTTCAATATACTTTTGAATTTTTTTATTTCTTATTATTTTCATTCTTATTTATTATTCTTAGAGACTTTGTCGTAGACTTAGCTCCTATTTGAGCTAAATTGTTCAAAGATTAGGGGGCGTTCTCTTTACTGTTTTTGAACCGTTTTCTGTTTTTGATTTTCCAAAATATTGAAAACTCGTTCTCTTTCCCATTTTCGAAAACGAGTTTTTGAAAATAGCTGAAAATTTTGTGAAAAAAAATAGAAAACAACTTTTTTAACGTTTTGGTTGTTTTCTTCACAAATCTATTAAAACTCAAAAAACACGGATTAAGAAATATTTTTTCAAAACAAAAAAAAAAAACGAGTTTTCAACAATCTCAAAATGGACACCCAAAATACAAAACACAAAACGAATTCAAAACTTAAAACACAGAACTAAAATACGAATAGAACTCTCCTAATTTTTCTTATCATACTCATTTTTAATCACATATTCTATCAATAAAAATAAATTGCACATAAATTTATAATTTTTTCCTATTTTTTAACGCCATAATTTTCAAAAAAATCACTTTTATAAAACCTATTTTTTATGAAAAATGGGGCTCAAAGAAGAGTTTATACAACAACACACGAAACTAACCTGACTCGAATTAGAGAAAATACACTATTTATCCACCATATATATGCTTAAAATTATGTCGTGTTCTAAAATTCACAATATTTCTGTCGTTTTTATTCAACATAAACTATATTTCATGTGCACCGAAAATATGTGATATTGTACCAGATGGACCGTTCGGAACAAGCAGTTGGTTGGGACCCAAGTGCTAATCTTTGAATGTTGGGGACTTAGATGCTTACTCACAAACATTTGGGATGCAAGTTTACTTTTTTTTCATCCTTTCATATAGTGGATATATATACACACATGATATACACAATGTTATGCAAGAAGTTTAATTATAGGAGTTTTCCATGAGATATCTCATTTAGTAAGAATAACATATACTTGAAATTCTACCAAGCTACAAATTAACGATTTTATCGTTAATTCTATCACAAATAAACTCTAGTACACGAGTACAAAAAAAATACATGATAATATATGTCAAAAAATTACAATAAAAAATTGTCATCCTAGTTTTCCTTTTAATCTATTTAAATAAGGATGTAATAGTGATTTTAATTTTAAAAAATTGATATTTAAGGGTTAAAATTTATGGTTTTATTTAATTTAAGACTTGAACGCACATAGCTAACTATAATGGGGACTCAGATGCTCATGTTTTAAGGTTGGAGACTCTGATGCTCACTCATGTAAAGATTGGGATACATGGTCTATTTTTTCTCATCTTTTATCAATAACTAGTTCATGCCCGTGCAATGCACGGGCTTTGCTATTTTTATGGTAAAATTAGCGTGCAGTATTGTGTGCTAGAGATTAATTGCTGGTGACAAAATATAACCGCAGTAGTAAACATGATTTTATGCATGAAGACACAACAAACCACACAATCATCAACTTTATTGTTTATCAGGTGAGTGACTTAGAAAACCTTGGAGTGTAAAAACTAACGAAATTAAACAATACAATTAGTGCTTGTAGAACAATCAGCCTCAAATTGAATGAATCATGTAAATAACAAGTTTTTCAAACATTTAGGGATGTAATATAGGTTAATATGAGATTTCAAAATTTATTTAGAATTTGTTCAACAGACATGAATTAGACATGAATTAAACTTGAAGAAGAAGAGAATTTCATATCTTACGTTGAGAGGACAACACTTTCCGTAAACATATTTGATGAAAAGAAAAGACAGAAGCATTACAAGCAATACCTGATCCTCCTTTTTTTTGTAGTTTCTTGTAGCATAGAAGCAATAAATAACAATTTCTTGGCAGCCAAGGTAAGAATAATCATTGGGCATCAAATGGTTCTTGTACTGATTTCCCTGCATTCTGCACTTTCCCTGAAAAGGAAGACATGTTTAACGGTTAAAACGTAATTTTCGAAATGATGAAGTAAAACTTTGAATATGTAAATGACCCATGAACTTACTGTTGCTAAAGCCCAAAGCCACGCCTTAAAAGTCGAGAGTTGAGGCTGAGATTAAGTTTACCCATAAATGCATTAACTTCTCTTGAATCCATTTTATCCTTCTCAACTGCTCTTTCAGCAGTCCAAGATAAAAATTTGTTTATATGTTAAAAACATACCAAGTTATGCACATCCAACTTGTTGGAAGTAGAACACAACTCCCATAATTTTTCATTTCGGGAAATTGGGATACAAGACCAAAAACCGGCACAAATAGCCACTTTAAAGTATATAAAAAACATGGATAAATGCTTATTGGATAATTTTATAATCTAAAAAGTGAGGATTACCTAGTTAGTTAGTGGTCTATCATTATGTGTTTGTTCTTCTTCCAAATAATCCTAGTGAATTTGAGGAAATGCATTTGCTAGCATCTTCTGATATATATCAAATCCTAAAAATGAAATATAATCATGTTAACATGGTTCGAATTATGGCAACAATAAAGCATTTAGGAGAACATTTTATGGTAGCAATATAATCTATAATACACAATATAGATATATAATAGGAGTATATGTCTAGTTCAAAGATACACGAAAATTAGTTTGGGAGCCAAGGTAAGAATAATCCATATTTTATTTCTTGGTTTAATGCTATCATTGAGCAAAAGAATTTGATAAAGATAGTTACCTCAGTTAACTTTTTGTCAAAATACATGGGATAAAAAGATTGTATCGTCTTCGGGTTATCATTATGATTAAGATTAAGATTAATATTTGCGATGTGATATACTCACTTCTTCTTGCTCAATGAATCCAAATTGTCTTAGATGATAAAACCTAAAGGCAATTACAAAAGAAAGAAAAGATTATCCAAAATAGGTACTTTATCAAGTAAATTATTATTTTTAGAACCGAAAATAATTATTATCTATCACTTACATTCTATTTTGTCTTTAATAGGAGTATGGGGATGGAAAACATTGAGTGCATGGATAAATTCCTCATTCGTTCACACAATTCCTATTTTCATCAAATAGATCTAAAAAATCTGAAAGCAAATGTTGGAATAAATTAAACTTCAAGCGATTACTCAACAGTAAATGGTCTAAATAGCAAAACTATTAATAAATACTATACCTACATTCTAATCAGTATCTCTAGAGAATCACTTAAATGGTCGAAGTTTATAGTGAATCATACATGTGTGCACACATAAGGGGGTCATGAAAGGATGCATGTGGAGCGTAAATGTCAAAATCTTTAGACATTGCATGGAAGGCATAGCTGCAATGTTGACAGAAAATTTATGAATGAAATAAATAAAAGTACTGCTTAAGTAAATCCTTAATTTATAAATAAAATTTTTCTTAGTTTGAAAATTCTTTTACTAACCAAACCCAAAATGAAAAAACAACAACATATGTGCTACAATTAAGAAGCTGCCTTGAGTTAGCGAGCAAATTGTACTATAAATGATATGGCTTTTTACCGACTGATCACTTTCTGAAACCACTTAATCAAATCGTAAAAATCAAGAAACAGAAAGCAAGTAAGGAACTGGCCTTGTGAGAATGAAGGCTTGAGAACTAAGAAAAAAGCAAGCAAAAGCAAGAACAGAAATAGGTCAAATCTAGAAAACCTCCAAAAAAAAAAAGAGAGAGAAAAAAAAGGAAAAAAAAAACTATCTTCAAGTTTCAACATTCTTGCTATATCCAACTTCCAAAAATATTGACAATAATTAATCACTTTCTTTTGATGCCTTTTCTGTTTTACAATAGGATTTTACATCTGATAATGAGGTTAACACGCCGACCAAGACGCATCAGAAGCCACTTTCCTTGGACGAGCTCGAAACCAGTAACAAAGCTAAGAGAACGTTGGACATATACTCATCCACGCAATTGTCAAGCAACAAGAGCCGAAGGATTATAAAGCAAGAGAAGCTTTGAAAGGCTTGCTACACAATTGGAACTTTTTGAAAATATTTTGAAGCTTAGTGCTAAAGGGGTGATTTAGATGCTACGTGCTAATTTTGCGAACTCACGTCTCACTAATATTTTCTTAATATGCTTTCCTAATCATGCGAGTTGTAACATGTTTTGTGCGACAATTAATACTGCGAAACTATCCTTAACAGTAATTTTAATCGTTCTGGTATTCATATGATTCTATTTACTAAGATTCTACGTTTCATATGAAATACGTTTAACTAAAATCACGAAAAGCAAATGAGTTGCAGGGATCGACCTTGAAAAAAATATCATATTCAGCCATCTCCGTGACACGGAGATGTTGTCACGGAGACGCTGTCTCCATGACACGGAGACATGCGTCTCCGTGGCACAGAGACGCCATCTCCGTGGCCGTGCCACGGACATGGCCTGGCCTTTTCCGTGACACCGTCACGATGCTAACATGAGATCACCGTGGCTGAATCGAAGCCCAAAATGAATCGAAGCTGAGAAGAAAATTTGATTACTCTCAAAGGAACAAAAAGACTTCAATTGCACATGAACATAGAATTACCTTCCCAAAGGAATAACGGGACAGAGGATGTAAATAGATCCATCATTAAACAAGATAAAGACCTACATATTGAGTAGAATGAATACATTTCCATCCATATCAAAAGTTAGTTCACCTCAGCAATCAAGGGCTAAGAAACAGAGTTTGATTCAAGAGCAGCTTGTTTATAGCACATTGCACTTACCTTGCTGTTAAATTGGTATCCTATGCTAATTTTCGAATTTTCTATAGGTCTTGGAAGCAGATGCTCCTGTCAGTTTTGACGTCGATAAGATTTTCGTGAATAGAAATGAATCAACATTGCTTCTAGCTGGTTTGGAGGATTTGTGTCATGTATCTCTATGTACACTCTTCAATGGAAAAAAATGGTATTTTTTTGCTGGTATGCATACATGCACCACATTTTAAGATACTTTTCCTTTTTTTTTGCGTGATTATTATGATTGTAAAATTGGTTCAGCACAAGTAAAATGGAAATTAAAGATGTATATAGCATATCCAAATGCCTAAGAAAATGGAATTACAATGATGGATATGCCAACCCACATAAAAGCATCTCCATTTTTCTATATGAAATTCGAAATTGTTGTGAATTTCTAAGAAATTAAGAGGATAGAAGAAGATTATGACTGATTCAAGCAAATGTCAACACAAAAGATTCTGTAATTGAAAGCAAAAAATAGATATACAATATATTATCATTAGATTTGATGCATCATCTTCTTTACACATAACCCATGGAACCCCAGTGCCTAATTCAACGGCCATCTTAAAAGCTTAAGTCATATATGCATATTTGGCGCGTTCACATATAGTGAAGAGCGTTGGAGGTAGCAGATCTCCTAACTTTCAAAGAGTATTTTTTGTTGACAAAAAACTTTTTATTAATGTTTTAGTAATAAAAAGATAAAGGTCATAAATAAATGTTATGATTTGTGACTTCCCCACAATTATCAGAATCCCAAAGATTTCCCCAACCCCCACCCACCCCACCCCACCCCACCCAAAAGGATCTGCGAAGCCACACAAAACAAAAACTATAAATAAACTAAGAAGTATTATACTAAAAAAACAAAGAAAAATATGACACAGGCTTACAAAACAATGAGAAGTCGGAGTTGGAGGGTAGGATCTGAGTGCCAGAATGAAGCTGCAAGAGCAAACTAACTTATATTTAGTGAATTCTGCACACAAGGTAAACTAACTTACATTTAGAGAATCCTGCAGTAGACGAAAAGTTTCAGAATAAAGTTATTCAAAATCCTGTTGCACCTGTTGATCTGATAAAAAAATATACAAAAAATAAATGTTGGTATAAGAAGAATGCTTTCCAGCCTCATTTTCACAAATCATCAATTGGTGGTAGTGAAAATTCAAATGGAAAAACAAATGAATTGGTGCCAATGAAAATTCAAATGGGGAAACGGATAAAGTATAGAAAAATAAATATTACCTTGCTTCTGAGAGTTTGAGAATAGAACATTAAGATTTCTTGATTCATAGCAAGCTCGATAAAAACTCTAAGAATCCTATAGAAACAAATTTTCTTAGAACCCAAAGGAAGGAAAAGTTTAATTTCTGGAGCATTGGATTTTCAAAATGTATGATTCTTGATTTTTTTTTTTTTTTTTTTTTTAAATTGGTTTTGTTATTTGAATGCATATATACAAGTTTATGTTTTAAATGAATTCTCAATCAGTGAAACTCATGTTAGTTTCACGCTCAAATGCTTCTTGGAAATCCCACGATCGAATTACCAACCAATTTCTGAGAGGTGTCAATAATGCAACTCAAACACAATCGGAAAAGCTATCTTGCTACCAGTTGAATACCAAATTCAGAACATAATCGTGAGAAATTTAAAATTTAGTAAGAAACTCAACCATAATTGATCACAAAATGACTACCAAAAACCAATATTAACCTCATCGCCCCATGACTTAGGCCTCTTCCTTAATGGCCTCAATCCATTTACTGGCAACACTACGGCGCATATAAACCATGACTCGAAGCTGTCTTTGAACAAAATTAATACCATGGCTCGTTTATGTAAACCTAAACGAAACAAAATAATCAATTACAAATTTAAGAAAAATGATGATTAATTCAAGAGAACAAAAAATTGAAAAGCAGACTTCATAGAAACAGAAAAACATATACATAACACCCTAAACCCTAACCACCCCTGAACATAACTTTCCATATCTTCAACTCGGCATCTACAAAGATCGAACACTACTATGTTCACAACAACACATTTCCAAGCTTTATCAAAACCCAGTTTATTAAGATCAACATCATGCTGAAAGACGGAAAAATAATCAAATCCTAGATGAATATCCAGTTAACCACGCTAGTGGGTTTAGTAAACAAAATAAAACATAGGAAATTCGTAAAAAAAATAAAACAGACGGGAAAGAAAGAGGGGGCCAAGGTTTATGGAGTTACCGAGGACGAGAATGAACCCCAAATTTCCTCAAATTACCCTCCGATCAAGAAGAAGATGGAAATCTCCGCTCATCGAATTTAAAACCCGATTTCTGCCCTTCAAGTGCTTCCAACTCGACCCTGTTTGTGGCGCCGACGGGGTGACCTATTGGAGCGGCTGTGCAGACGCGCACTAACTGGGAGTGGTGAACGATTGATAGGGAGCGGTGGATTGACGAAAGCGGCGAATGCAAAAGGCCTTAGGGTTAAGAGGATGGGGATGAAAATAGAGAAATGAGAAAGGAAATAGTTTTCAGCAGTGAGCCGTGGAGCGAGACGTCGTCGTTTTGGTTGAGGATGGGAAGATTCGACGCGTGTCCAGAAAAAACTGCCTCTTTTATATTAGTTAGGATAACATTAACGGATGTGTACACTACCGAGAATACTATGTTCGTGCCAATAAAGCTCCTTGTACATGCAGCTTTGATAAGGGGCTTATAAGTCCCTCACTGTAGCACAACCCTCCATGTATTAAAAAAAAAAAAAAATTGTGACCCCACCATTGTGAGTGGCCTGACAGAAACTTGTCAAACATCTTCCTCTACAAGCAGCAGCTCTCATGTTCGTGCAAGGGGAAGTATTAGTGTTTTAAAAATCAAATCAGCCTCGTTGGTTTAATCGAGAAAATCGGAACTAAAATTGGTTCGATTAGGTTTATAAAACCTCTAATTAAAAATCTGTCACAAAATCCGTTAAACATGTCGATTTTTGTGAAATTTGTGACCCGTACCTGATTCAACTTATGTAAATGTATATACATTTTTTAAATTTTATATATATATATATATATATATATATATATATATAATTTTTGTAAATATGTATTTTTTAATTTTTTAAAAATCACTGGTTCGATTCCAATTCGACCATGGTTCAACCTTTTGACTGTTAAAACATTTTCTCTCTTTTGGGTCTCATCGAGTCAATTTTTAAAACATTCGGAATCGTAGAGGGACAAGAAGTTGAATCGTAGTGGGAGATTTTTCCATGGGAGAGTTTTTGTTTAGGGAGAAGTATATACTTGAAAATTTTATCCGTTTTCAACTCGACACCCAAATATATATATCAAAACTATCCAATTTTTCATAAATTTGTGTGCAAATAGCTATGGTTCCTCTCTCTGTGGAAGACGTTTGTAGTGATTTCAAGGGCCGCCGTGCTGGCTTAATCAAAGCTCTCACCACCGGTACTTAATTTTTTTTAAAATTTACTATATCGGTATTTAATGAGTATATTGTATGTATAGCCTTGATTATAAAGTATTCAGATATATAATATTTGCTTTTTTTTTTTTTTTTGGGGTGGGGGGTGGGGTTTTGTTAACCTTAACAGATGCTGAAGAATTCTATCAACTATGCGATCCTGGTGAGTTGGATTACAGTTTTACGTTGATGATCTCTCTCCACACTATTTCCTTTTCTGGCCATTGATTTTTATATTTATTCATGACTTTATGAAATTTAATTTAACTTTTTCTTACAATTCTGAATTGTTTTCTTTATTTAACTATTATTTAGTTAATTTAATCAACTATAGCTTTTCTGCATTCTTGAAGTTAATAATGAGGGGTTTAGCAGTTTCTTATGTACAAGTTTCTGTCTCCACATGTTTAGACAAAAATATCTTTGTGTAATTGATTGTATTGGAATTTGATTGTATAGTTCTTCAATTAATTAAGCCTCCATTTGGGAAGAATTTATAAATAGAAATGAGTGCTGGGTAAGTGAATATTACTTGTGAATCCATAGGAATGTATGATTCAGAGTGACGTCTGACCATTTACAGCTGATTTATAAATTTTGCCAAACGGAAGTTATCAACTCGTCATGCCTTAAATTTTATCGGTAATTTTTTGCCAGGGTACTCAAAGTTGAAGTATTTCTGATTGGTTACATTTTTTTTTCCAGTTTCTATTGCAATGTAGATATCGTTGTCAACTGTGATTAAAATCCACGTGGGAAAAAAGTGAGGTGGTATCTGAGTTAAAACAATTTTAACAAATCGGAGGCTGATTGAACCACTGAATTGCTCACTGGACTTCCTAATCCATGTGAAATGTGGACTGGACCAATAAATAATATTTGAATGTCGTATGGGTGTTGTTTACCAACATTAGTCAAAGTACGATAACGTTTGTCGTAGATTCAAATGTTCACTGTAACACCACGCATAGTGTATTTCTTTGAAATCATATTTTGCATCCTTGATATTTAATCTGCTCAAAACCTAACACATTCTGTGAAGCCGTCGAACAAAGCGATGCACATTGGTGTTGGAACAGACAGTAATGGAAACCACGACTTCTCGTTCTCTCAACTAATTACAACAAAAAAATTTACATTTTTTCAGCAAGGAAGTTTCCTAGTCCACGTGAAATAGTAGGCTTGTCATTGTTTTGGCATCCTGTGCATTTTTGTTACATGTGTTAGTTTCAGTTTCTATAGTGCTTGGTTCTTGTTCTCTTTCCTGTTTGTGTTTTTCTTATGATTTGAATTTCTACATCTTTCATATTTATGCTGTTCTTATGTGCGTAGTCCCTTTGTGTGCCATTTTTCAACCAGTTCCAAAACAATGTAAGGGAGGAAGAAAAAACAATCGAAGTCAATACCTAATGGGCAAGTTTACTAAATGAAACATTTTTGTTTGACTGGACTTGCTCGTATGATGATTCTTTCTGAATTCAAATGGCACAGAAAAAGCCTGCCAAAGAAAAAAATATATATAATTGGTCTTTACAAGTCTGTAGGAGCGAGAAATATCATTGTATTTAATCCATCTAAATTTTAAATAAATTGAAGGGAGTAATTTTTCCAAACAGGGAACCATTTTTTTTGTATGAAAAGAACTTCTATTAAATGTTATGCAGTTATTTTAGCGTTTCGTGTTATGTTTTATCATTTTGATGCTTTCATAAGAAGTCAGTCCATAGCTCCTTCTTGTGTTTCTACTTACAGCAAATAGGATGTTCGACCTCATTAATACATTCAATTGTATACTGCTCATGTATTGACTGAGCAGAGTATATTTATCAGTCAATACTAAGCCTTTCTTTTGAAAGCATTTCAATTGGTGGCTTGGACATTGATTGAGTTAAATTTGTTGAAATTCTGTAGAGAAGGAAAATCTTTGTCTTTATGGACTTCCTAATGGGCAGTGGGAAGTTAAATTGCCGGATGAGGAGGTGCCTCCTGAACTTCCTGAGCCTACTTTAGGTATAAACTTTCCCAGAGATCAGATGCAAGCGAAGGAATGGCTAGCTCTAGTTGCTGTTCGTAGTGATTTGTGGCTAATTTCTGTTGCTTTCTTTTTTGGTGGCAGATTTGGTTTCAACAGAGCTAGCAGGTATGGTTAATTGTAACTTATGAACTTAATGCTTTTAATTGCTCAGCTTATTTAATCATTGTTTCTTTTGTCATTTTGTATCCCCAAATAAGCCGAGAAAATTTTGATTAATTTTATTGGTGGAAAATGCTGTGATCTGAACCTAAATTTTGGTTTTGTTATGTGTTTTCGATATGGCTGAGGTGTTAAGAGCTCTATGTTTAAATGACTTAAAGAGTTACAGCTCCCCATTTTTTGTTCTCTCATCTTTCTTGGCCTTCGAACAAATATAATGACCCATTTGGCTTAACTTTTGAAAAGTCAAAAGGAGTTTTTGAGACCTAAAACTTATGAGTAATTTTATGAGAGTGTTTCTGGTAATTAGAAGAGTTTTTAAAGGAAGATGGTCTAATGTAGTTTCTTCTAAAAGCATTTCCGCAATAGGGATTCTTATGCAGTGTATACATGAAGTGCTATGTGATCTTCTGAAAGATTTCCTTTCTCAGAATATTTAAGACGCAACAGCCTCTTCTATTTGTCTTAAAGATGGAAATTATAAATAGCTAAAATTTCTATAAAATTTTATTCTGATGTTTGGTCTTTTGTTTCATAAATTATTGCTGGTATCTGGATGCAGGAATGATTTGTTTGATAGGATAAATGAACTCCCAACAATATTCGATATCGTGACTGGAGTCACAGAGGAGCAAGTGAAGGATAGATCCAAGTTAAACTCAAAAGCGGTAAAAGAGACCATCTTTTCTTTGTTTTATGTGGAATTTGTGATTGTTTCTATATACTTGCACATACGTTCACAAATTTTTAGAAAATGTTGCCTGTACCAATAATATGATTATAAGTACTGCCAAGTAATGTATAACTTTGGCCATATGTATCAGTCAATGGAACGTTTGCTGCTGAAAATTATTGCCATTGTTTGATTGGTACAGGTCATTGACTGAATGTAGCATGTAACGTATGGTTCATTTTATTCCTTTGGTGATAAAAAAACTGGATGAAACTGATTTCACTCACTCTCTATCGCTCGTGAATAAATACAACAATAGAAGTTGTTAAATACAGTTGATTGTGGTGAAAAATAGAAGGAAAATAATGAATATCAAAATCTATCTTGTAGGTTTGTTAGCACTTTGCACACTTGCTTCCCTTGTGCTTTATTTTTGAAATTTGTCTAGAAGCATTTTCTGGTATTTTACGCGTGGAAATCCTTGATCAAATCTGTGCATGTATAATCCTCTACATGAAAATATTTGCTTCAGCCCCTTCCCATCTGTTCAGTTTTTCTCTTGGCTGGGGATCATCTTTGCTTGTGGCACTCTCTATTCACCTATCTCTTTTAGTATATAGTTGAATTTGGCTTGTGTAGTAGTACTCAAGTTGCAAGGGTAATAAGGAGTTTCTCTAGAAAGTGTTAGTTGAATATGACACGTTTGGATTACTCTTTTTCTCCCCTTATTAATTGTTGTTTGTTCTCTGTACATTCCATGGCAAGATGCATTAAGCAATGTTGTGCTGAGATGCTGTTTGCATTAGTAACCAACCACTTGGCTCTAGTTTATGCATTTATTCACCACACAACGAGCATTAATCCTCAAGGAAGAAATATTATGGGTAAACAAGTGGTATATTCTTAATTTACATGGCGTTGTCGCCTTGATCAAGTAGTTCATGTATCATGATTCTTCAGCAGAATAGTTGGAGATTTGTAGCATGCGTAACACATCTTCATTGTAGGATGCAGGTACTGTTTTATTTCTATTATCCTTGCACAAAAACTGCAGTGTCCCATTGTTGATTTTCTAACAGCTATCACTTTTTAGATGTTGGTGTGTGTCGGATATACGGCAATGCTTAACAATATTACCTTAATTGTGTACCCTTCATATTTGCAGT
Source organism: Osmanthus fragrans (assembly GCA_019395295.1). Classification (NCBI taxonomy): domain Eukaryota; kingdom Viridiplantae; phylum Streptophyta; class Magnoliopsida; order Lamiales; family Oleaceae; genus Osmanthus; species Osmanthus fragrans. Next base: position 11,583,030 of record CM033347.1, on the reverse strand, counting down.
AAATAAGTACTGTTTCGCTCCTCCTTTAAACGTGTTTTCCTGCTGTGTGCTTTGCCTTTAAATATGAAATCATCATTTTATTGAATCTTAGGGCAAGAACTCCAAGATCCAAGTCAAGTACGAGGACGAGGGATTGGATGAAGATGGCTTGGATGAAGAGGAGGAGAATGATGAAACCTTGTGTGGAGCGTGTGGGGAACTCTATGCCGAGGATGAATTCTGGATCTTCTGTGTGACGTATGTAAGAGATGGTTCCATGGCAAGTGTGTTAACATAACTCCTGCCCGTGCTGAGTATATCAAGCAGTACAAATGCCCAACCTGTAGTAGCAAGAAGAGAGCACGCCCTTGGAATGCTTTGTGATTAAGGTACTTGGTTTACAAATCTTTTATCCTATCTTTTTCTGAACATGGCTAACTGTGTTATTGGTACATTATGAACAATAACAGGGAGGACCGCTATAATGTTGCTAGTCAGCTTTATCTAGATAGTTACTCTGGGTGTCCGCCCATGTGAATCTGAATTATGGGTTATGTAAGGATTTTCTTCTTGTAGGAGGGATATGCATCTCTCTTTTTATGTTAATTCACTGAATAATGCTCTATTTAGTCCCACCAGGGTTATAACCTCAGTCTATGGGCATTCTAATGTTGTATTAAATGATAGGTTAATGAAATGTAGAATTAAATGATTTATTTCATTTAACTTATCATTTAATGTGACATTAGTGACACATAAACTGGGATTATAACTCCAATGGAGCTAAATAACATTACTCTAATTCACTATTTTTATCTTAAATAACGATGATTTAGGAACTAATCGAGTTTCAGTTGAAAATATTGGTTTTAAGCAACTTAATTGCATCTCAGGATGCTGCTTTCTCTAAGACATGCAATCTCAGCTCTGGTTGCATTGTTGGCTCATAAGGACCTCCTATGAGATGTTAAGTGGCTCGGCCTGACCCGCCTGCAAGCACGGCAAGTGTTGGACCCTTGGGCCAGGTTTAACTGGCTTCTAGGGCAGTATGGCTTCGACTACAAATAACTGCTAGTCGGACCAAGAGTGCAAATAGTAAAGATGAGAAAAGTTAGTGGAAAGGGTGTAGGGAAAATCATAAAACAATAATATTTTTAATGAGTAAATTTCCTTGGCACTCAATGAACCCTAAGCAAAATCTCAATTGGGTTAGTAAACTTTAATTTATTTCTATTGGATAATTGTACTTCAATTTTCTTTTGAATTTCAACCTATCATCTTCAAAAATGATAGATATGGTTTAGTTGAGAGGTATATTGTATTTATATCTTTCACATAATTGCTACACGATAACCTAGGAACGAAAATGGTAAAATGAGGGTTATAGCAATATTTTTTTCGTAAAATGTATTTTTATTAGTGATAAATAGCATTACTTCTGCACGGAAGATCCATTGTGGTATGATTTTCTACCCATTGATCACATGGAGGATCCATTTCAAAATTACGAAATAACTATCAATTAAGCAATTTTCGTAATATTTGGATGAAATGGAATGATGAAAACTGAAACTAGATTGAATTTCAGTCGCCCAATTTAATTTTCTATCTACTATTTTGAAACATATTCTATCAATGTATTCTAAAAACATTATTTTCATCCTTGCAAGTTGTGACTAATCAAAGTTCAATCAACTTCCCTCGGTAAACTTTGGCAAATTCGTGCAATAGTCACAAAGTAAAATTGGCTTGAGTTTAACTGTGAATTGAGTGACTATCCCTCATAATTTATGTGATTTTTTATTTAAGGTGATGTTATTGGTACATTAGGATGTCTTTTCACCCCCTCATGTGGAGGAAGACCCACTTCGAATAAAATATAATTTATTCGAAATGGATCTACTTTCATGTGATGGGGATGTACATCGCATTATGTACAAGTAATATATTCCTTTTATTTATAAAAATCATGTCAATCCAATACATATAAAATATTATGGCTCGTTTGGAATGATTTTTAAAAAGTCAAAATGAGCTTTTGAAATTCAAAAGTAATTTAACGTGTTTGGCTAATTTTATAAACATAACGGTTGACATAATATTACATGACACTTCATCATTGAATTATTTTAAACACAATCAATTTTTTCATTTAATCACATTTTGTCAATTAATATTATGTCATTTCATTTGTCAGCTACTTTCCGTCAAAGTGGCATAACCTCTTTTAAAATAGAAAGTTCTTTTAAAAATTAGTTTTCAAATAAAAATTTAAATAGTTTCATTCAAAAACTCTTTTATCGAAAGTAAAAGTGAAAGTCATGTTAAATGAGACCTTATTTTACCTAAATTACACATGACATTTTATTAAGGGTGTGAAAGTGAGCCAACACGAATAGGTTTAGGTGACTCAACCTTTGCTCAAAATAGATTGTGATTTAAAGTTGCAGTTAGTAAGGTGCATTGCACTTTTTTTAATAAAAAAAATTAATTGAAAAAATGAAAATTTGTTGAGCGGAACTTTTTCTTGACGCGTTGTGTTTCAATTTAACCCGGTATGCTTCGCACTCGCAGTTCAGCCGTTTATATTGGTACACAAAAAGAAGTTTCTAAAACTATTTGACCTTCTAGAAAAACAAGATTATTATTCCAATATCTATTTGATTAATGCTTCTACCTAAAAATATAATGGTCCCCCCCCGCGGCCCCGCCCCCGCCCTCGCCCTCGCCCTCGCCCTCGCCCTCCCTTACATATAGCATAACTTTTCACACTTGTGTATAATTATAAGTATTTAACGAAACAAGCGTGATTTCCATGGATTAGAAAATTTAAAATTTCCCTAAGGTCCGTATGATTGCAATGGTAAAAAATGAGTGAAAAAATTGAATGATAAGAAATTGAGTTGCTTAGAATTTAGTTTAGAGGTAACTGTAATTAATGGTATTTGATTGGTATAATTTTTCACCTAATCCGTTTGATTTTATTTTTCATGCAAATTATTACTTTTTGGAATAAATTTTTTTACAATCTGTATTAAAATTTGTTTGAATTGCAAAAAGTAAAAAAATAATTTTTAAAATTTTTTTATGTTCGTTTGATTTTATTTTTCATGCAAATTATCGATTAAATGAATAAATTTATTTATCATTAGATTTAAAATATATTTTCTTTATCAAAAAATAAAAAAATTTAAAAAAAATGAAAAACACTTTCCCATATAAAAATGTTTTTCTTTTCAACCATGCGGTCCATGCATGTGAAAGTACCAAATTTCCTTTCATTTCCTCTCGCATAACGAAATTAACAGCGACAGAAGCTTTCTAAGGTCAAACATTTATGGGTCCCTTCTACTAGAAAAATTGCAACGGGACCCTTTTTCCCACCAATTAACAGCTAGCTAGCTCCCCTATCCACTTTCTTCTTTTGCGGCTGTTACTCGCCTTCGTATGAAATGCCAAATCAAGAAAATAATGAAATCGCAGAGAGATTTATGAATGGAAGCAGAGAATCCATATATGAAGTGGATGAAGAATAGATGATGTTTGTATAGTCAGAGTTTTAAAATAGAGAAAGAGAATGGATAGAAGATTATCAGAGGCATCTTTACAAGGAAATGTAGAGTTATTACGGCAAATTTTGGACGAAGATCCACTGATATTAGATAAAATCATAGTTTTATGTATCTCACAAACGCCTCTTCATACCGCCTCCATGTTGGGCCACTTAAATTTCGTGAAAGAATTGCTAAATCGGAAGCCCGAGTTGGCGGCTGAGTTGGATTCTAATGGCTGCTCGCCGCTGCACTTGGCGGCGGCGAAGGGACACGTGGACATCGTCAAGGATCTTCTGATTGCGGATTCTGAAGTGGGATTTGTCCGGAATTTGGATGGGAGGACTGCTTTACATGTTGCGGTGATCAAGGGGAGGACTGCGGCAGCGACTGAGTTGGTCCGAGTTGCTCCTGAGTTGAGCAGGGTTCTCACTGACCGAGGCGAGACGTGTTTACATCTCTGTGTGAAGTATAATAGGGTGGAAATGTTACAGAATTTGGCTGAGGTAACGAAGGAATTAGATGGAGATTTGTTGAATTGGAAGGATTGTGATGGGAATACTATTTTGCATATTGCAGTGGCGAAGAAGCAAATTGAGGTATGTGTTTATTTCTTGATTTTCCCCTTCTTTAACACACTAAGAAGTGTCAATTGGATAATCAATATACCCAAATTTTTTTTTTTTTTTTTTTAAAATTAAAAATAGGGTGGGTTTATGTTCAATTATGCACAAGAATTGCGGAAACGAAGTAGATGGCTATGTAGATGATCAAAATCATGCTTCTTTGATGCCAACAAAAAGAATTGTGGCATGTAGTGTGTTAAGTTTTACATGGCTAGACATGGAGATGTTCTTCGGGAATTGAGCTCCACGTCCTAAAAGGTTAACCTTTATGGGTCGATCTCCAGGTCCCAACACGAAGTTCATATGGGTGAAATTATAAGGAGCAAGTATATCACCAATTAAGTTTTAAGTTTGAAAATTGAGTAGGTACGCTCTAAATCTATGGTTTCCATTATGAACTAGATGATCTAATTGTAGACTTGTTTCTATTGAACAGATCATCAACTCTTTGCTTGAGTTGAATGGATTGGAAATGAATGCCTTGAATAAAAATGGATCGACATCTTTGGATATATTAAATCAAAGCCCGAGAGACCTAAGAGATATGGAAATCCATAATTCCCTTCAAAAGGCTGGTGCTTCTAGTGTGAAAGATTTGCATTTGATCACGGATGATTGGATACCAGAAAAAGTTAGGCAGACGACGATAAGACTATCCTCGCTGCAAAGCAATGCAAAGAAGCCAGCCGCAAAGCCCAAGCACACTGACTGGCTAGGTAGGAGACGCAGTGCATTAATGGTGGTGGCGTCTTTAATTGCAACTGTGGCATTTCAAGCTGGACTAACCCCGCCTGGCGGTGTCTGGCAGGACGATTATACAGTAGACGAAAATGGGAATCCAGTGAGCAATCCTCATACTGTTGGGCAATCGATAATGGCATACAAAGATGCTAAAGAATATGGGATATTCATGATTTTCAACACGATTGCTTTCCTTTCGTCGTTAAGTATAATCCTCCTCCTAGTTAGCGGGCTGCCTTTGAATCGAAGGCGTTGGATGTGGCTTCAAATGGTAATAGTGTGGATCGCAATTAGTGCTCAAGTCGCCACTTACTTCATCACACTCCGGCGTATGTCACCCAGTGATGTCGAGGGCATATTACGAGAAGTCACCCAAATATCAGTCCTGACATGGTTGACTCTCATGAGTGTTGTTTTCATAGGAAATATGGTTCGTATGAATTTGTGGATCCTGAGAAAGTATGGATACATTAAACAAAAAGAGAGCCCTTCAGACACAATTGAGGACAATCAAGAAGATATATTTGAGTAGTATTCTTCTACTGTTTGTGTAATGTTGTTTTCATATGAATCTGATTGGATTTATTTGGTTTGTTATTCATTTTGCCCTGTTGTCATATGAACTGTAAAATTCAAACGATGACGTGTATTATTTTTACTTCTATTGTTCATGAATTTGAATTAACTGATCATTATTTGTGAATGGTAATGAATCAAGAGGTAAGTTTTTGATGACAAGTTTAAAAATAAATAAATGTAGTCTTATTAACCATTTAAAACTTCACGTACAAAAGGAGTTTTCCCAAGGGTTGTACAAATAACACACAATGAGGGTGGGTGGGTTAATTTTTGACCATTTTTTATTCAAATGGGGCCCACGTTTTGTAAGTTATCTTAGAACTCGGTTTCTGTACAGTCAGAAATATTGTTAAAACTTTCACATAAGAAGATAAAATAAAAGCGTCTTACAATGTGTAAGCTGGGACCCGTCTCGACCTACATGTTAGACAGGCAGGGCTAATACCAGACCCATTACCTTGACTTTATGGACCGAGCCTAGCCATCTTGGCCCAATTGACCCAGAAACATCTATGACCCCTCAAATTTGATTCAATAACAAACAGTACAAATTCTCAAAAAAGCGCAAAATACATAGCAGAAAATGGCAAGCAACGAAGCCATAGAGGTGAATGATTCAAATGGACATTCATTTGGGAGGGTCAAACAAAGGCTCAAAGATCGATCCAAGGTATATCAAATTCATAATTTATTACGTAAACAATTAAATGATTGATACTATAATTTATTTAACCCATTTTCTATCTTCTTCTGTGCGTTGTGGCGTCTATAACCCGCCCCCTCGCCACCTACATAGTTAAAAAAAAAAAAAATTAAAGTTTCTTTTGCCGTAGAAACCCGATTCCTTATTCTGTGAATTGGGTGTTTGTTGATGTGAGGAATGTTTGATTTTGTGCAGAAAGTAGCAGAAACAAAGGAAATTCTGTCGAAACAGGCAGTTCAGACCAAACAGATATTGTCCAAACAAGCTGATAAGATCGCCAAGCAGGCAGAAGAACATGAAAGATTCATTAACAAGGTCTAAACAATATGCATTGGTATTCAAGAATCATGTATATTTGTATGTTGAAACATAGAGGTAGGCATGATGGCTTTATGTGTACAATTGCTGTGTTAGTACTTAGTACGAATTGATGATGTTTTCAGAGGAGTATCTGTATCACGCATGCTAGTCCACTTATGACAATATGACTTTCTATCCTCTTGTAATACTGGTTACATGTTAATTTTTGGGTATCCTGATGTTTTTCCGAGGTTAAATTGTTTGAATTTTTGGTAACATGTAGGTGACACATATGTTAGGTGTTCTTGGCTTTGGTGGATTCTGCTTTATTTTGGGTGCAACCGTGCAAGTGAGTGAAATAGCAGTACTTCATGAATTTAACAATGTTATATTCAAACTGATTATTTGTTTTGTGATTGTTTCTTAATTTGGTCATTTGGTTCGTTGATTCATCAGGGCCGCAAGATGTTATTTGTATTGTTTCTTTTATGTTATTTTCGTCCCTCATAGATGGATGTATTATCGGTACAAGAAATGGCATTATTATCTTTTGGTAAGCTCCAACTCGTCTTCCCTATTTATTTGTCTTGGAAAAGTCTAATTTTTGTGTTTCGAAGCATTTTTCTAATCATAAATATGGCAGAAAATCTATTTTCTTATTTGGGCTCTCAGAACATAGTGTTTTATTGAAAAACTAAAGAAAAGAAGAAATTGATGACTCTACTATTTCTCTATGTCATGCAGGACTTTTGCTACTATGCCGATACGATCTTTGATCATGCTTCTTTTTTATACAACAAATGAAAAGCTTTTCATGGTTTGCTTCTCATTTGCTGAGGTAATCAATTAATATGCTGGTATATTTGTTCCATCTTGAGGAATGATGAATCATGAGTATGACTGTAGGGGCCATTGTCGTGGGCACTGATTGTTTGGTGTTGGAGCTTAGTTTTCAACTCAATGGACAAAATTGTTAGCGTCTTCATACATCTTTTGCCTGGTAAAGTTACTCTTACTTAGTTTATTTTAGAGTTAGTATTCTGCAGGCAGAAGCACATGTTCTCATCCGAAGCAAATTTTAAATTTTTTCTTTCCAAAATTTGAGTATGGTAATTTAATCACTTTTTAACCACTTATCTTGTTCTTCTGACTGTGTACTAGTTGCTGCAGCTGTATAATTTGCATTTTGAACTTCCTGGTCTGTTCCCATTTTTCAGCTTTATACTTGTGAGGAATTTAGGATCCTATATTGTCATCTTTGATTTCTTATATCCCTTAATGCTAAGAAAAGATGTTAAAATTCTATGTCCCATAATGCCTTCCACGAGTTTCAAGATCAATTGACCATCTCAAAACTTTCATATTAGGCTGTTCTATTCGAAAGTTTCATGTCATGTTCAACCACGGAAACTGTTAACTTACATCTTCGTGAAATGATCTATGCAACTTTTACATTTTCACATAAGGGTTGATGGAAATCCTCCCATCATGCTTTTGTTATTTTTCCCATTGTAGGCTGACTTTTAAGTGTACCTATCCTAAGTTTTTTCATATATCCTAAATAATGTAACCATTACTCTTTTATCTACCCCTTTGTTTTGAAGATTTTCCCGAAATTTTATAAACTCGTTAATTCTTTATAAACACATCCCAAATTTTCAATGGACACCAATAATTCTTTCGGGATTGGTTTTTCACAATTCGGTGGTGGGACCCAGTGTTTTTTGGGGCCATGCATCCTGAGGGAACTGCTCGAAGAGCTTCATGGCCTTATGTAGAAAACAAATCTTATCTCTGGACCAGGCTTTTCTTTGTTCCTCTAGTTGCTTACGTTCTTTATTTTCTTATTGTTAATGTCCTGTGACGGCAAAGACTACTGCAAGACCCTGAAGTCATGACTTCCTACTGGTTGTTAACTCTCTCTCTCTCTCATTTTTATTGTACTCATCTTATTAACTCCATATTCTGGTAGGGAACTCTCAAAAAAAGCACAAAAAGCAAACAATGTATGGTGGCGCTTAAGTGGTTTGCTTGGTGATCAGAATCGCTTGTTTATGTATATTCTGCTCCAAGTCATATTCACTGTGGCAACTATGGCGCTTACCGTCCCCATATTCTTGTCTTACAAATTACACGTCACTTTCCAAATACTCAAAATCTCAGCAACTACATGGAATGGAGGAAACTTTTTGTTAGAAGTGATGCCTAGGCAGTTCATGAAGAAAATAGAGATGCAGCCAACTAGGAATTGTCAGGACGGATCGACACCAGAGAATCAAGTTGAAGACCAAGATTGAATCAATGGTGTTGGAATGATTAGTTTGGAAACATATGCTTATGTATAGTTTTTACTTTTTAGTCTATGTTTTCTATCTTTCCTTTTGCTGTATAATGAAAGGTTTCTGGAACAACTTAACATTGTAAGTAAAAGATACAAACCGAGGAGAAAGAGGGTTGTTTTTTTTTTGCATAGTTGTAACTTGTAAGACCCGACCGAATCATTGATCCAACCTAGGCATTGGGTCATTGATTCGACCCGTGGATTCCTGTTTACAGATTTTTTTATTTTTTTAACTGTTTGAGCTCTTTGAATTATTTAATTATATGGAATTTCTCTTCTGATAACAATAAAGTTATAATTCAGTTTGTTGATTATTACAATAATGAATTCATTTTTCATATCTTGTATGTATATTCTTGAATCTGCATTATAAACTAATTTATTCCTGTAATAGTTCATTTTAATGTAAGACGAAATGAATATTAATTAGGGTTTTACTATGAGTACATGGGTGACAGCACATTCACATGTAAGTGGTGGTGTCAATGATTAAAATAATTGCGAACCCCACCCTTTGAGTGAGGGTTGTGACCCATGTTGTACAACACGTGTTGTACATTAAGCAAAATCCTATTAATTAACTTGGAGAGCTCTTCCACAGAAAATGGAATGCTGCAACATGTTTGATTATGTAGAACGCATAATAATTGCAGCAGCAATCTCAAATCTTTCATTTTTTTTTTGCATACTTTACTTTAATCTTCATTTTGTGTCATCTACAATCCCAAATCTTTCAAAAATTAGTACTTAGGGTCCAAATTGATTATTTCTATTAGTTTGACTGTTGGTTGAATCAAAAAATAATATTTTAACCAATTTTGAGCAAATTGAAAAGGGAAAAATGGTAAAATTATATATTTTTTCATAAAAACACAATTATGATAATTAAATAAAAAAAAAAAAATCTGCCACCAAATCTAACCCTTTTTCTTAGAACAATTTTCAGATCTCAAACTTCAAAATTGTTCAAAAAGTTAAGGAATGCACATTGAAAACCCAACAATTCCTTGATGATGATGATGATGATGATGATGATGATGATGAAATCAAGGTACTAATCCCTCAAATTACTAGATATTATCTTAGCTGATGGCATCGCGTGAAAATTGACCTTCGCGCTTCATGTTTATGGATAGGAAATGCTATTTTAATCCACGCAATTTTTGGATGGAAGTCCTCCATTGGAAAGTTGTTAAGAGTCCAAGTAAGTGGTGGAAGTTAGAGATGTCAAGACGGACGGGTCGATCAGACTTGTGAAAATCAGTCTGGATCGACCCTGGACCGTGAGCCAATCCGTGACCCCGAGCGGATCATTCACGGATCAAAGAAGTGTGACCCGCGAGTTTCGCGGGTTGCACCTTCACGGGCCGCGGTTAACCCGCTGACCCGTAAAAAAAAATTAAAATATAAAGAAATATATATTTTCTGAACCACTAAATTATAATTAAGTAGGTGCCAACCTAGTTGAGATGTACTTATATTATAAATATTTGATAATAGTAATTAGAAATGCATTTAGTTATTTGTTTAAGTTAAATTTAACTTTGCAAAGTTATAAATAATTCAGGTAACATTAAATTTGAATTCTATGTAAACATTTCTTGATATAAATATGAATTTATCATTTTGTTCAATTCTTAGTTTACATTTAACAAAAAAAATATTTTTTGCTATAAATATCTATATTTTTATAATTTTATTTATACAATCATGCGGGTCAAATCGGAACAAATCGCGATCCGTAACTCACATGGGCTCGACCCGAAAGGGTCAGCGGACGGGTTGGGTTGTAGTCCAAAATTTGTGGGCTGATTCGGAACTAACTCGGAACTCGTAGCGGGCGAGCTTTTTTCACGCGGAATGTTATCGGGCTCACATGTTGGCGGGCTAATCTGACCTAGACCATTCGAATTGACACCTCTATGGAAGGCAAAGTGAAGGGTGCCCAAAAATATTAAAGCTTCATGCTTCAGCAATAATGGTGGAAGTCCTTGGAAATTTTTTCCAAATATATATGTTTGTACCATTTGATTTGTTGGAGATTTTATGTTTTAGATACTAAAAAAGGTCTAGGTATGCCGACGATGTTTTGTAATGCTTTACTGCCCCAACTTGATGGGGTTTTCGTGGATGACAGCGACAAGCGATGACAAGACTGTGGTGGTGTTTTTGTTGGGTTTTGAAGGTGGGGTGTGGGGTGGAAAATATGAAAAGTGATTGGTTTTTTGTTTTTTAATTCAAAGTTACTATTTAATTGGTCAAAGTCAATTAATGGTCAAATTAATAAAAATCATTCATTTGGACCTGAGGTGCTAATATTTGAAGGGTTTAGAATTGTGAATGACACAAGCAAAAATTACGGTAAAATCTGGAAAAAAAAAATGTAAAAAATTTGGAATCGTTGTTGCAATTATCCCAATTGAGCATTAGAAGAACTTTTAACCTTCCAACTTGTTCGTAAAAATCAAATTAACATTTGGCATAGTTATTTTCAAAGAAATTGATTTTATTAACGTCTTGTCAGGCTTAATCAAATGTCTTTGAAATCATCTAGTAACTTCGTGTTCACCTCTTTATGCACGAAGTACCATACTTGTAATCAAACCCCTATTTGTTAAGGATTAAAATTTAGACCCTGTTTGATTGCGATTAAAATCTGATTTTAATTTAAATTAAAGTCAAATAATTAATATTAATATCTTTCATATATCCCATAATTTTTCAATCATATATTTCAAAATTTTCTATTACAATCTACTAAAAATCTAATTTTAATCTCCATCAAACACCCTCTTAGATTTTTATCAAAATTAAAGTCAACAAATAATTTAATCACATATTTCATGGGGTTTACAATTTTTCAACCACATATTTCATAAACTTTTATCAAAATTTAATAAAAATCTAATTTTAATCATCACCAAACTGGGGACATACTTGTCTCGTGATTGTTACTCTAAATATGTAATTATTATTTTGTAGGAAAAATCACGCTAATAGTATACTTTGTCATGTGATCCAATTCTTGGTTCATTAACAATCGAACAAAAATTAATTGTCAAGACTAGTTCCGTTTAGAGCAAACCTTGAGACGTATCCCATTTCTTTTTCTATTTTAGTATTTTTCGAGCATGAGAATTAAAAATAATCCCATCTTTTCATTTTCTTCAATCCATTTTTATGACGAATGAAGTGGTCCTCCATACCTACAAAGAAAGCTTTTAAATTGTACCATATCGATTTAAAGCATTTTCCATGAATTAAAAAATATATATTTTGCATAGACACTCGAGGATATTTTGTCATAATTTAATAAAAATGCTAAAAAATTTAGTATCGAAAATCGTTGTATACTTCTATTTGGCTCATCTTTGAGTTTATTAAATACAATGATGCTACATGAATCAATCAGTCACATGAAATTATTGACAGACTACACTTAACAATATTTCATGAAAGTTGAAAAAAGATGTCATAAAAATACTTCACTCATCTGCTGTCACATCAGTAGAGATTTAAACCCTGTTTTTAATCCTTGTTTGTAGGAGTGAACGCGGTTCGATTTGGGCGGTTTATGCTATATTTTCAACTCAAACCATTTTAAGCGGTTTGAAATTTTTCCAAACCAAATCAAACCATTTATTTTTCAAACCAAACCAAACCAAACCATTATTCGCGGTTTGGTTCGGTTTTAATCCGCGGTTTACCTATCGACATTATAATAATATATTTAAAACAAGTTAACATATAAATTTAAACGAACACTAATAATGTTAAATATTAAATTACATTCATATTTTTCTGAAATTCGATATATAATAAAAAATTAAAAAAAGCAAAAAAGATAGTATTAAGCTGGTATCACTCAAACTTTTACAAGCAACAATATCATAATAAGTATAAAAGTACTAACCTCTTAACTACCAGGCGTCATTAGATCAATCTTTTACATACTTCATAATTCCCTTGAACATATCAATCTTTGCATTTCGAAGGGTGACAGTAGTATCGGGCATCACTAGATCAACTAAGAAAGAAATATAAACAAAAATCAAATGGTTATGTAGTTGAAAACCAAAAATGCAATCATCCATATTAAAGAAATACTCTAAGTGAAAGAAATGAGTACAATAAACCATAATCCATTAAACAGATGGAAATTACGAGATGCATTGTTTAAGGTTCACACGATAATTGATTGAAACAAAGATAACTAAGACGTAATAAAACACACAACACAAGATAAATCAACAAACACTTTTGAAACATGTATAGTAAAAGCAGCATCAAACATTTACTCGGACAATGTTTGACCCATTAAACAAAGAAAGTTCAACATCCCTTGTCATGATGACCATTGGACAAAAAGTGGTTGTCCACTTGAATTTCTTAGTGATTTAAAATAGAAAAATTCAAATTCTAGATGACAATTTTTCATCATATCCCTGTTTGGTTTAGAGAAAAATCAGGTTTTAATAGATTTTGATATAAGTTTATGAAACATGTGGTTGAAAAGTTATGAGTCCAATGAAACATGTGGTTAAAATTATTTGTCGACTTCTTAGATTTTAATTCGCATTTATACCTAACCCAAATGGAGGCATAGTAATCTTATTCATAGATGAACTTTTCATGTCAAATATATTCTTAGATGAAACTGTTTTCAAACTTATCTTCAGGTCGCCCGGCTCAATTCAAAGACAAAAAGAACTGAAAATCTCCCACGCCCAAAAAAAGATAAATCAACGATCATATACATACTACAGACCAAATAATTGACAAGAAAAAAGTGTGCGTCAAAAAATTATTTGTCTATCTCTTTAAAGCTAAACATATTAATACGAGAATTCTTATTTCTACCCCCCAATAAAAAATATTAATAAATGAAGAAACCTATTATTCAAAATAACAAGTCAAAAGAATCAAAACCCGTTATTTACAATTTTGCAGGCATAGAAACCCATTCTAATAACTGAAATATTCGGCCCACTACATTAATTGTTTTCCACTTGATTATGAATTTGTGTTGCGTTATGCAAGTATGTCTAACTTATGTATACAACACACGTATGCATACCTTGGTAATGGTGAGCGGTGAAGAGGATAGTACCACTCTCATCGCCAACAAGGCACTCAGCAATGCGGGTGCTACGCACGTGGGGGGAGACGACACGGCCTTTCTGCAATATCATATTGGAATTAAAAAGAATCTAGGTTTTGGTTTTGAGACTTTGAGTTGAATTTTGTGTTCTTTTCCCTTTTTTTTTTTGGGCTTGGGTTTCGATATAAATTCGAAAATTAAATTTCTAAATCTAGTTTGGAGGTGTTATTTTTAATTGGTTTAAATTCTAAAAATTATACTTTAATAAAATTATATATGAAAATTTATAATTTCATTAAAAAAATTTAATTAAAAAGTGCGGTTCGATTTTATTTTTTGCGATTTTTGAAAATCAAAACCTAAACCAAACTATTTAGAAACGGTTTGGTTCGGTTTGAGGGAAAAAAAATCGCGGGTCCACGTGGAATCGAACCAACGGTTTCAAACCAACGGTTACGGTTACGATTCCGTTTGCGATTTCGCGATTTTTTTGTACAATCCTACTTGTTTGTTCAGTTTTTTCCTATTAAATATATCTATTCTTCATAGTTCAATATGCATGACAATACCTTTCGGGATTGACTAATTAAATAATATGATTTAAGTATTATCTTGAATAATTTTCTTACTCAATATTATTGATAATGAGTTTTGCCTGTTTTTCCGGGGGGAACATGTGCTCCCCTATTGGCCTATTGGTTGAAATTAAACTATTTGTATCGAATTATTCATTACTATCTGAATGATATCCACTTACATGTAATGGGATGTAATGGGATTGGGTGAATAAACAATGCAAAAAAAGGTAGGACCCTCCTATTGTGAGTGGATATTATCTAGATGATAATGAATAATTCTGTACAAGTAGCATGGTTGTATTGGTAGCGTGCCTGCCAATGAGTGAGAAGCTTTTTCCAATTTTTCCAATCAATTGGCCATTTGATATTTACGCATAAACCAATAAGAGCAAGACACTTGGCTTAACCCCCGCCTTTGGAAAAGAATTTCCACAATGATGTAGTGAATCACATAAAGTCTTTCTCTCTTGACTTATAAATATATTAGACCTTTCTAATTTTATTTTTTTCTTTATATAGGATATTAGGACAAATCTGCATTTTGTTTATCACAATACATAGAGAGAAAATAGAGAGAGATGTGAATTGAATAGTGTAATTTCAATAGCGATAACTGGTATAGTAGCTCTCAAATTGAGAGTAAATTACATTACATCGTGTGTTATTTTTGATAATACGAATTATTTGAGATTGCTTCTTGATATAAATGAGATATAATATATATACTTTTCTTGATGAATTTATGATTCACTATGTCACATTCACATGAATATTCATGATTTGTAGAATTATATTTATATGATTGAATAATGCAACATGACCGAATAAAGAATAAATTGAAAAAAAAACACACACACACACAATTTTATAAATCACTGAGTATAGCCCTTGTTTGGTTCATTTAAAAAGTTGGACTGAAATTTAAGTCAAAGTCAATAATTAATTTTAACCACATATTTTATGTGACCTATCAACTTTTCAAACATACAATTTATTAATTTTTATCAAAATCTACTAAAATATATATTTTTTCTAAACAAAATAAGGGCATAGTCACGTATATGTTTCAAAATGCGAATTTGATTGTCCATTATCCTCGCATGGAAAATTGATTGTCCTAAGTCGGTATGTGAAACTACTAAGAAATTATTTTGTACAGCGTGTAAGTCAATGAAGTCGAAAAAATAAGACCACACAATAGTGTCATTTTACTCTAAACTCTTCGATCGGACACCCGAGCACCATGGGAAGTGCCTTCCTAAGATTTTGTACGTAAGTGCTTGTTTGAAAAAATTAAAATGTTGAGTTCATAATCAACATTGAATGTTAATCACATATTTTATGAAATCAATAATTTTTATCAACTTTTCAACCACATTTCATTAACTTATTTAACTATGCATTCCCTAAACAACCTCTAAAATGTTTCCACATTGAGCGTAGTTGGTAGAACCTTGTGATAAATTCAATTTGCCACAAAAATACCTTCACCTTAGGTGACACTTACAGATTCCAAATGCCCGTTCACCAATCCTAGAAAGCCACCTAACCATCTCTAGATAACGCTCGCTTAACAATAGTTTATAACCCCTCTGGACTGAATAGCGATTGCAGCTATTACAATGCCTGATCAAGTGGTTCATTGAGTTACCGAGGCTAAGAAGAATGGACAAAATAGCATCACTGTCCACGACCGAATGGTGACCACATCTATTATAATGTCTAGGGCTGGACAAAACTCATCTAAATCACTCAACTCGACCAACTCAAATCAAATCGATCGGTTTGGGTCTTTTTTTCTTTTTTTTTTTAAGGTCAATTGGATTGTGTTGAAAAATTAAATTTGAGGTTGAGTTGGGTTGGGTTGAATCTCGGGTTATAAATTAAAACCCACCCCATCCCATCCCATCACGATGAATTAACAAATTAATATATAAAATGAAAAAAAAAAATTAAATAGACATAATAGTGAAGATAAGAAAATGACTTATAATATATAAACGTCAATTTTCTTCACATAAACCAATTCACATTAACACTATGTACAAATGCAATGTAATTTGACGATGAAGTAAAAATTAAAGACGTGATGATGAAATAAATAAATTTCAAAAAATTGTAAAAAAAAAAAAGAAAATATTTAATTAATTGTAAACTTATTTATACATTACCTTTAGAAAAGAATTCATCATATGTGTGTTTAAAAAGTGGAGGTTTTCAAATAATTTCAAATTCTAAAAAATTATCCAAATTTAACAAATAAATCGAATCCAACTTTAATTGGGCCGAAATCCAAACCGACCAACCCAACCCAACCCAATTTAAACTGATTTGGATTGGGTTGAGTTGATTTTCAATCAAATCGATCATATTGAGTTGAGTTTGAATTAGAAGAAAATTCAACTTAACTCAATCCACACCCACCCCTAACAATGTAAGATCAAGTGGTTCATCTAGTTACTGAGGCTAAGAGGAATGGACAAATAGCATTGCTATTCACCCACAAATATTGATTAGTTCAACATTTCGAATTCCACGTGCCACCAAATTCATCTCCCTCGAGTGGGAGAGAGACACTTAAAAAATGAGGTCTCGATAAATCTAATATAATCCCAACAAGCCACCTTAGAATTTAGATCCTTCTATAACAGAGCACGTACGTCCCCAAGGAATACTCTTATAAATGGCATAGGACTTAGATTTATCCTGAGCCTCCAAAAAATCCTGGCTAATAGGTTATGCATTGTGACAAGATGGTTCAATGACGGTTCTTAAAAGTTGCATTATGAACATTATTTTTTAGAATTTTACAACTTGTACAATATTGGTAGACAATCATCTCACATAGAGGGAGACTCACGATTTTTTATACATCGTGGGCTCCCTTCCCATATGAGTGATTGTCAACCAATATTGTACTTGTAGCATGATTGTATTTTTTATAATAGCTAGAAACCAAAGCATCATTAAGAAGCTTAAAATATTCTGAACCCCTGTCGACCTCTCACACCAAGTGGATCCCACGCGAGGCCCACTTGCATAAAAAAATACCCCAAAAATATCTACACACCCCCTATTTGTGAGTAGTTAGTAGGGGTTCTGAACCCCTACCCTGACACTTCAATATCTCCCTTTTAGAATATGTCGATGCATGACCGCTTAGTACCGCCATTGAATTCTTACTTGCAATAATTGACTTGTCTATTATGTAATCTCACTAATATCATCTATTCCAATCAAATTTTACCTTTGGCTAAATTTCAAAAGGATCTATCTTCTCTATCAATAATGATAAGAGAAACAGGAAAAATGAAAAGCAATGAATCATCAATAAAGATCATCTTTTTCAATTCATCCAATACACACTATTGGGTATATTTTTGATTCAGCTAGATATTTGCAAAACCAAATACATAATGTCAAAATAGCCATGGTTGTATCTATTGCTTGATGTTTGTCCAAAATTGGAGTCACCCTAAAGCAACCGACCCACAATCTCAAGTGACATGACAAGAGTGAGGTAGCCTCAGCTGAGCTGACAACCGTAATGTGAGAATTCGATTTCTACCTCTTACAAAGGTTTGGAATTAGACTATTTGTGGGCACAAATATGACAACTCTTGTACCTTGACTAGTTGAAGCACATCCCGCGATTTACCTCCTTCATAAATCTCTAAGGACGGGACGGTGGGAACCCTCAAAGTTGGGGTTCAACCTTTAAGAACTCAAAAAATGTTACTTTTCCTTTTTGAACCATTTTGAGTTGTTTGAGGCCTGCTTCATTTTGTGGTGTGTTCTTAAGTTTCCCTGTCCAAACAAACAGTTGCTTGAAAAGTACTACTCAACAGACATAGAAGTGTCCCTATTCTTGTTTAGGTGAACACTGGGGACCCTAATTCGCAAGACTTTTGAATTATTAAGCATAGAGATAGTTACAGGCTTACAGCATAGCATAGACTAACACAAGTTTTGGCCATTTTCTATTAATATTTTATCTTCTCGTCTATTTCTTCAACTCCAATATACCAAATATTCATACGGATATATTTGGTAGCCTGAATTCGACATGATCGAATTCGAGGTATATTCTATACTGTATAAGTTTACATATCGCTAACGTCAAACTTGGATACTTCACAAACAAAAAGGGATGTTCGAGTTCAACCTCGAACAAAAATCACAATCAGAGCCCACAGTTCAAAACCAAACTTTTAAAGCTCTCGTTCTCACTCTGCTGCAATCTCCCAACAATCTCAATATTGATGGGCTCTAATTTGAGGTCAAAAAACACAATCAGAGCCACAGTCTCCATTCTCTGCCTACACATATTTATTAATTATTACCTCTACATGTTATTCTTATATACTGTGTATTATACAATAATCAACCCTTTTTTTTTTTTTTATGCTTCTGTAAATTATAAGTAAAAGTCACACCACGATTTTAACAGTGAGATTATGCAAAATAGGGCCGGGCCGGGACATCAAAGCCCAACATTCTCTTCTCTTTGATTGAGTTCATCTTGTCCAGTTTCCATTCATCTAGGTGCCTGGCAATGAAAGTTTCAGCCTTGGCGTTCACATCCGGGCTCGGGCAAAAAACTGAAGGCCCAATTGAATCTCCACTTTCGGATTTAACTGACATCAGATCTGAATCTTCAAGCTCTGGGGGCGGGGAGCTGCACTGGGAGCTCTGCTCGCTGCTTATCTTAATAAAATCTCCACGCGCTAGGAATTTTGTCTCCATCATTATGAATGGTGGTGGTGGTGGCCGCATTGGTATAAGGGGCGATGGTGGTGCGATAATGAAGCTTTCATTGGAGTAGGAGCTTGTTTTGTTGGGTTTTGGTGGTTTTCCGGCGTTGACAGAGTGGTACAGCCGAGGCTCCGGTGGTGGAGGTGGCGCTGGAGGTGAAGACGGAGATGGGGTGCTTATGTTCTTGAAACGGCGGCTTTTGGTTCCATTTTTTACTAAAGAATTCAGAATTGAAGAAGATGGAGGAGGTGGTTCTGGTGGAGCTGTGGTGGAGGATGATTGGAACCGCTTGCTTTTGCTTCCTGTTTTGAAAATATTGTTGAAAATTGAGTTTGGCGGCGGAGGAGGGGGCGGTGGAGGTGGTGCTGTATTGGAAACAGAATGTACACGTTTATTCTTGCTACTCTTTTTGAACATGTTCTGTAATAACTTAGATGGCGGCGGAGGCGGCGGCCGTGGTGCAGGAATTGCTGCTGCTGTGTCATAAATATTTCTCGTTTTCACCTTCTTTCTCTTTCTCTGACTTTTGCTGTACAGTGAAGTAATCGCCGTTGCTATTTCTTTGGTGGTGCCACTCCTTTTCCGGTGAATTGTTTCGCTTTTTACCTCTGGAAACTGCGACTTCGCAACTGGCTGCTGCGGAGGAGGTGGTGGCGATCGATTTTCATCGAATTTATCATCATTCCTTTCCTTTTCAAATATTTCTTTCTTTGGGACACTACGGGAAGATCTTCTGCTCTTCAAACTTGCTGCAGGTGGTTGTGGAGGCGGCGGCGGCGGCGGTGCTGGTGACTTTGGCGGTGTCGGAGGTTGAGGTGGAGTACTAACTTCATACTTATCCACCGGAATCACCTCCACAGGCGTGTCAGGTTCGTCTCTTTTAACCTCACTCCCCCGAGGAAGGCGGTGAAAATGTTCAACCGCCGGCGATGTCCGGTAAGATTTCAATTCAATATCATCGAAAAACCTGAACCTATTATCCAGATTTTCCCACAGAGACTCCTGCCTTAGATCAGGATAAGAGCTGCTGCTCCTACTCAGCCGTGAACCACCGCCGTCTCCCACTCGAACCGGAGTACTCGAAACATTACCGACGTACTCTTTCCCATCGGAAAATCCATACCACCGAGAACTTGAAACAGATTCACTCGGCGGCGGCCTTGTAAAATCAGAAACTTCTGAAACATTTAAGTTTTGCTGATCAGCTGCATCAGAGGATGGAACATCATCGTTTATTCTGGCAAAAACGCCACAAAGAATTGCAAACAATACCAACCCGATGATGAGTGAATCCCAGCCCTTTTTCACTGAATTGAGATGAAGAATTTGAGTGATGTGTGAAATAAATGGAGGAACCAAGAAAAACAAAATAACTAATATGAGAATAGGTACAGCCAAGATTAGTATCACCGGGTTGAAGATTGGAGAAGGCTGCCGGGGGCGGCGGTGAGGGTAGAAGAAGGTAGTGGTGGTGGGCTGGGACCAGAGCGGTGGTGAGTCTCCATATGCATCCATGGCACGGAGGAAGATGTGGGGGCGTTCCCTTTGAAGTCAAGGGGTTTTGGTTTGGGAAATTTGGCCAAATAACCCGGCAAGATTCTGAATTTGGACAAATGGCCTTTGACCCAGAATTAAAAAAAAAAGAAAAATGTAATTGATAAAAAGACAAATTTGCCATTTAGTTTTTAACTCAAAAATCACCAAAAATCCCCTCATTTCACCCGTTTCATCTTCAGTAAAAACCCTATTCTCTCAATTTCAAAAATTAACATCACTCTTCCACCTTTTCATCTTCTTCAACTGAAACTTCCCGCCTTTTCATCTTCTTCAACCGAAAGTTTCCTCCTTTTCATCTTCTTCAACTGAAATTACTTTCCTTGCTACTACGACGGTGGATGTACGATTTGCTTGAACTGAAATTTCTCTAAGTTCCGGTTGTTTGATTGATGCTACGAAGAAAGGAAACCTAGCAATAAATCATTCACGGTAAGTCAAGCAACACTCAAAAATGATTGAAATTGAAATGTACCAAAACTGTTTCGCACATAAACACAGAACGACACAAGTGTCGTTCTAATGATTTCTCCTAATTTTTGATTTATTTCTGCCTTGACGAACTCAAACATATGTTATCTTGCAACGAAAGTAAGTTAAAATAATAGATTATCGGGTCGGAGGTGTCGTGACAGGTCGTACGCTTGTTTATATTTAGAACGACAGAAGTGTCGTTATAGTCACAGTAACGGCACTTGTGTCGTTCTAAAGGAAAAATTGTTTCTTGTCAGAACGACACTTGTGTCGTTCTCTCAGGTTTTTCAATGTCAGTAACGACACTACTGTCGTTCTCAGTAAAGCCCCTGTATCAATTTTAACTCCTCCCTGGGTTGAAGCTTTTGTAATTGAACTAGTCAACTGTATCATTCCTACCTAACACATGAAAGAAACATAGGATGAGACATCCCTTTAGTAAGAACATCTAGCACAACTACTAGTGACAAATGGAATACAAATTTGACCACTTTCAATCTTCTCCTCAATAAAAAGTATGTCAATTTCAACATAAATAATTTTATCATGCTAATAAGATTGTGTGCAATATTTGTGACATTTTTTTATAGAAGCTAGCATTTATCATTACATTTTCCCTGTGTTTGTGGAAGCTAGCATTTATCATTACATCTTCCCTGTGTCAAATAATGTATAATATGACAAAAGTTGACATTTAATTTGCAAGTAAAGGTGTACAAGTTAAGATTAATTAAATTGTTGCCTTGGAGAAACTGCTTCCTTCAAGAGCCCTCTTGGGGCTTATTGGTTAGTAGTATAGACCGAGAAGTTTGAATATTTATTAGATGCCGTGGGGCCTTATTAATAGATATAACCTTATTTGTGCTACTGTAATGGTAAGAATTTAATGAACATATGAGGTGGTTTATTTATTTTTCAATTTTTACGTTATATTTCTATGAGACTTATTTACATTAGGTTTATGTTTCACTTCCGCTTTCTAAAATCCATTTATTTTTATCTGAGCATTTGTTTGGTAAATGTTTGCTTCGAGAAATAAGATTCCTAATTCAACTATTATTTTGCAGGTTACATTAGGAAAAAAATGGATGCCGAAGACATAGCGAACGTGAAGATAAGCAATAGATGTAGAGTGAAATTGATCCATGACGTTTTCAATAGCTTGGATGATAAACATCAAGAGCTATTCACCAACTCCTGCTTCGGACACTTGTTAAGCTTGAGGGACATAAAGCTTGCATCTCAACTGGTCCACCAATTAATTCTGAGGTCGATAAGTACCTCAAAAGAGAATGAAATATGGATTAAAATTGGAGACAAGCTTGCAAGATTTGGATTGCAGGAGTTCATCTTGGTGACTGGGCTTAAAGCTGGGAATTTGGACGACGAGGATCCGATGCTAGGGCAAAATTGTAGACTTGTGAAAGAACGTTTCAAGCGTAGCAACGGAAAAATAAAAGAGAGGTTTATTGTTAGATGTTTTCAAACGTTGCAAGAATAAGAGTGATAAATATAAGTTGGGCCTCCTCGTTGTATTGGTGTATGTACTAGTGGCCGCAGAGGAGAATACATATATTAACCTATGGTGGTTTTATTTGGTGGATGATCTTGATAGATTCAACAACTATTCGTGGGGGAAAAAGTCATATGAGTACACTATTAAGGTATTTAAACGTAATTTGGGAGAAATGTTGAAGAGTTATCCAAATTCTCAGCGATATCCATATTCTTTGCATGGATTTCCCCTTGCAATCATGGTAATATATTCTAAACTTGTTTTATACATTAAAATTTTTCAATTATGTTACTAAAAATTAAATTTATGATTGTACAGATTTGGGCCTTTGAAGCAATTCCCAGTGTTGGAAAAAAATTTGGTCATGTGATTGATGAATCTAGAATTCCAAGAATGATAGGCTGGGAAATGCGCAAACAACTTAGGGGAGAAATACTTTGTACAGTTTTTCAATCGTCAAATGTGAGTTTTGTTTATTAAAATCTACATGGCATATTACCAACTATAACTAAACAATTTGCTGAATAATTATACGTGCTTGTTTTTCAGATTGAGGTGCACACTACGTTGAATCCTACAGCTGATGAATTGCTGGAGCCATTTTGGCAGGAATCCGGACCTTTTGACGATGAAGCGGATCCTAAGCTGGAAAAAAAAGGGCGCTTGAGGATAATGGCGAAAAAAATTCTGAGAGTGATGATGCACCATCAAGTTCTAGTCGCCCACAAAGTCCTAAGACCTGTGATCGACCATCTGTGTCTAGCCATCAACACTCTTCTAAAAGAGCTGGTCAACCCCCACCTTCTTATAACTATCTCGTCCAAATAATAAAACAAGAAATAAGAGGAGTTGAGGAGAGGCTGCGAGGTGAGATGTTGGAGCGTTTCGATAGAATAGAAAGGAAAATTGATTTGCTTCTCCGACGGTCGGGTAGAGGTGGAGCTCAGTCGGAAAGAAGTGGATTTGATGATCATGCTTTTAGTACAGGCAATCAACAAAATGAAGAAGCAAGAGTGGAAGATGATGTAATTATTGAAGATTGCTCTCACGAAGAAGTCACGCCGAATAAACAACACGAGGCTTTTCCTACTTATGATGATGGTATATTTTCTCTATTTTACTGTTTGCTATAAGCTAAGACTAATTTTTTTTGGGTCCCATTTGTAGGATTTGTGCCAGATCCTTCATCTGCCATAATCGTGTACCAACGACGACCTTTAGTCTGGACTAGAGAGAATTTTCGGACCGAGGAAGCTCAACAAGATTTAGTAACTGAGAAGGCGGCTGAGACGAAATATGATTTAAACATGTCTAACAAAGGTATATATAATTTACATTTCAATATTTCACTTTTCAATATTGTGTGTTAAAATGGATTGAATTGTGTTTGATCAACTTTTATAGGCGATTCTGGAGAGCCTTCGACATCTTCGCATGTCTGCCAACCTACTAATGAAATCATTGTGATCGAGGATCCGAATTCTGAATCGGCTGTAGGAAGGGGGCATCGAATTAAAAGGAGAGCAGCCGTGCTGCTTTCTCCATACATTAATCCCTTAAAGAGGAGAAAATTGTTGAACATTCAGGAATATGACCCTTTAAGGGAAGTAGATCCTGCAAAAGTTGAAGACCTCAACAAGTGGTTGACAAACGCATCACATAGGTAATTTATTCTATTCACACGATCTGTACATTAAAGCACATAATTTTTAGTTTAGAAATTAGCTAAGTTTGATATTATTGTTGTCACAGTGATGTAGTATCTTTGGCAATCTGTGAAGTGCGAAGGAATTTTTTTGACGACCTATTGAAAGATGACGGGTGGCTAATCGATGATGTAAGGAATATCTGTATATCGGAATTATTACTATAGAAATAATGCATTTAATTCATATGTTTTGTCGTACAGCACGTCGACTCGGCCTTATACCACATTAGGGAAAGGGCAGTGACATATCCACATATATTTCAGCAAGATTGTGCTATATTGGATTGTTCTTTTTGGCAACTTGTCAAGAAAGCTTACCGAAAAATGGGTACACCTAAGAAGAAAAATGTCAACTACGTATTCGACCAAGAGCTTGTCAATTATGTTGAAGGGGCTTCACCGGTGCTTGGTAAACACTGGAGTGATTGTAGATTTTTGTATGTTCCTTACTGCGTACCGGGTTCTCACTGGTTTGCACTGAAGATTGATTTGACGGAGCGAACTATTTATATTTATGATAGTTTGCCAAAACACATCCGTGCTGCTCAGCTGGCCGAATGTATGAAGCCTATTCAAGTGGTCATTCCCTGGTTGATAAAGGTACATGTAGCTCGTGAAGAAAATTTTAACACCAACAAGTTCCACTATCAGAGGGTTGTAGTTCCTGGACAAGTAAATGGGTAAGCTTAGTTGAATATAAGATTTTGCACCAACATCTATGACTTCTTTGGTGTGTGTCATGTCTATTTAACTTTTTTCTCATTATTATTTTGCAGATCTGATTGTGGCCTGTTCACAATTAAGTACATAGAGTTTTTGCAAGCTCAATTAAATTTGGATTCGGTTCGTCCGGAATATATGTCTATTTGGAGGAAAAAATTAGCTGCAGAACTATTTGCATGGCACTTCGATCCATAGATTTAGTGAATATTTTGAACTTATTTTTTGTGTTAATATCCTCCTTATAGGGATTTTGCAATTGTACATGTTTGCTTCAAGTCAAATATTGATTGCAGTTAGAACGACACTCGTGTCATAATTATTCATTGCAAGTGTACATGTTTACTTCAAGTAAAATATTATTTTGAAGCCCATTAGTATTGATTGCTTAAAATTCAGGAAACCCCTATAAGAACGACACATGTGACGTTATGTATTTTATACAATTCCACGAGAACGACACTACTGCCGTTACTGTCTATTTAACTTTTTGGGAGAACGACACAAGTGTCGTTATGAAAATAAACAGAACATTGTCGTTCAGAACGACAAGTGTTTCTTCAGAACGACACAAATGTCGTTACTGTTCCCATAACGACACTTGTGTCGTTCTACCGGTATTTTTAATTAAACTCTAAAATTCGGTATGCTCTTAGGCTGAAATACAGTAAGTTCAGATTTTTCATATCCGGAATGTGTAAAAAAGATGAAATCCAGTATGAATCCCTAAAATACGGTAAGTGTTGAAAAAATCGGTAAGTTAAAATACGGTACGCAATTCAAATACGGCATGCAACAAAACATAAATTCTCTTAGTGTAAAAAACCAAATACGGTAAGCAAAAAGTTGTTGATATCCGGTATGTGCACCTCAAATTCGATACTTTTCATTTAACCTCATATACGGTATGTGCATCCAATATCCGCTAAGCATTTCAAGCCCGGTAATGAGAACGACAGTAGTGCCGTTATTGATATTGAAAAAACAAGTGTCGTTCTCATAATAAACAGTTCTTTCTTGAGAACGACACAAGTGCCGTTACTTTACTGTGATTATAACGACACTTCTATCGTTCTAAACATAAACAAGCGTACGAGAGGCCATGACACCTCCGACCCCGATAATCTATTATTCGAACTTACTTTCGTTGCAAAGATAACATATATTTAATCACAATTCTATCAATATTTTTCACACGATCGACATTTTCGACTTCTCTTAAGTCATAAGGAACAATATATTAGGTGGTTGAGGCGGAAAGGAATCCACATATCGAAGAAAAGTTCAGAACGGCACATGTGCCGTTACACGACACTTGTGTCGTTCTATTGATAAACAACTATTTATTGATGTTGATCGACATTTTCGACTTTCTGAAGTCAGAAGAAACATTATTTGAAGTCGTCGAGGCGGAAAAGAATCATAGTATCGAAGAAAAGTTCAGAACGGCACATGTGCCGTTACACAACACTTGTGTCGTTTTGTCAATAAACAAGTATCAACGGCAGTTGATCGACATTTTCGACTTCCTTAAGTCAGAAGGAACAATATTTGAGGTCGGCGAGACGGAAATGTATCAAAATATCGAAGATATGTTCAGAACGTCACATGTGCCGTTTCACAACACTTGTATCGTTCTGTCAATACACACGAGTACGAGCGACCACGACCCATCCGATATTCGATAATCGATAAATCCAACATCTTTCTGTTGTAAGACGGACATGCCGTGCAAAAATTTTGCGAGTTACACGATTTAATTATATTTTTTCTAGCGGACCTAGAAAATGTCTTGTTATTTCACCAAAAAGATAATGTTATTTTATTACAATTCTATCAATATTATTCACACGATCATAGTATTTTTCGACTTCCGTAAGTCAGGGGGTACAATGCTTGAGCTCGTCGCTGCGGAAAGGAATAAAAAATATTGGAGAAATCATCAGAACGGCACATGTGCCGTTACACGACACTTGTGTCGTTCTGTCAATAAACAAGTTTCAATGGCTGTTGATCGACATTTTCGACTTCATTAAGTCAGAAGGAACTATATTTGAGGTCGTCGAGATGGAAAGGAATCAAAATATCGAAGATAAGTTCAGAACGGCACATGTGCCGTTACACGACACTTGTGTCGTTCTGTCAAGTAAACACGAGTACGAGCGACCACGACCCATCCGAACATCGATAATCGATAAATCCAACTTCTTTCTGTTGTAAGACGGACATGCCGTGCAGAAATTTTGAGAGTTACACGATTTAATTATAATTTTCTAACGGACCTAGAAAAGGACTTGTTATTTCACCAAAAAGATAATGTTATTTTATCACAATTCTATCAATATTTTTCACACGATCGACATTTTCGACTTTCCTAAGTCAGGGGGTACAATGCTTGAGCTCGTCGCTGCGAAAAGGAATAAAAATATTGGAGAAATCATCAAAACGGCACATGTGCCGTTACACGACACTTGTGTCGTTCTATCAGTAAACAATGAAACTTTCGCTTTTGATCGATATTTTCGACTTCCTTAAGTCATCAGGAAAAATATTTGAGGTGGTTGAGACGGAAAGGAATCAAAATATCGAAGAAAATGTCAAAACGGCACATGTGCCGTTACACGACACCTGTGTCGTTCTGTTTATAAACAACTATTTATGGATGTTGAGCGACATTTTCGACTTCCTGAAGTCAGAAGAAACATTATTTGAAGTCGTCGAGGCGGGAAAAGAATCAAAATATCAAACAAAAGTTTAGAACGGCACATGTGCCGTTACACGACACTTGTATCGTTGTGTCAATAAACACGAGTACGAGCGACCCCGACCCCTCCGAATATCGATAATCAATAAATCCAACTTCTTTCTGTTGTAAGACGGACATGTCGTGCAGAAATTTTGAGAGTTACTCGCTTTAATTATATTTTTCTAACGGAACTAGAAAAAGACTTGTTATTTCACCAACAAGATAATGTTATTCTATCTCAATTCTGTCATTATTTTTCACACGATCAACATTTTCGACTTCCCTAAGTCAGGGGGCACAATGCTTAAGCTCGACACTTGTTGTCTTAAAGGTCCGTGAGAACGACGAAGTGACGTTATGATAATGGACAAACTTGTGCTGAGAACGGCACAAGTGCCGTTACTGTTCTCAGAACGGTTGTTGTGTCGTTCTGTATGTACATACGATTATGAGTATCCACGATCGTCTAATCGATAATTCGAACCCATTTAAGTTACAAAATGGACATGCTGTTATGTTTATATTTTTTTTTACATGAGAACGACACTTGTGCCGTTACTGGTTGAGAGAACGACAGAAGTGACGTTATGATAATTGACAGATTTCTGCTGAGAACGGCACAAGTGCCGTTACTGTTCTCAGAACGGTTGTTGTGTCGTTCTGTATATACATACGATTATGAGTATCCACGATCGGCTAATCGATAATTCGAACCCATTTAAGTTACAAAATGGACATGCTGTTATGTTTATAATTTTTTTTACATGAGAACGACACTTGTGCCGTTACTGGTTGAGAGAACGACAGAAGTGACGTTATGATAATTGACAGATTTCTGCTGAGAACGGCACAAGTGCCGTTACTGTTGTTAGAACGGCTGTTATGTCGTTATGTTTATACACACGATTATAAGCATCCACGACCTGTCCGAACTCGTAAAATCGATAATTTGAACTTATTTAAGTTGTAAGATGGACATGCCATGTATAAATTTTGAGAGATATGCTTATTATTTTTTCAACATGAAAAAAGAGAATGAAAAGATGACAATGACAAAATCAGAATTTCCAAACAAAATCAATTGCTCCATCGATTCTAAGACAATGACAAAATCAATAGTTCCAAACATTACAAATAGCTTGCATTTCAAAATGACAAAAAGTAGTACTCATAACAGCACCATCCTTTTTCAATATTACAAAAGCAGCGAATCACAAACCACAAAAAACCAGCACGTGTCATTTTGTCTTCATCATTCATGTCTCTCGCTGAGTGGTACACGATCTGTACAAGTGATGCGGTTATGCCCAGTTTTCAAACACCTACTACACTTACGAGACTTGCGCACTTCTCCGGCTGATTGTTTCCTTTTTTTTGGTGGACGTCCACTTCCTCTTCGTGTCAACGGTCGTATCACCCTTCTTGATAGAACATTATCGGGAATTTCCCAGTCAGCCTCATTTGGTAGTGGATATATATATTCAGAATAAGCTTGTTTCCAGTAAGAAGTGCTATAAAATGGAGAGCAAAACCTGTAACAGTTGTCTCCAACATCCCTTACTACAGCAATTGCATGTGCACATGGAAATTGGTCCAGATCAAATTCCTTGCAAGTGCATGCTCCCCTCTCCAAATTAACAATGAAACTTTCCATTTCATCACTCACTTGCATCTCATCTGGGCTAAGAGCTTTTACCTCGAAGCCTTTTGATTCGTTATACCTATCGTACATCTTCTCCTCCAAAGGCGGGGTGAGATAGCTTGTACATTTTTCAGCATCAACACGTCTATCATAAAACCATCTCTGCATCTTCTCTCTTATATGCTCAATCAAAGCGAGTATAGGAAATTCTCGAGCACTTCTCAACAATGCGTTCAATGATTCTGCATTGTTTGTGGTCATACTATTGTATCTGATTCCATTGAAATGTGCTCTTGACCAATACTCCACGCCAACATCATCCTCTAAGTATCCTCGGATTTTCTCGTGTAGACTGCATAATGCTTGCATATTGATCTCAAATTTTGCCAAACTATATGCCTCTGCAGTAGCTCTAAACAACGGCACAATATCAATGCGGGGAAACTTGCTCTTTAAGTTAGTTTGCAAATGCCATATACAATATCCATGATGTGCGTTACGATAGACGTTGCTAAAACCATTTGATATGCTTGTTGCACGATCAGATATAAAGACTAACTCATCTGTGTCATCGGTTATTTGTCGCAACTTTTGAAAGAACCAAGTCCACGAGTTATTATTTTCTGAATCTACTATGCCCCACGCAAGTGGATAAATTTGACGATTTGCATCTTGGCATGTGGCAACAAGTAACGTACCTCGATACTTAGATTTCAAAAATGTTCCATCGACACAAATTACCCGTCGGATTGAAGAGAGGAATCCACGTATGCTTGGTCCTAATGCCATGAAAAAATACATGAAATGTCCATCATTATTAGTTTCAATGAAAGTCAACGTGCCAGGATTATTTCTCTCCAAAATATGACAATACAACGGTAACTTCGCATAACTATCATCAGGGTTACCTCGAATCTCTTGGTAAGCAAATTCTTTGGCCATATACGCCTTGTGATATTTTATAGTTATGCCAAACTCTCGACGAATGTCATCAATGATGTTTCTTGGTTTGTACACTATGTTGGCATCTTGATACTTTGGAGCTACATGCTTTCCAATTACCGAATAAGTAGCATGTCTATTAATCTCTACGACGAACACTCATGGAGCAAGTGTGATGGCTAGAATATTTTCGTACTTGAAAAATCTCAGATTCAGCTATGCTCGTTGCCCGTAAACGCCAGTTACAACTTTCTCCAACACAAACAACTGTGTACAGACTCTTATTTGATTTCTTTACTTTAAATTCAAATTGGTACTTCACAGCTAGTAGCTGAAGTTTTGATATCAAAGCACTTTTAGTTGGAAATAGTTCCTCGTTGTGTACATCCTCATCTTCCGGAATCCTAACCGATGATCTGTAAGGAATTGAACATACAACTTGTATTGGAGTACTACTAGTGTCCTCTTGTATGGAGAAATCAACATTGTTTTCATCTCTCATAGGAGATTTATCTTCGAAATCTTGTTTTTCAGAACTACCCTGAATTATGTGCAAGTTATCCCAATCCACATAGTTTCCTTCTACGTGATCATTCCCATAATCGCCATCATATTGCAATACTTCATTTCGATTGCTCACGTCTCTCCCTTTTCTACTTCACCATTAGTATCTACTCCACAATCTCTTTCAAACTCCCTTACACTATCACACTCATCTGCAACTATGGTCGAAATAGTCACGCAAAGAGGATGTTTGTTGCAAATAGAAAGAAACCACTTCACTTTCATATCACAGTTAATACGTTGTGGTGGAACTGAAAACTTTGACATTCCAGGATTAAGAGACATCATCTCAATTTCATATATCTTTGAATCCACGTTAACAAGTTCTTGCACTTTGTTGTACAACTCTATATACGAAATGCTAGTTGGAACATAAAGAATATCCACATTTTCTTCACCATTTCTTACATAGCTCCATGTCCATTTGCCTTCTTCAGTCTTTTTAAATTCAACAAAGTAGCATACCTGTACCCATATCATTTCTACAGAAGCCATAGCTGCGAATAAAATAAAAAAGTTAAATAATTTACTCAAGTATATATACAAAGTAATATGAAAATAGTTATCATATTTAAATTATCAAAGTAACCACATTGTATTATCAATAACGGACAAACCATAACAGATAACGACTGTACTGTCGTTTTACATGGGAGATAACGACTGTAGTGTCGTTCTACACTTGAAATAACGGCTGTAGTGTCGTTTTACACTAATGATAACGGCTGGAGTGCCGTTATCGTCCAGTAAATGCGGACAGCAAGAAAAATACATCAAATACGCAACTGAAATCAACTAAAATATCATTTCATACTATATTCAACAATAAAAGTACCAATTTACATGAGATTTCTAAAAATACCTCTCTTTCTTTGAATATAATAGAGATTCAATGTAGTTAATATAGAAACCAAAACTCTTGTTCAAATATTCAAAATATTGGAGAAGGTAGGTGAAGGAATGAACAAGAAGAGCACAAGAAGAGACGGGTTGTAAGCACAAGAAGAGCACACACACAGGAGAGACGGGTTCGATGTGTTTTGATGATGATTTATGGAATTTAATTGGATTGAAAGGGGTGTTTGAGTCTTTTCCATGGTGAGGGTGTTTTAGACATTTGATATTATTATTTATTGTATTTTGTAAATTGAGGGTCATTTGACTAACAATCTTTGAAAGGGGGTTATTTAAATAAATACATTGTTTGACTGGGCCTTTTAACCAACTCTCCCTTTTGGTTTTTGCTTTTGGTATTGGGACAATGGAGTTGTTTTTAAAGATTTTTCGTGGTAGGGCTTTGGTTTTAACTTTGAAGCGTAGGATAGACACGTGTTGGAGTACTTGTACTAATGTATTCAATACTCTATAAAATAGTATTTTACTTCAATGTGCGGAATTGAGAATTTAAGAAAGATACTACCCTTAAAAAAATTGGTATTGGTTATGATAACGATACTATCTTGAAATTATCATATTATTGGGCTTTTACAATGAATTAATAAATTTTTCGTACTTCTTAATCATAATTCTTAATAACTAAATAAAAAAATTAGAAAAAAATCCACATAAAACAATTTATAGGGATTTTTCATTGGGCGTGGCCACGATTAAGGTCCTTTTTTTATTATTAATTTTTTTTAATGTCTAATGAGTTTTGATTCAACCGTTCAAATTTGCGTTGGGCTATTATAATTAGGCCTTAGGAAAAAAAAAAAAAAAAAGCTTACGGCGTCTTTTAAAAATAAAAAAATTCAGTCTATTATTGCCAACGACATTATTACTAAAAAAAAAAAAAATTAAATGGAGCATATAATCACTGAAAATTTTCATGGATTATAGTTTATGATATTATTATAGATTATCGGACAAAAATTAACATTTATCAATAATTTTGGATAGAATTACTGAAACTAATATCATTATTTATCATCGGTGCACCTCCATCAGCGATTACTAATGACAGCATCATCTTCAATAGAGAATTAATTGACGTCATAAAAAATTATCACCTACACACCACCGTTAATGATTACCAACAAATATGTTGTTGATAATCATTGGCGATCCTATGATCGTTTATCGTCGATATAGAAGTTGTTACTGTCAATCGAAAAAGTTAAATCTTTCTTTACATTTTTTTTTTAAAAAAAAATTACCATAGAAATATTAAGATAGTAATTGAAGATAATTTTTTATTTATAAGCCTGATCAAATCTGGGAGCTTAGATGACCGCCAAAGTAGTCTTGTACTCAAGCCAACGCGGAACTTACATGAAAATATTGGATTAAGAGTTAAGACTTAATTAAGTGAAACGTGTTAAGTTCAATTCATCATTGTTTCAATTATATTTAAGGAAGATGAGAATAACGTAGCAATTTTATAGATAAATTCAAAGTAAGTTTTTAGAAGTACATTTGTGGAACTCTAACAGAATTTTTACGTACTTGTTGCCATGGCAAATGTCAAGTTGTGAATCTTGAAACTTATATATGAACATACAACATTTTTTGGTTTACAAAAATTCAATTTAGAACCTGTCATTATGAAAATAAATGAAAAAAACAAGCATTCTATGCATCCAGGTTCAAATCTAGATGGGACACGTGTCGACGCGTAATTGGACAGATTGAATAATTAAAGTAAAAACACTCAATCATTTTCTGACACTTCAATCCGTCTCTTCATTCCTTATTTTTCAATCTAGTTAAGTGGTTTTATTCAAGAAAAAACATCGATTTAAGCACTCTTTTGTTAAAGGATCACACATTGATTCCTCAAACTTTGGTAGAAATGCAAATTCAAATTTGAATATAAATCAAAGTCAACAATTAATTTTCACCAAATATTTTATGGGATTCACAACTTTTCAATCACACATTTTAATAATTTTTTTTTATCAAAATCTAGCCCCCGTTTGGTCCCTATTTTTGGAAATAAAAATGGGAAGAATAGTATTTTTTAAAAAAAAATTGGTGGTTAAAAAAGAAAGAAAAGTTTTTAATTTACGTGTATGTAATACTATTTTATGGAAGATTACATCATTAAAAATATGAAAAAAAAAAAAATGTAATGTAATGAGAATCAAACGGAAATATGATTTTAATCCTCATCAAACAATGGTTAAAACAAAGTTAAGAAACAAATAATTACAATATTTTAAACTCTTTAAAAAATTATTAAGAAATATATTCATAATCTACTTTTTATATATCGTAATAAGGTTCCACGACCCCATCATTAACACTATAATTCGTTAAAGTCTTTGATATTTCACAAGTGTATTTTACTTCGCACTACAAATTCGATAGGACTTCACACTTCACAATATTAAAATATTAAAATTTCATATATATTATTCAATCTCGTTTAGCTCTGTTTATTAAATATGTTGAAGTCTCTGATTACGAGCTTGGATTTAAAACTTCAAAAGAAAATGGGAAAAATATAAGAAAGAACAGTCGTAGGATTTAGAGCGTGGTTGTAATGATTGAAAACAGGCTGTCCTTTACTGCATCAAAACACCAATCCTACACCTTTTCATCAACTTTCTTAAAAGGAAAAGATACTTCTTTTGCCCCCAGGAGCACGTCCAACTTGACAATGAATGGAGGAGGAAAAAATTACGTAATTGGTACGTTTCGGATTCAAATTATAAGGAGAAGAATTTGGAATAATTTAGTGAAAACGCACTCAGACCCTGATTAACTTGGGCGTATTCCTTGATTTATCCTCACACTAAGACCTAGAGACAGACAAGTGTGAACGAGAATAATGATGCATAATAAAAAAAAAATACTTTACATACATACATATCAGGGCTGTTTTTTTCCCGAAATGGGAAAGAGAGCAGCATTCCCGATTGAGAATTTTGTCCTTAACTTAATTTTTTGTTAACTTTTAGTGTTCGTTTGGCTTTGTTTTCTATCGAAATAAATACCAAAATGAATAAATTTTTTTACAATTGAGTATAGTATTTAATGAGATTGTCAAAAAAAATTTCAAAAAAAAAAAAATAAATTTATTTGCACTAAATCAAAATTCCCAATTGAGAATTATTATCCCTTCCCCGATTCGGGGAAGAGATAATTCCTCACATACATATACATATATATAAATTCCATTCATTTCGTTTGTTGGGGCATTAGTGTTTTGTGCTTTGAATTAAACTATTTGTACCATCTTGTTTACTCGACCTCATCCGTCCTCTTACATGTAAATTGGGTCCCACATTCAATAAATACATGAGGTCCAACCTCCATGTAAGAGAGCAAGCGTGATCGAATAAATCAAAGTGTAAACAAAAAGGTACAAATAGAAAGGTCATTGCATCTTATAATTAGGTTTCATTTATTAATTAATTTAAAAATTATAATATGCTTGAATGTGATTATACTTTAATTTCAACGACGTTGTCAAAAGTTATAATCTAAGCTTTTGCTTGTTGGGTGGATTTTGCAATAAGCCCAATGACCTTTATTTGTCGGATTGTTGCTTTTTATTGCATTTGAATACCCTAAAATTTAAATTATAAAATTTAAAACACACATGCTTTTTTGAGTTTAGTGTTGCATTATTAGAGTTCCATTCTTGGCGTTTTCATTAATGGAATAAAAGATTTGTAATGTTAAAAAGGGTAATTTTTTTGTAAAAAGGACCGGGAAAAAGATTTTTCTTCATTAATCAATGTTTCGTAATTTTGAAACGTGATTTTGATTTGAGTATTGAAAGTTCTTTGGGTTCAATATTTTGCTTACTTTTAAGAAAGTTAAGACAATTTTGAAAGACAATGAAAATAAAAGAAAAGAAGTTTCGAAAACATCAATTTTGCTTACGAGGGTAGGGTTCACATCAATTTGGGTTGATAAGACAATACAACTAGTAAGTAAGATGGAAACAAAAAACTTTATAACATTCAATTTATGGATTTCAATTCTTGATAAGGGCTTTTGAAAAAAACAAGGAGTCTAAATAGTTTAGTGTAACTTATTCAAGTTTATAACTCAATTTAACTTGCTTGAAAAGTTAGTATTTTCCTACATACATAGATTATTATAATTCGTATGTTCAGTATATTATACATAAAATTTTGTTACATGACTCGTATGAATGACCGCGAGGATGACACACCACACACACATGGGAGACAACATTTTTAAATTCAAGCGGAAACCACGCGTCTCATGTGAGAGCGCGATCAACAAGGTGTCATCCATGCGAATCATTTGAGTTAACTCTTATACATAATCTTGAAAATAAGGCAAAAGGTCGAAGAAAATGTTGTCTTAAAGCTGTGATCAGAAAGATGGCGCCTATCTTACTCAATTATGTCCATTTTAAAGAAGGGGTCTTGTCCAAACTTAAATAAAGAAAAACAAAAGGGTCCCGTAACTCATCAGTGCAAGACAACTATAACATATTTAATCATATATTTGTTTTCACTGAGAAATAAGAATCACATGTTTTTCGATAGATTGTCCCTTCACATGATCAAAGTATTCGATTATAATCTAACGTAAAATGACTCGACATGAAAGACAACTTGCTCAACTTATTAATTCAATGGCACTTCTATTCTTATTTTCCTGTGTAATGAAATGTATTTCATCTAAAATTTTAAAATGTTTAAGAGACGGTGAGTATTTAATTATTTATTGCACCATATATTTTCTATTCGCTCCATTGCATGCATGTCAAATATATATATATATATATATATATATATATATATATATATATTCCTAATACAGAAAAAAAATATAATTAAGTGAATAGTGAAATTTGAATTCAAGGCTTTAGTATGATTTGACTAATCTTAGGTTCCGTTTGATTGCAAGATGGAATTTGGGTA
This sequence comes from Osmanthus fragrans, assembly GCA_019395295.1. Lineage (NCBI taxonomy): Eukaryota > Viridiplantae > Streptophyta > Magnoliopsida > Lamiales > Oleaceae > Osmanthus > Osmanthus fragrans. Next base: position 11,546,061 of record CM033347.1, on the reverse strand, counting down.
AAAAAACGAATTATAGGGAATTGAATTGTTTAAAACTTGTTTTATCGGAAATTGTTGATTAATTGTGTTTAATTGGTATACTTTTTCAATTGGAAAATTTTGAAATTTTGAATATTTTGGTATTCGTTTGACTTTGTTTTTCATGAAAATTGTTCATTAAATGGATATAATTTGTTACAATTGGGGATATAATTTATTCCAATTGTCCAAAAAAAAAAGAAAAAAAAAAGGGAAAACAGAATATCATTCGTTTGACTTTGTTTTTCATGAAAATTAGAAATTAAATGAATAATTTTTTTTTTTTACAATTGGGATTAGAATTTGTTACAATTGCCAAAAAAAGAATTGTTTTTCTCACCAAAGTGACAGAAAAGCTAATTCCATGAAAAACAAGAAAATGTCAAAATGTGGAATTCCAATTACCAAGAAAAAATGTGCAATCAAATAAGGCAAAAGTGGAAGTTGGAATTAACTTCCATGAAAAATTCTACCCTATCATACAGGCCCTTAAAGTTTAAAATCTTGTAAATATAAGAAAAACTTTATGAAATACGTACACTCCAAATACGAGAATAATTCATGTAATTATAACAACATAAACCATTTTGGACTATACTACAAGTACAAAATTTTTGACAAAAAATTTGACAAAATCGACAAGTGGCGTCTCCTATTAGGGGGGCGGTTGGTGTAATCTATTTTTTACAAATAGATTAATCCAACCATTTTTGTTATCATTCAACAAAATGTAATACGTAACCATAAATAAGCGAAATACACTTAATCCGCTGGACGTTTATTTTTAATAAATTTCTCTTAAATGTATTTATTTAAATTTGTATTTTTAACAATACTATGCATTAAATAAATTATTGTTGTTTGTTTGTTGGGTGCGTAGGGTCTCCTAATTATTATTAATATAAAAATAAAGAAAAAAAATAGGTTGGAGAAAGACAATAATACATCTCCTACGATGTAACCTCCTAGTCTCTTCAACTGCTACCGTCCAATCGACGGCCTCTTTAGTTTCTCGCGAGACAATTCAATCACACCCGTTAAATAATAATAATTCTTTTTGACATTAAACTATACCTTTTCTTTTCTTCTTCTCATATAGATTAGGATTAATTTGATTAGGAACTAATAATAACCACAAATTAATTCAAACCATGTAGTGCGTGAACACGTCTCAATAGAGTCATCTTATGACAACCATGCTAATTACATCATCATCATCATCATCATTATTTTGATAATGCATATAGATAAATATATGACCCTTCAAAAGAATAAATTAATTTTAAAGCTCAAATTACTTTGCAGGAATAAGTTTTTCACGTTTCATGATTGTTCGATAAGCATAAATGACATTTTCATAAAACGATTAGTTGTAAATGAGTCGATTGTATGCTTGAGTCACCTTTTTCTTAACTTCGTAATATAAAAAATTTTGTATAGTTTTTTTTTATGTAAAAGTCATAATTTTACAAATTAGTGTCTTAAAGATTTTTATTTTTTTAATGAGAATGTACAAGTAATAAGTCTGCATATGCAATAAGTTATTGCAATTGACTCCTCCAATAAATCTTAAAATAATTAGCTAAATTTCATTTTACAATAGGTCATTCCTGAAAAAAGTCAAATCTAAAACAAGGGGTTCCCCAAATTTTGTTAAGAAATCATTATTATATGATTAAGTCACTGTTTGACAACCAAAGAGGTTTTTTTTTTTTTTTTTTTAAAGGGAAAAATGAGTTTGGAAATAGTGAATTTTTGGAGAATGAGTAATTAAAAAATGGAAAAAAAAATTGGGATTATCTGTAAAATATTTTATTGTGAAAATGTGTTATTGAAAATGAGTTTGACAGAAGAATAATGCTAAATGTACATTCCTTGTTAATATTAAGGATGACACCTTTTTATGTGGATGAAATTTGACCAATGAGTTGATGGAGTGTGTTTAAAATTAAAGGCCATAATTACTGCCATCTCATTGAATATCTAACTTGATGTCAAAGAAAATATACACGTAACATAATTGTTGACAGAAAAAAAAGTGTTCTTTAAAAATAGTTCTCAAATATAGGTTAAATAAGTTAAATATTGATTGATTATTGCAAATAAATCGTGTACAAATCAAACTCTAACCAATGTTCTAATTTATTTTTAAGTTATTGAAATTAAAGGATCGATTTGATAGGAAGAATAAAATTTGGGTGGAAAGAAAATGAATTACAGGGTATTGAATTGTCTAGAATGTGTTTTAGAGGAAAATGTAATTAATGATGTTTGATTGGTGTAATTTTTCACCTAATCCGTTTGACTTTATTTTTCATGCAAAATGTTATCTTTTGAAATAATTTTTTTTATAGTCCGTATTAAAATTTATTTGGATTGCCAAAAAGTTAAAAAAAATAAAAAATTATATTTTCATAAATTTTTGATATTCGTTTGACTTTATTTTTCATGTAAATTGTCAATTAAATGAATAATTTTTTTTACTATTGAGTTTAGAATATATTTCCATTGCCAAAAAGTTGGAAAAAAAAATAAAAATGGAATCAACCGGGAAAACCAAAAATCATCTCACTCCTAAGAAAATGATTTCCTCAATTATGGGGAAAAAGCAATCACGTGACCACAATCTGAAAATCAAAATGTCTGGAAAATTGGAGTCATCAAACAGCTCAACTGGGATGGAAATTGAACAAATTTTCCATTTTCTAGGACAAATAAACCCTATCAAACAGAGCATAATATTAAAGTCAATCAAGAATATATATAGTAGTTGAGACATGTATCAACACCTACATGACATTTACGTATATTTCTGTACATGTGTGTGTGTTTATATATATATATATATTGGCTTGTATTTGTCATGTATTGTCTTGGGTGGTTGTAAAATAATTGAGTTAAAGAAAAAAGGTCAAACATGTTTATATTTGGTTTTCTATATGATTGATTACTTGTAATCCCTAATCATAGGCCAAATACTGCTGAATATAAAATTAACTTAATTTGGGATGTCGTTCGATGCTAATTCTATCAAGTTTAGAAGATAAGAATGAAGTTAATAATACTTAATTTGAAAACTTGTTACTTAGGTAGAACAACTGAGATCCTTGATCTCATATTTGAAAGAATAGGATCCACTTCAATTTAAAATTAGCAGTTAGACAACATAAAGTAGGACCATGAAATGTGACTACTATTTATAAAAAACACAGGTGTCCACGAAATCATAAAATCATGTATGATGACTATAATTAACTTGGCTTCATTAATGAGTAGTGACAGAGAGTTTTTAGTACTTGAACTTTCATTGTTATTAACTAGCATGAGTAGCGGCTCGACTATCTTATCTCAAATGTATTTTACAATGAAGTGGAAGGGATAGCAAATACCTATGGTACCATGAGTATCTAGTAATTACCTTAATTTCATTTAGGGGTGGAAGGGGCGAGTCGATCACCGATTCGACTCACCCACTAACGAGTTGCAGTTATGTAAAACGAGCTATGTGGGCTCGCGAGTAGATGAGCCACTCGAGAGCTCACTTCTTGATTCTACGAGTTGAGTTTGTTCTTGACTCACAAGCGGACCTAGGGGAGTTGAGGTCAAAGGCGGCATGCATGGTTAATCAATTCAAGTTTTAGTTCAAAGTTATTTGTAGCAATAGTTTGATGCGCAATACCAAAGCAATTGTCATTGACAACTAGTCAGACATAATCTCGAATGGCTCGCTATTGTTGGTTTTCATTTGCGGTCGTTACTTCAATTTCGTTTCTCCTTATGGCTCTTAATCTCCTAAATGATCTTTCAATCTCAGGATCAAATGGTCGTAATTAAAAACTTTTTGATCATTCACATAAACAGTTGAAAAACCAACAACCAAGCAATTAGAAAATAAAGAAGTCTAAATTAAAATCAAAGCTAATTAAAAAGTAATAAATATTAGTAAAAATAAAATCAATCAATCCTCAGCTACAATTCCAAAAACTTATTAGTTGCAAATTATATTGTAAGCGCACGATGTCAAGTTTTATAATATAATAATAAGTTAGGGTGTCGAACCCACATAGATCAATAATTAAATTCATACTAAGCACTATAATTAAATAGCCCTTGTTTTATCTAGACAATCGAACTAATATGATCGATGTAATTTAATTAAGGAAAAATTTCATAAGTAAAAGTATAAGTATGATCCATTTCAATAATAAGAAACAAGTTTCAAACTTCAAAAATAGATTTTTATTAATTTAATTAATTAAATATATAAATGTCACAGATATATACAATTTGATCACAAATTCATTTATTAATCACATATTGTCAAATTAATTAGTCACGAATTATTTCGAAGTCACAAATCAAATATTTTATTGGTCATAGTTTATTTTCGAGGTCACAAATCAAATATTTTATAGATCACGATTTATTTTCGAGGTCACAAATCAAAATTTTAATATGTCACAAATTATTTTACGATTACGATTCGTAGATTTTAAAGGTCACAATTTGTTTATCTGTCACAAATCACAATTATTATAAGTCACAATTTATTATACAGTCACAAATTATTATATTATTGGTCACAGATTAATAATTTCTTAAGTCATATATTATTTCTTAGTTACAAATTATCCAAATTATTGGTCACATATTTTTTATTCGTCACAGATTAACCAATTTAGTGGTCACAGTTAACCAACTAATCTGTGACCACCACCCGACAACCGTCTCCACCGTACCATACCACCGCAACCAACCAAAAAATTCTCAAACCTATCATCACTGCCGCTGCCACAACCACCACCAACCGCCCCAAATAAAAAATCACCGTACATTGCTGCCACCACCACAATTTGAAAATCGCCACCAACACCGCCACAAACAAAAAAATCCACAAAACCAATCAACTCTTCAATCCAAAAAGGCTGACCACCAACCAACACCACTTCACAAGCACCGCGTCATTGCCGTTTACACCTGATTGGAGTCTACGCTGCCGTTCGCAAGGTGCACCACCGCATCACCAACACCGAATCAAAAACAAAAAAACTCCTAAAAAGTCGAGGCGGCGTCGCACATCGGGCAACTCACCACGCCTCTTGTCGTCGGCACCACCACCACTGCCGAACAACCACCGCACATGGATAGAATGAAAAATTAAAAATTCCCCCAAAAAAAGGGGGAGACGAAACAGCTACGCAAGAATCAAAAACCAAAAATTCCCAAAAAAAAAAGGGAGACGCCGCAACTACGCAAAGCAGCATGTGCGTCGCCTCGCTTCGCGCGGCAGCGCCGTCTACCTGTCAGCTGAATCAGTGGTGGGGTTGGGTGTGGCACTAGGGTGGGTTGGTGGGGAGGCTGTGGAGAGAGAAAGGGGAAGATGGAGACGAGAATAATTTTAGGGTTTTTGAAATGAATTTTTTATAATTAATAATTAATATATAAATATGATATGATATATCTTATTTTTGAAAAGACAAACATCCCACCTGATTTAAGAAATCAGATCTTCAAAAGTAAGGTTGTGTGTAATTACCATTTTAATTAAATCTAATTTGATGATTGTTTTACTAAAGCAACGATTGAATGCAAATTCTTAAGGTTTTGATTTTATCAAACTATCAACTATGTCTCTTAATTCTCTATTCATCTCTAATTGGTTTTTCGAGTTTATAAGCAAGACCCCTAATATATTTGTACTCCCTCTCTTGATTGCTGAGTAAAAATCATTACTAAATTCCAATTCCAATATCTTTATTTCAAATCAAAATCTAGGAATTCCCAAGTTCTATGGTTCTTTGTTAAAATGCTTCAAAGAATTTATACTTTCTCTCAAAACCTATAAAACCTAGGTGGTGTTATTATAAGATCATGTCTAAGATTTCGTCTCTCGAGTATCGAATCTTAATCATCTAATCAAACAATTAATGACCAATTAATTGAAAGAATTAAAAATAAATAACAAAAATAAACTTAAAAGAAAAAACTCCAAGAACTAATTACTGAAAATCAAAACATAGTCTCAAGTTTAGATTACATTTATCCACTCGATGAATGAATTAGTTCATGACGGAAGAATAAAGAAATCTTGAATTCATAATTATAAACACAAAGGAAAAGGAGAAAAAAAAATGTTTTGGAGTTGGATCAATACTCTTCGCCTCTTCCATTAATTACCTTGACATCTTGATTCACCGTTGTCGAAGTGTAGTTTCAAAAGTCCCTCTAAAGTTGTATTTATGACACCTTTAATATATATCTCGAATTTAGGTTGTTTGGGATGAAAACAAACCCTAGAGCTCGCGGCACAGCGCCTAGTAGAGCTAAGGTGCTGGAGATGGCACCTAGGAGCTGTAGTTCTGTTACTTGGCGCCTAATTTGCACAATTTCTATTTTTTGGTTTTGCCTTCGTAGCATATTTTCAAGTACTTGCATTCTCGATTCATCTCCCTATCCCTTCTTAGTTCCTTAAAGCTCCATGAATTGCCTTTTGTCACCATGTCACCTAACCTATAAGAAAACATGAAAACACATGAAAACATTTTGAACTCTTAAAGCCAAACAAATTATCGAGTTTAAATAGTATTAATAACATGAGTGAACACACTCATCAATCAATGAGTCGTGAGTAGCTCATAAAACTAGCTCGACTAGGTTGGCCCACCGAGGGAAGAATTGATCCCAAGTTTCTTGTGGAAAATGCTAGCCATCTCGTCTAATGAGCATAATCGAGCCGAGCATGCATGTTAGCAGTTCGACTCGCCTCATTTAACACCAATAGTTTTCTTACAAAAATGTATATTAGTTGTAATGAAATTGTAGTTACAGTTGATTATGCTAATTAATTCCTCTCGCAACTATTTATTGTTTATGACCACAATGATTTTTATTTTTTTTAAGCTAGGAGAACAATGATTTTGTGTATTGTAATAGAAGTCCTTTTTTGAATTATGACCGTAAAATAATTTGTGACATTTAAATTTTTTGATTTGTGATCGAAAAATAATATGTGATTAATTAAATTGTAAATCTATGATCAAATTATATAGATATGTGACATTAATATATTTAATTAATTAAATTATAAAATAAATTTTAATAAATATCTGATTTTTGAAATTTAAAACATTTATTCTTAATTTTGAAATGAGTATCGTTAACTTCTTAGTTATAAATTTTTCTTATTAGTCTATTACAATGGCCCCTTGGGTCCAAGAAGGCGGGAGATCCAATGAAGCCACAACTTAACAGGCCCAATTTCCACACTCCACAGTCCACATACATGACGCCCCCCACTTGTAAATTTCTCTCTTTATCAACCTATAAGCCCTAATCACCGAAAACCCCCAAATATTTCGTTCAATCTCAGATTCTCAATACATCATCATTTGCTGTTGCAGTTTTGCAGGTATAAAAACACTCTGTCTATAAATTTCCATCCTCCACAAATACTCGAACCAAAATAGCTCTCAGAAAGTAACACAGAAGAAGTGTGTAAGAGATGGTGTGGTTTCAGTGCGAGGATTGTGGAGACAATCTTAAGAAACCCAAGCTCCCTAATCACTTTAGAATGTGCTCTGCTTCCAAGGTTCAGTTGTTCCATGTCACTTAAAATTATTTATTTGCAATTAAATTCTTTTTGTCAAATCCTTATTCTTGTATTCATTTTGATAAGCCTGGTTTTGTTTTTAAATTTTGTACTAGTTATCGTGCATTGATTGTGGGCAAATATTTGGACAGCAAACTGTTGAAAGTCACACTCAGTGTATTAGTGAAGCGGTATTTTCGACCCCCTTAAGATTCTTGTTATAGTTTTGTTTTGTTTTGTTTTTGTATCCAATTTTTATTGTATTTTTTATGGCATCTTCTTATTTAATGTGTATGATTTTTAAGATGATCGTTCTTAAAGTTTTCTAGGAAGCAAAGGTCGTTTAAAGAAAGTTCCCTGCCATTTTTTTCTGCATTTGATGAATAGGATCTCAACCTTGTATATCTTTTAATTCTATTGACTCATTTCATAGCGAAATATTATGATGCATTAGCTATTGTAAGTGAAATGAATATGTCATTTGCACTAGGTATTATATGTTTTAAGGGTTTAAAACAATGTGGTAACTAAACTTCTTTTGCAATGGTATTGAACTTAAACTTTGATATGATTCGGTCATTGATTTTGAATATTTGCTACGACTTGGTCATTCTATCCATGTCTATTAGAAACTATTGGAAAAGCTAATGTAGTAGTCTAGTTGGCACTTGGCAGCTTAGTTAACAAATAATTACACTGTCACATCATCTTCCCAGTTAGTCAAACTAACATGGATGTAGTGACCAAATTGTATCAGAGTTCAGTGACTTACTAGAAAAACAATATGAAATTAGGATAAAAGTTTTATGACCACTGGTGTATTTAATCCTGTGTTTTCCTATGAGCTGCAATCAATTCTTTGTTTTCAGGAAAAATATGGTCCAAAAGGTCAGGGGAAATCTTCGAATGGAGTGAATGCAAAACCTAAAAATGATTCAAAGCCGAAACCAGATTTTGATGTAAATGTTGGGCTGTCCGAACGCTCTCCGTGGTTCTGTAGGTATGTTCAAATTATATGCTTTCCTTCATGGGCTTATTCTGATATATCAAATAAAAATAAGCGCGGGGCAGAGAAAGATTGATTCTCAAGCATCATCATGGATAGGTGGCCACCAATTCCCTTGTCCAGAACCTGCCATGGGCTGACCTCAATGACTTTTTATATTAAAATGAATGTGATGACCTAAAACATAAATTCTAGTTTACAACTAGAACTCTAGAAGCGTCCAATGTAGAAGGCGCCTTTGCTTGAGGACTCTTCAAAGTATTTTGAGATTTCAAGATTGGTAGGGTATAACAATTACTGGTTGAAATTTGAATATTGATTGTATGGATTGCCACGGCTAAGTGCTCTGCACTCATCTAGTCTATAGGCATTTATCATTTACTTAATTTGATTCCCATCAATTACTCGTGCTTGCAGAAATGCCTTGTCTTCGGTGATTTATTTGTATTTACTATTTGGTTGATTTATTTGTACTAATTATTTCCTGGTATTCATTAACAATTTATTTTTCTTGGTTCCATCTTCTTATCTATGAGATTACTCTGCCTATACTAATGGAGCTATATATTTTCAGCTTATGTAATACTAAGGCTACCAGTAGGCAAACCTTGCTTCTCCATGCAGAAGGAAAGAAACACGGGGCTAAAGCAAGAGCTTTCCATGCGGCAAAGCAGCAGCCTAAAGATGTGAAAGAAACCAAAGCTTCCGTTGAAAACAATGTCAGAAATGAAAATGCTGACATTAAAGATTTGGTGGAACCTAGAGAACCAAGTTTGTCTAAAGTTGCTACTGTGCACGATGGTTCTGGAGTGGAAAATAGTTCTTCGCAGTTGAATAAGAAAAGAAAACTCGAGGCATCTGAAACTAATGGTGCTCAGAAGAAGGCTGGGTGTGTTATGCCTTCGGAATTAGGCAATGGTGAAGTTATTCAAGTTGAAAGAGCAGAGAAGAAAATAAAATGGAAAAAGCTTATTACATCAGCTCTTAAATCTGTACGTATCCTGGTCTCTTTTAGCATTGTGTTTTTAAATTATCTTTGAACATAATATTTCCTGTTTCTACCTCGTACACAATGGGAGATCTATTGTTTATATTTAGTAGGCTGATCATGGAGAATCTATTGAATTTTGATAGTATTTCGGTTGGATATGGGTCTCTAACTTATATAAATTGTATTAAGGGTGAAAAGATAAGGGTGCGTTCTCTTTGTCGTTTTGGGGCCGTTTTCTATTTTCGATTTTCCAAAACGACGAAAACGCGTTCTCTTTGTCGTTTTGGGAAACGAGTTTTTCAAAACACCAAAAAAATTTACACTAAAAATCCAAAACGAGTTTTTTTTCGTTTTGGACGTTGTGTGCAAAACTCGTCAAAATGGTAAACGCTCAAAACACTCCACTGTTCACACAAAATCATCCCAGACCCAGATTTCTTCTAAACCGGTCTCCTCCTTCTCTTTTATTCTCTTCCAAATCCGGCTGCGCTGCTCTCTTCTCTGCAACCGGCGACGAAGGAGAGTATCAGAGGAGGAGGCGACGCTGTGAAGGAGGCGATGAAGGAGAGTGTCGGAGGAGGAGGCGACGAAGGAGAGTGTCGTGTGAGGAGGCGACGCTGCTGTGAACGCAACATCGTGACCCATTCGTTTTGGGCCTGTCTCCACCTCCTCTCTGAGTTTTGGGCCCGTCTCCACCTCCTCTCTCTTCAACGCCGGCAACGTTTGTCCTCCCCCTTTGACGCTGTGCTGTGATTCGGGGGTTTTTTGTTTTTTTGATTGGGTGGCTTTGTGGTGGTGTGAGACGGCGGTTTTTGTTTGTGGTGGTGGTGCGGTGTTGATGAAGGTGGATTTTAATGGAGATTTTGGTTAATTTTGGTTGTGGTGGTGGCAGCAGCCGTTGATGGTGATGGTGGTGGTGTTGATTTTGGCGATGGTAGATGGTTGATGGTGGTAGCAGTGGTTGATGTTGGTGGTGGAGATGTTGGTGGTGGCAGTGGTTGACGATGGTGGCGCTGTTGATTTTGGTACAATGGTTGGCGGTGGTAGATGGTGTTGGTGGTGGTGATGTTAATTTTGGTTCACTTTGGCATGTTAGATGGTGTTCGAAGTAAATGCGTTTTCCATTTTGAGAAATCGTTTTTCAAAATGATAAAGAGAACGCATTTTCAGTCATTTCAAAACAGACACTGAAAACACAAAATACAAAACAAAACTCAAAACACAAAACACAAAACAGAAATACGAAGAGAACGCACCCTAAGAATTTGGTTGTGTTTCAGAAAGGAGGGGGCAGTTTTCTTCCTCTGTAGATATGGAATTATTATGCATACATGACACACCATTTGATTGAGTGAAAAATTTATTTGTCATTTCTTTGATAGAGCTTTCTGTATATTGGGCTCTAAATTTCCAATGTCTAAAGTGTAGAGAGGAGTATCTTTATATGTATGTCATAAAACTCTTCTTGAACAAATGCAGAATCCAGATGGCGCTCTGAAATTTAAAAAACTTAGGAAATTGGTCCTGAAGTCTCTCAAGGAATCTGGTTCCACGGACGACAAAACCTGGGTTTCTGAAGTACTTGAGCAGAAAGTGAGTTATGTTTCATTTGCCACAAACAAATTTAGCACATTTTATTCCTCCAAAATGTAACTAAATGGCATGTAGATTGCTTTTCATTGATATGATCTTTCATGAGTATCTTTTCATTGATTTCTGCAGGTCAACTCTAGCTCTAGATTCGCTGTCGATGGCAAATACGTTCGCCTGGCGGCCAGCGGCTAAGATTTGGCCTTACCTCCTGTTCTCACTGAGATTTGATTCATTGAAGTTTTCCCTTTGCTGCTGCTGCTGATCACCTACAGAAAACTATCATATCTCATTAAATTTTGAGATACTATATTATTAAAATGTTTTGAGAAGATTAAAAAAAAAAATGCTTTGCGGGTCAACAGGTGTGTGATCACGAGTTTTCGTCGGATTTAATTTGCATATTGGGCAAACTCATATGAGTATTTCTTTTTAACAAGTTCAATTAATCGTGTGGTTAGCCTACTAATAAATGGGGAAGAATGGAAAGAAAAAGTATTTGTGCAACTAGTTACAACAAAAAATTCGAACTTTTTAATTCCCATCATTAAATTCTATTTGCATATTTTGTCCTTTTTAAATAATTTCATTAGCATTGCATTAAAATTTTCTTGCATAAGATACATGAGCTAATTTTTGGACGGGTAAAGTTGGGAAAATATACTCGATACAACTTAATCTTTCGAAAATAAACATTTTATTCATTTTCAATAATTTTATTGTTTACAACAAATGTCACTCTCATTTCTTTTTACCAGCTATCGCTGTACTATCGATCGCCGATCGCCGACTATCGAAGCACTGTCGATCATTTTTTGGCCACCCAAAATAAAAATTCTAGCTCCACATCGACTATCGTAAGACCGTCAACCACTGTTGGCCCCTAAATAAAAAAAAAATTCTAGCACTGATTACAATAATTTTAAAAGATTTACTTCCGACATTCGTTCACGGAAAATTTGTAGAAGAGGTTTGAAACGTTTTAAAACAATACAGATTAGATCCATACCTTTAAATCGTCGCAGATGAATCACAAACATTTCAAAAATGTGCAGTGGAAGGATATCTTGGATGGTTTCTGTCAAATCCATTAGTTGACCACTTCTAAATTTTAATGAATTAAAACGAGAAAAAATTGCATTGGTGGTTCCAAACCTTTTCAAAATGTGGGGAGTTGTACCAAACCTTTAATAAATTTCTATCAGAAGGACCTCTAACGATTTTCATCCAAAACTATACCAGTTGACTTTCCCAATAAGTGGGGTTGGATAGGTTAAGGATTAGGTTTTGAGGTTGGGTGGATTGGGGATAATAAATGTTTTTAATTTTATTTCACTTCTTATTTTTTGGTCAACTACACACATTTTTGGATGGAAACCGTTGGAGATCCATCCGATGCAAATTTATTAATAGTTTAGGACCGTGCTTTAAATTTTGGGTGGATTGGGGATAATAAATGTTTTTAATTTTATTTCACTTCTTATTTTTTGGTCAACTACACACATTTTTGGATGGAAACCGTTGGAGATCCATCCGATGCAAATTTATTAATAGTTTAGGACCGTGCTTTAAATTTTGGAAGGGGGTGAGACCTCCGGTGTAAAATTTCCTTCTTTAGGACCATACTGTAAAATTTGAAATATCCTCTGCAAATTTCCCTTAATTTTTACTTTTCAATTATTAATGAAGAAAAAAAAAACAATCATGCTCTCAATTATTTAATTATCGTCAATGTACATTTGAAAAATTCAATTACTTGATTGGACATTAAACCTCTAATTGAGACCCATTTTTTGGGAATAAATTTTGTACAAAGTAATTTTTTAAGAATATATGACTAAAAAAAAAAAAAAAGGGTTTAACACGTACTTAAAATAATGATTGTAGTATGCATGCAACCCAAAATCTTAAAATAATAATTTTACTGATCAAGCATTCTCCCTTTTTATTATTGTCTAAAAGCTGAAGATCAAGCGTTGGGGTTCATAAATTACAAAAAAGCTTTTAATAAAACTTAAGATCCCTTAGAAAAGGCTGTTGTCTTCTTCAGCTTTTAAACACGCTAACAAAAACAATTCAAGAGACAACATAAAAAGACACGAAAAGGGTAAGATGCTGATGAGTGATGACCATCATTCATCAACTATACTATGATAAGACTTCAGTAATTTTTAGGTGAATATAGTTTTTGTATTCTGTTTCTTTTGCCCCATATATACATGTGATGATATAACAATTTCATTTACCACAAAGACTCGTATCTATACATTCGAATAAAATCCAAAGACTCTTGTGAGTATACTTGAAAGCAGCAACACCAGAGCTAGAACAGAAGAATTATGACTACGATTAACAATGCAACAGAGCACGCCATAGCCTGCAAAACCAAGCCAGTTCTATGTAAACTTCCATCTTAGGGGAATTACAACTCGGTTTTTCCAACCTTCGCAAGACATAGCTAAGGTTGTGGGCATTTTAAGTTTTTCTTCTTCATTTTTATTCTCCCTTTTTTTCTTTTCTTTTTTTGTTTTGAGAAATGGAGATGAGTCAGCATAAATAATCAACCTTTATCTGAAAAACTAACTGTTTTCTACATGCCTAAGATTCCACCAAGGATGGGGACCTAAAAGCCTCGAAAACTTGAACAGAGACTCAAGTGATATAATTCACAGAGGTTGAATGCACGAGCTGTAAATTCCTGCCTTAGACAACTTGGAAAGTGAACACTTACAGCAATTGCAGAAGCAGCAAGCCCAGCTCGTTCCCTGGGATCCTTACGGTAGTAGTTCCCAAAATATAGGATAGTAGCATAGTACCACATCAGAGGGCACAAAAAACCCAACAGAAAACTGAAACAGGATACAACCATTATATCAGAAGGAACCTGGAAAAGGAAGCATACAAAAGAATACTTACGAGAACCATCCTATTCCACAGCCAAAGCAAGGAAGAGGTCTGTCGTATGTTCCCAGTAGGGATTCCTCCTCGTCTCTAACCGGAGTATACTTTCCCTTTTCATGGTCTGCAACATTCACTCTTTGTCCTATTATTATCACATGATTATATCAAACGTTGAGCATTAAATAGGAGTTGATCACGACATCATCTGTAGATACTAAATACAAACGTGAAAGAAGATTTTTGTATAAAACTAGATGTCCAACCGGACCATTATGAGAACATTTGCTCAAAATGTTGCAAGCAGTAACTTAAAAGTTAAGAATGGACAGAAGCAGTAAAGCAGAGGAACCAAGTTGAGAACGAACTGGAAAAAGAGAGTTTAATCAAACAAGTAAAAGAGATAAGCTCATCCAAACTAGAGGGGTTGTTCAAATCAAGTGTAAGAGTAGATAACAAGTGGAAACGATGCAGAAATTGCTTAATTTATGTTCTTATTGTAAAAAGTTCAAAGGTTTTGGTAATTGGTACTTGAAGGAAAAATCGTATACATTCAAAGCTAACGACTGTGACTCTTGTCCATATTTAATATACCGCGAGATAGAATCTGAAGATATGGAGATCCATGCATCATACAATTTCACTGCTCGTGCGTCACATGGACTTTGGTCCTTGGTTATGGCGATTTGCAAGTCAATTTTGACTAAATGAAGGTGCATTGACACTCCATCGAGGAAAATGCTCAGAAAACTACTTTAAATAATGTATTGTATCACAAATGAGAATAACTACCTTTAAACATTGAAAAATATCGAGCTGTTGGTCTCAAAAGATCAAGACGCTTAGCTGAAACTGATTTAACCAGTTCAAAGACCTTTCTATCCTTTCCCTCCTCAACAGTAGAATCTGTAACACCAAGAAGTTCCACTTTGTAGAATTAGGAGGCAGCGTTTTTAATTTTTTTTTTTCTTCACACTTACTCTGTATACATAACTTGTCTCACAATGAAAACTACAGGCACTATTTCAGAGCATCAGTGACTTTTCAGCTGGTGTCTCCCAAGTCCCAACTACCCCAATACAAGAAAACTGAATCTTTTTTTCTTTTTCTAATTTCAAAATAACATGATCTCTCTCTTTCCGTGCTATGTGGTTTAATGGTGAATATATAGACGTAACAAAGCTAACCAGATGGTAAATTACTTGAGCATATTGAGATTTAAAATGACAAGAGTTCTGAAAAGATAAAAGAAAAGAAAAATTATGTTTATTGCAACCCTTTATTTGCCTTTCTCTACATCATTAGTTTGTCTAGCACAGAGGTAACCAAAGTTCTCTACCAAAATGATTGCTGACAATATTGACAAGCAACTCTTGAAAATCAACTTCACCACCAATAGGTACCAAATTCGGAGGATTACAAGTATATTTTAAAATTAATTGAGCTAAAAAAAGTTCAATTTTAAAATATTAATTTAGTATGCTACTTATTAAGCTAAGGCAACAATGAAACCCAAGCTGATAATCTGATCCTTAAACAAGTTCCATATCAAGTGCAAAATCATATGTTACAATTAACCAAAGGCAAAAGCAAAAGGCAGGTTAATTACTCTGATCCATGATCACTCTGACGGAGCTAATAAGTCTCTATGTCCAGAGATGCTCCCTTCCACTGTCACTACAAGCCAGCCTGCCTCGCAAATTAAAACGGAACTCCGAATTTAGAATATTGCCACTATACCAAATTTATTTGCAACCAATTTTCAAAATAGATACTCTAAAATGCAAGAATCTAATATTGTCAAAAACTCAGAACATGGGAATCAGAACAAAACTATGAATCTTAGAATTCATCTTATGTCATTGTAGGAATAATTTTGTTTCTTCTTCTTCATGTATGGAAGAGGGATTTCGAGTACTACATAGACATAAATTCTTGATGAGGTTAATGGAGTTTTTTATTGTATTTTCTACCCATTAACTGTTATACAAAAATCTTAAAACTGTTTCCTAAATATTCTCGTCCAGCAAAATAGAGTATTACCCTAAACTAATGCCAAGGTATTACCCACAAAATAAATCCTTATATCCCCGAATTCATCATTCTTAAAGAAAACCACTTCCAGTAAAAATCAACAAATTGAAACGAAGGCATAAATCCCAGAAGAAAAAACAAATAAAATTCAAATGTAGTCGAATAAACAGAACAAGATTAATATAAAATGACTAAATATAACAATGAAAGAAACCTTACCACTGGGAAAGGAAGAACTGGAAATTGATACGTGGAAAATCAATCAATTATGGTACCCAATCACAAATTTAAGAGGCAAAGAGAAGTAGAAAAGACGAAAGAAAGGTCTATTAGGTTATAATTAACGTCAATTCTGAACAATCAATCAACATCAATCTACCCACCGAATGATAACAGAGTAATTGATTCCCTGTATTGTTGTCATCTATTTTTACGCGGGGATTAAAATTTTGCAGTAGATTTTTGTTGAAATTTTTTGGTTTATTAAAATTAATTGTTGAAATTGATTTACTTAACATTTAATTTTAATTAATTCTTACCAAATTGGGCTTAATTTTTTTTTTTTTTATCCATTGAGATTCAAAAGAAAAAAGTACCAAAATATATGTTTCACAAAGAGAGTTACAAGTCCAATTATTATTATTATTATTTTTCACAAATTTCATCTGTTATCTTATGTTATGGGATTAACTTTTAAATAACAGTAAAAGCGTTTTTTTTTTTAATTGTGACTCAACATTGTAATTTTTAGTAACGTGATAATTTATGTTTTCGAGTTTAACATTGTGTGAGTGAGTGGTGCAGATAGTTTTACATCATCATAGACACATCTATTTCTTCTAATCTCTCTCTAAGACCATGTCGATCGTTACCTTCTTTACCGGTAGAAATTTATCCGACAAGAAATTTTGCTACTTAAGTAACTTTATAATTAAAGCTATTGTTTCACCTAGCAGAGTTACGATTCTAAAAAATTTACAAATTTCATCTATTACCTTTTGTTTTTGGATTAATTTTTTTTTTATTTTATCGCCACGCGACACTATAATTTTATAGTAATAGGACAATGTGTATTTTTGAGTTTAAGACAATGTGAGTGCTGCGTGAGAAATGTTCAAAGTCAATTTCAAGTAGGGTTAGACAAAAGTTCCGATCCAAATCGGAACCGAAGTAAATTGAGCGATTCTTCTAAAATTAAATACTCGAACGAGTATCCAAATCTAGAACCGACGGATTCGATTCGATTCGATTTTCTGTTCTAGACCAAAAATCGAATAATCGAACAAGAACCGAATCTTTTTAAATTTTTTATATTATATAAATCAAATTATTTAATTTTTCTAAATAAATTAACAAATTTGTTTGTTTTAAATTTTTGGCCCATTTTAGCTCAAACCTCTTATATTTTCCTCTTAGATCAAATAGTTGATAAGTATTAACAATATTTTAGAGTATTTTTTTATCTCTATCACTTCTAATTTATATTTCTTTATTTTATGTAGACTTGAATGTTTGAAGTAAATGAATTATTAATATGAATCACCGATATTTTAGTATTAGTATCTACTGTTTAATATTTGTATACATTTGTAAATTAATCTTATTGTACAACTTGTTATTTATATGTTATTAAATTAAACTACATTAATTTGTAAAATTAAGATTAAACGTGTTATTAGTTATTTTTATTATAAATGCAAAAAAAATTAATTATGGTACAAAACCGAATGGAATCGAACTGAACCGAACCGAACTGAACTCGAACGGATCCATAATTATATTTGGACCCGACGGTTCCATTTACTAAATATCCAAAAAAAATTTGTTCGATTCGACACTTTTCATAATCAAAGCGAACCGGACCATGTCCAATCCTAATTTCAAGGAAAAGTAAAGCTACAAACATATTTCTCCCGTTTGGCCCCCATTATTGGTCATTTCAGCCCTTGTTTGGACTCCATTATTTCTAATTATAATGAAAGGAATAGTAATTTTTTGAATAATGGACGGTTAAAAAAGAAGAAAAAATTTATAGATTTACGTGTAATATTATTTTATTAGAGAATGTATGATTGATAAGAAGAGAGAGAAAAATAAATTTTAATTTAATGGGGACCAAATATGGGCTTAATTTTTAGAATAGTGTTTTTTGAGGATGTGTGTTGTTAAAAAAAGAAGATTTTTTTTAAAAAAAATTTACGTATAATATTATTTTATTAAAAAATATGTGGTTGATAAGAAAAGAGAAAAAATGAATTATAATTTTAATAGGGTCTAACGGGGCATTATTTCACTAAGCTTCTCCCTAAGACAGAGTCAAATCGTAATGCTTTCTGTATGTAACGAAATGAACCCGACAACAACTGACTTCGCTACCTTTGTAGTTAGTACCATTATAATTATAAATACCGTTCATTGAAATTTCAATTGTCGACTCCTTTGTCATCTTGTCAACAACTTCCTTGACGATATTAGACATGCATCGGTCCCACATATGATCTTATGACTGTGAAGAAATATGTATTTTTGATAAATAGTTATTCGAGCCTGTTTATTACGACCCCTTTAAGAGGAAGCACAACTTCTTCTGAAGTTATGGGGGCACATTACAAACTTAACCAATTTAGTGTAACTAGGGTATGTCTGTTGCTGATTCTCCACAAATTAAAAGCAGAAAAAGGACCGTTAGTGTGGCCCACATGAGAGAGAGTCAATCAACTATTGCGGCTCAACGGTAATATTTTTGCTAAAAATTCATTTAAAAATTTAATTTTAATCCCGACAAAACATGTTCCTAGTAATAAAAGTTAAAAGTAGCGTACTAAAGGATATTTTCACACCACATTTTGAAGCTGAGTTCTCAACAAGAACGGTCCATATTTACTCATTTAGATGGCTGGAGAGGGGGACTGATTTTTAAATTGGCTCGACCTATGACTCGGAGCCGAGTAATCCAGCTAGCCTTGCGCCCTCATGGAACATAAACTGTAACTTTCTAAGAAGGTACGAAAGGTAGAGAAACCTCTCATTTGTTTACAACAGAAGAGAAAACTGAACTGGTTGTTAGAATTGAAGTAGAATTATGCTCCTGTTTGGCCCCATTTTTTCAAATTAAGAGTTTGTTTAGCTCGGAATAAAATCTGATTTTAATTTAAGTCAAAGTCAAACAATCAATATTAATCACATCTTTTATAAGTCTCATAACTTTTCAACCACACATTTCAAAAATTTCTATTACAATCTACTAAAAAATTTAATTTTAATCCCCACCAAACACCATTTAAAATGGGTGGAATAGTAATTTTTTTTTTTTTTAAATGAGTAGTTGAAAAAGAAAGAATTTTTTTTTGATTTACGTGTAATATTATTTTAAGGAAGACTGTGTGATTAAAAATAAAATAGAGAAATGAAATTTAATTTAATGAATGCCAAATGGAGACTATTGTGTTTCAGCATAAGAAAAATGTTAAACAACTCACTTGGATGACCACTTGCTTGACCACGTCCTCACATAGGTGTGTAGGTCTTGCGAAAATAAAATAATATTTTTTCTCCCAAGGTGTGTGAGTGTGGTTATCCTTACAATCAAGCAAGCGGGCACTATAGCATGACTTTTCAGCATAATTTGTATTACATCAATCAATCGCCTATGCACTCATCTCGAATGACATGACGTTGGTGAAATCTGATTTGACTGAGCTTAAACTTCTCATCGACAACTTAAGTGAACAGGTCAATCGATCAAGTAAACGTTCTACGGATGATCTATCTGAATCCACCACCGTAAGTCAAAATGTACACAACCCTCTCCATCTGGCTCATAGGATAAAACAGAGTAAGAAAATGTAGTTTCATTTTTTTGGAGTCTATATCCATCGGTGGATTCTTATCAACTGTTTCTTGTTTGTACAATCCAGTGGCATGCAGCTGAAGTCACTTATTGTTACTGTTAACAAGTTATTTACAATCTCACGCTGCAGACTTGTGTTAACTCTAGCTTTATGGTTTAACCCTGCCCATTCAACAATTGATACAGAATCCCAGATTTGAATAGAGACGAAACTTGGAAAAGGGTCCTGTTCATTTGTATAAACTAGTTAACTGCCTAACTAGGTTTTTCTTTTTCATTTTTCAAGAACAAAAAAAATGCTATGGAGTTGATTCAACCTCTACATATTAGCTTTCTTACTCCCCTAGATGGTAATGTCTCTTGTATAAAGGAAATCAACTCAGGTCCTGAGTTCAACTTGTATAACAAACCTCCTGTAACCAGTTATTGAGACTATTGAGTCTAAAATCTCGAAGAACAGAATTTTCTGCAAATATGAACGCAGGGAAATACAATCATAATACAAATTTGCGATTATCTTAGTGATACAATTTCAATATATGCTCTTATATTAGACACATGATATATTCGTAAACGTCTGTCTACAAAGTTAGCCTGCAGACTCTGCAGCTAAACTTTGAAACACAATTTTTCAAATTATGTCGTCAGAATGAGATTTCAGCTATAATCGTTGAAAAGAAATGGAAGTAACAGCAAGAATTAATTACCCTAGCTCTTCTTTTTGAACTTCCTTTGAGCCTTCAAATCCACTACGATCACAGAGATATTATCCATGCTTCCCCTCCGAAAAGCTAGCTTTGAGAGGTATTCTGCTGCATCCTGAGCCGCAGGATCAACCTCATCGCCTCTCTCTTTAGACATGGTGGGACCATTCTTTTTGTGCCACAGTAGAATCCGCCTTCGCGCCAAATCACATGCCTCCTCATTTGTCATAACATCCCATAGACCGTCAGTAGCTAGAACAAGGCAATCATCTTCTTTTGCTCGAGGAACAAACATGATTTCGGGATCTGCTATCACATAGGGTCTCAAAAATCTATCCCCTGCAGCTTATAAACAAAATTTCAGAAAAAAAATTACTGTAATAAAATTACAAAACAATGAGGATAACAAAGTAACCATAATACTTTCTGGCACGGCATAATAACTGTCGGCATTTTGGTTAAATATTACCTTCTTGCAATTATCTGATATTCCACTGTTTTTACATATCTGAGTTTATAAAAAATGCAATAGGATACAGGTGGATAATCTATTAATACTCTTATGATTCATTTAAACAAGCACTTGGGCACAGGCCAAAATATGGACGATCACAAAATAAAGAGTTAGAGTTGGAATGTTCGTAATAAATCAGCATAAGTCGTTTGATGCTACATTCTAAACCATTTGTGCATAGTTATTACTCCTAGATGAAGTCTTGCTAGCCATCCATAATCCATTCTGTATACCATCTTTACTAACATACCATATTGTAGGAAATTCCTGCAGGGTTTTAGGAAACTAGGTCAGCAAAATCACTCTTTTCAAATACAGATACAGATATCAACATACCTATGGACCTTGATACTGCAAGCATTGCAGAAACACGATAGCCATCCCAATTAATGACCTTGCCTCCTGAATCCTCAATCCTTTGGTATTCATCTTCTCTGTTTGGCTGAAAACAGGAGTAGCAAGATAATGGAATCAAAGATAATTTTATACGTTGATTTAATAAATAAAAAAAGGGATAGTTTTATACGATGACGTAAAATATTCTACGAGCACAATCCTATCCTTGTGTCATTGAATAATTTTTTGGACTGCCTCATCTAAATTATTTCTTTAACACGCCCCATTAATTTCGTGCCAGATCCATTTTTCTCATTGCATGCCTAATACACGCACACTCTTCATAAATGGATGACTGCAAGACTTGAATTCAAAGCCTGGTATAATACCAGCTCAAATCACCTCATCTAAAAGTTGAAACTTTTAGAGAAGGAACAACAAACTTATTTAACTTTGTCTCCAAAATAATATGTATACAGAGAGCAATATTCTGTGAGTATAATCCTTACCGTACGACCACGTCCCAAAAAATAAATAAATAAATAAAACCAGTATTCTAATATCTACATATATAATTCTTACCTTATGGTCTATAGACAATGGCATGGGTGCTTTTCCTCGACAAAGGACTGCCCTTGAATCACCACAATTCGCAACAATGATATGTGTTGGACAAACAATTGCAACCACAGCTGTAGATCCAACAGCCTCGGGAGCAACAGGTTCAACCATAGCACTTTCCCCATCTCCTCCATGGAATCCTCCAACCTCATCATCAACTTTACGGAAACAATTCAGAAAGATCTGCATCCACTGTTCCTCCTGATTGAAATAATCATCAATTCCATTATGCAAAATTTCTTTCGCAATTTTGATCTCCTCGGCTAAAGCTAAATGAATACGTTTACGGCAATATTCAGCAACCTGTGCATAGAAAGATACATATTACCTAGGTATACTGTAAACAAACGAATATTGAAACATGTAGTGGAGATAAGTGAAATAAAAACAGGAAAAATTAGCAACAAACAATGAAGGAACAATTACCTGCCGGCCCCCATGTCCATCATAAACTCCAAAGAAGTGGGCTTTTAAATCTTGATGCCTGACATTCATAATTGGTCTATCAGTCAACAGTTGAGAAGGGATACTCAAGAACCGAGGTAAAGCTATGACAGTATCTTCCATCTCCAGCCTCCTTCCACAGACAGATGTGAATCCCCAGAGAGGAGGAAAATTCAAATTCGTCTTCACTTCCTCAGGAACCTCGAGAAGGGAAGCCGAAAATGTCATTTTTGATGCGTCAATGCCTATATCCTCACAATTTTCTTCAATAGAAATGAGATCATTGATTATCTCTGACTTCATATTCGATTCCCATGAAACAAGTTTCTTAATGCCATGAGCAACACCACCATTTTCCTCTAAGGAAACAACTGCTATTGTCTCAGAATTAGCTTCCAGAACTGCACATTCCCGAATGCACAAGCTGCTAGTACCATTAGAGACATAATGAGAAGATATGGTATCCCGAAATTGGTCACTACTGAGTGCCACCGGAACATCTTCCTTGCCTTCCTGACTAATAGCATCACTAGAAATCAAACAAGTTTCACTTTTCCTAGCCCTCGACAACAAATTGCCCTCACCTTCCTGAAATTCGTGGTAAATTGACTCTATATTGATACCAAGTCGACTCTGTGGAACACTCGAGCTAATTCCTCTATTTTCATGAGTAAAAGGAACCAAAGGCAGCTTAGTCATTGCTGGTTCTGACAAGAAGCTTCTTGTGTTTGTTACTAACTTGGTCCCGTTGATTTAACACAGGTTGTTAATTCATATCGCAAAACAAATTTCATCCTCCATTACTCTTTGACAGTTATATTAAGCCCCAGAAAAAATTTAAATCCCCCTTCTACAGAGTTTCACTTCTCAATTAAATTGATTCAAATTGAACATAAAGTTTTCAAGAAATCAGGAGAATAAAATAATAAAGAACACTATAAACCCAATGCTATAAACTAAAAAGGGAGATCAGCTAAACAAGAGAATCTGAATCAAAACTTCCAAATAAAGGGAATCAATTTGCAAAAGACGTCTACATGAAAATTCTTAAGACATCACTTAGCATCTTCTTGATTTCTATTCTTAGATTCCTCTATATCCAGAAATCATCAAGCAATCTAATCATAACATAAAAACTTAATATCTTTTTATTCCAATTATTAAAACTAAAACAAAGCAAACAAACCAGAAATATAAAACTTACAAGTCATTACACAAGCCCAGAAGTCAGTTAAAAGAAAAAATATCTTCATTTAAACTAGTCCTCTCTTGTTTTTTTACACCTCGAAGTGTTAAAAATCTAACCTTTGATCACATCAGTCAAAAGTTTCTCCACACAATATCTGCAACACCAATCATTTTTCAATCAGTCTTGAGAGAAAAATGAATAAACAAATGACTGGGTGCCCATAAAAAATGATTTCAATAATACAAGGAAGAAAGTTGCTTACCGTTCCAAAACAATGCTTGATTGACACCTATACCTAAATGGATATTTTCTTTTAAGACTCCTAATTAAAAAAACAAAAAACGATTATGTGTCAACCAAAGAATGGCACTCCCATCCCAGTTGTTAGAAAGAAAGAAAGACTCAAAAAAGCATTTACATTAAAATTGACAAGTGGGTCCCACAGAACAATCATTGTCGAAACAGGTGTCCCAAAATTATGCGATGAGAGTCTTGTTGAATCGTCGCTTTCGGTGAGCTAAATGGAATTTTAATAATATTTTCTTGTTCTGAATATTTGGCTTTTGAAGATTGTGGATCCAGGGCTCGTATATTTGTGCCACGTTAAGGAGAAAGATCTTTTTCTTAAGTGTAAAACCATACGGTCGGTGGGCGTGGTGGGCAGATATGACGTTTGGTCATCTATTCGTAGCTTTATGAATAAATTTTTTTTATTTTTTTTATAGAAGAAATTGACATCTACTTACATATACATAAACTCTGTATAAATAAAAAAGTTCAAAAAAAAAAAATTAGCTTCTTATTGTGAGTATTCTATCAGCATCTTCCATGCGAGTAAGAGGGTTGAATTAATATTTATCTTGTCCTATCTTGTGAATTCAATGCTTTGTTGTTAACAAATGATTTTTAGACGTTAAATATTGTTAAAAAAATTAGTTTTATTCATGACAAGTTAGTTTAAAAAGATTGAAATTATAATTGTATTGTAAAATATTTTCTTCGTTTTATTTATATTCAATCTAGTAAGTTGATCAAATTTGGTCTCGAATTCAGGCGAAATTGACATTGATGTCCGACTTTGTTCACTTTTGGCTAATGCTTATATACATTTTGTAGTGGCTCAAATCACTTTATTTATATCCACACATTTTGTGAGATTCACAAATATTACTCATTTATTTACTACTCAATTCTATTTATTATAATTTAATTTGTTTATAAACACTTCCAAATTTCACTTGTTGTCCCTATTTCCCGTCCTCCACTATTAAATGTTGATGTTACTATAATTTTGAAGCTTTAGGATTCTGGAAACAATATATTTGGACTCTTAAGCCTTTATTTGATGACCATTATTAAAAAAAAAAAATTAAAAAAATCTATATACTCATTTTTAACTGTATAATTACACAATAAAATATTTTATATGTAAATCTAATTATTATTATTTTAATCACACATTCTCTTAAAAATCACTATTCAAAACCCCCTTTATCCAAATAATGATTGTCAAACAGAAGCTAAATCTTGGAGATCAGCTTGATCTTTGAGCGATAGAATTAATTGTAAAAAAAAAAAAAAGGGAGGATATACATAATTTTGACATGACTATCAATCTACTCAATATATATATATATATATATATATATATATATATATATATATGAGACGGATCCTCCTACTCATAAATTTTTTACTTTTTTCACCACTTTAGTGGGAAAAGTAATTACAATTTATTTTTTTGGGAGTCAAATTTTTTTTTTAGACCCAATGGTAGAAAAATTTATTTGTTTAATTCACAATTTGCATGAAAAATAAAATCAAACGAATGATATTCGATATGGTAAAAAAAAATCTTTTTTAATTTTTTGACAATTGAAATAAATTCTAGATTCAATAGTAAAAAATATATCTTTTTAATTGATAATTTGCATGAAAAATAAAGTTAAACGAATGAGGAAAGAGGAGTAAATTTTAATAGTGCAATTGAATAGCAAAATCTCAAGATATAATGTTACCTTTTTGGTCATGTCCCTATTACATATAATGTACATTTTCTAAATAGCCCTTTAATTTCTCCAAGTTTTCATACTTTTTGGACAAAACTACATTCACCACATTCCGAAAAGGAAGAAGAAAATGAAAATGAAAATGAATAACGAAAAGAAATGCAAGAATGGTACCTTCTACTTATCTTTTCTCTTTATTTTTGTTAATATTGTTCGACCGTGTCTATGGTAGAAAACTTAATGAGTCGTATCCACTGGCACACCTCTTTCCTGTTTTTGGGCAGAGAAGGGATATTCATCTAGTTTTATTGCTGGTTTGGATTTGGTAACCATTTTGTTTGTATGCATCAGTCAACTGCTACAGAAATGCTATTGGGATGTAAAATAAGTTGTGTCCACCTATGTTAGGTCGTGTTAGATTTGCAAACATCTATATTGAAGGTTTATTTAGGTCCGGCATAGTATTTAATGATTTTCATAACTTGTGTGGTTAACGAGTCTAATCGAAGCTGGCCTACTTTATTTCATTATGTGACAAATAAAAAGTTTTGCCAACCAATGGTAGTTGTTCGTGTAAATCATGCAAACGTACTGAATCGTTGATAAGTAATTAGAACACATAGTGGTGGGAAATCGTTTTTTCAACTTTTTGACAATTTTTTTTTTTTTTTTAAGCAATTAGAACACATTCCAAAGTCAATAGTAAAAAAATTTATTCATTTAATTGACAATTTGCATAAAAAACAAAGTCAAACGAAAAATTTGCCAGGTGGAAAATTATACCAATCAAACACCATTAATTACAATTCCCTGTAAAACATTTTCTAGGCAATTCAATTCAATTCCATGCCATTCATTTTATTTCCACCCGTTTTCCACCCTTGCAATCAAACAGACCCTTAGTGAGTTAAGAGTATCGTTTCAGAGAAAAAAAAACCTTATATTAAATTGTATTAATCCTATTGTATTTAACTTTTTTTTTTCAAGATAAATTAATTTTATTCTAAACACGTCATGATCTTATTCCTAATCCAAATTCATATAATTCAAACACACAACTATCTAGGTGATCGCAAATGCGATATGTATTATTCCTAACATCTATTGTTTGTGTGTTAATCATATAGTGTTCTACTCATTGTGAGTCTCTCAACACTACAACAAGCAAATATTTATCCAAATGATACGTAAGCATTTAAATAATGCAATGATCATGCCTAATTATCAAGAAACACAATCTTTGAATTGAAAATGTATAAATAAAGAGTTCATCTTTTTATCGAACATGAAGGAATCAAGATTAATATGTTTTTAAAGATAAAATAACAAGAATAAGCATCACCCAAATTTTATAAATATAAAAAAAAGATGTCACGGTCTAATTCTTTTCTTGATCTTCAACATTGGGCTTTGATTCTTCAAGTTCTTGATGTTTCTTGATTTTAATCCACATGCTTTTGATAGTACAAATTGAATCAAATGATAATCGAATATCAATGTAAATATGATCAACAAATCATCTTACCTAACTATGTCTTTCACCTCATTTCGACTAAAGTAAGAGGAGAAACAGCTATTTGAGAGGGAAATATTTGAATTACATGCTTTTCTTCTTCAAATGGTATGTTATTTATATTTTTCCCTCCAAGCCTTGGGGTAGTTTGGTCCATTCTACATCGTGCCAGAAGATAGCTCCTTATTGGTTGTGATTTATAACTAATTCGGTTATGAATCATGCTTTATTCATTTACCTATATGCTTCTTATCGATAGTCTGTAGTCAACTAGTATAGGATAAGTGATTTGCGATATTTATGCGAGTCTATTTCTTTATTCCCTTCGCATGTCGCTTTCTACTCCGTCGACAATTAGTCATGTTTGTGATTTTTTTTGGGAGGTCTAATAGAATTATATTTATCGTCCTCTCCAACTTATATTGATTTGACCCCTCATTTTTTAATAATTTTATGATGTGCATATGATTTTAGAGGTGAGAGAGAGATCCTCAATGTTTTGTCCAAGTTTTGTACTTATAGGAGTTTGAGCGTCCAATTTGAGTTCCAAAAGAGTTAGAAAGAGAAAAGAAAACTACTAATTCATCTAAAGAATATGCTCATGCGCATGCGAAGGCACATGTGGTGTGGATGCATCTCACAAATAATTCAGGCCTGAGTTTGGGAATTGAGGAGCTCGCGGGCACGGGATTATGCCTTTGAGCAGTCGTTAATATTTTTGTCATATTTTTCTCTTTCGATATCTGATTGAGGCGATTCAAAGTACATTGAAAAATTAACCCAAAGGATTACATTTATTTTATAAGAATTATTTTTCCAATTCTCACTTTTACTATGCAAAAAAGGGTTCCAATCTGAGGCTAAGAATATGAAATATAACTCGTGCGATTGGAAGATACAATTAGTGAATATACTTTGAGAAGTGGCTGATAGTTGTTCGCTAAAATATTAAACCGTAAGCGTACGGGTCGCGTTCAAGTAATAAAGTAGACTTTTTAAGTTCGAGTTGTCGATCTCTTGAGGAATGTATACTTTAGATTACGTAACTTTAATCAATTTAATTCTAACAAATTTGATTTTAGAAAATAAGAAAAATTAACTAGAAATCTATAATAAGAAAACATAAACTCTTGAAAATTTTGGAGGAAAACGTGGTTGTGATTCATGGTTTTGTTTAACCGCCACCTAATTAATTTCTTCACAAGCTAATTAACAAATTACTCATTTACGATGCTAAACCCGATTAGGGGTGGCAATTAAACCCAAAATCTCGAACGGCCCGGGTTCGGCTCGGAAAAAGTCCGAGCCTTGTCCGCTAAAAAAAAATTAATTTTTTTTAAAAATAGCTGCTATTTTACCTACAAAAAAAAACGAGCCGGCCCGGGCCGAGCTAGTATTTTTTGGCCGGGCTTAGCCCGGCTCAGCTGGGGCCAAAAAAGCCCGAGCCGAGTTCGAGCCTTTTTTCCCTGGCTCGGGGCCGGCTCATTGTCATAGCTAGACCCGATCTTTCAATTTTAGCTAATTATCTCTCTCGAGCGAAATTAACCATAATTAATTGGTTTAACCTATTATATCTCTATGTCGATTAAAATCAAACAACCGTATTCAATATTTGTGAAAATAGCTCAATAGGTCACCTAGGGTTAGGGGTATATCACTATCAACTACACAAACCTAGGGTTTCTACTATTTGATCTAAAATACACAATCTTCTCTCGAACGAAACACATTCATACATTTGCCACATAAATGAAAATGCAATAATCACAATAGTAAAAACATATGAAAATAAGTAAACTTAACATCAAAGAGCAAATATCAAAATTAATTGAAGCTAAATTAAACTAACACCATATATTACAACACAATAAAACTAGATCATTTTATACAAATGATGGAAAAGAGAATATTTCATAGAATACATTGCAAATATGAGACAATAATGAAGATAAAACCCTTTTTGGATTTGGATTCTTGATGACTTGATCTTGATTTTTTCCAACTATTTCTCTAAATGTATTCTCGTTGTGCTCTTGGTTTTGCCCCCAAATTACCAAGGAAAATGGGAAGAAAAAGAAGAGGAAAAGAAAGAAGAGAGAAAATGAAAATGAAAATGAAAATGAAAATGAAAGGAAGAAGAAGAAGCAACTTGAAGAGAGAGGGGTTCTCCCAAATTTTGGTTGACAATGGCTTATAAAAGCCCTAGAAATGTGTCCTAAAAGCTCTCGAAATTTGGAAAAAAAAAAAACAAAAAAAATGACCCCAACCAAGAAGTAGCACACGCGGGCATTCTTAGTGCGCGCCACGATAAACCTGCGTGCGAGTTCGGGCTATCTTCATTTCTTTTTGTCCAGCTTAGTCCTCCACTATTTGTATACATGGTCCCTCAACTTTGATATTGTACTATATGTTCCTTAAATTTTGACTTTCATTTCAATCATGCCCTCCATAAATTGCATCTCAATGTCCTCAACTTTCAACAATTGTGCACTTTGGTCCCCAACTTCACATTTTTGTACGCATTTGATCCTTTTTTTTTCCTCCTTTTGCATTTTTTTCTTACATTGGCTGATTTTTACCTGCAGAAGCAATAAATTACACAATTGTGAGTAGAAATTCACTCATTTTAATCAATAATTAACTTGTTTATGCATTAAATAAGTGTGTAAAAATACACTTATCAATAGTGTAGGAATGGATCTTGAAAGATAGGAAGTTGTGGAGGCTGTGCGTAGTTATTGGATTCAAAAGAGAAGGCGAAAACATTCAGCATTAGTAGGAATTTTCCAGGTAATACAAAAGTCAATAAAAGTTCTCCTGTTTGCCAAAATTTTTTAGTGCCTGTTATGTATGCAGTAGTAGACCGTGTTAGATAGTACAAAAAAAAAAGATTTTAGTTTTCGTTTTTCTTTCTTAATATGTCTAGTGCTATCTAATCTATGTTGCAAAACATGCCACTATTGTTCTGGTAACTTCTTATGCTTGAGCTGATATTACAATGGAAAAAAGTTGTAGTTGTTATGGATGGGTATTACACACACACACACACACACTAAAAGACATGGATGATCTGATTGTAAATTTGCAAAAGCTTATGAGCTTGACTTATGGGGAAAACAGGTACACGGTCTCATGGGTTTTGATGGATTTGGACCATTAACACGTGTGTTTTCAAAATGTTAATTGTTGGAGATCAAAGATTTATCTAGAACTAGTGCAATAGTTTATGGGGGAAACTTTTTATGTGACATTGCAGGAGAATGGATTACTTTACTTGACCAAGGTCCAAGCCCAGAATCCGCAGGCACGAATGTTCTATGATCCAAACATGGCTATGGATATGATGGGAAAAAATCTTTCGATGATCATACCACAGGTACTTGTGTAGCCATCCTCATGGCTTGACATTGCCAACATCAATGAAAGAAAGATATGATGTTCTTAACGTGTTTATCTTTTTTATTGGACAGACACTTACATATGCATGGGTTAACCTTTTCTTCTCTGGATTTGTGGCAAGTCTGTATTTTTCCAAGAAACGGTCAAGAGGATTGAGTACGTCATTAGAGTATTATCCAGAAGTTTGGTGTTGCAAGTGTGGCAATAAGCTCTTCATGCATAAACTGTATCAAAATTTTAATTTTAATTTTGTTTAACTTTGAAGCTCATTTTTATTAGGTGTATTGTATCACATTCTAATGTTCAAGTGTATGGATTCAAAAATTTGTAATGAAATTATCTATTTTTATGCAATTCCAAAATTTATTCAAAATGAGTCATTTTCAATTTTGTGAGTCAATTTACATAAATTGCTATATATATAAGACATTTAGGCAACGTTTCAAAAGTCTTTCGTAACGTTTAAAAAATGTTGTCGTATCGTTCCACTCTACGGCAAAACGGATGTTTGCAACATAAGTCCAATCATTGCAAAAGGTCATTAGCAACATTTTTCAAACATTGCAAAAGACCTTTTTGTTGTTGTGGTAATTCAATTTTGATTGTTGAATTAATATTATGAAGTGATCACATGGACCGTCGATACAAAATGGATGATTTAGTTTATATATTGAAAAATGACATTTGGTCATTTTATATTGTTCCTAATATTCGACGTGGTCTACGGAGTAATCCTAATAATAATAAGTTAGAGGATATAATTCTTATTCACTAATTTGAATCAGATTGGTAGTGCAATTTCATTCTTTTAATAGAATAGAATAAAATCAATAAATTATCTCAACCTATCAAGAGATAATTGTGTCAAGATTAATTTATTGGAGCTTTGTTCAATTGAGCCTCATTTGATTTTGGTGCCTTCAAAATAGGAATCGAAATAAATTAAGGATTATAATTTATTGTTTATTGTTGGTTAATTCTTGTTGCAACCACACATAATTTCCCCTACGGTTTTGAGTTTTTGAAAAAAAAAAAAACACGGAAGAACATCAAAGGATTTGAAGGTAGAATCAATAGGTCAAACGTGAAGGAATGTTTTTGTAAAACGCGCAAAGATAATTTCCTAAAACACCTAAGTATTTTATTAATCTTACAAAATTATTTATGCTGTCTATACACAATTTAATTGAAATCCCATGTGTTCCCAACATTATTGTCTGGAACGAGATTCTGATATGTGTGTGCTTTCCTTTTTTTCTTCCCATGAATGATTCTGACCCAAAATCGAATCATGCACCCGACCAACCATCGCGGAGTCAATCTACAAGATCGGAATTAACAAGTTATTTATTGTGGCATAAACTGGCAAGGAAATTGTTGAGAAATTTGTTCAAAACAAACAAACGAAAAAGAACTGAAAAGTAGGCCGGAATTTGTTCTATGCGGCCGCATAGAATGGACAGAAGGCTCCTTCTCTCCAACGAACATAACTATGCGACCGTATAGTTTTGTACTATGCGGTCGCATAGTACAAAACTAGTGACCGTTGGAGGGCGGTTTCCTACCGTTTGTCACTTGAATTTGGTGCCTTGTCAACCTATTTTTGGCACCAATTCGTGCACAATAGTGAGACCTATAAATAGAGGAGTCATGTTCTTGTTGAAAATAATTGAAAAACATTGTTTATGCTTATACTCTCTTCAATCAAATTCATATCCAATTTTCTAGTCACATTCATAATCTTCTTATTGTGTTCTTGAGTTTTGGGTAGAAATTCTGGTGCTTTGGTATTTCTACAACAAGGCTTGATTAATCCTTCAAACCATTTGCCGGAAGACCTTTTAGCATCTCGATTTACCGGAGAAGGGGCAAATATTGTTTGAGGACAACGATCACGTGTTTGGGCCTTATTCTAAGTTTGTTTTCTTGTTTTGTTGCTATTCCAAGATTGTTTTCTCTCCTCCTTCGGTGAAGTTTTTCAACAATCTCAAACAATATTTGAATGGAGAGTGAAACAACTATGGCTACAATAAAGTTGATGAATCAAGACTTGGTACGGTTGGATCGCTTCGATGGCACGAACTTCACAAGATGGCAAGATAAGTTGAAATTCCTTCTTACGGCGTTGAAAATTTTTTATGTGCTTGATCCGAATTTGGAAGATCTACCCGAACCATCCGACAAAGACACCGATGAATCAAGGGTGAATAGAAAGAAGCGTGAAGATGATGAATTAATATGCCGCGGCCATATTCTCAACTCTTTGTCGGATCGATTGTATGATCTTTACACCAACACAACGTCGCCAAAAGAAATATGGGATGCATTGGAAAGTAAGTATAAAGCGGAGGAAGAAGGTACCAAGAAATTTTTAATTTCTAAGTACTTTGATTTTAAGTTTCTTGAAAACATTCCCTTGCTTCCCCAAATTCATGAATTGCAAGTACTAGTCAACAAGTTGAAGGCGGTGAAGATTGAAATCCTGGAGACCTTTCAAGTGGGGGCAATTATTGCTAAACTCCCCGGTACTTGGAAAGGATACCGGAAGAAAATTATGCATAGTTCCGATGATCACTCCTTGGAACAATTGCAAAAACATTTGCGTATTGAAGAAGAGTCTAGAATGCGTGATAAGAGTGAAAACCCTTATGAAGGCACTTCCAAAGCAAATGCAGTAGAGAGAATCGAACCGCCAACAAAATCCAACAAGAGACAGCCTTCAACGAACTTCAACAAGTTCAAGAAGAAGACAAAATGAGGTTGTTTTGTGTGTGGCAAATCTGGTCACTATGCAAAAGATTGTAGACACCGAAAACAAAACAACTTCGAGAGCAAAGTAAACTCCATCAAAGAAGATAGAATTGTGGCCACCATTTGTGAAATCAATGCAATCAAGGAAAAAGTTCCCGGATGCTGGTATGATACTTGTGCTACAATACATGTATCATATGACAAATCTTCCTTCAAGACTTATCATGAAGTTGATGGAGACCAAGAGATACAAATGGGTAATGAGGTTCGATCTAAAGTGATTGGAAAGGGAAGTGTTGATATCATCTTCACTTCCGGCAAGACCATTACCTTAACCAATGTACTACATGTTCCCGACATGACTAGAAATTTGGTTAGTGGAAATCTCTTAGGAAAATCGGGTATAAAAAGTGTATTTGAATCCGAAAAACTTGTATTATCCCTAAATGGAAAATTTGTTGGAAAAGGCTATTCTAGTGAAGGAATGGTCAAATTATGTACTGTTGACAATTTGAATGAGAAAAAAAAAATAACTTTGCTTATGTTGTTGATTTATTTT
Organism: Osmanthus fragrans; assembly: GCA_019395295.1. Classification (NCBI taxonomy): domain Eukaryota; kingdom Viridiplantae; phylum Streptophyta; class Magnoliopsida; order Lamiales; family Oleaceae; genus Osmanthus; species Osmanthus fragrans. The sequence goes on along the minus strand of CM033347.1, from coordinate 11,512,047 downwards.
CATTATGGCATGCTAGATTAGGACATATTGGAAAAAGTACTATGAAACGTATGATGAAATGTGATTTAATTTTATATGATGAAAATGATGTCTTTAAATGCAAAACTTGTGTGGAAGCAAAAATGGTTAAAAAGCCTTATCAAAGTGTAAAAAGGACATCTAGTATATTAGAATTAATTCATACGAATATTTGTGAATTAAATGGCATGCTAACTAGAGGTGGAAATAGGTATTTTTTACCTTTATTGATGATTGCACTAGATATACCTCTGTTTATTTAATGAAACATAAAAGTGAAGCTTTTGATATGTTTAAAGTGTATAAAAATGAGGTTGAAAATCACCTAAACAAGAAAATAAAAACCCTAAGAATTGATAGAGGTGGTGAATACTTTTCTAGTGATTTCAACATTTTTTGTGAACAACATGGCATAATTCACCAATGTTCGGCACCTAGAACACCGGAACAAAATGGTTTAGCTGAAAGAAAAAATAGAACTTTAGTTGAAATGATAAATGCCATGCTAACCTATGCTAAGTTGCCATTTAATTTGTGGGGTGAGGCCTTGTTAAGTGCATGTAGAATATTAAATAGAATTCCTTCTAAACAAACTAAGGTTTCTCCTTATGAATCTTGGAAAGGAAGAAAACCTAACATTGGTTACTTCAAAGTGTGGGGGTGTCTTGCTTATTGTAAGAACACAAACCCTAATAAGACCAAGTTGGGTCCAAGAGGCATTAAATGTGCTTTTGTTGGATATGCTAGCAATAGCAAATCATATAGATTGTTGAACTTGGAGACCAATGTGATTATTGAATCTAGTGATGTAGAGTTCTTTGATGATTCGTTATCTTCGGATAATGAATTGAGGGAAAATCTCTTAGATATCCCTAGCTCAAGTGAAACACAAGATGAAACATCTTCTAAAGGTGTTGATAAGACAAGTGAGTCACGAAGAAGCAAAAGAACTCGAATTGAGAAGTTTTTAGGACCGGATGAAATTGATTCTCAACGCATTTCTTTTTACTTAGTAGAAGGAAATGAGTTGAATGTAGTAAGAACAACTCCTTTTGTTCTACATGTTGAAATCGATCCCAAAACTTATAGAGAAGCTATGACTTCTCGAGATAGCATGTTTTGGAAAGATGCAATCAAAGATGAAATGGATTCAATAATGTCAAATAATACTTGGGAACCTGTCGATTTACCACCCGGATCCAAACCTATTGGATGTAAATGGGTATTCAGGAGAAAATACAATGTTGATGGTTCTCTAAATACCTTTAAAGCTAGATTAGTAGCTAAAGGATATCGACAAAGAGAAGGAATAGATTATTTTGATACATATGCACCGGTAGCTAGAATAACATCAATAAGGATATTATTTGCACTAGCTTCGATACATGACTTGCATGTTCACCAAATGGATGTTAAGACGGCATTCTTGAACGGGGATCTCGATGAGGAGGTCTATATGGAGCAACCTGAAGGTTTTGCTCTACCCGAAAATAAACATAAAGTATGCAAGTTAGTAAAATCGTTATACGGTTTAAAACAGGCACCTAAAAAGTGGCATGAGAAATTTGACTTAGCTATAACTTCGTTTGGTTTTAAACATAATAGTGTAGATAAATGTTTATATTTAAAAGTATGTGATGATTATGTGATATTTATATGCCTATATGTTGATGACATGTTGATTATGAGTAATCACATGGATGGAATAAAAGAAACAAAGAGGTTTCTATCTTCCACATTCAAGATGAAGGATCTTGGACAAGTGGATACCATTTTGGGTATCAAAGTCACAAAGACTAGTGGGGGTTACCATTTAAGTCAATCACATTATATTGAGAATGTGATAAACAAGTTCAAACATTTGAACATAAAGGAAGCTAGTACCCCAATTGATCCAAGTTTAAAACTTGTAAAGAATGATGGAAGGACAATTGCTCAATTGGAATACGCAAGTGTTATTGGAAGTCTTATGTATGCAGTTCAATGCACAAGACCAGACGTAGCATTCGCAATTAGTAAACTAAGTAGGTTTACTAGCAATCCAAGCAATAATCATTGGAAGGCCATTGGAAGAATTCTTGGGTATTTAAAGAAAACCAAGGACTTAAGCCTACAATATACTAAATTCCCGGCTGTCTTGGAAGGATTTACCGATGCTAGTTGGATATCTAGCACGGGTGATAATAAATCCACTTCCGGTTGGGTGTTCATTCTTGGAGGAGGAGCTGTTTCTTGGAAATCAAAGAAACAAACTTGTATAACACACTCAACCATGGAATCCGAATTCGTAGCATTATCGGATACCGGGAAAGAAGTTGAGTGGCTTAAGGATCTCTTTTATGAGATACCATTGGGACCGAAGAATACATCTTCAATATCTATCATGTGTGATAGTCAAGCTACATTAGCAAAAGCATACATCGAGGTATACAATGGAAAGTCTAGACATATGAGTCTTAGACATGACTACATAAGGAAATTAATCAAAGATGGTATAATTTTCCTAAATTATGTTAAGTCTATCGAGAATCTAGTGGATCCTCTAACTAAACCTCTAAATCAAGATTTAGTAACATCTACATCGAGTAGGATGGGGTTGAAACTCTCAAAATAAAAGATTCACCAATGATAGCAACCCTACCTGTCATTACTCAAAAGGTAATTCACGGGTTCAAAGGGTAACAACAAGTCATTTGATATGTGGATAGTTTCAGCATTATTCAAATCCGCGATAACCCTATCCTAATTAAATAATGCTGGTTGTTACTGAAGTGAGGGTTGAGCTTCAAGCTCTTAATGAAGTTCAGTGCTAAGAGCACAAGCATCTCTAAAAGTAACAAAGATGCTGGAAGAATTTCACCTAGACGAACTTCGAGGTGGTGCCGCCTCAATAGAGAGCTAGAGTTATTCTCTTAAAAGTTTGTCAAAGAGGATGAGCGCAAGGCCATAAAAGCGCTAAGCGAGTTTGAGAAACTTGAGAACACGTGGTACTTGTGTGTGTGTTCTTACCGGTTTTGTCACATGGAATAATTGGTTCAAAGCTTCACGCTACCTTTGATTCCGACTTCACCTTGTTAGAATTACACTATGGTTAGATTCAAATCAAAAGATATCTAATCCTTAGGCATAAGTATCGTTTACGATTGAATGTGAAACTTGTTCATTTTGAACAAGTGGGGGATTGTTGAGAAATTTGTTCAAAACAAACAAACGAAGAAGAACTGAAAAGTAGGCCGGAATTTGTTCTATGCGGCCGCATAGAACAAATCCCATGCGGCCGCATAGAATGGACAGAAGACTCCTTCTCTCCAACGAACATAACTATGCGACCGCATAGTTTTGTACTATGCGGTCGCATAGTACAAAACTAGTGACCGTTGGAGGGCGGTTTCCTACCGTTTGTCACTTGAATTTGGTGCCCTTTCAACCTATTTTTGGCACCAATTCGTGCACAATAGTGAGGCCTATAAATAGAGGAGCCATGTTCTTATTGAAAATAATTGAAAAACATTGTTTATGCTTATACTCTCTTCAATCAAATTCATATCCAATTTTCTAGTCACATTCATAATCTTCTTATTGTGTTCTTGAGTTTTGGGTAGAAATTCTGGTGCTTTGGTATTTCTACAACAAGGCTTGATTAATCTTTCAAACCATTTGCCGAAAGACCTTTTAGCATCTCGATTTACCGGAGAAGGGGCAAATATTGTTTGAGGACAACGATCACGTGTTTGGGCCTTATTCTAAGTTTGTTTTCTTGTTTTGTTGCTATTCCAAGATTGTTTTCTCTCCTCCTTCGGTGAAGTTTTCCAACAGAAATGGGAAACCAAAATTTTCCCACTGTTACAGAAAATTCCACGACCATCACCTTGTGGACACATAAGATATATGTGTATTACCCTCTCGAGAAAAAATTAGAAACACTAACATGCACAAGCGGATAATCAAGAAAAACCATGTGTTGACCTCAATAAATGTTGTCAACAGATGTCGATATCGAACTCGCAACACGTGTGCGAGCTCCGATGATATACGGCCAAAGACGGCGGTAGATGCGATAAAATGCGACGAGCCGGATTACCAACGGTTGATTGTCGTGTCAAGTCGATGATATTTTTAAGATATTCATCAATACAAAGACTTGTTAATCTTTATAATAAAAAGATGAACGACCTCCGAACAAAAATGTGTATAAGAGAGTTCAAGCTTGAGTATTTTCAATATCGATTTTGGCATCTTTAACAATGTTACAAGACTTGTTATGTATAGCAAAGAAGCCGATGTGCCCATTGTTGGATCATATCCACGTGACAACATTCTATCTACCTAAACCTCCAATCACTCATTCACTATATTAATTACAATGATAAGGGGTCAACTACCTACATTCATAGTCTGAAGCTAATTAATACATATGTCCCATCATCACTCTCAAAAATATCTTCTGGATTTGTTTGTATTAGGGATCTCGGTGCATGAGGTGGGGCTTTAGATGTGGAGCAGTTCCGTAGGGTTCTGTTGTATGAATGCAGCTTTACTTGATCATAGAGGCACTTCGCCCTTGAGGAGGATGACTCCGACTACATATCGGGCACTTCGGCAAAAGCTAAATTTTGGTCTAGCTTGACTTTGTTGTCAGGTGTTTTCACATGATACTTCCGCATGGCGATCCCATTTTAATGGGATAACACCGTGCAAAACAAGCATTTCAATCTTGTCCACATCACTTTATAAAATCTAGCATAGAAGACACGACCTAGTCAAGATTGCGGAGTTGGAGGCATATTTCACAAAATTTTAATTGTGGGGACAAAATTAAAAACTGTAAGGAATTTTTTCAAAACCTTGTGCAATATTTTCAAAACCTTGTGCAATATCTTGGATTTAAAAATTAGTGTGGGGCAGCTGGCGCCACTACCCACATGCCTAGATTATCAATCTTAAGTCGGTCCAGAATTTTAGTGTGTGAAGTAGTAGGTGATCTTTGTTCTCAACATGTGACTGGAATAAAAAGCCAAAGCCAAAGCCAGACAGACCACACAAAATTGTAAAACTTAGATAGCTGTTTTGCAGATGGAGAGAACGGTTCAATGTTTTTGATATTTTGGAGTAATATTCCAACTAGTAACACCTTTTGATTTAAAGTGACACAACTAGGGGCGGACTGAGCCCTTCATTTTGAACATTTTCAAACCAGTCCCAAAAAAATTTTAGTCCATAATTTAAATTTTTAACCCATAATTTTTACATAATTTTGTCTCGCCCCCATTGAATAATGTTCCTGGGTTCGCCACTGGACACAACCATGGATGAAAATTGACAAAATTTGCCAAGTTTTGAACCAAATAATAGCCTAATGAATACATTATCGCAACCTCGAAGTGCAGATTCAAAATGTCTCCAGGTTGCGGCCAGTCGAGCGGGTGTGGCCTCCAAAAGGAAATTTTGGCCACCATCTTTTCCATCGATTTCCACGACCTTCCCACTTTAGAAAGCATCCAAACACATCTTAGTTTGTTATAAATTAACAAATTATAACAGTTCACTCTATTTGTAAAGCCGATGGAATTGAAAGTAAAGATTTGTTAGAAATATTTTTGGAAAGGAAGAGTTTGAAACGAAGATATTGTAGTCATTCTTGGAAGAAATATGAATGGAATTAAAATGAAAAACAAAAGCCATGACCTTCATATGTTATATATAGGGCATTCCTTAAACTTTTTGTCGCATAATAAGATCTGATTCCACTCCTTGATTTCCTACAAGCATATAATTTTTTATGTAAATATATTCCACTCCAAGAATCTGAGTTAAAGTTTAGCGACAAGGTAGAAATTCTGTTTCTCTTCACGTGTAATTGCTCACAACTTTTGAGTACTAGATGGAACAAAGATATTTCAATTGTGCTACACGTACATAATACTACACATAATGTATTACATCCTCCTCACATAGAGGGGGCTCCACACACAATAAAAAATTCCCCGTCACTGTTCACGTGAGACAGGTGTGGCCACACCTGATGTACAAGTATATTTATCCAAGATATTTTGATAAAATATCGTGAATTCTCTCGTGATTGAATCATTACTATTTTTCGAGCAACTCACGAGTATGATTTCAATTTGTTTATTTTCTCGACGACCTAATTCTCGATAATTGACATGCAAACGAGGCCGGAAAGTACATGACCCAACCCAACTCAGAGTGGGCCTTGGCCAATTTCGGACTGAACTTTTAACCAGCGGGCCAATAGACATGGACTCGACTGGGTCGAATTCTTATCAAAAGACCCAATTAGCTCAAATTATTGCCCTAATCGTCGTTACTATAAATGCTTATTTGGGAGAATAAAAAGGAGTGAAGTTACAAGAATAAGCAATGAAGAAAATTATAGTTATCGTAAATTTGAGTAATGTTAAATTAAAATTAATTGTTAATATCACGGGCAACCTTTTGAGCGAAACAAACACTAAGAATGTATTTGAGCCACATTATTTTGAAAGAATATATTTTGAAATAGTGGATTGATGGAGAATGTGTGGTTAAAAATTAAGGAAATTTTTTTGGATTTTACATATAATATTATTTTATTTAAGAATGTGTGGTTGAAATGATGTCAAATCGCTATTTAAAAATAGAACCGAGCCGTGTGTATAGTTTTTTACACAGCTCAGTACACAACCCTCTTACAACATGAAGTAGGTCCGAGCTTAAAATAACATTAAATCAATTCGGACCTCACCTCCATGTGTGGGGGTTGTGTACAAAACTGTATACAAAAGGTTGTACAAACAGTCTTTTTCTTAAAAATATATATATTTTTTGAAAGAATGTGGTTCAAATGAGGTGCACGTCCGTGTTTGCCTATTATTAATTAATAAAAATGAGTTTTGAAAAAGTAAATTTTAAAAAAACATATTAAAAAGTTTTTAAAAAAACAATTTATGTTTACCTGCAAAATATTTCATGGTTGAGACTTGAGAATGTGCCATTGCTAAATGTGCGAGTGTGGATGCTTCCAGATTCAAGTCCGCCGATTGACATTACAAATCACAGAAAACCTTCTCTCTCCCTCTCTGTGTTCTACGCCAAAATTTTTGCTTTCTTCTTCCCGCCATTTCATTCCCTCTCTTTGCCCCAAAATTTTAACACTCTTCAAAAATTATTTAAACACTTCTCTCTCTTTCTATATTCAAAACAGTGAACGTTTCGATCTAAAAGATACGAGGTTCGTATACATACATACACATACATGCATTATTCGTTTTTCTATGTCTTTAATTTATATATCCAGATTTTTGTGTGTTGAAATTCGTCCAATTTTTATGCGGGTCGGCTGTTTGAATTGAGGTTCAAGCAGTTTTTGCTTCCAGTTTATGTGTTTGTTTAATTTCTATTTTACATATCCACTGATATTTCGATCCGATTTCTGATTTATGTGCTCTCTTTTAACATTTTAGAAGTCTAGGGTTTTGAAGATATTAATTCCTAATTTCATTTCATTTTTCAAGAAATTGGGTCGACTTTTTACTCTCTAGGAAAGTTGATTTTTGAACATTTTGAATTTTTATGGATAATTGCTTTAGGCATCAAGAATAAAGGGAAAAAACTGAACTTTATCTTAGTAATATAACTTGCTTTAAATTGCACATTGCTCATATTTATTTATTTTTGCTTAAACATAATTGTTAAATTTTGTTGTATGGTTATGCAGTTTTAGTGAGATAATGGCGTTGCCTTCTGGTTTTTAGTTTGTTTATATTGCATGTATCTGATTTTTCTTCCGTAATTTTTGTTTGAGGTTTTATATAAATCTGCTCTATGTTCTTGCTTAGATATTGGATGTGTACTGACCAATCTAAATGCGAATGTTAATGGGTTTTGACACTTCCGAGGATTAAAACTTTCTCATTCATGATTTTATGAAATAAAGTAGGAAAGCGTTGTACATGAATGGATAAATTGAAAAAGTATATACCGTGGAGTGTATAAATTCACTACTTTAAAGTCATGATTGAATGTCATCACTGAGCTCTTTCCTGGAATGCAATCTCTTGGTGGACTCTTATCCAAAATCTTACTATTTCCTCAATTTGTACTATGTATGTAATGATTCGGTCTTTTTGTCCAAGTTGTTATATCATAAGTACTATTTATTTCGGAAGAGCCTAAGTCCATTTATCATTCTCAGATTTCTATTGCGTCCCCAAAATTTGAATCCATGACCTTTCCGAAGAGAGACGTCCAATTGATATCGAGATTCAACTTATGTAGCAGAGGTTTTTAATGCAACAGTAAGAAAGAAGATTCCCTTCCAGAGCGAATAGTATGTAGGAAAATGGTTGGGCACGAGGCTTGGATCATTACAATGTACAAAAAGAAAAAGCATGGAAAACGTTTATTATAGTGACAATCACAACGTAACAAGAGTAATCATAAAAATGTATGTTATTTCCAAAACGTAAAATGTTTCCTTATCATCCAATGTATTTCATCTTGGTTTCGATTGAATGAGTTATGAATCCTCTTGAAAGTGAAAGACAACCTGCTAAGAATCATATAAGACATGGCATTTGACATTATGAGTTAATGTTTCAAGAAAGTAGGACTTGATTTTTGAGAGTGAGGCATTTGCCTAAGTCTGCAAATTGGAACGTAGATAATCCCAAATCGTAGAACATAATAATTTTCACAAATTAATTAATAACAAAGAAAACATACATTTGCCTGTTCAGTTTTTAGAAATGGAGTAATTGCAATGCAGTTATAGAAGAAACTGGTTTCTCTAGGTTACCAGTCTAGATTGCTTAATATAATGATAGATCTTGTATGCTTCTTGAACGGTTAGAGAGTTTGTAGAACTTGAGAATGTATTTCTGTTTAGACACATCCTTCAACTTTGTAAGAGTTCATATATGATATATTCACTAATTACACTATATGAAATTTTTTGTTAACTTCATTAAAGCATTTGTTTACAACATTTTCAAACTCTCGTTTCACTTGTGATATTCCTTAATATGCTTTATTTCACTTATTTTGCATTAGCAATTTTTTTTCTTAATTGGTCAAAATGTTATCATGGTCAAACTAAAAGCTAACAAGAGTGACGGGGGTTGTATATTGTTAGTTCAATATAGTTTCTTCCATGTATTACTCCATTAGTTTCTAACTTCACGTGATTTATGAAAATAGAGAATTTTGTTATGGTCTAATTGTAATGCTTGTAGACCATTCTTGCTACCATTCATTTTGTATACTTTGAAGAAAACAAGAAACATAAGAAATATGAAAGTGAGCTTAGAGTATCTATTAATTACGTAATATAGATTTTCAATAGTTAATTCAGGACCCATTCTTTCAATATTCATTAAAGGTTTCTACCCCATTATGTTAATAGGTCTGCAATTGTAAGTTTAGTGCTTGTATTTCAGTTGATTTTTTAATTTATTTTTTGAACCTATTCTTTAGAGGCAAAGTTTTTCAATTATACGTGTTTTGCACCCTTCTAATATTTTTTTTTTATTTTTAAAAAGGAAATATTGTGCAAAATTATGGTAATAATTTTTCAGCAGCTTGGTAAAAGCTCAAATCTTGAAATAAAATTCCGTAATTGTGAAATATTCTTGTTTGTATATACTGGCCTTGAAATATTATTTATATGTTAATCTTCCTTTAGAAACTCTATTTTGCTGTGAACATGTGCCCTAGTTGTGTAATGTGAATGTCCCATTGTCTACAGCCTGTTCTTGTCTACGACCTAGTGGATTAAATATGCTGATATGCTTGATAGATGCAGTTATGATGGTTTACATTAATTAATCACAATATTTCTGAGCAAAACCAATTGGTAAATTTCATTTTTTGACTTTCAAAAGGCCGAATGATGCTGTTCACAATGCAGACACACACATACAAAGTTAATAATTCATCCTTTCACTTGTCATAAGGTGTCCACCTGTTCATGGTATTGGCACTATACTTTTGTGGCATAAAGCAATGACTGATGACTATGTTGAAGCTCAAAATAATGGAAAATAATGTGATTTTCATGTGCAAGTATGTACAGATGGAAATAGAAGATGAGATAGTAGTACAGGGAATCAACTTGGACGCAATAGTTTCCTTACCTTACCTTACGTGTTTTTTTGGTGCCATCAATCTGAGTATTTATGTGTCAGAATAGAAAAAGTTATCTTTTTTATGCATACTTGATAATGCCAATAATAATGGTAAATTTCCGTTGTTGGTTCAATTCCTAAACAAAATATGTGACCTAACAAATAACAAGAAAAGGATAAAAATTGACTAGATTACATTATTGACTAGACACAAACCATAACATGATTGAGGTGGGAACAAAACTTTAAATGTTAAAACATCTGTACTTGTACAGCTTCCTATGATCAAGGAATCTTGTCGGAATCCACAGAATATTGTAATGGAGAGCACAATAGGGGTTATGTACAAAAAGAAAGTTAAAAAGAGAAAAATCTGGTTCAATGATAATAACTTTGCAATTGATGGAAGTTGAACAGAATCACCTAGTTACCTGATTTATTATTATTATTTTTTTTTTTTTTTTAAATTCTCTTATACTTGGACACACTTGACATCATGTTTAGTAGACTCATCAAGATTCTGTGACCAGAGTCCAGCTTTTTATGGAATTGAGCAGAGGGAACCTAGTTACCTGATTTTGTTTTTTATTCACTTATACTGGGTCATACACTTGAAATCTTGTTTAGTAGAGTTATTAAGATTCTACGAATCGGAGTCTTCTTCTGAACTACTTTTGTGATCACATTCTTCTCCTTACTGTTCTATACCCACCACCCACCTTGTATCCGAGTGAGTGTGCAATTCTTTTCTAATGTTTCTTTAGTTCTTTGGTTTACTATGTGCATATTTCTGGTTAAACAATGAAAAATACTGAACATGTTTGAAAAAGAGATTACAGGAACAATTCCATGGTTTATAAAATGGGAAATGACTTACTGGCAAAGAGTTGAGTTGAAAACCTTTGTGATGGCTTATAAAAAATGATTTATTCATCTACAGTAAAGATGTATCTTTATCATCATATAATGCAAGCTGTGAAAACTTGATTGTCTGATGGAACATGAATTGACTTGTTTGATTTCCTGGTATCATATAGATTTCTATATGTTGATGGAGTGTTCCTATTTGTTTCTCTTTTGAGGTTTCTGTGCCTTGGGTCTATGCCTATTTTTGGGCTGCCCGATAGTTATCTCATTATCCAATTGCCATCTAAACATCTCTGCATTGCAGCTATAGAGGCTTCAATTTGGTATTAACTGTTGTGCTGCACTTCTCATTTTATTTTGCTTATATTTAGCCTAAGAAAGCTTCCTTGCTTGCTGTTTTTTTGCTTCATCATGGTTGTTTCAATTTTTTTTCCCTTTTTGCGATATGTAAACTTGGTAATGAATGTACTTGAAAGTAATTCCTATGGAAATATCTGTGTTTGTCTGCAGAGTGTAACTATGCAGAGGAACTATCTGGATATATGGTTGTCTTGGGGGAAAGAGCATAGTTATCTGGTTTGAGCAGGAAGAGAATTTGCAGTGCTGTTGATTACTACTCTTGAGGAATTTGACTAGTAGACTTTCCTTTTACTACTACACATTGTGGATGGAGTGCAATAAAGATGAGGCCTCCCGAGCCAAAACAATTGCAGAGGAGAAGATGGAGAACAATGACTTTGAAGGGGCAAGAAAGATTGCTTTGAAAGCACAAAATCTGTATCCTGAACTCGAGAACATAATACAGATGCTGGCCATATGTGATGTTCACTGTGCAGCTAAAAATAGGATTTTGGGATCCGAAAAGGACTGGTATGGAATCCTTGGGGTTGAAAAGTTGGCTGATGAATTGACCATCAAGAAACAATACCGACGACTTGCACTTGTTCTCCATCCTGATAAGAACAGATTTCCTGGTGCAGAAGCTGCTTTTAAGCTGATTGGGGAAGCAAATTTAGTGCTTACGGACCCATCAAAGAGGTCTTCATTTGACAGTAAGATTAGAGTTTCACTTAGTTCAACTCCATCAAATCAAACGCCTCATCACATGAACATAAATCCTTCTTTTAAGAAACAATATGGATTCCAAAACAAAGTTCCAAACCATTTTGCTGATAAGTTCAGTGGTCTGAATCATCATCAAGCAACAGGGTTTAGTTCAACAGTTGGACAGGGAATGTTCTGGACTTGTTGCCCGTTTTGCGTTATTAAATTCCCTTGCCAGAAAGAAAATGGGAACAAATCTTTGCAGTGCCCTTACTGCTTAAAAACCTTTATTGCTTATGATATAGGTTCTCAAGGTGTTTCCGTAGGATCCAAATGCAGTCAACCCGGTGCTCCACACGTGTTTTCGAAAGTAGGGATCCCAAATCAGGCCCCCCCGAAAATGGGTGTGCAAAGTAACACTAGATTCCCAGCTCCTGGTGCAGGATCTCAGGGGAGTGCTAGTGGTGAAACATTTGGATCAGAATCAGGTATGCAGACTGATAGCACTGCCAATGTCAGTGGTGGGGATGTGAAAGTGAAAGAAAAAGAGACCCGGAATTTCTATTCAATGAGTGGTGGAAACGAAAGGGGTGGAATGCCCAATGGGGATGAAATGGCTAAAGAATCAGGAGATCAGAAAAACAAAAATAGGAAGAGGGGAAGGAAGAGGGTAGTGGAATCTAGTGAGAGTTGTGATACATCAAGTAGTGATGACATAGAAGATGTGGCCGTTGAGGAAAATTTTGGAGATCCTGCTAACATGGGAGATTCTGGACTTGAAAGTAACCGCTTTGTACGAAGATCAACTCGACAAAGGCAGCATATCTCATACAATGAAACTGATGATGACAATGACTACAATGACATTGCCATCCCTCCAAAGAGATCATGTAGTGATAGTAAAGAAGAGCAAGAGGATTCTCTAGATGCTGAAGATTTGACTGGTGGTAATGCAAATAGCTTTCATACTGATGCAGATAATGCAAGAACTGAAGAAATAGGTGATTCTCAATCAGATTCAGATGAACAAATATACGATTGTCCCGATCCAGAATTCAATGATTTTGACAAGGGCAGAGAGGAAAGCTGTTTTGCTGTTGATCAAATGTGGGCTTGTTTTGATACATTAGATGGCATGCCAAGATTCTATGCTCTGGTCAGGAAGGTGGAGAGTCCTGGATTTAAATTGCAAATTACCTGGTTAGAACCTGACCCGGAAGATGAAGATGAGAAGAATTGGGTTGGAAAGGAGTTACCTGTCGGTTGTGGCCGATTCAAGCGTGAGACGACTCAATACACTTCAGATCGTTTTACATTCTCTCATCAAGTGCTTTATGAGAAGGGTAAGAAGAGAGGTTCTTTAGTCATATATCCTAGGAAAGGGGAGAGTTGGGCTCTTTTCAGGGACTGGGATATAAGATGGAGTTGCAACCAAAAGAATCCTAAACATTTCAAATATGAAATTGTGGAGGTTCTCTCTGATTTTGTTGCGGGTGACGGTGTGAAGGTTGCTTACTTGGATAAAGTTCAAGGATTTGTGAGCCTATTTCAGCAAATGGGTGAGAGTGAGGCTGATTCATTTTTGATACGGCCCAATGAACTATTTAGGTTCTCTCATCGAATTCCTTGTTTTAGAATGACTGGCGCTGAAAGGAGCGGAGTTCCAGAAGGTTCTTTTGAACTCGATCCCAATTGCATACCTCTCAATCCTGATGATTTGTGGTACCCTGATAAGGGAAAGGCATTCAAGGAAAACACGGATGCTGAAGTCAACGCAAAGTAATTTTGCACCTGAGAGTATGAGCATTCTGAAGAAGTTGTGGACTTTAGACTATTGTTGAGATGTCTTAACAGAAACTACCTTCCATTTTGTAGTATATTTATTAAATATAAAGGAAAACATGACAGTGAATCTAGTCCATGGCAAAGCAATTGCTAAATGCTACTCTACCCAGCCATTAGATGTATATTATGAATTTGAGAGGGATGAACTTTGGGATCAGCAAGCTGCGTTTTGGTGAGAGTTTCTGTGACTTCTAGTTGAGCCTTTTTTTTTTTGGCTGTTCTTCCAGTAAAGAATGATTTTGCACGGGGTTCTGCTTTCCAGCTCACTGGGAAGGAACAGATCTTTTAGCAAGCTAGGAGCTTTTATTCAGCCTCGGTTTCAGGGAGAATATATAGAAAAGATGAAGTTGAGGAACTAGAATCCTTGTGAATTTGGTCTGTTGTTACTAGAAATGATTTATAGTTTGCCATGTGTATTTTAACATGTTGCCTGAACAATTACCTCTTGTAATTGCTGCTGTTTTATTCTAGATAGAGGACGAACACCGTGTTTTTGCCTTGTAGCGGACCTCCAGTTAGGTTTATTTCTTTGATGATGTAAAGATCTATTAAGACATGCTAATGGTGGAGCGTTCTGTATGCAACTTGAAACGACCTTTTCTTTTTCTTCTGCAATGATCTCCTTGATGATAATGGTGCAGGAGGGCGGTGTTTGAAACATGCCTAAGCTTTTTGCTTACTCCTTTACTCACCTCTAATTTATTAGCTAATGGGCCAATAAATATGAATTTTCACTTTTGATGCATTTTTTTTTTGTTGTACGTGCAGTACATGACGTAAATAAAATGAGACAGAACAGACTGAAAACTTAAGAACAATTGCTAGTTGCTACTTGTACAATTTTCAAGATAAGCCATGTGTTAATGCTACTCTACGTTACTAAAAATCATCATAGGTCTAAGTGATTAGGGTTGAACAAAAATCTCGAATTGAATTGAATCGAATCAAATCGAACGATTTTTCGTAAGTGAAATATCCGAATGGGTATCTAAATCGAGAACCAATGGGTTCGGTTCGGTTCTCGGTTCTAGACCCACAACCGAAGAATTGAATTTTTTAAATTTTTATATACGGGATAAATTAAATTATTTTAATTTTTAAAAATAAATTAACAAAGAGTCTACATTGAAGAGACCGACTTTTACGAGGGCATTAAGACATGTAATAAAATATATATTATATTTTTTCTTATTAAATCTTATTAGTTAAACAATTTTTAGTTTATTTATATTTGTTAATTGTAATTTTTTAATTTTTCTTATAGAGTTTATTAGTATTTAGTATGGTAAGTCAAGCAATTGATGATTAAATCAAATAATTGGTAAGTATTATTATATTAGCAATACTTTAAAATATGTTAGCTCTATTAGTCTATGACTTCTAATTTATATGAATCACCGATGTTTTAGTATTACTAATTTATTATCTACTTTTTGTTATTTGTATACATTGATAAATTAATCTTATTGAACAACTTGTTATTTATATGTTATTAAATTGAAATACGTTAATTTGTAAAAGTTAAGATTGTACATGTCAGACTGTAATTAGTTATAAATGTTAAAAAGTTTAATTATAGTATGAAATCGAACCGAACCCGACGGTTTCAAAATTATATTTGAACTCGAGAGTTTCGTTTACTAACTATCCGAAAATTTTTGGTTCGGTTCAGGTCTCATCAGAATCGAATCGATCCAAACCGTACCCAGACCTATAAGTGATAGTGAACCTTTTGATTCATTGAATGAAGTTGTGATGTATTTTAATGTATTGGACAATAAATTAAAGGATTCATTATTGCTTACTCCAATAATGATTGGTATTTTAAAAGGTGCGATGTGCAGCGAAAAAGCCAAGTCAAGTAATTTGACGTCTTATTTAGAGGCCAATGACAATTGTTAACCGATAATGCTCACTTAGGCGTGCACTATTATCTTCTTATTCTTTTTTTAATTTTTTTTTTCAGAAAATTCTTTTAAGTTAAAATTTAAAGGGTTTTTTTTTTCCCACTTCGTCTGCCCTAAATTCAAAATAGCTACTTGAAGTCTAAACCAAAGGGAAGCTCCAAAAAATTTCTATTTATTTACTATTTAGTATTTACTTTTGAATTTTTTTTTTTTTTTTGTTGAAAACTTTGAAAACAAAATGTATAAATTTCCTATAAATTTGCTTTAAATGTTTTGTAGATATTATTTTTAATTATTAAATAACTTTTTGATTGATTAAAATTAAAATAATATGAAAATAAGAAAACGTCTTTTTACGCTTATGTATCGCCCGAGCTCTCTTAGCTCATTGCTTGACTTTTGTGCATCACCACGTATTACGCCTTTTAGAACACTGATAATGATATATACTAATGAGCAATGTTATAAAAATTGGACCGGACCCACTGGTTCAACCGAAAAACTCGTGAATCGGCCCCTAATCTGGTCCGATACTCATAAATTAACCAAAAAATAAAGAATCGGCTAAAAAACATCAACCTAGCCGATTTAACCGTGAACCGAAAAATCGACCATGATTTTTCTAGCACGACCTATCCTAAA
The DNA here is from genome assembly GCA_019395295.1 of Osmanthus fragrans. Classification (NCBI taxonomy): domain Eukaryota; kingdom Viridiplantae; phylum Streptophyta; class Magnoliopsida; order Lamiales; family Oleaceae; genus Osmanthus; species Osmanthus fragrans. The sequence continues at coordinate 11,495,600 of CM033347.1, read as the reverse complement.
TCACCCTAATGGACTCATTTAGCTCCTTTTTAAAGAAGACTTTTGTTTTAATGTTTTTTCAATCTTCCAATGTGGGTTACTAACTTCTTTTTAAAGGAGACCCTTCTTCCAATGTTGTTGTAATCTTCCAACGTGTGATACTTGTCAATTGTAAATTCTAAGTGTTTACTAGATTACTTCATTATTTTCGTTAATAAATCATAATCCCCACAAGATTATAATAATAAACAATTTCAATTTGAATAAAGCAAATTATTTTGGACAGATTAATTGTTAGTTTTTTAGGTTATAAAATAAATTACTATAATAAATCTAATTAACAAACATAGATTATATTTACTTTGAATGAGAAAAGTAAAATTTAAAAATCTATTATAGTTATGATGTTTTATCATTTATTTGTGTATTTATTTATTTCATTTGTCATCTGGTTCGACCCTTTAAACCTCGACCCTCTTCTTTTTTTTTGGGTTGATGCCCGGGTCGATTTTTAAAACATTGCTAATGAATGTTTCTTGGATGGTTGTTATTTTATTGCTAGAATGGATATGTATTTAAAAATTCACATAAACAATTATTACGTTAGGTATTTGGCCATGTTAAAGTAATGACTGTTGACCTATGATTTAGTATAGCTCCATTTGTTTTGACTATAACAAGCAAGATACTTATGCTTCTAACAAGTCTTGTTTCTTGAGTTTTTCATGTATAAATCTTCTTAAACATTCTAATGCTCAAATCGTCATCCATTAAAGAACAAGCGATCAAAATAGACTTGAAGAGAACACGAACTTTGAATATTAGAGTTTAGAAGTTCTTTTGAAATTTCAATTTATATGTAAATGTATCAACTTATCAATCTTTAGCAAGTGTATAAAGCTCAAATTATTTTCATAATTCATCACTTGCATAAAAATGTTTTTGATTCATAATATGAAATCGACTTTGTAAAATGAATATTTTGATATAAAAATTAATTTTCAAAATTCTCATACTTCGGTTGACCGAAGTATACATCGGACGACTGAAGTCCTGTTCGGCCGAAATGACATAAATGCTCAGTCGAAATTCAAACAGTTAAAATATTCAAACGGCTATATTCATCTTTCGGTCGACTGAAATGTCCGATATGCTCAACCGAAAGTTGCTGATTTTCAAACATCTTGATCTATAAATAGCCCTTTCTTTTGCATTCAATCTTAACAACTTACAAGAACAATTAAAAGAGTATATTCATTGAAAATCATTGAGCTTACTTGAATTTATATTCTATTTCATTTATCACAAAGAATCTCCTGATTGATCAAACTAATTTCATTTATTTCATCAAGAACTCTAATTTGCAAGGAAACTTCTCAATCTCATCCATTTTCAATTCTTAATAAAGGTTTTCTTTGCCAACACTTATATTAGAGTGTAAATCTCTTTTCACACTTAACTTGCATTATTTGTTAAGAGGGATCATAAGTTGAAATTTTTTGATACAAAGATACAAACTATTTCATTATCAATTATTTATCATAGTTTTACAATATAAACACTTGAACCTTATTATTTGCTATCTATTGAAGTGTTATCCTAACTCTCTAAATACTTGACTTGATTATATCATTTGTTAAGAGAGTTCTTTCAATTTTAAAATTATCATTTATATTTTTGGTAGTTTCGAGAGCCGTGTGAAAACTCGTTTGTTGTTAAAGATAAGTGGTCCTTGTTGTAAGTCACTTAATGATAAGTGCTCATTGTTGTAAGTCATTTAAGGATAATTACTCCTTATTGTAAATTACTGATGATTAATACTCTTTGTTTGTAAGTTACCACTATAGTGCATTTGATCTTACTCGTGACGGAGAGTTTGGTAATGGAGACGTAGAACACATTGTGTATCGAACCCCATTAAATTCACTTGACATTTTTATATTATTGCATTTTAATTTAAATTGCTATTTACATTGTGCTATATCAACTTAAGTGACTATACTTGAATTAAGTTATCAAATTTGCATATTTACTTCTCTTATTGCACTTTGTATTTATATCTTTTGTATTAAATAGTTTTGAGACTAATTGTCGAAAAAATTTCAAAAATCAATTCACCCCCTCTTGGTTAGTTATTCTTGGGTTATTAGTGACATAGTTATAGGTAGGGTCGTCAATGGATTGAATTTTGTTTTGAATCCTATCTGAATTCGATGAAATTAATGAGATAGATTTACAATCTCAGTCTGATAACTGGATCAAGATCCGAATCCGACAATCCGTTAATTAAATGAAGCAAATATGGATATAAGTCAATCAGATTCGATAATTTAATATATTTTATATATCATCACATAATTTATTACACAATTTTTTTCCATTTTGAAAATTGTATTATGCTTTACACATAATTTTCAAATAGTAAATAATATTAGATAATAATATAATATTGTTAATTAAAATATTTGAAGAGATTTCATTTTTTTATTAATTGAAATAAGATAAAAATAATAATTAATTTAATTTATAAATTAAACAACCAAAAGAGCCAACAGTTGAAGTTGTTTTCATTATTCCAAACTTCTTACTTTATGGAGTTGCTTTCATTATTCCAAGCTTTTCACTTCTCACATCGGATACTCACTAAAATATCATAAAATTTACAATTTATAAATAGGTGGACTAAAAATTTGGTAAAAAACTATATGGACATTTTTAATTCTAGGGCTTAGAAGTTAACTAATATAAAAAAAATTATTTTTAAAATTTTTTCAATTTCGAATCGGGTAATCGGATCGGATATCCGATAATATAGTAAATTTGATATGAATTTAACAATCAAATATTCGTTGGATTATCGGATCGGATAATTATTCTTAATGTATCAGATCGAATTTGAGCAAATCTGATTCATTTACAGCCCTAATTACAGGGGTAGCTAGCGATAAAGGTGTCAAGACGGGTGGATCGATCAGACCCGTGAAAATCTTCCCGGATCGACCCGGGACAGCGTGCCGACCCGTGACCCGAGCGAGTCGTTACGGGTCAAGGAGGTGTAACCCGCGAGCTTCGCAGGTTGTACCTTCACGAACTGCGGTTAACCCGCTAGCCCGTGAAAAAATTAAAATATAAATAAATATATAATTTTTGAACAACTAAATTATAGTTAAGTAGGTGTCAACTTAGTTGGGATATACTTATACTATAAATATTTGATAATAGTAATTAGAAATACATTTAGTTGTTATTTGTTTAAATTAAATTTGACTTCACAAAGTTATAAATAATTCATGTAACATTAAATTTGAATTCTATGTAAACATTTCTTGATATAAATATGAATTTATCATTTTGTTCAATTCTTATTTTACATTTAACAAAAAAAAAAAAGATTTTTTGCTATAAATATGAAAAATTCTATATTTTTATAATTTTATTTATACAATCATACATGTCAAGCCGGAACAAATCGCGACCCGTGACCCGCTTGGGCTCGACCCTGATGGGTCAGCGAGCGGACTGTGTTGTAGTTCAAAATTTGTGGGTTGACTCGGAACCCGTTGCGGGTGAGCTTTTTTTTTTTTTTTCATGCGGACCGTTACCAGACTCATATATTGATGGGCCGACCTGGTCCGAACCATCTAGATTGACACCTCCAGATAGCGACAGGCCACGCAACACTTGAAAATATCTTTCAATCTATATATAAAACTTTAAAGTTTTTTAATATGTGCAAATTACATTTTGTCCCAATTTTTTTTTTGAAATTTTGGCTCTATTACTGAGTCAAATGAATATGGCTAGTTTTCTTTAATCAGGGGAGCATATAAGATGTAGGGTATTTTCATTGCTTTGTCCAAAAGTTATTGTTGGATCACCATTCTTTCAAGCATGCTCTTGCATTCTCTACATAGTCCATCAAAATGCTCCAGAATTGACTAGAACATGGGACCTCTAGCTCTAGTACCAACTTTGTTTGAGCCCCCCCCCCCCCCCCCCCCCCCCCCGGCACGAAGATTTTTGGATTTACGTGTAGTATTATTTTATTGAAAAATGTGTGATTGAAATGAAGTCAAATCACTATTAAAGAATATATTTTGACGAAAAAATGGGGCTCAAAACAATTTTATTCTTATGCTGTATTTCAGGGCACAAATGTAATTCACCCCCATATCACCAGAATAATTAAGTTTGGAAATTCATCCCAAGCCTAGTCTGCCAGGTTCATCCTCATTTTAGGCATGTTTTATATTAGTATGCATTTTGTAATAAATTTATCTTTAGGTATTCTTGTGGTTTTGTGTCGACAGAAATTGACTCTCGTGTATAAAGGTCGAAAGAGTTCATGATTACTAAGTCATTGCTTGTAGAAGTACAAATAACTGAGTATGCATTAATTTTATTTTATTTTATTTTTTTTGTCTAGTTAGCGTGCACTCTTGCTCTTTCTTCAAATTAAACTATAATAAATGTAAAGTTTGAACAAATTCTTAAGTCGCCAACTCAAAAATTTGAATCATAAAGTTGTTGGCTGTCATTGTGCAATCTTTAGTCTTTAATTGATAGACGACTTGCGAAAGAGAGATACCAGTATATATTTATTAAGAAGTCGGAATAAACTAGTGGGGAATAATAATAATAATAATAATAAATAAAAGTAGAATGATATTCACTATTTCTGTGAACTTCTGTAATTTTGTTTTTTTTACTAAGCCAATAATTTCATTCTTGTAAGTGACATTGAAGGCCCCATCTTTATTTACCAATATTTTGGTTAAATCAAAAATAAAAATGAAATAATATCTTTTGCCACCTGGAGTCCATTTTATCTTTGATTATTGAAGTTCGCATCAAAGTAAGTTTTTGTTACTTGTCAGGAGTGAATTGCTCAAATAGTCATTGAACTTTACATCATATTTCCACAAGGTCACTGAATTTTAAAAATCACACAATTCATCACCGAACTTTTCAAAAGGTTTACACGGGGTCACTAAACTTTAAAAACCACTACATTCATCACTAAACTTTATAAAAAAAATTCTCACGGGGTCGCTGAACTTTGCAAAAGGTTTCCCAGGGATCACTAATTTAGTGATCTTTGGGAAACGTTTTGCAAAATTTAGTGATGAATGAGAAGATTTTTTAAGTTCAATGACTCTGTGAAAACCTTTTGGGAAGTTCGGTGATAAGTTTGATGATTTTTAAAGTTCAATGACCTTATGGAAGTACGGTGTAAAGTTCAGTGACTATTTGGACAATTCACGCTATTTTTGAGCATAGGCAAACACGTTCCTCTCAGATTTTAACGATTTCTCATGTGTTATGTAGGATATAATTGTAAATCTTACGTACAAGATTGTTGGGCAAATTGTTGTCAAACGACCTCCCGGACGATAATGTAACTCGGTATATTTTTTGAGTCGACATTGATCAAATGACTGAATGGTGAATCGACACCTCAATTAAAAGACCCGACCCCAAAATTGTTTGGGCTATTGGAAGCAACCTAATTTAATTAATGCTGCTCATGGCCCGTTTCCCACTTATTTGGACGGCTTACAAATGGTAACTCACTTAGCAACACACTTAATCCACTTACTTGCCTATTGAGCTTGACCCATTAATGTACCCTAATGTTACCTATTTTTTGCCTGTCTCTCGGCCCTTGTATGCGTTTTCTGCTTTCTTTGCCTTTGAGAAAAATGAGGGAGCTTTCTTTGCAATTCTTGGTCTACTGTTTTTCTTCCATTTCCTGCTTTTGTGGTTGATGTTATACTTTGATTACACCTTCTTTAGTGCGTCATTTGTGGGTGACAAAGAAGCAACCATAGGTGTGGAAGAGTTGACGGGTTTTGGTTCCGTTTCTTTATTGAGGTGTGGATTAATTCGGTGTTTTGAGCCCGGGGAAAAGCTTTGGTGATCAAGTTTCACACCTCACATCTAGTATCAGAGCCTTGGTGTAATTTTTTAAGATCAAAATCGCCCAAAAGTTTGATTTTCCCCAACCAAACTGAATCTGAAAGCTGCAATTCTGGCCAAACCAGTCACTGGCTGGACAAACAAAGACCAGACTCAACTTCAGCAGGTGGAGGCGTTTCTCCCAGTGTGGTGCATGGTAGCGGCGGTGTGTGACTGCGACTCTGAAGAAGTTTTCTTCAGACAGATTGCTCGTATTAAATTTTCGAACGTACTGATGTCGTTAATTTCGTGTTTTAGATTATATAGAACATTTTGGACGATTTTTTCCTTGGACGCTCGATATGAGATCATTAGTCAATCGGATTAGAACATTTGCTAAATCTTTAGGGTGTATAGTGGTGGTCTTAAAGCAGCTGATTCACATCTCTCGACTTTACGGACCTATAGATATCGTCTGTTCTGGTAAATTGGCTTATCCCGTTTAAATTTCAGAACTAGTGTGTCATCGTATGATGTGAAATATGATTGTGGGTTACTATGTGGGGTATCATTGTTTGTGCTAGAAATTATGAATTATTTGCTCTTATGTGATTGAAGTATTTATTTTGATAAAATCCATTTATTATATTTGTGGTATACTCTGTGTGATTTTTTTATTTTTGATTGACATACTTGGTTGTTGCCTCGTTAATTCCGGTAGAATATTTAGACATTACCTTTGTGAACATTCCTTAATCTAAAATTCCGAATCTTACGAAATTCTGAAAATCTAGAATGATGTATATTGTCTACGACTCTAAAACTACTTTGTGGTGCTTAATTGTGGTTCTGTGCATTTTTTGGATTAATTCGTAAAAATGACAACTCACAATTTTGATTTGAGAATTTTTAATGGAAAATGTGATTTTTTTCTATATGGGAACAAAAGATGACGGATATTTTAGTCCAATAAAAAGTTTCAAAGGCCATTGAAGGCAAATTTTCTGATGATTTTTCAAAAGAGCAAAAAGAAGAAGTTGATAGTTTGTTTATACTTCAATTATTTTACATTTGTCTAACGTTGTTTTGATAAAAGTAGGTAAATTGATAACCACTAAAAAATTTAAAAAAAAAATTAGAGGACTTGTATTTTCTCAAATATACTCCGAACAAACTTTAGTTACTTAAGTATTTTTTTAGTTTTAAAATAGATCATTCAAAGGATCTTAATGACAATTTAGGCGTGTTTAAAAAACGTGTTTAAGATATTGTTAACAGTGAAGAGACAATGTCGGAAACCTATAAAGTTATAATTCTACTTAATTCCATATTTGACAGTTATAATGAAGTAAAAATGCGATCAAGTATGGTAGGGATACATTGATACCTAAAATTGTCATTGATTCTCTCAAAAGTAAGGAGATGGAGATTAAATTTGAAAAATATGATCAAAATCTACGACCATGGTTAGAAAATGCTATGACTGTGGGAACATGGGGCAGCTTTTAAAAGATTGGTACAAAAAGAAGGGTAACCTAAAGGGTAAAGAGAGAGATGAAGTAAATGTGTTGTCTTCTACTTCTAATGTTGATGATGATAAAGTGTGTATGATTACAAGTTTTGTTGCTTATCTTGCTGAATTGAATCTAACTGTCAATTCCCGTTTGCATGAGTGGACCCTTGATTCTAGATCAACTTTTCATGTAACATCATAAAAAGATTGGTTTGAAAATTTGCATGAATCAAATGATGGGTATGTTGTGCTATGTGATAATTTTGCTTATATTGTTGTTATGATCGGTGATATTACCTTAAAGTTTGACACTGATTTTGTGTATACTTTAAAAGATGTTAAATACATTCCTGAATTGTCTAGGAATTCAATTTTAGTAGGGAGGCCTAAAAAGACTGACTTCACTTGTAAAATTGGGAATGAGGTTTTAAAATTGGTTACGGGTGCACTTCTTTTCATCAAGGGAATTAGGAGAAATTATATTTATATCACTACTAGAGATGTGATAAGACGTTTAGATTCTTTTGTCTCTACTGCTAAGGCTGATCACATACATAAATGACATTATAGACTAGCACATGTAGGTATTAATGGACTTAAACTTCTTAATAAAAAATGGTGCTAATGATTATGTGCCTGCTTTATTTTTCTGTGACCATTGTGTTCTTGGTAAACATCATAGAACTTCTTTTCCTACAAGTGTTCATAATACTAAACACATGCTTGAATATGTGCATTCAGACTTGTTGAGTCCTGCTAGTAATCCCACCTCAAGTGAAAATAGATATTTATTGTCTGTCATTGATGATTACACGAGAAAATTGTGGGTTTATCTTTTAAAAGATAAGTATGATACTTTCCATAGTTTTTAATAATTTAAAAAGACAAATTGAGACCAAACTAGCAAGAAGATTAAGTATTTGAGGACTGGCAATGGCCTAGAGTTTTGTAACACTAAATTTGACAATATGTGCTAAGAAAATGGAATAAGAAGACATAAGACTGTTCTTTACACAAATAGAACCATACTTGATAAAGTACGTTACATAATATCAAGTTCTGGTGTCCCAAAGTCATTTTGCGGTGAAGCTATTATGATTGATTGTTATTTGATTAATTTGACTCCATCTGCTGCATTGAATGGGGATACTCCTCATGAAAAATGGTATGGTAAACTTAGTGATTATTTAGTGTTTAGGACTTTTGGATGTGCTGTTTTTTCTAATTAGAGTGAAGGAAAGCTTGAATCTAGAGTCAGAAAATGTGTTTTTCTAGGTTACATGCTATGTGATAGAAGCCAAAGGGTTAAGATTATTGTGAGTAGAGATGTCACGTTTAATGAGGCTGAGATGCCTTGTCTTTAGACTAAATTTGAACTTGTGAATGAAGAAGAGAAAGGAGAAGAGAGAGAGAGAGAGAGAGAGAGAGAGAGATCAATTGAAGGTAGAGTTAGGAAAACTTAGCACATTTATCCCAACCACTCTTAGTAAGGTGGTGACTCAAGTTCAGCATCATGGGGTGGAGATTATAGAGGAAGTAGTGATAGAAGAGCATCCTGAGATAGAAAATCCCTTAGCAAACTATAACTTAGCCAGAGATAGATAGAGGATACAAACGATAAAGCCTAGAATATTCGGATATGAATCCTAGTTAGCTTTTACTCATGCTAGCTATGAAGATCTAGTTGATAAAGAGCCAAAAATCTTCGAGGAGACGATGAATAATGAACAATTTAATGAGTGGTTTAAGGCAATGAAAGACAAGATGAGCTCCTTAGAAAATAATTCAACCCGAAAACTAGTACTTAGACCTAAGAATAAATCTATAGTTGACTGTAAATTGGTTTTTAAGGTTAAGGAGGACACTAGTGTATCTGAACCCTTAAGATTTAAAGCAAAGTTAGTTGTCAAGGGATACGCACAGAAGAAGGGTGTTGATTATAACGAGATTTTTTCACCAATTGTTAAGCATACTACTATTAGGGTCATACTTGTACTAGTTGCACATTTGGACTGAAAATTTGAATAATTTGATGTAATTTATTATTTTTATTTTTACATGATGAAGTTGATGATCAAATCTTTATGAATAAACTAAAAGGTTTTAATGATAAAAAATAAAAACCTGATCATGTGTGTTTCTTAAAAAGATCTCTATATAACTTAAAGTAATCATCTAGACAGTGGTACAAAAGATTTGATTTTTTTGTACTCATTATAACGTTTCAAATGAGTAAATTTGATCATTGCATGTATTTTCAATATGATGATGCTAATGATGATTGTGTTTTTATTGCTATATGTGAATGATATGCTCTTAATTGGTTCATCACCTAGATGGATAATCAAGATAAAAATAAAGTTGAATGACGAATTTGACATGAAAGATCTAGGTAAAGCCAAGAGAAACCTAGCTATGAAAATTGAAAGAGATAAGTAAAGTTCTACTTTATTTTTGCATCAGTACTCTTATGTTTCAAAGGTGTTGAAAAGATTTAACATCCGTGATTGCAAACCTGTTACATTACCTTTAGCAAATTATTTTGTATTATCAAAAGAACAAGATCCATGTAATGAAAAAGAAATAGAATGGATGAATAGGATTCCACACTCTAATGTGATTTAATCTATTATGTATTTGATGGTTTGCACTAGACTGAATTTAGTTTTTGTTGTTAGTACTCTTAGTAGGTATATGTTTAATCTGGGTCCTTAGTATTGGGAAGCCTTAAAAAATAGATGTTAAGGTATTTAGATGAGATTAGTGATGCATGTTTAAAGTTTGGTGCTAATAAATAAGGTGTGAAACTGAAAGATTTTTTTAGATGCTGATTATGCGGGGGATAAAGATAATAGAAAATCCACTTCTTCTTGTGTGTTTACCTTGTCTAACTCTTGCGTTGTTAAAAATCACAGTTACAACATATAGTTGCACTATCCATGACATAATCAGAATATATTGCTACCATTGAAACAATTAAAGAAGTTTTTTGTGGCTTAGAGGTTTGCTTTATGAACTTTGTGTTTTAAATGATTATGTTGTAGAATAATAAGATAGTCAATATTCTATACATCTATGCAAAAATCTTGCTTTTCACGAACGCACCAAGTACATTGATGTTAGGCTACACTTTATTAGAGATATTGTGTTACAAGAAGTAGTATGATTTGAAAAGATACATATACAATATAATCCTTCGGACATGAGCACTAAGGCGCTGCCATTAGTGGTGTCAACGAGTTGGGCCGAGTCAGCTAGCGGGGCGTAATTTCAGTTCGGGCTCAATGTTAAGGCTTTTTGCTAGCCGAGCTTTTGCTCGCCCAAAAAAAGAGACTCGACCCGAGTTTTCAGCTCGGGCTTTTTCGAGCCGAGCAGGGTCGACCATTTTTTCGCTCTTCCTCTTGTGCTACTGCTAGTTTTTTTTAATATTTTCGAGCTCGCGGGTCGAGCCTGGACGGCCTGAGCCTGTGAGCATTTTTGCCAACCCTAGCTGCCATGGGTGAAATTTAGAAGTTGCAAGGACCTTCTAAATATTGGTAGAGATAATAAATTTCCAATTTTATCGGTTCTCTATTTTTAAATTGTTACTAATAGGTGATAATATTTCTTTGTAGGTCCTTTGACACCATGGTGGAGGTTTGTTGGGCAAATTGTTGTCTATCGACCTCCCAGACAATGATGTAACTTACTATATTTTCTCAGTCGATGTCGACCAAATGACTAAACTGTAAATCGATATCTCAATGAAATGACCTGACCCCAAAACTGTTTGGGCCATTGGAAGCAACCAAATTTATTAGAGAAGTAGTATGATTTGAAAAGATATATATACAATATAATCCTTCGGATATGAGCACTAAGGCGCTGCCATTAGTGGTGTCAACGAGTCGGGCCGAGTCGGCTCGCGGGTTGAAATTTCAGTTCGGGCTCGAGGTACAGGCTTTTTGTAAGCTGAGCTGAGCTTTTGCTCGTTCAAAAAAAGAGGCTCGACTCGAGCTTTCAGCTCGAGCTTTTCCAAGCCGAGCCGAGCCGAGCCGAGCTGAGCCGACCTGACCTTTTTTTCTCTCTTCCTCCTGTGCTGCTGTTTTTTTTTTTTTTTTAATATTTTCGACCTCGCGGGTCGGCTCGGGCTTGGCCCAAGCTTAGGCTCAATTCCACTGAGCTCGGCTTGAGCTTTTCACGGGCCGAGTCTGGGCGATCCGAGCCCGCGAGCCTTTTTGCCATCCCTAGCTGTCATTGGTGAAATTTAGAAATTGCAAGGACCTTCTAAATATTGGTGAAGATAATAAATTTCCAATTTTATCGGTTCTCTATTTTGAAATTGTTACTAATAGGTGATAATATTTTTTTGTAGGTCATTTGACACCATGATGGAGGTTTGTTGGGCAAATTGTTGTCTATCGACCTCCCAGACAATGATGTAACTTACTATATTTTCTTAGTCGATATCGATCAAATGACTAAACTGTAAATCGACACCTCAATGAAATGACCTGACCCTAAAACTGTTTGGGTCATTGGAAGCAACCAAATTTAGCTAGTGTTGCCCTTGACCCATTTTCCACTTATTTGGATGGCTAACAAATGCCACTTATCCCTTATTAGGCTTGACCCATTACTGTACTCTAATGCTACCTATTTATTGGTTGTCTCTTTTTGGCCCTTGTATACATTTTCCGCTTCCTTTGTGTTTGTGAAAAATGGGTGATCTTTCTCTGTGATTCTTGGTCTACTATTTTTGTTCCCTTTCCTGCCTTTGTGGTTGATCTCATATTGTGATAACACCTTCTTTAGTATGTCCTTTGTGGGTGATAAAGAAGCAACCATAGGTGTGGTAGGGTTGAGGGGTTTTGGTTCGATTTCTTCATTGAGGTGTGGATTAATCCGGTGTTTTGAGCCCAGAGAAAAGCCTTGGTGATCAAGTCTTACGCCTCACAAAGATGTTAATGAAGTAGCCTCATGCTTGATTAACAATTAGTAAGTTTAAAAATCATCCATTGCACGAGGTGATTGAAGTTGTAATGTGAAATGCTAAAAAAAAAAAGTCTCGAGTTGTAACACGAAAGGTCAAAAAGGTTTTGAGACAAGAATAGTTATAAGTAATTTTACTTTTCAAAGCTTAGCCAAACATGTATGCAAGCTACCATTTTAATGCATTTAAAATTTAGTAAACTAGAGAGAAAAATGAAGACTTATCCATAGCCAACCTTTGTAAGCCACTTTTGTGTCCCACATTATTAAAATTAAGAAAATTATCGAATAAATAACTAATTCGTTTTTGGAGCCCTAAAAACAATGGTTGTGTGGATTTATTTCATTAGTATTTGATGTGTAATTTTTATCCTTAACATGTACCTACAAAATGTGGCTCGTTTGAACATACTAATCTTGAAATTCGTATGTTATTTGAATCTTAGTCTAACCTAGTCGCTCGTTTAAACTTAATTGACACAAATTCCATTTTAAGACTAGATGTTTTAAATGAAAATTCAAGTTTTAGCCCTTGAGCGATACATATTCTTTAGAACTCATTTTTTCTAAACTCATTTTTAATTACGCATTCTCTCAATAAAATAATTTGAACAATGCTATATGTACATAAATGTTGACACATTGGTTTACACCCACGTGAGCTGACAGATTTTGGTACAGTTTTCAATCATTTATCAGATTTTTGACATATAGAGAATTGCCAATCAAGGTGTATACTTTGTGCGTACAAGTTATCCAAATAATTTTACACATTGAACCATAACTTTTTTTCTCTATTTTTTAATCATACAATCTTCAAAAGTAGTATTTTTTTTACAAAATTTATTCTAAAAAATCTACTTCAAACATGTCCTTAATAACACCAATAAATAATAGTTTGTTTGGCTTAAATGAAATTGGAAGTCGACAATGATAGTGTTGAGCGATGATAGTGTTTTTAACCACCCCACATTATTCCAACCCCATCACTCACCCTATTTTGTTTTTCTCAAAACTCATTTTCAATCGATTAAAGTCACTTGAACATCCCCCTAGACATCCAGAGGGATATGTGGCATCCCCCCTATTGGGAGGGGGGGGGGGGGCTGCAACGACATCCTCCCATATAATCATTTACAACCACATAATTTTGAGAATCCCTCTGGGTACACAAGGAAACACACAAGGGTGTTCATAAGGCGTCGGGTATCTATTATGGATAATGGACTTCCTTATGTACCCATTGCATTGCCCAAAATTCCTAAGCCAAACATATGCCAAGCCTTGAGTGTTTTATATGTAGAGAAATGATGAAAGAGTTGCACTTTTTTGCAGTGTTCACATAATAAAATTAAGTACTAAAAGTAAATCTATCATGCAACTTTTCGTATCTAAAACAACCCCAAAACAATTTCTACAGAGAAGAAAAGGGATTCACCGAGTGAGATTACGGAAAATGGACAAAGTAGGGTCAAGGTTAATTCTGTCAATTCACGTGGTAATTAGAATAATTAATTTTTATTAATTGCACGTTATTATAATTATATTTAAGCTCATCAATCTTTGTTCTATATTTAAGTTTTCTTCGATGAATTCTTATTTTCAATTTTTAATTAGAACATTTCATTCTAATAATGATTTTCATCTAAAAAACGTAAATACAAAAGTATGATAATTTTTTTTCCTCATCTCAAAGCATGCAAACGGTATATTTTGAAAGAAATCATCATAAAAAATGAGATGAGCTAATTAATAGAATGTTGAAAATAAGAATCCATCAAAAAAAGTTAAGAATGTAAGTGTTAAAATGGGAAAATATTTAGAATTTTAAGTTGATTAAAATGTAGTACAACTAATAAAACCTGAAGTGTAAATATAATTATCAATGTTCTAAAAATCGGACTGAAAAACTAGTTCAGTTATGCTAGAAAAATTGTTCATTCAAAAATCGTTGCCAAAATTGTTAAATTGGTGGTTAATCGAAAATCAGTTGACTGATTAGGATCTAGTTTTTTTTTTTTTTTTTTTTTTTTTTTTTTTTTTTTTTTTTTTTTTTATAAAAAATCACTGATTTTTCAATTTCTTTCTAGATCTAGAAATAATCCTTAACATTTTTACCTTATGATGTGGCTAAAGAAACGAAGATTGGTGTTGCTTTATTTCCCCTCCGTTATAATTTTCAATCTTGCTATATGTATATTAACTTTGACATCATAAATGACATTCTTGTGAGTTTGACAGCTTTTCATACATTAATTTTAGTAATACTTTAAATTTATGAACTTCTAAATTCTAATTTTTGCAATTTCTCTTTCATCTCCGGCGGCTTCTTTATGTGACTGGCAATTTTTGCAATTTCTCTTTCCTATCACTTTACTTCTTTTAAGTTTAATATATTTATTTGTTGTGTTGCATTAAATTATTAATTAAATAAAGAATATTTAATTTAATCGTGATAATAAATTAGAAATAAGTATATTTGCTATGAGTAATTTTCATAAGTAAGAGTATAACTTTGACTCATTTCAATAATAAGAAAATAAGTTTCAACTTTCAAAAATCAGATTTTTATTCATTTTTATTTATAATTTAATTAATTAAATATATTAAGGTCACATATCTATATAATTTGGTCACAGATTCACAATTTAATTAATCGCTTATTATTTTCGGTCACAAATCAAAAATTTTAAATTTCAAAAATTATTTTACGTCATAATTCAAAAAATTTATAGGTCACAATTTATTCATCGGTCACAGATTCACAATTTAATTAATCACATATTATTTTTCGATCACAAATCATGTCACAAATTTTTTTACGGTCACAATTCAAAAATTTTAAAGGTCACAATTTTTTCCTTGGTCACATATGAAAAATTTATAAGTCACAATTTCTTTATCGGTCACAGATCACGAACATTATAAGTCACAACTTAGGTCACACATTATTTTTTGATCACAATTCATTTTTTTCATTGGTCAAATATTATTTGTTGGTAGTCACAGCATAGGTCATATGGCTCAGGTCACAGCACATGGCTCAGGTCACAGCATTGGTCACAGAGACTATACAGCACCACTTCACCACCACAACCACCGTCTTACATACCCTAAACCTACTCCGCCACTGCTACCACAGCTGGCCACTCACCACAACCACCATCACTAACGTCGCCAACACAGCCTCACCACCACATCACCACTACCAACCCACACCACCACAGACACCATTTCTCTTCTCCAACACCACCGCACCACCAACAACCCGCACCAATAACACAGTCAACCAATTAATCTGTGACCACCATCCCCACAATCATCACCACGCAAAAAATTCCCAAACCCACCATCGTCGTCGCCGCCACCGCCGCCACCATCATCACCAATCCTGTAAACAGTTAAAACTGCCACCACTAACCCACACCCCCACCAACCCGCGTCGCCCACCACCACTGCACCACCACCTCCTCCACATTAACACGCACCACCACTAACCTAAACCACCACCAACCCGCGTCGCCCACCACCACTGCACCATCACCTCCTCCACATTAACACGCACCACCACTAACCTAAACCACCACCAACACGCCCCGCCCACCACCACTGCACCACCAACACCGCCACATTAACACACACCACCAACCACCCCAACAACGACAAAGCAAATTGGAAGAAAAAATAAAAAAAAAAACCATTGTAAAAATCACCACCACACCGCCAACCACAACAAGTGACACCGCCCACCGCCACCACCACCATTGACATCAACACCACTACATCAACCACTAAATTAACTCATGCCAAACCACCTAACAGAGCGGCGATTCATTTCAGATTCGAGCAGATCGGTGTTGCAAACCACCGCTTCACGTCGCTGCATTGCCAGATTCGCCGCCGCCGCAACCAACCCTCGTAGCACCAACCACTGCTCCACATCGCGACGAGGCTGGACTGCTTCACATCGCGACAAGGCTGGACTGCGAGGGGCCTGCACCAACCAACTCTTCCAATCGCGAGGTGCATCGCCGGAGTCAGTGGTGCGATGGAGTGGCGGCGGCGTGAAGGATGAGAGACTAAACTTTGGAGAGTTATACGAGAAGGAGAGAGGGTGAATCTGATTTTGGGGATAGGGTTTGATTTAATATTTAATTAAACAATTTTTAATATTTATTTTAATTAAAATATTAAATAAAATTTCTGATTTTTGAAAGATTAAACATCCCACCTTATTTTAGAACTCAAGATACTTAAGGTAGAGAATGATGTAATTTCTACATTTGCTAATGGCATGGTTGCATTTGTATAGTTGACTGCCTAGATTTGAACCTTTTTTTTTTTCCCGAAATTATGTATATTTTTAATAATTTTTGACAATTGAATTCAACTCTGGTTCAATCTCGTTTCAACTCTTAATCCTTGACCTTTTTTAGATTAATGTTCGATATGACTTTCAAGACATTGATATATACCCATCATTTTGTTCAAATATTACTTCTTCAATAAATCCTGCTGTCTTTCTTTTATTAATAGTAAAACTCTATAATTGTTATGATTATAATAGCATTAACATATAAGCATATATAAATCCATAACTCTATTATAGGGAAAATTGTAGCAGAGGTATTAGCCTTTGTAGGAGATCTCTAATTTTTTCCTAATCTTTCACAAATATATAGCTGGAATCCAAATGGATGAAAATCGTTAGTTGATCAAGAAAGTCAAAAGTTAATTAATTTTGACCAAATTTAAAAGGGTAAAATCGTACTTTACATTTTTCTCATATTTAAATAAGTTAAAAAATTAAATTAAAAAACCCAAAAAATAAAAATAAATTTATAACCCTACCCCACTCCTCCAAATCAAAATCTGATGAGGTCTCATCTCTCTGACGAGACCTACTGGAAACCGCTGCCACCTTCACCTTCACCTTCACCCCACACCCTCTTCCACATTCTATACAATCTACTACATCCATTTTAATTTTCTATCTTCAATTTCAATTATTCAATATCGATTACTAAATTATCACACTACAAATTTACTTACTTAATTACTTACCATACATTATACATATTCTATACATTTCATCACACGTTCACAATTCACAAGTGGATTTACACTCATTTGTTGAGGGCTATTTTGACGGTGTCAAAGGCGAGTCACCTATGTTGCTGCAAAGGCAATTTTGGAATGAATTTGTCGATCTCAACGAAGTATCAATTCCAAAACATATTCAAGATTTGGATGCTTATGGAAGTAGTAATTCAATTGATTTGGACGACGTTGATGTTCTCAAAGCGGAACATGACGAGGAACATGAATTAGATATTCCCGATACAAAAGGGAAGTGAAAGGAGGAAAAAAGTCAAATTGTTTGGATCATTTTAAATCGATTCCAATGGGTTGTGTAGTTGATGGAGTTGTTGAGTTTAAAACAGTATGCAAATACTATCAACAACGATTGGCTTAGCAGAAGGGTATTTGTACCACCTACCTGAACCGTCACTACAAAGCATGTACGACCAAATATGGGCTTCTTGCTACTGGTCAAACGCAACTGCAATTTGGTAGTCCAATCGTTGGTTATATTTCTACGACACTTTGCATGTGGATGTATTTAAACGAGAAAGCTTGAATCGGAATGGTGAAGTTAATTGTTGGTGCTAAGTTGCCTCTAGCAATAGAGGATAATCAACATTTCATCTCCTACGTGAAGAGTATCTTCAATCGGGGTACGTTGAGGTAGTAGAAACATTCTTCGTTCCGATACAATAGAATATTTCCTTCATACAAAAATACAATTGACTACCGATTTGCAAAAATATGGGGATGTTATATCTTTAACTTCAAATATATGAGAATTGTTTAATAAAATAGGTTATATAGTTGCAACTGCACACTACATAAACTCACTTTGGTGCATGCATAAAAAAATTACTGCTTTTAAACTTATTGAGTTTTCTCACAATGCTAACAATATATGTAACGCTATTATGAACATTATTAGAGAATATCACTGTGAGAGTAAAATACGTTCTTTTACGTTTGATAATGTTAGTGTTAATAAGTCAGTTGTCGATAAATTGTGTAAGGTTTTACAACCCGATTTTCGTGGTTATTTATTTCTTATTCATTGTGCATGTCTTATTTTTAATTTAATTGTGTATGATGGTTTGAATCATATTAAGAATGAAATTCAGAGAATTATGGGTGCGCTAATATATATCACGATTTCACCTAATAAAAAATGTTTTTGAGGAATTTTGTAGCAAATTTGGTGTGACGAATACAAAAATATTTGTTATTGACGTGGGGTATATATGAAACTCCACTTGTTACTAAAATCATGTGAAGTATTTGAATATTTAATAACTGAATTTTATAATATTTGTATATTAGAAATGATGATGATACTATTTTAAATGAATATGATTGGCTTTTAGCTTTTAAAATTAAAAAAATTTGACAAATTTTTATGACTCTACAACTATTTTATCCGGAGTGTACTATCCCACTAGTTGTATAGTGCTTGAACATCTTTATATAATTGGAAGAACTTTTAATCAATACAAAATGATCCCAATTTTAGTGAAGTTATATATTCTATAGAACTAAAGTTTAAAAAATATTGGGAAGACATGTGCAAATATTAGTCGAGTACACTCTGCACTAACTCCTCCCGTTGATATTAAAGAAGACGAAGTTGAAATATTAAATTTATTTGAAGACATTAATACGTATAGATATGATGCAAATGCAATAGGTTAATCTAATAGTAGTGTGTCTACCGCATGTAATTAAACATCGGACGCAAGTCCAAATGTATCGTCTGCCAAATTAATTGATTACTTTAATCATAATATATCTAATAATAAAACAATTAAAAAACGTCCAGAAGAAGTAATTGTATTTTGGTGAAAGTATGAACGATGATGACTAATGATTTCTGCGATTGCAAAAAACCTATTAACACTTCCGGTTAGCACTTTAGTTTCGAAGTTTACTTTTAGTGCAGGTAAGATGGTTTTATCTAAGATCAGCAGCCAACTAAAAGAAAATATTTTGGAAGCATTAACGTGTTTGAATGATTAACAAGATGCTCATTTTCGAATGTAAGATAAATATGTCGAAATTGCATGTTATCAGATAAATGATATTTAATTTAACCATATTAATAAAAAAAAAATATTTTATAATACTGTTTTTAATATTTTTAAAAAAAATTGTACACGTAACAAATTGTTCGTGTACAATTAATTCGACATACTCGAAATTTAAATAGCCGATCCAAAGCCTGGATAAAGAATGATGGTATTATCTATTAAAGAAAAAAAAATGTTGCGATCTCAAGAGCCGAGGCTTGGCCCTCGAGCTCGTCTCCGACGTTGTAAACGAGCTATGAGCCGAACTCGTGGACAATATAGTGTCTAGCCATTGCCACCACCATGTTTACTTATTTATGAAAAGTAGTAAATTACAATGATTAGTGCAGGGACTAACATTGGAGAACTCCATTGAAGTTTTTGAATACCAACTACGCTATATAATAGTGTAAGAAAGTAAATGTGAATGCCATCATTAGAAATTTAAAAGTTGAGAAATTATAATAAACACTTACATATATAGTTGGTTATTTTGTAATCGAAATAAATATTTTAACAAGTTTGATAAAGTATAGCAACAATCCTTGCCACTAGAGCTGCATAAAAAAAATCGTGAAAACTCAAATCGAATGAAAATCGTTGATTTAAAACCATTGGTTCGGGTACACGTAGACATGCGATTTTTTTCCCTCAAGCCGAACAAAACTATTTCAAAATGGTTTAATTTAAGTTTTGATTTTAAAAAATCTCACAAAATCGAACTGACCATTTTTAAATTTTTTAATTAAAACATTAATTTTATTAAGTTATAAATTTATAGTTTTCACTTTTCAGAAAAACATACCAATTTAGCAATACAAATTACAACTAATCCATTGAAATAATCGTAGAAAGTATATTAGGTTCATCATTATTGATCCATGGTTTAACAAGTTCACAACACATGTCCTCACCCGATATCAAAACTAAACTAAAATTATTTTCAAATCATATGAAATGAAAAAAAACATATATTTTTGACGATCCAAATCAAAATTCAACAAAATTACGGTAGCAAATCACGTCTAAAGTTTAAGAAACCCTAACATAAACTCTGATTTCTAAACATTTGATGCTTGTCTACCATTGCTGAATGAATCGCTAATCATCCTTTACCTGTTACTATGCTAATTTCTACTTGAATCGCATCTTTCTCTTTTCTCTATCAGTTAGTCTCAAATTCTCACTCAAACCATTTTTCCATTGTTTTTTCTTTTATTTGTTGTTTTTGAACTTATTATACACTTGTAAGTTGTGGTTTTAATAGAAAAATGACCGTTTGTGTGCCTAAATTATTAATAAACTTGTTTGTGGTTTGGAAAGAACACATGCCAGAAAGTATTGATTGTGTGAGAATGTTAAAGTCCCTAACTAGTACTAATATCTTCTACTTTTGTTTGTCAAAACCATGTAAGTGTACGAGTTTGTTATACAAGTAATAATCGTGATGAGAGAGTTATCGTCCCACAGGGAATAAGGCATAATTTTAGTATATTTGATATATTTAAATTCACGATTGTAACAAAAAATAATTGGTCGGTAACTAACTACGTTTTATAACTAGAACTTATGAAATTAATAACAATTTGTTTGAAAATCAAATGTGGGTGAACTTATTGAATTTTTGACTCCATTGATCAATTCTTAGTTCTAATTCTCAACTAGTGATAATTAACTCGATCATGCAATTGTGATGATCGATAATTTCACTTTTATTTACTATGCTTTCCTAAGATATAATAAACCTATGATTTCCACGAGACGATAATATTCTTAGTCCGAATTCATATGACAAATATGCATTAACGTTTAGGATTATCACACATGATTGTATATGCCATAAATACTATTCCTGATATTTATTGGTCGTTTGTTCCATAAACAGTGTTTTACCTATCATGAGTTTTCAACACTGCGAATAAGCAACTTATTGTCCTAATGGTATGCAAACAGCAAAACAATGTAATTATGCATATTAATGGAATCACAATGCAAGAATTAAGAAAAAAACACAAAGTCTCGAATTAAAAACTAAGAATCAAACAGTTTTGTCATCAATCCAATACAAAGATTTTTAGCCTAACATATTAACATAAAAATTACAAGAAAAATAAAAGAACTTCATCACCCGAATCATTACACCATAAAGAAAAAATGGAAATCTTCAATATTAGCCTTCAAATCCGGATCTAAGCGATGAAATCTTCATTCTTCAATGTAAATTCTCTCTATTTCTCTCAAAATTCGGCTTACAATGATCATCCATTAGGTCTGGACATGTTCTTCTATTTATATGATGCCAAGAAGATTGCTTACCAAAATAGAATAAGGAAATATATATTTTTCCTTTTTTCATTGAGGCGTGCGCCTAGTGAAAATTAGGGTGCGTGCCTTGTTGCATTGGGGTGTCTAATTTTAAAGTTGAGGCATGCGCCTCTCCTGTAGACGAGGGCGCTCGTCCTGCCTAATTTTCAACAGCCGAACAATTTTCAGTATTTTTGTGATAACATTTTCTCCCCTTATCCATTGAGGTGATTCAAAGTGAGTTGAAAATTTTACGTAAAGGACTACAACTCCTATAGAAATTTAATATTTTCAATTCGAAATTTTTCTATGCCAAAATTGGGTCCCAATATAAAGCTGAAAATTCGAAGCATAATTTTTTCCTTAAAGTTATTATGTGATAATACTTTGACTATACTTCATCATTTTAACTTATTTTCTCATCCAATTAACCCCAGCACTCTCAAATCTTCATCGCGAGGTTCGGCGAAACTTTTAATTATTTGCGCTTTAGTCCCTGAACTTTAGATTTGCTTCATTTTATCCCCTTTTCATTCTTTTTTTCAATTCTTCGTTCAAATATGAGTTTTTCCTAATAAAAGCAATAAATAACAAATTATGCACGAATTCATCCAAAGAATAACAAAATATCATCATTTAGGACTTCGAATAAATGTAGAAACTACACTTATCAACTTTCATAAAGTAGTTATAGAATGAAATTCGTCAATTCCTAATAAGCTTAAACTTTGTCAATTTTTGTACATCTAAACATATCATGTTCAATCCTTATTTAATATCTCACTAGCAAGATGAAATGAGTTTTAACCAAACTATAATAGCAGAATGTGATTCTACATTTACCAACTGTTATGTGATAATATGAAAGACAAACAAGAAAAAGTAAATAAAAATCAAGAAATATGTATTTGTTCTATTAATATTATTTAGCAACCAACTTTGAAAATAATTTATTCATGGATTTCATGATAAATATGAATGTAATTTAACATTGAACATTATTAGTTCTTGTTTAAATTTATCTATTAACTTGTTTAAATATATTACTATAATATCAATAGGTAAACTGTGGATTAAAACGAGCCAAACCGCAAATTATGGTTTGGTTCGGTTCGGTTAGGAAAATAGAATGGTTTGATTTGGTTTGAACAAATTTTAAACCGCATGAAATGATTTGAGTTGAAAATATAGTACAAACCGTTCAAAAAGAACTACGTTTACCCTTACATGCCACGTCGACTCGTTTGGTACAGGCGATATCATTATAGAACCTATTTCAATCCAAGAAAGGTAATGAGTGCGAGTTTCGCACTCATTTATACTGTTAAACTTAGATAGTTGTTAGTTTCCATTTATTAGCTTTTGATTCTTTTTGTTACTTTTGTTATATAGGTGGTAACTCAAGGTGATTGAAGGTTAGAGAGGATTTCAAGCGTGAATTAAGTCAAAAAAATTGAAGATGAAAATTCCAGGATTCGACGATTTAAACCATGAAGGAATGGTGGTTTGAAGGGAGGTGAAATAGGTGAAAAACCAGGAAGAAATTGAAGTTGACACAGGTTTGGCCTATGCGTACGCATAGGCCTGCAGGGTGTGCGTATGCAAGATTGGCAAAATCAACAACTAAAGCCTATTTGATTGCACTATGCGTATGCACAGACAAAGCCATGCGTACGCATATTACAAATCTGGAGCAGAACCCGGGAAAACACGCGAAACCTGATTTTAAATTCTAATCTCACTCCTTTTTTTCAAAACCCATTTTTCCTCTCCTACACATTTTAAATACCACTTGGGGCTCATTTCTAGGGCAAGAGAGGGTAGAGGAGCAGACCACAAAAATGAGAGAAAACATGAGAGCTCTATCTCTACAACCATGGTGATTTTGGGAAAGAAGAATAAGGGAACTTCATTGATATAGAAGACCTCATCTTTCCATCTCTTCATCAATAAGATCTTCTTTTCTTTATCCTCATTTTTATCCATTTGTTGTATTATTTTGCTGAGTTTATGTAAATACTCTATGGATGGATAAACTTTTATGATTGGGGGTTATTTTCTAACCCTATAATGAGATTTAAATCAATTTGTGCTTTATTGTGTTCTTGAGATTGATGTAATTAATTCATTGTGTTTATGTGTTTATTGTTCTTCTATGTTATTTAGCGGGCCAACTAGATGATTGAGTTGTTTACAATATTTGCTATTTTGAAATTTTTAGTCCGTAATTGCTAATTTGACCGAACTCTAGTGACGAATACATTTTGATGGATTATGAGGATTTTCTATTAATTGTAGGTGGATTATCACTTAAGTTAGTAAATCGAGTTTGCGCTTAATTCAATTCGTCTCTTTTGTCGTAATGCTTTTGTTGAATTAAATCTAGCGAGATTATCCTAGGATGTTTGATGAAAAGGGTTGGATAACGATGCTTATCTTATTAAACTAATATGTAAGAAGAGATTGAAGTAATCGAACTTTTGATTATTCTCGAATTGTTGTTAATCTTGTGAACGAAAATCTTTTGCGAACATTGAAAGGAAAATCATTCTAGCGGTGAAGAAGTATCCCTCGATCACATTTCCATCACTTTGTGTTTTTCATCATTTTAGTTCTTTGTCTTTTATATTTTTCGCTTCCTTAGTTTAATTAATCAACCAAACCCCCCATTTACTTTGTGCACATTTTTATTTTTTTTGTTGCAATTGACGTAATTGAAAATAATTTTCTGCGAGAATGACCCTTACTTACCAATTACTACTTGAATGACACATTTTAGAAAAGTAAGAAAAATTATTTTGACCCCCCCTTTGGGAGCGTGTCAATTTTGGCGCCGTTGCCGGGGATTGTTCTTTCAATTTTGTCTATTGTATCATTTTCCTGTTATTTATGTTTGCATTGTTTTTGTTATCTTCTTTGTGACTTAGGTTGTGATTGGGCAAAACGAATACATTACACCACAATCTAGGAGCAAGTGAAGAGGTTGGTTGAAAAAAAGTAAATTTGTGAGATGGAGGCAACTTCTCAACTTGATCATCAGTTGCCCGACCTTGTATCTCTTGTGCGACAAGTGGCTCTTCAAGGAATTCAACAACAAGAAGTGTGCGAGATTTGTTCATTTACGGGACACCATTCTCACGCATGCCCGGCACTTCAACAAAGAAAAGCCTTTGAACAAGCGAATGTCATTGGGGGCTATCAAATGCAATCGAGATAAGGATATGATCCATATGCCTACATGTATAATCATGGATATAGTGATCACCCTAGTCTCGGTTATGAAGGAAATCATTTCACGTCTCCACAAGCACAACTTGATCATCCATGGGGTTTCACTCAACAAGATCAACCACAATACTTCCAACCTAGTCAACAAACTCAAACTTCAAGTGCTAGTATGTCTTAAGAGGAAATGGTTGAGTCATTGACTTCGAGCAATCAACAAGCTCCACCTCAAAGCTCGAATATGTCCCTTGAAGAAATGGTTAAGTCTTTGGCCTCAAACAATATGCAATTCCAACAAGAGACTATGCAAATTCAACAAGAGACATTTCAACAAGAAACAAGGACGTTAATCAAGAATTTGGTAGCACAAATGAGTGAATTGGCTAACATGGTAGAGAAAATGGAGGCCCAAAGATCAGAAGAACTTCTTTCTCAAGAATTTGACCCGAGCGAAAATGTTAGTGTTGATACACTAAGAAGTGAGGAGAGTTTAGATGAGGTACCAATAGAGGTGGAAGATCATGTTGAGGAACCGTCACAAGAGGAGAATTCGGCTTGTGAGAGTTTTGTGGAAACCATGACATCACTTGAGCTATTACTGTGTAACTCGCCAAGGTATAATCTTTCATGTACTACTATTCCAATTTCTAATGAGAATTTTTTACCTTTGGTGATACAAGCTCCTATGTTTGAATTCATACTCTTTCCCGAGCATTTGAAGTATAAAGATTTGCAAGAAAGGAAAATACTACTGGAGATAGTTGTGAGGAACCTCACTACACACAACCAACTTAGGGGAGTACTTGAACCCCTTGTCCTTACTCTTTCATGTTTTATTCTTAAGGGTTTTGTATAGTTTAAATTTGTGTGTAATGATTTATGTTTGTTGGTTGGATAGCCTTGCCGGCTTTTCTTTTAGTTGTTACATTGCTTTAGTTTATGGAATGTGACATGAATGCTATATGTTGTTTATTTTCATCCACTTATTCTATGTTTGACTATTTATGGAGCACTTGCATCATGAGATTCGTCACACGCACTTGTTGGTGACACTTGAGGTTGTTATGGAACTTGAATAACCATATTGTTGAAGAAAAGAATTTTTTGATCACTACCTATAAAATAATAAGTTTGGGGGTGGTTGAACCGGTGAAGGAGATTATTTAGGATTGTATTAATTCTTTGCTCAAATGATTTATTTTAACGAGTGCTCTTGAATTTCAAATGAAAATTAGATGTTTCTATCCCAATCGAAAAACAAAAGAAAAAAAAAGAAAAAAAAAATTTCTGTAGAAAAAATTTGCCTACCTTAAGGAGTGTGAGTTAGCGTTGAGTAATCTGGCCCTATGCATCTCCAATCTGTGGGAGACGATCTACCAATGAAGAAGATTATCTTTAGGCCTAGAGCGTGAACTACCTACATTGAAAAAATAAAGCAAAAGAAAATTGATGCTATATCTTTGTTTGCTATTGATGAATGATTGGTGTTGTTCGTGATTTGCCTAACGTAAGTTTGAAGTTTGAGCACTTAAAGTTTTTATGATGAATTAATACATGACTAAATGATTTAATTTACCGGTTCGACCCAACCAAACTTGAGAGGGAAAGATTGAGTTATTTAAGAGCAATTCTATATTTTTGACACCTTGGAGCATTAGTGAAAATATCAAGTTTGGGGGAGTGCGCCATCCCACGAGCGAGAAAGGGAAATTTGACCATTTTGCGGGTCGGGAACACCGCCAACTTGTGTAATGCGATGAATTGGAATGACTATACACACGCGCGCACACACACACGAGTCAAACATGGTATAAGTTTAAAAATATTTTGTTGTAGCACTTTTGTGTGCATTTCATGAGTTATTAGCATTTGTAAAAATTGAGGCAAAACGGAAAAACTATCCAACCTTTGTAATTTTTGTTTATATTAGTATTTTTGTTTAGTTTTTACTTGTGTGTTTGTTTTTATTGCTTTGTTCGAGAACTAACAAAGATTTAAGTTTAAGGGTTTAGGATTTCATTATAAATATGAATGTAATTTAACATTTAACATTATTAGTTTTTGTTTAAATTTATCTATTAACTTGTTTAAATATATTACTATAATATCAATAGGTAAACTGTGGATTAAAACGAGCCAAACCGAAAATTATGATTTGGTATGGTTTGATTTGGTTCGGTTCGAAAAATATAATGGTTTGATGTGATTTGAAATTTTTTCAAACCGCATGAAATGATTTGAGTTGAAAATATAGTACAAATCGTTCAAACAGAATTGCGTTTACCCCAACATGCCACGTCGACTCGTTTAGTATGGGCGATATCATTATAGAACCTATTTCAATCCAACAAAGGTACACGATTCAAAGATTTGAAACAAGGTTTAGGACCTCTCTGCAATTCTTTCTGCCTGTGTTTAAAAATATATAAGCAAATATGTCTGGTCATAGATGCTTTGAATCGGATTGAACATAAATAAATATAAGCCTCAAATGAGAGAGATGACTCGACTCAGATTTTCATGTATAAACAATAAAAAGGTAAAAACGTGACCTTTCAAATGCGTGCAAAATCCAGAAAGATGACCTGACTTTTGCTCTCTCTGTCTTGCCATTTCTCTTTTTGTAACTTCAGAATTCACAGATTCGTTTAATCCATCAAAATGGTCCTCTCCTTTCATTAATTTCACCGTCCTCATTTCGAATCCTACCCATAGACACACCGATACACAGACATATATTCATACATATAGAATACTAATTTTGTGGCGTTGAGGATTGGGATGGGGGCGTCGTCAGTGGTGTGCTCGTGGCTAATGGCGGCATGCATGTCAGTCGCTTGTCAAAATGACTCTTCCATGGGCAACCCATTTTTTTCGTCTTCATCGATGTCCTCGAGGTTGGGCAAATGGGCTTCGCGACGGAGGAAGAGGGATCTGGTTAGATTTGCGTCGGAGTTCTCTGGCATTAGTAATCTCGTGACTTCTTGCTTGGCTTTTGAGCCATGCGACGAGTTCTATATAAATCTTCTAGTCGTAACTTTTCCACAACCGATTTTTTCTTCGGCTTCAGATCGACAAATGTTCCCCAGCATCGTAGACGCCGAAAACTCAATCAACCTGCTGCTGTCCATCCTGGTAGTTTTTAATTTAATGCATATAGTTTGAGTTTTTGTTTATCGACTGTTTGGGATTTTGTTTGGGTTCCTAATAAACCGTGGCCACTGTATGGCATCATGCTCTTGTTCTTAATTTAGTTTGAAAATTTGAGTAAGAGTCAGTTGTAGGTTAATTAGTTATATTAAATGTTGCTCATGATGAGTTTGATTATATAGAATATTATACTGTATTCTTGAGTTTTATTTTCTAATCTAATGTGTCCCTAGGTTTTATTTTTAGCTCTGGGATTCATACTTTAGACTGGATTTTCAAGAACCAGAGATCGTTTATTTGTTTGTTGGATGGGTACTTAATGCTTGAGTGATGTATGGCGGGTCATTGTGTAGGCATGGCGTCTGAAAATGTCATTTTCTTGAAATCTTTGAGATATTTAATTATGAAGAACAGGTTTTTACTCTATAATAGTTTAGTCAATTCTTCGACTAATCTGTTATTTTAGAGAAGAAAAAAAAAAGCAGAAAGTTTTTTGGGGTTCTGATTTTGCTTTTATATAAGAAATGTCTCATGCACCATTGTCAAACTCAAATACAGCACCACCTTCATCATCAAAACTAAATACCAATTGCCAATCAAACTTCTGGATTGGAGAGTAATTCTGGTAAATTAGTCTCTTGATCTTCATACAAGTTGTTTTCCCTCTTTATTTGATAAGCCATGGATTTGAGCATGTGATTTCACATTCATGTCTTAGAAATTAATTTTGCAGTTACCTGTGTTGTTTCAGGGTGGGTGAGGGATTCTTTTAGGTTTGTCCACCTCCATGGTGGTTGTTGTCCACTGTCGTTGCTTTTCCCAACCATCTATGTTTCCTACAAAGTTACACCGTTGGATCTATGGGTAGTTCACCATGTCGTGACTGACTTTGTGAATTCCAATTTTAATTTAAGAGAATTGCTTGGTCACATGGATACCTTACCTTCAGGGCCTTGGATTTCATAACTTGTAACTGATATGTTAAACTGGAATTCATCAATTTTTATGAATTTTGACTACCTAATTGTTTGGTTTCTTGTTACTGGGTCATTCAGTTGTATTTTGAACTCATTGGCTAATTTGGCTTCCACATAAGTATAGGAGAAACAGTGGCCATACCTGTGCAACCATCCATGGAAGTAGCATCCGAGAAGAAACCTCCAATCAATCGAAGGCGAGTGGTTGTAACAGGTATGGGCTTGGAGACACCACTTGGTCATGATCCTGATGTATTTTACAGCAACCTACTTGAAGGTGTTAGCGGCATTAGTGAGATAGAGGCCTTCGATTGTTCCCAGTTTCCAACAGTATGTCATCTTGTGATATCCCTTTAGTTTTTTAGAGGCAACTAATTTCGATGTCTACTCTAAGGTTTTTCTTATCACAGAGAATTGCTGGAGAGATCAAGTCCTTCTCAACAGATGGTTGGGTTGCACCCAAACTTTCTAAAAGAATGGATAAGTTCATGCTTTACATGCTCACAGCAGGCAAGAAGGCTTTGGCCGATGGAGGAATTACAGAGGATGTGATGGATGGATTAAATAAAGATAGATGCGGAGTTTTGATCGGCTCAGCTATGGGTGGGATGAAGGTAAGTTTGATTCTTTTAGAGATTATGATGCCTAGCACAAAACAAAAAATAAAAAGGAAAATATTGATACACAAATAATAAATTGGATTAAATGTGGATTGTGATTACTTGGCACGCTAAAAAGAAAAAGGGAAGAAATATTGTAATCAAATGGATATTTATCTAAATAAAGATTCCACTTTTGATACAACTTCAAAGTTTCGTAGTTGCATCTGGAAATGTAATAATTTGTAATACCTGATGCTATTTGGTTCTCATGTTGTGTGAATAGTAATATAGGTGTAGAAGCTGCATAGGCATCTCTTCCTTTTGAATTATACATTAGAACCTTTGCCAATTGGTCATATCTTGTGATTGATAATAAAATCATTGCTTTTTTTCATCATGCCCACAATCAAATCTCCTTGTAGCTTTTTGGAAAGTGTGTTAGCTGGTTTTAGTATCCTCATCCAAGAGCCTACGTACTTGGAATTTGGGAGAGGGAAAGGAATATTCTCTCCTAGGTTTCACATAATCCTTTTAAATCAAAATTAATTGGGCAATTATTCTACAAAAGATCTTATTATCTATAATGCGTCTTTCGAATGATTTTTGTGGAGAGATTTTTTTAATTGTCTCATTAACTTGTCTTCTTTTTAACCTCTTCTGAGTTGCTTTGTTATTTGAACAGGTTTTTTATGATGCAATTGAAGCTCTGCGTATCTCATATAGGAAGATGAATCCATTTTGTGTACCTTTTGCAACTACCAATATGGGCTCCGCCATGCTTGCCATAGATCTGGTTAAAGAAATTCCTTTTTTAACCATTGCAACTTGAGCATTCAATAACCCATTGACATCCTTCTGAGATTTAATTATTACTATTCTACAGGGATGGATGGGCCCAAACTACTCAATATCGACTGCTTGTGCAACAAGCAACTTCTGTATACTGAATGCTGCTAACCACATAATTAGAGGTGAAGCTGTAAGTTTCGTTCTCTTTCATTGAAGGAGCTCACCGTCCATTTCTAATTTGTTTCATAATCGAAGAATCAACTTACAAGTGCCCAAAAATAAACGTCATAAAGTTGACTGTTATGTTTCCTGATACTTTTGAGATTTTCCAGGACATGATGCTTTGTGGTGGCTCAGATGCAGCAATCATACCAATTGGTATATGCATTGTCCTTGATTTATATCATTTCATAAACCTGAAATTTTCATTTTCTGAGTAATAAATTTTGGTCCAGGATTGGGAGGCTTTGTGGCGTGCAGAGCACTTTCAGAGAGAAACTGTGATCCTACTAAAGCTTCACGTCCCTGGGATAGTGTAATGATCTCTATCTTGCCTCCTCACAATTTCTAGGATCAGAAAATTCATTCCACCAGTGCTAATTTTAAAATTGATATTTAGTCCGATTTCAAAAAGAGAAACATGCTTGTTCTTGCTATATGGTCTTTACTCAACTGAATGGATCTTGAACACCCAAAATTTATTGTTTGTATCTTCCTAAATAGGCTTTTGATGAGGGGTTTTTGTGTGCGATTTATGGTTTGGAACTGCTGATTTCATATTTGTCAACCTTTATTTGATTTTCAACCATCAACGGTCTAATTTGCTTATTTTACTAATAGTCTAATAGTAAAAGAACAACTGTACTGAAAACCCATAGCTGTAGACTTTTATGATCACTGACGATGGAAGAGCTAGTTGAAGCCCTGGAAAACCTTCTTGGTTTTAGAGTAGCAACTTTCCCTATAATTGAATTATTGAACTTTGACAGAACCGTGATGGATTTGTTATGGGAGAAGGGGCTGGAGTATTGCTTCTGGAAGAACTTGAACATGCCAAGGTATTCTACAATCCCAATTTATAAGAGTGCTTTTTCTCTTCTGTTTGGATATGAACTTGTTGTAGGCTAATTTATCCTCCAAATGTCTTTTCCATTTAACTTCTGGATAAGCAGAAAAGAGGCGCATCTATATATGCTGAGTTTCTTGGTGGAAGTTTCACTTGTGATGCTTATCACATGACAGAGCCTCATCCAGAAGGTAATATCCCTATTTTCTTATTGCCTAATAATTCATTTGTAAAGTTCAGATAAATTGTCATTCTTAGTTTGCAAATATGACAACCTAATATTTATTTTAAAGATAAGGATATTAGGATTGAATTCTCAAGTCTGCATTGAACTTTCTATCATGTCTATAATGTAAGTATTTCATATTGTCAATATATTGTTGGAGTGCACAGGCTAGCAGTAATGATATTCAATATTCAAATATGAGAGTGACCTTTCAAAATAAAATAAAATATGAGAGTGGTCTTTCCCTAGTTATACATACAGTCCACTCTTCCTCCGTGACTAAATTAATGATCACTTAAACATAGTGATATTTTGTTATTGTCATGACTGGCAACAACTTAATTTAACTCTACAAAGCCTTATGCCCTGCATGGTCTAAAAGTATTAAGAATTGGAAAGCTATCCTTAGGAGTTTCTCTTGGTATGACATGGTAGGATTGGTGTACGAGTGTAGAGTCAGGATCATTGCTGGGATTTCCTTTACAGGGTTTTGGCTGAAAGAAAAAGCTATAAAGCTGCGAAAATGGCTTCTTCCAATTTTTTTTGAGTCTGTTAACATAATTTCTCCAGCCACATACACTAAATACCTATTTTTCTCTACACAGTCTTGTTGTGTTGAGTTGTATCAATGCCATTTTCTAGTAAAAAACTCTTAAGAATAGAATAATGATAACCCCATTCATTTTCAAGAGTTTGACATTGATTTTTCCATATAGTGAAAATCTTGGATTAGAGTATATTGCTATTCAACTATCAAAAGAAACAAATACATTAGCTGGAAAATTAGATTTATGATTTGTTTCTCTCTAACAGCCTATTCTGTTCATGCCCATAAGTGGCGAAGCATATCGTTTTTTTAAAATATATTGTTGTTGCACTGTAATTATTCTGGTAGTGTTGATCTTCTTACTAGCCAATTATTTCGACCAAGTTCAGTCCTCATGCTTTTTATCCATGAACCAAAGAAAATGCATGACGTTGTTTATTGCAATTGACCAAGATGTAATTTTAACTCTCTGAGCACTTCTATAAGCAGGAACCGGTGTCATTCTCTGCATAGAGAAGGCTCTAGCTCAATCGGGAGTACCTAAAGAGGATGTAAACTATATAAATGCACATGCGACATCCACCCCAGCTGGTGATATCAAGGAGTATCAAGCTCTTGTCCGTTGTTTTGGGCAGAATCAAGAGGTTTCCAAATAATGATGAGTTCTTTTCATGTCTGCATGATAGTTATACTTTATTTTGTTAGGTTGATGAAACTTATGAGTTGTTCTATGTGTTTGCAGTTACGAGTGAACTCCACAAAATCTATGATTGGTCACCTGCTTGGAGCAGCTGGTGCTGTGGAGGCTGTTGCAACTGTGCAGGTTCTTGGCATGCTTATTTAGTTTGCAGAAGTCACTAGAAAATCCTTGTATATATTTGAATCAGGCATTTGCATAAAAACCTTTTTAAGGCTCTATATTCATGGTACTAGATGTATTTGCGTTTTGCATTGCATCCTGACAATAGACCCGAAAAAAGTTTGTCTTCACCCCTCTAAAATGTTTCATTTTTCTATGAAAAAATTGTTTGCAGCTGCTGAGACTGTTAAGTTCAAATTGCAGGTGCACATTTGTAGGAAAGTTGCTAAAGGCTTTTTTTGTCAGCCTTAATTGTGAGAATTTTAGGCTTGAGTTCTTGTGCCCACCTTGTTCTTATGGAATTAAAGAAATTCAGTGAAATAGGAAGGAAAAATCTTCAATGCAAATTAAGAGAAAATCTCAATAGCCTGTACAATGTCAAATGGGTGAAAAATATTGGGAATGCCCATGTTGGAGCTTTCGGTTTTTTAGAGAGTTGAAAGGAAAATTTGAACTCAGATAAACATGGGATTAGTTAAGCACAAAAGTTGTTGATTTATCCATCTTCCAACTATTCTTCCTTTATGCTCTTCACTTGCTTGTATAAATGAGAGTTTCACAGAGACCATAACCTGCCATATCAAGGTCATTCTGGTTATGGTGAAGAATCAGCCACGTATTCGAGGGATTGATAATTAGCTCCCTCCTTCCATTTCCCGAAAACATAGGTTCCTTTTGTGTCTTCTAAGAAGTGAAAACATTTTGAATCAGTATACTGGACAAGCTGAAGCCTTGTTATTGTTGTTGCCTTTCTGCCAGTCTGTTCCTTCAAATGTCCCTGTGAATTTAAGTGCTTGTTCTGGTTCTGTTCCTTCAAATGTCCTGTTTATATAAGGTAATGTGGTTCTAGTAAGTGGGAGTCAAATGAATACAGCTATTTTTATTGTACAATTTCTTTATCCATTGAAATTATTAGATCAAAATTAGTCAAGGTCATAATTTGCTCGGATGCCTGTGGGACATTGCATGTGTTCAATTGTTGCAAACTGTTGTTTATGGTTCTCAATTACTATGGGCACTTATCTTGAATGTGTTGTTAATTGGACCCGTGAAGTAGATTTGGCTTTGTGGATGACTATTTTACTGAACTTTGTCTCTTTGCAGGCGATAAGGACAGGCTGGGTTCATCCAAATATCAATCTTGAGACTCCAGATGATGGTTTGGTATGATTTTTTGTTTCATTTCTTCTCAATAATTTCATGTGCAGGGAATATTGTTGTTACATTGTGTTGCAATGTTTTTGCCAGCCATTCACTTGGGAAGAAAGAAATATGTTTTTTTCAGCCACTAATTTAACATGGCTTAAATGGTAGAACATTCCTATTAGCATATAGAACATTGTATAGATCAGGAGCATTGGTAGAGCTAAAAGGATGCAAACATGAATGAGTCGGACTGTCAAATCAGTCTCCATTTTGGATGCATTTTTTACTTCTAATCAGAGAGTGACACAAAATTGCAACTGTACTTGTTGATATGATTCATTTTGCAGATTTACTGGTTTCTTGGTTTGGCTAGTGTAGGTTTATGTTGTAAAATTGAGCCTACTATATAGCATTTACTGATGATTCGCACATTAATTTAGGACACAAGTGTGCTGGTGGGATCAAAGAAAGAAAGACTGGACGTTAAGGTGGCATTATCTAATTCATTTGGATTTGGTGGCCAGAATTCCTCCATCTTATTTGCTCCATATAAGTAGATCTTTATGGCATGCTCGAGTTGCAAATGATGATGCCAAAGGTACGTACTGGTATTCATATTGATTTGTAGTCTTTAATGGCTATCAAAATAGAGGGAAGAGGCTGTTAATGCAATGACTATAACCAAGGCAAT
Source organism: Osmanthus fragrans (assembly GCA_019395295.1). Taxonomy (NCBI): domain Eukaryota; kingdom Viridiplantae; phylum Streptophyta; class Magnoliopsida; order Lamiales; family Oleaceae; genus Osmanthus; species Osmanthus fragrans. Next base: position 11,460,509 of record CM033347.1, on the reverse strand, counting down.
TAGTATTGTGTTCATCATTCTGAGATGGCGTGTCTGTAATTTTTGTCAAGAGTAGAGCCGAAAAGTTGTGCATCTGATTAGTTTTTAGGTCAACAGTTTCGACTTTGTCTCAATCTCGATCCCAAGTTCTTAACTGAAACATTTGTCGTCCATTCTTATGAATTGAACTTTAGTATCTTTTAAGGGTACATTTTTCTTATTTTTGTCGATATTATAGTCATGATGGTCTCTTGTGCAGTCTGATGGTGTTTTAAGAATTTTATTTTTGTAGAGGATATTATCTGATGTTCAACTTACGTTGTGCTTGTATGTGTACGATTCTTGAGCTTCTAATCTAACTTCAAGAGGACTGATCGCCAATGTTAAATAAATTTTTTAATCAGGTTGCAATACCCTTTTGCCTTTAGTATAGATCATCTAATCATTTTTTTATACTCTTTTTTGAGATTTTGGTGGGGTCCAATGGTCGTGGCCTAGGCATATGCAATATTTTGTGTGACCATTCCTAAAGGGGTCGATTTTCAAATGAGTTTATGACCTGATTGAAAGTGTTTTATCGTTGCTTGATCTTGAAAGACCTACAAATCATATTGGATCATGCAAAGAAAAAATAAGAAAATATTTATTTATTTTTTGACTAAAAATTAAATGCTACAAAAAGTATTCAACAAATTTTTTTAGCATATTTCAAAAGTTACGGGACAAAGGGTGGAGCCCACAACTAAAATAATGGTAGATCTCATGCATTATGAATTAATCAATGTCCTGGATCTAGCCTATGTCTGTATACTTGCTTTAATTAATCAACATTGCTGGTCGTACAGATGAGAATGACAAAAAAGGTTGACAGATCTCTCACATGAGTGGGGTTCGCAGCAATTTTTTATTTCTAATACAGGTGGGGCCTACGCTACAGTGAAGGATCTGTCATCCACCTTTGTTCAACAAGATTTATTCAAAACCGTAATTATTAAATCCATTAAACTAGCATATATGGAAAGAACTGAAGAAGATTATGTACAGAAATCCTGATTCAAGAACCAATGATTAGTAATTATTTATAAAAAAAAAGGGTACTACAACCATCAGCAAGGCAAAAGAATCCAAGAAGACTGAAGTGTGAACATTTCTTCTTTAATTATGTCCAGTCGAGATATCTGTTGTTTTTCCACGGGAGTGGTCGAGAAGATCGATAAGGTAAAGTGCATTACTAGTAACCCTAGCAACATTAGTAAGCTTTCTCTTCACATCAGACCTAATATATCCTTCAACCTCTTTGAACCCATCAAGGCAAGTATTCTCGTTAGACAAGGCAGCACTAACCCATGTCTCGACGTTGCTCATGTGCCACCGGAAATCGCCACTCCGGAGTTGCTGCAGCTCCGACAGGGTTTGGCTTAGCTCGTCCATTGAGTTCCCCATTAGCTCTAAGCAGTCGCGTACGGCACCTTGCTCCCCTTGCTTTGGCTCTTAAGCTGGGCCAAGAAATTTGATGCTGCCTTCGATCGAGAGAAGCTGACTTTCACTCCCGCCTTGGCGAGACCGAGCAAGGTGGTGGCGACGCCGGAGTAGGAGGAGAGGGTTCGGAGGCATATCGCAGGGTAGCTAGCATGGGCACATGATGTACGGACGAGGTCCTTTTTTGGTGCATTGTTGTGATTTTTCGCATGTGTTGAAATTAGTGCAAGGAGGAGAATAAGGAAAGATAAGAAAAAAGGGGTTCTCATTTCGACTGGTTGTTGTTGGTGGTGGTGGTGGTGGTGGTGCCGGTGGCCGAGGGGAAGGGCAAGGGGAGGCAGGTAGCGGCTACTATGTGCTATTGTGTCTCAAAAGTGAGAGATAAGGATGGTAGTTGTTTGTTTTCTTGGGGTTGGTGACTTAAATAAGTGTGAGATTGGCTATGACTAAAAAGTAAAATTATTCAATTTTTTGGTTTAAAAAGTAACTTTCATCCTATCTTATTTTTTAAAAAATAGGTATATTTATTTATTTTTGAAAAATAAAATAGCATTTATTTTAAAAATAAAAGTAATTTTTAATCATTTTTTTTTAATTTCCTATCTTACTTATTAGTTCTAAGTTTAAAAAATCATAGGACTAGAATTTTTTCCAAACACTCACAAGTGACTTGACATCTTCAACGAAATTATATTTTTTCTATATAGTTCGACTTTTGGGCTCCATTAAAAGTGTACTTTGGGAAAAATAATGCGTTTTTGAATAATAATATTTTGGAGAATATGTTATTAAAATATAAAAAAATATAATTTACGTATAATATTATTTTATTAAAAACTATGTAATTGAAAATAAGGAAGAGAAAAATGTATTTTGGAACCCAAACAAGAGTTCTAATTTTTAGCTTTCTTTGGCTGTCTTTCTATTATTTGTGTTCATTAATAAAGCAAATTCATGGGACATAAATTGTTTCAATAATTTGGCAAATGCACCAGCCTGCAGTAATTGCTCATCAAATGATAGGTCCAAACGTGTCCATAGTTGACTGCCCAGTCCCGCAACTGATTTTACCACCCATTCATCCAAACTCATATATTTATTTATTTATTTCATAATAAAAAGTTCAAATATACAAGATAATGAACCTAGAAGACAGTAAATTAAAATAGGATACGAAAATACAAAATCTAAAGCTACGTGTTTCCGAGGGTATTTGGTGGGTATTACAATCCTGCAAGTAGACGGTATCGTAGTAATAAAGTGAATGTAATCCAAGTATCGAACTCACGAGGATAAAGTATCTAGTTTTCAGTTAACGTAACTTTAATCGAATAACACAAATATTTAGATTGTGTGTGATTTATATTAACAGCTTGAACATATAATTAATCTAATTATCTAACTAATTGGCTGATTTTTTAAATTTTTTCTTTTTTAATGAACACTCAATTAATGAGTAAAGCACTAGGAATCCTCCTGAATCCCCTTACATTCATCAATTTCAATATTAATTTCATGACGTGGCAATATTTAATTGGACTTAAAGGTCAATATTCATATCTTTTTTAATAATATTTTCTGAATAATATTAAACATATCTTTACATATGACGCGAAATATCCATATCATGAATCCGAACATATGACGATGCATTAAATCACAAAAAAATTGATGAGATCATGCAAAGTGTAACATTTATTTCTAATTTCTAAAAGACTCTATAATGATTGTGGTCACATGCTATTTTTCATAATCCTTCTCCCAAATAATAATAGAAATCACACATCTAATCAAATAGTAGTCAATTAATTAAAAAACATAAGGATCATAACAAGTGTTCCAAACCAAACAAACACCTAGGCCCTATTTGATTGCAACAATTTGTCATGGAATTAGGATTTTTCCCCCATTTTTCTACTTTTTACTGTTTGATTTGACAAATTTGCCATGAATTTTTTTTTCTTGTTTTTGCTCACACGTGCACATTTGGTGGGTTTTCATTTTTCAGATTTTTTTTTTGGCAATAAAAAAATTTCTAGACCCAATGGTAGAAAAATTTATTCTTTTAATAGACAATTTGCATGAAAAACAAAGTCAAATGAATGATATTCAGTATGTTAAAAAAATGTTAATTTTTTATTTTGCAATTAGAACAAATTTCAGGCCTAACGGTGAAACAATTTATCACTTTAATGAACATTTTTTATGAAAAACAAAGCTAAACGGATACCAAACTTTCAATATTTTTCAGGTGGAAAATTATACCAATCAAACATAATTAAAAAAAAAACGAATTCTAGGCAAATCAATTCTCTGTAAAATATTTTCTTTTCACCCATTTTTCACTTTTGCAATTAAACGGACCCTTAGAGTCAAAATATGGAAATTAATATAAAAAAATTTATAACATAGGGTTCATTGTCATCCTAGCATCTATACAATTAGCCAATAATTATAATAATATATAAGAACAAGACTTTGATCAATACAACATCAACCGAAATTAATGATTGGAAAGAAAGATGGAAAACAATCTTGAACCTCTTCAATGGTTATCGATTAATTTTCTTGAGTATCTTCTTCTTCTTCTTCGACCCAAGCAAAGATATATAAATTTATGTTATAATATGTGTTTTGTATGGAAAGCTTCAACAAAGCTTCTGAAGAATGTCTTTTTCTATAAATGGCTTTCTCTAGAGCTCTCTTCTTTGGAAGATATATGTGTTTTTCTATGTACAAGCTCCCACTTTAAATTGTAGATGAATATATATTTATTTATAGCCCAAGAATTAGGTCAAAACTTGTGCTCTAATTACCTTCCATTAAGATATTGAATCAAATTAGGAAATCAATAATTGCTCTATTAATGCTTTATATTGATCAAATACAATTTGACCGATCTTCAATTGCTTCGAATCAATTCCACTTAAGCTCCAATTGCTTTTCTTCATTCCAAATGCATCTAAGTTAGGATTTTCACATTACAATTAATATATTTATATTAAATTAGGTAGATATTCGCTCAACTAACAGTCAACAATCAAGTTTAGAAGTCATGGCTATACTCATCATGGTCCAACAAAGTATAATATAATATGTTAAATACGTAAAACTTTATAATACAAATTAATCTATCAATAAAATAATAAATTATTTATTTATCGTTATATTAATAATTCCTCTAGATTACTATTTTTTTTTTTTTCTAATTTTTAATCTCAAGATTATTATTTTATAGAGATTTTGCTGAACAGATCAGGAACGTACGTATGTTCCTGGTACAGGGTGGGTCCTGCCTCAGCTGCCACGAGTTCCATTAGTATTTAGTATTGTGTGGCCATGAATGTAGCCATGCCATACAGCTTTCATCTGCTCATCGCTTAACTGCCCAGTTGCATGAAAATTCCATAGACAACCAAAACTTCTGAATAATGTTTCCATATTTGATTGTTTATAATAATAATTGAGGTTTTGATCCTTTTTTCATCACATCATTCGAAGGAAACAGTACGAGAAACGGTCCATTATATTGGAGCAGGACATGTGGGACTTGCAGGGCATGGAGGTGCTGCAGTGCCCCCTTTTCCCTACATTGTGTGCAGGCAATTAATTATTTGAAGGATGCTTAGTGTTGTACACTTTTATAGTTCTCTCACAATGAAAGAGTCCACAATTATCTTATTTATATGGGCTCCCTCAATATGTGAGAAGACTGTACATCATGGTGTATATCATGGTGTACAAATAGATTTATCCTAATTATTTTTTGAAAGATTTATTTATTTTTTAATTTTTTTTGTTGGAAGTGATCAATTTTTTGAATAATTATTGTAGATGCTAAGAATCTAAAAACGATTGGTTCTCAGAGCATCTCCAATCCATCCTCATCGCACCATAATCCAGCAAATTGCACCAAATTTTTGGTGCAAATCACCTCCAACCCATTGCACTATTTTGCACCAAAATGGTTAAATACCTTTTCAGCATTCTCGTCCATTGCGCACCATTTTTTTTTTTTTTGTTAATGGTATATTTGTCCACTTGTTATACAATAAATTTTAATTCTATAAATTATTATTATTATTATTATTATTATTTGTAATGAATTTTAATCATTTAATCAATAATAATCAATTGTGAATATTATTTCGACTTTGTAATATCATGATATTACGATTCCAAATGTAGTACATTCTTTTTTAATATTATGATTTAATATTTTCTTAGTTGTATTTCTATTAATTGTACTGCATTTTTTAAATTTATTAATGAATTCAATATTTTTGTTAATTAAACATAATTATTTATTTAATAATTTATGTAGTAATAAATAAATAAATAAATAATTTTTGAGATAAATAAATTATTAAGAATTTAAAAAAATGAAGAAAATTATTAAACATTATTCATTTGGTGCAATTTTTGATGTAATTGATTGAATGTGATTTTTTGCTTAGTACAAGAATTGGTGCAAGTTTTGATGTAAGGTTGGAGATTGCCTTATAATTGAACTTGGCTTGACAAAAGGTATGACGTATGAAATAAAATATCATTTTAATTCATTGAATTCATTGGTGCAATACAATTTTTTTTTTTTTTTTTTTAAACTTCTCCAGATTAAGGACCATTTGATTGCAAATGTGAAAAATGGGTGGAAAGAAAATGAATGACAAAGAATTAAATTGTCTAAATTTTATTTTAGAGAGAATTGTAATTAATGATATTTGATTGATATAATTTTTCACCTAATTCGTTTGACTTTATTTTTATGCAAATTGTTACTTTTTTAGATAATTTTTTTTACAGTCTGAATTAAAATATGTTTGGATTGCAAAAAAATAAAATAAAAAATAAAAAATAATAATTTTTGAATTTTTTTGTTCGTTTGGTTTTATTTTTCATGCAAATTGTCAATTAAATGGATAAATTTTTTTACCATTAGATTTAGAATATATTTCCATTGCCAAAAAGTAAAATAAAATGGGTGAAAATGGGAAAATAAAAGATGAAAAATGTGTTTTAAATGATTGTACCTAGAAAAGGGGTGAAAATGAATTTCATGAAAAAATTATGCAATCAAACACCAAAATTAAGGGTGATTTCACCATTTTCTTTGCCAATCAAACAGAGCATAACAAAAATTCAAAATTATTTAATTAATAAAGTAAAAAATCATGTTCAAAATATATTTTACGAGCAACGCTTACTAGTGGACATCTCTCTAATTAGAAAGATATTAGATAATTGTGAAATTGATAAATAAAATTCATAAGCAGCCTATGGTTGAAGATGAAGAAAATTTAAAAAAAAAAAATTAATTAAATTATAGTGGACATCTCTCTAATTAGAAAGATATTAGATAATTGTGAAATTGATAAATAAAAATTCATAAGCAGCCTATGGTTGAAGATGAAGAAAATTTAAAAACAATAAATTTAATTAAATTACTGAAATTTTATTAATTTCATGGGGACATTGAGTCGTACGCTGTTCTACATTCCTCGGCTGAACATTATACAAAGGAAGTGAAACCATTATTAATTGATAGCAGTGGCGGATCCACCAGTGGACCTGGTGGGTCCTATGACTAACTAGATTTTCCAGTTTTTTTTTTATTTAAAATATTTTACAATTTTGGGATATAATATATTAGATGTTAGATATAAGTACAGATTTTGGAATATAACATCTATAAAGTATATTGTAATTTTTCATTATAACATGTTAGATATAAGTACAGATTTAGATGGAAAATCGAAAATCTGGCTTTGAAAATGAATTTTAGTTAATTAAAATTTGAATTCAGAGAGTTGTTGAAGGTTGTGATTTGTTTTGATATTAAGGTGTTGTTCTTTTGTCCGTTTTGCTGGTTTAATTATATGTTTGGTTCTTCCTAAGATTGTTAATTGCTAGTAGCAACGAAGTGCTTTCACCTCTTGTAGTAGATCCGTCTAATTGTTGAAGAAACTGTTTTGTAGCATGGGTTGAGACCTCGAAATTGGATAGAAATTCTTGTCTACATATTTGAATTTGATTTTGACCAGCCTAACACAATTAAAAAATAGTTCCGATTTCAATTTGTCAGCCTACTGCTGTAATTGATCGGATGAGCGTTTTCGAGTTAATAATTTTTTCATTTTTGCAGCAATTTAAGAATGAAAAATAATATGTATTTCAAACTTCTATAATTTTAATTGTACAAGCTCTTTAATCATTATGAATGTTTGTGCTACCTTCAACTCCAAAGATGATTCCTGCTCACAAATGAGACTTTTGCATTCTTACATTGGTTGGCAGCCTAGCATACGGTTAGATTTGGAAATTCGTGATGTATAAAATTCGTGAAAGCATATCAAACAAGTTTAATGCTCTCGAACCCCTTGCCATCAATAAGACATAAAAATTAAATTTACATGTTTTGGGTAATACTCTCTCCATCCATGTGTTCATTCAGAATAATTTCGATAAGACATAAAAATTAAATTAAAAAACTATTTCATGTTCCTGACTGCAATTAATTCATGTTCCCTTAATATTAGCCTATTCACGTGCTAATGCTATTAAATAATAACAATAATAATATTTTCTTTATGAAATTTATGTGCACTTTTGGCATTTTTTTATTAATACATGTTGGTAAAAGATTTAGCCAATAAAATTTTGTCAATTTTGTTAACTTCTATATATGAAGATTTTATTTCCTAATACATGTTTGGTAATTAAATTTTAAATATAAATTCATATCCTATCTATTTGGTAAATAATTTTTACATCATTTTTGTTTGTATGGTAATTAATATTCTTGATTAAATATTTGTGATGTTTTATTTCAAATTTTAAATTAATATTCTATCATGTTGTTGTTCTTGAAGTAACGCAATATTATAATTAATAATTTTGAAGAATATTACTTGGTCCTGAAGAGTATAAATTATAATTTCAAATATTCTAGAAGAATATTAACATATTGCTCTTGAAGAAGTAATAATAAAATACTATTATTTTAAATTAGTGTTTATCCCTGAAGGAAAACACGTAACTTATGTTAATATTGACTTTAAAAAAAAAATGGTTATCTAGTATAGATTTGTCCTCAACAACCAGAGGCAGCAGCTTAAATCAATGGAAGGTCAATTCTATGGCTATGCACCGATAATCATTGATAAATTGATGGGAAGAAATCAAAGTCATCGTCTGTGATAAATCAACGTCATCATTCGTTTCACGTGTCATACCACATACCAGGTTTAATTTTTTTTTTCTTCATATCTATGTGGCTAGTAGACTTTATGTTCTATTCATATTATTATGTTATCCAAATAAAGCGCATATCTATACTTATTAATGTCCATAAAAGAATATTTTGTCATTCTTGAAGAATCCAAAATTTATGTATATTAAATTTTATATGATGTTAATATTCTAGGAGAATATTACTTGTGCTAGATTAGCGAATTCTATGAGATCTAGTTTATTTCATGATTTGAGAAATTTTCTAGATCGATATCATAAATGAATATAATGTTGCTCCTGAAGAAGCCCATCTCTACAAATAATACACGACTCCTGAAGAGTTAATATTTTCTAAATAACAATTCGTTGCTCCTGAAGTAGCACACTATTATTTATATTTTAATAATATTTTACTTGCTCTCGAAGATGATAATTAAAAATTATGTCTTTACTCCCGAAGAGTAAAATCTTATACAATTTATTATTTCAAACAATAATACGTTATTGCTTCTGAAGAGCAAAACACTCCGATTCAATAGTCCAGAAAAATGTTATTTATAGATCTGTCTATTACAAATATTTTGTTACTCATGAATTAGCACAACATTATATTGATATTATTTGCTCCAGAAGAGCATGATATTACAATTTCAATATTTCAGAAGAATATTAATTGATTTCTATGTGAAATCACAAATTAAATTATTCAATTTCTTTACGTATCCATTCTTCCACATTAGGATTTATATATTGATGTTCTAGTTATATTTTATTTGCTCTCAAATAGCATAATTAAAAAAAAAAAATTCTATTTTTACTCTCGAAGAGTAAATTTTTATCCAATTTATTATTTCAAATAATAATATGTTGTTGTCCTTGAAGAGCATGATACTACGATCCCAATATTCTGGAAGAATATTGATTTGTTGCTCTTGAAAAATTTATAATTAAAAATAATGTGTTCTCGAAGTATCACATTTTCGAAGAATATATCATTTTGAATTCGTGTTTATCTTTGAAGGAAAACATAAAACTAATATCACAAGAACATTGATTAATTTGACTACTTGAATGATATATGACTATATAATGTTTATTTATATTTTTCGAAATTAAATAATTGAAATATACCTTATATTAAACCAGAAGTTCAATTTGATAGGCATGACTAGTTGAACCATCGCTGGATCAATAATGATGCGAAATTTAAAATTCAAATGAATATTTAATGAAGAACCAGAAGATTCTTCAATCCAATGAATTCATATATATCATTTGATCATTAAACGCCACTAGCTAAAATATGATTCAATTCACTACATTTTTGAAAATTAATTAGGGTGATATATGGGGCCCCGTCACCCACCACGTTGACCATCTAAATATTATTTGTATCTAATAGATTTGATACAAATATTAGATGATTGCATGATGTTCGCAACCTGGAGTTTGCGAAATTATTGCTCAAGTTATAAGCATAATTTTCAAATTATATAATCAAGACTGTGTCTTATTAATGCTAGTGGGTATAAATCTCAATATTTGAATACGTGTTAGTTGAGATGTCGATAAATGATTTAACACTATTGTTTGTTAAATGCCTCCAATTAATTTAATTGAGAACAAAATATTTTTTCCTTTTTGTTTGGGTAATTCTATTACTCATTATTGCCAACATCATAGTTCTCCCTATTACAATTGGCTTATGGTCAGAGCCTAATTTTTCATCTAATTATTTTGATAGTGCAGTATATGCAAAATCAACCCACCATATTGCACTGAGATGAAAAATAAAGAATGTTGAGAATAAATGTATAGTTTGAACCCTTATCCCAAATAGGTGATATTATATAATGCTGAAAAAAATTATTGTCAAATTAACTGAACAATTCTCTCAGCATTAGGGGGGAGGAATTAAGAAGTTGAAAATAATGTATAAATGCATCATTATCTAAATCCTCGTAAAAGATCACTTGAACCAGAAGTTCGAAAGATAATTTATTTAGATGCATTTATTGATCAAAAGGATCAAAGTGCTCCAATACGAATTGATGTCCTAAGAGGACAATTTGATATCATTATATTTGATATATCTATGGCACGCCTGAAGCGTGATGTGTTCGATTCTAATACAAAAATTTTTGAACAAAAATGGAGCTATTAGCAAAGATGGTTTCATTAAAGAGGCATATACTTTTAATGAGTATTTAAACATAACAAATTATAAAATCCCTGAAGAGGTTCAGGTACCTGATATATTGAATTTGAGATATTTCAATAAGTTATGTCGTTATGGAGTAAGAAATAGAATCGAAAAACGAAAAGTTGTCGACAACAATTTTGTACATGATGTGTTGCATCATATATGAATCGCGAGGAATCAAAATAAATGCGTCAAAATATATCGATCAAAGTAATGTTTGGCCAAATAAAATGGACGTAATCCTAAATTGATTTTACTTGAGAAACATGATATTTTTGGACCTATAGTCCAATAATCTAAAGATATATACTTATGCGAAAAGAAAATGAGAAAAAATGAAGTAATAATATGTAATGTACGACTCTCAATATAGTGAATTTCGCAAAGATCGTCGTTGATGAAATCACGAATCTATATCATGTTATCTTGACAATATATGAATTTGAAATACGTGATAGTCAACTCATCTGACATGACTATTAATGTTATCTCTGAAATATTTAATATGCCTGAAACATAACTCAAATTATGCATGTCCGAGAACCATATTTCAAATTAAATTGCAAAGATCATTATATGGTTTGAAACAATCTGGACGCATGTGATATAATTGTCTTAGCGAATATTTGTTGAAGAAGGGTTATAAAAATGACGATGTCTGCCCATGTGTTTTCATAAAGAAAACAAATATTGAATTTGCAATTGTCGCAGTTTATGTTGATGATCTAAACTTAATTGGAACTCCTGAAGAGCTCAACAAAGCTGCTAATTATTTAAAAAATGAATTTGAGATGAATGATTTAAGAAAAACAAAATTTTGTCTCGGGTTTCAAATTGAATACTTCTCAGAATGATTATTTGTTCATCAATCTACATATACAGAAAAATTTTTAAAACGGTTTTATATGGATAATGCACATCCATTGGTATCACATATGATTGTTCGATCACTTGATGTGAAAAAGGACCCATTTCGTTCACTTGAAGATGAAAAAAAAGTTCTTAGTCCTGAAGTATCATATATTAGTGCAATTGGAGTATTAACATATCTTGCAAATTACACTCGATCCGACATAACTTTTTCTGTAAATCTCCTTACAAGATATAGCTCTACACTAAGTCAAAGACATTGGAATGGTGTTAAACAGATTTTTCGTTACCTAAATGGTACGATTGATTTGAGATTATTTTACTCCCAAAAGTCGGGATCTACTTTAGTGGGAAATGCAGATGTAGGTTATTTATCTGACCCACATAAAGCTAAATCACAAACAGGATATGTGTTTACACGTGGAGGAACAGCTATATCATGGAGATCTGTGAAGCAATCATTGACAGCAACATCCTCAAATCATTCTGAAATTATTGCAATCCATGAAGCAGGGCGAGAATATGTATGGTTGAGGAACATGACCCATCATATCCAAGCATCATGCGGGTTAATTTCAACAAAAGATAGTCCAACAATTTTGTACGAAGACAATGCAGCTTGTATTGCACAACTCAAAGGAGGCTATATCAAATGCGACATGACGAAACATATTTCTCCAAAATTCTTTCATACACACGAGTTTCAGAAAAATGGCGACATCGATGTTCAACAAATTTGCTCAAGTGACTATTTGACCGATTTATTCACAAAAGTACTGTCAACATCTACATTCAAGAAGTTAGTCCATGGGATTGGAATGCGTCGACTCAATGATTTTTAGTAATCAATATCAGGGGGAGTAGCTGTACTCTTTTTCCTTCACATAGGTTTTATCCCACTGAATTTTCCTAGCAAGGTTTTAATGAGGCAGCATTTATTTTTAATACTCCAAAATAATTGTACTCTTTTTCCTTCGTTTGATTTTTTTGTCCTATTAGATTTTTATCAAACAATGTTTTAACTAGGTAGATATTTTGTAATGTGTCATTCAAGGGGGAGTGTTGTAAAATGAAAGTTTATTAGGGTTTGTAGTGAATGACAATTATACCCCTGCAGCCCTAGAAATTATTACCATTGTAACCCTAATTCTTACCTATAAATATAGGGCTTTGGTCATTAATAAAATACACACAAGTCTATTGACTTAATTCTCTCTTCTACTTTTTCTCTCTTTTATAACAATAATACCTTTTAACGGAATTTTCTGAACTTCCTTTTAAAAACTAGTTGGGACCTTTGAAAATTCTATAAAAAACTAGGAGACATTTGAGTTGGTAGTGTGTGTTGACTTTGAACTTTATAACTAGCGGGAAATGATCGTTTGTAAGTAATGAACAAAGATTAAAGTTCAACCCGTAGGAGCGTAATCAAACTATGAGTTTATGAAATGCAAATGAAGTATAGCAACTTCAATAAAACTAGAAAGTAAAATCAAAAAAGGAGAAGAAGAAGAAGAATACCAATCCGGGGCAAGTGATGACACTTTTTTAAGACAATATTGCCCCGCAACGGTATTTACAGTTCAAGACAATTGTCTCCCAAGATACAACAGATTCGAATTGTGGTAGTAGCATTACAAATCACAAATCCCAACGAACTTCGACGAAGTTTTCCCTTTCTACCGAGAAATGCAAGAATATGAAGAAAAATAGAGTTTTGTAAGAGTTTAGAAGATTTCTCAATGCAAAGTATGAGATGATATAAATGGTCATGCATAAGGTCTTTTATATAGATGATGAAGTAGTGTGGGTGAAAGATTGCAGACAAAATCACGCAACCTTACGAACAGAAGCCTTAGTTCACTTCGCTAGCTTTTTGCTAACTTCTCACTCGAGCGCGAGAAACAGAAACATTTAGCCCTGCTCTTCGCTGGCTCGCCGCTCTAGCGATACTTTAGCTTGAGCGATAACACATGTTGCTCGAGTGACAGTGATATCTAGCTTCCTCTGAATTTCCTCCAACTTTGGACTGCAATTTCTCATTCATCTGAAATTGATTTCGAGACGCTAAATATAAACGAAAATCAGAATTTCGTTTTCGGGGGCAACGCCTCCACGAGAGGCAGTGCCCCCTTGACCCTCACAACTTGATCGGGTTGGTTGATCCCCCGTTTCGGAGCGGCAAACAAATCGAATTTGATTATTTGGTCGAAATTGACTGGAGGTCACACTTTTTGGTTTTTGATACTTAGCCAATTTTCGATCGTTTTCAAACCAATTTCCTACAGTAGCATCTCTCCTTTTTCTTCTTATTGAAATGCTTTGAAGTAACTTTCAATACCTTCGTCCATCCCTGAACAAACATATGTGCCTCTGTTGGTTAGCCATTTTAGTTCTCATTTTTAGAAGAAATTGGACCGTTGATGGGGGGCTCCACTTGGCATTTTTTTTTTTTTTTACTGGCCTCTCACATTGAAAATTATGGCAGGCACCCAACGATGGGATTTCTCATTATAATATGTGGTAAAATGACTAACAAAGAGGGGCATATTTCATTGATATGACAAACCAAATCACTATGTTTTACTATCATAAATTGTATTTCACTACTAACTAGTATGCAATGCAAGAAGAACCCAGATTGTGATGTTATACACTATATATGGTTATTTCAAAGTAGCTTTAAATTTAGACGTGTTTGGCTAAACTTGAGACTCACTTTTAAATAGATGATTATTTGGGATTAAAGAAGTACCTTTCTTGTATTGTAATGTCCTCGAAACGGAGACCCCACAGCTTTCACTAGTTTCTTGATCGAGATGTAAGGGCGAAGGGAGCAAAGGGGAGAAAATGGAACTCTGGTTGTAGTCGATGGAAATTTGGGCTTCCTATATTGTACAACAATCTTGCTATACAAACATGGTCAATGACAGAATTTAAAAACAAAGAACATCTGTCAAATGTTCATTGGACAATTTAAAAAAAAAGCCACGCAGGTGTTGTGTGACAGCACTTGTCACCTAATCCTGTCAAATGTCCCTGTTTGAATAGCTTTATTCATAAGACAAACAGTATGCATGAAAACAATGAAAACATTGTTGAAAATGGTTTATTTTATGGACCATGCTACATATACATAATTTTTTTTTCTTCATAATCCTTTATTTACTATTCACAATAGGGGGATGGAGACCACATTTGAAAATTTTTTATATTCACTTTTTACTTCACAAGGTGATTACCGTGATATATTTATTTATTGAAAACCATTTATAATTAAATGAAATATTTTATGTCAAAGTAACCCACATGAAATTATATATTAGTGAAGAATTTGATTTATTGAAAATTGCTAAACACAAATCTCACCTAGGAAAGTTAGAAAACTTTGGTGTATTTATATGGTGGAAGCTTGGGAATCGAGTTTGGAACCCAAAAGGTACCAACAGTTTTTGAAAGGGGAAGACCTATATCCTATTGGTTTCGATCCTAAGCTCATACGCGCGCACCACCGCTGTCCGTTCGACCGACACTGCATAGTCTGAATCCAATTCGTGTTCGGGTACGGGTGGGTCCTTGTACTATATTAACTTTTTGGGCAAAAAATATTTAAATTATGGCCCAAATTGTAACAAATCAAATTCTTGGGTACTTAATGTAATTAATTTTGATTGGCTTATTTTTGAGTAATTTTTTTTTATTTGGATGGTCTGTTAACCGATGAAACAATCTTCTCTTAACCGACGCAATACTGAACAATGCTGTCTGTTCGAGTTTGAATGTTGTTTAGGCAATGATGACTGTTTTGAAAGGGCTTGAAGTATGTTCAAATGGCCACGCACAAGTCTAAAAATAGCCTGCCTCGCAGCCAGAATAATTACCCCCATTTTCAGTGCAAACATTCTTTGCTTTGAATTTCATTCTCCCCCACTCTCTCTCACTCTCATTCTGATATTGTTCTCAAAGTGAAAACATTTTATTGAGGGTCCGTTTGATAGAAAATGTGGAAAGACAAATATTTTTCATGTAAATTGGAAAATAAAAACCCACATAAGTCATAGGAAAATATTTTCCATGAAATTTGTTGAAAACAAGTTTAAAGTGGCATACCTTGAAAAATATTTTCTTTTTTTACGTTGCAATCAAACGACCAAAGTGAAAAATATTTTTCTCGAATGTGACATTTTCCATGAAAAATGTGGCAATCAAACAGAAGTTCATTGGAACTCCTATAAATTGCTATGTTGTTTCCGTAGGAAACAAAGTTTGTTCTATTTTGTAAAACGATTGCTGAACACTTTTAGTATATTTGAAGGAAGCAATTTGTTTAAAGGAAATAATGTGAAGTCGGTGGGTTAGAATTAATTTTTTGATCCTGTTGATTATATTATTACGCTGTAAAAATTACGTTAATGTAATTTTGTCAGTGTTTGTATGTTCAAATTGTTTGATGGAAAAATTTATACTCCAGAAATAACAAATATGGAAAGAAGTGAAAGAACCAACAGTTCGAGAAATGAAGAAATTGTAATTTTCCAAGTGAATGAATTTAGAGTAATATATATAGTGGCTAAAAAAAAAAAAATCATGGTAGTTGATGAAGGCCCCCAGGTTTTTATTGAACAACCCAAAGCAAATTGGAAAATACAGTCCTTAACATGGAAACACAAAAAAATTACGACATAAGTAAAACGAAAAAAGGGAGACGAAAAAGAAGTGAAGAATTTTTATTTATTTATTTTTTACCATTTCGACAGCAGAATTTTTTTTCAAGTTTTTACAGATTTTGAAAATTTCAGTAAATAACGTATTGCCCTATTGATGAAAAGCCCTCCTTACAACTATTTTTAAGCTTCATTTATTAATTCCTAACGAAATATCATTTCATCATTTCCCCTCATCGTGGCAAAAAAATAATCGAAATGAGATAATCAATTAAATAAAAGGGTGAAAATTGAAAGGAGAATGAATTTACCCGATAAGGAAGAATGGAGAGTTAAGCTTAAGTGCCAAGGAAATCAAGACAAATTTTTATCAAAAAATTATGCTGCAAAAACTTGATTTGAATAGGTTCATTAATAATTTTGCATCTCAAAATGTGAGAAAAGTAACACTAATTATTCTAGCTTAACCTCTCGAATTGAGAGAAATGTTTTGTTTTACCACTTTATTTTTGAATGGTATAAAGTATTCGTTTAAATATAATTTTTTTTAAAATATTTAAATATTATTACTTTTGTAAAAGAATTATATTTATTGGTCTCATAATAATTAGTCTTATAAGACCTCAAAATTTTCAAGATCAGCCCTGGTGCCTTTAAACCCAAGTCGAAACGACCACTAAGCTAATAATTTCATGATATATATTTCCCATTAAAATCACAATTAATCTAGTTGTACAAAAATGCTTGACAAAACAAGTATTAGCAAAATCGTGACCATTAATTTCAAATGATTCAAAAATTTGTTTTCAAAATAATTGTCGTAGATTTACTTTGTCAATCAATTTTATAACCCAATTTTGTACGTATAACATTGCTCTTAAAATCAAGTCTACCGAATCATTTGTAGCTACCAACACCAACTCTAAGGGTGCGTTCTCTTCGTGTTTCTGTTTTGTGTTTTGAGTTTTGAAATTCGTTTTGTGTTTTGTGTTTTGGGTGTCTGTTTTGAAATTATTGAAAATGCGTTCTCTTTGTCATTTTGAAAAACTATTTCTTAAAACAGAAAACAGAAAACGCGTTCTCTTTGCACTTTTTTAGAATATTATTTTATAATATTTTATTCAAAAAATCTGATTATTCAATTAATTTTATTTGTTTAATGTTAATATATTATAAACTTGAAATTTCTTTGAATTTTGAAATATCTTTGAATCATGAAATATATTTTTATATATTAAAATAACATATAAATTTGTGAAAATTTTTATTAAGATGATTTTATTCTAGATGAACAATGAGGTGTTAATGTATTCATTTATATTTCTAGACATACCTTATTTTTGAATTTTTGCTCTTATTTGAACCCTCCCTATTTTCTAAAACTCATTTTTTTTTCACATTTCATGAGATTCACAACTTTTCAAATCAGAAATTGTATCAAATTTTATCAAAATCTACCAAAAATTTGATTTATAGATATACCAAACAAGATTTATATATCATTTGCCCCCTCTTAATATTTTGACTTAGTCAACACGTTATACTTTACTGAAATTAGGATTGACGATACAATATATTGAAATTGAATTGAAAATATTGTTGGGCTGAAACCCAAATCAGCGGCCAAGAAACATACAAATCAATGACAATCAACTGTAAATTCAATTACAAAGTCCTGCTTCATCTGGTTTATGTCAAGTATAATGGTTACAATCCGAGAAGAAGAGATGCCCATACAAGTGAAATCAGTGAATCTGGACCAAGCCAGCCTAACATGTGTGAAGCACCAAACTTTGGACAAAAAAGAAAAGGCAAAATTCCAATATGGCCAACAAATGGTGTTATTCATCATATGTAAAATCAGCTGCAGAAAATATCAAATGAAAGTACTGTATGGATGAAACCAAAATTCAATTACAAAGTCATGCTTTATGAAGATTCTGTCCAGCATTACAGTTACAACTCAAAGAGACAATATAGCCATCGTAACTTTCATAACAGTTTTAAATCCATCAGCAGCTCAGGCAAGAGAGTCCCTTTCTCTTTGCTGTTGATATAGCTCCTCTCTCATTCTTCTGTGACCAGCCCACTCCTGGACAAATCAATTGACATGAGTAAAGTAAAGTGAAGAGAAGATAAATATGGAGTCATAAATATTGCAAAATGTAACTGCACAAAAGGACTTTCTAGCCCAAACACGAGGCCTATGGTTGGACCAGTTGGTGATTACAACTTTTGAGAACCATGTAAATCTTTATAAAGCAACGGATATGAAGTCATGGAACTTATTATAAAGCATTAAAAAAATTAACTGTGCCCATAGAACATAAATCCAAAAGCCTCAAAGATAATATACACTAACTAAGACAAATAAAACTCACAGGAAGGGACCAAACAAAAGAAGAGAACAGGGGAAATGCAACTTATTTTGATAGTAAGGAAGATTTAATTTCAAAATCAGTAAAAAAAAATTCACTTTTTTTAAGCTTAGCCAAAAGTGCTGAGGCACAACCATCCATTCTAATTGATTTGGCATTTTGTGTACAAAGAACTATTGGTCTGAGTAGCCAGTTTCAACCATAACTTATCTCTAAGGGATTTTCAATGTTGCATGGCATAGAGAGATTCACAGGTTCTGTGAAAATATCAGGCTATACACATTAGACTGTAATGCTTGTGGGGTTCTGAAGACAATGACATCCTGCAATGAGGTTTAAGAATATTCGTTAACAATGTTTTAAGAGGAATGAGCATAATGAACAGAATCCAAAATTCTTTTCATAGTGCAGGAAAATATCATTTCAATACATCTTGATGGATAACAATATTCAACTCACTTGAAAAAGATCTACATCATGAAATAAATTCTCCTAATTAATTTGTGTCAAGTCTATTATCACTCACGTTGTCATCATCATGATCGTTGTCAAATGTAATTCAATTATCAATAAGCACAGTAGTTTCAACAAATTATTCCAGAGAAACCATTAATGTGGGAAGAGAATAGCATAAAAGTAACCAGTGAATGTAGAGAAAAAAGAATAGGACAAAATTCTCCTGAAAAGTTGTATTTGTGTAATGTATGCATAGAGCAAAAATTATTGGAAAACGAAACATCGAATTCTCAATGTTGAATGACATGATTCCCAGAACACAAAATAACCAAATTTAGTAGTGGATTCTTCAAGTCATGGAAATAAAGATTACACATATGGCATATAACTTGTTTTCTTCAACATGATTAATTGAAAAGTTGATTAACAACTAAAGTAGATTACCATGGAAGATCACTGAGTGGTATGATACAACAGGGTCAATATTAAAAATTTCACAAAATAAAACACTGAATTTGATTTTCATAGTATTTTTCCAGGTATTAGACAACTCTCCGTGCTGATAATTAGATTAGAAAGAATTGAACACAACCAAATGCCTAACACCAGCCCTTGAATATAGCCATCCACTTCAAACTAGTCAAAAGACTACAAGACCACTAGCTACACTTCAAATTAGTTGTAAGGCTAGCCCGCCAGTGCCAGGAACCATCAGACTACAACTAATTTCTTGTAACACCACATATATTCAACAAACATCAATCTGCCGACAAGAGGGACAGGGGAAGATGACCAGACCAATAAAAATCCTTCAACATCAAATGCCCAAAAATCCCCAACAGTCGATAGAAAATCCCCAAAAATTTAAGTAGAGAAAAAGCCCTAAATTTATTGATATTCATCTTGCCTTTCATGTCCGTGTTTGTAATTCTTCAACAATCGAGCACATAAGCATCGATTACAAATGAAAGACAACCGGCAAGATGAATAAAACATACCGTAGCCGTTAAATTGCAGTCACTTCAGCGTCAACGAGGTCGGATTTCAGCACATGGAGACACAGACAGGCAGCTCGGGGGAAACGGCACCTTCAGATTTATACCACGGCGGCCGGTGGAAGACGGCAGTAGAAGGGGAAGAGAGAGCGAGAGCGAGAGTAGAGCGAAGAGAGAGAGAGAGAGAGATGAAAGGGAGAGTGAGAGTAAGATGTGAGCGTTTGATTTTTAGGTTGGCGTTTCGCGTGTTTTGTGATTTATGCTTGAAAAGGCCAAAACAGAAAAATACCGTTGTGTTTTGTGTGAAAACTTTTTTTGTGTTTTGCAAAATTTGTTTTCGAAAACGGGAAAGAGAACACGTTTTCGTCGTTTTGAAAAACAGAAAACAGAAAACGGCCCCAAAACGACAAAGAGAACGCACCCTAATTTTCTAGCCTGCAAATAATAATAATAATAATAATCTTTTATGTACCTAACTCACTAACTGTAGGTTCAGGCCCCAAGTTCCCACCAACCACACACCATATATCATACATAAGTTACATCAAGCTACAACATAATTAAATATATTTATTGTATTTTCTTTTATAATAAAACAAATTACCATTTTTCTAACATAGCATATATATATATATTAAACTTTGCCTATTATTATCTATTATCTTGTATGATATGGAATTATAATACTAAATATATCATTAGCACACTTGCAAGAAAATCCTAATTTAGTAATTAAAAAAGATGGAAAGGTGTTTAGATTTCAAGTAATGGTGAATCAAGCTGGAGAGTCTGACCTAATTATCAAGAATGTTAAAACTTCAATGTTGTGACAAGAAATGAAAAGCTCATAACATGAAATCAAATTACTTTATGACATTATACGACTGATACTAAATAAATCACGGGACATTTTCAATGATCACTTTCTCCATAGTGCTAGCTTGCCTAATTCGATTCATTGAATTCATCTCCAATTTAATCTTATAATCTTTTATATATATCATATTGCGCAATCATTTTCTTCCAACAATTAACCAAAAAATTGATAACGGAAAGAAAAAGGTTACTACTATTTTCATTAACAAGTTTTATATATTTATCCATTTTAAGTTCATTCCTATTAAAATTTTAAATTTTTATAAAAAAGTATTATATCCATCCACGTTTATTTCAATATTAACATTATTAAATTAATTCATTTAAAAACTATATATCCACGTTTCTTTTACATATTTATTCCACTTTAAAACTATCCATATAATTTTAAAAATCACTAAATTTATCCCCAATATTTTAACCTTGTTTTAAATTTTAATCACTCAAATATATCATTAAAAAGTAATATATTCATTTTTTTATTTGTTCCCCCCTTTTTTTTTAATCAAGAAAATCCAGATTGAAAACCCAGAATCCATAATCGAGTAGATGCCAAATCAAATTACAAATGCTACTGATTATGGTATCTGAATGACCTCATTTCAGATAATAACCCATTCTCAGCCACACGGATTCCATCATTATTTAATGGCATGAATGTTTGTACTATTGGAATTTCTACTAAAATAACAAATCCATGATAGACTACAAATTCTATACTTTAATGCGATCTGATTTTCTTTGTTGATTGTCCCAAACGCCCAATGGAAGTCGAGACATCCCTTTGATAATTTTGACTCTAGTAATTGGTTGTAGGTAAATATATGAATTTAAAGCGATAGAATTCCCGTTTGATTTTCATTATTTGTAGAATGAGAATAAAAAATATAGTTGTTATGGATCTCGCACAAGAGATGAAAAGTAAAGAATGTGACTGATAACGATCATATTTTTCATTTTTATGGATAATTAATTGAAAACAAACGGAGCTTTATGTATTTAAATTTACATAAAGTTAAAAATGTAATATATAAAATTTGAATGAATATATAAAAATTGTGAATGAAAATAGCTACTTAAAGAAAAAAGCTCAAATGTCGGGAAACAAGAAAAGAAAAGAAACCAGCCATCAATAGATTTACGTATTGGATAATTTTACTTGTACACTTTTGATCTACCCCTTTTATGTTGGAGTGTAATGTATTATGTATATTAAAAGTATGAGTAATGCTATTTAACCTTATTGGGATTACAACCCAAGTTTAGGTGACGTTAATGTGTCATTAAATGATAGGTGTAATTAAATAAATCATTTATGTTCAATTTCCATTCAACCTATCATTTAATACCACCTAAACTGAGATTGTAACTCCAGTGAAACTACGTAGCATTACTCTAAAAGTATACATATAGCATCAACCTCGTGTATTTTCCTGTTGCGACGACGACGACATGTGAGTGTACGTGAGAGAGAAACAGGAGAGCAAAAGTGGATCCAGCATTTGCCACAATATATTTACAATTTTGCGATGAAAGTCTAAAAAATTATTTTTCTCGTTCTACAACCTACGGAGTACAATACAACTACCACGTTAAGCCACCAACTGCGGCGGCGTTTCTAGGCCATCGACTGTCCCACAATCAAACAACGCTGCCATCAAGAATTGTTAAGTCCTGATACTGGTACCACCCCATATCTCCCATATTCATCACCATCATCCTCTCCCAGTCATCGCAACACCGCCCCAACTTCTCATTACCCGTCGCTCCACCACCGTTTCGGCCACCGTTATCACCAACCTCTCCCGTCCTAATCTCATCGTTATCATAATACAAAGTAAATTTCCCTTTCGTACTACCTTGTCTCTCTAAAACTCGGCACCTGGTGTTGGAACCCGATACATGCTCAGTATTAGATTGAGTTGAAATCGAAGGTGGCTCAGCTGCCGCCACATCCTCATCCACAGGCGATAATGAAGTCGACGCGCCATCTGAGCTTCTGCCACGTGAAACCAATTTTGAAGATGATAAAGCTCTGATCCTCCAGAAGCTAACGGCGGCTGTTAAAACTGCAACCAACGGCCATATACTGTTCACCGCCGTCAAAATTCCATAGCTCAAATAACTAAAAGCTAGAGCTTCGAGCGGAGAATCCAAAGTATTCATCTCTCTTTCTATATCGTTATTTTCTCTCCCTAGAAACTGAATACAAACTGGGGTTTTATAGATTTTGACAGATAAAAATGGACCATATGATAAGATTTGAAGAAAGTGTCTGATTTTAGATGCTGAGAATCCAAAAGGGAGATGCCAATTGGTAATGTTTGATCCAACTTTTATACCGGAATTTTCAAAACAACTGGACATGAATTGACATGTACAAGCGACCACAGGTATTATTTACTGATAACTTGATCTTGTGGGGAAGTAAGTTCGTGACAATTCATATGGTTCTTATTATACTCATAATTATGACTAGCTTTGCTATGTGGGACCATGTTAGTACATTTGTTGTCATCTCCATTCAATACTCGTCACTAAACATGTGGCTATATGTAAAGCATTCATGGACACGGAACTGGGATTTGTGTCAATTAATGGCCGTATAAGATAAGACGAGCCTTCTATTGCTACTTTTGGTAGGGTAGCTAGTCATGGTATTCTCTCCAATTTTATTTCAATCATACTACTACATTATATTTGATATCAAGTTTAATATTGTACTACGTGTCGATACATAATTGATCAATTTTTGAATTTAACACACTTTTTCGCCACACAACATTTTGAATTTGCAAAGAATTATAAATAATGCCAAATTTCATGTCATCTATAGAATGTACAAGAAACATTATTCATTTCATTTGGGTTACAATTTTCTTATTTTATTCCTTATGTATAATTTTTTAACTTTTTCCAAAAAATGAATGCATCTTCTCCTCCTTTGCAACAATTCATAGATTTAATTATCTAAGTATTTTTTGAATGAACTTTTCATTGTCATTTGGTGTCGATATGACATTGCATTCAATAATATTCAAGAAGGCTAATTTTTTATTGAATAATGCTCATTGTACATTCTATAGATGATATGGAATTTGATATTCTTTGCAATCCTTTGCAAATTCGAAATATTGTGTGGCGAGAAAGTATGTTGAATTAAAAAACTGATCAATCATGTGTCGACACGTGGTACAATATCAAATTTAATATTAAATACAATGTACAAGTAACATGATTGTTTTTTTTACTAGAAGAAAACTAATTCAAATGGATTGATAATCACAAAAGCAATTACAAACTTTTATAATTAAATAATATATCCATCTTTAATGTGTGTTAATAAAATAAATGGAAGGGAATCATTGACTGTGTTAAATACTTAAATTTGATTGTTAGGTATGGTATGGAAAGTTGAAACTTAAAAGAACTCTGTTAGTATTTACTATGCAGTAATATATATGTATTTTACGGAGATTCTTCAAAAAAATTATTATTTCAAAATACATTTTTCTGAAAAATACAATAAAATGGAGCTCCAATAGGGATAAGTAACAAGTGAGAAGTTTTCACTAATGAAAAACCATAGTTCATGGTTGAAAATTTTAATTTTGTTTTTTACGAAGTACATTAATATATCCAAACTCGTACATGTGAATAATTTAAATATCAGTTAAATTTAATTGAGATTAACTAAAAGTTATTAGATATTTTGTATTAAGGAAAACAAAATTTCAAAATGCAGTGAATATTCTCTATAGTATTGTACAAATTTGTAGATTTACTACCCTTCGTCCTATTTCTAACAATTTTATAGCATAAGAATAATATTCTGTTAATATTCCATATATTTAACAATAGAAAAATTAAAAGAATAACTATTACTGATATTTCACGCCCATCATTGATTTGGATTATATAAACATTTCATGTGTCCTACCTACGATTGTTTGAGGGTCTCGATAAAGCAACTCAACCACCATCACCTCTAATAGATTGGTACCGGGTTTTCTTGTTCAAATATTTTGAAGTGAATAAAGTTACACGTTGATACACCTAGAATTTGTGTGGAGGCCATGTAGGCATCGCTCGAATGAAATGATGATCACATAGGTCAAGTGTTTTACACACCCTCACCTCGCATAGGGAGGCAGTATGAGTCCAATGGCAGATCTAAGATCTCAAGTGAACATGGATGATCATTGATCGTTGATCGTCAATTGCCGCAATAAAAATAAAATATATCTATTATTTTGTTAACATTGAATAAACATATAATTCTGTTACGTTTAATGTTAACATCCACCAATGCCATAGTGGTCAAGGTTATAATATTTCCCATTGCTAATAATTATGCTTTAAAATGGTGAAAAATATTGAACTAAAATAATTGCATAAATGATTGCTTTCATAGAGAGTTGAACTAAAGATCTTTCATTTAATTCCACTTACTAAATGGATGATGTAACCAATTGAGCTATAAGAACCGTTTTAAAACAAATGAAATTATAGATATATAGCCAAAGAATATATACATTGATACCAAAAAAAATAATAATACCGATAGAGCCGTCGATGCTCACCGAGTGCTGCATCTGTCAATGAGTTTTGACATCGCCTCCAACGATATTACATCATCAATATGGTTTTCGCATGAAAGGCAGATGAATTCAGGCCTCAGTCATACATCGAACCCCGGACCCCATGGTTAACCAATAATAAAGCTTGAAGGGCTATACTAATGGCGAAGCGTTGTGCATTCGGCAATCAATCTATATGGGACTCAAAAAGATGGACACCTAATGAATATTTTAAATGGATATGTTGTAAAAGGAAATTGCCTTATCAACTCGATATTCACAGAGAATTCTTCAGGATCAAGGAAGTTCTAAAGCAATTCTCTTTACAAGAAAACTTGTTTCAAGAGGGAAATTAACAAACTGATAGAAGGGAACATTATCTTGACAACCAGATCTCTCTAGCCAATGAATGCATAACCCGTGGAATTAGGATTTCAAGGTTTCTTACATTATAGCCAAACCTATGTGTCTCTCTCCTACACTCCACTGTCCATGTTACTGTTCTTCAACAATTGACTTGATCGTCGATCCTTTTCCTAAGATC
This sequence comes from Osmanthus fragrans, assembly GCA_019395295.1. Lineage (NCBI taxonomy): Eukaryota > Viridiplantae > Streptophyta > Magnoliopsida > Lamiales > Oleaceae > Osmanthus > Osmanthus fragrans. Next base: position 11,434,252 of record CM033347.1, on the reverse strand, counting down.
TAATAATTTGCGTCTGAGTGTACAATTAACATATATACAGTTAACAGTTTATTATTTTTTTTTTTTGAGATCAACGCCTATGTTATTTAACTTTGTTCAACATGGTTCAAATTGTAATTTTCAGCATATTTCATGAAAATAATTAGGTTACTCAATTCTTAGCAGGTCAAGTCAGCCAAGTTCATGATACACCTAAACTATGTGCAGGTTGATTGATAATGTTGGCCCTCAACATTATCTAGACATGACGTTTTGGCAAATACTCACGATAATGAACCGTTTTAAAATTTATGAATATAGTTTTTGAGTTTATTTCAGGGATGGGTACATATCAGTTCGGCCAAGTTTCAAACACAATTGAATAGAACAACAAACTATCAGGTATTTTGTAAATGGAATAGTTGGATCCGACTTTAATTATGATATTGAACCATAATCGAACTGTTCAATTTGAAACCATAATTAAATTTTTTCAATGTTCTCATAATTCCAACAACTATTTTCATTCTCATGATGTTTAAAACAACATAACAATCTAACAAATAATAGGTTCCATCTTAATATAAAATGACAAACATAGTCCAAATTTAAAAACAAGAAGTTATCTAATAAAATCCTTTCAACCTTATTCTTTCCCTCCAATTGCAACAATAAAACCTTAAACTCTAAATTAAATTAAATTATAATAAACATGATATGTTATAGAGAAATATTTCACGTAGTGGTGTTAAAATGCGTCAAACCACCAGGTTCAATATGATCCATTCTGTTAAAAAAATAATATTGAAATTCATTTTGACTGATTCATGATACGTATCATAATGAAATGATTGTGTTGGATTTGTTTGTCTTGCCCCATAATTCATGATAGATGATCCAATTGGTCCAATGATTCCTTCTTTCTAAATTTGAATGACATTTTATTTCTTCAAAATCAGACTTTTTGACTATAAATATTTATTTCATTTCTCTTTTTTACACAATCTCTCATTTGTGACACCACACTCACTCTCACACACACACACACACACACACACATATTTCCAATTATGAATTAATTTAAATTGCATGAAAATATCCCCCCCCCCCCCCCCCCCAAAAAAAAAAAAAAAAATGAAGAAGAAAAACTAATAACGATGTGTTGGATCGACTCGGCTCACAATATTGATTGATTTGTGGGTTGATCCAATCTTATCTTGAACTATATTTTAAGACTTACTAGTTCAAATCCATGATGAGCCTGAATCCGATCTAGTTATAGACAGGTTAGTCACCATTATGACACCTCTAATTACACACTCATTAGACGACATTGAAAGCAGAATGACATGAGCCTTTTTATTTATTTTTTTATTTATCGGCAAATGTAAATTTATATTAATCAAAATTCATATACAAGTACAATGAGCATACTCGGACTAACAAAAGATGTACATATGATAAGATCTAGAGACGCCAATGTTAATGAATTAAACCATGAGGAATCCGTCTCAATATACTATCGGAATGTGGTCTAAGGTTTTCAAAAATCTTTTCCATTTCTTGCAGTCCAAATGTGGTAAATGGTGATTGCAAGTGCAATTTTCTTGGCTTTAATTTGCCAAGATGTTCCTTGGACCTCCTTTTTAATCCACTTGAATGCGCTAGCTAACGTTGTCATCGAACTCTTGATCCCCAACCAAGCCCTAATATCCTTCCAGATGCATGTAGTGAATGAATATTTGAAGAATAGATGCTGTCCTATTTCAGCTTGTGATCCACAAAATACACAAGTTCTGTAAATATTTAAATGTATCAACATGTCCTAATCGAGCAACTTAGATTGGGTACCCAACCACAAAATAAAAGAGTGTTATGGAGTAATATAGGGCTTCCAAACCTCCCCAACCCAGGCATTTTTCACAGCTTTCGGCCTGAAGAAATCTTATGTAGCAGAAACACAAAACTGCCCAGTAGCTATCTAGTTCTCCAATCTACCAGCGACTGCCTGAGTAGTTCGATCATGGTTAGCTAGGTGATCTTTGATTTCGACCATCTTTTTGTTTAAAGGAGAGTCATAATTCTTTGCCAGTGTAGTCCCAAATGTTTGTCCCCCGAAGGTAAACTTGGTTTAATCCACTTGACCCATAGAGTGTCCTTTCCAAAATCTTTTTGTTTAGTAAGTGCATTCCAACATTTGATGTCCCTAAATCCAAATCTCCCCTCACTTTTCAGTAAACAAATAGCGCTCCAAGCAACTTACAGCTTTTTGGATCCCCCGAAGGAAGTTCTGGCATAGTCTAATTATCCTTGAAGTAAACAGAGTCGGAATAGGGAAGATGGATAGCAAAAAACATGCAACGCCTTATAAAGTGGCCCTTACGAGTTCTGCCCTCCCCGCATAGGATAACGAAGACCTTGTCTATGCACAAATATAAGCTGAGATTTTTCATGGAACGAATCATAAGAGCTGATTTTTAGTTTTTAGGCCGCAAGTGGAATACCCAAATAACGAAATGGCATAAATCCCTTGGGTATATTAGTTAATCCATGGATTTCCTCTAACTCTTGCCCATATATAAATTTGCACTGTGTACAATCTAGGCTTACTAGCATTCATCCTTAGTCCTAACGCATCTCCAAACTTTGTTAGACAATTCATTAGGATATTAACTGAAGTTATATCTCCTCTTGCAAAAAGCATCAAGTCATCTGCAAATGCTAAATGCTCAATCTTTAAAGGGCCACACTTAGGATGAAAATTAAACTTACTATTCTCGGTTGCTCCCTTCAACATTCTTGAAAGATATTCAAGGCATAGACAAACAAAAAAGGAGATAAAGGATCCCCTTGGCAAAGGCCTTTCATTTCCTTTATGAACCCATGAAGGCTTCCATTTAGTGTAATAGAGTATGAAGGCGTAGTAATGCATTCCATCACCCATCCAATGAATTTTGTTGGGAATTCTAGCCCTTCAAGCACACTTCTATGGAAATCCCAATTTAACGAATCATATGCCTTCCTTAGATCTCTCTAAATGGCGCTTTTGAACAGCCATATTCCCATATTGGCCTTTGACCAAATAACATATTAAAAAAAAAAATGAAAAAACAAAAAAAAATAACAAAAAGAGCGAAAATCCCAAAATGCCCATGAAAAAATCGGCTGTTTACAGCCGATTTTTTGGCTGTTAACAGCCGATTTGATCAAATGTAGACTTTTTTTTTTTTAATAACAATAAATAATTTAATTGTTATTTTGTATTTTCGTATATAAAAAAAATTAATAAAATTTAATATTTTGATATAATAAAAGAAATAACTTTAAATTGATAATTACGAAAATAAAATAATATTATTTTTTTAATATAGTATATTCCAAATGTAATTAAATAATATTTGTATTTTTTTCTTTAATAATTTCCTTTTGTTTTAATTTGCATATATAAAATAAAATAAATAACTTTTTTTAATTTAATAATTTACTACCAAAAATCATACGTAATTAAATAATATTTACATTTTTTTCACTTTAATAAATTTCTTTTGTTTTAATTTTTATATATAAAATTAACTAAATAATTAATTTTAAATTGATAATTACGAGAATGAAATATTATTTTATAACAAATTAGCAAATTCTTATTTTTTTCATTTTAATATTTTAATTAATTTAAAATTCTTCAATTTAATATTATTTGTAAATAAATATTTATTTTTTTCAAAGTTAATTAAATAATAATAATAAAATTTCATTTATTAAATATATATATATATATATATATATATATATATATATAAAATTAAATGAAGAAATTTAAATTGATAATTACCAAAAATCAAACGTAATTAAATAATATTTGTATTCTTTTTTACTTTAATAAATTTCTTTTGTTTTAATTTTTATATATAAAATTAAATAAATAAATAAATAATTTTAAATTGATAATTACGAGAATGAAATATTTTTTTTTTTAAAAATAGCAAATTCTTATTTTATTTTCATTTAAATAATTTAATTAATATAAAATTCTTTAATTAAATATTCTTTGTAAATAAATCTTTAATGTTTCAAATTTAATTAAATAAAATTTATATCTTTTACTTACTTTTAATATTTTTCATTTCTTTAAATTATTTATTTATATAATTAAATGAAAAAATTGAAATTGATAATTACCAAAAACGAAATTCAAACGAAAAATTTAAATTGATAATTCTTTTTTTTCGTTTTTTTACTTGTAATATTTTTTACTGAGTCCAGTCGACGGCGATGCCCTTCACTTTCAAATTGTTTAATTAAATATTCTTTGTAAAGAATTTTCAATTTTGTTCAATTTTATTTAAATTTTATTTATATTATTTATTTAATCTTTGTAATTTCTTTTTGTTTAATATTTTAATATATATAATTAAATAAAGAATTTTCAATTGATAATTACCTTAATTAAGTATTCTATTCAACGAAATTAACAAAAAAATTTATTTAATTTTTTTTCTACTTTAAAATAGTTTAATTAAATATTCTTTGTAAAGAATCTTCAATTTTGTTCAATTTTAATTAAATAATATTTATAGTCTTTATTAAATTTTTGTAATTTCTTTTTGTTTAATTTTTTAATATATATAATTAAATAAAAAAATTCAATTGATAATTACCTTAATTAAGTGTTCTATTCAACGAAATTAACAAAATCATTTTTTTTCATTTACTATTTTTAATTTAAAATTGCTTAATTAAATATTCTTTGTAAAGAATCTTCAATTTTGTTAAAATTTAATTAAATAATATTTATATTCTTTATTCAATCTTTTTAATTCCTTTTTGTTTAATTTTCTAATATATATAATGAAATAAAGAATTTTCAATTGATAATTACCAAAATTAAATATTAAATAAATAATTATATAATTAAATGTTACGAAATTGAATAAAATTTATATTATTAAATAAATAATTTTAATTTGGTAATTATCAAAATTAAATATTTTATATTAGCAAATTAAAGAAATAATTTTAATTTGATAATTACCAAAATTAAATATGAAATAAATAATTATATAATTAAATGTTAGGAAATTTAATAAAATTTATATAATTAAAGAAATAATTTTAATTTGGTAATTATCAAAATCAAATATTTTATATTAGCAAATTAAATTTATATAATTAAATAATTAATTTTCATTTGATAATTATCAAAATTAAATATGAAATAAATAATTATATAATTAAATGTTACGAAATTGAATAAAATTAATATAATTAAAGAAGTAATTTTAATTTGGTAATTATCAAAATTAAATATTTTATATTATCAAATTAGCAAATTAAATTTATATAATTAAAGAAATAATTTTAATTTGATAATTATCAAAATTAAATATGAAATAAATAATTATATAATTAAATGTTACGAAATTGAATAAAATTTATATAATTAAAGAAGTAATTTTAATTTGGTAATTATCATACCAAAATTAAATATGAAATAGATAATTATATAATTAAATGTTACGAAATTGAATAAAATTTATATAATTAAAGAAGTAATTTTAATTTGGCAATTATCTTACCAAAATTAAATATGAAATAAATAATTATGAAAGTGCAAATACTATGAACTTGTTTTCTAACCTTATGACGAAGATTTCGAGAGTGTTAGATGTCAATTGGATGATGAAATGAGTCAAAGTGATGAAATATAGCAAAAAATGATCACATAACAACTTATAGGTTGAAAAGTTTTGCATCGGTTTTCAACTTCATCTTGAAACCTTTTTTGACATAGCAAAAGATCGAATTAGAAGTTGACATCTAAATCAAAGTTGTATCCCTTTAATTTAGCTTTCCAACGCATCTTGAATCATCTCAATCGGATATCAGTAGAGAACGTTATGGCCAAAAGGAGTGAAAATAAATCAATTTTAGAATGTCCAAATTTTTAGTTGGATATTGAGATCCCTTTTTGGCCTAGTAAACGTTCGAATTGAGAAGGAGCTATTTCTAGAAAAGTTGTAGCCCTTTGAGTTATCTTTCCAACCCATTTTGAATCGCCTTAATCGGATATCGGGAGAAAAAGTTATGACAACAATAATGAAGCAGACTCATAATGAAACAGCCGAAAACAGCCGAAAAGTCGGCTGTAAACAGCCGAAAACAGCCGATTTTTCGGCTGTTTACAGCCGACTTTTCGACTGTTTACAGTCGAATTTTCGGCTGTTTACAGCCGACTTTTCGGCTGTTTACAGTCGAAAAATTGGCTGTTAACAGCCGAATTTTCGGCTACTCATTTAAGGGTAGTTTTGTCTTTAAACTTCCAATAGGCCAAAGTGGGAATATGAACTTATGAAAAAGTTAAAGTGGAAATAAGGCTTTTTGACTTGGCCATTTTTGGAAGAACCCCCATCTTGGAGAACCCTTTATGGTTATATTAGCTCAAAAGCTCTTGAGCAAGATGGATATTCTCCATCATACTCCTACCTTCCACAAATGCGGTTTGTGCTTGGTCAATAATTGTCCCAAGTAATGGTCCCAATCAAGAAGCAAGAATTTTAGTGATAACCTTGTAAAACATGTTGTAACATGCAATCAATTTATAATCTCCCACTGAAATTGAGTGATTTGCCTTAGGAACCAAAGCAATGACCGTACGATTCATTTGGTTAAGAAGAGAACTAAAATTAAAGAATTCTTTAACCGTTCCCGTAAACTCACTACCAACAATCTCCCTAAACTTTTTAAAGAAGCATGATGCATATCCATCTACCCTCGACAATCTACTATCCTCAATACTTAATAATGCCTGTTTAATCTCTTGATCTGAAATACTCGAACAAGTGCCATAGCATGCTACACCGATAACACGGACCTACCCTTTAAAATTTCAGTTTCTATGGGCTGACCAAAGCTATTTTTTCCCAGCAGTTCACTGTAAAAGTGGATGAATTTATCCACCACCTCTTTTTGAGACGAAGAGTTTGTTTTCATCCCCTTTAAGCACGGTAGCAATGTAGTTCCTCTTCGATTTCTCTTGACCAGTGAACGAAAGAACTTAGTGCATTTAAGTACACACACTTAGTTTGTTGGTAGTAAAAACTCTTTTTCACTTCACAAAGGCCCATGGCTTCTTTTTTCAATGGTGCCACCTTACTTTGAAGTTGAGTATTAATCAAATCATCATGCAATTCCAATTATGCCGATTTCAAAGTGAAAGTGGCCATTTTAACTCTTATGGAGATATGTGCAAAATTCTTCTCATTTAGTTTCCTTAGCACCCCTTGAGACTATAACTTCTTGTAAAGTGTAAATTGCTTCATTCCCAAAACCTCTTAGTTCCAACAAATTTGCACTAGATCATGGAATTTTTCATGACTAGTCCGTTGGGAATTTACTTAAACACGCATAGTGAAAAATTAAACAATTTTCAATTCCCACCAAGAATCAACTATGTGATTAGATAGAAACTGTGATAGAAATTATACATTTCGTGAAATCTACAAACTCTTTTGCTATTCATTCTTCTCCAACAATCCCGATCTGCCTCACACAGCTGTCTAATTGTCCAGCCTCTAATGGTTCCACACAGAGAACAAGATTGATAGAGAATCAAAGTTTCTTTTCTTGTGCTAGCAAGAATAATAATGAAAAACTCTACACATTACAAACTCTAGCAGCTCATTTACATAAGCCCGCTTGACCCATCTCTTAAAATTAACCTAGTCCAATATTTAATTAATCCAATTAATTAAATTTGGTCAACGGGCCTATTAATAAGCTACCCAATTAATTAATTATCAAACGCTTATCAATTTATTAATTGGTAACTCTTTTTCTTCTAGTTCTCCTTTTGTGTGTGACCCATTAGGTTACCAATCACGATGCCTAATGACCTGAATTATTATTTTGATCTAATCAAAATTGATAAACCAAAACACCTTTCTGATTTATCACTAATGACATCTAGCAATGTGTCAGGACAATACATGTGACGAGAAATGTCACGTGGTATGGTGAAACTATAATCTCTTTATCTGTATGATCAGATCAATCATGAGATATGGATAAATGTCAATCTCAATTATCGATCATATCTTTCATTCCACTATTAAGGCAATGTAAGTCGAAAACTCATTTTCGATTTATGTGTACACCTTGACCAATGATTTCATTATCAACTTAACTGGATGAAATGTAAATCATAAACTTTTACTATCTAAGAGTGACGAATCCTCTATTGATCATTCACAATCTTCATATGATTCTTGACATACTCGAACGATGTCGTATTAGCAGCCATTGATAGAGCAACTTCCAGCATCACCAAAGTATGACTGTTCCCACATAAGGTACTATGATAATTGATCGGGCCGAATACAAATGTCGCAAGCGTACAGATCAAGTAGTATAATGGACATTTTAAATTTCGAGTCGATCCCACGAGAAGCGTTTATCCAATTACAAGTTTATGTGTTTCAAATTAACGACGATGACACACATTTAAAAATTGATTTTAAGAACGAGAAAACAAAACAAAAGACTTGATTTAACTTTAAAAAGACACAGTAAATTACGAAAATGATTTTTGATTTGGAAAATGTTGGAATTTATGTTTTCACTTAACCGTTGTTTCATTAGTATCAAAATCGATGAAATAAAGATGCTAGTTTTACCAAAGTATCTGATTAGACTCGATTCTCCAATTTTAGTTAACAACCTCTCCCAAGTGAAATTAACCCTAATTGATCAACCTATCCAATATATCTCTATGTGGATACAACTTAACCAATTGTATTAAATTGTTGTGAGAATACTCTAAGGGTCACCTAGGGTAGATGTATATCCCTATATCACCTAAACGAGTATAGTCGAAACTATACAAACCTAGGGTTTTAATTATTTTGATCTAGCTAGTGCAACAATTTCTCAATAATTGCCCCAATCATTTAACCATATCATATATTAATCAAGTACATGATAGTCAATAAAACACAATAACTAAAACATCTAGAACTTGGTAACACATGCATCTTGCCATACAAAACAACATACTAATGAAACTTTGGTTAAGTAAATACATAAATTCCAACATAAAACTATTTAGCTCATTATATAAGTAGTGTAATAAAGAGATTCTTGTTCCAATACAACATAAACATGGAAACTAATGAAAGAAATTCAAAAGAATATATACAACCCTTGTAGAACAATTTTAAAATCTTCCAATTATTTTCAAAGTTCTTCTTTGATTAACTCCTTGTTCACCATCTTAAACCCCTAACTTAATCTAAGAAATTTAAGCAAAAAAAAAAAAGAAAAGCCAAACTAAAAGAAAAGAAAGAAACCAGAGAGTCTACGGGAGAGAAATGGAAAAGTGATGAGAAAAGATGAAGAAGATTCTTTAAAATGAAAGAAAAACTCTTTTTTTATCCTCTCTCCCTTGCTTCTATATTAAGTTTACTAAAAATAGCTATAGTATATATATATATATATATATTAGTTTTTTAATAAATATAATATAATACTAGATATAGGATAAGTTTTCGTATTAAACAACGCAAAAACAATCAAAAGTTTTGACCAGAACTTGAGAAAAAACAAAATCAACCGCCTCTAAAAATTCCTTCTATGAGACCGCATAGGCAAAACCTATGCGGTCGCATAGGCAAACCAATTACGGTTCTGGGAATTCAACTGGCAACGTCGCGATCGCATAGGCTAAACGCTTGCGGTCACATGGTTCAAGCCAGAATTTGCTGCTCAGGTCCTTAAACGTTCTGATCTCGTACAATGCAGCCCTTCATCTTTTGGTCAAGTGCAATTTAGTCCTCAAATTTTGATCTTCATTACATTTATGTCCTTCTAAATTTGCACTTCAAAGTCCCTCAACTTTTTGACATTTGCATTTCAGTCCTCAACTTCACAAAATTGTACACTTCTAGTCTAGTTGCTCCTCTTTAACTCGTTTCTTCTTCTGGTCGGGGTTTTTGCCTATTAAATCAAATAATACACAATTATGCATAGAATATGCTCAATTTCATCAATAATTATAAACCAATAAGTGTCAAATAAGTGTGTAAACGCACACTTATCAATAATCTCAAGTCGAAGGACCAATTTCACTATCGAACGTTAGATATTCATCACTGACACTCAAATAGTTATCAATGTGGAATTTCTCAGCGGGCCTCCAATGTTTTGTTCTATAACAAAATATTCACATATTCATTTAAGTGTTACCACACTTTAGTTTGTGAGATCAGCTACTTACTTTACAAGTAAGGAATGACACATGTGATGATCTATCCGTAATAATAATATCCGTATCTCGTTATTACTTACGGCAACAGATGATTTAAGATTCAATCATATGTAATTTGTATCTCACAATCACAACTCCTCGTGATTAACAAATTATTGATATTTGAATCTACAGACTCTATTATTTAATATTATAATAGATCTTGCTAAAATAAATGCATTAAACATATATCAAAAGTACTTATGCTCAAAGTTGATTGGACCTAGGGCATAAAACTTACAAACTTCCACTTGCACTAGATCCAATCACTTATGTATCTAGTATCATAAGAGTTCACATGACGATCATGTACTGTGACAACTCTTTGACAGTGGATCTGCAATATTATCAATTGTGAGAATTCGTTATTTCTTCACGTCATTTCTTTGTATTATCTCTTTGATGAGATGGTACCATCCCAACACCTATTTGGATCATCGAAGAGACCTTCGTTTCTTCGCTAGCGCAATGACTCCATTGTTATTATAATACAAATGTACGTGATCAACAATGTTAGAAATTACTCCAAGTTTATTAATGAACTTCTTGACTCATACTACAATCTTTATTGCTTCTATAGCAATAGTGTATAAGGCTTCGCTATTGAATCAACAATGATTTTTTTTGTTTAGAACATTTCCAACACACCATTTAAGAGTACATCAATATCCTAATTGAGATTTGCTATCATTCTAGTCTGACTAGAAGTTGTCATCAATGTATCTCTGAACTCTCAGTTTATTTTCTCAAGATTTTATTTCTGTAGATTGCGATGAATTAAACAATCTTCTTGATCTATCTCTATAGATCAAGTTGCTTCTCATATATCTTGATGAAGAAATCCCACAATTTCAACGATTGAAACGTGGGGATGTCGTTTCCTATTAACAATATGCCTTATAAATATAATATTAGGAATGCGACAACACTCCTACTATTTTCTTGTAAACACACAGTTCATCTTCATTTTTTATAAAATCAAATCTTTTGATTTTTCTATCAAATCTAAGATTTCAACTCCAAGAGACTTGTTTCAATCCATATAGGAATTGATCAAGCTTACATACCTTGTAAGTATATTTGGATTCAAAACTTTTGAGACGTGTCATATACATTTTCTCTTGCAACTTCTTGTTAAGGAATGTAGTTTTGACATTTTTTTTTGCTATAACTCATAGTCATGGTATGTAGTTTTTGCAAGCAAAATTTGAATGGACTTTAGCATGGCCATAGGCTAGAAGGCTTCATCAAAGCCAACTCATTGTCATAACATTTTGCTATTAGTCTCGCTTTGTATGTATGGATGTTTCCATCCACTTCGACCTTTTGTGTAAACCCATTTACAATCTATGGGTTTGATCCCATCAGGCTGGTCGATCAAGGTCTAAACCTTGTTCACATACATCGAGTTCATTTCGGATTCCATGACCTTTTGTCATCTCTTTGAGTCAACGTTTAACTTTATTTATGTGTAACTAATACGTTCATCATCCTTGATTAATAATGTTTGATTAGTAATCATGGATTCATACCTTCTAGGAGGTTGAATGATCCAACTAGATTCACATAGAGCTGATGTGTCCTCTCTACTTCATGATCAAGCGTATGTTCCCTAGTAGATGTGGGATCAAACTCAAATTTATCTACTTGGTCAGCTATTTTTGTGGATTCTTGAACTCCTTCAAGATTCATTCTACTCCCACTGTCCTATCATAGAATAAATTATTTCTCTAAGAATTTGACATGTCTTGAGATGAACACATTATTCTCAATGGGATTATAAAATTGATATCCAATTACCTATTTTGGATATCCCACAAATATGTATTTATCGAATTTAGCCTCAAACTTATCCAATTCACTGCACTTCATATAAGCGACGCAATCCCAAACTTTAATATGTGACAAGTTTGGCCTTTTGCCTTTTCATAACTCGTATGGAGTTTCGTTGAACGACATAAATGGAACACGAATTAGTGTGTAGAACATTGCAATCAATGCATGTCCCCGAAACGTTCTTGGGAGGTTTGCATGGCTTATTATTAATCGTATTATATCCAGTGTTCTAAAAGGCGCCGAAATGCGCCGCCTAGGCGCGACGCGCGGTAAAAACGCGTCGAATTGGTGATATGCGGTGAAAATGCGTTTTTGTTCTAAAATGCGCCGCCTAGGCGCGAGAAGGCGTGAGAAGGCGCGATAATGCGCGCCTAGGCGTGCCTAGGCGGCGCATTTTAGAACATTTTTTTTTCTTTTTTTGTAGTAAACGTATATGTATATTTTTATATAAAAAAATTTTTTTAATATAAAAATCTATTTATTAAACTTAAAATAATATTAAAAGTACGAAACGCATTGTAACGCCTATTCTCCGCATTGACACGCTTAAACTTGTGATTCTTGATTCTCGATCTCGACGCATCGCAACGCATTACGCCTTTTAGAACATTGATTATATCTAATAGTATATGATTTCTCCTTTCAGATACACCGTTATGTTGTGGTGTATGTGAGGAGTCCACTGCAAGAGAATCTCATTCTCGTTTAGATAATCTAAAACTTTATTTTTAAGATATCTCCACCTCTATTGGATCTTCGTGTGAGAATATCTTTACCTAATTGTTTCTCTACTTCTAAATTGAATCCCTTGAACATTTCAACAGTTTCACGCTTGAGTTTCATCAAATATATATGACCATTTTTGAAATAGTCATTAGTATATATGATGAAAAAGAGAAACTCATCTAACATTAATTGATATGGATCCACATACATCACTATGTATCATATCTAGTAATTATGTAGACTTTTCACCTTTTAAGGAGAAAGAGTTTGGTCATTGTGCCTAGCATGCACAATTCACATTTGTCAAATGATTCAAAATCAATTGACCCCAAATATACATCTATATGTAATTTTGAAATTGCATTTTCATTTATCTGACTGAGCCTGCAATGCTAGATTTAAGTGTTATTCAGATTATCACTTTTATGCCTTTAAATTTCTATATTTATTATAGAATATTCAGTATTTAGAATATAAATGTCATTTTGTAAATCACCATAACCATTAAGATAAAAGGAAACAACAATTGTCCTTAACATTAAAATAATTTATGTCCAAATATGAAATTCAAATATTGTTTTGGTATTGGTAGGTTCAAACTAACATTTCTCTAATTCCAATACCAAGTTTAAAGGTAACGACAAGAAGTATGCTCCTACAGACAATGCATAAACTTTTGCTTATTTTCAATGTGTAGGCCAACTTCTTCCTTTTGCAGTAGTCTACTTCTATTTAGTTTCTGCATATTTATACAAATATGAAATTCATATATGTTATCTAATACTCAAGAGCTAGTAAAGTAGATATAAGCCTTACCTAAGTAGATTTGATGATGTCCTTATTTATTTTGACTGGTTTAGCCAACTTAGAGGAATTAATGACTTGCCCACCATTTACTTTAATTTGGGCTTAACAGTCTTAAGCATGTTCAACGACTCAATAAGTATGCACTCGAGTTTATTCATATTAAACTTCATAATTCGGTATGAATAACTCTCTGGCATAGATTATTGAATTAAGTCAATACTTAGCTCAAGGTTCACGATTGAACCCAATTGAGATAATTTCTCAATGGCAATTATCTTCAGTACTTGAGCATTGACTGAAGATTCATCTGTCATTTTGCACTGATAAAGTTGTTTGGAAGTCTCATATTCTTCCATATATGATTATTATCATACAATTCTTTGAAATGAAAAATCATTTGTTAGCATCTATACTCATATGTTGCTTTTGTAACTCAGACGACATAGTTGCAAGCATCACACATGTTGCAGTACTATCGTCATCTCCGTGTTTATTATAGCAACCACCTCTTTCTTAGTTGAGTCATTAACATGTGTCTCTGGAAAGGGTTACTTAAGGATATAACCAATTTTCTCATGTCCGAGAACAATTCTCAGATTGCAATGTCAATCAAGAAAATTTTGTTTGATTGTTAGCATCTAGTATGCCACTTAAATACATATGGTCACTCATGATTCAATAAATATAAATGACGAAAAATAAAAGAATAATATGTAAGATGCATTAATTAATTTAATATGGTATTTTATCAAATTAATTGTGCTCCCACTGTTTAACTCAAGTTTATGGAATTCATACTTGACTCCCAGTGGGCTGAGATCTCATTTGTTATATTAAGACCTTGAGTGTACTCAACAAACTTTAATAAAACGTTTGGGTAGATATTGTTATGAATTGTATCTCCATACAACTCTCAAATCATTAAGCTGATAGCTCTTTGTTTTCACACATCTTATGTGTTAGCTTAATATGCATCTAAAATTTATCTCATTGAGTGTACTCAATAAAAGATAATTTTTAGTAAGTCGAACCCATCATTCAGAAATATCGAATATTTTAAAGTGTCAAACATATCCCTAATAAACCAGCCTTGGGTGTACTCAACAAATTGAGACGATTTAGGACTCTCGTTTTCATAATATGTGTAAATACTAAGAAATTTCATTGACTAGAATAATAATAAAATAAAATGTATTCTACCTTCAATTTGGCGTCTTTATAATTATTGGACATATATGTTATGATTTCCTATAGTAATTATTTTAAATGTTTATTTACTAGAAAACTTTCAAACTAGCCAAACGTGCCTAAGTAATTTGCATTCATGTAGATATGAAATTTATGATCATTTTAAATTGTTGGTCAATGGTGTATATGTGATCCCGAAGAACAAATCTTGTGAATTATAACCCATTGTAATGCACATTATTAGAATTTCTTTTCTACCCGTCATTAAATGATTTAATCTTTTGTTAATAAATTTCTTATTTTTCATCTGAGCTGTCCACCCATTGATATGATTTTGCATATCATTGTAGTGGAAAGATGGACACACAAATTAGTTTCAAAGCATATCAAATTTAAATTATTTTCATCAATTGAGTGAGTTTAAAATGCACTTGAAATTTAAAGTACTATCTTCATTTGTGTGAATCAAAGAAATGCATATTTGCTGCTTCTTTTCAGTAATTGATTATGAGAAAAAAAATACAAGTATAGTATATTAATAACATCAAATGATGAGCTTGGAGAAGTTTTCTCAACGGTAATGAACTAGGACTTTTGGCATGCTGAGCAGTAGGTAGCTACGGACATCTCCACTTGACATCCTTAAAGTAAACTCATGAGGATTTCAGATGAGTAAATATCATATTGTCTTCATACGTACGTTACATAGTTAAAAGTATAAAAGTTACCTAAATTTGCTATTATGTGATCTTGGTATTTGATTATTACGTTTTATGTTATTAATGCTTCTCGTGACATATTCATGAATGTCTATGTATCCATATGTATACATGAAGTTTCAAGGAATAAAATGTTTCCAAATGTATTGACTCAATGAATGTTTTAAAAAGAATGTATCCCAAATGTTTTTTATTACTAGATGCATGTCTTTCCATGGAAGGTGTGAGTGGAAAATGGGGCGTGGGAGGCTAGCGTACCGAATCAATGTTCAATGATAAAATTAATGTTAATCACTTTGCGATACTACCGATAGGACTCGATCGGTTCCACATAATAATTGTCCACTGCATTCTTATTGGCAAGGCGATACATCAAGTGAGCTTACGAAATTAAGGAGTGGCCACGTGTAGGGCCTGATATCAATCATTTAAGAGAAACAAAGTCGCATTTATAAAGTGCGATACGTTACAACCTGGAAGCCCAGTTCCAAGAGCCCAATACCAATAATAGTGAGGGCAAATTTGGCTCAATACCTTAAAAAGTTAACTAGTTTGATTAATATAGTAATAATTAATTAAATTATTTAACATCTTAAGGATTATGTTATAAAATCCCTTAACATATCTTTCATCAGAAGAATTAGTTGTGGGCAACTTACAATAACCACCACAGAAATCTGCTATCTCAGTAGATACATCGTCGGCATTATTACCTCCATTCAACTTCACCTTCACAATTTTAGAAGGCCCCATCCACAATTCATAAGAAGCAATGCCATTGTTCCCAGTGCACATGGAGTTGCGGATCAAAATACAAACAAATTAAAAAGAAATAAGTAGATCTATTATATCCAGAAATCCACAAATAGCTTGATTCTTAAAAAAAATTAAGATGGGATGGTGGTCAACATGTAACGAATCTTTTATGTGATACTGCATCTTTAGGTTGATATGGGGATGAATCTTCTGTTCAAAACCAAACTCTTGGGTTGTGTGAATTTCTAGGTTTTTTTATTTTTATTTATTTTTATTTTTATGGAGAATGGATACTGGCCAACAATGAAGAAATTCGTAATTGTGGAGATGTTTGGGTAGATACAAGGTATTGTATTTTGAAAAATACAAACAAAGACCAATATATTTGAAATTATGTAAGATAAGGGGTTGTTGGATGTAATTTTACATCCCTTACTATAATAATATCTTGGAGTCGTTCGACAAAATTCATATAGAAGGAAATACTATTTATTTTTTAAGAGAATTCTCGATACATCAAGTTTCTCACTACCAATTAGAAGACACCATTTGACTATGTTTTGCTAGTAACCCTAGCAGAATAGCATCTCTAGTCCATTTGACACGTTAATTTTTTTTATTGATATAATTTTTTTTTTATATTTCTGTTACTTCTTTTAAATTTTTTTCACTTTTTTTGAGAGTTCACTTTTAGAATTTTTGTCATTTTTTGAGTATTTATCACTTTTTCTATTACTTTCTTGAAATTCTTCTCACTTTTTGAATGATAAACATTACTTTTTAGTGAAAGTGATATACATTTAATAAAAAAGTGACACTTAACTTTAAAAAATGACAATGTGTTAGTTTTTTTAATTAAAAAATGACAGAATTTTTTTTTTAATTAAAAATTGACATTAGGTGACACTTTTTATAATTAAAAAGTGACACTTCATTTTACACAATATTTTTTACTTTTAAAATTCTTTTCATATGATTTTTCAAAAGACCTTTAATTTTAGGGGTATTTTTATAAAGTGCTCAAATAATAAGTGAAAAGCCTCTAATTACCACTTGAAAGTTACAATTAATCAATTTATTTAGACTCAACATGCATAATTATACAATTAAAAATAACAAGTCATTTTTTTTAATTTTTTCTAGATTCTTAACCAAACAAGTCCAATTATCCTATGTTGAAAATTCGCAAAATATCAATGTGAAAGCTGTAAAGAATACAATAATTGTTGACGGAGAAAACCCAACTGGGTAAGAACTCCGATTCCAAGCCAGTAACCACCACTATAGACAATAATGAACTTACAGTACAATTCAACCTAGAAAATTCCACTAAACTCGTGGATCTATTTCCTACAATTTCCAAGATTCGCTAGAACGTGATTCACTCATACTTGTTCCCGATCTTCTGAAATTGTCTATCTGTTATGGATCACCAAGAACTCATTGTTCTTGTACTCTTCATGTACTTTTGGTCCAACCTCTCTAAATTCTTTAGCAGTCTCAGAATGTTTTTGAGAAAGTACCTTCGTATATATGTATAGGAAGTAAGTGTTTTGGATTATGAGAAATTTGATTTTTTTTTCAAAGTATGTGGTTGTATTAACTTAAGAATCAAAAGATAACTCAAAGGATGGAATGTGTTCTTGGATCAAGAAATGATGTTATGGAGAAAGCATATAATGAACAACCACACCAAAATTTGTGTTACGGGTTTGACATTTATAGTCAAAGACATTTAGGAAGCATGTCCCGGTTAAAACTCTTGAAAAATGCAAACTAGGTTTTGTGCGTAACACCATCACTCGAGTCAGAGCTCAGCGATCGGTAGGCAACAGTGTGTCGCTCAAGCAAGAGATAAGTGAGACAGAGATTTAGTTTTTGTCGCTCGAGCCTCAGCCAGGCGATAAGCTAGCGTAAATCTTGCGACTTTTTCAACTTCGTTCCAAACTCAAATCCTAACTTACCTAATTCATCTATCCAACATTGTAACTTACTCCTTGACTTTGACAACATTTTACATTAGTTATTTTATTTAAAGAATTATCAATACAACATAAAACCTAACGATCTCTCATTTCGCATTCTGTAACAAAACTATATAATACAAGTCAAGGAAGTAAAACAAAAACTAAACTACCCAAGCACAAATTGAATGATTGTCTCTTGCATTTTTTGTTAAATATATTTTCTAAAATCAACAATTCAAATACCCATTGTAAGAGCACATGATATAGGATATATAACAATTGAAACACATTATCATAAATATGCTAGCTAAATTAAAAAGTAATACTAATGTTAATCAAAACACCAACTAAAACATTAATATCACCAAACATCAAATCTCAAGGAAGCTATGCATTATGGTATGGAATGCCATGAATGAAATACAATTATCTCTCCCCCTTACACTCATCTCCACCAAACATGCAGGTGATATGAAATGATTTATCTTTATCTCCTTACACTCATCTCCACCAAACATGCAGGTGATATGAAATGATTTATCTTTATCTCCTCTTACTACAAACGCTCTATAACCACGTAAACTCTCTCTTCCTTTTTTTTTTTTTTTTTTTTTTGTCACAAATGACTAAGGGCACTCTATCAAGTACAATTGAACATTAATACATAACAACTGAAAAATGAAGTTGATAGGTTGCACAAACATAACCAACGATTAGTAAACTTTCCCGTATACTCAGTTCAAGCTAAAAGGGAATAAATTGTATAAATGATTTGTGTGTAAAGTGCCACTAATCATTTATAAGCAGGACTCCAAACCTTAACGTTGTGAGAAAGAACATGCTAAACATCAATGTCAATAAATTTATCACTCTACTTATGAAAGTCAAATCAATAATAGCATATTAGGACCTGTAAATGAAGCTTATTTTGCATCTATTATTCTTTTCTCCCACTACCTTTGAGCAAATATAACTTTTACACATTTGCTAAATTTATTAAGCTCATCATCAAATTTTTACATCTTATGTGCAGGCTCTTTTTCATTAAGCGACTAAGATGTTCCATGAAACGAGTTTTTAGCCGGTTAACCAAAGTCAGTTGACCATAGATATCAGGTAATGAGAAACCCCTTAGGTTAATTGCTCGAGTTAAATAGGCTCCAAAAAAGAGCATAAGATATTGAACTTTTTTTTTTTTACAATGGGATACACTTTAGCTTAGGTAAATTAAAATATGATCAATTCATATTCAAGGTCACCTTACCAACACGTGACTGTCATCTCAAATCTCATACACGCGGTCAAGTCTCACTCACAATATCATAGTGTGTACAGTGCAGATAGTACATGAAGAAACCTATACTAAGTTCTCCATAAAAATATAAACAAAGTAATGAAAAATATGTTACATCACATTAATTAAATTCATACTTGGTCACAACACACAAGTTCAAGTGTATCATATATCATATTGTAGTTTTTTTTTTTTAAAAAAAATTTTCCTTTTAAAAAATAAAACATGAATGCACCAATCACAAAAAAAATTCAACACACAAAATATTAAAAAAAATGCATGTGTCAATGAAAACCTAATAAAAATACACATACATGAACCTTCAATCTAAAAAGTATGAAAAAAATGAGATGCAAGTAGTAATGAATGATCACAATGATAAGCACAATCATGGATCAAAAATATCTAATCAGTTAGGTATACAAACGCTCTTACCTTTAAGAGCACATCGAATTATTTTAAGATTTTTCAGATCACTTTTCTTCAATCAAACTTGCATAGTGGAAGAGTTAATGCTAGTAAAGTGTGTCATTAACTCTGTTAATTGACTCACCTGATTAGTAAGGTAGTCAATCCGATTATCGAAATCCTGATTTTTATTTCTATTGAAGTTCTGATTTCTATTCCTGTTAAAGAATTTATGACACCCGGGCCTTATATATCATAACTCTCCACAATTGAAACAAGTAGGGACAAATCTAGAACCAAGGTTATGTGGTCGTTGATTTCTATTTCTAGGTTGGTAGGTCCTACACTGTCTAGTAGGTTTCTGTCCTATGATTTTCTTATTCTTGGGTCTAGGGTTAGGAATGTAGTTAGGCTGGTCAGTAACAACGATAAAGATGGCTTGGGAAGTACTAGCAGCATTGTGATCATTCTCCTTATATCCTAGACCTTCCTTATTACTAGTAGGCTTACCCATACCTAAGATGTTATCAAGCTTATCTGAACCACTAGAGAACGCAAGGAGTTGGGTGTTGGAATCCTCGAGATCTTTTATACGGGTCTTAACCTTAATTTCTAAAGACTCATTCACAGCGCTTAACTCACTGAATCTCCCAGAGGACTCCTCCTCAAGATCATACATAAGATTCTTAACTTGAGTATCTAAGGATTCATTCATAGAATTCAACTTACTCATGGACAAGGTAGATTCCCAAAGGTCGGCTATTAGTTTTTCTTTCTCTAACTCAAGATCTTTGATATTCGTACACAAGACTTTGTTGGTAGTCAATATCCTAAGACTCTCCTCATATAATTTATCAAAAGCCTGTTGTATGTCTTCCTCATCTTCAAAATCCTCATCTGATTGCTCGCAACTATCTATATCCTCGCCCTTCTCACTCTCCTCATCAAATTCACTCCTAATCCTAGCAGTGAAGGCTATATATTTCCTGTTAGCAACTTGAGTGGACTTCTCACTCTGATTATTCGAGTTAGACTTGTTATCAGCGAGAGTAACACTCATATCTTTATTCTTATTACTCATACGGTTAGGGCACTCAATCTGATAATGGCCAAAACCTTGACAGTTAGAGCATCTCATAAGATTGAGATCTCTTCCTAGACTTACTGGGAGCACATCTATATCTTTCTTAAGGCTTCTTCTTATTTCTAAACATTTTTGAAATTTTTTAGCAAAATAAGTTATCTCCTCATCATTGGGTGACTCCAAATCAGAAGACTCATTATTTTTATCCCTAACAGTGTTCAAGGCCAAAGACTTATCTTTTGTAGGTTTATTTAAGGTTAGTTCATAAGTTTGGAGAGATCCAACCAATTCTTCAACCTTAATAGTATCTATATCATTACTCTCGTCTATAGCCGTGATTTTAGGCCCAAATTTCTCAGATAATGATCTAAGGATTTTTCTGATTGTCTTAGGCTAAGGAATTTTCTCACCTGGGTTGAAGTTGGAGTTAACTATGTCGTTCAAGCTCACATAAAAGTCATCGAAGGTCTCATCATCCTTCATCCTAATCTCTTTAAACTTAATGGTCAGCATCTGTAACTTAGAGTTCTTAACAGCCTGAGTTTTCTCATGTGTGGTCTGTAACATATCACAAATCTCTTTAGCAACCTCATACATAGACACACGCCTAAATTCTTCTAGTGACACGGTCATAAATAAGGCATGTAAGGCTTTACTATTCCAATTACACTAATCTAAATTAGATTTCGACCAATTAGCAATAGGAGTTGGGGTGATGACACCATTTATGGTGCTAGAAGGGATAGTCCAATCATTTACTACACTCAACCAAATACGCTCATCTATCGATTTTAGGAAGGTTCTCATTCTAACTTTCCAATACATGTAGTTACTGCCATCAAAATACAACGATACCGATAATGAAATACTAATCTAGACAAACTAGGGTCGAAGATTAAGTTTTGGCTCTGATACCAATTGAAAAGTCTCTCATTACCACTCGAAAGCTACAATTAGCCAATTTATTTAGACCCAATGTGCGAAATTATGCAATTAAAAACAACAAGCCACATTTTAATTATTTCTAGACGGTTAACCTAACAAGTTTAATTATCCGATGTTGAATTGCCACAAATATCAATATGAAAGTAGTAAATAGCACAATAATTATTGATGGAGAAAACCCAACAGGGTAAAAGTTTCGGGACCAAGCCAATAACCTCCACATAGATAATAATGAACTTACAGTACGATCCAACCTCGAAAATTTCACTAGATTCGCCGATCTATTTCCTGCAATCTTTAAGATCCCTGGAACGTGCTTCACTCACACCCATTCCCGAGCTTCTGAAATTGTCTATCTCCTCTGGATCACCAAGAACTCGTTGTTCTTGAACTCTTCATGTGCTTTTGGTCCACCCTCTTTCAATTCTTCAGCAGCCTCTGAATATTTTTGAGAAAGTACGTTCCTGTATGTGTATAGGAAGTGAGGGTTTTGGATTATGAGAATTTGATGTTTTTCCCAAATATGTGGTTATATAAACTCAACAATCAAAAGATAACTCAAACGATGGAATGTGTTCTTGGATCAAGGAATGATGATATGAAGAAAGCATATAATGAGCAATCACACCAAAATTTGTGTTAGGGGTTTGGTATTTATAGTAGAAAGCATTTAGGAAACATGTACCGGTTAAAACTCTTGAAAAATGTGAACTAATATTTTGCACATAATACCGTTGCTCGAGTGAGAGCTCAGCGGTAGGCAGGTGACAGTGTGTCGTTCGAGCAAGAGAGGAGCGACAGGCAGTCGACGCAGGTCTGCTTTTGCCGCTTGAGAATTAGTCAAGCGATAGGCTAACGTAAATTCAGCAACTTTTTTCACCTTGTTCCAAACTCGAACCCTAATTTACCTAATTCATGTATCCAACATTGCAACTTATTCTTTGACTTTTACAACGTTTTACATTATTTCTTTTATCTAAAGAATTGTCAATACAACATAAAATCTAACGGTGAGGCATGCCAACTCCAACACGGAGTCATGGAGATGTGGGCAACGAACTCCCTGCCTTTCACATGCAAAGCGAGTGCTCTGCAATTTGAGGTAATTACATCCCCCTTTTGTTTATGTTTGCTAGCTTGTTTTGTTTCTTTCCATTTTATTTTCTTTTGTGCAAGCATTGAGATTTGGAGAGAGAGTGTATCTCGTATGACACTTTACGTATATTTTTGAAATGTATGATTGAAAATAAATTTTGAAAGAATATTTTTTGAAAAATTTGAGTCCAAACAGGGGCTTAATACGTTAGACTTTACTGCACTCGACAATGAACAAACGGGATACGAATTAGCTGAGTGGGGGAAGGTAGAAACGCGTTACAGATGATGAAACTACCAAATGCCAAAATCAATTAAATAAATATAACTGTCGTGTCTTCCACTTAGCAGCATTATTACAAATTGTGTCGTTTAAAAAGTGTAATGAAAAATTCCATCTAACAACAAACACAGCGTATGATAAATTACGGGCACCAAAAACAGCATCCTTACCAACCTAATCATTTGCTTCGTAAAATTAATCCAAAAAATTATCCTATCAATATCCATTTTATTGATGTCTGATTCTCCTCCAATTTTTGTTTGACTTCACTTGCTCTATAATAATATTGTATTAAAAATATTTGAAGAATAAGAATATAAATTTCTGCATGTTGTAGAGAAAAGTTAAGCATTTTTATTTAATAATAAACGCAAAGTTCCAAATGGTGCATTTGGTGCTCGGAATTAAAACACTATGCTGGACTTGATTGTGCTAATCCACGTTTTAGATCCTTACTGACTAACTTGTTTAGATGAATATTGTCGTAACTTAGGTATAATAGATATTATTTATTTTTCAAGGATTAATTTGTCCCATTAGTTCAAATTGGTACCAAATTTTTTATATAATAAAGATTATTAATTTATAAGATTACACCACATATATTTATAGGGGCGGATCTACTTGAGGTCTAGCGGAATCGGCTATCCCCACTCGATTTTCAGATTTTCAATTTTTCTCAAGTTTTTTAGAATTTTTTCCCAAAGTTTTTTGGTTTCGTCCCCACTAAACTACCATTCTGGGTCCACCCCTGTATTTTTACATGAAAGATATAACTGTTTTAATTAATAAAAGTTGAACCTAATGTGTATTTTCCAAGGAATATAATTTAATGAATAGATTTCATAACATCTTTACGTGAAAATATCTTTTATTTATTTTTAAGTTTAGCCGAACATGCTCATATAACCTTCCTCGAAAGTAATTATAAATTTGGAAAATTGAAATGAAATACAAATACCAACTGAAAAAATTGTTAACATTGGTTCAAAATAAGCTATTAATAGAAACTATGTTCTAAATGTTTCTAGTAAAAGAGACAACAAAAAGTCAAATTAAAATTTATTTTCGTTGCTCCTCATGGGTGGCCGAGTTAGTGGAGTAGGTAAGCGCGAATGCCTTTGGTCATGAGTTCGATTCCTCCTACCAACATTTTTTTGGTCAAATCTATCGAACTGAGCTTGCCTAGTGTAATTAATCTGATTGACGTGGTTTGTAAGCTATTGCGTCAGTCCGAGGGTTTACCCAGTGCGCACCCAAGGATAGCGACTGCGGGTTCTCCCGTAAAAAAAAAAAAATAAAATAAAATTATTTTCATTAAATTTATAATCAAATGAGTACATAAATATCTTCTTATTGGTAACATGCCTAATGGGAACTAAAACTTGAAATGATGAACAAATAACATCAATAACACAACTAAAATTATTGATAT
Source organism: Osmanthus fragrans (assembly GCA_019395295.1). NCBI lineage: Eukaryota > Viridiplantae > Streptophyta > Magnoliopsida > Lamiales > Oleaceae > Osmanthus > Osmanthus fragrans. Next base: position 11,409,430 of record CM033347.1, on the reverse strand, counting down.
AATACACATTAGGAAAAATGGCTTAGCTCTAGTCTCTTCCATAGTATACCAATGACCTCTGTTCTCAATCAGTCTCGACAAGATGTCAACGGGGTCTTGTTTGAATGTTACGCCATTTTCCGTCACTGTCTGGTATTATATTTTTAGGAAGTAATTATCTCGCTTTATTAAGAGAAGGAAAACGATACTAGGTCGGAAAAAAGCATTAATATTTAGAAACTATACACCATACATAGGAATGACCCATAGAACACAAGTTATTTTCAGTTAATAAATCCATTAACATGAATAAAACTCGACAAGCTCGTCTAAGGATTCAGGCTGAGGATCACCATTTTCCAGCATCCAAAGCAAATGCTCGAAAAGCACAACTTCACACCCGACCGTGATCGAGTCGTCAGTGGCCCCGGACCGCTCCACCAGCTCCCGGAAGAGCGGGTTGTCCATGACGTCTGTGGTGATGAGGTAGCGCCGCCGTGACTTCCCGACATAGACGGGGTGGAGGTCTTTTCCGGCGGTGGTTTCATCATCATCTAAGAAATTGTTGATGGAGGTCTCGTTGGCGCGGCTGAGCTTGAAAGATTGCATTTTCTTTAGCATGGACTTGAGCTTGGCGAGTTTGCCTCCTTTTGCCATTTTATATTGGAGAAGAAGTTTCTTGGAAAAGAAGAGAGTTTGATTCTTGGAGAACAAATGGAGAAGAAGAGTGGAATTTGAGGGGTTTGGGAAATGAGAAAGAAGGTTCGTTATATATAGGGGTTTTGGCGTGAGGAAGTAAAAATGTATTTTATAGAAAATGCCCTTAAAACTAAATTAGTTTCTTATAGAATTCTCCGTATTGTGTAATTATAATTATATTCAGAAATGAAAAAATTAGGGTGGCTTTCTAATCACATAGATAATGCGGTTTTGGCTTTCGACTTGAAGATACGAGATTCTAATGTATTTAAATATGTGAATTTTGGTTCTTATGTAACAAAAATCTTGAATGTAAATATTAAAATTAGACGTGACAGTCATGTGAAATCTGAAAATTTGAGTCTCCACGTTAATATTTCAATATTTTCCCTTTATCTTTAAGTCGCGTGAGAGTTGCATACAATTTTAATGTCTCAAATTCACAAATTTAAGAACCCTAGTTTGAAGGCTGAAAACCAAATCTACACTTCTTGAAAGGTTAAGAAGCCTACCTCCAATTATTTCAAATATGTTTGGATTTAATTTGGTGTTGAAATATTTAATTTCACAACGTTTAAAGACAAGTCATTATATTGTATGTCACCTATAGAAAATAAGTTCTATTTCTGTTATTTCTATATCAAAGATTCTCGATCAATAAATTGCACGGATTGTTATTGCCCATAGGTGAGAATTGACAATGGTTGTTGTCGCTGACAACATGCCATGATCTATGGCTACAACTAGTAAGTGTCACTTGTGTTAGCCCTTGATTTGCATACAATAAACACAGATATCTCATGCTGATATTATTATAGTTGTTGATGGAGGTCATCGATATGTAGTTGGTGCTCTATGTTATTTTTCAATTATGTACAACTAGTAATTGTGCCAAATCAGCCCTAGTTGAACATCTTAACCGTTGATTACTGACTTTGATAATCAGTAACATCTACGATTGTTTAGTTTATTAAGTCACTAATTGTATCTTGTTTATACTGTGGCAACTATTCATAAATTTTTAACGACTAGAACTAAGTTACTAATGGAGAAATATTGTATACGTTTCTTTTAATGTTTCAATCTATGTGTCGCTCTCCAATTGTTAATAGATTAATAACGAGAAAATATTTAAAAGTCATTTTTACTTCACTTTGAAAGAAGCAATCATTTTTTCCTGTGATCATCTCCCCCTCTACAGCTCTCCTCAACCACTTCCGCCATACCGTGAGAGCCGCAAGCCGCGAGAAACCCTTTCAAATCATTACTTATAAGTTGAAGAAAGTATATACAAATACTAACACTTAAATTTCGGATGTAGGGACCCATACATCTAATGTCAAGCGCTTGCTCCCATTCGCATTCTACAAGAAAATGAAGTTTGGTTCATTAATTAATTTCTGCTTCAACTTGTTTCGAACTGAACATTGTTATTGAAAGCGACAGACATGTGCAAAGAGAAAGTTGGCCATATTCTGAAGCTTATTTATTAATTATTCTTACTGAATTTCCACTTATTTTAATAAGAGGTTAGGAGCTTGTTAATTAAAAATAATTTACTTATTAATTAAAGGTCACCAGACAGTAACTACCAGAAGTTTCTCTTTTCTTAATTATTGTTGTACAATTAAGAAATAACAGTTTAGCAACAACTGTATTTATTTATTAGTTATGAAGATTCAATTTCAAGAAAAGGAGAGGACGAGTGAAAGAAACAAACAAGAGAACCTGTTTTATCATTGTACAAGTAGAGCAAGAGACTTCCAAATTTGATACTTCTACAAGTTTAATAGGTTCAGCTAGACAATATTAAGGGTAAAACTTCACATCGGTTAAATAAAAAAATATTAGTCAACATATATGAGAGTTCTGATTAGCCAATTTATTTATTTATTTAGACACAACGTGCGAAAATAAGCAATTAAAAAGCAATAATTTACTTTTAATTATTTCTAAATGATTAGTCAGTCAAGTTCAATTACCCTAAGGTTTAAATACCACGATCAATAATTAAAACAGTAAAGAACACAAAAGATAATCACGAAAAAACTCCAACTGGGTAAAAACTCAGTAATCCACCATAAATCAAAGCAAATTTACAGTTCGGTCCAGATCTATCTACCTCGTAGAATTATTGACCTCAATTCCTGTAGTCTCATTTGATCTTACTAGAGCGCTTCTTCAAAACAAATTCCGACTCCTGGTTTATATCGTAGCCATCCTGGATTGCGTGCTCCTGACGCGAGATCCTAGTACCACACGTTAGTCCTCCTGAATTTGTGCTTCTACAATAGCTTTCAATTACTGGTATTGATTTATCTCTTGGTGCATTAAATGAAGAATTCCTCGTTTTTCGGGTTGGTGTTTGATCAAACGATCTTTGTGTCTTGATCTATGGTTTAATGTCTAAGGATGTGAAAATATATGGCTCAATATATATCTCAATTAATGGAATAATTTATGGTTCAAAGAAATATCTTAGCTTGGAAAGATTTTGTGAACACAATGATATGGTGATTGAATCTAGAGATCAACGAATGATGATTTGGATCTTCAAGGAACCATATTTATGGAATAATATGATTTAACACAGTTTGGACGTCCATGAAGTCAAGTATTTATAGGGAAAATTATTTGGGATAAAATAGGGATGCAAATCACATGTTTTAGAGCAGAAAGGATTCTGTCTCGTAACATTGTCGCAAGAGCGTTGAGCTAGTGACCGGCGAGCAACACACTTGTCGCTCGAGCGCAAGCCTAGCACTAGGTGAGCAACATGTATTCTGCTTTGCACTAGCTGGGCGATAGGCTAGCAGAATGCATCCTACTCTATATCAACTTCTTCAAGTCCAAATCTTGATGTCTTTCTTGAATTTCTTTGACTTCTCTTTGGACTGTATCAATCCCAAACCATACTTTCCATAACTTGGACTATTCTAAACCTACATTGACTTTGATTACAATGTAACAAAATCCTAATACAATCAAATCTTAGGAAATTGCCAATTACAAAATAAACTTTACAATATAAGTGTTTCATCTACTCGTCATAATAAGGTTAACATTCTAATATTGAACTTCAAGTCTAAATATCGTATTGAAGCCCATTAAACTTAAAGATGCATTTGGACTCCAAGGTTAGTGCTTGAACGAGTCACTATCTTGTGGGACATGTTTCGAATAAAATTTCATATCAATTAAGTATAAATATAAAATCAATATATAAGGTATTAATGTACTCTTAAACACTTTTAAAATAGAATTTCAAATCTTAATACTCAAAACGTTTTAAAATACTACTCATCCAATTTGTCCTAAATGAATAAAAAAGGGTACAGAGTATCGATTACCCAAATTCAGCATATGGTATGGCATGAGTTGGAATTCTACAAGTTTGGACAAACAATACATATACAACGCCATGTCATTTTTGAAATGAGAATTGTACAATGGTGTTGATGCACAATAACGACGCTAGAGAACAAGTGCGTTGCACCTATAAAGTATCCCCGACACAAAATGCATGTTGAAATTTTACACGATTGGACAAACAATAGGCATACATCTCAGTGATCTCACATTTTTCTTTTTCATACTATTCTATGAATCTATACCCTTATTTAGTAAAGCGTACCTCTCTCTTAACTACGGGAACCAAAAGCAATGTTTTTTAGCAACGTGTTTTCCTCGTGTCTTTACTGAATCCAACAAGGCTTGCAAAATGAGTAACTTTAAGAATATGCTTGTCCCCCTCTCGCTCTATATGCATCTGTGTTGTCCTATTCAAATTACAAGAAGCCAAATTGCAAAACAACAAAACCCGTAGACTCTAGAGCCATAACCTATGGCGGCATGCATTTAATCACTATTGTGTATCATAGGATAAGGAACCAAATGCATCGATTCCATTCCATATTATGATCAAAGTACATATTGAAAGTGAAATAGACATGGCAATTCTTGGGCAGAACCATGTGACAAAACATGGACTTAACAAGAATTGATTCATTTTAGTAGATATATATTAAAGCAAAAACGCCCATACTATCCCATGTGGAGTGATCAAATCACCAAATTTTCTTGCCCTGTGAAGCCAAAATATAAGTATATATATATATAACTAGTTTTATGTGTGGCATATATATATATATATATATATATATATATATATATATATATATATATATATTGGATAAATATGAGCATATTGCTGATTGTTATTCGTTTTGTCCAATGCCGACATTCTTGTAACAAAAATGTATACATAAAGTAGTGTTTATATTTTACGTGTAACAAAAATGTTTTACATATATATCAAATGTTATAGTAAATATTTCGCCAACATGGTTGTTTCATTAAAAAAAGTGTATAGTTGATTCAATATGTCCTTATAACACACGTAAAACATTAGAAAGTTGAATGTGTAGTGATATAGAATAAATTTCCGACCTACAAATTTCTAGTGCTTCGAATTCTTAGTGAAAGTATATCTCTGTGGAATCTATCAAAAAATTAAGCTCTATTGCTAACAATAACGGGATAAGCTTCAAAATAATAATAATAAATTGTATATAAAATTTAGGAAAATTTGTAATTGAGGTCCCAATACTGCAAATTAGACTCAAACCTATAAATGATAGAACATACGTCACAAATCCTTAAAAAATACGCGATCGAAAAACTTTTGGATATTATCTATCCAAAAATTTAGTTGATCAAAACTCAAGCGTTCGACCATAATTTGTTCAATTTTAGAAAGGTCAAAATGATATTTTAACTTTTAAATAATTAAAACAATGAAATATTGTATCGGAGGTCCCAAACTTTCTATGATGTGCAGTGTAGTGCCAAAGCTTTAAAAAATTTACGCTGAACCTTTAATGATTTTCATCCAAATATTTATGACTTGAGGTTAGGTGGATTGGAAAGATAAATATTTTTTTTTATCGATAGATAGATTTTTGAATGAAAATCATTAGTAGTCCTTTTGGTGCATATTTATTTGCTGCACATTAAGAAAGATATGGAACCTCTTACCTCTAATACACAATTTCCTTGTTTTTATTAATTGAAAGTTGAAAAATAATTTTATCATTTTTAAAATTGGTCAAATTATGGTCAAACGCGTGACTTTAATCAACTAATGAATTTTTGGATGGCACCATTGAGAGATCCTTCTACCACATTTTTTAAAGGTTTGAGACATATTTGCTACCATTCAAAGGTTTGGAGTCAAATATGCACTTATTAAAAGATTTGGGATCTCTGCTACAATTTTTTGTAAAATTTATTTCATACTTTCTAAAGAGACTAGTACGATTCAAACATGATGACGTAAGCACAAAAGTCCTCCAATAGTTATACAAAAATGTCGAACAACACTTTTCGATACTTAACTATAATGCTCAAGATGTACACTCTTAATTCTCCAAAGATCAATTTTCTCCATGCTTTCTACAAATGAAAGTGTTTGACAAATACAATCAAAGGAGCAATTTCCTCAATAATATATGAATTATGAATAGAAAGAAAAACCCACACAGTATAATCTTGTCTAAATTGAACTAATCAGATCATTAGTTGATAATGTTTTGTGGGAAAACGTCAAAATTAAGATAATAATTATGCTGGTAACTTGAAACCAACTTGTACCAATGTCGGCGAATTGTTCCCTCTATACAAGAGCCATGTCCTAGAATTAAAAACATGAATACATGATAATGATACTAAACTTTTCCATTATATAATGTTTGTTTTGGATTTTAATGAGATACGATTGTCTACTGTCTTAAAAAGTCAGTATTGTTAAGAGTAGTAGTCAAAGTCTTCAGTTAAAGAAATAATCCAATTTTATTGTATATATTGACGAAATCCTCTCTCATTTTTTACCTTGAGCTGTTTCACTGATCTACCGTAAGAGTGATCATAGGCGATTGTGGGTAAATTTGATTGTTAAATTTCATATTTAAATAACTTATTCCACCAACTTGATACATGCATATTTATTATATATGCATGCAGTCACATTATTCCACTTACCAACTTGTCTTGTTATAACTTGTAGTTAATTTTCACAGTGGTTAGGTTATAGACGTGCTAATTATGAGAGAGAATATAAGATCATGTAATATTATGAGCGATTCAATCATGTGTTTAGGGTCCCTAAGGGCATCTCCAACTGATGCATCGAAACACCAAATTTTGGTACAAAAGCTCTCCAATTCGACACCAAAGTTTGCACTATTTTGGTGCAAAATGGTGCAAAGTCATTTTTTTTTGGCCAACGTAATTGATGGAAGGTATTTGTGTCATTTGTATTATATATATTTTTAATGCAATAATTTTCATTATTTTTATAACAAATAAATAAATAATTTAGAATAAAAAAGAGAAGAAAATAATTAAACACTGTTCATTTTGTGTAAGTTTTGGTGTAATGATTGGAGATGATTTTTAGTTTGGTGCAAAATTTGGTGCAGGGTTGAAGATAGCATAAGATCGTGAACATCAATATAGATATCATATTTTTTCCGCATACTGTTTCTGAATAATATATACTTATAAACATAAATAATTATTTCATTTTCATATACTGATTTTGTTGCATGTTCGCATGAATGATGACATTAATTGGGTTAAAACTAAATTGTACATATTGTCCTCTACGTTTACATTATTTCGAACTTTTATCTCGACTATTTAGTTTTTGCATTTTAGTATAATCTATTTATAATTTAAAGATCAAAGTCAAATTCTAATTTTAAACAAATATTTTATAGAATCCGCAACTACTATCCACTTATCCGCCATTCAATATTTCACATTATAATTTTAGTGACTTGTAATGAGACTCAAAAAAGTAGAGAATACTAAGATCCATAAAATATTCCCTTAATAAACAAAAATAGATAAAAAAAAATGTAAAAAAAAAAAAAAATGATGTTATAATGATTTCGATAGGAAACAGTTTAATCTCGCACCAGTTTAGATAACAGTGAAATCATTACTACATTATTCAACATTTTTATTTATAAGACCATGTAACAATGGTTCCACTACCACCAGTCCATATGTTAAGCACTATTGGTGTTAATAAGATTATTCATTTATTCTTTTGGCAGGAGACATTTATTGGCTATCAAAATCAATGACCAAAAATAAAAAGAAAAAATTATTATTATTTAAGATCCGACAAAAAATATTTTGCAATTTGTAAATAATTTGTGACGAATCAACTTGTTGATTTAAGATAACTGATTAAGTGCAAGCACATAATTATGTTTGGGAAATTAAAGATTGATTGACTTAAATTGGCTCATTCATTGGTTTCGATGGAATCGGAGTTTCTGTTAGAGCTTTGCTACATGAACATTGGGGATGACCATATAAATGACCCCATGTGAGTGTCGGGGGGGGGGGGGAATTATTTTATTCACTTGGGACCCGCACACTCACATGGGATCATCCATGTGGTCACCCCCAATGTACAAGTAGCATTTTTCTTTCTATTATGTATACACATTAGCATCCGATAATCATTTGGCAGGGTCGAACTAGAGAAATCCGTGGACACTTATAACACAAGATATAGCGAAATTCCGTGTCAATCACCTACTTTACTTTTAAGTGGTCATTCAAGTTTCGGCAATCTGATGTAGCATAAATATGCAAGTCTTTCACATTGGACGTTTCGTTTTGAAAAATAAGTGATTAAGTTGAAACCAGTAAAACTCTATAAAGGAAATAAATATAAGCGACCATCGTAGAATGTCACTACAAGTTGTGACTAACAGTATTTATATAATTATAGCCAAATAAATTTATTCAAAAGTCCCGAAACCCACCTTGAAATTGGCGCAGAATTTTGCGCCTAGAATCAAGATTGCTGAGTACAGTGAAACTTATGGCTGCACAAGAAATTAGATACTTGAATGTGCAAGTCAACTTGGAAATCACTATCTTGCCAATGAGATTGAAGAAAATTACGAAGATAGTCGAAGATTATAGGAGATTGACGTTTGTATCCTATATTACCATTCTTAGGTATATAATTGTACCATATGTAGATTGATTAGAGATTTACCATAGTTAGATTGTGTAATGTAATTATATATATATATTTCAAGGAATCAAGGGAAATTCAATTCAACCAAAAAGATTGTTATGGTATTAGAGCATACTTCTGAAATTGCTATGTCTTGGGTCTTTAGTTCCATCACTGGCCTTCGATTTTTGGAATTGTTTAGTGTTGTCTTATGTTAGTCCTTCTTGAGATTCTAGATCGACCCATCTCTGGCCGATATTGCTATCACCCCTGCGCGACAATTGGTAGTCGTGCGCTTACAGCGTTTTTGGTAGTCTCCTGGAATCAGCGGCGACATTGTTTGATTTCTTCTTGAATGGTGGATATCGGTTCGCTGTGGCTGTGTTGGTGGGTGGACGGCATTCTATTTGAGTTTCTCTAGCTTCCCTATGAATGCGATCAGCGCGTCACGAATCTTCGACGTCTCATGTTTTCGATGTCTCTGTGGGATTGAACCGATTTTCTGTGGGTTATATGTGGACTGTGATCTGAGGTCTAATTGTGGGGAGTGTGTGTTATTTGAGCATGTTATTTTAAGTGGGCCTAATTTTTTGTGTCGGCTGATTTTTTTTGGAATAGGCTAATTTTAGATAGAAATTTGTTTGGGTTGCAATCTGCTTTCTTCTGTGGGTTGATTTAGTTTTGGCTACTATAATTTGTGATTTCCTAACTAGAAGCTATGTCAGTTGATATCTTGTTCACGGGAAAGATTTAACCTATATGAAAATTTAAATTCAAGATGCTTTTAAAAGAGAAGGAGCTTTGGGCAATATGAGTCCTCTAAAGTACTTCAAGATGCTAAGGATCTCAGCTCTTGGAAAATGAAATATGCTCATATTATTTCTTGGATTTTAGAATCTATGGAGGCACACATGGAGAATAATTTACGCTCTTTTACTACTACTAAGGAAATGTGTGTTTAAAGCGAATTTATTATCAAGACAACAATGCACCAAAATTTCAATTGGAGTTGAGAGATTGACAACTACACTCAAGTTAACCTTACCATCAAGCAATATAACTCCAATTTTCTGAATTTGTGGAGTGATTATTTTTGGCATAATTCATGCTAAAGTTCCTGCGACAACTCTATCGACTTTGCGAGAGGTTCAAGAAGTTAGTAAGCGGGACCAGTTTCTTATGAAACTGGGACTTGAATTTAAAGTCATTCAATCGAATTTATTGAATTGTGGTCCATTTCCTTCTTTGGATATGTGCTTGGGAGAACATTTACTCGAGGAGCAAAAGATGGCTACTCAAGCTACCATGGGAGTTGATATATCCTCGTCTGATGTTCAGACAGTTGCATATGCTACCCAAGGACTGGGGAAGGATAAACTCTAGTGTTTTCGTTCCAAAGAATATTGTAATATTGCTCGTAATTATCCTCTAAAAGTCTGCAATTATTGTAAGAAAACAAGGCATTTCATCGAGGAATGTCCTACATGACCTTAGAATCAGAAATCTCAAGCATTTCAAGCTAATGTTCAGGGTTCTACTCCCCCCACTCTCATGGGCTAGCACCAGTCGATCGGTTCTTATCCAAAAAATGGTTCAGCGGATGATTGCTCCAACTTCAACCATAATGCAACTGTTGTTTTCTCCTTCAAAACATCCTGAAGAATATTGTTAGAGAGATGAAGATGAATCTGGGAAAATGTGTTTCGTTCCTTCCGTTGTTTCTCCTATGTTGTCCAGGTTGTGGGCATTTTGTTAAATCCAAACAACGCATCATTCAAATTCATCTGTGCGAGTACATCTCACATCTTCACTTGCTACAACGAGAATATTGTATTGCGATTCAAGAGCGAAATTTCATACTTCATGATTGTGATCAATAACAAAAATCTCAAACAAATCGTAACCAATAACTTTGATACAACTTGTTGGGAAATAACACGGATGTACTTAATATACATGATACGATATGAAGTATATGATCGTAAACAAACAACAAGCTAAAAGGCAAAAAATTAATTGACAGAGGAAAGAAGTATTTTATTCAATTGACGAATATGGAGAAATCAAATACAATAAATGTGCCTACATAATTATTATATATTTCAGTAATACAAAATTTATTAAAATAGTCTAATATTTATAAGGGTGTATGTCAAATCCTAAAAATACCTTAAAGATGGAAACAATATCAAAAATCACGTAGAATAAAGAAACAATATTTTGTCTAGGGCTGGGCATATCTCCCGAACCGAATCGAACCGAACCGAACCGAATCGAACCGAACGACTCTTCGTAACTGAAATACCTGAACGGGTATCTGAATCGAGAACCGACGGGTTCGGGTCGATTCTCAGTTCTCTACCTAGAACCTAATAAGAACCGAATTTTTTAAAATTTTTAAATTTTTATATATGAGAAAGATTAAATTATTTTAACTTTTTCAAAATAAATTAGCTAAGATAAAGTTTGCATTGAAGATACTGAGTTCTATGAGAGCATTGAGACATGTAATAAAATATATATTATATTTTTTCTTATTAAATCTTATTAGTTTAACAATTTTTAGTTTATTTATGTTAGTTAATTGTGATTTTTCAAATTTTCTTTTAGAGTTTTTTAGTATCTAGTATGACAAATCAAGCAATTGATGTTAAATCAACTAGTCGGTACGTACTACTGTATTAGCATTTATCTCTACGAGTCTATGACTTCTAATTTATATGGATCACCGATATTTTAGTATTATTAATTTACTATCTACTTTTTGTTATTTGTATACGTTGGTAAATTAATTTTATTGGACAACTTATTATTTATATATTATTAAATTGATATACGTTAATTTGTAAAAGTCAAGATTAAACATGCCAGAATGTAGTGTTGTTATAAATGTTAAAAAAATTAATTATAGTATGGAACCGAATAGACCCAAACCGAACCGAACCCGAACGGTTCCAAAATTATATTTGGACCCGACGGTTCCGTTTACTCACTACCTGAAAATTTTCGATTCGGTTCGGTTCGGTTCTCTTCAGAACCGAACCGAATCGGACCGTGTCCAGGCCTAATTTTGTCAATAAAAACACGTAAAATAAAGGAAATAATACTTTTCAATAAAAGCAGGTGTATTTCCCCAAAAAAAAAATCCAACCTAATTTAGGTAAAAAATAAAAATAAAAAAAATCCAACATTTACTCGGGTTGTTGATGGTTCAGTTTAAGTTGTGGTCAATAACTAAATCAAACCGAACCAGTTATATGAATCTAACCGGGCCTAAGTATTTTTGTTTGGATCAAGTTAGTTCGAATCACTCAAGTTTTTACCATCGATCAACTTTGACACCCAACTTCCAAGGCCTTTTTGTTGAGCAAAAAATTAGGGTTATTGCACTAGTGACATTTTACACTTGGGTTGGTTAGTGATTTAGAAAACGAATCGGTTTAAACAATCAGTTTAGATAGTTTGCCAATTGAGTTATTTTTTATTAGCCTGGAAATGAACCATGCATATTAATATGATTCTGATTACTACTCAATAATCCTATTCTCTTAGCCTGGGCCACTTGTGTAACAACAAAAAGGGAAATTCGACCCTAAATTAATTGTAAATTGTTAAAAATTTTAGACAGGCAATTTATTTTCTGTTTCATATCAACCCACCAAAAATAACTTTTAATTCTTTGCTTGAAAGAATCATTGGAGGCCAGGAATGAAAGCGACTCCAGTATGGGGCAACCAGGATGTTCCATCAATAAAATTAGCAACAGTGAAGTTGTTGGCTTCCTTTTCTCCAATGACATGAAAACCTGGCCATTTCACTCTCCCGGAAGTTCCAGCCCCCGCGCCTGTATTTGCATATTCAGCAAAGTACAGCGTTGAATATGTAGAAAGATTGGCATTTGACCACTCAATCCATCCCAGTGGTGCAATAGCATCGTCAATAGTCGATTGCATAACCACCGCCCTGGAAAACTGTTTCCAGGGCCTCCCTAAATACGATTTGTAGAAATGTTTAAAGGGAGAAAAATCTGAGCTAGCAGTAATCCTGCAATTTTGGATAGAGAATCCTGTGTTTTGGACTGGATGGGTCCGGCCATTTGCCAGGATCACGTTGTAGGCCAGCGAAGGAACAAATTACAGCTCTGGAATACAGCAGCAGCATTCCCGAATATGAAATCTATGGTACCATATATGTCACATTCGCGATAAAATTGGCGATTGGAGACTGCCTATAATGTATCTTGGTATCCCAAAATGCTACAACTATACAGAACGGATTGATCTGAGGCTATAGATAGTGCCACGGCTTGTTCTCCTCGAGGGCCTGCTTTGTTCTCAAACCCGATATCTCATGCTATAAACCCATTTCCTGTTATTCCTAACAACAAGAAAAACAAAGAAAAGAAAACTACTATCAATTTACCTATGTGATAGCAATGTCTTTAGATCTCCTAAATTGAAAGCTACACGGAAAAGGGCTATTAATGTTTGGGGCACGTTAATTAGATCTAGCTAACAATGTAAATGTAACAGCCAGAAATAGTTAATCTTGCGGGGGGGAAAAAAAGGCAAAAAGTTACTTTTAGACTACAGGGATTTGATTTTAAGTAACTAGAGAGTAGTTTTACAGAAAAACTGGGTGATCTAATAACTACATTATCTATAAAATTTGGGGGAGAGAGAGAGGACTCACTAAATGTTGCAGTGTCCTGCAGACTCAAACTCCCAGCTGCCGCACCACTATTTCCAGTAACGATAGTTGAGTATTTTCCATCACCAATTAACATAATCCCATCTTTGTTGGTGTTAATTTTTTTGTTGTAAACTCCTGATTTTACATAGAATATGAATCGGCCCCCAGTCGCAGATTGGATGGCATCAGAGATTGTTTTATAGTCCCTGAGACGTCTTTGGCAACTATAGCATTTGGCTTTATTTGTTTACTTTGAAACAATTTCCTTTCACACCCCGGAATCCAGACCGGAAAATTTTCTTCTTCTGAAAGATGTCGGCCTGTGAAAATTTTGTTTTTCGGCTTTCCAGGGATTTGGTTCACCAGGGCCGATGGATTACTAGCCAGTTCAGAAAGGTAGTCCATTTTGCTGGAATTTTCTGCCAGGAATACATTTAATGGAGCTTGGGACTCTGTGAGAATTAATCCTCGAGAAACCTTTGATTTGGGGTCAGAAATCAACCAAACGAACACCACATCAACTGGCTCGACCCAACAATTCTCTACACCCGGTTTCCACAAGTTTACATCCACAAAGGATGATGGTGGTGGTGATTTGCAGGCCACATAGGCAAAGGAAAATACCACAAAGGTTAGGGAATGAAGTGACACAAAATTCCACAAATTAACCCACCGATTCGGGCACCACAAAGGTGCCGTTTTTCTCTCTTCAAGCTGCAGGTTTTCTCCACTAAGGCTGGCCGATTTTCTCCTCCCTATGGCTGCCGGAATTCTCCCACAAAGGCTGCCGGAATTCCCCACAAAGGGGCAGCCTCCTTTCCCTCTCTCTTCCACACAAATCATCTACTAAATGGCTAAGGTTTCTACCTTATAAATAGGCTAGGTTTAGGGTTTAAGTTTGAGCCAAGACTCACCTTAAATGGGCCAACACAAAACTCCAACTAACCACCAATAAATGGGCTAACGATATCACCATCTAACCCAATAACTTAGGCCCTCCAGAGGTGTATTAATTGTTTCCGAGTCGAGCTGTAACTTTTGGTGTCGATAGCATATCCGACGTCGGTTTTTCATCATTGCCCGGATTATTGGGTATCAAAAACCCAACAGACTCCATTGTGTCCTTGCATGTTTGTTGGAATGTTATAGCAGCACTCAACCATGTTTGTACGTCTTCCTTGCGCTTTCTTGGCGATTCCTTAAGTGCCTCCAATGCACGGTTGAGCCATTTGATAGACATTGTCAAGAGCTCATGACAGTAATCTGCATAATTTCAGACAAAAAAGGTCAAATGATACTAGCAATGAGAACCGGGAAGGCCAAGATTCTTCATTGTTCTCACATATACAGTTGAAAAGAGCAAAAGAAGAAAGTCAAGAGTTGTAAAAATTTGAAAGGATCAACGATATGTACCCATGATTCGAGCAAGTTGGGCATCTTCAGAGACAAAATGGGAGCTGAGCTTTTCCAAGTTGGAAATTGGGACTTTGGATTCTGATATAGTCTCGTTAACGAGTGCAGACATGACTTCAACATGTTGATTCCCTTTTGAGCCTAATCCTGCACAGGACACAGTACTGAAACATGATATTACTAATAGCCAAAGCACAATGTATTTTGAGGCTCCCATTTGATAAATGAATTTTGATTAATCAATAATTTAAATAGCATTTGAAGGAGTAGTAGTGACTAGAGAATCTGCTTAATACGTCAATAAGCAGGTATTTTATATGTAATTAGTTATCTTGTCTGAATCATTTTCAATATTATGTATCAAATACTTCATATCCCTTTAAATTCACGGCATATCACATCCATTTCATCGCTACCATGTTTAGTTATAGAACAATCAAAGTCGCGGCTCCATTTCTTTTCAATTGATATGTAATTAGAGGAATTATATTGCTTCCTGTGTGTAACGTCGAGGTAATTGCATTGAAAGGTGGTGTTTTATTTTTCATAAGAGAATTGCCCAGATTTGGAACCCAGTAACAGGATAAAAAAAAAAAAAAAAAAAAAAAAGGCATTCCAGCCGCCCTAATCTGTGTAAATATGGAATTGAATCTCCACAATTTTTTTTTTTTTTTTTCAAAACCATGTTTCCTAGTTCATATGTAACATAAATATTATAATTACATCGCTAAGAATGCATTTTATGTGTTAGTACTTTTCCAAGTAATGTTCAATATTAAGTATTAAGCATATGTTTGTTTCCTATTTTTTCCATATGAAAATGAGTATTTTTACCGTTGGAAGTCTGCAAAATGCCAAAATGTGAGAGGCTAGTAAAAAAAAAAAGGCCAGGTGGGGCCCACCAACGGTCTAATTTCTTCTAAAAATGAGGAACAAAATTGCAAACAAACGGAGCCTAAATAAGTAATGCCTTTACATTTACATAAGGTCACATCCATTTTAATTTTTATCCCCATCATGTTTAATTTTAGAACAATCAAGTTATATGAGTTGAACATCACTTCACCAAGTTCACATTAATCCATATAACATTTGCTGTATGTGATGCCTTCAAATTCACATAAATGTTGCGGCCAAAAGGTTAATTTGCAAGTTTAACCAAGTTCTAGAAGTTCACTTTACGCTTTTTCTGATGTTGACAAAATCCCGCTTTTTAGTTGTTAAAAACCTATTCAGCCCTCTATTTTCAGTCGTATCAGAATAGCTCATTCGACTATAATGTCAGTTTCATTGAACTCTAATGATTTAAAAAAATGGACCCATTAACAGAAACATTTTCGTCTAAATTTCTTAGATAACAATTTTCAATTTAAAATAATTCTCCAAAAACAAAGAAATTTGTTAGATCCAAAATGTATTGACAAAATCCATGTCCAGAATGTCAATTCATCGAGTTGTGATTATGATTAAATAGTCAGGGGTTGAGAGTGTCTTTGTAAAAAATCAAAATCAGCTCAAAAAAAATCAAGACGGAGGCAAAATCGCTTGCTGGCCGCATGTGGGCCGCTCGAGCAGTTTTAGTGGTGAGACTATCGCTCGCTGCCCGCCACATGACGGCTCAAGCAGTCTTTTTATATGGAGAAACCCCTAATTCGCGATTTTCTTATATTTTACAATCCCAAAACCCTCAAACACTACATATTATAAATACACAAGCCATACTTCGTCTCTATTGGGTGTAGAGCCTCTTTTCATTCAGAAGAATATATTATTGAAGATCAATAATACATTCAAAAGATCTCTTGCCTTAACCACTAAATCAAAACATTAGAAATCCCAAATATGAAAATACCAAATAAACCTCTTCCAATCATCTATCACAGTCTACTAAGGTTTAGTTATGCTTAGACCCATTGGAGATTGAACCAATAATGCAACAAGCAGCGGGAATAATTCAATCCCTCAATGTGCAGAATTAAAATGACAGTAATATAATCCGACTCCAATAAGACAATAACGCTCACACATACGACAAGAAATTAAATCGTTGAACACAAAAATTTGTTGACGGGGAAACCTATAAAAGGAAAAATCTCGGGACCAAGTCCAGTAAACCCTTCCATTATCAAAATAATGGGATACACAATACAACTTCTCCAAAACACAATCTAGAGGCTACCAATACATCAAGAACACATACAGTTCTTGGATATCAACAACAACATTATTATAAATAGATACACACAATAACAAGAAGAAAATCTCACTAAACAAGTATGTAGAGCCCAAAGAAATGGAGAAGAATCCGGATGATTGGCTCCAGTTAAAACGTAGTCCTCTTTACTAGGAACAACATACTGAAATTTCACTTAAATTGGACCACAAATGAACCTCCGATCTTTGGCAAGAATGGCTGAAGAACCGTACGTCTCTCTCTCTCTCGTATGTCTCTGTTTTGAAAGAAGAAATGAAGCTACCCCTGTTTTTTTTGTCTTTGCCTCTGTATCTATATCTGATTTGTCTTTGCATTTGAGCCTTTATTGTTTTAATTGGTTTGGACCTTTAGTTGCAAGTGAGGCCCACTTGCAACCAAATCAATTTTCCTCATGTGAGAGGAAAACAGCCCAACAAATCTCCCCCTTCCCGACTACGTGAGGGATTCTACCAAACCCACTTTCCTTCTACATACTTGTAGTTTCTCCATAGGCAATGGCTTTGTCATCATATCTGAACCATTCTCATCAGTATGGATTTTATCAAGTTGTAATTTCTTCATATCTGGAGCATCTCGAATTCAATGATACCTCACTTCAATATATTTGGATCTTGAGTAGAATGTTGGATTCTTACTGAGATGGATAGCACTCTGACTGTCGCAATAGAGTATATACTTCTCTTGCTCTAAGTCCAGTTATTGTGAGAACTTTTTCATCCATAGCAATTCCTTGCTAGCTTCAGTGATAGCTATGTACTCGGCCTCTGTGGTGGATAGAGCAACACATTTCTGTAGTCTTGACTGCCATGAAACTGCTCTCCCTAAGAAGGTGATCAAATACCCAGAAGTAAACTTTCTAGAGTTAACATCACCAGCCATATCTGTATCTGTGAACCCAACAAGCTCGGGTTTGCTGATACCAAAAGATAAACATATCTTAGAAGTTCCTCTGAGATACCCGAGAATCTACTTCACTGCTGTCCAATGTTCTTTTCCAGGATTGGAAAGAAATCTACTGACAACTCCAACAAAATGAGCAATATCTGGTCTTGTGAATACCATAGCATACATCAAGCTACCCACAGCTGATGCATAAGGCACATTCTTCATTTCTTCATTTTCTTTCTCACTTGAAGGACTTTGCTTTGAACTTAGTTTCAAATTACTTGCAAGTGGAGAGCTTACTAGCATTGCCTTGTCTCGGTGCCTGCTTGAGACCATACAAGCTTTTCTTCAATAGACATACAAGATTTTCTTTACCTATTGCTGTAAATCCTTTTGGTTGCTCCATGTATATTTCTTCTTCAAGATCACCATGAAGGAAAACGGTCTTCACATCAAGTTGTTCAATCTCCAGATTCGTACTGGCTACCAAGCCTAACACAATTCGGATTGAAGACATTTTAACCACGAGTGAAAAAGTTTTTTCAAAATCAATACGTTTCTTCTGACCAAACCCCTTCACAACCAACCTTGGTTACGAGCTATATGGTTCAACTTTTAGTCTAAACACCCATTTGTTCTTCAGTGCTCTCTTACCCTTAGGCATCTCTACTAGGTTGTAGGTGTTGTTCTTATGCAAAGATTTCATCTCTTCTTACATAGCTTTTAACCACTCATTTTTCTGATCATGTAGCATAACCTCTTGATAACTTTTTTGCTCTCCCCCATCAGAAAGTAACACATATTCATTACTAGAATACCTCTTAGAATGCTGATGTTCTCTAGTAGATACTCTCAACTCTTCTTTAGCTGACACCTCAAGAGAAACATTCTCTTGATTTTGATCTAATTCTGCATTACCCTGTGTAGAGGCTTCATCATGTCTATCTCTTATAGTGTCATGTTCTTCTTGCACATTTTCTCTATGATCATCATGTACCACTAGGTCTGGTACATGTGGAACTGAACTCATTTGTTCTTCATTGACTGTACTTGGCTTCTTAGTCTGATTCAAGTCTTCAATGGTTTCTTCTTCAAAGAAGACAATATCTCTGCTTCTGATGATCTTCTTATTCACTGGATCCCACAATTTGTACCCAAATTCTGCATGTGTATAACCCAAGAAGATACACTGCTTTGCTTTGCTATCAAGTTTGGACCTTTCATCTTTAGGAATATGAACAGATACTCGACAGCCAAAAACTCTCAAATGATCAAGAGGTATATCTTTCTATGTCCAAAAACTCTCTGGAACATCACCATTCAGAAGAACTGGTGAAGAAAAATTAATCAAGTCAACTGCTGTCCTCATTGCTTTAGCCCAAAAGTGCTTAGGCAGTTTTGCATGAGAAATCATACATCTGATTTTTTTCACACATAGTCCTGTTCATTCTCTCTGCCACCCCCATTCTGTTGTAGGGTCTTTGGAGCTATTTTCGCAAGCCTGATGTCATATCTTTTGCAGTACTCTTCAAATGGTCCTTTGTATTCACTACCATTATCTGCTCTGACACATTTTAACTGCCTTTAAGTTTCTCTTTCAACTTTCATATGAAAGTCTTTGAATACTTCCAGCACCTGATCTTTAGATTTCAAAGGATATGCATTTCACCTTTCTGGAGTGATCATCAATAAATGTAGCATAATATAATGCACCACCTAGAGATTTACTTAGCATTGTGCAAACATCAATGTGAACTAGATCAAGAATATGTGTCTTTCTAGATGCAGAGAATCTATGAAATGCAATTCTATTTTGTTTTCCAACTAAACAATGAGTACAAGGGATAAGAGATGTACTTTTCACATTGTGCAGGAGCTTCTTTCTGGCAAGAATTTGAAGTCCCTTTTCACCCATATGACCAAGTCGCTTATGCCATAGCTCAGTAGAGGCTTCATTGTCAACAATATTCACCTCGCCATGAATTAGTTTTGCTTTTATTCTGTAGAGACCATTAGTCTTTTTTCCTCTGGCTAAATAAGACAGCCCTTTTGTCAAATTCCAACTACCATCTCCGAGATGATTATGATAGCCTTCTTCATCAAACTTTCCAACAGAAATCAAACATATCAGGAACACGTTTGACACCCCTGAGAAGTAACTTGCTACCATTGCTAGTTTCCAATTGTACATCCCTCATGCCAACATTTTAGCTTTAGCTTCATTTCCCATCCTTATTCAACCAAAATCACAACTGGTATAGGATGAAAAGAAATCTTTACGTGGAGTAATTTGAATAGACGCTGTTGTATCGACTATCCATGTAGTATCCTGGCATGCAAGACTAGCAAATGTTTCATCATAAGCAATAAATACCTCTGCATCATATGCAATTGCCGCAGTCTCCTTTTGTTCTTTATGTTCTTCACCTTTGAAGTTTGATTGTTCCCTTTTCCATTTTCTGCACTCCCTTTTAAGGTGCCCTAGATTGCCATAATGATAACATTTTATCCCTTTCCTTGACTTCAACCTTCCCCTAGACTTTCATGACTGTCATGACCATAAGGTTTTCTACTTTGGTTTCTTCCACTTGTTTCTGTAACAAGTGCTTCCGAACTAGAAGAAGCACCTTGCTTTTTTCTTATGGCTTTTTCATTAAATATACTGTGTTTTACCATGTTGACAGTGATCATACCATTCAGAGCTGAATTACTCAAAGAGACAACAAAAGTTTCCCAACTGTCTGGTAAAGAACTCAACAGAAGTAAAGCTTTCACCTCATCATCTAGTGTAAGCTTCATGATAGACAACTCATTCAATAGCCCTTGAAAGCTGCTCAAGTGCTCCGCAACACTATTACCATCCCTGTACTCTAAATTTACAAGCCTTCTGATGACAAAGGTCTTATTCTGTGCAGTCTTTCTTTCATAAAGACCTTCTAATTTCTGCCAAAGACTATATGCATCTACTTCTTTGGCTATATGATGAAAGAGACTCTGATCAACCCACTACCTAAGCTGCCCAACAGTCTTTCTATTCAACTTCTTCCAATCCTCATTAGTCTTAGAATCGGGTTTCTTGTCATTCCACTCAATGGGATCAAATAAATCTTTACAATACAAGATATCCTCCATCCTAGTCTTCCAAACAGAATAATTGGAAGATGTGAGTTTAACCATGCCACTAGCTGAATCCTCCATTTTAATTCTCACAGACAATACAGAGACTCAACCAATGCTCTGATACCACTTTGTTGAGAATTGAACCAATAACGCAACAAGCAGCGGAAATAATTAAACCCCTCAATGTGCAAAATTAAAATGATAGTAATATAATCTGACTCCAATAAGGTAATAACACTCACACATACGACAAAAATTAAATAATTGAACACAAAGATTTGTTGACGGAGAAACCTATAAAAGGAAAAACCCCGGAACCAAATCCAGTAAACCATTCCACTATCAAAATAATAGGATACATAGTACAACTTCTACAGAATACAATCTAGAGGCTACCAATACATCGAGAACACATATAGTTCTTGGATATCAACAAAAAAATCATTATAAATAGATAAACACAATAACAAGGAGAAAATCTCACTAAACAAGTGTGTAAAACCCAGAGAAACGGAGAAGAATCCGGATGATCGGTTCCAGTCGAAATGTAGCCCTCTTTGCCAGGAACAATATACTGAAATTTCAATTAAATCGGACCACAAATGAACCTCCGATCTTGGCAAGAATGGCTGAAGGACCATATGTCTCTCTCTCTCTCTCTCTCTCTCTCTCTCTCTCTCTCGTATGTCTCTGTTTTGAAAGAAGAAATGAAGCTACCCCCATTTCTTTGTCTATGCCTCTGTATCTATATCTAATTTGTCTTTGCATTTGGGCCTTTATTGTTTTAATTGGTTTGGACCTTTAGTTGCAACTGGGCTTGGGCCTTCAGTTGCAACTTGCAACCAAATCAATTTCCCTCACGTGAGGGGGAAACCACCCAAATCAATTTTCTGTTATGTTAAATGTGAATTAAATTTTCATGATAAATATAGTGACTTGATATTTATATTGGTTTAAAAAATGATATGTTGTGTCACTTTTTAATTAAAATATCACAAAATCGATTTCTAATTGAACTAAACTTTCAATTTACTTATAAGAATTTCTCAAACTAATATTAGATGTTAATTTTATTTATTGTTGTGTTATGTATGAATTAAGTTTTCATGATGCAAAGAGTGACATGATATGCCAGCTTTTAACTAAAAGGTCTCGCATATACATACTAACTTTCAAATCCCTTTTCATTTAATTTTTCGAAAGTCCCCTTATTTTAGGGATATTTGTACAAGTTGCCTTTTTTAAGTAAATGACTTTTGTAGAGTTAAATGAACTTTTACATCATTGTGAATTGCTACTTGCATGACTAAATGATTCACAATACTCAGTAACAAATGTATATACTTCATGTCAGTAAAAAGATTTTAAATAGAATATAAATTAATGTAAGTCACCTAAATTAGAAAAATAAACAACCAAAATAATTATAAAAAAAATTATGACATTTCAATACTCTTTGATGTAAAAAATACGAAATTATTAATGTTCAATATTTTCAATATGTTTGACTTGTAAAAAGTTATTAAATTAAAAAAGCATCCAACCACCCAAATTTCGTGATAGAAGTTTGGTATATATAGTAGAGGTATTTAGGTAGTATGTGCCGGTTAAACCTCTTGAAAAATACGAACTAGGGTTTTACACATAACATCGTCACTCGAGCTAGAGCTAGCGCGACAGGCGGGCGACACAGTTTCTATTCTTTTCGCTCGAGCATCAGATGGGTGATAGATTAACGAAATTCCAATGACTCTTTCCTTCTTTATTCCAAATTCGAACTATAAGATAACTAATTCAACTATACAACGTTCTAATTGACTCCTCGACTTTTACAACTTTTCATATTAGTCATTTTGTCTAAAAAATTATCAATATAGTAAAATCATAACAAACTCCCCCTTTGGCATTCTTTGACAAAACTATGCAGTACAAGTCAATGAAATAAAAACAAAAATTAAACTACCCAAGCACAAACTGAATTATTGTCTTTTGCATTCCTTCTTAAACATGTTTCCTAATATCAACAACTGAAATACCAAGTGTAAAAGTATGTGATACAGGAAATATAACAATTAAAACAATATATTAGTTAGATTGAGAAATGATGCTAATGTTAATCAAGAGACCAACTGAAACATTAATATCACCAAACATCAAAACTCAAAGAAACTATGCTTGAATGTCATGAATGAAAATTTCAATCATCTCTCCTTTACAATGCTCTCTGTCCCTTACTGCAAACTCAGCCTAACTTGCAGATAACTTAAAAAAAAAAAAAAAAAAAAAAAAAAAAATCAAAAACCTCTCTTCAAATCTTTCTCTCCTATCAATCTCCAAAAATCTTTCTTCAAATCTCTCTCCCCCTTTTTGTCACAAATGACAAAGGAAACTTTATCAACTACAATTGAACATCAATATATAATAACTCAAAGATGCAATTGATAGCATGCACAAGAATAATCAATGAACAGTAATCCTTCTCACATACTCAATTCAAGTTAAAATGGAGTAAATTATGTAAGTGACTCGTGTGTATAAAGTGTCACTAATCCGTAGTAAGTAGGACTCCAAACCTTAATTTTGTGAGAAATAACAAGCTAAATTTCACTACTTATGAAAGTCAATCCAATAAGAGTATATAGGACCTATTAACAGAAGCTCATTATGCATATAGGACCTATATTTTTTTTTACACATTTTCTAACTTTTTGAAGCTCATCAATTTTTTTCATTAATTTTTGTTTTTCAATTTTTGTTACATATTATGTCCTGGCTCTTCTCCATTATGCTACTATGATGACCCGTGTAATGACCTTTAGACTGGTTAATCCAAGTCAATTGACCATAGAAATCAGATAAGAGAAACCCCTCATACTTAATTGCTCGAGTCAAATATGCTCCAAAAAAGAATATAAGATATCGAGCTTTTTCTTTCAAATGATACTTGAGCTTAAGTATACTAAAATAAAATCAATTCATGTTCAAAGTCACCTTACTAACATGTGACTGTCATCCCAAATCTCACACACGCGGTCAAGTCATACTCACAAGATCAAAGTGTGTGCAAGGTATAGGTAAGTCTACTGGTAATAATGGACATTTAGGATAAATGAATCACAATGTTGCTAGTACTTCCAAAATCGTTTTTGTCTCGGCCACTGACTAGCCTAAGTACGCTTCTCACCCTGAAGCTAAGAATAAGAGAATCGTAGGACAGAGACCTACTAGATAGCGTAGGACCTACAACCTAGGAATAGAAATAAGCGACCACATAACCTCGATCCTAGGTTTGTCCCAATTTATTTCCATTGTGGAAAGTTATGACATATAAGACCTAGGTGTCATAAATTTTAGAATTTCAATAGAAATATACATTAGGATTTTGATAACCCGATTGACTTTCTTACTAATCAGGTGAGTCAATTGACGCAGGATCAAATCTTCCACTAGGCAAGTTTGGGTAAAGAAATGTGATCTGAAAAATCTTGAAATGGATCACGGTGCTCTTAAAGGTAAGAGTATTTGGATATCTAACTGATTAGCTATTTCTGATGCATGTCTGTGCTTATCATTATGATTCATTCATAACTACATGCATCTCATTTTTTTAGGTTATAGGTTTATGTATGTGCATCTTCATTAGGTTTGCATTGGTACATGCTTATTTTTTTTATTTGTGTGTTGAATTTTTTATTTTGTGTAATTGGAGCATTCATATTTTGAAAAAAAAAAAAGGATTTTTTTTAACTACATCATGATATATGATATACTTGAACTTGTGTGTTGTGATCAAGTATGAGTTTAATTGATGTGTTGTAATACATTTTTCATTACTTTATTTAACTTTTTATGGAATACTTAGTTTAGGTTTCTTCATGTACCATCTATCAAGCTTAATTGAACCACTAGAGAATGCAAGGAGTTGGGTATTGGAATCCTCAAGATCGCTCATAAGGGTCTTATCATTATTTTATAAAGACTTATTCACAATGCTCAACTCACTGAGTCTCCCAGAGGACTTCTCAAGATCACTCATAAGATTCTTAACTTGAGTATCTAAAGATTCATTCACAGATTTCAACTTACTCAGGAGTAAGGTAGATTCCTGAAGGTCACCAATAGTTTTTCTTTCTCTAACTCAAGATATTTGACCTTCGTACACAAGACTTTATTGGTAGTCAATATCCTAAGACTCTCCTCATATAATTTATTATAAGTCTCATGGATGTCTTCCTTATCTTTAGAATCCTACCCAAATTGCTCACCATTATCTACATCATCAGCTTTCTTACTGTCCTTATTAGATTCATTCCAATCCTAGTAGTAAAGGCCATCTACTTCCTTCATGTGTGGTCTATAAAATATCTCAAACCTCTTCAAAAACCTCACACATAGACACAAGCCTAAATTCTTCTGGTAAAACGACCATAAATAAAGCATGTAAGGCTCTACTATTCCAATTGCACTCATCTAAATTACATTTCGACCAATAAGAGTGGGGTGATGACACCATTAACGGTGCTAGAGGGGCCAGTCCAACCATTTACTACACTCAACCAAATACGTTCATCCACAGATTTAAGGAAGGCTCTCATTCTAACCTTCTAATATGCATAATTACTGTCATCAAAATAAAGAGGAACGGATAATGATTGACTCATCTCGATAATAGGGTAAATGATCAAATTTAGGCTCTGATACTACTTGAAAAATCTCTGATTACCACTTGGAAGTTACAATTTTCCAATTTATTTAGACCTAACATGCGGAATTATATAATTAAAAGGAACAAGTCACTTTTTAATTGTTTCTAGATGGTTAATCATACAAGTCCAATTATCCTATGTTGAATTGCCGCAAATATCAAAATGAAAATAGTAAAAAACAAAATAATTGTTGACGGAGAAAACTCAATTGGGTAAAAACTTTGAGACCAATTCAGTAACCTCCACTATAGAAATAATGAACTTACAATACGATCTAGCCTAGAAAATTTCACTAGATTTGCTGATCTACTTCCTATAATCTCCAAGATCCGCTAAAACGTGCATCACTCACACCTGTTCTTGATCTTCTGAAATTGTCTATCTCATGTGGATCACCAAGAACTCATCATTCATGTATTCTTCCTATACTTCTGGTCCAATCTCCCTCAAATCTTCACCAACCTCTGAATGTTCTTAAGAAAGTACATTCATGTATGTGTATAGGAAGTGAGTGCTTTGAATTATGATATTTTGATTTTTTTTCCCAAAGAAGTGATTGTATAACTCAAGAACCAAAAGATGAATCTAAGCTTGGAATGTGTTCTTGAATCTTTGCAGGATAATATGTAGGAGAATTATAATGAACAACCACCCAAATTTCATGTTAGGGGTTTGATATATATAGTAGAAGGTATTTAGGTAGTTTGAGCCGGTTAAAACTCTTGAAAAATGAGAGCTAGGGTTTTATGCATAATACCGTTGCTTGAGGGAGAGTTTAGCGATAGGCGAGCGACAGGTGTGTCACTTGAGCGAGAGCTCGACAATAGGCGGGCGACACAGTTTCTATTTTTTCCGTTCGAGCATTAGATGGGCAATAAGCTAGCAAAATTTCAGTGACTCTTTACTTCTTTGTTCCAAACTCGAACCTTAAGATACCTTACAAATTTACAATATTCAAATTGACTCATTGACTTTTACAACTTTTCATATTAGTCCTTTTATTTAAAGAATTGCCAATATAGTAAAATCCTAACAGATTGGGCCATAAATCTTTCACCAAGAGCAACTGTAATATATGTAATAAAGATGTAGTAAGGGTCATTTATACTTGAAAACACTTGAAGATGAAGATTATAACCAAAGAAAAGAAGATCTGTTTCCAGTATATTAGCTTCCTATTTGCATTTGGGGAATTTTTTGTAAAGAGTCCCATTTTTCATAGCCAAAATGATAAATTCGAAATCAATTCTTATTAGGACTTTAATTTTTTATTTTTTTAATTATCTAGATGTTAGTTGTTAATTATGATTAATCATTCATTGGGCTTAGTCATTTATTAGGATTAGTCAGTAATTACTAATTAGTTTTGTTTAGTTATAAGTATGGTTTTGTAGCCTTAATTGCGAGGAATTTTTTATTTTTTAATTATAATAAAATATTATTTTTTATATTTCTTCAATTAATCGGTCTTAAATCAATAGTTATTAGAATTAAAGATTTTGCGATTAAGATCAAGAAATTTGATTCCTTTGTGAAAAATCAACGAATATTTAATTTCTAAATTCACATTAAATCAACGCGTCTTTAGATCGTTCTTTAGTTCGCCTACATATTTATTGCTTCCGAACTACATTAAAAACCTATACCAGTAAAAGCTTTATTCATAATAGTCGTACCAAAATGAACCCTCTATCCTTGAAAACAAACTCTATTCTATCTTGGTAGGCAATTTCTCAAAGACGCTTGGCATTAGATGAGCAAATCTTATCACAGGATCCTTCTGCCAGCGATTCATCATTCAAATTTTTGACATATAACTTTAAGTGATAGGATCGTGACAACTGACAGAGTGCGTGATGGGTTGGTTAATTATTTCCAAATTGTAGTTCATATTGTTCTACATAATGTACACCTCAAATTTTTATACAAACAACTCATTTTTTATGCCAATGCCATGCTAAGTACAATCTAAGTTAAAATTTGCTATCCACCCAATAAACAATTGACACATCATTTTCATGCCAATGCCCTGATGCGTTTGCAGGTTTTCTCGTACTTTGTACCTTCACATACCATTTCTACAGCTTTTTCTGCACAAGTCCTGATGGTTTAGGGTGAGACGACGCTTTGGTATCTGTCTTTGGACTACGCTACTTGAACAACTCCCCGGACAACCAGGGGGTTGTTCAAGTGGAATTCTCGTGTCTTTTCATAGTTCTTGTGTAATGTGTACAACCAAACATATAACAACACCAATCGAAAGGAGGAGCAAAATCGAAACAATTCCAATTGTAATCCTCTTTTCTGTATTTTTTTTTTTTTTTTTGCTCAATAATATCTTAGCAATATCTTGGAATGCCATTTGCTCTGCAGCTGAGGCAGGATTGAATGTACCTTTCCCGCCTTTGATTCAAGCCATAGTAGAAAATATAAGGGTGCGTTCTCTTTGTCGTTTTAGGGCTATTTTCTGTTTTTCAAAATGACGAAAATGTGTTCTCTTTCCCGTTTTGAAAAATGAATTTTGCAAAACAAAGAATTTTTTAACACACAAAACGCAAAACGACATTTCCCTGTTTTGGACGTTTTCACCTTTAATTTACAAAACGCGGAAAACGATTGGCCTAAAAATCCCTCTCTCACATCTCACTCTCCCTCACATCTCTCGCTCTCTCTCCTCCTTCTACTGTCGTCCACCACCGACCGCGTTGGTGTGAATCTGTGTACCGTTTCCATCGTGCTGATAACGTCGAAGGATCCCCCTGTCTGTCAAAACGATTGGCCCAAAAATCCGACCGATTCCGCCGTTGCTGAAGTGAGTGAAATTCGACATCTCCGAATTCTACCCCTCAAAGTTTTTCCGTTTCCTTTGCCCTTCCTTTCTTCAGGTATTTTCAATTCTCCCCTCACTCTTTAGTTGATATGTAAATATTAATTTTGCATCTATTTTTTTTAGTCTGCGTTGAAGGTAAAACCATATTTCACTAGGTTCCGTGTTTTTAATTTTTAAGCTGTTCATGACTAGGGTTTTACTTGCCTCATCTCAGATCTATAATTATTGATGAAGATCTTATTTATAATTACTGATACATTTCGCTTGATTTTCTGTTTGATTAATAAGGAAAAGAAGGCAAGTAAAGGAAACTCGAACCTTTCTAGAATTTTAATGGATGTATTGTTTCTTCTGATAAATTAAGTTGGGATCTTTAAAAAAATTTCTACTTCATATAACATTTTTGGTTTTTAATTTTTTTTTATAGGTTTTATTGTCTTTTGTGATACATCGTAATTAATTTTTTTTTTGTTTTGCCTAATTAAGTGAAGTTTGGTGTCCTTAGAGCAAGTTTTTTATTTTTCATATTTTTTCCTAATGTTATTTAAGCCTTGGACAGCTATAGACTGTTTAATAAATCATAGTTATTGTGATGGTAATGTTCGGTGTTATTGTTATGTTAGCAGTATTAATCAATTTTGAATTTTCTTTTCAGCAAGTAGATTGCAAAGAATAAGAATACTTTTGAAGTATAAGAGAATTGGTTTATCTTGTGTGGACAACCAACATTAGTTATTGGGCAAAGGCAAGTTATTCATTAGCTCAAAATCCACATGTTGGTCATAAGCATAGTCATAACCTGGTGATTCGACCCATGAACTTGATATGGATTTAAAACGAGCAGATGATAGTGAGAGAGGTTTAGGAGAGGGTGTAAGTTTTGGTTATCTGCTGGTTCCTGTGATTAACCAGGAAATGGCTCTTACACATGGTCAAGAACTTCAAAACAACTATGATCAAGGCAATGAGCATGAGAGTAAATACAATGTAGGTGATGGTAATGGGGTTCAAGGCAATACTGAGTACTAGTTGAGAGGTATTTTGATGGTGAGCAGCATTTTGACAGATTTGAAGAAATATGCACAGTATCATACTATCATCAAAATTGAATTTCCTGATATACTGAATTGTGTTCTGGTTCTATCCAAATTAAAATCCTTCTTGCTTTTTGGCTTTTGCTTTGGTTTGTTGAGCTCTCTATTCTTCCATTTCCTTGATAAAATGACATTTCATCGATGTTCTTTCTCATGATTTTGCTTACAGGTTACCGTTAGCATCTCTCTTAACTATTTTCATCTTCTGATTCATATCTGTATGTACACACTCTGCATTTACCTAGTTGGCCTTTATCCAATTGAAAAAGAAATAAGGTCTTCCTTTTTTGAGCACCTGGTGCCTCAGATTTCTATGTTGTGTGTTCGACTTGTACAAGTTGAATATCCCAATTTTGATTTCATTTTCAACTTTGAATCCATAACATCGCGCGGACATATGAATCTCATATACTTCACTTAAAAATTTGTATATATTTTGTATTCATCGTCATGCCCTAGAGGCTTTATCAATATCCTAATCCTACATTTAAGAATCCTGAGGATCAGCAGTTCAAATTCTTAGTAGTAACAGTCATTAATTTCACGCACTCGGTAGGTACATGTATATATGGTTTCAGTCTACGGATATTAGTTTAAGCTGAACTTTGTTCCTCCCTTATGACTTGCTTCTTTTGTTCTGAAAGTGAGTTCTCTTCATTTGCAGAATCATGGTTTTTTTTCCAATTGTTCAATAAACTCTCAGTAGAAGATTCTAGCCTTGCCCTGCAGCAAATAAGGAGAATGATCAGCCGTAGAAGACACAATTTGGTTTATTTATTTAATCAGTATGAAGAAACCCAGCCATCCCTTGTGTAGAATCATGTGGACACCTCAGTCCGATTTGCATTATTTGGTTGAACCAGTCACCGTGAGAGACATTAAGTTTGTATTTTGTAGATTATATATAATGTATGCAATATGAAACTGTTAACTTTGTTAATAGATAATTTTTGACAGCCAAATAGCTTGGTTATTCTCGCTTGCCATTTTTTTAATTATTTGAACCATCTTGTTCCTAATTATTATCAGATGTTTCATGTCCATCAAAGTCTTGGTCAAATTTGAGATTCTAATTGCTAATTTAGATTTATAAGGATAGCAATTGGTGGGGTGGGGTAGAGTGGGATGGGATTGGGGCAACTATTCCCATTTCTTATCCATTGGGTATTTTTGTCTCCTTACCTCGCTTCCATACCTGGTTGAGGTGGGGGCGGGGTGGGAGCAAATCTCCTTCCCTGTTTATTGTTTTTTTTTTCACATTTATATGTTATTTTATACTACATTAATATTAAATTATTAAAATTAATTGAATAATCAGATTTCTAGAATAAAATAATATTAATAAAAATTTTCACAAATTTATATGTTATTTTAATATATGAAAAAATATTTCATGATTCAAAGATATTTCAAAATTCAAAGAAATTTCAGGTTTATAATATATTTAATAATATATTAATATTAAATAATTAAAGTTAATTAAATAATCAGATTTTTTGAATAAAATATTATCAAATAATATTCTAAAAAAGTGCAAAGAGAACGCGTTTTGTGCTTTCTGTTTTGAGAAACTGTTTTTCAAAATGACAAAGAGAACGCATTTTCAGTCATTTCAAAACAGACACTGAAAACACAAAAAACAAAATGAATTTCAAAACTTAAAACACAAAACACAAAACAAAAATACGAAGAGAACGCACCCTAAAATTTTCTTTTTCTTTTTCTTCTTTGTTTTTAATTTCTCTCTATATATTTTTATTAACAGATTGTGTCATTTCAATTAATTTCATGCTTTAGTGATCAGATTCAGAGGAGGACTGGACTAGAGAAATTTCAGAACCTCTAACAAAATATCCACTCAGTCTTAGGCTTAGCCAATGGATGATGGACATTTTATCTATAATTAACACATCTCCGGCGAATTTTATTGTCATCCTTATTTTCTTTTAATCTGCAAAATTACATTTTGGACCTCAAATATTTTAAAAAATTAGCCAATGGTCTAATTAAAAAGTGATAGATGCATTGGGTTCATATACTTTACATAGTGGTCCTCTATTGGCTTTAAACCTTTCTTAAACTGTGGCCGTAGTTATTAAACCTAAACCTTATCGGTCTAGTTTATCCAATCTGGACCTTATCGTCCAGTCAAATTGGGAAAGCCATGAACCAGACCCTGGTTCAACTTGAGAACTACATTTGGACCAGTTCGCATTTGAACCATACTTGAACTGGTTGAACTGGTCGGTTTTCACAACATCAGGAACATGGTCGGTCAAGCTTAACGAGTCATTGAGAAGTTTCAAAATTGCAATAGTGGGGTTTGATCTCCAAGACCTATTAGGTATCAGAATAATCCAACTATTAGTATGCTAGTTCTTTATATCATGACTTTCAAGTACAAACAATGACAAAATCTACTTATGACATGGAAAATCGAGAGAAAATTCATTGCTTTTGTGACGAAAAAATATGAGTGTGCAATGACGTTAATTGAAGTTTCAAATTGCAATAGTTCTCTAAGTTGATTTTCAATGCCATTGACATCAATTGAAGTTGATTATTATTATTTATTTATTTTTGACAAACTTTGACGCAATCTGTATGTATACGTGTATGAGCATATATAGGTGCACTCGTGTGAGAGAGAGAGACAGTAGTAGATGCACAAGTCTTATGCATACACATCAACCAATAATCACAGAAAATTCCCACCACAAGCAAGGCCGACCCTGAAAACTATGAGGCCCTAAACGACAAATTAATATGAGGCCTGCTTTACATTTGTTCTTTTGTCAAAACTCCAGCAAACTGTTTCCTCCTCGAGCAATTTTTTTACAACTTCTTCACTACTAGTGAAATCAGGTTTGAATCTTTTCTAACAAAATGCGACTTTAACTGTACTGTGAGAATCAGATCCCATCATCGTAAGGGAAATAAGTAGAATCCAGCCATTCCTCTCCAGTTATGAACTCCGATACTGTAAAGCTAGAAGCATCCTGGTAATCCATTACGTGATAACCCGGCCAAGAAACACGATTATCAGTGTTTGAACCAGGGCCATTATTTTCGTACTCTCCAAAATACAAAGTGTCCAATCCTTGATTACCATTCCAGTTAGTCCACCCTTCTGGTGCAATAAAATCATCAATGTAGGACTTCAAGTAAACTGTCCTGGAAAAATTTCTCCAGGGCCTTCCCAAATAACTCTTCACAGTGCTGGAATTAGAATACAAATCATCTGTAGCCATGATTGAACAATTTTGCAACGAAATCCCGGTGTCCTCATCCGGGGTGTCCCGGGACTGGGCTGTGATCACAGTGAACTGGCCTGGCATTGGCATTCTGGAAATGATGTTACATCCTTGAAAGACAACTGCAGCATTTCCGAATATGTAGTCTATGGTTCCATAAATGTCACATTCTCTGTAGAATTGTCTGAAGGAATGAACATAGAGCGTATCTTGGAAGCCATTAATGGCGCATCGGTAAACAGCAGATAAGTCTGCATTAACACGAAGAGCCACGGCCTGATACTTCTCTGGTCCTGCTGTGTTCTCGAACGTTATGTCACGTGCCAAGAAACCATCACCGGAAACAGCTGAAATTAGTTAAAACAAACAAAATAATTATAATCCAGGGATACTCCTTGAGCAAACATTTTGTAATTGAAGGTAGAATAGCTCAATACCTTTCAGTTCTTAGTTCAATCTGGGTTGCACATAAAAGAAAACGTGAAGCATGGTTATCATAATATAATCAATTAACTATTTTAATTTGGAAATTTTGTTTAACATTAAGAATATATAAATAAAATATTTACGCAAAATAATATTTTATCGGATTCATAAACAATTATTATAACATCGTTGTCAAAAAAAAAAAAAATCTTATTTACTGATTTACTTTATTGGGAGAAAGATCATAAATAATTATTCATAATTCTAGCTAAAAGCCTAAAACCCATAATAAAGCCAACAATTACAATTTATTTTTTATTCATAGCTTTATTAATTTTTCTAATTTATTACGAAATGATAATAAAAAGAAACTTATTTTTTATTTTTGTTCGAAGCTTCTTCTAGTTTTTGAAACACGTCCAAGTTGGAACCATTAACCCTTTTGCTTAGAGTGCAATTGTGCCACCAATTTCATTATTTTAATAAATAGAATTTACTTAATAATTAAATGATTAATAGTGCTATTATCAGACAAAAGTTTCTACATATAAGCAAGAGAACAGAAGGATAAAATGCCAAGAAATTTTAGAAGAAACTTGACTTTACCAACGGTGGCAGATCTGAAAGTAGTCCAACCATCTGCTCGACTTCTGCTACCGCTAATTACTGTAACTTCGCTTCCATCTCCAAGCAAAACAATGTTAGGCTTCCAGCTTGGAATCTCCACATTTTCTTGATACAACCCTTTTTTAATATAGATTATTATTCTATTAAAGCTGTTATTCGGGACAAAACTTATAGCATCCATAATTGTTGAAAAATTTCCCGTTCCATCAGCAGCCACTGTAAGAACCTCACTCGGACCATATTCATCACCAGAACTCCGCAAAATGTGGTGATCCGTCCTGGAAAGCCACCTCGGAGTGGCTAAGAGATGCCTATTTTTTCGGCCTATAGATGCTCCTGGATGGGAGAGCATTGATAAAGAATTGCTTATATGCCGATAAGTACTAATCAATGAATTCACTAGGGATGATTTTAGAGGGCCGGAAGCTGAATTTAGGCCTTCCAAGCAAGTGATCTTGTTTGTTAAAGCTGCACTTAGAAAGGCCCTCACATCAGCCAGTTTTCTTGAGTCTGGTGAACTTAACCGGGACATGGATTTTTCCAAGGAAGAAAGTGTTATTTGGTGAAGATCTTTGCAATCTTGTAATGTACCCTTCTGTTTTTCAACAATATTTGCAGCATTGGAAAACAGATTTGACAGTTTTATGCCTTCGGATAGAGCAGTTTTGAGTGACTGGAGTAGAAAATTAAGAATATTTGGACTGATGTTTATTGAGATGGAGAGCTTCAGTGAATCAAAACAGGCATCAGGGAATGGAGTTGATCTGCAAACTATTCTGATTGCAGAAATATTTGAGTCTAAAGATGAAGTTGAAGATGATGAAGAGCTGAGAGCATATGTTGAGAAGAAGAGAGAAGATAGAAGCAGGAAGGACTTAAGAATGGGAGATGCCATGACATTAGAAAGTAACACAGAAAACTGGAAAGTCGGGATTATCAGTCCTGTCTATATAAGTGTATACGTCAGTAACCATCCTCATTTACCTAAAAAAAAACATTGGAATTAAGCTCCCTAGGGAAATGTACAAGTGTCAATATTGCATCAACCGTGCTACATTACCGAAAAGTTTGACATCTTCTTGACAAAATGTCACTGTCATTGGACTGTTTTAAAAACAATCAACTTTTACATCCAATCATTTCCTACAATCAATACATCCATTAACTAGGATGTCGATATTTTCTGACAAAGTAGCTTAATTCATACTGCATTGGCTGGTTGCCCTGTGTTTTTTGTCCAATAGTCAATTAAGCCCTTATTTGAGCCCCATTCTTTTGAAAAAAATCCATTTTCAACAATATTTTGACATCATTTCAACCATACATTCTTTAATAAAATAATATTACACATAAATCTAAAAACTTTCCTTATTTTTAACCATATATTTCTCATCAATACACTATTCAAAAATTCATTCTTCTCTCCAAAATGGGGCTCAAACAAGGGCTAAATCTTGATAGCAAACAATCTGTCAAAGAAATTGTCAACCAGCCCAGTACATGTAGCAAGGTTGAAAACACTGGTGTGTCTCCTTAAAGAATTTTGTTATTTGTACTTACTGAAAATAATGTGGAGGAAAAAAATTAGACGAAAAAGTTAATTGTACTTTAAACTAATAAATGATAATGTCATATAAATATTATATAATTTTTTATGTAAACTTTAATGCACATATAAGAAAGCCGCACATTAAAATACAAGTAAAACTGATCACTTCAACTGGTGAAGTGGTGGGGACACAATCGTTAATTTAATGTTAGTTGATGTCTAGTCCACCTATTTGGCAAAAAGATGTGCATTCACGGGTTTCTGAATGAAAATGTCTCTCATGAATGGGCAGCAATACTTGGAAATGGCGTGTCAGGGGATGTACTTGGGACGAGATTCAAATCAATTATTTTTTGAGAGATGCTGTACGACCAGATGCTGTACAGGCTCCTTCACTGTAGAAGGGTCAAATATTTTTTAAACATGTGGGCCCTCCCTCCCTCCTCAGTGAGGGGCCCTGTACATCATCCGGTGAAATGCTCCTGTACTGTTATTTTTTATTAATTCTCCGGTGAGAGAATCCTCTGTATTGAGTTGCAGATAATGTTAATAATACTTCAATTTGTTTTTACCCTCCTATGTTGTCCTTGTCAGTTTTATATATATATATATATATATATATATATAATTTTTTTTTTTTTTTACTTCCTAATTTTCATATATTCATCCTTTAGTGTAAAAGGGGTTGAGTTGAACGGATCAGTTAGAGGCCGGAGCATTAGCTTGGCCCATGCTTCGGTATCCTTTTGTTACATATAGAAGTTCATCTGTAAAACGGCAGAGGTCAGAACGTCAAAAGACGAGGCTTGGCCAGTGCTCTCGATTGGCGGGCCATCTTTACAAATCTAATTTAGTCTCTATTTGATCTCCATTTTCTAGAACTCATATTTTTTTAAATTCATTTTTAGTTATACATTTCATTTGACCAACAATTTTTAACGACTTTTCAATCATGCATTTCACAGGGAAGTTCCTGTTAAAGATATTTTGTATGCATACTGCCAATTGTTA
The DNA here is from genome assembly GCA_019395295.1 of Osmanthus fragrans. Taxonomy (NCBI): domain Eukaryota; kingdom Viridiplantae; phylum Streptophyta; class Magnoliopsida; order Lamiales; family Oleaceae; genus Osmanthus; species Osmanthus fragrans. The sequence goes on along the minus strand of CM033347.1, from coordinate 11,372,886 downwards.
TGGTTTATAACGTAGAAGACCGGAGTCGATGGATGGGTGAGTGGCGGGCCGGTTGTCGGTTTGTCTGAATTTGTTGTATGGCCTAGCAAGGTATTCAAATCCTAGATTTTGTGCTTAAGAAAGATTTGGTCCAATTTTCAATTATTTTGTTTTCTGTTGAACAATTGACATGGTTTTTCTGTACGCTGCCAAAACAAGAGCTTGAGTTGACTGTCTGGCGGATGCTCATCCAAATTGTTTGAGGGTCATTATTTGATCAAAACAATTTGATCAAAACAATATTTTGAATAATAATTTTTAGAAGAATGTGTGGTTAAAAAGTTAGAAAATTTTTGAATTTACGTGTAGAATGTGATTGGAGTATGTAAAAAAAAAGGTTTTAAAATAATGGTTGTCAAATTATGTTTCTAAAGCTACTGAAATTTGCAGGTTGGAACTTGAGGGAGAGTTGTAAGCACAAAAAATACTTAAAACATGTTGGTTTAGTGTTAAAGATGGATGGATTGTTTTTTAGAAAATGCAATAAGTGCGGCTTATGCTTAATAATAAGCATCAAATGTGTAACTTATTTTTTGGCATACTCGAACGTGTAATTAATTCCCTAAATGGTCATTGAATTTTTCTTAAAGTTCGCACGGGGTCACTAGACTTAAAAACTCATTCCCTTAGTTGCTTAACTTTGAAAATTGATATCACATCCATCATTGCATAAACGACATTTGCGAAATTGAAGGAATTTGATGACATGTCTAACGATGTGACTTACATGACATGTCATTGTAATAAAAAGATGTCAAATTGTGACATTGAGCATAAGTCTGCAAGTATGTGACCATTTTTTACTCACAAATTGTCGAATGCATATTTGGGTGTTTTCCTTTTAATGATTGTTCAATGCGTGATCTGGCATTTTTTTTTTTTTTAATTACAATGACTTACCAAGTAAGTCATACCGTTAGACACGTCATCAAGTCCTTTCGATTTTGCAAGTGTCGTTTATGCAATGATGAATTAGGCACCAATTTTCAAAATTAAGTGACTAACAAGATAATTTTTAAGTTCAGTGACCAATGAGAACTTCAAGAAAAGTTCAGTGATCATTTAGGGAATCAACCCCTCGAACATGCATGTGTGACTTTAGATTATTATTAGGTTTAATAGAAGCTTTTACCATTTTACCCTTACACTTCTTTAAATTACAACAATTTCATCGTGATGTCAACTTCTCCCAAACATGCAAACTTTGCTTTATTTTCTTGTAAGATTGGTATTCTTTTATTTAACCACCCAAAACAAACATGCCTCAACTTGACTTCCCCCATAAGCCTCCTTGAACGGATACGGATTATGCTTCGTTGTGTCAATAATTTGGAGGCCTTAGACAGTCACCTAACTTCTGCATTACAAACACTATTTAATCTTCACAAATTCAGTGCCTTAATTTGTTGATCTCTGTAGTGCATGTGTATGTTGAATTTTAAGTGTTTCAAGCTAAAATGAATTGGACAAGTTTATCTGGAATAATTGGATTTAGAATGTCAATAAGCTTTATTAGAAATGTTACCAGATCTTGGGAAATTAACTGAGAGATGATCCGTTGAACTATTTTCATTCTTAGCTTGCTTTGAGGGAAGGTATAAATAACTCTTTAACTACAGTTTTGTCGAAAACTTTGTTTATGCCTTACATAGTAATGTCGAATCGTTGTCTGCTTCCAAGCAATTGATTTACCTTTAGTTGAAGGAGGCAAACGGTTTCATTTTCAACCAAGGAAAAAAAGGATTCTTGTAGAAAACACTCGTCTTTCTAACAACAAAATCTTAATGATCTATTACTGTACAATCAAACGAGAGGAAAGGTCTCATGGTAGAAGGGGTAAAGCCATCAATTTTTGACAGGCAAAACCCCACTCACACATCAAAAGAAATAGAAAAGGGGAACTTAAATAATGGAAACATTACATCAACCTGTTCCTTCCCCTCAGCATCCCTACAAATTGGAACCTGTGTTCTACAGAACCCTTTCCAAGCTACTCCACCAAAGATGACAATATGTCAAAAATACAATTTTCCAGTAATTTGACAATCTGGCAATTAAAAAGCAAAAAATCTACGACTTACAATGAATCAACGACTCATGAACCTAATTCTGAAATAAATTTCTCATGATGTAATCCATAATCCTAACTGATGCTCCACCTCTTCCCAGTTATGGACCTTGGTGACAAGAGGATGTTGATTAACAGACTCCATCTTCGACCAAGGATATGAATTCTCATAATCGAAAAGAAGAACCTTAATACCAACTTCAGCACACTCAATTGCATATCTTGGATTATCGTCAATCAAAACCTTTGCTCCCAAGGACCTGGCAGAAACAAAGCAAAATGACGAAGTTGATTAAATGGTAGTTTTCTTGAACATATTTACAGATTGCTAACCATCTCTCCTCATCAATATGCTTCTAGATCAAGAAATAATGACTGTCCTAGCATATAATCACACTATTCAAGACCGACCCTAATTTATTTTATTGAATTTAATAACATGCTTGTCTTGATGATGAACAATGTACTTGGATATGTCAGGGAAGGATAAAACGTGAATGGTAATATCATGTTAAAAAAAACTAACAGAAGATGATGCATAATATACTTGCAAATGTCTGATTTAGGTCTGGACTTTCCATCCAAAGCAAAGTGATTTCCAAACTGGATCTCCTTGAACAACCCCGGATAATATCTCTCAATCCATTCAATTGTGTGCTCCTTAATTGCATTCTGTCGGGACCTGCACAGAATTAATAAATGACAATTAGTTTCAAAGGCGAATTGAAAAAAGAAGTCAAGCGTGCAAGGGTTAAGGATACATACGTAACAACTGAAAGATTACAAAATTTGGATAACTTTTGAAGAGCTTTCTGGGCACCTGGAATTGGATGAATCCCTTTCTTAAAATAAGATGTCTTAAAGAACTCGTGCACACGTGTATCAGCTGTCAAAAGAAAAATGATGATTTTCTTATTCAGGCTGTCAAAAGAAAAATGATGATTTTCTTATTCAGGCTGCCAAGTATGGGAACTCTGGAAGGTGCGACAGCATGTTGAATGTTCTACACAAAGATCTAAACATTCTTCAACAAACTGCCAAACTGTAGAGCAATAATTTCTAAAGAAAAGGTATATGATGTTCTCTAAATAAATATGAGAGTTGGACTTATGCAGTTATACATCAGGGGAAATCATAGAACCATCCAATACTAACATCAACAAGAGTGGTTAATGATCCACTAAAAAATTTTAGTCACAAAAACAATTCATAAATGAAATCGGAAAAGCAGGGAGTGTACATTGGTGTAGCACCTAATAAGTTCTGGGTAATATGACCAAAATACACATTAGATAGGTAAGGTTTTTGGTAATGACGTTATACTGCCAAAATTGGAAGAAGCCAAAACATTGTGGACAGCTAAAAGTGCATTCAGAAGTTCTTCCACTTAATTTTCTTGTTAAATATAATATAATGTTTCTACAAAATTGAATTACAATCAAGCCATTATCTGAAAATTGTGAGAAACAAGTTATCCACTAGATGAATGTGCAAACAGCTTGATCACAAAGATAGCAAACCCATTAATTGTGTGTTTCAATCTAGTAAAGACAAACTTTATGGATACCTTCATCACGAGAACAGTTCCATATCTGCAAGATTTATAAAAAAAAAAGGAGTTAGATATGCATAGGTATGATTTATTTCCGGCTATAAGGAAAAAGAAAATAGAAATAAGTAATATTCTTCATTTTAACCTCCATAACACATTTTTGTATCCAATTTTACATCCTAAACCGTGGAAACTATTGAAGTGTGAAACGCTGTTTCAACCCAATTCAAAATCCCGAGTGGTGAGCACTTCTATTACTCAGGACGCATGATTCTGTCCTGAGTAAGATCAATTTTCAAAGACATGCAAGCTCAAAACTAATTGAGCTTGGGCAAAGACAAGAAATTTAATTTGTATACGACGTGAAATGCAGGTGCGAGGACTGGACTACATATACATCTAGGTAAATAGAGGAACGAGTGTGCTACATATGATACCTAAAAGACAAGTTATCATATCTATCAGGATCTGGATCTGGATCCTATGTTTCACTGGAACAAATGCCGTGAAATCATGACGCCTTTCCCTCTCTTCCACTTCCCCCAACCTCTTAGAGAACCCATCGATCATTGACAATAACAACTCAACTCTCTTAATATGAGGCAAGATCTTACTTGATTTTCAAGTAATAAATCAACAAAATGTTAGTCCATCAAGGAGGCCACCCAATAATCTTGCCCCAATTCTACAAAGTTCTTTCAGCAACCAATCACACAAATGACAGCAAAGCTGCTATGGAGACAAAAGCAGTACAACCTGAGGTAGTGGTTCAAGAGCAGTCGTTTGGTTTATTTATTGCTTTCATTTTGGCAGTGGACCAGCATTGCTTACTGATATATTCAATAACCATTTGTTAGGAAAAAAAATGAGGAAGCAAGAAAAGGATGAAAAACTGAAGCAAAGGAACAGGACAAAGAAGAAGAGCCAGAGTAATGGCGAGTGTAAGAAAAGAAGAAGCAGGATCAAGAGACGCACAAAGAGAAATCACAATGAAGGGGAAGGTTTCTAATGTACTTGAATGACCCTACACAAGTATTTCCAAAACAAGATAAGCTTATATATACACCCAAGTTATAAAACAGATGATACATAGCTAAATATGTGATACTGAATCTTATCATTAATGCTTGCTTTATTGAATTCTTTTAATGCATCGTTAGCTTGATGGTAGCCAATATTTGACAAGATGAGGATATGATTTGGTGCTTATGAAATTGGAGTTCACAAGTCAAGGTGTACGTTGATAGAACAGGCAAGGACCAACACCACATGAAATCCATTGTAAAAGTGCAAAAATGATCAATCATGGGTTTTTTTCCCGTCAAGTTGGTGGATCAGGTAAACAAAGTTCTCATCATAGCCTGAGCCATCTGAAGTTTTGCTATCTGCCACACTAATCAAGGTTTCCCATCAGTGATAAAATTAGTAATCTGAACTCAAGAATGTCTTTTTTTGTTAATGTGTGAGAAGATAGCAAATACAAAATGCAAGCAAGTATATATAACACAGACTTGTTAAAGACTAAATGGTACCTTAAAAAACTCATAGACGTGGTATTCAGAAACTGAGTGATTTAGAGAATATCGATCCGCAATGAATTGATTAAGAGCTGATACAAAATTGCCAAGAACTGCCAACAAAGATAAAAGAAATGTATAGAGATATAAGTAGGATGATCACAATGACTTAGTAAGGTATGATGAATATTCACAAACTGAAACAGTAGAAAATGCTCATAAGAGAGTGCTCTAAACCAACTATCAATTCTGCAAGTCAACCCCCACCAACATTCTCCCTACAATACCTTGAACCTTGGTAATATTAACTACAAAAAGCACATCATCCTTGTCTTAATAAGTCGTACTACTTAATATTATCAATAAAAATGAGAGACTTGAATTCAACCAAAACCATAAATCATTACACCGGAAGAGAAAATCATATACCCTCATCAACATCCACGGCAATCATGATTTTCTCGGGCAAGAGCTGCTGATCCGAAAATCCAGTCGAGCTTCCTCTATTGGTAGAGCCACCATCGCGAGCGCCATTGAAGGCACTATAATCCACACTATTTGCCCTGTCCTCTACCCTAACTTCCACTGAATCAAACAGAAATTGCGGCAAGCATGGACCTAATGCCCTTGCCTTCTGCACCGCATTACTGTTACTGAATTTATTGCCATAATTTTCCGAGCGACAGCATTTGAACTTGAAAGAACTCAGTCCCTTAATAAACCTTCCATTGCTTGTATCAATGGCTGATGCAGTACATACATTCGACGAAAGCCTTCTCAAAGACATTATCTGCAATTCCCTTTGGCCCACCAAAAAATTCGAGCCTGCCGCCATAAAATTACCCCTCAAATATCTGAAATTACGATAAAAAATTGCGCTTGATACCGATACCTGACGCATTTACCCAAATCTTAGCATCCCAAATTCATATGTTTTTTGCTGCAAATTGATTTTTCCAAACAAGGAAAAAGGATAGTTAGTTTATAAAGAACAATGATTCCGCCAAATCAAGAAATTGAGGGGGAACGGGGAAGCATAGCCCTAGCATATGCAAAAGAATTGAAGTATTAATGTAGTGTAGAATCTTGAAATCTAAATAAAAGAATTAATGATCTTGATGGGCCATGGGAAGAAATATTCTGAATTTCTTAGAAAAAACAATATCATAGATAAAGTGAAAAAGAAATAAACAAAATCTCCATTAATGTTGAGGTTTGGAGGGATTTCAGTTTCTAGGGAAAAAAGAAAAAGAAAAAAGAGAGATAGAAAGAAAGAGACAGATTTTCACTGGATTTTAATGCGAGACAAGGAGGGCCAATGGAAAATGTATTTTTGCTTAGGTTACAATTATTTCCATCCACACTTTTTATATTTACATCTATTTTTAAAAGTAAAATTTTATTATATTTTAAATTCTATGTAAATTTAATAAGATAGATTTAAATTAAATTAAATAAAAATACATAACTCTATATTCATCCACTTTGTTTTATTTTCATTAAATTACCCTAAATCTTTTTACCTTCTTTTAGAATTTGTATTTAACTAGAACTCTAATAGATCAGAAAAAATTACATGAATATGTTTGAAACATTCTAATACTCATAATTTCGATAGACAAAGAATTTAATAAACAATGGAAGAGACGTCGTTTGAACAAATATATGCTGACATAGCAAATATATGCAAATATATTCAAATCTTTTTATATTTTGGTTTTGATTTAAGTTGGGATCAAAACAACCCAAACCAAATAATAATTTATGGTTGTTTGCTTAGACGAATTAAGTTTTATGAACAAGAATGATAAAACTTCTAATATGACATGGTTAAGCGAATAATATATGTGTAAATAATGTTCAATTAGTTCAACTTTGTTATTATTTTGTTCATTTGATTTTAAAAAGTTTATGATTTTAGGGAATATATTGATCTATAATGTTAGAGATGTATTTAAAGTAGGATGAAAATATAAAATTCATTTGGATATATAGTAGTTAAATGAATGAATTTAATAAGGATAAAATTGGAATATAACGTGGATATAAATAGTATTTTTTTTTCAAAAATATAATTATAAAAAGTGTGGATAGAAATAACAATATCTTTTTGTTTATTCCTTTTTATTTTTTGGTTCCATAAGAATTTCATTTTCTTTCTACCAAGTTTTTTGGATGAGTTTCCACCCCATTCTCCTTTTTCCTTTATTTAGGATTTGTTCCTTTTCAAAACGTTCATTGTTTTATAGCCTAAAAAAAAGTTAAATAATGAAATTAAATGAACATATTCGTGTTAGATTTTTTACTTTCAAGTGTTAACATTCGAGTATTTTTACTATGTTCAATTTAAATACTCTCAGACTTGTTTAGTTTTTCATACGAATTAAGAAATCATATTTAATGTTATTGAAAAAGTAATTTTTGCCAAGAAATTTTCTAGTTTATTCCTATTTAATTTTTAACATTTATTAGTAAATTATTATTGAAATTGGTAAAAAATTTGAAAATTGATTTCAAGAAGTAGGCAAATTATTGGAAAATGTGCATGTATTTGGATTATTTTAAGAGGTAGGCAAATTAAGTGAGAAAAAATAACTATAACTAGACAAATTATTACCTCAAAAATCAATATCAAACACCTTCTAAATAAGGGTATATTAGTAAAGGAACAAAACAAAATATTCTAAATTAAGAAATATAACTATATATTTGGGACAATAAAAAAATGAAACTAAGCTTATATAAATGAGACGGATAGAGTATAATTTTAATTTCTTTATAAATAAGATTATAAGAAATTAAATTCTTCAAGGCCTGTGATTTTTAGTGGGGGTTTTCTTTTTTACTCTATGTGTGTCTTCTCCTTATCTTAAAATAACTTTCGTGATAATTCAAAATATACACATCTAAAAGAAAAGATCCGTTGAACTCATAATAGGAATTGAGTTGTAAAATCCTACCAATCACTCATCATACCACCATTAAAACCCTACTTCACGTACAGGGCCTTCGTATATCTTTTTCGGCATCCTTTTAACTATACATTTTCTTTGCCATCCAATAATGCAAGAAGTGTGTTGCCCTATGTATAAAGGGAATAATGATTAATGATATAACATTAAGATATTTTTTGTTGTGTCAATTTTTTAATTAAAAATGAAAAAGAGAAGAAAGAAAAAAAAAATGTTTAATTTTAGGTTGATTTGTGCATAACCCCCATCTATTACACATGATGCGCAAAACCTCCACAACTTTTAGAATTGATGGAAAACATCTCTTTATGAAACATTTAGTGCACGGTATACCCCAATGTCGTTATTTTTCTCAATAAAAATTGCCAAATGATAAACATACACTACTATTTAAATAAAAAAAAAAGTTGAAAAAATAATTGCAATTATAATCCCAATTTTTAAAAATAGTACAAATGAGCCTCAAATAAAATTATATATATATATATATATATATATATATATATATATATATATATATATATATATATATTCCCTTCAACTACCTTCTTCCCACCACCAGAGGCGAATTCAGCGTCAAAAATCAGTTAGGGCGGAGGTTAATCGTTGACCGTCGACCATCGACAATCCACGATCGTAATAGTCCGATCGTTTATTAGATTTTGATTAAATAATATTAAAATTTATTCAATATATATGTAAATGAACTAAAACATAAAAATTATATAAATATGAAAATAGAATTCAATACAACCTAAAATACTAAAAAAAAATACAATACAACATTACTCTGTAATTGTAATCTTAGACAACTGCATTCTACGAGCCTCATATTTTGAAAACATTGCAATATGGATAGTTCAGTACGTTACATTAGATGGAAATAAATAGGATTAATGAAGAAAACTATCAAAATTCTTTCAACCTAAGAGAATGTTAGTGTAAGCTTAAAATAAGTAAAAGTTACTTTTTAAGTAAATTTGTTTATTTGGCCTGAGTAGCTTCCTCCCACCCCCAACAACCAATTGCTTGCTTTATTTGAACAAGAAAAAGGTTTGCTTACTTAAATAAACTTTTTAAGCTCACCAAATATACTCTTTCTGTTAAAACCTTCCTACATATGACAATCCATCCTACAACAAATTTAGCTCCCAATAAATTTCTCTATTAAGGAAAAATTCATAGAAGGGGAAAAAATTGTTATTGGTTGGCGTGAAGGAGGGCAGCGGGGCCGATATAGGACTCAAGGTTCTACCAGTAGCCCGGACATGACGTGCTACAGCAGGCACAAAAAATGCACTTATACATACCATCAAGCTTCTTCCTGTCCTCCTTGCTCTGCAAAATCTCATTTCTGGAGTTTGCGGCAGTTCTTCCTCTTCAGTCACGGCTCAATCAACTTGTACTAGTTGTAAAAATTGGTCATACCAAATTGTTTGGACATAAGCCGTTGTCTCCTCTCCAATCGTAGTGGCGTCATCTCAGGTCTCTTCCCTAGTCCCCAGTCTCCATGATCCCACTCTTCCCCAAATTGGATAATTGGACGGACCAATTAATTGTCTCAATTCATTTATCATCCAGGCTCTGTAGAAATATCACAGTAGATGAAAAGAATTTTTTATTTCACACACTATATGCCTACAGGAATTCAGTATAAATAATACACAGAATAACTAATTACAAAAACTCTTCTAACTGATTACAGAGACCTGTGGAATGGGGGAATGTTTAAAAATCAGATAAGGTTAACCCAGAATCATGCTGCTCCTATCTGTTCAGCAGAAGACTCGGTGTCTTCAGTTACAGTTGCGCCAATACACCCCCTCAACCGAATGGGCAGCTCTTGCACATGAAGGTTGTCTCGCAGCAATGTAAAACGGGCAGAGGCTAGTGGTTTTGTAAGCATGTCAGCCAATTGGTCTTTTGTGGACAGGAAGGAAACCTCAATTTTCTTTTGTAATACTTGATCTCGAACATAATGAAAATCTATTTCAATATGTTTCGTGCGGGCGTGAAACACCGGATTTGAAGATAAGTATGTTGCGCCAATATTGTCACACCAAAGTTTTGGACAGCTTGGCAATTCTGATTGGAGATCATGGAGAAGAGATTGTAACCACTGGATTTCAGCTGCAGTGTTTGATAAGGACTTATATTCAGACTCGGTGCTACTTCTGGCTACCATGAGATAAGGTTTTTTCCATGAAACACACAGTATGCACCGATACTTCTACGATCATCACGGTCACCGGCCCAGTCAGCATCACTAAATCCATTCAGTGAATGATCAGATTGGCATGTCAAGCGGAGACCAAAGGATATGGTGTGCTTGAGGTATCTGAGAATTCTTTTTACAGCCTGCCAATGAGGAACTTTGGGTTTTTGCATGAACTTGCTAACTCGATGAACACTAAATGCAATATCTGGTCTTGTAAAACCAAGATAATGAAGGGCACCTACAGTGCTTCGGTACAATTGGGGATCATCAAAATCAATACCTTCAAACATTGACAGGTGACACGTAGTGGACATAGGTGTTGTGCACGGCTTCACTTTATCCAATTGGGTCTTTCGTAGAAGGTCAGCTACATACTTTCGTTGTGTGAGAATAATATCTTTACCGTCCCGTAAGGTTTCTACACCAAGAAAGAAAGATAAGTTTCCTAAATCTTTCACAGGAAAATCTTGAGCAAGGCGATTGATTAATTGATTAATTGCTGTCGAATCAGAGCCAGTGACAATTATGTCATCGACATAAATAAGTATTATGAGATGAAGGTGCCCTTGATGAAGTGTATAGAGAGAAGTATCTGCCTTGGATCCTTGAAAACCATATTCTTGCAATTTTTCTGTGAGTCTTGAAAACCAAGCTCGTGGTGCTTGTTTGAGACCATAAAGACTTTTCCAAAGACGACATACATGAGATGGAAAATCTGGATGAACAAAGCCCTGTGGCTGTTGCATGTAGACCTCTTCCTGAAGCACTCCATGTAGGAAAGCATTTTGAATATCCAATTGTCGTAAGAACCATCCACGAGTGACAGCAATGGAGAGAACTAGTCTGACAGTGCTGGGCTTGATGACTGGGCTAAAAGTTTCAGAGAAATCAACACCCGCTTGTTGATGATAGCCCTTTGCAACAAGTCTCGCTTTAAAGCGTTCGATACTGCCATCAGCATGAGTTTTAATCCGATATACCCATTTGTTCCCCACAAGATTAATGTTGGGCTTTGGTGGAACTAATTCCCAAGTTCCGTTTCTGATCAATGCATTGAATTCGACGTTCATAGCATCACGCCATCTAGTATGTTTAGAGGCCTCGGTGAAGGAGGTTGGCTCAGATGGTAAAGAACTAAATTCAGCAAGACACACCTGTGGCAGTGGATATTTGACAAAGCCCACAAATGGAGTTTTAGGCTTCAGGTTGTTTGTCTGGGAGCGAGTTATCATTCGTCTGGGGGAATTGCCAATAGATGGAGTAGAGTTTTGGTTGAGAATACTAACCATATCGCAAGTAGTTGCTGGTGCGGGAACAAACACACCATTTGTGGCCTGAGTTTCAGTTACTTGACTTGGTAAGTATTGAGCAGATTCATTTTGGAGCAGACCAGTTGAATGTGAAGTATCACCTGCAGGAAGCATTAGTGTGCATGGTTGTGTAGGATGTAAATTGAGAGGGAGTGATGTAGTGGATGTGGGAAGAGAGGCATTTGAGTTTTCAAGATTCTGGTATGGAAAATATGACTCATCAAAAACAACATGCCGAGACACAAAAATTTTTCCTGTGGATAAATCTAGACACTTGTAGCCCTGATGTGAGAGACTGTAGCCAATAAAAATACATGTTTTGGATCGAAAATCAATTTTATGTCTGTTATAAGGACGAAGATTAGGCCAGCAGGCACAACCAAAAATGCGCATGAACTTAAAATTTGGAATTTTATTGTAAGCTTTTTCAAAAGGAGATTTATTTTGTAAGATTTTTGTAGGCAACCGATTTATAATATAAGTAGCAGTTTGAAAGGCATCTTCCCAATATGATTGTGGAAGATGAGAATGAGCCAATAAAGATAGTCCCATTTCAACTATTTGACGGTGTCGTCTTTCAACGGCTCCCATTTGTTCATGCGTATAAGGGCAAGCAATCCGATGTTGAATTCCACATGTTCGAAAATAATTATTTAAACGTCTATATTCACCCCCCCAATCAGATTGAATAGCTTTAATTTTTGTATTGAAGTGGCGCTCAACATAAGTGTGAAATTGCATGAAAATTGTTTCAACATCAGATTTTTGCTTCAAAGGAAAAAACCAAATAAATTTAGTAAAGTCATCCAAGAAGCAGACATAATATCGTGACCCATAACTGGAAATTACAGAACTTGGTCCCCATACATCTGAATAAATTAGCTCTAAAGGCTGACTAGAGTGACTAATAGAATTGGAAAAAGGTAAATTATGGCTTTTGGCCATCTCACATTCAGGACAAACAGGTTGTCGTTTATTTGTTCCAACAGGAAGTTTATTTGCATTCAGCACAAAGTTGACAGTGCGGAAAGATGCATGCCCTAAGCGACGATGCCAATCTGAAATGGAAGCTCGAATTCCAAAAAAAGCAGAATGAACAGTGCGTTGGAGAGGTTGCGAGAAACAATAGAGGCCATCTTTGCTATGTCCCTTATGCAGGATGTTCCCCGAGTAATCCTTAATTAGAAAAAAAAAGGTCATGAAACTCAAAGTAAACATTATTATCCTGAGTGAATTTTTGAACAGATAATAAATTATGTTGGATTTTTGGGACAACAAGAATTTGGTCAAGAATGAAGGATTTTGAAGGTGTAGCTAAAGAAGCAGTGCCAGTGTGAGTTATATTCAAACCTGATCCATCCCAAACTTGAATTTGATCAGTACCACCATAGTCATCACCACGAATGTTGAGGTTGCTAAGATTGTTTGTTAGATGGTGTGTTGCTCCAGTGTCAGCAAGCCACTCTTGATCAGTTGTGTTCTGACTTTGAGTATTGGAGAAATTGGCTTGTGGTCTTGATGGAGGTGGGTTGAAGTTAGGATCAAAGCGCTTGTAGCACCTTGAGGCCGTGTGTCCTGCTTTGTCACATATTTGACACCACAAATTAGAAATTAAAGGAGAACGGTAGTTGTTATTACCTCGCCCAGAAACACGCCCCCTGCCCCGTGAATTGGTTGAGTTGCCACGGCCACATAAACCAGAGAAAAGTGGTGGCTTTGTGGCAACATTTGCAGAAGCATTGGCTACAGGCAAGGAGTGGGAATGATGTTGAATGCAAGCCTCACAGGTGAGCAACATGGAGTATACTTCCTCTAAGGTAAGTGGAGCATCTCGAGATGAGATTGTGGTGACTAGGGAATCATACTCAGGCCCCAGGCCAGAGAGAAGATAAGTGATGATTTCGTCACATTTCATCGGTTGACCAGCCATTGCAAGAGCATCATTCAGGCGTTTGATCTGCATGAAGTACTCGCTAGCTGATTGAGTGGTCTTGCGAGTATTGGATAGTTGAGATCTCGTCTGAAATGCTTGAGCCCGAGATTGGGAAGCAAAGCTGGAGGAAAGAGCCATCCATACGGCATTAGAAGTGTCACAGTGAGCAACCTGTGCAAGGACCTTATCAGTGAGTGAGGCGTTGAGGCAGCTTAGGATCAAGTTATCCTGTGTTTCCCAAGTGTCGAACAAAGGGTTAGGAGACTTAGTGCCATCGGCAGCAATGAGCTCTTTCGGTGGTGACTTTAGAGTTCCATCGACATACCCAAAAACCTTTTGGCCTTTTAGATATGGAAGCATCGTGGCCTTCCAGGTGAGGTAGTTTTGTCGGTTGAGTTTTGTGACATTGATGGAGGAGGGGGGGTTGAGAGTAGGTAGATGGTTTGCTGGAGCATCAGAGGTAGACGAATCGGGAGATGCAGACATTGTTTTTTGATTTAGAGAGGAGCAGTGGTTGGAAGTTGGTCGACTAGGCGTCTGATACCATGTAGAAATATCACAGTAGATGAAAAGAATTTTTTATTTCACACACTATATGCCTACAGGAATTCAGTATAAATAATACACAGAATAACTAATTACAAAAACTCTTCTAACTGATTACAGAGACTTGTGGAATGGGGGAATGTTTAAAAATCAGATAAGGTTAACCCAGAATCATGCTGCTCCTATCTGTTCAGCAGAAGACTCGGTGTCTTCAGTTACAGTTGCGCCAATAGGCTCCAACTCATTGGGCCTTTTTTTTTTTTTAATTCATAAGCCAAAACGCAATAAAAAATAAAAAAAAAAGGATTGGCCCAATTGATAAATTCAATCCCATCGTTTTTTTCTTCCTTCCTCCTGGTCTTGGCTCCCTCTCTTCTAATTCCCGACGGATAAGCAGTTGACAGAAGATTCTGACGAAGCCAACACGCGCGACCGCGCTAGCTTGCCCGGTGCTGACTCCGCCCTTGCCCACCACCGCTTTTTATTTTTTTTACTCAGGCTATGTTTGGCCTTATTCTTTCAAAAATTTATTTTTTTAAAACTTATTTTCAACCATACATTCTCCTATAAAATAATATTATACATTAATCGAAAAGTTTTCATTACTTTTTAACCACACGATCTCCAACAAAATATTATTCAAAAATACATTTTTTGTCCAAAAATGGAGCTCAAACAAGGGATGTTTCACGCTCAAATTATGCACGGGTGGCCGTAGCCTTGAAACTTGTGGCACTGGCGGTCGTCACCATAGCCTTAAAAGTTGAAACTCCTCCAAAGTTTTTCTCCTCCCTCCTCCAATTGCAAATGTTAACCAACCAAAGAAGAGGGCTACCACAATGCTCAAGCACAGCTTCGATCCAATCAACATCGTCGTACGTCTTCCTCAATCCATATCCCAACCCCCGGCAATCTCCCATTATCATATCTCATCTTGGCCTCCTTTCTACACTCCAAAGCATGGTTCCTAAATTCTCTTTGCAAATCAGCCACAAATTTTAGAACATCCTTGGTCAAAATCTTTGCAAGGTCGCTAAAAAACACACTAGATCTACACCACCAACACAAGCAAAAGAAAAATTAAAGCCAAGTACTCCTAGTTCAATGGGTAGGTATAGGACCAGGGGCGGACCCAAACGATTTGGATGAGGGGGTCATAATCAAAATTTATAGTTACATTCTAATTAAAAAAGGCTAAAAAAAAAAGCTAAACAAAATTTTAAAAAAATGGGGAGTCACTTGACCCTGGGGGACCCCTCTAGGTCCGCCCCTCTATGGGACTGTAAATGGGAGTGTTGCACGTATGGGCTTAAACCAAAATCAGAGTATTTTTAGGACAAGTAAAAGGCGGAGTAGAAGACGACAAAGATGAAGTTGCCGACGTGGAGGCGACGGTGGTGTCGGAGAATTGAGGGAAGAAGATGAAGCTTGGGCGTAGGTGGGTAAGGGGTGGGGTGCAGATTTTAATTTAATTTTGTTTTATTTAAATATTATAATTATAATTTTTAGTTTTTTAATAATTTGTTTGGGATTCCTTTGTACCTTTTTTTAAAAATTGAACTATAGTTACAATTAGTTTTTTTTTTCCCCTCTCTTCATGTTGTTTTATTTAAATAGAAGGATAAATTAATTAATTCATAACTTGTTATTAATTAAATGGATGACATATGGGTATGTCACACTAAAGATTTCATACAGAAATGTTTTTCGACAATTCCAAAAGGTGGGGGATTTTTGCACACCATGTCTAATAGGTGGGGGATAATGTGCCAATCAGCCTTTAATTTTGATGAATCTATACTATATGTTTCAATAAATAGATAAAATGATATAAAATGGTTTATGATTTTCTTCTTCTTCCTTTTTTTTTTTTTTTTTTAATTCAAAGCATTTCAAATTATCTTTTTTGACTCTTTGGAAACATCTCGACATGAGACGATGAACATAGTGGATAAAATAAAATAAAATAAAAAATTTACGCTTAGTTTTGTAACCGAAAGCATTTCATATTATCTATTTTGACTCTTTCGAAACATTTCGGCATGAAACGATGAACATTGTAGATAAGGTTAGGGCTCAACATGGTTTACACAGTAGATAAGGTTAACAATATACAAATGTCATTGAAATAAAACATTAAAAGTAATAATTAATGTCTAGCTACAAGGTGGTATATCTTGTTGAAGTGAAATCTAAAGAGAATTAGAGAATAATAATCAGCAAAATTACATTTATAATTAAGCATATCCACTTGCTATGTGGAATATCACAAACTTCTATTAATCATTTCTTGTACTTGTGGAAATTCCTTTAGCCAGCATCTATGAAAGAACAAGCTATTTTACGATGTTAAGATACCATTTTATGTTCAAGACAGTTGGTTACCCAATCACGTGTCATGATGTGTCGAGAAACATCTGTATACAAAGATTAAATTTTATCAACATAGAGTTTACAACAAAATCGAGGATATGATTTGAAGATTTATAAATATCGACATATAACTTGTCGTAAAGTTGGAAAGATTTCACCAGATCCTTATCACTTAGTTTTCGACTTTTCATGACCACCTATGTGGATATTTTCTACCTACTCACCCGTGTTGATATTCTTGAGAAAATTTAAGGTTTTTAAAAGTAAAACTTGTTAATCAAGTCGATCTTTCTACCCAACATGATATAATATACTTTAGACTTGCGAGTTTGAGACTCTTAACTACAAATTTATATGTTAAGTTCGAATAAATACACATAGCCCTTGTTTGGGCTATATCAAAAATGTATTTTTGAATAGCAATATTTTGAAAAATGTGTGGTTAAAAGATAAAGAAAAGTACTTTACGTGTAATATTATTTTATTGAAGAATGTAATTGAAAAGATGAGACAAAAAATTATATTTTTGAAGAATGGAGTCCAAAGAGAGACATAAAATATGAACTATAGGTGGCCCGACCCCAAGTTTAATGTGAGAGGCTTGTGCATCGCACTGGCTCATGCATCCTATCTTGGAAAACACCACCTTAAGTTGGTTCAATTCAATTGGAACCACTACTTTTGTCAAAAAATTTGGTATTTTTATTTTTACATTTTGCGCGTTTTGATAAAATTATAAGTTATCAAAATTTTAATGAGATAGAATTAAGTGATGAACAAGTGAATCCTAATTGTAGGTCCTAAAAAATATTTGATCAAAAACAAAATTTTACTTTCAAAAGTAAATTATATGTTATCTTTTAGGTTTCTTTACCATAGACTTTGTATTCTTGGCCCCTATTTGAAATCCATTTTAATGAATTTTTATTTGGGGAAAGAGTTTTGAAATATTGATTTTTTTAAGAATGTGTGATTAAAAAGTTAAAAAAAAAATGTTGTGTTTATGTGTAAAATATTTTAGAAGAAATTTCACAAAATGTCCACTTTTAGTTAGTCACCTGCAAAAATGGCTACTTTCAAAAATCCTTGCAAAAATGTCCATTTTGACATTATTTAGACCAAAACACCCTTATCAACAATTTATGATTCCAAACAAGTCCAAAAATGGACATTTTTGCAAAAAAAATTATTGGCCTATAAAATTTTGACACATAACTTACTCCATTTATTTCAAATGTCCAGATGTCAAATCACAATTAAGACTATTTTTCACATGATACATAAATATCTAGAACAACATTTTAAGTGTAGAGAAATGTCATGTTTTGAAATGAAATATCATTTTAGACATTTAATATGTCGAGAATGACGTTTTGAAATATCGAGAATATTTAATATTGTGATTTGACGTGTGTACTTTTGAAATATAAAACAGGATTTAAATGTCGAGAACGATATTTGAAATGTCGAGAATATAATTTTGATGTAGTTTCTCATGGAAGTTTCTTTTTTAATTAAAGGGCATAATAGGTAGTTCAATATTAAATTTGAAAAATAGACATTTTTCAATTCACATCCTTAAAAGTGGATATTCTTGAAAATGCCTTAATATTTTATTGTATGGACATGTGATAAAAAAATGAGTTTAAAACAAAAATTGACCAGATGCTATGTAGCCCCACCCTCCAAAAGGGTCGGGCCCGGACTAATCAAACAAGAGTGGGAGTTCCTAATCTGGACAGCCCGACCCAAAATATAAACAGCCTTCCTCGTTAAAGTTTAGCGTTGAATTGGTCACACAAATTTCTTTATAGTTTGTGCCTGTTCGATTTGGATCAAAATTTGATTTTAATTTAAGATAAGTCAAATAATCAATATTAATTACATATTTCATTGAATTCCACAAATTTTCAACCATAAATTTTAAAAACATCTATCACAATATACTAAAAAATCTAATTTTTATGTCCATCAAATATCATCTATATACACCGTGTTGAACACAACTTTATGCTCTACCTAAAATTAATTTAACATTTTTTTTTCCTTTTCTTTAGAGCCAATAATTTGCATCATATTAACTAGAAGATTTTTTTATTTTTTATTTTTTTATTTTTTTTTATTTCAACCTTAATTTCCAAAGGAACTTGTTCTCGAATCCATAATATGAATCATATGATGATACTTTCCTCTTACTATTTGAACAAACTCTGATCTAAATAAACAATAAGAATAGAGAACACTATCCAAAATTTTTATTTTAAAGAATATAATGTACATTACTACACAACATTAATACAGAAATCTAATCTAAGAAAGGGCCTAAAATTTCTCCATGCTAGACTTTTACTAATTAACGAATAGTTAGTAGAAGGGACATGTAAAAAAGGGTCAAACGAGGATCAAGGAAGCAGATCATCCCCAAATAAATATAGCATACGCTCCACCGCCCAGTGCGGTGGCTCCGGCAGCGGCGTAGGCTGCAGAGAAGCCCGGCAAAGAGGGCACGTTAACCGGCAGCCATCATAAGATAGCCACTTCTCGAGACAGTTCTTGTGGAAGACATGCCGACAGTTTCTGAGCTCCCACACCTGGCTTTTCTCCCTCAACTGGTTCAAACACACCGCGCATGACATATCGCAGTTTTCCGGCAGCCTATGTTGGATGTTTCCGAAGGTGGTCGAGCTTAGACTGTCCTTAACCATCTTCAAATTGGCCGAGGATGACGGGTTTCTTCTTGAGGAAGTTTGTGCCAAAGAATCTGAAGAAGCTGAGAATAGAGACATCGATTTCAGGAGATTAAGAGCAAAGGACAAGAGCCATCTAGTCACTGCAAAAATTAGAGCTGCTTTGCACAGCACAAAATGATCGCTCACAACCATTGAAGCATTCATTCAAAATCTTAGCTATTACAAGAGAAGAAGAGGGGGGATTCTTCAAAAGCCCAGTGCAGGTATATATAGATACAACTACAGATATAAAGTGGCTGACGTTGGGGTGGGTGTGTGGGTGGGGGTGGATGTCATTTTCTTTTTGCACGATACACAGTAATATAAAACTAGGCTGACTAGTGAAGATTAGGGAATCAGTTGGGCACTTTTTTTTGCACCAATGGAAGCCAATTTTGATGAAATCCACATTACCAAATGTTCAAAAGATGGCATTTTTCCACATCAAATCTGATGGCATAATCCACCTTTTTGACCATCTTTGTAGTGGCAGCAAGTCAGCAAGAAACAGATCATGACTATCCTGCACATCATAAAGGGCATAAAGAAAATAACATGCTTATCTAACCATAAAGCAACTTTAGAAGACAATCAAGTAATGCCTTATTTTAGGTTGGAATACTTTATCAGCATCCATGTGCAACTTGCCAGACACCCTTCCACTCCAAAAAATAGGCCCGGCCAAAACAATTTTGGAGAGGTCCAACCACTCTGTGGACACCCGTTTACACTATATTAGAGGTCTATATAATAAATTGAGTAGAGATTAGACTGAATGATATTCGGGACACGCGGGACCCACAATTTTGGCAAGGGGTCTGGCTAGTCCATAATAAATAAATAAATAAATAAAATCTGCCTTGGCCCTTGCAGAGAGCCTAGCAATGCCCATTTAGCTTTTCAATTCTTTGAAAGAAAAAAAAAAAAAAAAAAAGGCGACCCTTACCTCCACTACCTGCTGGGCCCGATCCTCCTTTTCAAACATGTCATGCCTTATTTGAGCTGGGCTTTTAAGCCACCGCGGCACTGCTGCTATTTTACACGTATAATCAACATATATTTTTTAAATCTCACATTTCAGATTCTGAAATAATTTTAAGACGAAAGGAGATAACCACCTTGCTTACTAGTGCATAGGAATCGTAATTCTACTATCGAACTAAGCAATAGAAATGGAGAATCTTGCTCATTAATGAATGAGAAATTGTTTCTAATACCATAATGCAATTGCAATGACGAAAGAATCTTTCTTACAAGTACGCGAGAACGTTTCTTCTGGTATCACAGAATGCAATCACCATGCATGGGATCTGAGGACCAAAAACAAACCGATAAAGATATTCCAGAGTTGGATGCATCACTACAGAGTCTGCAAAATTGAAACAATTCGTTGATCTGACAATACCAAACCCATATTTCTCAGCTGAGCAAATTGCAGATGATCTGTGTTATATGTACAGCACCTCCACGGCTCCACCCCACTCCCCAACTACCAGGGGAAAGAAGGGAGTATCCAGTTTTTTTCTGATCCCTCAAGGAGGGTGCTGTAAACACCTTGCATGGACAATTCTTGTAGTTGAGTTTTCTCCTTTGCCTGCAACTGAAAGAGCAGCTTTTTACAGCTTAATATAGAAATAAAATGCGCTCACATGTTGCATGTCAGGAATCCAATTGCATACTTTCTTCAGTCTTCTTCTTCTTGTATTGCAATGTTGCAGGAGCACAGTCTCACGGTGTTTCACCTGAATAACAATCAAAGAGAAAGCATAAAGATGGTCATGAACAAGTATCATTTAACTTAATGGTGCCCCCTCTCACACATTCTAACCCAAAATTATTTGATTGCGGTATGATGTGTCTAATGAACTCTAATGACTGACACTAAGAGTAGATAATATTTAGAACAATAATTTATCGACAATATGTAATATCATTATTGCACTCCAGAGTAGACTTATGAAAGGGAAAAACGGGTGGTCATTTTTTTGTAGTAGGCACTAGGCAGCCAGAGACAACACACAGAAGGCCAAATTTTCTACCTTGTTAGCTTATTTGATCTATCATGTTGCATTTTTGCACTCTAGAGATGGCTAGATATGACTACCATCACCTTTATCTCTTCCTGCCTCCGGAACCAAAGAGCAAGGAACAAAATGTTCTCTCACAAATGCATTAAACTGAATCAATATAGGTGTAGGAATCGTTCACCTTGTAAGTTCTTGCAAACCAAACTTGTTCTGTGGTCCATGAGCTAAAAGCTATCTCAGCTTGATTAAAGACAGGTGCCTGCACAATTAAATCAAGTAGAGTGATGTGCATTTCAAATGCATATACTTATCCTGTAATAGCCAATAAGAATGAGATAGAGAGATGGAGTCCCAGATGTAACAAGATATAAGCCTTACCTCAGTTACCTGTTTTGGTAATTTGATTCCACTCCCTATTAACTTCATAGTCTTCAGTTATTTATCAACACTTTTAAAGCACTAAGGAGAACAGGAAAGAGATAAGGATAACAAAGGTAACTGACTCAAAAGCTTCTTTTATCTTAAATCTTTAAGCGACATTTTGAAAATTAGAACCAAATTAGGATTAATTTCCACCTGTTCAGTTATCCTACAGAAAACACCGAAGAACCTCCTAGACGTTGGTCTTAGAAACAGAGGTAGATCACTCTACCTCTCCCCTAACTTCATAATCTGCAGTTGATCTTTTCAAACTGCTGTTGGTAACTTTACCAGCATTAAAAAAGGTGCTGCAAGACTTTTTTCAACTTTACTAATTGAGCCTCAAGCAATGTAGTTATAAACAGCAAGTACTTTTGAAGTAAGCAGAAAAGTAAATTTATTTTCTCTAAAACATGTCCTAATGTAAGCTCAGATGACAACTGTATGGATTCACTTCCTGATTTGAAAAATAGATGGTTTGTGCAACAGTTAAGTGGTTATACACTTCATTTCACACTCCTAGCACCCTCACTTAACAGGATCATATTAAACAAGAAGCTTTTTGATATGATGCTTATTTAGTTTTTCGATTGATCCATTTCTCTTCGACTTAAAATTTATTCTTTCCCCTTAATAGCAATGGAGATTTATAAAGAGTACAGTTCAGAGAAGAAATGGAATAACAGCCAGTCAAGAGAAGAGAATTGAAGTGCCAAAACGTCAGCTAGAGAACAATACAGATTTCATATTGCAGAAGGAAAAAAAAACATTTGAGCCAATAGGCTACAGAGTCATTGTGTTATAGGTAAGGAAAAAAAAAATTCTTCTAGAGGATAACGGCCTTGAAATACCGCATTCCCATGCACTGGAAGTATCACATCTTCTACCGTATTTCAAGATTCTACATGACTTTGACAAGCTCTTAGTAGCAGGGGCGGATCTAGGGCCGGCCCGGCCCAGCCCGGGCTACAGCACGTCCTTCCAGTCCAAATGTCAATTAAAAAAAAAAAGGTAAATTTTTTTTTTTTTTTTTTTTTTTATGAGTGAACTTTTTCTCTCTCTCTTTTTTTTTTTTTTTGCATGTTAGCCCTTCCTAAATTTTTTCTTAGATCCGCTCCTGCTTAGTAGATTGCATGCTTACAAAGTTGCATGGGGATGAGATTCTAAATTCTTATGGCTTAGGAATCAATCATTCTGTCCACATGCCAAAAAAACTTCATACGCCCAAACAGTACCAATCAAATATGTATCCATACTCAACTCAAGGTAGAAACTGATGCCCCATGGCAAGATTGGGCATTCATTATGCCACCAAAGTTGGTAAATGCGGAGCCAGAGATTTTATCCAGTGTGGGCACAATTTTAGATATCGGCTACAGTGATTTTTTACTCTCTGCTGTGATTGTTGTTGCTTCTCACTGTGGTTCTCATTGTTGCTGCAATTTTTTGTACTGTGAAAACAAAATCCCGTCCTCTATATAAAATGCCTATTAGTCCACTCAATCTTGATCCCACCTCTTGCATCCATAAGCCACCTTTACCCTGTAAAAACTCCAAATTCACTTTTTGACGTGTCAAACCCTTAATGTGCTTTATGTACTCAACAGGTATTCTGTCTCCATAGATGCATCACAACCATGCTACACCCAGAATACTTTAAAATCCCACTGGATTTTGAAAGACCAGTTTCAGTATGGAATGTGGCAGGGGAATTAGGTTAGGTTTTTTTTTTCTTTCCAAATTAGGGGGCAATTCAAGAGGTGAAGTAGTATGTGAAAATCCTTAAACTCGTTTTACTCAAAGTCTCTTCCTCATAACAGTTGTCATCCTCCATAGCTGTACTCTTCGCAAGAAATCCCAGGTGAGGCCTCTTGTCCTCTTCAACTGCTGCACCCAGGTGAGGCCAGTGCCTGCACTGACCTCCATGTGGCTCCGCCCCTCCGTAATTTACAGTACAGAATTGCACAGTGACTCTTTAACTTTTAGATGAAATTTGCAATTTCAAGAGTATAGATAGAATGTTTCTACTTATATGATATTTTATACAGACCTTCTATTAAAACTCATGGAACTGTGATCGACACTAGACACTTGGACAAGGGTATGGCATGTCATGTGGATGATTCGAATTCAAGTATTTCAGCTTACTTCACAATAGGACATGAACCTATGTGGCTATGTCCAATATCCGAATCAGAATCCGCATAATGTAGTTTAAATACAACAGTTGCAAACCTGTGCTTGCTATTTGAAGTTGAACCTTGACTCTTAGATGTTGAGTCTACCTTTTCAGTTTTGACCCTTCGGGTTTCATTGAACTGCGGGAGTGGCAGAACCTTTTACCTGTGGTGATATAATGGAGTCTGTAAGGCGTATAATGAAGTTCACGAATGATGCATTTGTCGGGGGGGGTGTGGAAAAATGGATGGAGTTCTTGCCTGTAAGGTCACAGTATCCTTTGGAGGGGCTGGTGCTTCACAGATACCCAAAGGCATTCCACACTTGCAATCTGAAATGCCAGGAACAGGAAATCTCTCAACAGTTTGTTGAGGTTTTTGTTAAGGGATATAATCCCACATCGAATAAAGATGTAAATATAGACCAATTTATAAAGGCCTTGGACTACTCCTCTTAACAAGGTTGACCTTTTAAGATGGACCCCCAAGCCTTAACATGGTATCAGAGCCCATTAAGCTCTAACGAGCGATTCGATCCTTGTAAGACTCAAAAATATGAGCATATGGATTTCAAGATTGGTCTGCTCAAACGAGCCACCATCTTGCGGGGGCATGTTAAGGGATATAATCCCACATCGAATAAAGATGTAAACATAGACCAATTTATAAAGGCCTTGGACTACTCCTCTTAACAAGGTTGACCTTTTAAGATGGACCCCCAAGCCTTAACATGGTATCAGAGCGAGGTGATAATTTATTGGGCATATAATCACGTAGAAAGGGAAAACATAGACAACCAAATGTACGAAGTAAAGAATAAGAAGGAATTTTACCGTATAGAATTTCATGAGGAGTCTTGCCATCAAGAACAGGTGATGGGAGTCGGTTGATGAGATAGCATGCCGTGGAAAAGGACTCAACCCAAAGACGAAGAGGTACATGTGAATGAAACATTAAAGTGAGACCGGTTTCTGTGATGTGACGATGTTTTCGCTCCGCAATACCATTTTGATTAGGTGTATAAGGACAAGCTATGCGTTGCACAATACCACACTTACGAAGAAAAGAAGTAAAACGGTGATTGGTAAATTCCGTTCCTCCATCACATTGAAAAGATTGAATTTTACAGTCAAATTGAGTAATGACATACTGGTGAAATTGGACAAAAATGTCAAAAAAATCTGACTTATGTTTTAGAGGGAAGAACCAATTAAAGCGAGAGAAATCATCTATCAAGACACAATAGTATCTATAACCGGATGGGGAGGGAATTGGCGAGGGACCCCATAAATCGCAGTGAATTCGTTCAAATAAAAAGGAGCAACGTTGATTCAAATTTGGAAAAGGCAAGCGGTGACTTTTTCCTAATTGACAACCAAAACACGGTGTTGAATTAAAATTGCCTTTATCAGAAAACGTTATTACACCATGCTTATTCAAAGTGGAAACAATGCGAAAAGAAGGATGTCCTAATCGTGCATGCCAAATGACAGAAGGTGCACGAGAATTACATAGACCATAATGGTAGGTTCCTTTGACATAGCGTAAAATACGCTTCAAGGCTCTAAAATGATCAACAGTGGGTGCATGCATATATTGACATATAGAGTTAACACTGTAGGATAAAGCCGGCCGTGTAAGAGTCAAATATTGTAATGCGCCAGCTAGAGAACGAAATTGTGTAGCATCTGAATAAGAAGTACCCGAATCAGTTAGATGAGATCCCACCAAAAATGGAGTTGAGATAGGCTTGCAATCCACCATTTCTGCTCGAGTCAACAGATCAAGCGCATATTTAGCTTGGCTGAGAAAAAGACCCTTGTCATTTCTAACAACTTCAATCCCCAAAAAATAGTGTAGATCACCGAGATCCTTCATGGAAAATTCTTTGGCTAGCCGATCAATGAGAGAACGCATCATAGAAGAATTGCTTCCCGTTATTACCATATCATCGACATATAGGAGAAGATAAATAACACCATGAGGACTATGATAGACAAAGAGAGAGGAATCTGCTCGACTAGCAATAAACCCAATACCAAGTAAAAATTGACTGAAACGCTGAAACCATGCTCGAGGAGCCTGTTTAAGACCATAAAGAGCACGTTGTAAGCGACAGACATGAGTTGGGAATTGTGGATCAATGTAGCCTGGGGGTTGCTCCATATAGACTTCCTCGGAGATTCTGATGCAGATTGGGCCGGCTGTCCTGTCACTCGACGTTCAACAACCGGATTTGCTGTTTATCTTGGCCGCAACTTAATTTCATGGTGCTCTAAAAAGCAAACTACCGTCGCACGCTCTAGTGCAGAGGCCGAGTACCGTGCTCTTGCCTCTGTTGCTGCAGAGCTCTCATGGACACTTCAACTTCTTCGAGAGCTCCATATCAAACTCTCCTCCCCTCCAAGACTCTTATGCGACAACAATAGTGCCATTTTCATTGCTTCCAACCCGGTAACCAAATCTCGCTCCAAACATATTGATATTGACTACCATTTTGTTCGGGAACTTGTTGCTAGAAAGGTTATTAGTCTCGGCTTTGTCCCCTCACACCTACAACTGGCTGATGTTTTCACAAAAGCGGTCGCCAAATTACAGTTTTTATTGGATCGTGGCAAGTTGTACGTTTTTCCTCTTCCTACCACGCCAACTTTGAGGGGGGATATTAGAGGACAATCTCATTCCTCTGATTATGACCAAGATATCAGTGATTCTCCATGATTGTAGCTGATCCACCATCACAGCTACTGTATATATTATTTCTATATTTGCACATCCATGATTGTAGCTGATCCACCATCACAGCTACTGTATATATTATTTCTATATTTGCACATGTACCTTGTATATATAAATGAACATCCTCATAGCATATTGCTTGAGGCATTTCCTTTACAGTTTTATACACGCAGCTGCACAGATATCTAATCTTGAACTCAAATCCGCTACAACACTAACTCCAATTGAAGAGGCTGGTGCATCATATTTTCTCAATCTACTAGAAACTTGCAATTAACGATGTCAATAGTAAGAAACTTATCTTCAAAAATCTTTTATATATGAGAGAGAGGTCAAATTAAAGTAGAAGATCATAAAAGCTCCATGATTTGGCCACAAGAAGGTAATCAGCTAGCAAGAATTGTATTTGACAAATTAATAAAGTACTAATATGAAAATACAGTCATGATAACAATATTCTTCAAGATAAACATTGCAAATAGAACTATACCAAGCAAGAAACATCCAATATAAAAAACCATGCACCCAAAGTTAGTCAGAGAGCAAAGGGGCAGTTGTTGGGACTTTGGAGTAGGAAGTGTTTGGAGGTAATTGGTGATACTTGAGGGCAGTATTTACGCTCCAAGCCACCAGCTCAATCTCAGGTTTGGTTGATTTTACTTATAGCTAATTTGAGGAGGGGGGAAAAAAGAAGAGAAAAGAGATAGCATGATTTTTAAATGTGTAAGAAACAGAAATTGTCCTCGTCAGGAACTACAAAATTATGCGATACAAATGTAAAATATTGAGACATTTGTATAATCATTCAAATTCCCACAAAAAGTAAGGGGGCGTTCTCTTCGTGTTTCAGTTTTGTATTTTGAGTTTTGAATTCGTTTTGTATTTTGTGTTTTGGGTGTCCATTTTAAAATTGTTGAAAGCTCGTTCTTTTTGTCGTTTTGAAAAAATATTTCTCAACTCGTGTTTTTTGAGTTTTAGCAGATTTGT
Source organism: Osmanthus fragrans (assembly GCA_019395295.1). Taxonomy (NCBI): domain Eukaryota; kingdom Viridiplantae; phylum Streptophyta; class Magnoliopsida; order Lamiales; family Oleaceae; genus Osmanthus; species Osmanthus fragrans. Next base: position 11,345,279 of record CM033347.1, on the reverse strand, counting down.
GAATAAAACAGACAAAACGTAAAAAAGTTGTTTTCTGTTTTCTTTACAAAATTTTCAACCGTTTTCAAAAACTCGTTTTCGAAAATGGGAAAAAGAACGCGTTTTCAATATTTTGAAAAATCGAAAACAGAAAACGGTCCAAAAACAGTAAAGAGAACGCTCCCTAATACTTTCGCATAAGTGTCTAGTACAATGCTAACCCCCCAAAACTGCAAGCAAAAACAAAAAGGATTGCATGTCGCTCATGGGGTGGTCGAGTAGGTACGCACGAAAGCCTTTGGTCATGAGTTCGATTCCCCTACCAACACTTTTTCGGTCTAGTCTGTTGCACAAGACTTGCCTAGTGTGATTAACTTGGTTGACGTGATTTGCAGACTATTGCGTTGGTCTTGTTTTGGTGACTGTTCAGAATAAAAGGTTTGGCCATAATATCGGCAATGATGCTGCAATATAGAGAGAGGAAAACAGAATAAGTAAAAATAATATGAAATATCTAGAATTGAAATGAAACGCAGTTTGATAAATTCAAAGGAGGATATTTTTCAGTTCAAAGTCTTGGGCATTTAAAAAGTTCTCATATTTTCATGTGAGATGCATATATATTGTAAAAAGAATGACTACTATCTGGTGCCTTAGTTTCCTCTGTAGTGAACTTGGCCTATTTTTGGTTCTTGAAAGGAAAGGGGAAGGACAGAGATAAGGTGCACTAACCCAAGCAGAAGTTAAGAGGGGTATCTCAATGAGTAATGCTATAGGTATAGGGAAATTCTGACAGAATTTTTACAAAATTCAGCATGGCAAAGATTCATTGATAGATGACAAAAAAATCAAAAAACTGTCTGCAAATCATGTGTCGCCATAGCAGCACCTGTAAGGATTCTGTGAAAGAATCTTGTACTTGGGGAATTTTCCTATCTCAATTGAGATTTTAATGGATTTTAATAAAATTTAGGTATCCTCAATTGAGATTTTAATGAAACTTAATGAAATTCTTTAAAATTTAGTCATCCTCGATAACTAATGAATTTATAAATATTTCATTAATAGGGGTATTTTAAAATATTTGAATGGATTTCAAGATTAAAAATACATGTAATCAAATCTTTGGAATTTTCACCACATTTGACGAGATTCTTATGGAATTTGTAAAAATCTATTCATATCCACGAAATTTATTAAGATTTATAATTTTTAAAATCCATCGAAATCTTAGTTGAAGACACCCTCGTAAATTTAAAACGGAGAGGATAGAGTAAGGAAATACTAGGATTATAGACAAACGTATTTTAATTGTAAATTTTTTACCATCCAATTTTTCTTCGTTTTAATGGCGGTTAATTTGTTAATCAATAGCTGCCAAGATCGGATCCAACCAAAAATCGTCAGAATATAAAAGAAAATATTGAATTTTGTATTTTTTGAAATGGAGAGAAAAAAAAAAAAAAAAAACTATGCCTGAATGTCTAATGCATCTTCATGGAGTTGATTCGTAAGATTCTAGCGTCCATTTGGACTCTTTTCTCTCATTCTAGCGTCCTTAAATAAATGCTTTTACAAAACTCAAGCAGGAAAATTATTTAGTGTTTTGGTAATATAAATATACAGAGATCAAATACATCAAGAGAAATGAAGGATTATTTTCTGTCGAACAGTGTGAGATTGCAGTTTTTGGCAGTAGGGAGATCTTTAGGTGGTTTAGGAACAGGTCAAGAAATTGATTGGAGAGGGGATTTAAGGTTAAAATAATCAAAGAAATTTTTGCACCTAGGAGTGAATACGATTCGATTTGGATGGTTTGAGACAATTTTCAAATCAAATTATTTAAAACTGTTTGAAAAACTTCCAAATCAAACCAAACCACTTCAATTTTTAAACCAAAACCATCCAAACCATTTTTTTGAGATTTAAAACCACAGTTTAAAAATGAAAAAATTAATATATATAAAATAAGTTAAATCATAAATACTAGTATAAAATTTCACAATAAAATATATATTGTATTATAAAAAAAATTACAAATCAAAGTTATATAATTATAATCATTATAATGCAACAAATATTTTAAACTCTTAGTCGATACTAATGACGTCCATCTGCAATTGTAATACATAATTCATTCTCTTCATAAATATAAAAATATAGTACAAGATTCACTGATTATAATTAAATGATATAAAATAACTAATAAAAAAAATTCAAATACAATAATACCTAAAAAGAATTTGGATAATCTGATTTGAATTCAGGCAAAATTTGAGAAAATTATTAGTAGAAGGAAAATAAATGTGCAAGTTTGAATTAAATATAGATTTAATTGTCTGCTCAATTATAATGGTGGATCGATGAATATGGTTTAGCAGCAGTTGTTCAACACTTTACCCAATTTGAAGGTTTTACATTCATAGTTGTGATGACTGATGGATATTTGGATATTATTTAATAAATTAATTGAGATGCATAATTGTCGAATTGAGTTTAATCGAATTATGTATAATATAGATGTATCTTAAGAAAGCTTTAAAAACTATGTAGCAACTCGATAACTATCTCTCAATTATAAATTGAAAGAAGCACGAAATTACATGGACTCTAAGAAGTCTCCTAGTTGGATTCCTATTCTAATTTGAAAACTTAAAATAAATACTCACTAAACCATTCCTAATAACAATATTAAAGCAAGACAAAGGTTTCTAAAATTATAAAAGCACCCCCGAATTAAAAAACCTTAAAATAAGATATAAATCTGATATAACAATCACTATGAACTCAATAAAGGGTTGTGTTGTGCTATAAAACATCTTCAAAACAGTTTGCATTTGCCGCCTTTATCTTTGATTTCCCATGATCATTCTATTGATTCATCGACAGCCGGTTTTGACTTGTTATTCTATGTTACTAATAAATCAACACGTCGGTTCAAAAGTAAAATGATAAATATACGTTCCTATTTAAAATAAGCAAAAATAAATAAATAAAAAAGAAAAACCAAATCGTAGCTATACTCCCAAATAAAGGTAAAAATGTCGAAAAATGAAAGGTAATGAAATTTTGCGTAATAATATTGAAATGTAAGGACGTTTTGTGATAATTACCATTTTAATAATTTATTTGAACACATTTGCACTTTTTTAAAAGTTTGGGAGTATGATTACAATCTGTACCTTTTTTTAAATTTAAATAGGAGGATATATTTACCATTTTACATTTTTTTATTGGAAAATTGGATGAAAATGATGATTTCCGTAATGAAAATGTGAAAATAGGAACAAAAACGCCAAAAAAAAAAAAATGAAGTGTAGTGACATTTTGTGCTAATTACCCAATTTATTTACCATGAAGAACAAAAATTATATTGCCGCTGTGGAAGAAAGCAAAGGCTGCCGAAAAAGCTCTAAACAATGAGATGTTGAGGAAAAAGAAAGAAAGAAATTATGTTTTATATTTGTGGTGTAACAATAATTTATTTATTCAAAAGTATATTAAAATTCTAATTAAGTAAATAAAAAATTGTGGTGTACTTAGTAAAATCTGTAGTGGTAATTATATTACCTTCTTTAAAATTATTAAAATTAGAGAGGGCGTCTTTGAAATAGGCATGAATCTCCCTTGGAGGTTTCTAAAATTTACCTATTTATAATTTATACCGTTTATAAACACCTTCTGAAAATGATCCTCTCTTTATTTAAGTGACTTGTCTTGATAGGAAATTATAATTTCATTCTAGTTACAATCTTCTTTAATTAGTGATTTCACATCCTTTTAACTCCACGGTGAGATATGTGAAATCCACTATTTCTTCATCTATTAGAATGCCTCCTCACATTCCGTTATGTGTCCAAACTTGCTTCTTCTTTCCGAGATGGAAAAGAAGATTAACCATCAATACAATACATGCTATACGTATAGACGTTGATTCCCTATATTGATTTTGGTTATGCCATATTTAATACAACTTTGTTCTAATAGCGTTGACTCTGTTGAGAAGGAAAGGCCAATAATATCTTCAATAATATATTTCCACTCATTGGAAAATATATTATACTAATTGTATAATTACTTAGTTTCCTTTTATAGTTAGACTACCTAGAATAGAAGAGAACTCTTGTATAAAGCTACGTTTGCTTGATTCAATAATTCAATTCTGGCATATATTATTTTCTCTCTTTTTCACATGGTATCAGAGCAGGGAACGGTACCTTAGCTCCCTACCTTCTTATTTTTCCTTTTCTTCAGCCGCTGCCTTCTCACCATCATAACAGAACAGCAGCCTACGGATGGAGGCAAACCTGATGCTTCCAATCCGTATTTTCTTCACCATTCTGATCACCCAGGAATGGTGCTTGTTTCCAAGCCCCTCAATGGGGATAATTATTCGACATGGTGCAGAGCCATGACGATCTCGTTGAACGCTAAATCCAAGTTAGGCTTCATAGATGGAACCACAAAGATGCCGTCTGCCACAGTCGAACCAAACAACTATGCTTCGTGGAAAAAATGCAACGACATGATCCTCTCTTGGATCCTCAACTCCTCCATCACATAGGAACTTGCAGACAGTGTAATTTTCTCAAACACCGCCCAGAAGGTATGGGAAGACCTTCGGGATCGTTTTTCTCAAAGCAACGCCCCTCATATTTTTCAGATTGAGAGTGACATTGCCTGCCTTACTCAAGATCAGATGACCGTCGCCGCCTATTACGCAAGCCTAAAAGGATTATGGGATGAACTAGGATCCTACAATTACATTGTTTGCTCTTGTGGGGGCAAACCATAAAAGACGCAGGTTGATGCAATTCCTCATGGGACTCAACGAGTCCTACAGTGCAGTCCAAGGTCGGATTCTGTTGCTAAATCCATTACCTGATGTTGGGAAGGCCTACTTTTCTATTGTACAGGAGGAGAAGCAATGAAGCTTGGGGGTTGCACATGAGACGATAGAGACCTCAGTCATGGTTGCTCGAAGGGCTGAACCGTTAGCTATGGCTATTCGACATAGACAGGGTCCTTCTTCACGTTCCAACCCACCTAACTGAAAACCATTGCATTGCACTTATTGTGACCAGGACCACCATGAACGGGAAACATGCTAGAAACTAAATGGCTACCCACCAGAACACCCTAGGCATGCATCAAACAGGTTTAATCGAGGAAGCAACTATTCCAGGCGCAACAATAACAATCAGCCTTCAGTCAACAATGTCAAGGACATCCCAATAATGTAAGAAGTGTCGTCCGTGACAAATGGGCTCTCTGTTTTACAGGTCCAGTAGATATTATCTATCATGCAGGGTAAAGGGACTTCACAGTCCACCAATTCTAACGCTGCTTCCTCAGGTTTGCTACATACATTATTGCACCTCTATCAATTAATTATCGACAGTGGTGCAACAGACCACATTACTTCATCTCCAATTTCGCTTGTCAATAGTAGTAAAAACACCTCCTTACCACCGGTTGCTATGCCAAGTGGAGAACAGGCTCCAATTACATTCATTGGCAATTTACCTCTAAATTCTGCTGTTACTTTAAAAAATGTACTTGGTGTGCCATCTTTTAAGGTGGATTTAATGTCTGTGAGTCGAGTTACCAAAGATTTCAATTGATCAGTAACTTTTTTTCCTTATTGGTGCATTTTGCAGGACTTGACGACAAGGACGACGATTGGTTTGGGTGAACAACGAGACGGACTTTATTACTTGGTCGAGTTAGCATTAGGGACGCCAAAATCTCAAACTCCATACACAGCTGTCACTCCTTGCCATTCACTAAGTTCTTAGGTCACCTCCTCCACCGCTTTGTGGCATCACTGTTTGGGGTATTTATCTTTCTCTAGATTAGATTTTATGGCAAAACATTTATTAAAATTTCCTTTCCAGTCTAATAATGCTTGTGATGTTTGTGCACTTACAAAGCAAAGTCGACTTCCGTTTTCTCTTAGTTCAATTTCATCTGTTAGACCTTTTGAATTAATTCATTGTGACATTTGGGGCCCCTATAAAATTGCCTCTCTTTCTGGCGCAAAATATTTTTTGACTATTGTGGATGATTATTCTAGATTTACATGGTTATTTTTTATGCACCACAAAAGTAAAACACAACATTTACTTACCAACTTTTTCTCATTTGTTCAAACACAATTCCATTCCTCTATAGCCAACATTCGGGTTGATAATGGTGGAGAATTTTTCTCTATGCGGGAATTTTTTAAACAAAAAAGGACCACTTCCCAACATTGTTGCGTCTATACCCCTCAACAAAATGGGGTTGTAGAACGCAAGCATCGCCATATTCTTGAATCCGCTAGCTTTTCGTTTTCAAGCCCACATTCCTTTACAATTTTGGGCGGAATGTATTTCTACTACTGTTCATATAATTAATCGTTTGCCCACACCACTCATTTCTCATCAAACTCCTTTTGAATGGCTTTATGGTACGCTGTCTTCTTATTCCGCTAGCTTTTCGTTTTCAAGCCCACATTCCTTTACAATTTTGGGCGGAATGTGTTTCTACTGCTGTTCATATAATTAATCGTTTGCCCACACCACTCATTTCTCATCAAACTCCTTTTGAACGGCTTTATAGTACGCTGTCTTCTTATTCCCATATCTGAGTTTTTAGATGTCTTGCCTATGCTACTGTTGTAAACGTTCCCCATAAATTCGTTCTTTGAGCCAAACGATGTATTTTTCTTGGCTATCCCGTTGGTCAGAAAGCTTACAAGCTCTATGACCTTGTCATCCACCAACTGTTCACTAGTCGTGATGTCGTTTTTCATGAAGCTATTTTTTCTTATGAGTCCATTCCATCCACTTCATCAATTTGAGACCCCGTGATCCCTCTTTCTGTATCTGATCCTTCCCCACCAGTCCATCAACCCTCACCATCGGAACCAATTTCCCCTGTCCAAGAACTCTCAACGCCGAGTCCAGTCCCTACTCAGTCGTCTCTTACTAGTCACCCTCCCGATCCCATTTTACGTCGTTCTCAAAGACCTCGTCATCCTCCCACGGCTCTACGTGACTATGCGTGCAACCAAGTAACGTCTCCCAACCATTTACCGCCTTTGTCATTAGGTCCACATAGAGGTACGCGGTATCCACTTTGCAATTTTGTCTCTTATTATCATTATTCTTTGTCTCTTATTATCATTATTCACCACAACATCATTCCTTTATTGCTGCTATAAGTCAAGAACTTGAGCCCACCTCTTATACCGAAGTAGCTTCTCATTCCAATTGGCAAGAGGCCATGCATTCTGAATTGGCAGCTTTAGAAGCCAACCACACTTGGTCACTTACTCATCTTCCTCCTGGTAAGATACCTATTGGTTGTTGTTGGGTTTATAAAATTAAACGGCACTCGAATGGTACTATTGAGCGATTCAAAGCTCGTTTGGTTGCAAAAGGTTACACACAACAGGAAGGTATAGATTACCATAACACTTTTTCTCCAACTGCTAAAATGATTATTTTTCGTTGTTTATTGGCTTTAGCAACTGCTCAAAATTGGTCTCTTCACCAACTTGATGTCAACAATATTTTTCTTCATGGCGATCCATGAAGAAATTTATATGTCTCCACCTCCTGGTCTCCAGCGACAAGGGGAGAATTTAGTGTGTCACCTCCACAAGTCGTTGTATGGCTTAAAGCAAGCTTCTCGACAATGGTTTGCCAAGTTCTCTACAGCTATCCAAGCTGCTGGCTTTATCCAATCCAAAGCCGATTACTCGTTATTCACATGTCGGAAAGGTAAATCTTTTACAGCTCTGTTGATATATGTCGATGACATTCTTATTTCGGGTAATGATGTCAATGCCATATTAGCTCTCAAGCAATTTCTACATAGCCATTTTCGAATTAAAGATTTGGGTGACTTAAAGTATTTTCTGGGCATGGAAGTCTCTAGGTCAAAGAAAGGCATTCCCATCTCGCAATGAAAATATACTTTGGAAATTTTAAAAGATGGTGGTCTTTTGGGTGCGAAACCTATGAACTTTCCCATGGAACAAAACATAAAGCTCTCAAATTCAGGTGAATTACTTAAGGATCCATCTCAGTATAGGTGACTCGTTGGACGCCTAATTTATTTGACTATTACCCGGTCGGACATCACCTATTCAGTCCATGTGTTAAGCAGATTCATGCATACACCACACAGACCACACATGGAAGCTGCCTTGCGTGTATTGCGTTATTTGAAAAGCAGTCCAGGACAAGGTTTGTTTTTCCCTTCTCGGAACGATTTATCTTTGCGAGCCTTTTCTGATTCGGATTGGGCTGGTTGTCCAACATCTCGAAGATCCACTACAGGTTATTGTGTTTTTTTGGGATCTTCTCTAATTTCTTGGAGGACAAAGAGACAAAAATGTATCTTTCTCCTCAGCAGAAGCCGAATATAGAGCCATGACAGGTACATGTTGTGAATTATCCTGGCTACGCTCATTGTTGAAAGATTTGAGAATATTGCATCAGAAGCCAGCCTTCCTATATTGTGATAACGCAGCCGCCTTGCATATAGCTGCCAATCCCCTTTTTCACGAAAGAACCAGACATATAGAGATGGATTGCCATTTTATTCGTGACAAAGTACAAGATGGTTCAGTTGTAACCAAACATATTGCCTCAACAAATCAACTGACGGCTGTCTTTACCAAGCCATTGGGGAAGGAAGCTTTCTCAACTATGATACACAAGTTGGGAGTTCTTGACATCCACTCTTTAACTTGAGGGGAGTTTTGAGAAGGAAAGGTCAATAATATCTTCAATAATATATTTCCACTCATTGGAAAATATATTATTCTAATTGTATAATTACTTAGTTTCCTTTTATAGTTAGACTACCTAGAATAGAGGAGAACTCTTGTATAAAGCTACGTTTGCTTAATTCAATAATTCAATTCTGGCATATATTATTTTCTCCCTTTTTCACAGACTCATCCTCTTAATGAGGCACTAGATGTACATGTTTGAGAAGTGTTTATAAATTGCTTAAATTATAAATAAGACATAAAATAGGTGAATGATAAATAGATACTACTTGTTGATTTTTCAAAACATGTGTATAAAAAATGGTTTGTGTATTTATAAACATGAGCAAACATAGACATTTCATGACTTCAAATGAACACTTGAGGGAAATTTAGGTACATCTGTTCTTCGAAATATTGAACACTAATGGAGGTATTTAGTGTGCTATCTTTCCTTTAGTAACTTCACTAACATAAAAATTAATCTTTTAGTATTTTTCTTATCCCTCATTGATCGAGAAAATAGTACATGAATGTAAATACCTTTAATCCATGTAGGCATGCCTTTAACCTACACCACATCCACCCCCAAGCCCCAATATTGTCGACCACTGTCCCATGACTAGACCCAGCAACGCTAGCAACGGCAGCCACCCGTCACCATCCAAAAGTTCCAATGTTAACTTTCTCTCTATACATCACCATCAATCCCCGCCGGCCATCACCATAAATTTATATCTTTTCAAGACTGCCTCCCCACACCGAAATCTCAATTATACACAAGTAGATCTTCACTTTCCTATGAACTCCCCTATTCTCTTCTGCTACTGCTGCTTTTTTTTCACTCCCAAATATAAAGGAAAAACTCATAAAAATGGACGAGCATTGTAACAACTCGACCTCTAAATCCAAACATTTAATTCATTCTGGGAGAGTTAGAGTCCATCTTTGTAGGCCCTAGTTTAGTTTAAACTTTGTGACTCTTTGTTTCAAAACTGAAAACTCAAACAAAATAATAAGAAAGTAAATGAATATGAAGGATTTTTTAGCCAAAGGATTTGGAGGTTCAGTGACCACTTCTAACGCTTAGTCCCCTATTGAGCATCCGTTAAGAGTAAGCTCGAATCCACTAATACCGACCAAAATATGTAAAGTTTTAGTTACAAGAACACAAAGTTTTCAAATCTCTCGCAATATATGATATTTTCTCAAACCAGTGCAAACTCACACAAGAGTTTCATCCATATTTTTCCTCTCAAACAAACTCCAGGAGAACATCAAGAACATACAGAGAACATGAAATGCATGAGAGAAAGACTCTTAGAATATTTCCAGAATGAAACCCTAAAGTTATCGACATCTATTTATGTGATACATAGCCAATTATATCATCCAACGGTGCAAGATCTGCAACATGTCAACAATCCAGCAAAAGTGCCTTTTCAACTAAAGGCATGTTGATAAAAAAAAACGTTTTTTCATATTCCAGATTCTTCAGCTTGTTGGATCATCAATTTGGATCGCTGGTTTGGGCAACAAATTAAACCACAACTGGCACCATGTATTGTGAACGTTTGGCCCTCACAAAATTCAGCAACACATTCAAGAATGGTTCAACAACCCACTTATGTGAAAGGAAAACCTGAATCCAGAACCCAAATCTGATAAGACCTTTCAATTAAGGATACATAGGCCACTCCAATATTAGCTCTTGCTTCTTTGTAAGAGAAAACAATGGCTAAAGAACTACTATCAGGATAAGTCCCATTCTTTTGATCATTAGACTTTTTAAAACAGTCTTTGATAAAATGTCTTTTTTTTCCACAGTAATAATACTTTTTGTTCTTTGCCTTTCCTTTATTAAATTTCTTATATTTCCCTTTGTTATTACTCAATTTCTTCTTAATAAGGTTCTTGTCCTTATTGTAATTGGATTGACTAAAATTACTTACACCCTTGACTTGAGGTTTTTGATTTGATGAGACACTCTCAACATGTAAAACCTCTTCATGTTCCAGATTTCAATTCCAACTCTCTATTCAAAATAGAGATGTGAATTATATCAACAGTCAAGTCACTTCTACCATATTCTAAGGCATTTCTTATATCTTAATATTTCTTTCCTCGTGCATTAAGTAGACCAACCACTTTCTGCTCATTAGAGATCTTTTCACCATGGTTTATAAGATCCTGAGTTATCCTATTAAATCTGTCCATGTTTTCTTCTGAGTCAATACTAGAATCAAACTTAAAACTAAAGAACTTTCTCCAACGAAAACACTTATTAGGTAGACTTAGTGAGATACTCTTTCTCTGAAGCAATCCACAATTCTACAAATGTTTTTAGTTTCTCCTACTTTCCTAATTACAAAATCAGATAAGTGAAGAAAACATGGTACTCTAGGCTAATTCATCTTGTTCAATTTTCCTATCAACAATTAGGTTTTCTAGCCAAGATTCATCAATGGCCTTAGCACATCTCAAATGTAACATAAGAGCTTTAATTTTCTGGCACCAGAGACCAAAGTCTCATTTGCTATCCCAAATCTAAACATCTACTTTAGAAGTCATACTATGCAATAGTGTTGTAATTGTGCTCAAGTGTGATATAAACAAGAATATATCAAACAAATCAATTACAAGATAGAGAATGTAATCCAAAAAATTGATAGAACAAAAACTATACAATAAGGTATTGATAGCCAGGTATACTTATACACGGTAAGCTATAAAAGAGAGAAGATTCAACACACATAACTTCAGAAAAATATTCACATGTAAGAAAGGCATGTCCCCTAAGTAGATCACAATTTAGAGTATCAACACAGGTTAACAATATGCAATAGTTCAAACAGGTAAATGAATTATAAGGTATTACAGCACACACTCAGTAACAAAATATAAATTTCAAGAACCAAAAACGCTTCTGGATTTCTTAAGCTAAAGCCCTAATTTCCTCAGATTCTAAGGTTTTCTTAGAGATCCCTAAACAAAGGTAACTTTAGGGAGGTTTCTAGAAATCCTTTATTTTCAAGAAATTGAAAAACATTTTTTTCTTTCTTTTTATAAACAAATCGTCACCAGAACTGCAATATATGAATAAGATACTCAAAAACACCAAGAAACGATTCTAGTTTAAATTGAAGAGGTTTCTTGACAAAATATTGGCATATCGTCTCACATCTGTCGTTTTCTTTAGATAGAGAGTCAACCCAAGCATATCGAATTGTTTTCTTAAAAATTTGAGAAATCGATGTTCTAAACAATTTCTAGAGCTCTGATATCATTGTAGGTCCTAGATTTACTTTAAACTTTGTGACTTTTTGTTTCAAAACTAAGAACTCAAACAAAATAGTAAGAAAGTAAAAGAACACGAAGGAATTTTCAGCCAAAGGCCCCTTAGGTTCAGCGACCACGTCTAATGTTTAGTCCCCCATTAAGCATATGTTAGGATTAAGCTAGAATCCATTAGTACCAGCCAAAATAGGCAAAGTTTCAGTTACAAGAACACAAAGTTCTCAAATCTCTCTCAATGTACAATATTTTCTCAAACCACAAGAGTTTCACCCATATTTTTCCTCTCAAACAACACTCAAAATTTCAGAGAGAAACATGAAGAACACACAGAGAAAATGGAACACACGAGAGAAAGACTGCTAGAATATTTCCAGAATGAAACCCTAGAGTCATCAGCATCTATTTATATGAGACATAGCCAATTATATCATCCAACGGTGCAAGATCTGCCACATGTCAACAATCCAGCAAAAGTGTCTTTTCAACTAAAGGCGTGTTGGATAAAAAAAAACGTTTTTTTTTTTTTTTTTTTTTTTTCATATTCTAGATTCTTTAGCTTGTTAGATCATCAATTTGGGCTACAAAATCAACCACAATTGGCACCATGTATTGTGAACGTTTGGGCCTCACAAAATTCAACAACCCAATCTCTACAATCTTACCTCTCACAGATTTGTATCTCGTTCTTTGGGATTTAATCTCAAGATCTCTGCCTTATGAGAGACTGGTCCAATTGGTATCAAAATTCAACTTAAGTCTCTCATAATGCAGATGTTTTGGGTTCAAATCTTGGGGATGCGATATAAATCCACGAGGGTAAAATTTGCTCAAGCTCCTTCAATAAGGATAATACATATGATATAAATATTTGGGCACGAGGCCTCGCTCATTACAAAAAATGCACATTTTTAATGGCATTTCTGTACACCCAAAGAGAAAAAGGCTTATGTTCTTCTACATTTAAGAGTGATCGAACAGCTGGCGAAGATACTTTTTGACGGGTCAATGGTTATCAACAAATTTTTGGTGGTGTTTGGATTTCAGTGTGAGGAGCAGTTTTGGAAAAGATTCAAATTTATGGTGGTGGCCAACAGAGATTGATGGTGGTACATAGAGCGAAAGAGATGAAGAGCTCCAAGTCGGCACTCTTTGATGGGGGCAAGGCGACTATTGATGCTAGCATTGATTTTTGTGGTGGTTGTGGTTGCCCGTTGCTAAGCAAGGGGACAGTGGTGGGCATTGAAGAGGGATATTTTTTTTCTCTTTTTTAATTTAAAGTTAAGGGTAATACTGTATTTTTAAACCACTTTAACGGGCATTTGATGGAATTCGTGATTGGGTACGATTTTTGCAAATTTCCAAAATACTAGGGATGTCTGTAGCTAAAAATCAAAGATAAGGACTAAACTTGCACCTTTTGAGGAAGGTATGGATGAAATTAGCAATTTATCCAATAATATAATAACGATGTATAAGAGTGCGTTTAATTGCCAACAAATATTTTCCTACTTTTGGTCACGTGACAATATTTTCTTTGAAAACAAAAAAAAATATTTTCTTTAAAAGATGTGATTTTTATTTTCCATATAATTCAATCTCTCTTTCTCTCGCTTATCTACCAAACAATAAAAAATGGATAAGTATAATATTTTCTATGTTGAAAACTAAATCAATCAAACATATTTAATTAATAATTTTCCTGCAAATAGGTTTTAGGCAATTCAATTGCCTAAAATTTATTTTCTTTCTATGCGAACTCCATGCTCGCAATCAAACGTACCATTATTGTTAAATATCTTATTTTCAAGACAAGAACTTTGTTTGAATTGCCTAAAATTTATTTTCTTTCTATGCGAACTTCATGCTCGCAATCAAACGTACCATTATTGTTAAATATCTTATTTTCAAGACAAGAACTTTGTTTTCATGGACGGTCCAACCAAACTTGACTATCAAGCTAAAACAAACTTGGTGGCTAAGGGTCAACTACCCATCAAAATTAAACCCACTACTAATTTTTCAAATTTGATAGGGCCAATTCCCAATTTCTCAAAAACCCAAGGACCTAAATGAAAATACATTAATTTCAGCTTAGACTTTGATTTTATCGACGACTTTCATCTATTCCGGCGCCCCCACCACATCACAACTGCCCCAATAAATTACATAAACCCATTATCAAACTTACACAAGCAATTTCCTGGTATTATCTTGATATATCGGCAGAGAGGATACCGTTTTCCTTTTCACATGAACATAAACAAAGATTAAAGACAGAGACTTGGCCTCGTCTGAAAAACTTGTATACAAAAATCAATCGAGAACGCTCCTTTTTTTCCCTTTATTTTTTGATCGAGAAGTGTTTAAATTTTGTATACCAACAAGAAACAAAATTTTGGATTTTATGCAGGTTTTGTATGATTTTGACTATTTGCAGTTTAGATATGGAGAAAAAGCCCAGCAGCAGTTTTATGCGCACGATCAAGGTACCCCACTTCAGAACTATATGGAAAAGACAGTTTTGAACTGCTATTTAATTTTTTTCTATTCTTATAATCAATTCAATTTTCTTGAGTTTTAATCCAACAGTTCTTGTTTAGTTGTTGTTTTTCATAATCAGCGATGTATAAAGGACCTTGTTTGATTGTGACTTTTTGTGGGATTTGGTAGAAAGCTGTTTGTTTAGATGGATCTTCACCGGACACTGGAAAAGGGAAGAGTAAGTTTGAGTCATCATCATGTACTAATAAAGTTTCTCATGGATTCCACTTGGTGGAAGGACAGTCGGGTCACAACATGGAGGATTATCATGTGGCCGAGTATCGGAAAAAGAAGGGCCATGCTGTCGGTTTGTTCGCGATTTTTGATGGTCACCTTGGTGATCGTGTACCAAGTTATTTAAAGGATAATCTCTTCAACAACATACTTGAAGAGGTATATTTTAATCTGTTTATGACTTTTTCCCTCTAAAGAATGTCTTTGTTACTTCTGCAATTCTTATCAGGCCTTCTCAATTCTTGTCTTTTGATAGAAGTATTGGTGCAGTAAGTTTGACTTTTACCTTCAATTAGGCAGTTCATACATCGAGGTTGAAGAATTGAATGTAATAGACTTGGTATATGCAAATAGAATAAAATTAGGAACATAACATGGTAAGCTATGATTGGAGATGCAACTTGAATTGAGAAGTTCTTGGATATGGAAAGCACCATTAAAGAAAAAAACTAGATATGAAAAGGTGAAAACCGATGTTTTCAAAAGGCTCACGAGATGCCTCCAGATGAGATGGTAATCAATCAGCGCCTTGCATATCAAGAGAAAAAAGGGGGGGGGGGGTGTTGTAATTTGCTAAGCTTTGGGGACCACAATGGAATTTTTTGTTTATAGGAGTTTTGGGTTTTTACACTGAATCATGCTAATAGGAATTGTATAATTCTTGGATGATATGTGCAATCAAAGATTGTGAGTGGTGAAGGAATGATCCTGTAGATATAATTGACTTCAAAATGTTGATGAATGTGATCTTTGGACTATTTGACATTGAAATTCAATTTGCTCAAGAATTAAAATATGGAATGTATTTATGTCTTTATCAATAAGAAATTGGTAGGAACGGAGTGAAGAAGTATTGCCTATCCTTATTAGGTCACATTACAGAATGCGAAGGAGAAGGGCACTACCTCATATCATAAGTGAAAGAAAGGACAATCCAAATGAAAAATCAGACATTCTCTTTTATTTTGAGTATAAGATTATTCATACCATCTTGTCAAGATGAACTATCATGGTTCCATTGACTACAAAACTTTGAGAAAATCTTTAGGAGCACTATCCTTGCCACACCATACCAATATGGACATTTCTTCTCTTGCATGAATTCTGTGATAATTTATAGAAGTCAAGTGTTAAGACTTGAGGTTCCATCCTAAAATGTAACTTTATTAAGAGAAGTAGCACAATCCTTTATAAATTGGTCTATATTTTTATGTTTATTCGATGTGTGATTTTATCCCTTAACATGCCCGTGCAAGATTATGACTCGCTTGAGTAGACCAGTTTTGAAATTCATATGCTCATTTTTTTAGTCTTAATCAGATCAAATTGCTCGTTGGAGCTTAATGACTCTAATACCATAATAAGACCTGGGGTTCCATCTTAAAAGGTCAATCTTATTAACAGGGGATAGCTCAATTCTTTATAAATTGATCTGTGTTTTCATATTTATCAAGTACTCATAATCTAGCAAATACGTCTTCTACTTGCTGAAAGTAATATAATGCATGCTAAAAAGGGTTCAAATTGTTTCCATATCCACGTGCTTAGATGATTTCATCTCTCTGACACTAGGAATATAATGCTAAAACAATATCATAACTGTTTCAGGGCATTAGGTGAGTAGCCATAGTTTGAGTAAACCACCAGATGAACTGGAGATTCTTTCAAAATTTCATTAAAAGTTCATGATATTTAATTGGGGTAACTTTCTTAACATTCCAAAAACAAAAGAAAAAGAAAAATTCTTGCGCTAAAGAGTTCATCAGATTGTAATATGAGAATATCACAAAATGCTTGATCCAGGAAAACACCGTAAAATTCTATGTGATGTTTGTGTTAAGTTGCATGATCTACTTGTCAATGGTTGTGGCCTTACACTCAATGAGTGAGCTGGGGACTGGGGATCCATGAACCATAAAAATTGAGTTTGCAAATTGTACTTGAACTACTTGTGAGGTGTGATGCACCTGACTCATGCTCCACCATTTTGCCACAAGAAAATCTCTTGAGCTAGTTGAAGTAGAAGTTCTCTTATTATAATGTAATTATTGCTAGTTATTTGAGTGTACTACAGTTATTTGTTCTTTCAAATTAAGTTTATTTTCACCTTTTGTTGCCAAGTCAAATGGATTATAATATGTTGTTTGTTTTAAGTGTGGAGTGTATAAATAAACTTGGAAAATACTATATAACAAATGTTCTTTAGGCAAATATAAAACCAAAGAATAGATCATTCCAGAAAATGTTGTGGCTTCCATGGCACTTTAGGTATTTGAAGTTTAGAAAGTTGATGCTGTGACACATGACACTGCTCCCGCTCCCAAAATAATTAAATAAATGAAATAAAAATAAAAAAAGGAAGGGAATTGATAGGAGATATAAAGTGATTGGAAGGAAATAATGAGGAATTTTTCAAAAGAGAGAAATACAGTGAGAATGAAATCCGGTCTAGATCAGAGTGCTTATGATGAATAATTGGATTACTTGCTGATGAATTTCAACATTCATGCAAAGCTTCAGAGAAACCAACCTTGTTGCTGAAGTCGATGCTTCATGGCACCAAGAATTTTGCTGAACTCTCACCTCCTCCACCTTGCCTAATCCAACTGACACTAGCCTACAAAGGCAGGTGTTCTTTTAATCAGTGGTTTGTAGTTTTAATTTTAATTTCCCTTTTTTTTTTAATGTTTCGCACAATTGTGTCTAGGACCCAGTAATAGTAGTTTAAGACAGGTTTGGTGAATGAAAATGCTTACACTTTCCATTTTTTGCTTTCATGGTAGTGTGAGAACTGGGATTTACCATCCTATGTTGCTTGTTCTCAGGTTTGAGTGTTGGATATGGTAAGGTCCCATGTGTCGGACATGCAACTGTGGACATGGGTGCGGGGATGCATCATTCTTGAAGTAGTAGACTAATATTAGGACGTTCCAATTATATTTGAGATAATTTAACATTGGAAATTGTCAAAGTAATCAAATTCTCAGAATTATTACATATTATGAAATTAAAATTATACCTTTGTTAGTAAATTTTTGTTGTGCATTAGCATCAAGAGGTGTCTAAAGGGTCATATCCACTGTCAAAAGGTCCGACGTGTAGGTTGTATACATTGTGCTAAATTAAGTTGACTAATTATTTTAAATTGTTAGTTTAATGAAGATAATGATCCAATAAATGAATAGTCATGGAAACCTTCCTTGAGTTGAATTTAGAAAATGGAAGCTTTCTACTTAGCTGATTAAAAGTAGGAAGGTATTCAAAAGTCACGGTTTCTTTCCTAAAATCTAGCCCCACCCACACATCAGATGCATCAAATTGAGTTACTACAAAGAAAGAAATCACATTAGACTACATAAGGGTTCTACAGTCCTTTATTTATTTTGATGCATTCTTGCATTAAGTACACTAAAAGACGGGGTTGGATGGGAGAATTTACTTCTACTATTTATTTAAGTTTATCGAGTTAAATCCTCCCAAGAGAAACTTGATCACGTACAGAGAAAGACTTGGTATTCATGATTATCAAATGGTAATCCTTGTAATATTCCTCAATGATTATCCTTGTCCACGACAAACTCTTCCTGCACCCGCCTTTTAACTGTCTTCTTTTCCAAGTTCCATGAATCATAATTTAATTTATCTAACATGTGCAGCCTAATTTTTGGGAGGACCCTAAGACTGCCATAAAAAATGCTTACCGCTCGACTGATAAAGTTATACTTGAGAACTCCATGAAATTAGGACCTGGTGGGTCAACAGCAGTGACTGCGATCGTAATTGATGGAAAAGACCTGTGGGTGGCAAACATCGGTGATTCCCGAGCTGTCTTGTGCAAGGATGGAACTGCCAGTCAACTTACTGTGGACCATGAGCCACACAGTGAACGAAGGAGAATTGAGAAACGGGGTGGTTTCGTGACTACTCTTCCTGGTAAATAATTATATTTATTTGACTCCTTTCCTCGAGATATTTGAAGACAAAAATATGTCTTGGATTTATAATAAAAAAAGGAGCATGTCTGGCAAATCATACAAAAAAAATGAAGTTACTTTGAAGTAATTGTGGGTGTCCAAATAGGCTTGGATTACTTCTTTCTTCCTTTTTAAGTGAAAAAATTACTTTTTGAAAGATTAATTCTTATCTTCCAATCAAAATAAGTCACTTATTTATTTCAACCTTGATCTGTCAAAAATATTATTTATTTTAAGACCTTAATTTAATTATGTGCAAGTAAAGTTACTTGCAAGCGAACCTTTTAAGCTTGTCAAACATGCTCATTTTACATTCATCCAGGAGTTATGTCTTATGCCCCTGAAAATTTTAATTTCCTGTTACTTAATAGTGAACTTTTTAAGCTTGCCAAACATGCTCATATTTTGCATTTATCGGGGAGTTCGATTTGTGACCCTCACTTTTAACTTCCTGTTAAAGGAGATGTGCCTCGGGTTAACGGCCAACTTGCTGTTGCGCGAGCTTTTGGAGATGAAAATCTAAAAGCACATTTGAGTTCAGAGCCTGATGTTTGTAACGTGCACATTGACTCTAGAACAGAGTTTGTTATATTGGCAAGTGATGGCTTATGGAAGGTCAGTCTTGTACTATTTCATCAAGGAACTTTCTTTTGTGTCATTTGCAATTTTTTAATGCAAACATATTAGGTCTTGCAATTTTTTCTTTGGAATAACCTAGGAAATGAAGCCTATGGCAGTTGTTGTTAATAGCAATAAATGAGTGATCATGAGTTCTTTTTCATGACTTACTTCACTGAAAGCATCCAAGCAATGTCGAGTGTTTGAAAGCAATTAATTGGATCATGTAGATATTCCTACGTTTGAATAGTGAAATTTCATTGCTTATAATACACATGATTGTTTTTATTGGGTTTTAAGATTAGGAAGTAACACTAACAAAAGTATCTTCATTAGGATCCTACATCATAAGATGATTGTCATGTTTTATAATAATAAATAAGCTGGTTTATGTTAACTCTTTGTTTTCTTTCTCAACATCTTAAAACGGAGCATATTATACTAGTTGTTTCATCTACTGATGTATTCTTCATTCTTATATGTTTTTTCAAATTTTGATGTGGAATGGCCATTACAGATAGATTTAGGAACAATCTAATATTACCACTGGTCAATTTACATTACTTCGTAAATTATATAAGTTGTACTCACAATCTTTGTCCTCCATCCTTGTCTTCTATATGATTTAGGGAACTCTAGCTTGCATATAGCATAGTATTGTATTCATATGATTATTTTATCATATTTAAGCTCTGATGCTGCTAAGGTTACGTTCTCATTAGGCACAAGCATAAATTATTTACTTGGTACGGTTATTTTATTACTTTACTATCACCTCGTGACTAATTCTACAGTATGCACAAAAACCATGTTTTCTTTTGTGGAAGTGAATGATCACATCATGTCCTTTCACTTCATGTCTTCGAATTATCTTTTAAGGAAAGGAAAAGTACAAGATCTCAATGAAAAATGAAGTGATTCCTTGACTCGTAGTTAAATAGCATAAAGATGTAGCTCACCTTTATACTTGCACTTTAAGTTCATATAAGCAATTTCAATGGCAGGTGATGGCCAATCAAGAGGCAGTTGATAAGGTAAGATCCATTAAAGATCCTCAACAAGCAGCAAAGCATTTAACCATGGAGGCTTTGACAAGAAAGAGTAAAGATGATATATCATGCATTGTGATCCGTTTTGGATATTGCCCGAAATAAATTATAAATGAGAAAAATGAACTACCGACTGGCTCAAGTTACTTCTTCTTGTGCATTGCTAGCATGTTCTCTTTGTTTATTACTCGGTTTTGTTGGAAAGAGATGCACATATGGAAGTGATAGTAGAAACTTTTTTTCTTTTGGTTTGTCGAAAGGAGCTTGATTATATATAGTGTTTCATTTTTGGTAGGAAAAAAAAAAGAAACTCATTGGTTAATCTACATGTATGTGTGCATAAAGCTTTCTGATTTAGATATGTGATTGTGTCCTACGCTTGGAACAAATGTATTTGCTGTTTGTGTTGCGTAAATATATGTGGACTTAATTTGAAGGACACAACTCATTCATTCACAGCTCCTGTTCAATCCTTGAAATGTATTTTGATTTCTTTGACCGGTTTAAGTTTATTCCTTTCCTTGAATTAATTATGATTTTATATTATGAGTTGTCTTAGATTACGATGTTTCTTTAAAATGACGACAACGCCAGAGTGTTGGGACCGCGTTGAATTAGATGCAAGCTTTTTGAAGCACGGGTCATCGTGCAGCAATGTCTTCTGAGATAGTACTCATGGTTAAGAATGGCAAGGAAGCTGGGATGGGTAGTGGTGGGGTTGCCCTCCTTGTCGGGGGAATTTCGCTAGATGGGCTGGGTGGGATAGGGGGTGGTATTAAAATATTTTTATTTTTCACCTGTTTACTTCACACGCATATGACCTGAAAGAGCCAACCACACTTGAAATCTCCTCTTTTTCATAAATTGTATAGAATAACCAGTGGGAAGAAAGTCCCGGAAACTAGGACGTATGAGGCTTTCCCTTTCCGTTTTCAAGAGATTAGTCTTGCGAGATCTTGATCCATATTTCATTCCAATTCCTTCCCAACACCTCCAAGGAAAATATTGAATTGGATCCAAAATTTGCAGGTTAGTGTGAGCTTATCCATGAGGTATGTACTCTTCAAATAGAAATTCGCTTTCTGAAAGATCACGGCTTTCATATTATGGTGGGTCTTTCGGATCTTTTCAATGACTAAATCGAACATTGAGCTAGAGTTCTGCACTCAAGAAACCAAGTTCGGAACTTCATAACTAACTAGAGGAATTGAGACAGACTAATAAAGCATACCAGTACACTACTATTGTCTTCCTATTAAGTCTTAGTCATTTGATCAAAGAAAAATGTCTTCATCTTTCCAAGAACTCTCGTTCATTTATCCTATCCTTTCCTCTCGTCCCACATACACCCTATCTTATAGATATGGATCTACATTTTGCTGCCCAGGGAGATTGTAGAGGCATTTAGCTTGACGGGGAGGGATTGAAAATGTGATTAATAAAAGTGATTTCGAAATTCGATTTGTCGCAACAAGAGGTATTGTCTCCTCCTTTTTCAGTAAATTTAAATATAATAAAATAAGAAATAGGAATTGGGACACACTAGAGTGGAATTTTTTTTATCACCCTTGCTCTTGATGAGCATTGATCTGTTAATCATGTTCTCAAAAGGAAAATTTTTGCAAATTTTATTCCAGTCAAGCTTAAGGACACGGGAATGTTTCTTTTGTTAGGGTCAACTCGTGGAAAAAGTGTAAAAAAATTGTCAATAGCTTGTTCAGTTTTGTTTAGTGTAGCTACCAATCATGCCGTAAATAATACACTTAAATTGAAAAATAAAATAAAACTGCATCAATTGGTCCCTGAAATGACGGCTCCGTTTATAAGTTGGTCGTCGCTCTTTAAAATGGAAAATTTCATCCTCAATTTTTAATTATCGATATATAAATAGTCTTAGTGAACAGAAAATTGACGATATCTCCGCAACTTCTTGAAATATATGTTGATTTCTTCGACTGATTTAAGTTTTTTTTTTTTTTTTTTTTCCTTCTCTTCCTTCAATTAATTATGATTTTATATTATGAGTTGTCTTTGATTATGACGTTTCTTTAAAATGACGACAACGCTAGAGTATTGACACCACGTTGAATTAGATGCAAGCTTTTTGAAGCACAGGTCATCGTACAACAATGTCGTAGTACTCATGGTTAAGAATGGCAAGGAAGCGGGAACGAGTAGTGGCGGAGTTGCCCTCCCTGTTAGGGAAATTTTGCTGGACGGTTTGGGTGGGACAGGGGGCTCCATTAAAATATCTTTTTTTTTTTTCACCTGTCTGCTTCACTCGTGCTTGACCTGAAAGAGCCAACCACACTTACATTCTCCTCTCTTTCATGAATTGTATAGAACAACCTCTGGTAAGAAAGTATCGTAAATGGATTTTAAATTCAAGTATCGTTTCCATAGAGATTATATTAGTTCAAATTTGAATTTACTTAGCCTTAATCGAAACAATTGAAATTTGTGATTTTTTTCTATAAATTAAATAATCTACTTATGAATGCAAAACCCAACCTACTTAAAATAAATGCAAGATTATAATAAAATACAAGTGTTATAAAAATATGATAAATAAAAGCGTACTAGGATTCCGAATTCCCTTTAACCCCAGAATTTATAAATTTGATAGCACGATTCAATTATAAAGACCCATATTTCTAATTTGTTTAACAACCACTTTCGAGTAAAATTAAACATATTCTTACCCGAATTTATTTCGACAACGAATGCAAACATATAAAAATGCATTAAAGATATAGCGATATATTTCTATCTCATATTAAACTCTACAACAATTGATACTATGTCTAATTTATTTTCAATCTTTCGAAAGTAAAATAAGCCACAAAACTCATACAATTAGTGATCAAGTAATTGCAAAGAAAAATAAATTCACGCCTATCATTCAAGAATTGAAAATATGATTAGAATATAAAAAATAAATAAAATCACGAGTTAAAAATTCATAATATGAGTTTCATCGTAATCCTGACACAAAATTAATTTAGCCTAACATAATGTCGAAATTAAATAAATAAAGTTTAAACCACATCACCAAGAAATTGGCTGAATGTGATTAATTTCTACACAATTATTGATGTACAAAAATTCGAAATGAATTCCTTTGATGCTGCGTCTGCCGTCTGCCTCATTATGCTTGTCTTTTTCCTTTATTTCCCCAATTTCGGTGCTTAAATTCCCAAAGCCGCCTCCACTGTGATCAATTTCTTGTCCCTGTATGGGTGTATATTCCGCTTCCATTTTCTGTGGGCATATATAATCAATTCAGTCCACTTTTGTAGAGTAAATAGGATTCCAATTTGCCTTTTAATTACATTCCCATCAATTGCCGATTACCAGTCCAATTAGAATAGAATCTAATTCCTTTTCAATTTCTCTCCTATTGCAAGTCCAATTTCAAAGCCAAACTAAGTGTCACTTTTCCTTCAAGTCCTTACTTCTTCCAAATAAAGTTAGTTAATCCTTGATACAAATTTATTTGTGTAGCCCATTTTCTCTTTATTTCAATTCAAGCCCTTTAATTTCTCTTTATGTGAATATTAGTTTTCAAACTTTCATCCAATGGTTAATTTGCCCTTCATCCTTTTCCAATTGCTTCACACGAGTCCATAACTAAAAGCAAAAGAAAATTAACTCAAGTTAAGTATAAATTAATAATTTGAAGACATAAAAGTTTAGTAATATGGCTCGGATAAATACACAAAACACATTTATCAATTAGTCTCGCGAGATCATGATCTATATTTCATTCCAATTCCTTCCCAACACCTCCCAGGGAAAATATTGAATTGGATCCAAAATTTGTGGGTTAGTGTGTGAACTTATCCATGAGGTATGTACTCTTTCAATGGGAATTTGTTTTTTGAAAGATCTTGACTTTTGTACTTTGACGAGTCTTTGGGATCCTTTCGATGACTAAATTAACCATTGTGCTAGAGTCCTGCACTCAAAAAAGAAAGTTCGTAACTCCATAATTAGAGGAATCGGGACAGACTGATAAAACATACTAGTGCACTACTATTGCCTTCCTATTAAGTTTTTAAATTATTTGATTCAATAAAAATTTCTTTATCCTTCCCAGAACCCTCGTTCATTTATCCCTCATGTTGTCAAAAAGAATTTTTTTGCAAATTTTATCCCTTAAGTTCATGTCAAGCTTAAGAACACGGGAGTGTTTCTTTTGTTAGGGTTCAACTTGAGGAAAAAGTGTAAAAAAATATTGTCAGTATCTTGTACAATTTTGTTTTGTGAATTGAGTTTGGGGTACAGGGTAGGGTTGAGAACCTCTACCAAATACTCACAACAGGGTGAGTGGGTGGATTTTGGTGTGAGTTTCGGTAGGGTTTTGACGCAGGGAAGGTGGGGAAAATTGATCAGATATCATTCTGATAAACGAATTGATCTAGATATCGTTCTAGAAGACGAAAGAAAGACAATTTCTGAATCTCAAATATTATTAATCATCCAATGACCGACGAAAAACGCTAAAAAGCCTTTATATAGGCGCTTCAAGAATCCCTAAAAACAGAAAATATAAAAACATACCAAAATTAGCTAAAAAACCAAAACGGAAAATACTAAAATAAAGATTTGAAGGCCTAAATGATGGAATTCGGCTAAATCACGAGATCTCAACCCTGAGTCCAACGTTTTGGGCCGTTTCCAAGCAACTTGCCAAATTTCAGCCCATTCTGACATCGTTACGACAGATGACCAAAATACCCTCCGACACGGCTGCGCTCATCTCGTCCTACATCAGGTTTTGTACCCTGGTAAAACAACAAAATTCTTGTTTTGTGTAGCTACCAATCATGCCGTAAATAATATACACTTCAATTGAAAAAAATTGCAGCAATTTGTCCCTGAAATGACGGCTCCAGTTATAAGTTGGTCGTTGCTCTTTAAAATGGAAAATGTCATCCTCAATTTTTCATTGTCGATATATAAATAGTCTTGGTGAACGGAAAATTGACGAGCCTACCCGCAACATCTCCAGCTTAAGGAGGTAAGGGCCAAGTGCAATCGGCACAGGGGCGCCCACTCGTCTGTGCATAGGTTATGGCCTTTTAGCAAGCTCTGATACTTCAAATTCAAACATTTATCAAATGACCACTTTTTCTAACCATATTATCAAACTCATAATCTGTCTATATATACCATACCATCTCGTCTTCATAGAAATTCTATACGTAGAGTGTCCCCTCCCACCCCCACTTCCCACCACCCACCAAAACATATATATATATATATATATATATATATATATATATGTATATATATATATATATATATATATATATATATGGATTCTAGTGATTTCATGGTGAGTATGAAGTAGAGAGACGTGGTGGCGACCTTGCTGCCAGTGCTGGAACAAGTTTTGCCCATGTCAAACCTAGATTTGCTCATACCACCCCTTGATTTTGGAGTTTTCTTCTGCTGCAAGAAAAGTAGCAATCACATTCAGCAAAACCTGTCGCCTGAAAGTATGGTAACTATGTCAAACGTGATTTGCAATGAAGAAATTCTGAAAAAATATTCTGGAATTCTTGATTTCTCATTCACAGAGGGAAACTATATAGATACATGTACAAGACCTTGGAAAGAAAGCTACCTAATTTAGAAGATATAAGAAACCTACCTAATTTAAAAAGATGTTTCTGTATTACATCAATATGGTAAACAATCAAGCGTGATTCCCTATATACACCTCATGCCGACACTCTCCCTCAAGTTGGTGCATAGATATCTATCATGCCCAACTTGTTAATTGCATCATTGAACACCTTTCCCTAGATTGCTTTCGTAAGAACATCAGCTAGTTGATCTTTAGACTTCACAACCGGAAACTGTATGACCTTTTGATCAAGATTCTCCTTGATAAAGTGACGATCAATTTCCACATGCTTAGTACGATCATGTTGATCCGGATTGTGAGCAATTTCAAAAGCTACTTTATTATCACGGTGTAGATTCATTAGTCTCTCATAGTCCATTCCCAAATCTCGTAACACATTTTTAACCCACAACAACTCACACACACCGTGGGCCATACTTCGAAATTCAGCTTCCGCACTTGATCTCGCTACAACCTTTTTCTTCTTACTTCGCCAAGTAACTAGATTACCTTCAACAAAAATGAAGTAACCTGATGTAGACCTCCTATCTAATTTATCCCCTGCCCAATCGGAATTTGTATATCCTTCGATACCCGAGGCTCTATTTTTTGAGAATAATAAACCTTTTCCAGGCGCACTCTTTAAATATCGTAAGATTCGGTATACTACATTCATATGTGTTTCATCTGGTGCATGCATAAATTGGCTTACAACACTTACTGCATAGGCTATATCTGGTCTTGTGTGAGATAAATAGATTAGTCTTCCAACCAGCCTTTGATATCGTCCTTTGTCAATTCGAATTTGACTTATAGGTTTTCCAAGTCTATGATTCATCTCTATAGGTGTCTCAACTGGCTTACAATCTAGCATTCCGGTTTCAGTTAAGAAGTCTAACACATATTTCCTTTGTGAGAGAAAAATGCCACATTTTGACCTCGAGACTTCAATTCCCAAGAAGTATTTGAGCTGACTGAGGTCTTTCATTTCAAATTTAGTCGCAAGATATTCTTGTAAAGCTTCCATTTCATCAGGATCATCTCCTGTCAAGACCATGTCGTCTACATATACAATTAATACTATTATCTTTCTTTCCTTGTGTTTTATAAATAGCGTATGGTCTGAATTGCTTTGCTTGTAACCAAACTCCCTCATCATAGTCGAGAATCTTCTGAACCAAGCTCGAGGTGATTGTTTCAGTCCATATAATGCTTTCTTCAATTTGCATACTTCAGTTCTTCTTGAAGGTTTGCATTTAATTCCGGGTGGTAGCTCCATGTAGACTTCCTCCTCTAGGTCTCCATTAAGGAAAGCATTTTTTACGTCAAGCTGTTGCAAGGGTCAATCTCTATTTGCTGTGATTATATAAGAATGCGAATTGTATTAATCTTGGCTACTGGTGTAAAAGTCTCTTGATAGTCGATCCCATACTTCTGCGTGTATCCTTTCGCAACTAATCTTGCTTTGTATCTATCAATACTACCATTAGCCTTGAGTTTAACTGTAAACACCCATCTACATCCGATTGTTTTCTTCCATTCAGGTAACTAGCAAAGTTCCCAAGTATTGGTTTTCTGAAGGGCCTCCATTTCCTCATTCATAGCTATGGTCTACTTGGAATCTGCCAGAGCATCATGTACACTACTAGGAATAGATACATTGGACAACTGATTAACAGTAAGTGCATGTGATTCAAATAATCTTTGGAGAGAGACATGGTTACTAATTGGGTACTTTGTCTTGGTTTTAAGATCAGGCTCATATTGTTTTTTTGGGACTCCTCTAGTAGATCTTTTTGGGTATTTACTAGTTACTTTTTATGTGAAATCAAGTATGTCATTAGGTTCATTAAATCTAGGATTGGAAGTTACCTGAGAAGGAACATTCTGGGTTGATTCTTCGGTTAATGGTGTAGATAGGGGCAACTCAGCATATGAATATGAGGGGTTTTGATCACTGCCAGAAATCAAGGTGTTGGAATTGGGCTCTTCAGTCCTAAGCTCTCGAGTCTCTTCTTCTGTTGTAGGTAACTAGTCAGTTTCGTGACCTTGACCAGTAGGTACCACAACACTAGGTGCCACAGTACTGGAGGAGAAATCTTCTACTTCAAATAATTCACTTTCATCACATTTATGAGGTACGTTCTCTTCACTAAAGCTCTCCCCCTGAAGAGAAGACCCAGAGGATTTCCATGAATAATATTGTACAGACTCACGAAAAGAAACATCCAAGCTAACATGTATCTTCTGAGTGTGGGAATCATAACACCTGTAGCCTTTGAAACTCTGAATAGCCAACAAAGACACACCGTTTTGCACATAGATCCAATTTACTTTGTAGAACCTTAGGTATATGAACATATACCGTACAGCCAAAGATGCGTGGTTCAAGGTTTGGGAGATGAGGAATAGAAAGTAGCGATTCCATCTTTTGTTGAGGAGTTTGAAAGTTTATCACACGAGATGGTGTACGATTAATCAAATCTGCCGCTGATTTTAGTGCCTCACCCCAATAATACTTAGGCATATTCATACCAAAGAGTGAAGCCCGAACTATCTCTAGTATTTGCCTATTTTTTCTTTCCGCTAGTCCATTCTGTTTTGGAGTATAGGTGCAGGAAGTTTGGTGTCAAATTCCCTTTTGACTTAAGAAGGTACCTAAAATGGCATCCACAAATTCCGTACCATTATCAGATTGTAAAGTACAGATATGTCTTTGGTATTGAGTCTTAACCATACTATAGAATTCCTGAAAAACCATGCACACATCACTTTTATTTCGAAGGAGAGATACCCAAGTCATTCGAGTACATTCATCAATAAAAGTAACAAAATAACGAGCTTCAGAAAAAGACTGAATTTTCACAAGATCCCATACATCGGAGTGAATAATCATAAAAGGTACCGAACTTTTATTCAAACTTGGCAAATAAGAAATGCGATGGCTCTTAGCCAGTTCACAAGTTTCACAATGAAAATTAACATCATCTAAATGAGAAAATAAATGCGGTTTTAATTTTCTAAGGTAACCAAAAGAAATATGTCCAAGCTTTCGGTGCCACAACCAAACAATTTCCCTACTCTTATCTTTGCTACTAGTTTGAAACACCTGACTGCGCTTCGACCCCCCTTTTCCAGTTAATTCCAAGTAATAGAGTTTGCCCCGTCTAACACCATAACCAAGAATCTTCCGAGTTAGAATGTCCTGGAAGACACAAAAATATGGCCAAAAAGTTACGGTGCAAGAAAGGCTAGAAGTGATTTTGCTAACAGAGAGAATATTATATTCAAGAGAAGGAACTACAATTACAGTATCCAATGTAAGAGTATCAGATAAAATGACAGATCCCCCCCCAATAATGGGAGAGGTACTTCCGTTGGCTGTAGAAATACCTGACTGAGATGAAGGGGTAAAGGATTTTAATTGACAAGGATCTCTTGTTATGTGATCAGATGCACCTGTATCAATAATCCAATTACTATCCTTAGAAGTGACATGGAAAGCATTACTTAGCATACCTGGGTAGACAACATTTATCGTATTTGCCATGGGTTGGATCGATTCCTCTGATGTGGATGCTGTCATTGCTTTCCCAGTAGTATTTTTTCGAGGTTTCTTCATAAAATCCCACCATTCAGGGTAGCCTATAATCTCGTAGCACTTTTGTTTTGAATGGCCAGTTTCACCACAATAGGTACATACCAGCCCCTTAGAAGGTTGCCTGGAGTTATTCTTTGATGGACCCCCTGAAAATCCTTGGCGAGTTCGATTTGCGAACATGACTGAACTTTCTGAGAACAAATTAGTGCTTCCCATAGTTTGTCTCTGCTGTAATTCCCTTCGAACATAGGCATAAGCATTCTTAAGATAAAGTTTTGGGTCCTTCCGCAAGATTTCTCCACGCACCTGTGTATATTCAGAGTCGAGCCCACTGAGAAAGATATGAACTCAAAGTCTAGCCATAGCTGAATGCAATTGAACAATTCCTTCAACTATTCCCTTCTGAGAAGTCATTCTATGATCATTATCCTGAAAAATAGCAACAAGTTCATTATAATATATGGAGAGTGGGCAGCCATTTTGCTTGGTAGAAAAAGATCTCTGGTTCAATTTGTGAGAAAATCTTCTCCAAATACGTGATTTCCGGGCTCAGTTACTTACCAATCAATCAACCAACCAATCCAAATCCTACAACCCACAACACCTATTCACCTAGGTTGCTTTCTCCTTCCTTACCCACAACAAGAACACAAAATGGTGGTAATTTTGCTAGAACCACAAGAGGCAAAGAGAAGAAACAGTCGGCTGCCTTTCTCTCAAAAATGGGCAATAAACACGCGTGAATTACCAAGAAGGAAGAGAAACTTATAGCATAGGTTAGGTTTAACAACTTGGGCCAAAGTCCAACAAATGGGTAACACAAAGTAATTGGGCCAAGACACGAGAAAACCCTCCTATAGGTGAATTTGGGCCAAGGCAACATTAATACAATTAAGTTGCAACTAGTGGCCCACGTTGCTTTCGGATCGATCATATGGATTGATTGATTGATATCTATTTCACTCATCGGCCGAAGCCTATGAAATATATTCCGACACGGTTTAACATCATTGTCCGGGATTATTGGGTATCAAAAACCCAACAATCTCCACCTTGATTCCCAATAAACCTGCAAGCAAACAAAACACACAGTTCATACTTGCCTAATCAAACAAACGATAAAATTGGGATCACAGACCTTACCTCGTGTTTCCGTCCTAAAACACATGCCATACCTGCTTTGTATTCTCACCAGGGCTAAGGTCAACAACACCCAAGTAGAAGCAGATAGTCACAGTGACAGTCAAGAGCAAATAAAACATGCGATGCCGATATACTATAGGATAACACATAGATCTTTTCCACACACGTTCACACAGAATAATAGATTAACACACAGTTAATCAACAGGTCATCACACAGTTAACACATATGCAACCAAATGCATAAATGACCTCACGAAAAGATCTCTCCACACTTATCCTATCCCATTCCGTGTTACTCTCACCTCGAGAACACATATCTCCTCTCATCGCTCCACCATGCTCACTAGACTAATCACTCAACTCATGTCTAACTGGTAAGTCACAATAGATCCTAAGTTCTTGGGATAATCCTTTATCACTCATCACTTTTCCCAAACTACGTGGATAATGGGGCTCCACCTAACAGAAGTAATAGAAGTGTCCTCTCTCACACTCCACCTGATCAGGGTCTCTTTCTGATAAAGGATTCTAGACATTTGATCACATCTCCACTCGTGATCCAAATGTCATACTACACATCCCCGGTACAAACCACAATGTACCCCTAGGCATCTATATTCCACCTCACCAATAGACATCCAACACACACACTCACTGCTAATGCATCTTAACCCCACTATGCATGCAAACACATACACCAAGTATACGAGTCACATTGATTCATGCAATTACACACATCAAACACATTGAAAGCGTAACATACAACATGCAACAGAATCAACCACTCACACACATGCAAAAAAGGATTACACACAGATGCAATGCAGTAACTAGGTTTACACTCAATAAACCTCACTAGGGTCATCACTCGACCCCATAGCTACATTCGCCTCATCTCTCATCCTACCCCTCTGCTTATCCTTTTTCTTGGGACAATCCCTAATAAAGTGTCCAGACTTACCACAGCTGTAACACCGTCTAACACTAGACTTGTCCCATCCTTTGCCCTTCTTCTTACCACCCTCATCACTCGAGTCACTACTCGAATCACTATTGTCTTGTGCTCTACCCAAATTCATTTGCTTAAATTTCATCCTATTCCTCATCATAAGCAACTCACCACTCTTCTTATCCTCTTTTTCAGCTCTAAGTTCCATCTCCTTACTTCTAAGTGAGTCGGCGACAATTTCAGGCGTCAAAGTATCCCTACCATACTTAATAGCATTTTTGACTTCTCTATATGATTCAGGCATAGAATTAAGTAAAATTATAGCTTTGTAAGTCTCAAACACTTTCTCACTACAATTAACAATATTTTGAACAAGTTTGTTAAAAACGTCTAAATTGTCATCAAGATCCTTTGAAGGATCCATTTTAAAACTGAAAAAACGTTCAAGCAAGTAAAGCTTATTCGGGGTGGATTTAAGCAAATACAGTTCTTCCAATTTTTCCCAAAGTTCTTTGGTGGTTTTCAGTTTACCCACCTTTCTTAAAACAGCATCAGACAAATGTAAAATTATTGAGGTATAAGCAAGCTCATCGGCTTCTTCTTTTTGATCTTTTGAAAAATCAGCTGAAAAATTGCCATCAATGGCTTTTGAAACTTTTTGTTGGACCAAAATACCCCTCATCTTTTGTTGCCAGATTGAAAAATCACATTTTCCGTTAAAAATCCCCAAATCAAAGTTGTGACTTGTCATCTTATGAAATAATCAAAAACACAGAATCACAATCACAGAGACAAACCACACAAAGTAGTCCTAGGGTCACAGACAATATACGCTGTTCTAGATTCCCAGGGTTTCGTAAGATTCACGATCTCAGATCAAGGAAATGTTCGAACGGGTCAAGTCCAGGTGTTCTAATAGGATAATCAATGCAACACAAATGTATGATAACACGGATTCAAATTTACACGCAATGCAGTCTCACACAATGACTAAATGACAATTAAAGCACAAAATTAATAGTTAACTTGCAATTAAATTCAACACTTCAAATAGAGCAAATAATTCCTAAATTTCTAGCACAAGCAATGTTACCTCTTCACAGTAACCACAATCCTATTGTCACCCCACACGATGACGCGCTAATACTGAAATTTAACGGGATAAGCCAATTTACCAGAGCGGAACTATCTGAGTCCGTAAATTACGAGAGATGCGAATTTACTGCTTTAGGGCCGCAATTTTGGCCTAAAGTAATTTAGTAAATATTCAGAAGTTCCGACCGACTCTCCACTAAGGGCAAAATCGTCCAACTTTTTCTGCAGTACCTGAAATGAAAAATTAAAAACACAGAAATGTCAGAAATCTCGTTAGGAACAAACTGTCTTCAGACCTCGTCGGCAAAGGAGGTCCCACGCGCAGCCACGCGCCTCGCCGGAGTCCCACGCGCTGCCGGTCGCCGTCGCCGGAATCCAGACGCGCCACCCCCCCAGGTAGTACTCCACCTGCACGTTCCAAATCCAGTCTCCGTTTCTCCAAATTCTTTTTGGTTTGGCCGAAAATCGCGTTTACAGGTTCGGTTTTCGCACAGTTTTCTGGACAGATTCGCGTTTCTGTTTCTGCTGCGATTCTGGCTGATTTCTGATCGGTTTTTGGCCGAAAATCCACTCCCAACCTCGCTCTGATACCAATTGTGAGAAAATCTTCTCCAAATACGTGATTTCCGGGCTCAGTTACTTACCAATCAATCAACCAACCAATCCAAATCCTACAACCCACAACACCTATTCACCTAGGTTGCTTTCTCCTTCCTTACCCACAACAAGAACACAAAATGGTGGTAATTTTGCTAGAACCACAAGAGGCAAAGAGAAGAAACAGTCGGCTGCCTTTCTCTCAAAAATGGGGAAAATAAACACGCGTGAATTACCAAGAAGGAAGAGAAACTTATAGCATAGGTTAGGTTTAACAACTTGGGCCAAAGTCCAACAAATGGGTAACACAAAGTAATTGGGTCAAGACACGAGAAAACCCTCCTATAGGTGAATTTGGGCCAAGGCAACATTAATACAATTAAGTTGCAACTAGTGGCCCACGTTGCTTTCGGGTCGATCATATGGATTGATTGATTGATATCTATTTCACTCATCGGCCGAAGCCTATGAAATATATTCCGACACGGTTTAACATCATTGCCCGGGATTATTGGGTATCAAAAACCCAACAAAATTCAAAAAGACAGGTTTCATTTGATCCGTCATAGAATGTTCGAGCCACTGCCTCCCATATTTCCTTTGATGTGGAAAGGCGAATAAATCGCTACATCAATGGCGGATTCATTGCATCAATAAGCCAGCTCTTGACTCTATCGTTTTCAATAATCCAAGTCTCTAGTTGTGGATCTCCAAGTGCAGGTTTCACTATCTTTTCGGTAAGATATCCAGCTTTGTTACAAGCCCCAATCCGCATCTCCATGAGTTGAGACCATAATGGGTAGTTATTCTCATCCAATATGACCCCAGTTGGGAAGGCAGAATTATCTTGTTGAACAACGATTTGTGGTGCTGGAATTATTGGTTGCGGAGCTATGGTAGAGATTGTGATTGTGTCTGGATTCATTTCCATGGAGCTGACTCTATGAGTTCGGAATACGGAATATAGAATACGAGTACGAAAAAAAATCAGATTTGCTCTGATTCCATGTCAAACGTGATTTGCAATGAAGAAATTCTGAAAAAAATATTCTGGAATTCTTGATTTCTCATTCACAGAGGGAAACAATATAGATACATGTACAAGACCAAGGAAAGAAAGCTACCTAATTTAGAAGATCTAAGAAACCTACCTAATTTAAAAAGATATTTCTGTATTACATCAATATGGTAAATAATCAAGCGCGATTTCCTATATACACCTCATGCCGACAAACTGTTTTAAAGAAAGCTCTTGCTCAAGTACTCATGCCCTTCTACCCATTTACCGGAGAAATCGTGCAGAACCACCGTGGAGAGCCTGAGCTTCTCTGCGGCAACGCCGGGGTAGATTTCGTACATGCATATGCTGATATAGAGCTCAAAGAACTAGACCCTTTTCACTTGGATGCCTCTGTTCACGGAAAGCTTGTTCCCATTAAGATTTGTGGCGTGCTTTCTGTTCAGGTAATTCTGCTTACCCGCTTACCATACAAGTTTCATCCTATAACATTTTATCTTTCTTGGTGTGAGTAAGTAGGGGAGTAAAAGGTCGAGTTTGAACGGTTTTTGGTTAGTCCAAGTTAAACTAAATCGTTACACTATTCAAACCAAAACAAACGATATTCCGATTTTAAATAGATATTCGTTACTTCATTTTTGTTGAGTTTGTGGTTCACAGCACAACGTTAGAACACACAAAAGTACTAAATTCGAGTCTCATGAATGCTGCTTCAAAATTATGCAATAATGCTTTTTATAAATGTTTGATGAATACGAATTTATTCACTTCATTTTCTTTTTACAAGCTCCTTGCATGCAGTGTGACATATTTTATTAAATGTCTAACCTGTACAGTATTCATTATCTGGAAACATAAAAACTTAGATCCAAAAAATTAAAGTATTTATATACTTAAAAGAAATGAAGAAGCTTATTCTTCATATAAAAGTTCATCTAAAAGAAATGTAACATTTATTTACTTAAATTAAATTTATTTTCAATGGCTTTCATAACGTGAAGAAGCACATTCTAAATATAAT
Source organism: Osmanthus fragrans (assembly GCA_019395295.1). Classification (NCBI taxonomy): domain Eukaryota; kingdom Viridiplantae; phylum Streptophyta; class Magnoliopsida; order Lamiales; family Oleaceae; genus Osmanthus; species Osmanthus fragrans. Next base: position 11,309,759 of record CM033347.1, on the reverse strand, counting down.
ACGTTTAATAAGAAAGAATTCAAAGGCAAATTGACATTTTTATAACATTTTTTTTTACATGTCATGACATCGTCAAATAATCCAACCAAATATGTTGCCTAAATTATATAAAGGATTACATAATATCACATTACACTTTATCATTTGTTAGTTGATGTAGAACAAATTATTGAATAAATTGAAAAAGAATTTGATTGAAATGGGGGAAAAACGTAATAGTACAAAGAGAGCATTCGAACTTCGATTTAAATCCATAATATCATTTCAAAAAAAGGACGACGAGACGAGTAGAACTCGTTGCTTTGCCTTGAGATATGATGAATTTTAGCCATCCGAGTTCATTTAGGACTCGAAAACTTCTTTTAAAATTTTAGCGTTATTTTTTCATTTAGTTTATTTCAAATTCTTTTTAATTATAATTTGTTTAAACTAGATTTTCATTAATTTTAGTCATCTTAAACTAGGTTATAATGTGAACCCTTATAAATAAAGGGTTATTTTGTTGCTTTTGATCATCTTACATTGCAAGCATGGAAAAAAAATAAAAATTCTATGCAATTAAATTGCCTATAACTTATTTATATTGAAATTATTAATTAGATATGTTTGATTGATTTAGTTTTCAACCTAAAAAATATTATTATACTTGTCCATTTATATTACTGTGTAGATGAGAGAGAGGGGAGATAGATGAGAGAGAAAGAGAGAGTGGATTACTTGGAAAATAAAAATCACATCTCTCCAAATAAAATGTTTTCCTTGTTTTTGAGAAAAAATATGGTCACGTGACCAAAATTTGAAAAAAAAAATTATGGAAAATTGTTAATCAAACACCTCAAAAGTAGGAATTTGGATGAAAAATAACATTTTTCATGAAAAATAAAGTCAATCAAACACACAATAAAATTTTGTAAGTTTATCTCCTTCATAATTTGGTGGATTCCAAAATTGTGTTATAAAGGTTTTCACTTAAATTCCTTGTTTTGCGTCGGGTCATCAATTTAAAACACAATCAATTTTCAATCTTTTTCCTCCACATCATTTTTGATAATCGCTTATGTACATTTTTGATGTACAAGTAGCAAAATCCTTAAATTATATATCTTCAAGAGAAAGATTACTTACTTTTTCTTAAGCTTAATGCGTGCAATAATTAAAACGTGAAAAATTTAATAAAAGAGTTAGTCATCCGTCACTTCATGAAAATTTAATATTCTGGAAAACAAGGACTTACTACTTCCTATAATATTTTTATAGAGAGGAGCTACGGGTACATATACAGAAGCCATACAGGCAAGAGACATACATGTGAGGTCCACTTTTTTTATTAATATTTTAATCAAGTGGAACCTACATCCATGTGAGTATCTGTACAATTTCTGGCAATGAATAGTTATGTACAAATTGAATTTTCGATATTTATATTCTCACCAATTGGATATTTTTTATTATGTTAATAATGTTTGTAATTTATTTGATCCATTCGCTAGTCTTTGTGTAGAAACTAAAACAAAGACAAAATAATTCATTGTTATCAATAATCAGAATGCTATGTCGTCACTGTTTTATTCAATTGCTTACAGAACTCAAACTTAGGCTGAAGAACTCAAGTTACAACTGAAGTTAAAATCGAGAGCTCCTACGGGTATACCGGTGGTGTGTCCATTTTCTTGAATAGAGGTGTAAAGACCCTACTCGATAAGATGACATTGTGTAAATAAAAAAAAATAAAATTTGACAATTGTTTATTTTTTAATCAAAACTCATTTACCAAATTTAAAAAAATAAAAAAAAGTTCAATCTTTTTACAAGAACAATGTTTTAATCAAAGAATTGAAAAAATGGAAAGCTAGTCTCGATCAATGCAACACAACACGTTTACTGTAATTTCTTCCGTGATAAAGTACACGATGAAATTTAAATGTTTTCCAATGCAGGTGACGGAGGTAAATTGCGGAGGACTAGTGATTGGATGCACATTTGATCACCGGGCTGCGGATGCCCACTCCGTCAACATGTTCCTCACTGCATGGGCTGAGATCTCTTAGGACAAGCCAACAACCCACATCCCATTTTTCCGAAGTTCACTATTCGACCCACACTGCACTCCACAACATGTTGAATCAATCAATAAAATGTATGTATTATTATCATCTATACCCCCACCTCCCAATGAAATCGAGGTAGGTAATGATCACCTATTAAGCCGAATATACTACATAAAAGCTGAAGAAATTGATCGAATCCAATTTCAAGCCAGTGAAAATGGAACCAGAAGAAGCAAAATCGAGTCATTCAGTGCATTTTTGTGGAAATCAATAGCCGAGGGAGGAAATGACCTTTCCAATGGAGTAAAATAGGGTATCATAGTTGATGGAAGGAAAAGACTGGAAGGAAGAGAAGAGAAGAATTTGTCATTACAAAACTATTTTAGAAATGTTCTTTCGATTCCTTACACACAAGTAAGCGTTGGCGAACTGAAGTCAATGACGCTCAAAATGGCCGCAGATTTGGTGCACTCCTGTGTGGAGACAGCCGCCACCGAGGAGCATTTTTCTGGGCTCATTGATTGGGTAGCTAGTTAACCATCCCACCTAAAATTCTAAACTGTTAGATAAGATCGTATCTATTCATTTATATCTTATATATCTTTAACATATACATTCATTTCTGCACGTCTTTCGCGTATAGGCTGGTTTTTTTCCCTTCCCATTAAAGAAATAAAATGTACACAAGTACTTATAGATGGTTACCCCAAAACTCAATTCAAGACTTCTGCTTGGCTATGATACTTTGTTATTCATCTCATCTAAAACATTGATCTCTTATAGAAAGGTCATTTCTATCTTGCCTTCTATAGGTAGAACTTCATCGGCCAAAGCCGGCGATCGTGAAGGTGTACTGTACAGATGCTAATAATGAAGCCGCCATTGTTTTATCCTCCGGGCAACATTTTCCTGTGACGAAACTGAACTTCGTATGGGGAATTCCAGCATTTGGATCGTATCACTTTCCATGGGGAGGCAAAACTGGGTATGACACGACCCATTCCGAGTCATCCTAACGGACCCAACACGTGTCGTGCGTCGATGGTAGATTTCAGCTAAGCACCGGACCCACCACTAAGGCAACTTGACCATCTTTGACTGTGACATATTATTAAAAGAATTTTGACAGAATTTCCTTTGAAATAGAGACTAAAACCACCTTAATAAAAATCAATTTTCCTCAAACAAAGTTCATATATTTTAAAATAAGGCACGCTAGTCCCTCCAAATACAAATTCCTCAAAATAAAATGTTGGCAAATAAATACTTACTATAATTTATAAACAAGTTCCCAAAAGAAATATGAAATAAATAAACTAACAAAATGGGTCATGCAGCTAATGCAATGTGTATGTCTCGACCTCGTGGATCGACAGGCTCCAAAGCTGCTATTACCTGCTCAAAAAAAGATGATAAAATATGAGTTTGTAACTCAGTGAGTGGACAATTTGCATACAAGTATACTTTTCTCGTTTATACATATTTTCTGAGATTCTTAATTTATTAAAATTTTGAGAATTTCTAAAATCTAGTGACACTTTCAAACTGTAACATAATTGCTTTCTAAAATTCTTTGTCCTTTATTCTAGATAAGTAGCTGTAAAGTATAACGAATATAAACTATTTGATATCTATGAAAATCTTTGAAATGTTATTTTTGTTCAATACTATAAGCTGAAAGCTTTATCCTGAGAGCTAGATAAAATGAATTCTATATTCTGAAATCTGATAAGCTATAAACTGAATAAACTAAATTTTGTAGTCTAAAATCTGATAAGCTGGATAATACTGAAAAATGACACCAAAAAGGTACCCCGGAATAACCTTACTCATATATCGGTTAGTACCCGTATACATGGCAAAGCTATTCAATTCTGTAATTCTGATCATACGCGCGCAAAGCTATAATCTGGTCATACACTATGAAAACACATTCACAATAGTGCAGAGCGGGTAAATCACAATAGCTGGTCATACACTGTGAAAACACATTCACACAAGTACAAAGCAGGTAAATCACCATTGCTGGTCATACACTGTAGAAACACATTCACACCAGTGCACACCAGTGCAGATAATGGTAAAATCACTTGGGTACTTTTTGGTGGTTTTAAAAATAACTTGAAACATCCTGAAATATGTAATACTTATATAACATGCCAATGAAATGATTTAACTGAATTAAAATTAACTTTAAAAAGAATTTGCTATAAAATTCACTTTATTATGAAAAATCATGCTTTCTAAATCAATCATCTGAAATAAATTACTTCTGCAACTTATATGATTTACTGTAAGAAATCTAATAAACAGTTATTTTAAATAAACTTGAGAACTAATATAATTTAAATAAATACTTATTTCTGAAAAGTAGTTATCCACTCACTGGTCTATGAACAGAAATCTGATTAAATTGGCGAGCCTTTCTGACTTTTCACGTCACTATCTGAAATATGATACCGAATAACCTATTTAACAACTACCGTACCAAATATTCTTAACATATAATCATGAAATATTAGAACTTGACTTCTCGGCACTTGAATATATTCTTTAATTTCCTTCGCAATTGGAACTAATTCTACCTTCTATTCCATTCACTAAAATCTAATTCATCAAAATAATCTTCATTCCAAACATAAAAACAATTCATTCTTCCAAGCTAGTGAAACTAATAACCATAATTCAACCAATTTAATTTTTCATATTGTACCACAATTTCATGCTTTCATATTTGTATTTCATCATCTCTATCATTCCCACAAGATTCCTTACTTAATAATCTCAATTGAAAATCTAGGGTTTGCCAAAACTCAAATATCTTACCTTAATTCAAATGAAAATTAAATGATTCACAAGCTTGAGCTCTAAAATGCACTCATATTCTATAAATTCGAAAATTTATGCCACAATATGAAACCCTAGAAATTTGACATCAAAATATTATAAATAATGTACTTCTTAATCTCTTAAAGAACTATATAAATTGAACTCAAGATAAGGATATCAACACTTTCCTTCTTCTACTCTTTTTCTTTCCTTCTTCTTCTTTCTTTTCCCCTTTTCTTCTCCCCTTTTTACTATGTGTTTGTCGGTGTTTTTAATTGAAAAGGGAATAAAAAAATGATTAAAAAGGCCACTTGTAGTCCACTTATCCGTAAATTACCAAATAGTCCCTTATCTTCAATTTAAAATAACATTTGGTTATTTTAACTTCTATTAATGGAAAAATAAATCCCAAACTTTAACTTATATCCAACTTAACCCATATGTTTTGCCAATTTATAAAAAAAATCCAAATAGAATAATTTTTCTCATTTTAGTCCTTATTTGACTTGACTTTGACTAAAAAAAAAAAACTTGGTTGTAACAGGCTATGTGATGCCAATGCCAAGCATGAGAGAGAATGGAGATTGGGTTGTTTATATGCATCTTATGAAGAAGCACTTGGATTTGGTTGAGACACGGGCCTTTGATGTTTTTAGGACTGGATAAAAAAGTTTCGAACCAAACCAAATCGAACTGAATCGAACCGAAACAAGCGGTTCTTTTGAAATTAAATACACGAACGAGTACCCGAATCTAAAACCAAAAGTTTTGGTTCGGTTCTCGTTCTAGACCAAGAACCGAAAAATCGAACAAGAACTGAATCTTTTTAATTTTTTTATTTTTTTATATTATATAAATCAAATTATTTAACTTTTCTAGATAAATTAGCGAATTAACAAATTATTTTCAATTAACAAATTAGCAAATTAACAAATAGTTGGTAAGTATTAACAATACTTTAAAGTATTTTTATCTCTATGACTTCTAATTTATATTTCTTTATTTTATGTAGATTTAAATGTTTGAAACAAATGAATTATTGATATGGAATAGATCACCGATATTTTAATATTAGTATATGATTTTTGGTATTTGTATACATTTGTAAATTAATCTTATTATACAACTTGTTATTTATATGTTATTAAATTGAATTACGTCAATTTGTTAAATTAAGATTGAACGTGTTATTAGTTATTTTTTATTATAAATGTTAAAAATTTTAATAATGGTACGGAACCGAATCGAACCGAACCCGAACGGATTCATAATTATATTTAGACCAGACGGTTTCATTTACTAAATACCCGAAAATTTTTGGTTCAATTCGGTTCCGAAGAGAACGGAACCATGTCCAGCCCTAGGCCTTTTGATTCTTCTCATTTGAAACTTGCAGAAGCAGTTGATTGAGAAATTGTGTGATTTTCTTTTTGTTAGGTGGGGCGAAGATGGTTTATTTTTTTTTTTTTTTTTTTTAAATTAAGTTATTAGATTTCCACCATTATAGTAATTAAATTTAAGAATTGTGATCATTTGTCAAAAATATTGGTACATTGAATGTTTATGTATATTTATAACAATAATGTTGCACGTACGGGGCTACATGCGGCATAATCCACTTATATAGAGTAATGTTATGTAGTTTTAATGGGGTTGCAACCACAATCTAAGTGACACTAGGTGATAGGCTAAATGAATTATGTAATTAAATGACTTATTTAATTCAATCTATCATTTAATGCCACATTAATATCATTTAAAATGAGGTTACAATTTCAATGGAGCTAAATAGCATTACTCATTTATATAATGGGGAGTGTTCCTGGTACCAAGATTTTTAACAAGTATATTTGAGTAAAAATCTTAATCCTTAATTTTAATGGATCTGACAGACCACTTTTATTTCACTAAATCAATTCAAAACTTTCAAATAGGTCCGTCCAACATCAATTAGGTAAATACCGTTTCCGCCCTCGTTAAATCTCTCTCTCTCAATTTCATGCTTTCGTGATAATTGATAACACTAGTGTATTTAATTTTCTTTTCCAAGACAAATTCAGTCTATTCTAATCACTATCCGATCATATTCCTAATCCGAATTTATATGACCAAAATGCATTAAATTATAGGTTATCTATGTGATAAAGATTATTCATAATTCTATCAACATATGTTAATTTTATCGCATTCTAAATTTATTGTGAGTCTTATAACACTACAATAATCAATTAATTATTCAATTGGTGGTCAATCAATTAAATAATGCAATGGGTGCAAAATCAATCAAGAAAATCAAGAAAAAACTAAATTATTGGTTTTAAACCAAAACAAATATGCAATAGTGTTCATCATTCATCCAATACAATAGAAAAACTAGCATAACATTCTAATGATTAAGTTATGTAAGAAATATTGGAAGAACATCATCCGAAAAGAAGAAATAATGAAGAAAATTAATAGAGAAACTTGAATATTGAAAATTGATGAATATTCTTCAATAAACTTGTATAATCCGTTTTGATTTTGATGCTTAGCCTTGTTCTTCGCCTCCAAAATACGTAGAGTACGTGATTTTTAGGTCAAAATGGAGGTCCCCCCACATTTTGGACGGCTGTTGGTATAAATAGGATGTCAAAAGATTGCAAACAAAAAGTTTCAAAAACAAAATAAAGAAACATTTTTTTTTTTCGGAATTGAACGATGCATACGCATGGTTCATTTGGTGCATACGCATAGTACACATGATTTGATTTCTGGAGTGAATTTTTGAAATCTCGTGTACACAAGGCCGACATGCTTATGCTTAAGCATAGTACAATTTTTTGCCTAACTTTCTCCCTCATGTATTTTGATTTTTTTCAACAAATTCTCATCCTATTGACTTCTCTTCAACTCCATTTGACTCCTGATATTCTTGAATCATCGTTTTGCAATCCAACTCAACTTTTGAAGTATTCCATTTTAGTCCTCAACTTTGTATTTGATTCGATCGACTCATTTTCTCTTGTAATCTTGTTCCTTAATATTCCAATTGTATCCAATTAAATCATTAGCATCTTTGATCTTCATTTTGTGATCTGTGTAATCTATGGATCGTTTGCAATTAGTCTATGACTTTTGGATTTCGCAATTTTTCAATATTTTTTGCATTATTTTCTCAAATTCTGCATCAAATATCGAGTTTTACCTATTTGACACAATATAACATGAATTATGCTATATTTCATCTGAAAAACTACAAAATATCATTATTTAGAGTCCCGAATAAGTGTATAAAATACACATATCAAGAAGGGTGGCTGAATCTGAGAAGGGGGGATGGTGTTGAGGGGATTCATTCAGAAAGCTGAGAGTCGTTAGGAGAGTCCAGGCCTCTCAAGGAGCCTTGGGGTGTCTTCCATTTAGTTTTGTGTTATTGGTTCGTTTACAGTATTTAATCTTTAATAAACAATACATATTCCAACACATTTCATTTCTGTCATACTCTAGTAAACTTTCAGTTGATTGATCTGTGGCTAACCAGGTCTTAATTAACAGCTTCGCAAGGCATCCAAAGGGCAACGGCAGCATTCAGTCCACAAGAATTTATAAAGCTTCTCCAGGTTCCTATCACGCGACTTAACATGATAAGAGTTAAGGAAGAAAGGCATGCGAAAACGTGTCAATTTCTTGTGTAGTTTTTATTAAGTGTAGGTGTAGCAACCAATGTTGCCATAAATATTTAGTGATAGGGTCAATGTGAATATTTCGAATAAGGAAGTGGCTCCATTTGGTCTCCTAAACTATGGGTCTAGTTACAAGTTGGTCCTCATTCTTTAAAAAGCAGATATTTTAATCCTCAATCTTTCATTGTCGTTGTCCAAATAGTCTTAGTGAATGAAAATCGTGACAGAGCCTTCTTCTAGAGTATTTTTGGAACATGGCCGACTTTAGAATGAGGCAAGGGGTTCATGCCATTGTCGAAGGCATCAACATTCGCATGATCATCCACTCACCCGTATGCATGCTACATTCCTTTCTTTGCCTTCTTTTTAATTACTGAATCGCATGGTCATCCACTCACCCGTATGCATGCTACATTCCTTTCTTTGCCATCTTTTTAATTACCTAAATATAGATCAACATATAAGAATTTAGACTATTTTTCTTTAAAATGTTGACATTTTAATATAAAACATCAAGTCTTGATATGATATTAGGATCATTAAACTCCAACGAATAATTCGATCAAATTAAGATACAAAAAGCGAGCAACGAATTTCAAGATCGATTTTCTCAAATGAGCTACTATTTTGAGGAGGCATGTTAAGAGATAAATTCTACATCGATTAAATGTCGAAATATAAACCCAATATAAGAACTTGCACGACTCAACTTAATAAGTTTGACAATTTAAAATGGAACCATAAGTCTTAATGTTCTCAAACACTCATCTATTAAATAATTATCATATTAAATTGTGCTAGAAAAATAATTATACCCTTATTTTATGTTAAAATATGAAAAGAAAACAAAAAGAAAGAGTGTGTACATCATCTTCTCTAACTTGAAGACATTCCTTAACATATACAAAGAGGAAATAAATTCCATAATCAAGAGATGTGACACAATTTCTCAATCATCAACTGCAAGTTTCAAATGAGAAGAATCAAAAGGCCTAAACACATCAAAGGCCTTTGTCTCAATTAAATCCAAGTGCTTCTTCATAAGATGCATATAGACAACCCAATCTCCATTCTCTCTCACGCTAGGCACTGGCATCACATACCCAGTTTGCCCTCCCCACGGAAAGTGATACGACCCAAATGATGGAATTCCGCATCCGAAGTTCAATTTCGTCACGGGAAAATGTTGCCCGGAGGATACAACAATGGCGGCTTCATCATTAGCATCTGTACAGTACACTTTCACGATCGCCGGCTTTGGCCTATGAAGTTCTACCTATAGAAGACAAGATAGAAATGAAAATATGTGACCTTTCTATAAGAGCTTAATCTTTTAGATGAGAGGAATAACATAGTATCATAGCCAGGCAAAAGTCTTGAATTATGTTTTGGAGTGATAACTTGTGTATATTTTATTTCTTTAATGGGAAGGGAAAAAAAATTCAGCCTATTAGCGAACGTGTAGAAATGAATGTACGTGTTAAAAGATAAGATATAAATGAATAGATATGATCTTATCCAACAGTTTAAGCTTTTGGATGGAATGGTTAATTACCCAATCGATGAGTCCAGAAAAATGCTCCTCTGTTGCGGCCGTCTCGACGCAAGAGTGCACCAAATCTGCGGCCATTTTGAGTGTCATTGACTTCAGTTCGCCAACGCTTACTTGTGTGTAAGGAATCGAAAGAACATTTCCAAAATAGTTTTGTAATGACAAATTCTTCTCTTCTCTTCCTTCCAGTCTTTTTCTTCCATCAACTATGACGCCCAATTTTACTCCCTTGGAAAGGTCATTTCCTCCCTCGGCTATTGTTTTCCACAAAAATGCACTGAATGACTCGATTTTGCTTCTTTTGGTTCCATTTTCACTGGCTTGAAATTGGAGGCGATCGATTTCTTCGGCTTTTATGTAGTATATTCGGCTTAATAGGTGATCATTACTTACCTCGATTTCCTTTGGAGGTGGGGGTATAGATGATAATAATACATACATTTTATCGATTGATTCATCATGTTGCGGAGGGCAGCGGGGGTCGAATAGTGAACGCCGAAAAAATGGGATGTGGGTTGTTGGCTTGTCCTGAGAGATCTCAGCCCATGTAGTGAGGAACATGTTGGCGGAGTGGGCATCCGAAGCCCGGTGATCAAATGAGCATCCAATCACTAGTCCTCCGCAATTTAGCTCCGTCACCTGCATTAGAAAACATTTAAATTTCAGGTTTTGCTATGTGTACGTAATATTTTACAGAGGGGGAACATAATGTGAGTAGGGTGGGGCCCATGCTATAGTATCGCGGGCCCACCCCACTCACATTATGTCGTCCCCTATGTAAAAAGCTATGTACACAGCATTTTCCTTAAATTTCATTGTGTACTTTATCATGGAAGAATTAAAGTAAACATGTTGTGTCGCATTGGTCGACTGGCTTGACATTTTTTCAATTCTCTGATTATAAAATCATTGTTTTCTCGTAAAAGATTTAACTTAATTATCTTGTATTTTTGTAAAATGAGTTTTGATTAAAAAATAAAGTAATGTTATGCAGCCCCACTGGATTGCAATTTCATTCTAAGCGACGTTAAATGATAGACTAAATGAAAGGTGAAATTAAATGATTTATTAAATCTACCTATCATTTAATATCACATTAACGGCACCTAGACTTAAGTTGTAACCTCAATAAGGGTAAATAACATTACTCTAAAAAAAAGGGTGCCAATTTTAAAAAAATAATTTATATTTTTAATCTTGTGTAAATTTAGGGTTTGTTCGGTAGAGAGTTAAATCCAATTTTAATTGAAAATATAGTCGTTATGCTTTACTTTCATCTCACGCGTGGGACCCACTAACGACTAATTTTTCAATTAAAATCTAATTTAAATCTCTACCAAACGGGCTTTTACTTTAATAAACATATATAAAATTAAATATAAATATAAATTCATCTACTAATATTTTTTTTGCATTAAATTCTCTTAAATCTTTTTATATTCTTTTAGAATTTGTTTTTAATTAAAACCCTAATAATTAAGAAGAAATTACTTGGAATTAATACTCAGAATTTCAATTGACAAAGAATTTAGTAAGCAATGGAAGAGAAATCATTAGAGCAAATACATACTGACATAACAATACACAGAAATTTGAAAAAGTTAGGATTACCTTTCATTGTGAGTTTAATGAATTTAGTGGGTTTGGTGAATTTTAATTCAGTGTTATTCTAAGATGATTTGCTTAATTTACTATTCTTATATGTGTTTGTGATGATTGGTGATTTGATTTATTGATTTCTTATGCTGATAAATCTGAGAATTTCTAGTTTGTTCAATAAAAGATGATTTTTTTTTTTATTTTTTGTTTGTAGGAAAGTGTTTTAGATGATTGTATCAAATTTTTTTTTTTTTTTTATTGACTGAAATTTGGTTTATGGATTATGTTATAACATCAAATTAAATTATTCATTAGCAGAGAATAGAAACTCATCATTGAAGTGTTCGTGCAGAATCATCTGAGATATCAGATTTTTTCATCATTGTCTATTATGATGCACCGACACGAACACGTGTCCGACACGATTTGTATTAGATACATCGATACATATATAGTATAAATTCAGTTTTATGCTTGTTTTAAATTTTTTTTATTGAAATATTTTGAATATGAGTACCTATTGTTATTTACTAAAAAATTTGAGTTAAAAAATATATAATATTTCTAGTAAAAAAAGAAAAATGATCATGGTAGAGTGTCCGAAAAGTGTCGGTATTGAAATTTGACGTTGATGAAAATAGTAAAATTTTCAATTATTAATATTTTAAGAGGGATAGATATAGTGAGATGAATATATAACAATCGTGAATGTAAATAACGGTACCAAAAATAAACAAGTGTCAAATAATTTTTTATTTTATTTACATTAATGTCATCTTATCCAGTTGGATAAGCAATTGACTACAATAATAAGGACTTAGCATTCGGATTATTTAAGAAGCAAGAACAATGAATTATTTTGTCATTTTTTTTTCTATACAAAGACTAGCGTGTGGATCAAAGGTTTGCATTAACCTAATCGAAAATATCCAATTGGTTTGAATATAAATATTATAGGAAGTAGAAAGTCCTTTTTTTCAGACTATTTAATGAAATGACAGATGACTAACTCTTGGAAATTTTGTCATGTTTGAATTATTGCATGCATTAAACTTCAACAAATATGTAATCTTTTTGTGTTTCCAATTTAATGTTGCACATGTTAGAAATTTACACTGCATGCGAAGGATCGAGCTTTTTAAAAGAAAATAAAGTAAATAAATTTGTGTTCATCAAACTTTTATAAAAAGCATTATTTCATAATTTTAGATCAGCGTTCATGAAACTCAAATGTAGTACTTTTGTCTGCTCTAACATGATGCTATAAACCACAAACTCAACAGAACACGAAGCAAAACAGAAATTCAGTTTGTTTTAGTTTCGATAATGGAACGATATAGTTTACCTGAACAGAAAGCACGCCACGAAGCTTAACGGGAACAAGTTTTCCATGAACAGAGACGTCCGGGTGATAAAGGTCCAGTTCTTTGAGCTCTATATCAGCACATGCATGTACAAAATCTACCCCGGCGTTGCTGCAGAGAAGCTCAGGCTCGCCGCGGTGGTTCTGCACGATTTCTCCGGCAAATGGGTAGAAGGGCACTAGTGCTTGAGCAAGAGCTTTCTTTATAACAGTCACCATACTTTCAGGCGACGGATTTTGCTCAGTTTTATTGCTACTTTTCTTGTAGCATAAGAAAATTCCGAAATCTAGGGGCGGTAGGAGCAAATCTAGGTTTGACATGGGCAAAACTTGTTCCGGCACTGGCAGCACCGCCGCCACCACATCTCTCCTCTTCATACTCACCGTGAAATCACTAGAATCCATATGTCTATATAGGGAGAGAGGGGACTCTACGTATAGAATTACTATGAAGACAAGATGGTATACAGTGGCGGATTATGAATTTGGGGTACGGTTAGGCAGATGAGATGGTATAAATAGGCAAATTACTATGAGTTTCACAGTAGAGAAGTCATTTATTAGTGTAGTTAAAAAAGTAGATAAAAATTTAAATTAAAATTCACAAGTAATTTTAACTATATATTTATGGACTCCACAACTTTTATCAACTTTTAGCCATACATTTTAGTAACTCTCAAAATCTATTAAAATTTTGATTTTTATTTACACCACACGGGCCTACCTAACATGTGAAAAAGCCATGATTAATTTGACACCATCAAGAACTTGCTTCCGTAAAGTTAAGGATGATTCTGCAGGTACAAATTTTTTTTACCAGATTTTATGCAGCTGTCTCCCTGTGATTTGCGATTGCCAAAAGCTGTTTTTGATAGCAGCCAATCACTGTGAAACAACTGTTTTTCCTGTATTAAATCTGTTAAAAAAAATATTTAGTTGTAGCATTTCTCTAAAGTTAATTAGAATTAGCTAATCCATAGTAAAAATTTAAAGACTTTTAGAAATATAACTTTCTATCTTTTTTTTTGAAAGCAACATTTTTGGAGCATGGAAAGTTCCACGTAAATGCCTCAAGTTAGGTAGGGCAATCTTAGTAAAAAAATGAATTACAAAAAACAACTTTACAAAGCAATTAATTAATCACTAATACAAATTTTCCAATATATTCTGCTTTCCATTGCTAAATTACAAAAAAATAAAATAATAATAATAATAAATTAACATCCATGCATGTTTAATTAGCAATTATTTTATAATCACTTTCGTCAAAAATATTTTTCATCCACATATTTTGTATAATATTTCATATAAATCATAACTTCCAATAACTTAAATTACAATTTAGCCTCCGTTTGGGAAAAATTTATAAATAGATAGAAATGAAAGGTAAATAAGTGAATAGTATTTATGAATAAATTGAAACCTATGGTTGAAAATAATAACTAATCATTTAAAAATAATTATTTTTAAATTTTAACATGCATACAAGAACGAAACAAACAGGAGGAACCGGTCCATCCATGCAAGCTACCAATTCGTATGTGGACCGTTCTAAAAGCCAAAAATAGTTGATGTAAAGAATATGAAAAGTAATCGGCGGGCGGCCACTTGACATTTCAAAGAAGTGCAAAGGAATACTATATTTTCTGCCGGCCGTGTATGGATAATTAGAAAACATATATGAAGTACAACGAGAAGAAGTCAATAAAATTTAGAAGGAAAGTAAAAAAAGACTTAGACTTAGAACGAAAGCACCGAATATAGACTAAAATACAAAAAGAAATTACTTCATTAATTTCCAAGACATTGACCGCTGACTTTCTCGATATATATATATATATATATATATATATATATATATATATATATATATATATCTTGATGAAAACGATTTTAATAATTTTTTTCAACAGACATTTACGTATTTCTATCTTCTTTAATTAATAAGAAATTAATGCAGTTAGCACTTATCAAGTTTGTGCATATAGGATAAACATAATTTTAGTCAATAAATTGATAATTAATATAAATTTGACTTTCCAACTTTTCATAATAGCTAAAGCTGATCCTGATTGACCACGTCAAAATAAGAAAATACAACAATTAAATAAGTATTAAGAAAATGTCACACAATTGAGGGAGTTTGTTGAACGAAATTCAATTATTAAAATTATTGCTTTATTTCTTCAATCTAATTTGCTACCAAGTGAAAGCAATTGTTTAGTTTAAGTCCAAACAATTTTTCTTTATTAAAATCTGCCTAAGCAATAAGAGGTTAGTCGTGAACCCCGATCGGTTCAAAGATATTGAAAGCTAGGTGCACTAAGGGAGCACACAAAATCTGACCTCGTATTGATTATTGAATTGGCTATGTTTGATAGTGTGGAAAATGAGTGGAAAAAGAAAACTAATTTCAATTTTATGCAAAAAGTTGGGTTTCTTTGAATTGGTGAGCATGTGGGGGCAAAGGTGAAATTGAATTTTCATGGAAATAATCTCCAATGAAACCCAACTTTTTTGTGAAAATTTGTTTTTCAGCTTTTTTGTTTTTTGTTTTTTTTTTAAACAATTGTAACTCATTCTAAACTCAATGGTAATAAAAAATAAAAATTCATTTAATTGACCATTTGCATGAAAAACGAAGCCAGACGAAAATAAAAAATTTCAAAAATTATTTTTTTTGTTTTTTATTTTTTACTTTTTGACAATCCAAACAAATTTTAATACAGATTGTAAAAAAATTTATCCCAAAAAGCAATTTGCATGAAAAACAAAGCCAAACGGATTAGATAAAAAATTATATCAATCAAACACCATTAATTACAATTCTCTCTAAAACAAATTATAGACAATTTAATTCTCTGCAATTCATTTTCTTTCCACCCAAATTTCACCCTTGCAATCAAACGCACCCTTAGGGCATTACAATGTTCTAATAGGGAGAATGAACAGAAAGGAAGCAAGAATTAGTCACTGCCAAGGGTTTAGTCAGTATATGCATTCATCTCAAATCAAGTGAAATCTCGATTAAATATTTTGTAATGTGGATTAAATAATTCCAAATTCATTCAAAAAATATCAAGTTATAACTTTATTTATGCACGATTATTCAATTCAGTATATGAAACATACATGATGTCTCATTCACTATTGATCTTAGTACAATAATCTTACCAAATGCACCTAAGAATTTCAGCCGACATGACCAACTATGTATTAGGGGGATCCAGATGTCCAACTAACATTGTTTAGGTGATGTTAGGTCTTATATCTTAATCAGACATAACATATGATAACGACAAATACTATTTTTTGACAGAAAAATTGAGGACTTTACTATTATCGATAAACAAAAGGTGCAATGTACATTCAATACCACAAGTTTGGACATGTATATTTTCCGTGGAGGGCAACTTAATTCTCACCAACTTGCATTTATTTATTCACAAATGATTGTTCTTTTTTATTTTGATAATACCAATGACATTCTAATCTAATTGGGTATTGAGAAAGAGTGTTGCTTCACAAATATCTAATTGGGTATTGAGAAAGAGTGTTGCTTCACAAACAGGGGGGAAATCCTAGGTTCAAACCCGGGAGCCCCTTGACAAGAGAAAATCCTAGGTTCAAACCCGGGAGCCCCCTGATTGTCAGGGGCACCAGGATTTTCTCCCTATTGGAGTATCTTTATTGATTGAGAACTTGAAGATGAATAAGGAGCCAATCAGCCAAGGGATTTGGTTTCGATAGAAGAGAAATGTGACAATTGGAGAAAGTTGACGCAATTTAGAATGGACTAATTAGTAATTAAAATTGAGTTTAAATTAGCATTTAAATAAATAATTTTTTGAAAGCAATTTAGTTTCGTTGAACAATGATACACGGAACCACATAGTGGTGTGTTTGTGTTTGTATCTTTGTAATATTATTTTTGATGCATGGTAAGTATGTTTACACACTTATTTAGGCCACAAAATATAGATAATTGTTCGTAAATATATTGGAATATGACTTAATTCTATATAAATTATGTTTTGTATGATAAAATTAATAGACGTGGTGGAATTTAGGAGAAACAAGCGGAAAAATATCTTCTTTTGATGAAAATTTGGAGCACTGGAGCTTGGTGTTACAGTGATGCAAGGAGACAAACTTGGTATTGAAGTAGAAAAAATGTCACTTCATAGTAGGAATGGCATTACGTTGGGACATCGGATTTCGGCAAATGGAACTGAGGTGGACAAAGCCAAAATTTAGATTATTGAGAAATTACTGCCACCTACATCTATTAAGGTTGTTCGCGGTTTTTTTGGGCATGCCCGATTTTATCGACACTTCATCAAGGATTTCTCAAAAATCATGAAATCCCTATGTAATCTGCTAGTTTAGGATGTCACTTTTGACTTCTTTGATGAATGTTAATTGTCTTTCAACACTCTAAAAATGAAGCTAACCTCAACACCAGTAATCATTTCACTGGGTTGGAGTTTGAAATTCGAGTTAATGTGTGATACAAGTGATTACGCCTTGGGGATAACGTAAGGATAAATATTCCATGTGATCTGTTCGTGCGTAATTCGCAAGCGTACGAGATCGTTGAGAAGTAATAGATTTAATCAGTTGAAAGTATCATCCTAGAGGGATTAAATTCAATTCAAGTTTACTAGTTATGTAAGGAATTCAAGTTATGTAAAACAAAAGAAAGATTTTGATTTTATTTTTTGTTAAATTAATCTAAGGCCCTGTTTGATAACCAAAAATTTTCCCGGGAACTAGGAATCGTTTTCCATCTTCCTGTTTTTGCGCTTTTTTATAGCCTTTATTTTCCATGGAATCGATTTCCAGCATTTCCAAAGTACAACCACTTGAAGCGTGATTCCTTGGAAATCAATTCTTTGTTATTTGGTGGGAATTGGTTTCCACCTTTTTTTTTTTTTTTAGCAATAAAAACAAATTCTAAGATAAAGTGTAAAAAAATTTATCCATTTAATTAACAAATTCCATGCAAAACAGAGCCAAACGTAAAAATAAAAAATAATTTTTTTTATTTTTTTTTTATTATTTTTTTATTTTTTTGGCAATCTAAACATATATTGTCCCTAATGGTAAAATTTTTTATCCATTTAATTGACAATTTGCATGAAAAATAAAACCAAACGTATTACAATAGAAATGTGAAAAATTACACCAATCAAACACCTTTAATTCAATTCCCGGTAAAACAATTCCAGACAATTCAATTCCCTGGAATTCAATTCATTTTCCACCAATTTTCCACCCTTGCAATCAAACGGACCCTAAGATAGCAATAAAAGTTTGATTTATCAAATTTGGGATGACTGTATTGGATTTTGACTCCATCTATTGCTATCTATTTCAATTCTTGATTTATAATCTAGTTCTATTCACGCATTCTTGACAATCAATAAAGCGATGATATATAATTTCTTTCTCCAGACAAATTAAATCTATCATAACCACGACTTGAATCTATTTCTAGCCCGAATTCGAATGGTTAGAATGCATTAAAGTTTAGATTATCCATATGATTGTACACGTGATCAATATTATTTCTAAACTTATTGTGAGCCTCTCAACACAACAACAAACAACTAATTATCTAATTGGTGGCCAAACAATTAAATAATGCAATGAGTATGCAAAATTAATCAAGAAATACTAAATTGCTAGTCTTGAAATTTGAAATAAATAACAAATAGGGTTCATCTCATCCAATAGAAGAAAAGAATTAGTCTAGAATGTTATTTCGAGTGTGTTTGTTGTTGATTTTAACGAGAATAGAATTTTTGGAATAGTGATTGATGGAAGAATGTGTGGTGAAAAAATGATGAAAAGTTTTAGATTTGTGTGTAATATTATTTTATTTGAAAAATGTGTGGTTGAAATGAAGAAAGAGAAAAAAAAAAGAGAATGAGAATGAAGGTGGAATGGGGGCCAAACGGGCTCTTAATAAATCATACAAAAAGATTTGGAAAAACATCACCCGAAATTGAAAACAATGATTGGAAACTGAGAAATCAATCTCTTCTTCATTAGTCTTCAACTTGGACTTTGAATCTTCAATCTTTCATGTTAATCACCTTTGAATTTCGTGCTAGCCTCTTTGCTGTGGTGATATATATATATATATATATATATATATATATATTATGGGCCTCCTCGTTCTAGCTATCCCTTCAACTTGAATAGTAGGTTAAAATTGATTTCCATATAAGTTTAGGTCAAAAGAGGACGTTGGATCGGTCATGCCCAAAAATGGCCTCCGCACTCGCACCATATAGTTCATTGCGCGATATCGTCCCTAAATAGCTTTCGGTATTTTGGTCATAACTTTTTTTTGAACTTGATTAGATGATTCGAAGTGTGTTGAAAAAGATAATTCGAAGGGCTACAATTCTTCTAGAAATACAAGTTTTCCAATTCAAACGTTTACTATCCGAAAAATAAGTTGAGACTAAAAATTCGGAGCATAATTTCTTCAGCTACAAGTTGATTTGTGAAAGTACTTCAACTCTATTTCACTCCTTTGAGCTTCAATTGTATCCAATTGATCCTATATCATCTTCAATCATCATTTCATGGTCCAAATCAACTATTGAAGGTTTACACTTTGGTCCTCAAACTCTGGATATATTTCATTTTTGCCTCTTTTCGTTCCTTTCGTCCAATTCCACCAATTTACATTAAGTTCAACCTGACAAACATAATTAACAAATAATTAAGATATAACTAATTCAAATCACTAATAAATACTTTAATTTACTGGCATAGATAGGTGTACAAAATACACTTATCAGGATTTACTATGCAAGCAAAACCTTGAATGATGCATAGCTCAACTATACCACTACTAAGAAGGTTTTTTAGCTGTGGTCTATGTCTTTGATAAATTTCGATCATATCTTGTGGGATCAAAGGACATAGTCTACACCGATAATGCTGCCTTAAAGTACTCGATGACAAAGAACGCCAAGTCGAGACTAATCCGTTGGGTATTACTCTTACAAGAGTTTGATCTGGATATTAGAGATAAGAAATGAAGTAAAAATGTGATAATCAACCACTTATCTCGACTTGAGCCTGAAGAGCCAAAGGAGTCAGTGGAGATAAATTAGATTTTTCCAGATGAGCAGATGTTTAGTGTGGGAGAGGCGCCTTGGTATGTTGATATAGTAAATTATATGGCAAAGTCTATCACTCCACCGGATTATTCATCAAAGAAAGAAATTCTTCACTGAATTGAAATATTAATTTTAGGAGAATCTCATTCCCTATAGGTGATGGGGCATATAAGATTATTTGGCAATCTGTTCTTGAGGATGAAGTACCTCAAATAGTAGAGCAATGTTACTTATCTACATACGCATGACACTTTGGTACATCAAAGATAGCCTCTAAAATTTTATAGTCTAATTCCTATTGACCTTCACTATTTCAAGATGCTTTTGAGTTTGTGAAGATGTGTAATAGATGTCAGCATAAGGAAAATATCTCAAGAATGAACGAGATGCCTCTAACTAACATTCTCAAGGAAGAGAGCTTTTTGATGTGTGGGGATTGACTTTATGGGGCCATTTCCTCTGTCGTTCTCGAATCAATATATACTTGTTGTACTTAATTATGTCTCCAAATGGGTGAAACCAGTAGCATTATTAACGAACGATGCTACGGTGGTAATTGGGTTCCTAAATAAGTATATTTTCACTCGATATGACACACCTTAAACTATTGATAAGTGCGAATTTCGCACTCATTTAGGCCGTTAAACTTATTTAGTTGTTAGTTTTCACATGTTAGTTTATTCTTTATTTTGTTACTTTTGTTATTTAGGTTAATACCCAGGTTGTTGGATGATTTGGACAGATTTCAAGCGTTAATTGAGCCAAAAGAATTGAAGATGAAATATTCCAAGATTCGGCGATCTAAATCATGAAGAAATGGTGGTTGAAGTGTGACTTGAGGAGGTGAAATAGGTGCAAAAATAGGAAGAAAGGAAGCTGGCACCAGAAAAGTGCTGAAGTGCAGAAATCGAAGGTTGTGCATACACACAGTCTGCAGAGGTTGTGCGTATGCACGCTTGGCAAAACCAGCGTCTGAAGCTAAATGGCTTGTACCATGCTTACACACAGTCAAAGCCATGCGTACGCATGGTACAATTCTGGAGGGTTTCCCGAGTAGCTCGAAAACCCGATTTTTGATTTATTTCTCGACCCATTTCACTCCAATCTGACTCCAATCCTTCTCCACAACATAAATACAAGTTTGGGGCTCATTTCTAGGGCAAGAAATTAAGAGGGGAGCTGACCAAACACAAGAGAAAATATGGGTGCTCTCCTCCAACAACAATGGTGGAAATGGGGAAGAAGAAGAGGAAGATTCCATTGGCATTGAAGAGTTTATCCATTCCTCTCTTTATCAATAAGATCTTATCTTAATCTCGTTTTCTTCCATGTATTGTATTATTTTGTTGGGTTTTTGTAAATGTTCTATGGTTAGCTAAGTGTTAATATGATTGGGGGTTATTTTGGAACCCTAGAATGATTTTCTAATGTTTATTGTGCTATATAGTTCATGTGATTAATGTGTTTAATCTATTGTTTTAAATGTTGATATTGTTATTCTTGATTGTTTGGGATGACAACTAAATGATTGGGTTGATACAATATATGCTATTTTGGGATTTTTAGTATATAATCGTTAATTTAACCAAAACCTAGTAGCAACTACATTTTGGTGGATAATGAGGAATTTTCAATTGAATGTAGGTGGATTATCACTTAAGTTAGCAAACCAAACTTGCGTGTTTGTGCTTAATTCAATTCGACTCTCTTGTGTGAATGCTTTTGTTCAATTAAATCTAGTGTGCTTATCTTAGGTTGTTTAATTAATAGGGTTGGGTAATGATACTTATCTTATTCAACTAAAATTAAGGAGAGTTTGAGGTAATCGAGCTTTTGGTCATTCTCGAATTGTTGTTAATCATTTGAACAATTTTTTTTTGTGAAAACGTATTGGAAAATCATTCTAGAGGTGAAGAATACCCCTCAATCACATTTTCATTTTTTTGTGTTCTTTGTCATTTTAGTTCTTTGCTATTTTCATTTCTTTGTCTTTCCTTAGTTTAATCCAACCAACTCTCCCCCCCCCCATTTACTTATTTACGTATTTTACTTTCTTTCCTTGCAATTGACGTAATTGAAATCAATTTTCTGCGGGAATGACCCTTACTTGCACATTACTACTTAAACGACATTTTTAGCAAAGTAAGGAAATTATTTTGACGCCCCCTTGGGAGCTTGTCAACTATCATAAGTGATGGGGGCAAACACTTTTGCAATCGTCAATTTGAGTCCTTGTTGGCTAAATAGGGTGTCCGACACCGTATAGTTACTCCTTATCACCCTCGGACCAGCGGGCAAGTTGAAATCTTCAATCGGGAATTAAAGCGGATACTTGAGACACCGATTAGTTCTTCGAGAAAGGGTTGGTCTAAGAAGTTGGACGACATTGTGGGTTCACAGAATAGCTTTCAAAACACCTATATGCATGTCTTCTTATCATCTGATTTTTAGGAAAGTATGCCACTTGCCAGTTAAATTAGAGCACTATGCTTATTGGGCAGTCATAAACTTAAATTTTGATTTAAAGGCAGCTTGTGAAAGAGGTTATTTCAATTGACTGAAAATTGATGAGTTTATTGGAAGCTTAGGAGAACGCAAATCTTTACAAGGAACGCATCAAAAAGTGGCATGACATGCATATTCAGAGAAGAAAGTTTGAGGTAGGATAAAAAGTCATGTTATACAACTCTAGACTCAAACTTTTCCCGAGAAGTTTAAGGTCAAGGTAGTCAGGTCCATATACAATTATAAAGGTATTTTCATATGGTGCTGCTGATGTCACTCATGAAATCAAATAGACTTTACAATTAATGGACAACTGTTGAAACCATATTAGAGCGGTGAATTCTCGAAAAAAAAGTCTATTCATCTTAGAACACCGGAGTGAATCAACCACAGTAAAGTCAAGTTATAGACTATAAAATAGTAATTGTTGGAAGGCAACCCAACGTTTCTTTCCTTTTATTTATTTCACTTTATCATTAGATTAGGAATTTTTCGTTTTGTTGATAGTTTTTGGTAGTATTAGGTCATCCGTCATCCATATAGATCACAAAGAGTACACAATCCACATTAAATTTAAAGGTTTTGTGCATGAGTGTGGAGGTGTTATAGTGTTGTTTCATTCGATGAGAATATCATGCATTTCGAGGCATTATTATCATTTTTAAGCTTTATCAAATCAAAAGGTTTTCAACTTTGATTAAAAAAAAAAAAAAAATTGGAACTAACTACACGGGCTTACACTCGCCCCATACTATTTAAAATGTGTTTTTAAAGGTTTTGGAGGCAATGGAAAGCCGGCTTGAGTTATGGATAGAAAAAGAGACTTTGAGGAAAAATTTAACGAAAAACATGTATTCCATATGGGGTCATCGACATCACTCATGAAAGCAATGAAACTTTTAAGGTTAATGGACAATGGTTGAAGCTATATTAGAGTGGTGAATTCTTGAAAGAAAAGTCTGTCATTCATCTTAAAACATAAGAGTGAATCAACCACAATAAAGTCGAGCTATAGACTATAAATTAGCACTTGTTGAGAGACAACTCAATGTTTCTTCCCTTTTATTTATTCCACTTTGTGCATTAGATTATGAATTTTTCGCGTTGTTGATAGTTTTTTGTAGTATTAGGTCATCCAACATCTATATAGGTCACAAAGAGTATATACATGGTCCGCATTAGATTTAAAGGTGTTGTGCATGAGTGTGGGGATGTTGTAGTGTTACTTGTTTGATTTGGTGTGAATATTAATGGAGCGTTCTTTTCGTGTTTCAGTTTTGTGTTTTGAGTTTTGAAATTCATTTTGTGTTTTGTGTTTTGAGTGTCTGTTTTGAAATTATTGAAAATGCGTTCTTTTTGTCATTTTGAAAAACTGTTTCTCAAAACAGAAAACTGAAAACGCGTTTACTTTGCAATTTTTTAGAATATTATTTGATAATATTTTATTCAAAAAATCTGATTATTCGATTGATTTTAATAGTCTAATGTGAATGTAGTATTAAATAACATATAAACTTGAAATATCTTTGAATCTTTAAATATTTTTTCATATATTCCTAATTAACATATAAAATTTGATAATATTATTTGATAATATTTTATTCAAGAAATCTGATTATTCAATTTATTTTAATTGTTTAATATTAATATAATATTAAATAACATATAAACTTGAAATTTTTTTGAATCTTGAAATATCTTTGAATTTTGAAATATTTTTTCATATATTAAAATAAAATATAAAATTTGATAAAAATTGCCTATAATATTTTATTCCATAAATTTGATTATTCAATTCATTTTAATAGTTTAATGTTAATGCAGTATAAAATAACATATAAATGTGAAATATTTGTGAATCTAGGTAATTTTTTTTTTTCAAATATAAAAACACAACCTAAATTAAATTTAGCAACACATTTGAACAGATACGATTACAAGTTTACATGTCATGACAAAACAAATAAACACTAAACAAAATTTGAAATTAATCCGATGACTCATGTACGACGTCTCGAGTAGTCATTCTACATTTGTGTAGCAATTTGATCTCTGACTTGTCCCATTTGAGTTGTCTGACTAGTATCAAAATGTATGGCTTCTTGATCTTGACTTGACTCCGATATATCATGAAATACCATATTCTCCTCTGAATACTCCGCGAATAACCTATCTAAAACATGCTCCTGACTATAATGCCCAGGAACATATGTTTTCTAATAATTTATAGTCATTATATCTACAAAAAGATATAAATCAACTATATTTTAGATTTTCCTACGTGCACATAACATTTTCCCTATATTTTTAGCAACTTCGGAAAACATAATTTATGTAATCAACTTTAGTCAACCACACGACAATTTACAAATCACAATTATTTTCGCTCACTAGATTAGACAAGACAATTGACATATTTTATCATTCGTCTCATTCCTTTAATCTTGTCAAATATGTCCAACAAATCGTAGCCAACACTCGGATCTTTCCTATCAATAAATGACTTCCAAATCCATTAAAGATGCCCAAAAATAAAAAAATGCAAGGTGACTAAACAATACGAAGTATTAGATAGAACTAGACATGAATATCATCGAGAAAATTTCTACTTTCACTTTTCTATCCATACATTGTCTAGTAGCATGACATTCACCTTATTAAACAAGCTGGAAAGTAATACATAAACATGCAATAGAGCTCGAATATGCTTTCTATGACCTACAGCAAACCTGCAATAATAGCTTTTATTACATTATTTCTCAACGGTGCTTATTGTCACAGCATTATAAATGAAATCTTAAAAGAGAAAAACATATATAACTAAACTTTGTCGTTGTAGAGCCCCCGACTTTAACCTCTATGTAGAGGAGGATTTAGTTAAATTTGTCTCCTCTCCTTCTGCCTACGAAAACAACTTCAAATTTTCTTGCACATCAGTCTGATAGTCTAAAGTCAACCCCCATGATGTCCTTCACTTGCTCATACGTCACAAAAGCAATGGCTATTGACGGGACAACCTGAACGAGAACAAAAAGAAAATAAGGAAAATCAACTAATTTACTTATAACTAAATGTATAAGCAAACTTTGTAAGCTTTGCCAAAAATGCTTAATACAAACTACAACATATATGAAGAAAACTAGAAAAATAAGGTTATAATGCCTATCTCATTAGCTTTGCCCCACATGCAAGCTTTATTACAATGCCTATCTTATTATCTTCAACAAGCCTGAGAGGCTTACATTTAATAAACCAATCTTTTAGAGATTCATACACAGCAAAATTGAGGCCCACATATGGAATCTAAAAACAAGAAATAAGAGTGTAAGTTTCACAAACAAGATTTAGGAGAAAGAGTTAGCAAAAAAAGAAAGAAAGACTCGAGCAAGAAAAAAAAATTGAGTGACATTTTTAATCCAATAGTTGAACTTTGTCAAAAGAAACCATATGATCAGCAGACATAATTTTTCCTTGTAGATGTAAGTTCACTACATGCTCATAGAGATTATTTTCCCTGTCAAAAGAGGCACAAGTGACTTGATGAAAAGTTAATCGGCCAACAGACCTCTTGTTAACTCATGAATCTGATGTTAATCATTCTTCACAAGAGACTTTAATCAAGTAGACATAATTCGACAACTATTAGTAGAGTAACTTTCATATTGTAAGCAAGGTAAAGATTATAGGTAACAAATTAACCGTCATTAATATGGGATGAACATTTTTGCCCTTAAATTTATATAAACAATAAAAAAAATGGACCAGAATTGACTGTATAAAAAGGCAAGTTGGATCATAGCAAGGTATGTGTCTGAGCCTCGGAATGTGCCACATCGCTTTGAGCCTAGGCATCCAAACATATATCTACAAGTAATGCCATGTACACCATTTAAAGACTCAATTGCCACCTCAATTGTGATAAGTACTAGCAGGCTACATAACTTATGGCATTCATAATAGTTCGTGTTATCATATTAAATACAATGAAAGACACAAATGAAACATCTCAAAACTTTATCATGCAATAATGCATTTCCCATTAATTCATAGAAAAGAAAATACAATGACAAAATTATTTGGCAACCATAATAAGTTAAAAATGATATACATTATATGAATCAAATAGTGCAACAAAATCAAAATACATGCTACTAGTACATACACAGACATACAAGCCTATAATTCCATAGAAACGGGAATAGCAATATAATTCCCTATTACCCGTGAACAAAATAGTTCCCTTTTGGCTCTATCCACCCCAAACTCACCACACAATCTACCAAAAAAAGTGCCTTCACATGCCATTTGTTTTGTAGTGAATTTTTACAAGGATAGACCAAATTCTGATTACAATTAGTATTTAGTAATAACACCAACCACTCACGGATGCATTATTATACATATACAACCCAATTCTCATGCTATGTTAAATTCAACTATAATTATCCCTATGCCAACCATGATATATATTGCATGACTCAGCAAATATGATCTAATTATATTTCCTTAATCAATCCCAAAGCCGTGTCGGTTACTCAAACTAATTCCAACCATTATACAGATCAACCATCTTACAGATCAACCATTATACTTGGCTTTGGTTTTATTTCTGTGTACACACCTTTTAAAACATAATGAGCTCTAAGCACAAATCACACTATTTAATCCATAATTGCATAATTACGAACTCGAAATCAATACAAGCAATTAATGTATGTTCATAAATCACAGGTAATGGCTTGTTTCTATTCGGAATGGCAAAGAGTCGGAAAGATCTGAATTTTCTCGTTCTGGAGTTAAATTCAAAGGTCCTCACTTTCAAAACCACCATTTCCAGGAAGATAAGAGGAAAATTATGTGCGCGATTATAGGAGGGATTCTCTCTTTCTTCCCCACTGATTTCTCCTCCATCTTTTCAAGCTATTTTAAGAGACTAGAGAAAATGCCCTAAAATCCTGAAACTATAGAAAATGCCCTAAATTTCATTTTGGAAGAGAATTCATCTAGGCATACGAATATTCCTTGAATTGAGTACATAAATAAAAATAACAAAGCCAAGAATCTAAATTACAGAACCAGCAAGCTGAATCAAGAAAAGAACTAAGTTCGAAGTACATACCAAAACGTCCTCTGTCGATCTACAATAGGCACTGAGCTCAGGAGACACACACGGAGAGGGAGAGAGATAGAAAAAGCCTTCGATTGAGAGAGACTTCGAAGTAGCTTTGAGATGAAACGGCAGCTTCAGTATATCTTCGGCCGGAATAAGAAATTGCGAGATCGGGGGTAGAGAGAGACAGAGATGTGAGGGAGAGTGAGATGAGAGGGAGTGAAGTTCTTTTTGGGCTACGTTTTCCACATTTTCTATTTTTGGCTGGGAAATGCTCAAAACGGGTTTTGGGCATTTTTGGTTTCCTTTGATTTTTTTTTTTTTTTTTCAAAAATGCAATTTTGAAAACAAGAAAGAGAACGTATTTTCAGCGTTTTCGAAAATAGAAAATGACTGAAAAACAACAAAGAAAACGCCCCCTAAGCATTTCGAGGCATCAAGATCATTTTTAAGTTTTCTCGGATCAAATAGTGTTTTAATATTTGATAAAAATTTTGGAACCAACTACATGGCTTACACTCACCCCCATACTGTTAAAAATGTGTTTTTAAAGGTTCTGTGGGCAGTGAAAAATCAACTTGAATTATGAATAGAAAAAAAGACGTTAAGGAAATTTAAACCAAAAACATGTTTTCAAAGAGATGAGTGATTTTAAATTTTTTCCATGTTTAATATGCTTATCATACTCATTTTAACTTGTTCGGTAGGAATTTCAAGGTCCAGGAGGCTGAGGATGATCAAATGACCAAAAAATTTTAAACAGGCAAAATCTTCCTTTCTAGTAGTCTATGCGACCGTACAGGATACCTATTATGCGGTCGCACATCAAGCATCCGCATCAGGGCCTAAAGTGACCCTAAATTTTTGTTTGATACTATCGCGTGATGTTACTCTATGCGGTCAACATACAAAAAAATATATATTAAAACAACTTTTAAACTAAAACACATGCACAACATGGCACAAACACAACCCCCACACACGGTGCCTTTACAATTCACACATACGACATTTCAAGAAAACCACTCGACACGATGTCTCCAATTCATCTTCATCTTCAATTCTCAAAATATTCATCATCAAAAGACAACTCAAGGTTCATCAAAATCTATTTGCCTTAGTTTTGTGCAAGTAATTATTTGTTGTTTGAAGATAACAATTGAATGTTTAGATGGAGAATGGACACTAGGTAGTTGATGGAGAATATGATTTTGAGTTCAATTGAGAAGATTATGGCTTGATTAAAGTCATAGTTCTTGAAAATTTTAGAGAACAAATATGGTGCCTTCAAATCGTTTGATAAATTGCCAAGGTCGAATTTGGATGCATAATTAGGGCTAAACTAGAATTGGATTGGTGGTTTTCTATTTGGGATTATGTTGGGTGCAAAAAGTCATTCACTTTGGATACAAAATCACATATATCCAACATGATACACGTGGGCATAACATGGCTAGGTACAATCTACTTCACGTCACATATTTCGTTCCTTCTTCATCTAACTCAAACGACCTCCGTTCGACCTCAAATTTGAATATGTGTAAGAAAAAATATAAACTCTTTCATATGCCAGGAAATCGCTCAAAAATATTTCGATTTTTTTCGAAGTTACTTGAAGGCGAGATTCATTGGTTGATCATAGGGCAAAATGGAAAATTTGCATTGTTTGAGTTAATTTCGGGTTTGTGAGCCACACTTTGATTTTATTTTTTTCATTTTTTTGAGTTAATAACACTATTTTATTACATATTTCATTGATCATGGCATCGTTACGTCACTTTATGTCTTGTTTGATTTCGTTACTCAAATTCAGTGAGTGCTAGCATTGTATACATGCATTTTGAAATAAGTATCTTATCTTCAAGTGACATAGCATTCGTTTGTGTATTACAAATAGACTAATTCTTTCATTTTTTGTGTTTGTAGGATTTCTCATAAGTGAACTGCTAAGGGAAAGAAGAAAGCTGTCTCCACTTCCGGTATTGCATGTACTCGAGGACATGAAATAGTTATAAAGAGGTTTTTGAATCAAGATGCCATATCTAGATACTTCGATATAGTTAGCCATTGGGCAGTATTTGCGGAGAGGCCAGTAAAACTCGAAGATTTCTCAAAATTTGAGCTGGTGACTCTAGTTTAGAACTGTGGATGGGACAAGGTGGTGGAAAGACCACACCCAATGTATGATGGACTTGTTCGGGAATTTATGTAAATTTCAACAGCGAGATAGACACCATGGGTGAGGGACAAATGGATTATGTTTTCACCAGAGGTAATACATGAGTACTATCAATTATCTTGGAATAATGTTGTCCTTATTCCCGATGATTTCCCTTAGTTTGAGGTAGGGAAGGTATTGTTTGGGATAGAGATGCTTGGCCACTAAAGAGTGGTATCAGATTGAGCTTACAACATCGATAGCTATTTGTGGCTCTTCATGTGCCATAACATTGAGCCTACCACACATCGGACCACATTTAACGATCCTAGAGCCAGATTCATCTACCACTTGGTGAGGGTCAGAAAATTGACTTGGCGACCTACACTTATGATTAGATTCACACTCAAGAAGTTCGGGAAGACCACCACCGTTCTCTGATATTTATTTTCGAGCTTGATCGGCGAAATTTGCAAGAGCTCGGGCATAACTGTCCCATCTAGGGAACTTCCCGAGAGACCCACGCGCACTACCTTAAATGCCTATGATAGAGCTTGGGAAAAGTATAGAGAGTGACTAGAGAAGAAGTGCCTTCGACAATAGCTAACTATGCAGGATCAGGAGGTCGACGACGTTAAGATACATCAGGTACCACCACCAATGGACATGGATACACAGTTGCTGATAATAGTGCAATTATCAAATTTTTCATCTACTAATAATTGCATTTTTATCATATATTGGCGCCTAAATGCTCAAAGTACATTTATATTTTGGTTTAGGTTGCAAATGGACAAATACGGTGGAAATTAGTGAAAAATGACCAAATGGAAGAAAGTGAAAGTCCAGGGACTAAAGGGAAAATAATCTAAACTTGTTTCCAACCTTGTGATGAAGATTCAAGAGTGTCAGAGGTCAATTGGATGAGAAAAGGAGTCAAAGGGATAAAATATAGCCAAAATATTATCACATATAAACTTTTAAGTAGAAAAGTTTTGCACCGAATTTTAATCTCATATTGAGACCCTTTTGACATGTAAAACAATCAAATTCGAAGATGATATATGAATCAAAGTTATAGCCCTTTGTGTTACCTTTCCAATGCATCTTTAATCACCTCAATTGGATATTGGTAAAGGAATATATGGTCAAAATACTGAAAGTTGTCCGACGAGAAAATACTTTAATTATGCGGTCGCATAATTAAAAATCCATGCAACCGCATGGTTATTTACCGAGAATTCAAGGGTAGCAATTCTTTGTTCCATGCGACGGCATGCGTTTATACCTTACGGTCACATATGTCATTTCTGGGCAAAAATGTTCTAATTCCGAAATTTGTTCTACCACTTATGGAAACACGTTAAGACGCGTTTTTAAACCCTATTTTCGTCCCAGAACGCATCCAAGCAGTTTTACATCACTTCTCTCAATATTTGCTCAAGAACATTATGAAGAACTAATTCCCTTGGTGAAGCCACGAAGGAACTCGATTGGTTTTGGAGAATTCAAAGTCCCATCACTTATGTAATGTGATTTTTATTGTTTAAACAATATAGGATATAGATTTCCTTTCAATTATTTTGTTTAAGAGTTGGCTTATCTTTTATTAATTTTTT
This sequence comes from Osmanthus fragrans, assembly GCA_019395295.1. NCBI lineage: Eukaryota > Viridiplantae > Streptophyta > Magnoliopsida > Lamiales > Oleaceae > Osmanthus > Osmanthus fragrans. The sequence goes on along the minus strand of CM033347.1, from coordinate 11,278,169 downwards.
ATGGATCTACTCTTGCTTTTTTCATTGATTAATTGAAATAATTGTTCGAGTTTCAATTCTGGATTTATTCTATTGGTGTTATTCAATTACTACTAAATGTTTGATATATATATATAGTTTCTCTTTGAATCTAATTTCAATAAACAATGTGAAAACGTGTTTTAGGAAATCTATATTTTAGGATTACTGTAGAATTGATTCGGTGTTTAACGTTATATCTTCCAATTAGAGTATTGGAATGAAAATCTCGAATTGTGTGATATGAATGCGTGATTAATGTTGATTGATCCAAACTAATCGAGGAAATTCTGGTGCTTCACTATTTTGACATTGATATCTAACCCGATTTGATCCAATAAATAGCTAAATTCATACAAATTGCAACAAGAACTCTAAGTTTTTGATCATTTACGTTAATTTCCATCTCACTGTGGAATCGACACCCCAAAGCTGTGCTACAACTACCGCATTATTCTTTGGGCGTAATAAAATTTTGGCTAAGACAGATCTTCGCTAGTAATATCGACGCCAATCGAGATATTCAGAGTCTTCAGCAGGCTTTTGGGGCCATGGAAGCCAATATCTAGTCAATACGGGGTGATATGAATACCAATAGGAATTGTACGATCATTGCCAATAAAGAGTCCTTGGCTGCATGAAGAGAGATAATGACCTTGAATGGACAGCTGAGTACTTATATCTGCCGCGTTGATGGGATCCAGTTGAGAACCGATGAGACATGGCACCGATTAGGAAGCATTAAGACTCAAGTTCGAGAGCAATCTACATTGATTCAGGATATGCATGGACAACTTGACGAGAGTTTTGGCATGATAAAGGGCTTATAGGCCGAGCTAGGCCAGCAGTCCAAGTGATGAGATAGATTCTTACACGACTGCCTCTATCTTGAGAAGATGGCACATTAGGCTCAAGTTTCCTTCCACCATCTTCACCACCACCTCCATATTAATCAAGGGAGTATTCAAAGCCCCACTCTTTGTACCTAGTTCTGTTTTGTCATTCAATTCTGTATTTCAATAACTTATAATTTCTAAATATTGAGGACAATGTTGTATATAAGTTTGGGATGTAGCAAAATTTTCATGACACTTTTAACATTCATAGATATTTACTATTTTTGTGTAAAATAAAATTAGTATTTTTTTATTTATTTTATAGTATTTGCTCATTGTTTTGTGTGTTTGTATGGGTTTGATAGCCTTGTTGGCAATGATGTTGAATACGGGAATAGGTATGGACTAGGAATAGTGGAAATAGTGCATGATTATATTAGTTGATACTTATTTGTGTGAAACTTGTCATTCTTTGTGTGCAACACTCATGTTTTACACGTTAAATTGATTATTTGGCTCATTACTTAGAGAAGAGTTAAACAGAGTAAGTTAAACACACAAAATCGCTATTAAACTTATCCATAATCCATTTTTAGAGTAGTTTGGAGATTGTTGAATTGTTACAAAGGAAAATTGAGATGAGTAAGGGTCATGTGCATGAAATTATCTTGTGGAAATTGTCTAAAACCAATTAGATAAAGATGAGGTGAAAGTCTTAAGTTAGGGGTTGGTTTTGGAAACTAAATGTCTAAAATGAAATGGGCATATCATCAATCTGTGTGAGAATAAAACTTATCTCGAAGCCTATGACTCGAGCAAGTAAGCCTATAAAGGTATTTGAAAATCGGGTGTTCTAAAGTACACTGACTTGAGTTATGGGCCTAAAGCTCGATATAGTGGTCATATAAAAAGCAAGATGAAGAGAAGTTATAAAAATCATCTTTTTGAACCTCTATAACTTGAGTGAATAAACTTACAAGGGTTTAAAACTTGATGCCCTAAGGTCAATGGACTTGGGAATCATCAGCCTGAAGTTCGATACAAGTGTTATATAGCAAGTAAATGAGAAGATGCTAAAAAGAGAGAGAGAAAAAAACACAAATGACTGAGGAAAGACACAATTGCATTGATTAAGCACAAAGACATTTGGTTGATAGAACTACACATTTAATGCGAGGCAAGTAGCTTAGTTTAGTCTAAAGGTTGAAGTGATCAAAGATAGGAGAAACTCTACTAATTGAAGTGTGAACTTGTGATAGTAAGATTCATCCAAACTAAGAGATGGTAAGGATTAGAATTAACTAAACTTCAACTTTAGAACACACCTCGAGAAAATTGAGTGAAGTGAATAGGTTTTGGGATGAGTGTATCTCCCGAGCGATGAAATGAAATATTTTGCTACTACGGGTCAAGAACTTTGACAATAATGAGCTTGATATGTTTACATAAGTTTACATACACACATCGAGTTATGCATATAACAGGTAAAAGTTGATCTGATTTTGCACTGTTGAAACTATTCATTGTGTTGATTACTGAATTCCAATCCTGGGGCACTGCAGGTTTGTCAAACCATGTTCTGTGGAAAGTTAAACAACAATTTTGTTTGAAAACAAACAATAGTTCAAATTTGGGGGGGTTTGTTAAGTGCATTTTACACACTTATTTAGGCCACAAAACATGGATAATTGTTGGTAATATATTGGAATATAGTTTAATTCTATATAAATTATGTTTGGTAGAATAACATTGATGGAAATGGTAGAATTTAGGACAAACAAGCGAAAAATGACTAAAATCAAAGTTAAGGGACCAAAGTGCAAATAGTCGAAAGATGACGCGAAAAAAGAAACGAAGATGTGAAAGAGTCGAAAACCAACTGAGCGAAGGAATAAAGTATTGGAAGAAGAAAAAACGAGAAAAGAGATCACAAAAGGAGAAAAGGAGTTTGGGGACTAAAATGCAAAAAATCGGACTCTTAATTATACTATGCGGTTACATAGTGCATTATTTTGAACGTCTTTTAAAGACCTAGTGTTGTCCAAAAATAGGGAACCACAAATTACAACACATCGGAGAGCATAGAAGACGGCAAAACATCAACAAAGATTTCACGATGTCAAGATCCAACCAAGATTCATAATTCCTTTCAATTTTACACATTTGACATCGAAAACACATTTTCGATTTTGAATGATTTACATAATTTTTTTTTCTCTACAATTATTATACACGATAATTGTATGAAGTTAGTTGTTTATTTTATGTATTCAAAAAAAGGAAAATAGGTTCGGCATGGTGTAAATTGTCATAGGGTCCAATAGGGGATAGAAACATACCGCTATACTTTATGTGAATTTGTAAGTGTTCATAAAAAGTTCATACATTCTTATATATTCGCATCCATCATAGAAATATAATTGGGTCATATATGAGAGTAGGTTTGACATTACTCGATAGAGATTGTTGAATAGAATAAGAACATTAATTCTTCAATATTGTCAAAGTGTAGAACTAATGTTAAAAATGATTATTGCATGGAAATTCATAATCCTAGTGCGCTTGTCATTTATTAGAATACATCAATTTGCATTTAGCATAGTTTACATTTAGCCTAGTTAATTTATACATAATTGCATAAGTAGATTATTTTAGTTCTAATTTTGTCACAAACAAACAAACAAACAAATTACATTATTATTATTTTGATTAAGGTCACCATAATTAAAATCAATTTCAGTAAGATGATGTTTGGACTCAATTTCACTTTTTTATTTGTTAATGAATCGTACACTTACAGTAGTTTTAAATCGAAGATATTTTTGTGAACAATGCATCACCATATTAGATCAAATATGGATATATATTTAAAAGTAAAAATTTATCACAATATTAAAAGTTTGTCGGATATGTATCGAATTATTTAAAATCTGTCTAATTCATGACATAAAATTATAACACTTCATGTAGGAGGGGAAAAATTGATTACAGATCATATTTGTGCATTAAATGTATGTAATAGAACGTCTGAGCTGGACTATATTTATCCTTTTTCGGTGTGAGTTCCATTGTAAGAAATTCACCCTTTGAGTAATGATGTGTGTGGTAAAGTTCTTTCAAAAACTAATTTGGCTTTTTAGTAGAGATCATATATTAATTCTAGAGAAAAATTGAACTAGAGGGGTCCTTTTCCTATTTTTGAGATTTAAGAAATAAAATTTGAGTTAGACTAGATATCAAAAGGTGCATTTTAAAAAGATTATTTGTTAATAAATTTTTTATATTTATCTAATAATAATAAAGTAGAAAAAATTACTAAATTTTTTGTTCTTCGATCTGGTTATCAATTCGATAATTTAATTTCAATTTTATGTTTTTCAAATAAATAGATTTCACGTAAATAATGTGCACCCTTCACTTTACTCTTAACTATGTATTATGATCGTTTGATACCCGCAAATGAACGGGGTCGTGAACAAGTAATAAAATAGTGAATAGAGTATCGAATCCATGAAAACTATGTGTTTAATTGATCGAGTTAAAGCCAACAATTCCCTTAATCGGATAACAAAATCGAGTTATAACTAATACTATTAAATCTATCAACTAACTTGAAAGCAATGTAAAAATTTATCAAATTTGTGAGACCTATTGCTAAGATGTGGAATCCCCCTTATTAATCCATTTTTAGTTCAACAATTTAAAATGACAATTTAAAAAAATGTTAGTTGGTCAATGTTCCTATTTTAATTGAAAACCCCTCTCGTTAGTTATCAAATCTATTCCCCTCATGTGACATTCATATCTCTCGATGAAAGATGCGAACACGATAAATGTATTAAACGAGCTAGAACATCTTATAAAAATCATATGAAGCATATAGGTATATCTATATCCTCTATCGAACCTCACAATATTCATTACTATGTGCTAATGATCTTATTATCTCTCTCGATGACGATAAAACCCACAAACAATTCAATTATTGGCCAAATAATTGAAAAGCAAATTAAACCATAATAAACATCCAAACAATTAAACAAATTAACATCAATTCAATTATTTAAACCAAAAACTTCATAACAAGGGTTCTATTGTCGAAATTAAACATGCAAAAGTTAAAAAACATCACCAAAAATTGCCGGAACGTGAATAATTTTTTTTTTTTTTTGGAAGTGAGCCGGCTTTCTTCTTCGTTGTTTTCTGCGTATGTATGTATGCCACCAGGCTCAAATTTTTTAACTCTCACAGCTGCCTCAATTTCTGTGTGTTTGTATATAATTAATAATAGCCAAAATGTTTGACCATGCAAGCTGCCCTCTTTCTTTGTCTCTTGCCGTGTGTGTGTATATATATATGTATTCCAGCAGTCTCTCTTTTAAGTCCCAACCAGTTCAGCCGCCTTTTGCATGTATAATCTCCCTCTAGTTTTCTCCAGAACTGCCTACTTGTATTCCCAGCAGTCTGTGCGTGTCTTCTCTTCAATTTCTTTCGGTTGCCGTGTATATAGTTCCGCTTTCTCTCCAGCAGCCGCCGTCAATATTTCTCAGTCTGTATCTCATTCTCCCAGGCAGCCCTCTCTTCCGGCGTATATCTAGGGATGGCAAAAAGGTTCAGCTCGGGCGCACCCAATCCGGCCTGTGACTCCCAAAAAAAAAAAAAAAACCCAGCAAAATGCTGCCTCAAGAAAGAAAAAGGGAAAAAAACCAGCCGTCGGCTCGGCCGCCCGAGCCTTGAGTTTCGGCTCACAAGCCAACTCGACTCGACTCATTGACACCCATACATATATCTATATAATATGAATTTTGCTACTTTTACAATATTGATTGACAACAATGGTTGACAATCATCTCACATGAAGGGGGGCCCACGATTTTTTTATTCATCGTGGACCCCCCTCCCATGTGAGTGATTGTCAATCATTGTTGTCAACCAATATTGTACAACTAGCATGATTGATATAATATAGTAGGCAGCCCTTGTTTTTCTCTCAATAAAAGGTCCAGTTTCAGTTTTTAATTCCATTCCCATACAATTGGTCTAGACCCAACTTCATTTCATTGTAGTTCCTATTAAAATAAAGCTAATTTCCAATTTCAATTCCAATTAGTTGACAACCCATTACTTTGTGTTTCTCCAAGTCATCCAATCTTTCAAGTTAATGCAATTTAGTCCTTCTTCTTTCCAATTCTTTGCCAAATCATTGAATGTTACCTATTTAACACAAAATACAACAATTTAGATTATATTTTATTAGAGGAACAACTAAATATTGTTGTTTAAGGTCCTGAATAAGTGTATAAAATACACATATCATATTATTAACCACAAAGGAAATAGGATTTTTCTTTTCTATTTCTTTCTTTCGTTTTTTTTTTTTTTTTAACGGGGACCGACTAAAGAGGAGGTAGTAGCAATCTTTGAACCATTAACCTCAATTGTTGAATATGAACAATAAGAGCTTCAATGAGTAAAAGCAATATATTTCATTCTTCAATAGTCAACACTCATAGAGGGAAAGTTTAACAGTCTGAAATTGTCACAACGTCAATGAGTATTTGACAGTTAAAATCAGCTGTCTATTAAAATCATATCATTTTAATTATTAAGCATATTTAAATTAGAAAAAATAATTTTTCAAGATATTGTTATCCTGAACTTAATTTTGTCCACCCGAGTACTAGCACAAGATTAATTGAATAACATTCTAAGTGTTAAAAAAACTGTTAGCTGTTGAACTTGTCACATTCATCATCAAACCATTTTTTTTTTAAAAAGAAATAGTCCTTGAACGTTAAATTTAGTTCAATTTAATCATCCTGTCTAATTCCATCAAATACACTAACAGAATATATAAGATGGTAAGCTGAACTGAAGAAATTTTTATAACACCGCCAAATATATTAATAGAGCTGCACCAACATATTGAGCCTAAAAGATTTTCGACCCATAAAATCAGTGGAGAGTGGTGGAGCTAGTGCCTCGACAAAACATTGACCAAGTAAATAATTACATAATGGTCAACAATAAAATTGAGTATTGTTTTACAAATATGAAAGTTACGGAATAGTGTTAGATTGTTACTAGATCATCATTTTCATTTTGACCTTACGTTCGGAATAAATCTAATCAAAATAACAAGTCACTTTTAATTAGTTTCTAGATGGTTATGCATACAAGTCATTTTACGTAAGTTGAATTACCGCAGTTAAAATATTTGGAAAGCGGTAAATAAGACAAAGTGTGATGACGGAAAAACCCAAGGTGGGTAAAAACTTTGAGACCAAATCAGTTACCTCCACTATAGACAATGTGGGTTACAGTACGATTTCAACCTAGTTCCACTAGCAATTGTAAACTATGCAACACCAAGATCTGTTGTTCGTTCCAGCCTTGCGATCTGCTACCGTAGACACTGTCTAGCCAACTTGCTAGATCTTCTGCTCTACCTCCTGTAACTTCCAAGTTCTGTTGTACGCCAAACTCACAATCTTCTACAAAGATCCGTTGTCCAGTCTTACAATCTTCTGCACACGTCTCTTCCAAGTGATACACAGAAATCACATATTCATGTTCTTGTTACTACGCTTGAATCTCTTCCTTAAGGTGTTAAAGAAGTCAGGTGTTTTTTATTAATGAACCTTGATGTTTTTCCAAAATCAGGTTGCAAGATCGCAAGATTGATATAGATAAATCAACCAATATATTATGTTCTTGGATCTCTCAAATCAGATGAAAGTATTTCTCTCTTGAAGAATAATGAAGCAACATCTGCCAAAATCGCGCATGACACCTCTATTTATATGTAGGTCAAAACAGGTGTCATAGACCGTGTAAAACTCATCAAAATCGCGACTTACGATTGGCCGAATATAACTGTCGCTCGAGCGAGGGGACTTTTCGCTCGAGCGAGGGGGATGTTGCTCGAGCAACGGGCGGGCGAAAAGCAAGCGACGGACGTTCTACATGTGCGCAAAATTCCGACATGTCTTCAACCTTGTTCCAAACTCATATTCAACCCTAACTGAACTATACATAATTGCACATAGGTCCTTGACTTTTACAAATGTTCATTTATGTCCTTTTTGTTCACAAATATGTCAATTACAACATTGGACCTAACAATCTCTCCCTTTGACATTTTGTGACAAAACTAAGTCAAGGAACTAATCAAATAAACTAATCTACCAAGTTACCCAAGTTCTTTTGTTTCTAGCATTCCTTGGTATACCTGTTTCCTGAAATCAACAACTCGTATACCCAGTGTAAAAGCACGTGATACAGGAAATCAAAACTCATAAAACACAAATAAGTATGTTAGTTTGAGACGTGACATTAATGTCAATCAAAACACCAACCGAAACACTAACATCACAAAACATCAAAAACTCAAACAGCTATGCATATGATGTTCAATGCAGATGTAATGCACATTCTCCCATTGACTGCAAACTCTCAATGTTTTTATGCAATAGGCAAATGTATCTATGTCTCTCCCCAACGACCCTTTAAATATAAAATGCAAATTTCATTTCAATGCTCCCCTATGTATATTCTATCTCTCCCCCTGTATATCAACTTTTCTCATTTTTGTCACAAATGAATAAGGGTGCAATTTCAAACTCAATTTAAAACATGAATATACAACAGTCCTAAAATGCAGTTGATAACATCTCCCCACAAACTCAATTTAAGTTCAAATGGAGTAAATCATATAAATGACTCATGTGTGTCACTAATCCAAGGCAAACAGGACTTCAAACCTTAATTTCGTGAAAATGGACATGCTAAACATCACTGTCAATAAGGATATTCTCCTAATGAAAGTCAAACCTTAAAGTACAGTAGGATCTTTTATGTGAAGCTCATTTTTGCATATATAACCATTTTTATTTACTCCCCCTAACTTTAAGCATATATGTTTTTCATATTTTTCAATTTTTTTTTACTAGCTCAACATATTTTTCTTTTTAATAGCTCATAATATTTTTTATCATAAGTGCATGTTATTCTCCATTGAGAACGAGCTCGGCTCATGCTCGAGCTCGTTTGCCCAACGAACTCGTGGGCAATGAGCCGAGTCGAGCTCGACTCGTTTAAAAAAAGTGAGCTCGACTCGACCCACGAGCTCGTGAGCTCGCCTTTTTTTATTTTTTAATTTTTTTTTATACACGTTTTCTAAATATTTTGAAAAAAATATATTTTCGGTAAATTTTTATCTTGCAAGTATTTTTATTTTGCAAACAATTTTTTTAGATAAAGTATTTTTTACTTATAAGTTATAATTTATAAGTAACTTTAATTATAATGTAATTTTTTATGATTTTATCTTATAAATAATACTTACTTATAAGTTTTTTGTAATTATAATTTAATTTTTTTACTTATAAATAATTTTTAGTTAATATATTTATTTTTAAATTTGTTTTGAAGAAAACATGTTGATTGAAAATAATTATTTTATAAATGATAAAATTAAAAAAATATATATATATATGAGAAATTGTCAAATGATTTTTCAAAATATTTTTTCTTTTTAAAATAATAAAAATAATAAAAAAATAAACCTTCCTCATTTATCCGGGTTTGGGACCGACTAGTTTAATAGTTCAATTTTCAGTAGGCGGAGTTAAAAATTGTACATGAACAACTTGTTACGTGTACAATTTTTTTAAAAAAAATTATAAAGGTATTAAAATAAAAATTCGTCATGAATATGGTTAAACTAAATATCACTTACTTGACTACATACAATTTCGGCATATTTATCTTGCAGTTGAAAATGAGAGTCTTGTCAGTCCTTCACGCACATTAATGCTTCCAAAATATCTTCTTTTAGTCGATCCTAACTTCAGAGAGAACCCTAGACCCTGCACTAAAAGCAGACTCCGAAACTACAGTGTTAATCGGAGGTGTTAATAGATCTTTTGTCATTGCAAAAACTATTGGTCATCGGCGTTCATACTTTCACCAGAATTCAACTATTTCTTCTGAACTTTTCCTTAGTGCATTGTTAATAGGCCAATTATGATTAAAGTAATCAAGTAATTTAGCAGGCAACGCATTTGGACTATTACTTGATGTTTGAGTACATGCAGTGGAAGACAAACTACTACTACTGGAGGAACCACATGCATATCCAGTTTGACCATATCTATATGAGTTCATGCCTTCAAATAAATTTAAAATTGCAGTGTCGCCATCTCCTAAATTAGTGGGAGGAGTATTTGTAGAAGTCGAAGGGTACACGACTAATATATGTACCCATTCGTGAAGCATATATTACATACATTTCAGATAAAGTTGCTTCCAAATTCCTATAGGTACGTTAAAAATTAAAGATTTTGACATTCGATCAAGTATAAATTTAGTACCCGAAATTATATTGGGATCCATGACGCATGCTAATGGAAATAACAAGGGCAAGTCTTCCTACTATTTTCAAAACTTTAATTCCATGGCAATTATAACTGAACTAAAATCGGGGTCATCTTTAAATCTATCAAAAGTCCTAACAATTAGATAAAGACATTGAAGGACCATACAACTAGTAGGATAATAAACACCAGACAAAATATTTGTAGAATCATAAAAAAATTTCAAAAAAGATTTTTAAGTTTAATAACTAAAGCCCAATCGAAATCATTCAAAATATTATCGTCGTCATCCCTAATATGCCTACTGTTATAAAATTCAGTAATTAAATGTTTGAAACATTCACATGATTTTAATAAAAAAATATGCAGAGTTCCATCTATACGCTACGTCACTAATAAAAGTTTTTGAATGCGACACCCCATTTTCGGCATAAAAGTCCTCAAATGCTTGTTTTCTACTAGGTGAAATAGTGATATAAATTAGTGCATTACTAATTCGTTGAATTTCATCCTTAACATCTTTTAAACCGTCTTGTACTATTAAATTTAAAATATGGCATGCACATTGAATATGAAATAAATAGCCACCAAACTCAAGTTGAAGTACTCTATGTAATTTATCGATGACAGATTTATTTACATTAGCGTTGTCGAACGTAAAAGAGCGAATTTTACTCTAGCATTTATATTCTTTAATAATATTCATAATAGCACTAAATATATTGGTAGCATTGTGCGGGTACTCAATAATTTTAAAAGCAATTTTTTTTATGCATGATCCAAAATGGGTCTATATAGTGTGCATTTGCAGCCATATAACCTCTTTTATTAATCCCTTCCCATAAATCTGAAGTTAAAGATATCACACCCCCATATTTTTCTAAATCAGCAATCAATATTTTCTTTGCATTTTCAAAATATTCTATTGTATCAGAACGAAGAGTATTTTGACTTATCCCAATGTACCTCGATTGAAGACATTCTTTCACAAAGATAACAAAATGTTGGTTGTCTGTTTGTGTTAGTGGCAACTCAGCTACGGCAACATACTTCACCATCCCTGTTTGAGTTCTTTCCTCCAAATACATCCACGTATTAAGTGGCGTAGTAGTAACACCGCTCCCTGGACTACCAAATTGTAGTTGCGTTTAACCAGCAGGAAGAAGACCATGTTTGGCCGCACATGTTTTGTAGTGACGGTTGAGGTGGGTAGTTCTCATGCCTTTTTGATGGGTCAATCGTTGTTGACAGTATTTACATACTGCTTTGGTTTCTGGGATTCCATCGATCACACGACCACTTTGAACCAATTTAAAATGGTCCCAACATTTTGTCTGCTTCTTCCCTTTTCTCTTCCATCTTGCATCGGGAATTTCTAGCACAGGTTCATCATCCTGTTCCAAATCAATTGGATGACTACTTTCATGAATATCGAAATTTTGAATACTTTCTAGAATTGGTATTTCATTTAGACTGGCAAATTCATTCTCAAATTGATTGTGGGGCACAAGTGCTTCACCCCCAACTCCGACATCAAACAAGTTTTCAATAAATGAGCGTTGATCCATTTGTGAATAACTGAAATTGAATGTTGAAGAAGAAGTACTTCATATCAACCTAAGTAATGGAAATTATGCTACATCTCATCACAACATACAAGTTCAAGAGTGTTATACTTCATGTTGTAGTAAACTTTCAAGTGCTATGCTATATGTACACAATGATGTACACATTAGTTTACACCCTCCTCACATGGGGGGCCCACACATAATAAAATATTCGTAGGCCCCTCTCCATGCGAAAGGGACGTAAGCTATTGTGTACACCATGAGGTGTACACATAGCTTTATCCAACTTTCAATTCCCGATTTTTTTTTTCAATTTTTCAATTTTTTGTGTTTTCATTTTTCAAAAAAAATGCGTCACACACAAATAAAACAAAATAGTGAAGCACAAAAAAAAAAACAAAACAAAAACATGCATGTGCCAAAACAAACATGAAGAAATACACATGCATGAAACTACAAACTAAGAAAACAAACCAAAAAAATGAGATACATGCATAAGATGACATCATATAACAATTAAGCACAGGTATGCATCAGATATACCTAATCAATTAGGTATGAGATTGCTCTTACCTTTAAGAGCAATTTGATAAACATCAAATTTATTCAAATCACTCTTTTTCACCCAGACTTGTCTAGTGGGAGAACAATTCCCAGACAATTGTGTCACCAACTTGTTCAAATGACTCACTTGAGTAGTAAGGAATCCTGTCGGACCAACAATCTCTTGATTTCTATTCCTATTAAAGCTCATGTGTTTATGACTGTTCAAAAATTGATGACATCTAGGGCGTATGTGTCCTAACTCATCGCAATGAAAACATGTCGGGACAAACCTATGAGCAATGTTATGTGGACGATGATGTCTAGTCCTAGGTCGATGGGTCCTACACTGTCTAGTAGGCCTCTGTCGAACAAATCTCTTATCATTAGGTTCGGGGTTAGGCACATGATTAGGCTGGTCAGTGGCAGGGACAAATGTGGTCGTCAAAGTGCTAGTTTTGTTCTCCTTAAAACCTAGACTTCCCTTATTTCCATCCAGCATTCCCATTCCTAGAATGTTGTCTAACTTTTCAGAGCCACTAGAGAATGCAAGCAATTGAGACTTAGAATACTCTAGATCGCTCAGTAGGTCTTAGCCTTGATTTCTAAGGTCGCTTTCTCAATAGTCAACTCACTCACTTTCCTAAAGGACCTCTCAAGTTCACTGGTGAGACTCTTAACTTGAGTCTCTAAAGTTTCAATCATTGTTTTCACTTCACTCAGGATTAAGGTAGATTCCTTAATATGCGCTGCTAACTTCTCATTTTCCAATTCAAGTTCCTTATTTTTCGCAATCAATGCCTTATTTTCATTAAGAATCTTAAGACTCTCCCATACATTTTATCATAGACATCTTGGATATCTTCTTCACTCACCGACTCATCTCCAAAATCCTCATCACTACCTAAGTCCTCATCTTTCACACTCCCCTGGTCAGATCTATCATTTACCATAGCAACGAAGGCAATGTATTTCCCACTTTCCTCACGAGTGGATTCATCACTCTAATTATCCGAGTCAGACTCGTCATCGGTGAGAGTAGCATTCAAGGCCTTCTCCTACTGCTAGGACATTCTCTCTTTACGTGGCCGACACTTTGAAAATTATGGCACCTCACAGATTTAGATTTTCTCCTAGATTCGCTTGGGATTTCTCTATGTCTTTCCTAAGGATGATTTTAACATCTTCCGAAATTTTTTAGCTAGTTAAGCTAACTCCTCATCATTCTGTGAATCAGAATTACAGTATTCGATTCGGTTCGAGTATTCCTCGTGGTTTTCAAGGCTAAGGACTTTTCTTTAACAGGATTATCTAAAGTCAGCTCATAGGTTTGGAAAGATCCAACTAACTCTTCTACCTTAATAGAGTCAATATCCTTACTTTCATCAATAGCTGTGACTTTTGGCCTGATTCGATTGTGTAAGGATCTAAGGATTTTTCAAACTATCTTAGGTTCGAGAATTCTCTCACCTAAATTGAATGAGGAATTAACTATGTCGTTCAAGCTAGCATAAAAGGAGTCAAAACTCTCATCTTTCCTCATCCTAATTTTCTCGAACCTCGTGGTTAGCATTTGTAACTTAGAGTTTTTGACTGCCTATGTTCCCTCGTGTGTGGTCAGTAAAATATCACAAATATCTTTCGCTACCTCACACATCGACACTCTGCTAAACTCTTCAGGAGATACAGCCATAAACAGGGCACGTAACGCTTTACTATTCCAGTTACACTAATCTAAGTTAGCATTTGACCAATTTTCTATGGGAATGGAAGTGACTACATTATTCATTGTAGTACTAAGGGCGAACCAAACGTTGACAACACTTATCCATATCCTATCATCCATGGATTTCAAAAACACTATCATTCTCACTTTCCAGTATGTGTAATAAATTCCATCAAAATGGGGCAGGACATGTAATGAGCTACTCCTCTAGACAAATTTATGGTCAGGACACGAGTTTAGGCTCTGATACCACTTGAAAGTTACGGGATAGCACTAGACCATTACTAGATCACCATTTTTATTTTAACCTTACTTACGGAATAAATCAAATCAAAGCAACAAGTCACTTTTAATTAGTTCTAGATGGTTATGCATACAAGTCCTTTTATCTAACATGAATTACCACAATTAAAATATTTGGAAAGCGGTAAACAACACAAAGTGTGATGAAAGAGAAACCCAACGTAGGTAAAAATTCCTGGACCAAGCCAGTTACCTCCACTATAGACAATGTGGGTTACAGTACGATTCCAACCTAGTTCCACTAGCAGTTGTAAACTCTGCAACACTAAGATCTACTGTTCATTCCAGCCTTACGATCTACTACCATATACATTGTCTAGCCAACTTGCTAGATCTCCTGCTCCACCTCTTATAGCTTCCAAGTTCTACTGTACTCCAGACTCACAATCTTCTACCAAGATTCGTTGTCCAGTCTTATAATCTTCTGCACACATCTCTTCTAAGTGATACACAAGAATCACATATTCATGTTCTTGTTACTACGCTTGTATCCCTTCATTAAGGTATTAAGGAAGCCAGGTGTTTTAGATTAATGAACCTTGATGTTTTTCTAAAATCGGGTTGTTGGATCGCAAGATTGATATGGATAAATCAACCAATGTATTATATTCTTGGATCTCTCAAATCATATGAAAGTGTTTTTCTCTTGAAGAATTATGAAGCAACCTCTGCCAAAATATCATATGACACCTCTATTTATATATAGGTCAAAACAGGTGTCATGGGCGGTGTAAAACTCGTCAAAATCATGACTTATGATTGGCCGAATATAATTGTCACTTGAGCGAGGGGACTTTTCGCTCGAGCGACGGGCGGGCAAAAAGCGAGCAACAGGCGTTCTGTATGTGCCGCTCGAGCGAGAGTCAAGCGAGCAGCTAGCGAAATTTCGCCATGTCTTCAACCTTGTTCCAAACTCAAATTCAACCCTAACTCAACTATACATAACTATACCTAGGTCCTTGACTTTTACAAATGTTCGTTTATGTTCTTTTTGTTCACAAACATGCCAATTACAATATTGGACCTAACAAAATATATAAGCAAAATGAGATTTGATAATTGAGGACATGTGCAATAACTTCGTTTTAATTGCACAAGAGTTTCGACATGCTGATTCATATTTGGACAAATAGAAATATTGACGAGTACTATGACATTTTTAATAATGGTTTTAAAACAAAACAAGAACTGTAAAGAGCAAACAACTGGAAAAAATGTTGGAAAAGATTTTATTGCCTCCACACCATTTTCAATCAGATGCGTAGGTCTTTATATACAAGAAAAATGTAAAAAACTACTCCTAACAAACTCCTACCATATTGGAGCAATAAGCTCTTTTATTGACACCTATTTAATTGATTCAATCAAACCAAAAATAATAGGAATAGAAAAATTCTACTTAACTTATTCAACCAAAAAAAAAAACTAAAACTAAAAGGAAAGTTCAGTATGTATGCATTAATTTGTTATACTCTCCCTTATGCGTACTTAGGATCAACAACTCCAAGAGCAACTCTATATATTTCAAATTTAGGCTTAGTCAATGGTTTTGTAAATATATCTACAACTTGATCTTCAGTATGGACTTCTTTTTAACTCGATTTAGTAATTCAGCACTTTCTCCTGAATGAAGTAATGATGGACTTCAATATGTTTTGTTCTTCTGTTAAAAACTGGGTTTGAAGCAAGCTAAATTGCACTTTCATTATCACAATGAATCAGCACAGCATAATTGACCTTTGGAAATATGTCTCCCATTAGATATCTTAACTAAACGCATTCCTATGCAGCCATTGTTGCTGACATATACTCTGCTTTGGTGCTAGACAAAGCAATGGTGGCTTGCTTCTTACTACACCAAGAGAGAACTAATGATCCCACAATCCCAATTAGAAAGTCCCTTCCTCAAAGAGTTAAGGAAGCCATGTGTTTTGGATAACTCAGATGTGATGTTTTCCCAAAGCTAAGTTGACGGATGTCAAGAATGAATGATTGATTCCACCAATTGAATTGTGTTATTGGATCTCTCAAAGACAATATGAAAGTGTTTTTCAATGGTAGCACAATATGGCAACCTTAGAATTTTCATCCATGACTTCTGTATTTATAGTTGGGAGTAAATAGGTGTCATGGGCCGTGTAAAATTCTCCAAAATCGCGACCTAGGATTTAGTCACGTAACACTATCGCTCAGGCGACAGACAAGCAACGTATATATCGCTCGAACGAAGAGGGGCGAAAAACGAGCGACAATGGTTCTGCTTTTGTCGCTCGAGCAGCGTCCCAACGTGCAACTAGCAAAATTCGACGAGTCTTCTACCTTATTCTAAATTCAAACCCTAGCCTAAACCATCTATACAAATTGTAACTCAAGTCCATGACTTTTTATACATGATCAAATAAGTCATTTTTTATTCACGGAATTACTAATTACAATATTGGACCAAATAAACTCCCCCTTTGATATTCTATGACAAAACTATACAAATTAAGTCAAGACTTGAAAACAAATAAACTAGTCTACCCAGTATACCCAATCACTGAGTCTTGCATTCCTTGTTAAACACATTTCCAGAAATTCAAAACTCAAATACACAGTGTAAAAGCACGTGATACAGGAAATATAACAAATAAAGCACTTAATCACAAATCAACATGCTAGTTTGAGACGTGACATAATGTTAATCAAAACACCAATCAAAAACATCATTAAACATCAAAACTCGAATAGCAATGGACATTATATGGAATACAATGCAATGCTCCCGCAGTATATATTTATGCTCTTTATTCTCTCCCCCTCAATTCCATATTTCTTTCCCCCATTTTGTCACAAATGCTGAAGGGAATTATATCAAAATCAATTAGAGCAATAACATATAACCACTTAAAAATGCAATTGATAGCATGCAGAAGTATAATTAACAAATAGTAGACATCCCCAGTACTCATTTTAAGTCAGAATGAAGTAAATAATATAAGTGACTCATTTGTGTAAAGTGTCACTAATCCAATGCAAGCAGAACTCCAGACCTTAATTTTGTGAGAATTGACATGCTCATCACTGCCAATAAGTACATTTTCCTACTTATGAAAGTCAAACCATGTAAGCGCATTAGGATCTATAATTATTATTTTTATTCTTCTCCCCCTAACTTTGAGCATTTATATTTTTCAAATTTTCACATTTTTCTAGCTCATTATATTTTACATTTTTCCAATTCATTCATTTTTAATCTTTAGTACAAGTTCTTTTCCATTAAACGACTAAGATGACCCATATTGCGAGCTTTAGGCCAGTTAACTCAAGTCAGTTGACCGTAGGCACCAGATTTTAAAGAACCCTGTAGGCTTAATTACTCGAGTCAAATAGACCCCGAAGAAAAATATTAAGATATTGAGCTTTTATATGATGTGGAAATATTTTTGAGCTTAGGTCTAATAAATTCAGTCAATTCATGTTCAAAGTCATCCAATTAAAATGTGACATACATCCCAAATCTCACACGCGCAGTAGAGCCCCACTAACATTTTCATAGTTTGTACAGTGCAGATGGTACATGAAGACACCTATACTAAGTACTCCACAAAACCTAAGCAAACAATGGAAATTATGCTACCGCTCATCTGCTCTCCGTCCCGCCATTCAGTATCAATTTTTCATATACATGATCACACCTTGAAAGTTCAAAAATTATATATCATGCTATAATGGAAGTTTTCATTTACCCTTTTTTTATTTTTTCAATTTTTTTGTGTTTTTCTTTTTCAAAACAAAGCAAAATATGCATGTGTCAGTGCAAACTAATGAAAAAGCACATGTATGAAACCAAACACAAATGAAAAGAAATATACAAATACAGGGGATGCATGCATAAATCATATGACAGTTAAAAATAAGCATGCATCAAAAATACTTAATCAATTAGGTATAAAAGTGTACTTTCCCTTAAGAGCGCCATGATCCACTTCAAGATTTTGCATATCACCCTTTTTCACTCATACCTATCTAGTGGAAAAGTAGTTCCCAGATAGTTGTGTCATCAATATGATCAAACGATTCACCTGATCAGTTAGGAGTTCAATCTGACCAATAGATACCTGATTTTTGGTCCTGTTGAAGGTCATGTTCCTATTTCTATTTAGGTACTGATGACATCTAAGGCGTATGTGATCTAACTCTCCATAGTGATAACATGTAGGGTTATACCTAGGACCTAAGTTATGTAAACTCTGCCATCTATTCCCAGGTCAAGGGGTCCCGTGCTGTCTGATAGGCCTCTATCCTACAGATCCCTTATCCTTACGTTCAGGGTTAGGCACATGTTTAGGTTGGTCAGTGGCAGGGACAAATGTGATCTTGGATGTGCTAGCAACATCATGATCTTTTTTCCTTATTTCCTAGACCTCCCTTATTTCCATCGGGCTTGTCCATTCCTAGAATGTTATCTAACTTTGACGATCCACTGGTGAAGGCAAGTAGTTGAGACTTAGAATGCTTTAAATCACTCACAAGGTTCGCAACCTAGATTTCTAAAGTCTCATTCTTGGCGGTCAGCTTATTAACTTTCCTAGAGGACCTCTCAAAATCACTGGTGAAACCTGAGACTCTAAAGATTCATTCGTCAATTTCAGTTCACTCAGGATTGAGGAAGATTCCTTAATCCTTAACCGTCGTACTTAAGGTTTTGTTATTATTGAGAATCTTAAGACTCTCCTGATACATTTTCTCATATGCCTCTTGGATATCTTCCTCACTTACAAATTCTCCTTCAGTTTTCTCACCACTATCTATGTCATCTTCTCTCTCACTCCTCTGGTCAGATCCACTCTTAACCCTAGCAACGAAGGCTACATATTTTTCACTTTCCTCAAGAGTGGATTTCTCACTCTGATTGTCTGAGCTAGACACGTCATTAGTGAGAGTAGTATTCATAACCTTTTCATCAAGTCTCCTAACACTAGGGCACTCATTCCTCATATGAACGAAACCTTAACAATTATGGTATCTCACTAATTTTGATCTTCTCTTAGATTCACTCGAGTCACATCTATGTCTTTCCTGAGCTTCTTCTTATTCCTAAACATTTTTCGAAATTTCTTAGCTACGTAGGCCAACTCCTCATCATTAGGTGAATCTGAATCAGAAGATTCGGTCCATTCTTTCCTGAGCTTCTCCTTAACTTGTTTATCTAAGGTCAGCTCATAGGTCTGGAGGGATCCAACTAACTCTTCCACCTTGATAGTAGCTATGTCATTACTTTCCTTAATCGTCGTGACTTTAGACTTGAAACGCTCAGGTAAGGATCTAAGAATTTTTCTCACTATCTTAGGCTCGAGAATTTTCTCTCCTAGGTTGAAGCTAGAATTTAGTATATCATTGGGCTCGCATAGAAGACATCAAAAGCCTCATCATCTCTCATCTTGATTTCTTCAAACCTAGTGGTCAGCATCTGCAACTTCGAATTATTAACCGCCTGAGTTCCCTCATGTGTAGTTTCTAAGAAACTTCTTTCGCAACCTTACACACGGACACTCTCCTAAACTCTTCTGAGAACACAGCCATAAATAGGGCATGTAAGGCTTTACTATTCCAATTACATCTATCTAGTTCAGCCTTAGACCAATTTTATATGGGGATAGGGGTGACAACATTATTAACCGTGGTACTAGAAGTAGACCAACTTTTAACTACACTCAACCAAATTCTCTCATCCATAGATTTCAAAAATGCATTCATCCTACCTGCTTATTGCTAAACAAAATAATGAATTACCGATGAAAAATCATAGGTTACGTCCTACTCATTTTGTACCATTGCCTAAAGCAAATGGTACTGCATTGTCTGAAGCAAATGCAATCTCAAGACATAGACGTGAACATGGACACGAATTTAGTCGTGAAACTGGACGTACACGTAGAATAAATCATAGACGAAATAATCAACAAAGTTATCAACAACAATGCAACAATTTCAAAAGGTACAAAGCAAACAAAAGTAGTACATCCAAAAAGGTGTACGAAAAAAGTTGTTTTATTGTGGAATGAAATTGCATTGGACACATACCTGTCGTACGACAAAACAACTTGTGAATCTTTACCAAAAATAATAACGGGAAAAGAAAAAGTGGAGACAAATTTTGTTGATTATCATGGTCTGATTGATGTGACTCATTTGGATGTCTCCGATTTATTTGCCGATTCAAATGAAAATATTGACAATTTGATTGGAGTAGTCTAATGGAAGATATAGATTAGTTTATTTTTTATGTTTCTAGTATCTCCCTTTATTTTATAAATTTAGTTTGAAATATGTTTTTATTTTTCACATAAAAAATCTGAACTTTATTATGCATTGTTAATTTCACAGTATTAATTATGTTTACCATTTTAAATTTAAATTCAATTTTTTTTGAAAATATATTTATTTTGTTATAGATTTATGATATATTGTCAAGACATCTGCTTGATTGATAGTGCAACTACACGTACTATTTTTCAAGACAAAAAATATTTTTTGGACTTAGCATTAGAAGAAAATAATGTTAATACAATATCAGGTGCATCGAATATCATTGAATGATTCGGAAGAACTTGTATTATTTTACCAAATAATACAAAATTATATTGATGATGCATTTTATTGTAACAAATTCAGCAAAAAAAAAAAAAAAAACTGCTTAGTTTTAAAGATATCCGTTGCAATGGATATCACAATACAAGAAAATAATGTTGAATATCTTTATATAACTTCTTTTGTTTATGAAAGAAACAGATAAAAGAAAATTTTCATGCACTCTCATCTGACATGTATTATACATATAAAAAATGATTGAATCAAATAATGTAAAACCAAAAATTCGTTGACCCAAAAAGTTCTATACTTTGGCATAATTGACTTGAACATCCAGGAGCTATAATAATACGTCAAATAATAAACAACTCACATTGACATCTTTTAAAGAACCAGAAAATTTTTTTACCTAATGATTATCCATGTGTAGTTTGTTCGCAAGGCAAGTTAGTCATTAAACCTTCGACTACAAAGGTCATTATTGAATCTCCAATTTTTTTAGAAAGAATTCATGGAAATATGTAGGCCAATACACCCACCATGTGGGTCATTTCGTTATTTTATGATATTAATTGATTATTATACTAGATGGTCACATGTTTGCCTACTTTCCACAACGAAAGTATCTTTTACTAAACTACTTGCTGAAATCATAAAATTACGAGCAATTTTTCGATTACTCAATTAAGACTATTCGCCTTGATAATGCTAGCAAATTTAGATCACGTGCATTCGATGATTATTGTATGTCAGTTATGATTGTAATTGAACATTCAGTTGCACATGTCCATACACAAACTTGTTTAGCAGAGTCATTTATTTGGGGTCATGCTTATTACATACTGCATCATTAGTTCGTGTAAGACCAACTGTCTAATATCAATATTGACCTTTGCAACTTACATTTGGTCATGAACCTGATTTTTTTCACCTACGGATTTTTTGTTGTGTTATCCAAATCTCTATTTCACCCCCCACAACGTACTAAAATGGGTCCCAACGAAGATTTGAGATTTATGTGAGTTTTGATTCACCATCCATTATTAGGTATCTTAAACATTTAACGGATGATTTATTTATTACACGTTTTGTAGATTGTTATTTTGATGAAATGACTTTCCCAACTTTGGGAGGAAAAAACTACATCCTGAAAAGCAATATAAAATTTCTTGGAATGAAACAACTCTATCTCATTTTGATCTCCACGACAATCAATGTGAAAAGAGGTTGAAAAGATCATTCATTTGCAAAGAGTTGTAAATTAATTGCCCGATGTATTTCTTGACATAAGAAAAGTGACAAAGTCATATATACCTGCAGAAAATATTTCAACAAAAATTGATGTTCATGCAGGACAATCTGCTGTAGCAAATGAATCTCACATACGCCAGAAGCATGGTCGACCAGTTGGTTCAAAAGATTCTGTACCTCGAAAAAGAAAAGTGTAAGAGAAAATTCAACCAAAAATTTCGGAAGAAGTAACATTAGAAAAAATTGATCAATCAAATATTGACAATATGGTTCCTGAAGAACCACAAGTGTTCGAAAATAATGAGAATTCAATAAATTATATGTTATCTTATAAATTGTGATAACAGAATAATGTTGTTATAAACAATATTTTCGCCTTTAATGTTGCTCTTGATATTATGCAAAATGAGGATCTTGAACCACGGTCAGTTAAAGACTGTCAAAATAGAAATGATTTGTCAAAATGGAAAGAAGTCATACAAGAGGAATTGAATTCCTTAGAGAAACGAAAAATGTTTGGACCTGTAGTTCAAACACCGAAAAATGTATTTTTGTACGAAAGAGAAATAAAAAATAATGAAATTACAAAATAAAAAAACCCGACTAGTAGCTCAAAGTTTCTCACAAAGACCATGAATTGATTATGAGGAAACATATTCTCCCGTAATGGATACCATCACTTTTAGACTCCTGATTAATTTGATCGTGTCACAAAAGCTTGATATACGCCTTATGGATATATGAATTACATATTTGTATGGTTCACTTGATAGTGACATATATATGAAAGTCCCTGAAGGACTTAAGGTTCCAAGAACAAACCATACGTGCCCGAAAACCTTATTCTCAATTAAATTGCAAAGATCATTATATGGATTTAAATAATTCGGACGCAGGTGGTATATTCGCCTTAGTAAATATTTGTTGAATGAGGATTATAAAAATAATGATGGTTGCTCATGTTTATTCAGAAAGAAAACTAACATTGTATTTGCAATTGTGACAGTTTAAGCTGATGATTTAAATTTAAATAAAATTCCTAAATAGCTTAACAAAACTGTTAATTATTTGAAAAATGAATTTGAGATGAAGGATTTGGGAAAAACTAAACTCGGATTGCGGATTGAACATTTCACAGAAAGATTATTTGTTCATTAATTCACTTATACAGAAAAAGTTTTAAAATGTTTTTATATGTATAATGCACATTTATTGGCATCACCTATGGTTATTCGATCACTTAATGTGAAAAATGATCCATTTTGTCCACTTGAAGATGGAGAAAAGATTCTTTGTCATGAAATATCATATCTTAGTGTAATTGGAGCATTAACCTATCTTACAAATTGTATTCAACCTGACATAGTTTTTTATGTAAAACTCCTTGCAAAATATAACTCTACAACAATTCAAAGACATTGGAATTGTGTTAAACATATTTTTTGTTACCTAAAAGGTACTTTTGGTTTGAGATTATTTTATTCTCAAAAGTCGGGATCTACTTTAGTGGTATATGCAAATGCAGGTTATCTATCTGACCCGTATAAAGTTAAATCACAAATAGTAAATGTGTTTACACGTAGAGGAAAAGATATATCATGGAGATCTGTGAAGCAATCTTTGACAGTAACATCCTCAAATCATTTTTAAATTATTACAATTCATGAAATAGGACGAGAATGTATATGGTTGAGGAACATGACCTATTATATCTAAGTATCATGCGGATTAATTTCAACAAAAGATAGTGCAACATTTTTTTATGAAGACAATGCAACTTGTATTGCACAACTCAAAAGAGGTTATATCAAATGTGACATGACATTTTCCAAAATTCTTTCATATACATGAGTTTCAGAAGAATGACGACATTGATATCAACAAATTCGTTCAAGTGACAATGTTGTCGATTTATTCACAAAAGTACTGCTAACATCTACATTCAAAAAATTAGTTCATAAGATTGGAATTCGTCGACTCAAACATCTTCGGTAATTAACATCAGGGGGAGGAGCTGTACTCGTTTTCCTTCGCATAAGTTTTATCCCACTGGATTTTCCTAGCAATGTTTTAATAAGACGGTATTTATTTTTCATACTCTAAAATAACTGTACTATTTTTCCTTCGTTTGATTTTTTGTCCCATTGAATTTTTATCAAACAAGGTTTTAACGAGGCATATATTTTATAATGTGTCATTCAAGAGTGAGTGTTGTAAATACTAAGTTTATTAGGGTTTGTTAGTGAATGACAATTTTACCCCTACAGTCCTAAAAATTATTATTGTTGTATCCTTAATTCTACCTATAAATATAGGATTTTGGTTCTTAATAAAACACATACACGTTTATTGATTTTAATTCTCCCTTCTCCTTTTTCCCTCTTTTCATAACATTAATCACATATTTTATGGACTCACAATTTTTCAATCCTTTATGGTTATAATCCTTGTTTGACCTAAATTTTGAGGAAAAATATATTTTGGAATGGTGAATTTTTTAATAATGTGTGGTTAAAAAAAATTTGAGAGTTTACGTGTTTTTATAAAAGAATATATGGTTGAAAATGAATTTTGAAAAAATAAGCCCAAATAAATTGTACTGCCAGATTTATCCTTGGCAAACCAAGTAGACAAGATTATGTTCAAGTTTTGTGATGTGAATATAGCTTCGTAAATCAGGACAAATGCATTATGATGTAGAATTGAGAATCAAGATGGAATTAAATTTTTTCTTAGGATATCGTTCTTGAGCAAGTATTTTGTCGATATCTTTGACTAACTGACTGCAGAAACCACTGTTATCTCTTTCGTGCACTTCTAAAAGACTAAGCTTTGTTATAATGTCTTGTCAAACATTCACGCGGGTAGTTTGACAGGTTCTTATCTTTTGTTTCCTCCTATTTAAACTGAACTATGAAACATTGATCTAATTATTTGCCTTCAATAAAAAATTATTGTATAGATGAAAACATTGATCTGATTATTATCTCCTGCTCTTCCCATTTGAAACCAAGGAAAGAGACTTGACAGATATTGTTAGTATAGTATACAGAATAAACCTCTTTAGATGCAATATGACATTGTAAATTAATACTCTTCCATTTTTTTCTATGATGCTGAGATTTCATAAAATGTTAATAATTTTGATGTTCTCAAACCTTTGAACAATATTTCTCCAGCCATAATTAAAGTCAATTACGTCCATATTTGGCAAAAATGTAGCTTTCTTATAAGCTTCCCAATTAAAATGCGGGACCCACGGACGGTCCAACACGGTTTATGGGTCTCCAGCTTCCAAAAAAAAAAAAAAAACCTAATATTTTGCCAAATATGCCCTACGACAAAGTTTCATTTCACAAACTGAGTGCCAACTTTTGTGATATTCTCGGTAGAAACAAGGATTTCAAGTATTTCCATTGTGTATGGACATTTGCACATATATCTTGTCATTGTGTATTTCACTCTAGGTATAAAGTTTTACAACCAAGCTACATGTACATTAATATTGACATCATGGATGACATTCCTCTCACATAGGAGGGGCCCTATGTTGAATAAAAAAATTGGTAGGACCCCCTCATGTGAGGGGGTTGTCAACATTAATGTACAAATGGCTTTTTCCAAAGTTTTAAGGGAGGTTAAGGAGTGGTGATTGAGAGTTGTAGATTCAAACTATTCCCTCCAACAACCTATTTCTAGAAGGTTGTGGATCGGGTCAGCCCTGTACCATACCCATTTTCCATTGCAATTAGATTTTTCTTTAACAAACCTTACTAGATTGAACCATTGCATTATACTCAAAAAATCTCAATTTTGGCATGTTCACAAGTTGGATCATGTTGCACGATAGAGGTCCACAAGAGCTTGCTTGAAATTAAGTCTCTGTTGGACCATCATTATTTCAAAAGAATGAATTTTTGAATCGTAAATTTTTGGAGAATATGATATTAAAATATAGGAGAAAAAATTAGGTTTACGTGAAAAATATTTTATCATGAGAATGTGGTTGAAAATTAATATAAGAAAAAAAAAATTGAAAGAATGATTGTCAAACAGGAGCTAAGAAACATCGACATAAAGTCAAAATTATCTTTGATTATTTATATGAGAGATCAATATATGAAGAGACATTTGTTAACTCGTTATGCTTAGGTTTCTCTTGGTCAGTGTCCCCATGAACGGTACTCAAGTGGCCAATCACTTATTCCATCTTCCATTTGCTTATAATGCAAAAACAATGATAAGAAAAGAGTAAAACTATGGAGTCTCAGTAGAGTTGTAATCTCAATCTAGATGACATTAAATAATAAGATAAATGAAATATGAAATTAAATGAGTTATTTAAGTTATTTAATTTCACTTATCATTTAATACCATATTAGCATCATTTAGACTGGGATTACATTTTCAGTGGAGTTAAATAACATTACTTATAAGAAAATCGTCTCATTGCCTGACCACACTTAAACTCTTCTGAAGTACAAATTCTTGTACTATCTTTGGCTAAATTTCTTGGTTTTGCTATTCATCCAGGACCACATGTGCCCCTTGAAATGATAGAGCCCATGTTTAGCAAAACCCTAAATTCTTTTACAACCGTGCTATATAGTCAAGGTCGGTCACAACCATGGCCGGGGGAGGGGGACAAGCGCCTAGTCAATAGGGGGGACACTTGTCTCCCCCCCCCCCCCCCTCACCCCCCTCCCTTGGCCAAGGTCGGTCACTGACCCTAACAATCTATCTTTTTCCATTCTTTTATGATTCAAATGTATAGTTTTTTAAAAGTAACATCTTTTTGTGCAAGTAGAAAACTTTTTCAGACTAACAAAACAAAGCAATGTACTTTAACAGAAGTGCGTTTGCCTTTCAAGTTTATAACAAATCATTAAACTTGGGACATTCATGAATAATCATTATCCTCAAAAAGTAAGAATAGATCTCCTCGCATATGCGTTAATGACAGAACTAATTGTCTCCTGAAAGTGGATTGGTCAACCCATCGATATCGTCGAATTGTACGCGATGATACTGTTGGTATTTAGAGAGAATATATAGAGAGAAGAAACGGGATAGAGAAAAAAAATTAATTAACATTAAAAAAAAGTGAATTACGACCTAATTATATTTGAATAAATAAGTTTTAAACCCAATTTTTTAAAATTAAAAGTTAAAATTCATGTGTGAGTGTAATTTTCACTTAATAATAAGTTGGTCCACCATTCCTTTCGTATGCATCTCCTTCGACCCATTTACCTAAAGATTTTGATGTGAATCTTTTTCATGCCTTTCTGTTGAAATGTTGGGGCTTTACTAAGGATTCCGTTTTGTCCTGCATTAAAATTCTATCGGACTGTCACTCTTATTAAAGGAATTATGTCTACAAATAATATAGTCGTGTATCATTCTTGTCAACTTTTTTAGTAATCTATAATTATATTGTAGTTTAATTTAATTGATATATAATGATTATAATTTTTAATAATTAATATTTAAAATATAATTAAAAAAAATTATAAACACAGCATAAACTGTATTTGGGAGTTCCGCATCCCCACCTCGACCCCTAATAATTAGCGGGAACGGGGTGGAAAAATCTCCGATAGGGTGGTGACAAGGATTATGGTCATCTCACGAGATTGCATTGGAGGATCAAATTTAAACGACATGAAAAGCCTACAATCACCAATATGCTAAATAAACTAATTAAAATGCAATAAACTCTAAAATTGAAAAGAGACAATTTCAGTAAAATTACCCCCGAGGGCACTACAAAACTGAAAAAAATGAGGACCATATTGTTAAAAAAGTAAATTAGGAACCAAGTGGCAATAAAAGCAACAAGTAGGGGATCAATAGTGCAATTTCCTCTTTAAATTACGTAGGACTAAAGCATTGATAATTATTAATAAGCGACAAGATAATATATTATTCCTTGTCCGAGCAAAGGAAACAAAACGTCAAAACCCAATAAATAAAAAATAAATAAAATGCTAATAATGCTTTCACGTGTATGCACACTATAATAATTGATTATAATATACAATGTATTATTTTCTGATTATTAGTGTTAAACTATGTGATAGGGGTGGACATTTTAATTGGAATTGAACCTCTCAAATCAAAATTGGAGGTTTCGGTCCAGTTATAAAAAAAAAAACTAAGAATCGAGAACCAACAGGAACAGATACGGTTCAGTTTTTAATTCTTGAACTAAAATCATGGATACCCAACTTTGAAATCGAATTTGTCTTTTTTATAATTTATTACACAGATTCAATTATTCGACCAAGTTAGTTTGCAAAGTAGTAAATAACATATTCAATGAGATTCATTCATTTAAATAATGAATCACGTCAATTTCATTCATAGCCGCTCCTAATCGCAGCTCACGCGTTATCACTTATCAGTCTCACAAACCCTTCTTGAGGTGCTGCACACAATTCCACAGTTGGAATTGGATGCTATTAAACAAGATCTTGGAACTATTTGGTAAAATATTGAAATATTTTTGGTGTCATGATTTAGTTTTTCGATTTCTACTACATGTTTGAAAGATAATATTAATTTTTTAACAAAAATGTTACAAGTAGAACTGCATCCAAATCAAACTGACTTTCAAGTTTGGTTTTAGTTTCAGTAAATAGTGAACTCGAATTATTTCATTTATGAAATATTCGTAACTAGTGGTATTTTCGGATATTTCACTTTGACGCCAATGCCTATTGTGTAAGCACGCACCATATCACATATCGCATGTAATATATTATTGTGGGGCCAAAGATGGCTTACTTCACTCACAACCGCTAATTTCTTATTAAATCCTGCCATTATTGGTTACTAGGTCTGGGGATTCCTTTTTTTCATAAAATTTTAGGTCACTAGCGTCCAAAATTTTGCGATGCATTTTGCTACATTTTCAGGATTCATGCGTACGTGTGTGTGGGGGAGTGCGGGGGTTGTTTATTTATGTTGAAATTCAGAGATGAACGACGAATACTTTTCTAACAGCTGGTTACTGGGAAGTCCTTCTTTCCTTCTTTTTCAAAAGACTTTAGGTCACTTTCTGCTAGTATTTTCAGGTTTCGGGCTTTTGTGGCGTGTGTGTGTGTGTGTGTTCGTTTATTTATGTTGAGATTCAGAGATGAACAACAAATACTTTTCTAACAGCTGGTAATGAATACTATTCAACGAATTGATCTTCACCAGTAGCGAATACTTTTCAAACAACTGGTATTGGGTACTTTTTAATGAATTGATTCTCACCAATAGCAGGGACTTTTGGGAGGTAAATTTCCAATCTCCTTTTTTTTTTTTTTTTTTTGGTTTCTTACTTGGATACTTTTGCAGTCAGGTCCATACTTATTATGAACAAGGTGGTGGTTGTTTCGTCTTTGTTTATGATTTATGTCATTAATTCTCATCAGGGTTCATAATGTATTTCATATGTTTGATTTCTGATTTCTTTTTCCCGTCTTATATGATCAGAATTGCATGCAGAACTTTTCTTGAATTTTGGTAGTGGAATTGACTCTTAATTTACATTTATTTCAAGCGCAGATGGAGTTCAGGAGTTTATTCTAGAACGTGATAGATGAAATAGAATTAGTTTATGTAAAATCATTTATAGAACTAATCAGATATGCAGTTATTATGATATCAATTCCCTTAATAATTATGTGGTGTTAGATTAATTGAGCTGCAAATCTGATCAAATTGGAGCCCATAAAAGTATTTAGAGATACCATGTTTCTTCAAATTACAAGGAAGCTGCCTATTTTTGTTTGTTGACTACTGTTCAATCAATTTGCTTCACTACTGTAATGAGTTATAACAGAAAAATATTCTTAATTTCACCTCTTGTAGGAAGGACTAGCATCCAGCTGAGGTCAAGATCAAGTAAAACCCGAGCATTGAGGTATATTGTTTCATTCAAAGATAATGGGGAAAGAATCGTAAGGTTCTTTCTCTTTTTAATTATTTTCTAATACTAGGCTGATAAGTTGGGTACAGTTGAAGTGAAGTATTCTTGTTCTAGCTGATCTATATCTCATACAGACAATCAATTAAATAGTTTCTTGAGCTTAATCTTTGTTTGAATTTTTATTTACCTTAAAAAGATCAATGAGTGCCATGATGGTCAAGCTTTTGGTCATCAAAAAAAAAATATATATATATATATATATATTTACCTAATATTGGTTCCTTAGTAAGGTCTTTGACATCACTTTTTTTTCTAAATTCTGATGTCAAATCACAGTCTCGTATTCTCTTTGCTTGTAGCTTGGATTTTGCAATAACGTGAAACTTATCTTCATCTTAAGATTTGGTACACTCTACTTGCAAGAATGATGTACTATGGTTTCTTTGTAGTTGATTCTGAAGATGGGTAATCATATCCATGGATACACACTGGATGAAATACTTTCTACAATGGGGTCCGGGACTTTCCAGGGTCTTGTCCTGTTTTTTGCTGGGGCTGGTTGGCTTGCAGAAGCGATGGAAATGATGCTTCTCTCCTTCATAGGACCAGCAGTTAAATCTGAGTGGACACTTTCTCCCACTGAAGAGAGCCTTCTAACAACTGCTGTTTTTGGTGGAATGCTTATCGGAGCATATTTCTGGGGCTTCATATCGGATGCCTATGGGAGAAGGTAGTCATTTGTTCGTTCATCTTTTTCATCTCACAAGGTGAATTATATTTACACCATATCCTAATTTCAAGTTTGAAACTTTAGTACAACATTTTTCTATCCCGCTGGAGGGGGAGACCCAATATTATACCAGCATCTCTTTCTGTTCTTCGGTCATCCAGAGTTGAAAAATGTGTAATTGGAAGTGTGAAGTGGTTGAATAAAAAAATCTTGACTACAACCTTCTCACACAAGCACTGAATCAGATCTCTAGGTTCTGAAATCTGTTGCCAAGTTTCATGCCAATGTTACAAGGGACAGGGTGTCCTGTCATGATGATTCTTACGCTTCCTTCTTGTTCTCCTTCATGGGTTTCTGCAAGACAGAAAGCAGTAGGGGAAAGATCACTGGAGAGAGGGTGGTCGTTTTTTGCCACTCTAACGATCAAGGCAGTATTTGGCATTTTTAGGACTATAACTGCTTTGGAGAAAAGCCTGAAAGGAATCTTTTAATTTATATTAGATAGCTTCACTTGTAGCTACTGTTGTCTTCAAATGGGTGGCCTTGGTATTTATCAAGAGGATACTCTATAACCATTGTCTTCTTAAGAGTATTGTTTAAACATTGTAGATGAGGTAGACTGGCCAACTAACCATAGGTGAGTATTTGTCTAGCTTTGATCTAGCCGACTGAGCTGGTGACCTCTTGTCGGATGAACCTGTGAGTTCCGATCCTGACCGAAAGACTAGTATTTACTGGACAGGGGTGTTGTTCATGATACCTGGGCTTTGTGATGATGCCTTCATGGCTTCATGAGTTTTTCATCGGGTAGTTTCAGTGGGCTAGGCAGGTGAATTTTGTCTTTTTTATCAGTGTGGACCTCTTAGCAGGTTATATAATTTGAGCACAACTTGAGGCTCTTTTCTTGTGGTGTGACAACTGACAAGATCAAATCAAACCGAAAAAACTTGCAGAAGTTAACTAAATGATTTCACAAATTAAATACATCAGACATATAATTCTTTTGAATATTATTAACCTCTTCAAGTCCTTTTTAGTTTTGCATTTCCTAGGTTAATGTTGCAGAGAGGTTTCCTCCTAAGACTGTGTACTTTACGTGCACCCTTTTCTTGTTAATTTCTGTTTAGATACTTTAATATATGTACTTCAAAACCTACACGAAAATGTGAGTTGTTTAGTAATAGATTAACAGTTTTTATCAACTAAAAATGTATTCATGCTCTAACACGTGTCATGATATCATTGGCCTTAAAAAGATTGTTTCTTGCATCTTACAGGATTGCAATGCAAGGTGCGGACTTAGTAACAGCAGCAGCTGGACTGTTAAGTGCTTCATCATCAGATTACACGTCACTGATTATATATCGTAGTTTACTTGGATTTGGCGTTGGTGGTGGACATGTTTTTACATCATGGTTTCTGGAGTTCGTCCCAGCTTCTAGTAGAGGTGTTTGGATGATTGGTATTTCAACTTTCTGGACTATTGGAACATTAATGGGAGCTTCACTTGCTTGGGTATGTCTATTACGATTGAGTTTTGAATATTTCTCATATATTATGACACTTATGAAATCTCAAAATGATGGTTCTGATTTTGCGGGCGAATGTACCACAAGGCATAGCTTCACATACCATGTACTATAAGCAGATCCGCATTGTATGTCAAAAGGATTAAGTTTTGAGAACTTTAAGGTCCAACATTGATCTCTTTGCTGTCTGTACATAATAATAATAATAATAAATTATATAGAAGTCTGCTGCAAGTCTCACTGTCTGAACCACTCTGTTTTTCCTGTTTTCTGGTGCTCTATTTAGCTTCAATGATTGGGTAAAAAATTTGGAAGTCACCGAACTTATGCCATGATTTCAAGTGTTCAGTGAATTTCAATTTGTCACATTTGGTCACAAAGTATAAGTTTGCTTCGGTCAAGTTACTCCATCCAAGTCTGGTTAGCTTCTTGAAGGGAAATACTAGCATGGCAGTTGATGATTTGTGTTCACCGTATTTTATTAGTCGTGTCAACATTTGTGTCAATTTTTCACTAGGCAAGCTAACGGAGTTTGGCGAAGTGTATTGATTGAAGCAAAACTTTAGGTGAGAAAATGATGTTCAATGATCCACTTGAAATTGGAAAATAAGTTCATCGCCAGGACATTTTCCCTCAATGATAACATTTAAGATGACTTTCACCTGAGGAAATTTTTTGCTTTCTTTCTGAATTCAGATGATTATCTTCTATCTATTTTCTTATCTTGAGAATATTTATGCTCAATAGATGCATAAATAGGATTATAAAAATCTGTCATACTTCGTGCAGATTGTCATGCCTGGCTTGGGTTGGAGGTGGCTACTTGCTTTGTCTTCTATACCAGCTTTCTTGGTTCTTCTCCTTTCTAATTTTGCACCAGAGTCTCCAAGATACCTATATATGAAAGGCAGAACAAATGAAGCACTTGGAATTTTGGAAAAAATAGCTTTAATCAACCGAACAGAACTTCCCACTGGAATTCTTCTCTCTGATCAAAACATAGATCTAGATGAAGAAAATGCTCCATCAGATGAAGCTACCCTTCTTTCCTCAACTGGGAAAAAGAAAAGTTATTCTGAAACATTCTTCAAATCTGTGCTTGAACTCTTTTCAACAAATTTACTGGGGACTACTCTTCTCTTGTGGCTTACGCATTTTGGATATACATTTGCATACTATGGACTTGTATTGTTG
This sequence comes from Osmanthus fragrans, assembly GCA_019395295.1. Lineage (NCBI taxonomy): Eukaryota > Viridiplantae > Streptophyta > Magnoliopsida > Lamiales > Oleaceae > Osmanthus > Osmanthus fragrans. The sequence continues at coordinate 11,244,600 of CM033347.1, read as the reverse complement.
ATCACTGAGTTTAACAGTGCGCAAAGAGAATGTGGTTCAACGACTATCCAGTTCAAAAAAGTCCAGGATGCTAGCCTCTATATTGACGCATTTATTAATAGTTCAGCAGGTACTATTACCAAATCATGTCATCTAAAAGCTTAAATTATTAGATGAAAGATTGACCAATTTGTTTAAATTAAGATTTCAACAGCCCTCATCACCTCCATGCCAGATCCTTTTTTTCATCCAAAACCTAACATGTGCACAATCAGGAAACTCTGCTTGCTTTGATATTATTGTCAAACTACCTCATCTAAAAGTTTAAACTGACGGAGATGGAACAAACTTATTCGTTTGAATTACATTTTTAACATTCATTCCAGTTATTCATCATTGAATGCATTCATTTTAAGAATTTGAACAGCCAAAAGACAAAATAGCGTTCGTAGATTTTTTATCAAGATGGGTATAAAAGCTAGTTGCTAAAATTATTATTCTATTTCCTGCAGAACTTCCTGGGCTTGTTGTAGGCGCAGTTCTTGTGGATCGGTTAGGTCGAAAGCGTACCATGGAAATTCTCACCATGTTAACTTTCGTCCTTATGCTGCCACTTATTTCCCATCAAAATGAGTTAGTGACTACAGCTTTGTTATTTGGTGCTCGCATGTTCATTTCCACGGCATTTACAATCTTAGTCGTCTATGCAAAGGAGGTACGTTAGATTAATATGTATTGTTGAGTATATTTTCACTTGTTTAACTTTTCTGTTGGAATTTTATTTGATGCTAGTTTCGAAGAACATTATAAATTGCTAGATAGAAGTAAAAATGGGTGTATCTTCATTGAGAAATAAAATTTGGCCTTTTAAATGCCTGTGCTGAATACAAACTATTCAAGACAATGTTCATGCTGCGAGAAATGGAGTGAGACGACCAAATCTGATTTTTCCCCCTAGGAAATCTCACTGAAACAATGTCATCTACTAATTTTCCAAAGATGAAACTACCCGTATATGTTAGCCCTTTGGAACACTTCCTAAAAACATTTCTAGTTATTAGATTGTGAAGGACTCTAATCCTGTTGTCAACCCAAATTTAACTTTTACGTAAGGAGAATAAAAACTTGACGACAGGATTCCTGTAAAATCCCTCCGTCTCAATCAACCAACTGTTTGACCATATCTTTAAACCGAGAATTTGTTCGTTTTGCTTGGATAATGCTAATCTTGGTATACATTTTAGTTTATCATGTAATGTGTTACAAGTAACTTGCGAGCTTCAAATTATGGATTGAAATCATCTATGGTTATGAATGAGCACTATTGTTCTCCTCCCCACAGTGGGAAATCTTCTCCTGCCACCTCAGCAAGTGGGCTGGAGAACAATTTCTTATGAATGAGTTATCACTGATCGGAATTTTTTTCCCTTGAAATAAATAATAGGTATATCCGACTTCTGTAAGGGGCACTGGTGGTGGACTTGCAACTTCTATGGGAAGAATTGGTGGTATGGTGTGCCCTCTGGTAGCAGTAGGACTCACTAGCGGCTGCCATCAAACAGCTGCGATTATTCTGTTTGAAATCGTAGTATTTGTTTCCGGAATTTGCATCCTGCTCTTCCCATTCGAAACCATGGGAAGAGACTTATCAGACAAGTAAATACGGAATAGAGATAAAGTGCTTTAGATGCGATGAGAAGACGTAATTACAGGAATAAATGTTCTTCCCATTCTTTATTTCATGCTGAATTTTCATACCTGTGAACTACCTGTATAATATTATATCATGTAAATAAATGAAAATTATCTTCAAAATGTTCTTAGTTTAATAGTAGAATTTCCTAGATTTATTGTTACCGAATGGCTTGCGTTCTTCACTTCAAATCTGCAATTTGTTGTACTTCAATTGCAGAAAACTCCATGCAACCTGTTTCTAGAAGATTGTTGTGACGTCTCAGAATTTTCTACATAAATTTTTAATTTCTGAAATTCAAGAATTATTTTTTATTATGAAAAGAAGGCAAGATCTCGGAGTTGAAGGGAAGAAAGTGTGACATTAAAGAAAAATATGAACTGAAGTGATTTGAGATTATTTACCTATTGTTGATCAGAAAATTTGTTCATGCAGAGATTCTTCAAAACAAGGCTGATTTTTATTTTATTTTATTTTTGTTCCATAATGTTTAAGGTATTCTGTTGGTTTGTGCTGAATATGTTACTGTGGTTGGGCTGCTTAGGATGTTAAACAGATAAGTACATGTTTGAAATGCAGCGACATGGACACGTGTATCTGACACAATATGCGATTTTTCAAAAAAAAAAAAAAAATACTACCCCAACATGTTGATTAAATTCTTAAAATTCTTAATTTATATATTATAATTTTAGTTTTATACTTGTTATTGGTTTTTTTTATGAAATCTTTTAAATATGCATACATATTATTATTTATTAATAACTTTGAATTAAAAATATATAATATTTCTAATAAAAAAGAAAGAAAAATGATTGTAGTAGAGTATCCGAGGAGCTTCAGTATTCAACACGTGTCGGATATGAACATGTTATCCTAGTTAAAGTATCCGTGCTATAGATTTAGAAAGCGTTCAGAAACTATTTAAATTATAAATACATAGATATTAAAATGGATAAATAGATAATACTTGTGGATCTCTCAACCTTAAGGGGTAGATCAATTGATCAGACATTGGATTTGCTCCCAATGGTCACAAGTTCGAGTACCATCAGGGTCAGGTCACTGAGGTGAGTATCCGGCTGTAAATTTTAGGGCCTGTGAAATTAGTCGAGGTGCGCGTAAGATGGTTCAGCCATTCACGATCATAAAAAAAAAAAATATACTTGTGGATCTTACAAAATGCTTGAACAAAATAATTTATAAACATAAGCCAAAATGGAGGTTTCAAACATAGTTTTAAAACCGGAAAATTTAGATTATTTGGACATGCCCTATCATTCTACAAGGAATAAATCTAGTAATTTCAATTGCTGGATTTGTTGTTTACTTTACTTGAATTTATTTCAGTTTATTTATGTTATATAAATAAGGGTGCAGTAGTCATTTATATTAACTTAAAAGAATTATAAAGGTGTTAATATTATGAAGTTTTTCTTTAATTGTTGTTTTTCTAAATAAAATTGAGAATATTATAGTTTTCTCTATTTTCTTTTTGGTTCAAACTTGGTATTGTTGAAAGAGTCAATTGGCTTGTTGATTTCATGTTAACCTTATAATTCTCGTTTTCATTACGGCAGTTAGAACATGTGTCGAAGGAGACAACCTATTAGTCATGATGTCTAAATGGGTGATGGCAAAAATGCGTCAACATATTGATCCCTTGACACAATAAACGGCCATGATTATAGCACAATAGACAGACAGCAGCCATCGTGTAATCATCTTTGATATAATGAATTTTTCCTTCTCTACTCGTGATTTCTCGTCTGAGGTTTTTGCATAAATCTTTTGTTTTTGTTAATTTTACATTGATTAATTTCGCTTTTTCATAACAAAACTATTAGAGATGAGTGCACTAAAACTAAACCAACGACACAAATACACTTGAAAGAACGTGTCGACGCTGCCAATGAAATAAATTGAAGAGCAAATTGCAATAAAATTGATTATGCAAAATTACCTTTTTCTCTTTATATTATGACAAGGAATTGCTCTGCCATGAATATAATATTTAAATTCTGATACGAAAACGAAAGAATATCAGGAAAATAATAAATAATGCAATTAATAACATTATTGTTATAATAATGCACCATACGTACAGTGGCGAATCCAGGTCCGAAGTTCAGTTAGAGCGAAAGTCAACCGTTGACCGTTGACCGTTGACGTCAACTTCTTCTCCATTAATTTTTTTTTTTCACTTATCCCTAATTTCCTAGACCTAAATTCCCGAATCGCAATTCACAAGTTAAAACGATAAATTATAACTCATAACTCAATTACCCCTAGATGAACACCAAATCATCATTCACCAATAGACATCATCTATCCAATAATTCAAAAACACAAGCACAAGCACAATTCACAAATCACAAGATTCACAATTACAATATCCAATTTCACAAATCACAAATACAATATTCATTATCCAATATTCAATATCACAAAAACAACAAGTAGAGAACCACTGTCTCTCACACAGTCACACGGCACTCACACAGTCACACATTCAGAAATCAGAACTCAGTCTACGAGTAACGAGTCACAGACTCACAAACTGAAACACCGAAATAAGCACAAACACAGTCACAGACAGACAGACTCGCAATCTCATTCTCAAGAGTCAAGATCACATACTCACACAGTCGAAGACACACACAATCACACACGCAGTCAGCCACACAAAGAAATCGAACTTACCTCCTAACTCCTAAGTCGAAGTTGAGACGATTCTGGCGATTGGCGAAGAAGAGTCGCGAAGTCTGAATCCGACGCCGGTGAACTCCATCTCCACTCTCCACCGACCACATCCACAGCCACACACAGTCCACTCTCCACTCTCCAGAATCAGAAAATTTGGAAGAGGCAACGATTCGCACTCTCAAGTCGCAAAGTCGCGCTCCTCTTCTCTCTGGATTAGGTTTGCAATTGCGATTGGCCGATTGGGGGAGAAATGAAATTGGATCGTTTGGGTTGGGTACCGTTTGGGTTATTGGGTATGAACTATGAAATTGGGCCTGGAGCTGGGCCTCTGGGGACTCAAGTTAGAGGCCCAATTCTTTTTTTAAAAATCTCAGCCCGCCCAACCATTTCCCATCCGTCTTCTTCACCAGTTTCGCCAGAACCAGAGCTTCTCTTCCGACTTCCATCTCCAGGCAGCTCCAGCTCCAGCTCCAGCAGGTCTCCACAGAAGCCCAAAATTTCAACGAATCCAGTTAGAGCGGTCGCTCTAACTCGCCTATAGCTGGATCCGCCCCTGCATACGTATATGTTCTCAATAATTGATTATGTAAAATTACCTTTTTCTGATCATTACCTTCAAACGTCACTTTATCTTGCACGATACTTATGGGCCTAAAATTGGAATATTTTAGTGAAAATTACATATAACCCTACTTTTAAAGATCTCATTTCATAAATAAGGTAGAAAGTTTCATTATTCAAAAAAAAATTTTTTATTAATTAATATATTTAAAAATTAATTAATTTACATACACAATTTCAAACCCTAATCTTATTCACTTCCCCCTCTCTATATTCTCACTGGCACAGAAACCACATTTCTCTCTCTAACACCCGACTCCGGCGACGGCGGCTCAAACTCTCCATATCGGTGACGTTGCGTGACCAACGACGCTACTCTTCCAGGTGCGCTGAGTGACCGCTGCGCCGGACCACCGCAACGGGTTCTGCAGACGATCTCTCTCTCTCTCTCTCTCTCTCTCGCTGCAATGGGTTCTGCAGATCTAGATATGTTTTTTTTTCTTTTTTGTGGTGTTTGATGTTGGTTGAGATTGTGGAGATTGTGGTTGTGGAGGTGGAGGTGGAGGTGGAGGTGGAGGTGGGCGGTGGTGATGTTTGGTTGTTTGAGTGGTGGTGGTAGAGATTGTCGTCGTCGAAGCGACGGTGATGTTTGGTTGTTGGATTAGAGTACTGTGTTATGCTCTGATTTCATATTACACGGCTCTAATTCCTTTAATGAATGGAGTACTTTGGGGCGACGGTGGTGATGTTTGGTTGTTGGAGTGGTGGTGGTGGTAACTTCCATATTTTGGTGGTGACGGTCGACGATGGTAGTCGTGGCAATGGGTGCGGTGGTGATGATGAGATGTTGGTGGCGATGGGTCTATCGAGTAGATGTGATGATTTGTTCAAGACAGTGGTGCTCTCGGGTGGTGGCGGCTGTAGTGCAGTTGGAGACGGTAGTTGTCGCAAGTATTGTTAGTGGTCACAAATTATTTAGTTAACTGTGACCACTAAATTGGTTCATCTGTGACCATGTGGCCTATTTGTCACAGATTTGGATAACTTGTGACAAAGAAATAATAGGTGACCTAATAAATTGTTAATCTGTGACCAATAATTTGCTAATTTGTGACTGTGTAATAAATTGTCACTTATAATAATTGTGATTTATGACCGATAAATAAATTGTGACCTATGAAATTTTTGAATCGTGACCGTAAAATAATTTATGACATTAAAATTCTAATTTGTGACCTCGAAGATAAACTATGACCTATGAAATTTTTGATTTGTGACTTCGAAATAATTTGTGACTAATTAATTTGACAATATATGACCAAAAAATGAATTTGTGATCAAATTGTATATATTTGTGACCTTTATATATTTAATTAATTAAATTATAAATAAAAATTAATAAAAATCTGATTTTTAAAATTTGAAATTTATTTTCTTATTATTGAAATGGACCATACTTAACATCGTAGTTACGAAATTTTCCCAATATTTTAGAAAATAAATTCATATCGTTTCTTGTCTAATTACAGACAATTTTTTGTATTAAATTCTGTCATTTTTCCAGATTTTATTTGGTGACTAACGTTCTTCGAAAGATCTAATGATGTTGACTTCTGCTAGGTTCCTGTATGTGATATTTAGGGATGAACAGTTGGTGTTGAAAATTTTTCTTTTAATGAATTGACTGCTCACTAGGCAGAACATGTTGGGTGGTAAAATTTCTCTTTTTTCTGTGCTCAAATGTATTTCACATGTTATAAAAAGTTACTTCTGTTGAATTTTTAGTCCGGTTTCTGGTTTTTAATATCTCAAATCTCAATTGCACACTGAACATTTCTTGAATTTTAATAGTGAAATTGCCTTTAAATCGTTTCTATATATGATTACAACGTGCTTTTGTTGACCTCAAAAAATAAATTATTCTTTAATGCCAGCATTAGAGTTTTTCTATTGGAATTTTGACATAATTTTGCCCATTTTTGGAGGTTTATTAGAGTGTTTTAGGTGAGCTTTCTCCTTGAATGAAGATAAAAAGTCTACGTGATTTTTGCGCCCCCAACAAAATAGACACTTCAATTGGAGAATGTTAAGATTTTCAAGAGTGACAAAATCGACAATCCTATTTTTGCCTTGATCCAACTTCCAAGCTAGTTTTTTAAACTTTTTTTAGAATACAAGATTGTATCGGTAAGATTTTTTTTTTTTTTTTCCCTATTTTAGCTTTTAACCATTTAATTTTCAATCAACTTCAACTATTTTCTTACTATGTTAATGTCCTTATTTGCAGATGATTTTTAGAGAATTTTGGTCACTTTTATGAGTTGACATTCTCGTGTTATACTGGAAGTTCTGATTAAGTCGAACCTTCAATATTTTGATTGAGTTTTCTATTTTCGTGACACTTGTCATACATTTTTTATGTACACTTTCCAAAATGAGAAGACGAAGTTCTGCAGATGCATCGAACCTATGAGGAGCTGACCTCTTGATTTGAGCATCTGAGAACCAATACATGAAGTTCAGAGGGCTTCTGTATTGTCAATCGGTCCTACAAGCCATTATCGGGTAAGCGAAAACCAAAGACCAACCAAGACCTCCAGCATTAGATGCAGGGCTGGTTCTGGCCCAAGGCCACTAAGACAGTGGCCTTGGGCCTCAGGTATAATGGGGCCTCCAAAAAATTTTGAAAGCCAAAAAATAATTATTTTGAAATTTCCTCAATTTTCTTATATTAATATTTTATGGTAGTGTAAATAAAGTAGGTGACTCCCTACCAATAATGTCTTTCAATTTATTGCAACTTTTAAATTTTTATATTTAAATATAAGACATTTTTGATAATAAATAGTAGGAACCATCCACATACCTCATCGATTTTTTTAAAAAATCTTTATATTGTATTTTTTTGAAAACGAAAATTGATTCTCGTACAAATCAAATGATGAGTTACCAAAGTATAATATTTATTATCATGAGAAATTGTTTAATTCGGACATATTTGATGTCAATATACTTGTAAAAAAAATTATGTATAGGGCCTCGTAATGACGAATCACCTGGGGTCTCAAAACTATCATGACCGGCCCTGATTAGATGATTACGGTCTATGACCTAGAGGACTTATTGGGGCTTTGAATGAGCAATGGCTTATCCTGCCTACATTGGTCCTTAGAACCATAAACAGGCAAAATTCGAATTCCGAAATTGTTTTTTAGTTTTGGCAGTAGGAATACGTAAAGCTGTAGAACTCTGAATAAAACAAGCAATAGCATGGTAGAGATGGAAAAACATTCGGCTCTAATATTTTCTTAAACAACACAAACAAATATCATAAACATAGGAACTATGATGTAATGCTGGCACGATATATTTTTAATGACAAAAAACGAGTTCGATGTCCAATGACTTGTGTGGTTAGACATCCTTTCATATAGCAAGATCCGTCGAAATAAGGGCCGAAGGACCTGAAGCTGAGGCAACATTTGTCGAGGCTTGCTTGTTGGTGATGAGGCTCTTCTTCTATTTGAGGTTAGTCTCCCAGTACCAGGAAAAAAAAATTAAATTTTCATCTCATACAGGGGCGAAAATGGTTCAGTAGGAGCGAGACAGAATTATGTAAAAATTATGGCTTAAAAACTTAAAATTATGGACTAAAAAACAATGTGAACTACTTTGTAATTGTCAAAAATTAAGGGGCCCGTGGATGCAATTAAATTATGTGGGTTACTTTTTAAATTTCAAAAATTAAGGGTGGATCCACCCCTCATCTCATATATAGTTGTAAGCTATGAACGGATGCAGTAGCACCAACATGGTAGCGTTACAAGCCTGCGTGTAAAAAGTCAAATTGTCTAAGAAACGAAGAACTAAGTAATGATGTGTGTGTATGGTGGAGTTTCAAGGCTCTGTAATTGCCCGTTGAGTAATAAAACTTATGGTAAGTGTTTGCTTTTTAATAGAATTTTCTTTCGTATTGGGCTCCTAACATATTCTTTGTCTAGTATTGCTGGTGAATGTTTCCTTTCTATTTGAGACACTTAAAATTCATCTATTTCGATTGGTGCTTCAAAAACTTCAACATCATCGTCTTTTGAGTTCATATTGTTGACCTATGATTCAATATAACTCCACTTGTTTTGATTATAACAAATAATACACTTATATTTCTAACAAATCTTGTTTCTTAAGTTTTTCATGAATAAATGTTCTTAAACATTCAAATGATCAAATCGTCATCCATTGAAGAACAAACAATCAAAAGAGACTTGAAGAAAACAAGAACTTAGAAGATTAGAGTTTAGAAGTTGTGTATCGAAACTTCAATCTATATGTAAAGGTATTAACTCATCGATTTTTAGCAAGTACATAAAGCTCAAACTATTTTTCATTATTCATTACTTGCATAAAAATGTTTTTGATTCATAATATGAAATATACTTTGGAAAAATGAATATTTTGATGTAAAAATTAATTTCAAAAAATATCATACTTTGGTCGATCGAAGTATACACTGGTTGATTGAAATCTGGCTACATACCGGATTTGCACATGCTTACCAATTTTGTTTAATACTTACCGGATTTCAAAAGCTCCTTACTAGTCGACCGAAACTCACCGATCGACCGAACTTCTATTTGACCGAAATGGCAGAACTGCTCGACCGAAATTCCATCGGTCTGAATTTTACAAAGACTATTTTAACGCTTCGGCCGACCGAAATTGCTCAACCGAAAGTGACTGATTTTCAATCTCTTGATGTATAAATAGCCATCTCTTTTGTATTTAATTTCAACAACTTCAAGAGCAATTAAGAGAGTATGTTTATTGAAAATCATTGAGCCTACTTGATTTAATATTCTATTTTATTTATTACAAATAATCTCTTGATTGATAAAACTAATTTTCATCTATTTCATCAAGAATTCTATTTTGCAAAAAAACTTCTCAATCTCATCTCACTACAACAAAAATGACCTTTTGCAACGTTTGAAAAATGTTGCTAAAGGTCTTTTGCAACGTTTAGACGAATGTTGCAAACCTCAATGTTGCCGTAGAGTGGAAGGATACGGCAACGTTTTCTAAACGTTGCCGAAAGGGTCACTTTTTGCAACGTTTGTTAAACGTTGCCGAAAGGGTCACTTTTGGCAACATTTTTTAAACGTTGCAGAAAGTGGTCATTTTAGCAACGTTTTCTAAACGTTGCCGAAGGGTCACTTTTGGCAACATTTAAAAAACGTTGCTAAAATGACCACTTTTGCTAACTTTTGGCAACGTTTTTTAAATGTTGCCAAAAGTGGTCATTTTGGCAACGTTTAACAAACGTTGCAAAAAGTGGTCATTTTAGCAACGTTTTTTAAACGTTGCCAAAATGACCACTTTTGGCAACATTTGTTAAACGTTGCAAAATGTCACTTTTGCTAACTTTTGGCAACGTTTTTTAAATGTTGCCAAAAGTGGTCATTTTGGCGAATATTTTGTTGTTTTTTGCGTTATTTGTAATTATTTCACCTATTTTTACATTAACCAATATTATATAGTACACGAAACTGAGATATGTAAATTAAGCAACATTTATAAAACGAAATTTTTTTAATAGTACATAAAAGGAGATTAAAATTTCATTACATATATTTAAACCATACAAAATATAAAATGGAAATAAATGTTTTCTTCTTGCATCTCCATTTCATCAAACTAACTTGAAGCTACTATTGTCAATTTTATACAAAATTCACCATGTACAAATACAGGAGCTCTGCTTGGTTACCTACAAGGAAAATAATAAATATGAAGCAAATGGATAGACCAAAATAAACAGCAATTAAGGCCATTTTAGTGATGAAAAGTATTTTACTATAGGATGCTTTCATAATTGTGGGTGTGTCCACACAAAAAATTACTAATTAATTCCTAAGAAGTGGAAACTGGAGGCGGACCTGCCCAAAACGGTGGAACACCACACAATAAGATGTACAAAATCACACCAGCACTCCAAACATCAGCTTCTGGACCATAGTCTCTCTTTAGCACATCAGGAGACATATAATAAGGACTTCCCACAATCTCATTAAATCTCTCACCTTAAAAATTAAAATAGAATAGCAAAGACAAATGAAATAATCAGCAACTGAAAGCAAATTAAAAAAACACACTTAGACTAATGAAAAAAGAAGAAGAAGAAGAAGAAGAGACTTTACCAGGCTTGAAGAAAACTGATAGCCCAAAATCAATAGCCTTTAGTGGAGATGTTTCCTTCTTATTTGCAAACAAAAGTTTTCAAGCTTCACGATGCATGACCCCAAGCTTATGACACATCTGCAGAACAGCCACACATATTAATTTGAATGGTGAAGCAAAATATAGTATGACTTCTTTGAAAAGAATTTGGGGGGGGGGGGAGACAATGAAATAGAAGAATGAAAATGTGAGAACTATGAGAATGGATGGGACCTATAATTTCTCATTTAGAATAGCATATACGAAAGAGATGTCGAGCAATGCATCTAAACACAGGGTAGAACAAAGAAATCAAATAATACATTTTATCAGACTATTGTTAACCAAAAGTTGAAAAACCAACAGGCAGAGCATACTCAAAATTAGATTGATCATCAAGCAAACTTTTCAACACATCGAGTACACCATTTCAGTTGCTATTCTCAATTACTCACTGCAGTAGGTTTCATGTAATTTAGCAAGTAGATCTTCTATATAAATTCAAATACACAACTAATAGTACTCCAACGCAAGAAACTAAAGGTATAAAAATCATAACTATGAAGTATGAACTATAACAAAGTATGCAGATCAGACTTCAAACTATATAACAACACAAAAATCAAATATATCGAATCTTAATCCCAAATTAAATAACGAAAGTTACTTTGAGCTCAACACCTTATTCAGCAAAGTCCCTAGAAGCCAAAAAACTTTTTTAGCTAAATTTCCACATAAATAACTTTTTTAGCTAAATTTCATTTCCCCAAAAATCAGTTTCCAGCCAAAAGGAAAAGTAAAGTTTTAAAATTCACCTTTTTTTTTCCTAACTCCTTACTGAATTTGCAAAAATAAGCATAGTAGAGACATTTATGGATAATTCTTATTTCTTAACCCTACAACTCAGTTACATACCCTAACTTTGTGAACGATAAACAATTTATAATCCCCAGGCTAATCTTTGCAAAACCAATTAATAATTTAGAAAAAGTCAACAATTATAATCTACCAATTATATTTGAAAAAATAAACCAAATTAAACTTCTTTCTCCACAACAAAAAGATAGAACGCCAACTCTGAAATCATATCATGCATACATATATGTAATTAGCCCACGAAACATACCTTCATCAAATAAGTCTAATACTGCTCTTTGGCCAAGCAACAGTACTTCCCATGGCTTCACTAAGAGTTCGAAATTCAGCTGTAGGTCTGTATAAGGTCAAATGACCCATATACACTTCCTCAACCCAAACCTTCCAACAATCTCGTCCGAGTGGCAAGTGATGCACCCTTGCACTTGGATCTATTTTCAATTCTTGACAAATGTTTTCTTTGCCTACACTTATATTGAAATGTAAATCTATCTTCATACTTACCTTGCTTGATTTGTTAAGAGAGATATTAGGTTGAAAAACTTTGATACAAAGATACAAATTATTTCATTATCCATTGTTCATCAAAGTTTACAATATAAACACTTGAATTTTATTATTTGCTATCTATTGAAGTGTTATCTTAACTCTCTAAACAATTGACTTGATTATATCATTTTTAAGAGAGTTCTTTCAATTGTAAAATTATCACTTATAATTTTGGTGGTTTCTAGAGCCGTGTGAAAACTCGTTTTGTTGTTAAGGATAAGTACTCATTGTTATAAGTCACTTAAGAATAAGTGCTCCTTGTTGTAAGTCACTTAAGGATTGGTACTCCTTATTTGTAAGTTACCACTATAGTGCATTTGGCCTTGTTCGTGACGGAGAGTTTGGTAACGGGGACGTAAATCACAGTGTGTATCAAACCCCATTAAATTTGCTTGTCATCTTTACATTATTGCGCCTTACTTTAAAATTACTATTTACATTGTGTTATATCAACTTAAGTGACCATACTTGAATCAAGTTAACAAATTTGCATATTTACTTCTCTTATTGTACTTTGCATTTATATCTTATGTATTAAATAGTTTTGAGACTAATTGTCGAAAAAGTTTCAAAAATCAATTCACCCTCCTCTTGGTTAGTTAGTCTTGGGTTATCACATATCTTATGAATACTGATTTTTGGGCGAATCTATTGATTTTTCCTTTCTCTTTCAATGCGATTTAATACCGTTGATGATAGACATTTATTCTCTCTTCTTTAATATTGTTTTTTCTCTCACTCTTTTGTTGTGTTCTATGTAATAGAGAAGCTTTGAATGAAAAAGAGAAGAATATATTTGAAGAATTTTGTTGACCTCGTTTTCTGCAGTGACAACTTGGACAACAAATGTCGAACTCATTTGTGTCCATGCGAGCTAATTTCGACACGTAGACAGAAGATTCGATCAAAGGATTGTGGCAGCAATGAACGTGGGAGATGCTCTATGACACAAGATGAAAACGTTCAGACACCGACAATGCAATCAATGACGATTGTTAAACAAAGATCGAGCGTAGATAATATCAAAGTAGAATGAGTCGAAACTCTACCCCAATGGACGAGCAAGAGAGTTATGAACTCAAGTGTACCAAGTTTAGCATATAATTTTTTTAATCCCTTACAATATTACAAAAACTGTTATTTATAGAGTTCAAGTCGACGTGGTCACCGTTGGATCATATCCACGTGACTCAATCTAATTAATCGAAGTCTCACATCACTCTGTTATACATTAATTAGATTGACGAGAGATCAATCACCATACACTCCTAGGCTGACATATTTGACACTCATTAATACAAATATCACATCAATCATTCCTATAAATACTCTGCAGATCCGCTTTAAACGCAGGGGGCACTTCAACTTCAATAAAGGACTTCGGAGAGGCAGAGGTTTAGCTAGAAGATAAAGTGCTTCGACAAGGGCCTTGAGATAGAGAAGAGGACTTCGGCCAAAGAGCAGCCTTTGACTCGTTTGTAGATTGTCAGATATGCCATTTGACCACGTGGCACTAACGTGGCTTCCACTAGGAGCTTCGGATACAAGATGTGACAGAATTAATCTAGATGTACAAAGTTTGTTTACAAAATGTTGGCAAGATCTAAGCCATTGATTTTTATTGACTTCAAAAACTGTTTTTAAAATGATTGGCCTAAACCAAGTTTGTCAACCTAATTTGCACTAATAGCATGTCTCATTTCTGAAAGCCTTTCATAATTTCAATTCATATCAATCAATCAATCACGTTGAAATATTAAATTGCATTGGTTATAGTTCTATTTGTATTCCTATCTGATCAAAGCAAGGATCTAGACGAAGAAAACGCTCCTTCAGATGAAAATTATTTTCTCTTCTTTCCTCAACCAAAAAAAGGGAGAAGTTATTGTGAAACATACTTCAATCCATGCACGAACTATTTTCATCAAATTTACCAGCGACCATGCTTCTTTCGTGGCTTTTGCATTTTGGATATACTTTTGCCTACTATGGAGATATATTCTAGATAGATGAGTTGAGCAGTTGACAGAGACAATGTGGCTCAATGGGTATCCAGTCCAAAAATATCCAGGAAGCTAATACGACTCAAGATTCAAGAACAAGCCAGGAGATGAAGTTGTCGAGTATATTTTTAAAGTCTTGTATTTTCATTAAATTTATTATTTAATAAATGGTAAAAAAATCAAATTCAAATTTTAATCTAAATTAAAATCAACATTGAATTATAACTACACATTATATGGATTCCATAATTTTTCAACCACGCATTTCATCAATTTTAATCAAAATCTACTGAAAATCTAATTTTAATCCCCGCCAAACAAAGGTGTGGTAGTTGAACGGTTAGGTGAAAAGCTTACGATGGAAGTTTTTGTCATTTTAACCTTCATCCAAATTCTACCACTGCCTTCGCATCAAAACGAGTCAGTGACCACAACTTTGTTATTTGGTGCTCACATGTTCATTTTCGCAGCATTTTCCAGTTTAACTGTCTGCGCAAAGGAGGTAAGCTTCGTTATTATGTAATGATCATTCATTTAACCTTTTGCATTTGGAATTTCATTCAATGCTAGTCTCGAAGAACATTCTTTTAAAATCAATTTCTGTGATAATAAAGTCATCATCCCTCACCTTCTCATTGGTATTATCACTAAGACATGGAAAATCTTCCTCATTAAAGATTATAGACCTACTTATTATCACCTTATAGCCTCCAAAACCTTTTGGGACTTGTGAATACCTGACTTGAAAGATAACCTGGCCTGTTTTCCCATAATACAATGTTCACAAAAAGTTAATTTTTGAACGTTATCTTTCCCAAAGGCCCCTTGGTGTGAAAGGAATTTTAATCCCTTTTCACCAAGATGACCAAACCTTTTGTGCCATAATTCTGATTTGTTAGAATGTACAGCAAGATTAACCAGATTTTTAGTAGGAATAGGTTCAGTATCTATGACATAGATCCCATTGTTTTTAGGTGAACTGATAATAAGGTTTCGGTCTTTGAATATATTGGTGAAGTCATTCTTGATTTTAATCTGATAATTTTCATCATCTAGGACACCTAGTGATATCAGATTTCTCCTTAATGCTGGGACATAACGTGTATGTTTCAGCATTAAACACTGACTATTCTTCAATTTTAGAGAGATATTACCCATGTCTTGAACATGGCAAGATTCATTGTTTCCAAGCTTTACAGAACCTCCCTCGAGATTGGTGAAATTAGTGAACCAGCTTTTATTGGGAGTCATGTGAAAGGAACATCCTGAATCAAGAACTCAGTTCTGATCAGTCCTTTTACTAGAAGATACATAGGTCACACCAATGTTGGCCCCAGCTTCTTTACAAGAAGCAGCCATAGATGAGGAACTAATTTCAAAATTTTTGTTGTTTTTCTGGTCATTAGACTTCTTGAAACAGTCTTTAATAAGGTGGTCTGCCTTCCCACAATAGTAGCATTTTTATTCATTGTCATAACTCTATTGAATTTTGTATCATTTCCTTTGTTATTGGTCTATTTTTTCTTAACAAAATTTCTGTTTTTGTTATGATGAGATTGGATATAGTTGCTTACACCTTTTCTCTGAGTGTTTTGGTTAACAGGAACACTCTCAACATGATAGACTTCTTTATGTTCAGATTTAGACTCTAGTTCCCTGTTTAGAAGAGAGCTATGGATTATTTCAACAGTTAAATCACTCCTACCATATTCCAGAGCATTTCTAATGTCTTTGTATCTATCTCCTAGAGCATTAAGCAGACCAACCACTTTTTGCTCATCGGATATCTTCTCACCACAATTTGTTAGGTTCTGGGTGATCTTATTAAATCTATCCATGTTTTCTTCTACATTAAGATTAGGATCAAATTTGAAGCTAAAGAACTGTCTCCATAGAAAGCACTTATTTAGTAGGGATGTAGTGAGATAATGTTTCTCTAAAGCAGTCCATAACTCTACAGCAGTTTTGGTATTTCCTACTTTTCTAATGGCAGAATCAGACAAGTGAAGAAACATAGTACTCCAGGTCAGTTCATCCTGTTCAGTTTTCCTATCTTGCGATAAGTTTTTTGCCCAAGACTCATCAATGGTCTTAGCACATTTAAGCTATAACATAAGGGCTTTCATCTTCTGGCGCCAGAGACTGGAGTCTCCTTTGCCGTCCCATATTTGAACATCTATCTTAGAAGTCATAATATGTAACAATTGTGCAGAAGTGTAAAGCAAATAGTAATATGTCACACAGATCAATACAGGATATTCCAATTACAGAATCAAAGACCAATTTCAAGATTACAAAAGATATATGATACAAAATTATACTGTAAACCAGAAGTACTTACACACAGTAAGCACAAACAAAATTAAATCTAGGCAGAAATACTTACACACAGTAAGCACAAATGAAATTAAACATTGGCAGAGATACTTACACTTAGTAAGCACAAATGAAATTAAACCTTAGTAGATATACCTTCACTCAGTTGAATGCATAGGAGATAACCCCCTATTTTAAACACATAGTTCAAACGATTACAGGTTAGTATCTTCCAATTATACAGACAATATATGTGTTTCAAGATTATAAGCATGCACACAGCAATAGTAATCACAGAAACAGGAATCGAAACTACTCAAGTTCTTGAACTAGAAATCCTCAATTCCCTTAGATTCTAGGATTCTCGAATGGATCCCTAGACAAAGGCAAATTAAGGAAGGTCCAAAAAACAGGTTTTTGATCAAGGTATTAAGAACTGCAGATTTAAAAATAGCCAAAGGCGACCAAGGAAAAATCACACAGATATTAGAAGGCAGTTTGTATCTTGGCAGATCTTTAATAGATCTGCCGTTATATTTTCCTTCAGGCCAAGATCAAGAAGAAAAATCACTAAATGATTCGAGTTCCAAAAGGTTTGAAAAAACTAAAAACAAACGATTTGAAAAAATCTGTTCACACAGTTTTTAGAAATGGTTTGAATGTTGGTAGATCTATGAAGATCTGCCATTTTTCTTTTGGCCGAGAGTAACACAACAAGATTCGAGTTAAAGTTTGGGAAAAATTGAAGCCAAACGATTTAAAAGAAGCTCTGATACCACTGTAGTTTAAAAATCGAAATATTAACCAAATAAATCACAGAAAATCAGAAAACTCAAACATAAAACAGTAACAAAGAACACGAGATTTTTCAGCTAAAGGCCCCGAAGGTTCAGCAACCACATCTAATGCTTAATCCCCCGTTGAGCATCCATAAGGATTAAACTCGAATCCATTAGAAATCGGCCAAAACACGGCAAAGAGTTACAGCCACCGAAACACCAAGTTCCAGAAATAACAGTACACAACAACCTCCTTACAAACAAACTCACAGAAGAGTCTCTCTAATTTTCTTCACAAAATAACACTAAGTATTTAGAAGAAAAAACTCAAGAACAGAATCAAGAAAGAGAGGGAACAGGCACGCAGCCAAGAGAAGAAGAAAAAGAGACGTCTTATTACCCTAACCCTAAACTTACAAGACTTTATAAGTGATAAGGGATCCAACGGTTTTGGCCAAGCCACTTGTCATCCATCTAACAACTTTCTTATTATAACAAAAATCGTGCTTGTTAGAAACATGTTAGTGTAGTTCCAGATGCTTCTCCAATAAACCGGATTATAACATGGGCCAACTTCTACTTCTATTTGGGTCAGGCTGCATCTTCTATTGGGCCACAAATACAGCAACCCAACTTACAATATAATATATATATATATATACATAGAGAGAGAGAGGGAGAGAGTAGGAACACGGTCGCCAAGGTTGCATTGGTTGTGCTCGTCATGGGCTCTGAATTTGGAGGTGCGCGTAACGTAACAGTTGTAAACTTTGTGGTAGAAGAGACGATCCACAGCCACCACCACTGATTTCTGCATCTTATTCCTTATCACCATTCCCACTACCGGTTTCATTTTTGGCTACTCAAATATCTGGTCTCTCTCACTCTCTCTCTCTATCTCTCTCAAGTCTTCACCCCTGGATAAACCCTAGTTCTTGGTTCCAAGACGTCGTTCCCTATGATTTAGGTATTAGTGGAAGATGACCGGGATGTTTCGAAAAAGGGGGGTACTTTTGCCTTTTGACCTTTAAAAAAAATTGTTTAAAACCTTAAAATTAACGAAGTCCCATTTTACCCTCATACCATGAAGAGAGAAAAGAGTAAAAATATATTGTAGACCGTAAATCGACGTCCAGATGACGACCAACACATCAAGAAACTGATGACCTAGACCAAAGAATTTCTAGTGAGCACTGAAACCATTATATACAATTAATTTTTGAAATAAAGCATGTTTGTATGTAGATTTATTTAAAAATATATACAAAAAATGTTTGTATATAAGAAAGAACGCATTAATACGAAAATGACCACATTTTGGTGTCGAAGATCATCAAAAATGGCAATCTCCATCATTTCTAGCCACGCGGGCGGTGATTGAAAAGGTCGTCTAGATCAAGATTGCGAAATCTAGACAGCCCAACGTCTGAGTCATTCTAAAATGGGTCGTTCACCCTTTTTTTATTTAAATATTTCATGAATTATGTTAATTGATTATGAATATTGTTTATTTAATATTTATTTATTTAAATATTTCAGTAATTATTTTAATTGATTATGCATATTATTTATTTCAATTACTTATTTTAATTGTTTGTGTGAATTATTATTTATTATTTAATTAGTTATTTATTTTAATCACTTATTTTAATTGTTCATTTAATATTTATTTTAATCATTTATTTCAATATTTAATTAATTATTTTAATTTTTTATGCATATTATTTATTTTATATGTAATTGGTTATTTACTTTATTAATTTTAGTTAGTTAATTTAATTGTTTCTTTAAATATTTCATTAAGTATTTTAATCATTTATACATTATTTATTTAATATTTAATTACTTATTTTAATTGTTTATTTAATATTTAATTTAATTGTTTGTTTTGATATTTAATTAATTGTTTTAATTGTTTGTGTATATTATTTATTTAATATTTAATTAGTTATTTAATTTATTTATTTGAGTTACTTATTTTAATTGTTTATTTAATATTTAATTTACTTGTTTATTTAAAAAATTCATTAATTATTTTAATTTTTTATGTGTATTATTTATTTAATATTTAATTACTTATTTTAATTATTTATTTAATATTTAATATAATTATTTATTATAAATATTTAATATTTAATTAATTAATTAATTAATTAATCTATTTAGTTATTTAATTTAACTGTTTATTTAAATATTTCGTTAATTATTTTAATTGTTATTTATTTATTTCAATTGTTTTGTTTAAATTATTTATTTTAATTGCTTATTTAATTTTTATTTTAATCGTTTATTGAATATTTAATATTTTTATTGAATTTTTTATTTTGTCGAAAAAAATAAATTTTCACTTTTTATAATTTAATTGTATAATATTTATTTACGTTCATTTCATTTATTTCATTATGTGTTGATTCTTGCATATAGTAGTTACAGTTCGATTAATTTAATTTTCTAATATTATGCTTCATCCATTATCTCTTATACAATATTCTAACATTTGAAATTTTGTAGGATGAAATACCATTTTGGACGACACCGTTGACAGATCCCAACAAAATTACGTCGAACTGTAACTTTGTCAGTCTTACGTTGGTATTAAATTTGCTCGATGAGGAGTACGCAGACATATTGTGTCAATCCTGCTTATTGCCCTTGAATTCGTTGCATGACGTACAATTTTTCTAGGCAGTCGCTCTATGCGTGACTATTTAAACCAGTTGACAAAGATACACTCCGTTTTGATCTTGGGGACAAGGTAACTACATTCTCTATATTCGAGTTTGCCCTCATCATCAGATTAAAATGTACGGACGAAGAAGCAGTAAGGCCCCATATTCCTAGAACACGTGAGGCTACTGAATGAATATTATCATGGGCAAACGGCAATTACTCTGGTGCAATTAGGAGAAGCAATCAGGAAATGCGATCAGGTATCTGACAAGTTGAAGCTAGACTTGGTGTTTATCCTCGAGAGAGTACTCAGGTGTCATCACAAGAAGACATCAATTGACTTTTTTAATTGGGGACAAAGATGTTTTACGGATACCTTACGCTTCTTTAGGAAGAGGCATTCAATGTCTAAAGGGGCAGGCTTGAGCGCAAGTACGATGCATAAGGCATGCCGTTGACTTTATAGGTAAATGTTTAACATGATGAATTATCTATTTTTTTTTTTATTAAATTCTATATATAGTAATTGTATTTGTTGTGGATATGGGCATATGAGATTGTCCACATCTTGACTAGCCGATATGCAAGGGGAGGGAAGACATCCTGCCCTCAGATGCGTCATTGGCGAGCACAAGACAAACCACTTGCCAAACAATTATTAACTTTCATCAACAATCACAAGGTACATATTATACATTTCCAATTTATGTTGTACGTCCTTTAGAAATCTCGATACATGGCCATTAACTCGGTGAAATGTCAATCTATCATCTTGAAGTTCTCACTGAGTTGACACCGTCGATCAAGGAGAGAGGTTCAGAGTTATCTCCATGAACCATTTGTTCCGATTGCACCAGACAATCAGATATTCGAGTCCAGCGTGGATCGAGATAGGGTGTGTCAATTGAATATAATTTATTGATTGTCGTTTTGATTTTTTTTAATTAAGTTATTCATTTGTAATATTCATTTTTCAAGAACGCAGTCCAATATCACCTTCGCCAAAGATATCATCTCCGCCGAGGAGATTACCTTCTTGGGTATTCGGACACCTCTGACGTATATCTCCTGCACATAGTCATTGTGTAAAATCCCAAAATCTATTTCTTTTTTTTTATATATAAAAGAATAGACTTGAAGTGTTATCAAATGGGGGAAAACTTCTTTTTTCTAATTTAAGCGAAAAATCGTTTTTATTCAAATTTGGAATTTTGATTGATAAATCGATAAATAATAAACCAACAACTGAAGCGAAAAATTTCATATTAAATAAAATCTTAAAATACTACGATTTCACACCATTAACTTAATTTTAACATAAAATATCAAATGTCCAAAAAAAAAATTCTAAATAACGTGCACAAATTTAATATAAAGGTGTTCTTCAAATAAAACTTGAAAAATATCATTTTTAGAAATTTTACTTGACGATCTCATTGGCGTCACTCAGTCAATCTTTCACGCATCCACATGACCCGTTCCAATCTGAAAAAGTTATTATACTCAGTAAAAATAAGTGCATATTCTAATTAACACAATATAAATATAAAATGGCATAATATACCGATTTTTCTTAGATTTAGATCAAATTAGTCGCGATATCCAACAACTCAATTAATTTCTTAAGAATTCCTATATCCCGTAGAATTTACATATTTTGATCAAACAATCCATCCCGTAGGATATAACATATTCGACCTGACGATCCATTTCGAAGAATTTAACATAAAAATCGACCCGAAAACCTTATAGTATTTCATACCAAAATTTATATAAATATCAAGAAATAAAAATTTACCGCTTTGCACTATGTATTCTTACATCAATTGTCACCAAAATTCTAAAATTGTAACTTGAGTTGATGGTATAAAAATGAACAGATTGTGTATGAAAATGGGGTATGAACTCGTGAAAATTCTTGAGACAAAACACTTGCACCTTGAAAACCTATATTTATAAGTTTGTGTTCGGCCTCCTTTTTTTTCAAGATATTGTATTTGAAATAGTATTTTATGGGAGAATGCGTGATTAAAAAAGAAGAAAAAAATTTCGATTTACGTGTAGTATTATTTTATAGAAGATTGTGTGGTTGAAAGTACGAGAAAAAAAATATATGATATGATAAAGGACCAAACAACGACTAATTATGACATTTAACTCCCAATCAAATCAAAGGACGTTTAGTTTTAAATAATTCAGACCAATACCTTTTTTAGATAAATTAAGAATTAATGAGCTTAATAAACTTAATTGTCATTATTAGTATTATTAGTTATATTAAATTCTAATATCACCTTTTAAACTCCCAATGTAACCATCATTCTCTTCATTGTTTTATATATAAAATATTATAATAATATACTTTCTTTCCTATTAAAATAATTTGGACACAACTAGTTCAAAAATATTGTTTCTTAATTCCAAATAATTTTATTTAATACGAGCTACAAAATGAGTATAATATTTGATATATTTCATCAACTTCTAGAATACTTAAATATTAAATCCAGATAACTTACGATAAATTCTGAAAAGTACACGTAAGCAAAATAAATCATTTATACAAATAACTGGGTCGCATTTATCACTTCAACTTTTGAACTTTAGTGTGACGACAAGACTAGACATTGACTATTTTATTTGCTAAATGACTAACGTTAAATTTAGCCCATATGAAAATATAATTAAAATTCGATATGTTACATCCATTCCCCCTCAAAAAAAATTTCGTCCTCAAAATTATTTTATTTAGTCGAAAGGCTCTCAATATTTGGTTTTTATTTCATCTTCTTTCTCCCAAGTAGCCTTTTCGATTCCATGATTTTTCCATCGAACATTAACCAAGACAATTTATTTATTTCTTAACGCATGTATTTTTTTTTTCGATAATCTCCAAATGAGTCTCTTCATACGTTAGATCTTTCTGTACTTCCATTGATTCATAGCTTATCACGTCTGGGATCATGTACGTACTTTCTAATCATTGATACATGGAATACGTTATGTACTGCTGACAGTTCAGGTGGTAGTGCTAAACGGTACGCTACATTCTCAATTTTGTCTAGAATTTTGAAATGACCTATAAATCGAGGTCTCAGCTGTCTCTTCTTGCCAAATCTAAGAACCCTTTTATTTGTACTACTTTCAGAAATACTTTCTCATCGACTTCAAATTCTATCGCTTTCCTCCATTGATCTGCATAACTTTTTTGTCTATTTCGAGCAGACTTTATTCTGGCTCTCATTTTATTAATTGCTTGTATTGTCCTTGCAATAATTTCTAGACCCAAAATTCATTTTTCTCCGACTTCATCCCAATGAGTTGGGGGTCTACATCCTCTACTATATAGGGCTTCATAAGAAGTCATGCCAATAATAGCTTGAAAGCTATAATTGTATGCAAATTCCACTACTGATAGGTATGATTCCCAACTACTTCCCAAATCCAAAACACATGCCCGGAGCATGTCTTACAAGATTTGAATAGTCCTTTCAGACTATCCATCAGATTGAGGATGATATGTCGTGCTGAAATTTAACTTCGTCCATATTGCTCCTTGCATGCTCTTCCAAAACTTAGAAGTAAATCTTGGATCTCGATCTGAGACGATGGATGCTAGAACTTCATGTAGCCTGACAATTTTCTTAACATATAATTGGGCAAACTGATCCATACTGTAGTTCATTCTTACTTGAAGAAAGTGAGCTGACTTTGCCAGCCTATCCACAATTACCCTGATGGCATCTTGTCCTTTTGTTGTCTTCAGAAAACCCACCACAAAATCCATGGCTATTTACTCCCATTTCTACTCTGGAATTTTCGATGAATTTAATGGTCCCGGTGGCATTTGATGTTTTGTTTTAACTTGCTGGCATACAATACACTTATCAACAAAGAGACCAATCCCTCTTTTCATATTCCTCCACCAAAATGTATCGCGAAGGTTTTGATATATTAGTACCATCGGGATGTGCTGCATATGGGGTATACATTTTAGTCTCGATCATTTTCATTAACTTCAAATTCACCAAAGTAACAAATCGGGGCTGCTGTTGATCCCATATCTACTTTAAGAAATATAATTTGTTAAAAAATATAATTAAGAGATAAAAAATAGGAAGAAAAGTCAACTGGACCAGCTGAAAAACGGACGACCCAGATGGTTGGGCCGTCTGTTTTTCAATCTACCTAGGCGACGGGTCGGCTCTTCCCAATCGACAGTTATCTATGAATTTTTTTCCATTTTTGCTTAAAAAATTATAGATCTGCTTAAAATTGTAAAAAATTATCTGTTTATATAAAAATAAGATTTATTGATTAAAACAATTTACTAATTCAATGAAAACGAAATTAAAAATACGTAAATATACTTATTGATTCCAAGTGATGACTAGAAATAATATCTTTTTTGTTGAGCGCTTTATGATTTTATGAGATTTTAATGTTAAAATAGATGAAAAATGAAACAATTTTATCTGTGTTGGAGTTATAGAAAATAGAGCCAGGATTGGATCCAATGTTGGGCTACAAAATAGAGCATGTTTGTCAAAGAAAATAGAGTCAGGATTGGATCCAATGTTGGGCTACAAAATAGAGCATGTTTGTCAAAGAAAATAGATGAAAAATGAAACAATTTTATCTGTGTTGGAGTTATAGAAAGTTTGGGTGAAAAGAAAATAAATTATAGAAAATTGAATTATCTAAAATTTGTTTTATCGAGAATTATCGATTAATTGTATTTGATTGATATAATTTTTCACTGTTTTTTTTAAATTTTGAATCTTTTGGTATTTGTTTGATTTTTTTTTTTTATAGAAATTATCCATTAAATTGATAATTTTTTCCACCATTGGACCTAAAATTTGTTCCAATTGCCAAAAAAAAAATTTAATATACCAAATATCATTCGTTTGACTTTATTTTTCATGCAAATTGTCTAGTACAGGGATAATTTTTTTTACCATTGGATTTAGAATTTGTTCCAATTGTCAAAAAAAATTATCATACCGAATATCATTCGTTTGACTTTTTTTTTCACGCAAATTGTGAATGAAAGATATAAATTTTTCTATCATTGAATTTAGAATAAATTCCAATTGCCTAAACAAAACAAAAAAAGGTACTTGGAATTGGTTTTCCCATTACTTTGATAGGAAAGTGATGGGAAAACGTTTTCCTCCAAAAACAATAAAATTCGCGCGAGGGTAAAACAAGAAATTTCAAATGCCAAGAAAAAAGTCCTTAACAAACATCAATATTTGGGAAAAATGGAAATCATTTTCCATTTTTTATGGAAAATGGACCCTATCAAAGAGGGCCTTAATTCATTCCCTTTTTTGGTGTCTTTCCATTTTCTTTACCCCCCAATTTAGGAGCTTCGATTGTAGGAGCATTTATATTTAGCCACAAAGAAAAGTCGATCATCAGATTGAGTATGTTTTCATAACAAATCAGGTAAGTTTTCACTGAATAATACCCGTCCACAAAAAAACTAAAATTTGTTTTATGCAAGTGATACTTGGAACAATATTTCTAAATTTTCAAGACGGGTCGATGTTAACTTTACAAGTTTAATGCTGAAAATTCGACCGTTTTAAAGTATAGTGAACAATTAAAGACACTTTCAAAATATAGTAAACAATCAAATATGTATTTTTTACGTGGCAATTTACATAATATTATTTGGGCACCACCTGTACGTTTTGACTATTATGCCACCAATTTCGTTAGAGCTGTAAAATAGATGTTATGTAAGTGAATAACATCCAACATTTTGACAAGTTTAGGCAAAACTCAATATCTGAAACTTTGGCGAACAATCAAAGACATAAAAACAAGTTTAGTGATTATTGGGATAATTAACTCAAATAAGTAACTTATTTATTTATGAATATAAAAGTTCATTTATTTTAAATTTTATTTATATACTATGCTCATGTTTGAGCCTCATTTTGGTAAGAAAATATATTTTAGAGGATATTTGGTGTGGATTAAAATTAAATTTTTTAAAAGATTGTCGTAAAAGTTTTTGAAATGTGTTTGAAAAGTTGTGAAATTCATGAAAGATGTGGTTAATATTGATTGTTTGGCTTTAATTTAGATTAAAATCAGATTTTAATTCGATCCAAATAAAAATAATAATTTTTTAAAAAATGTGTAATTAAAAAGAAAGAAGTATAAAATTTTATGAGGGAATGAGTAATTGGAAATGAATTTAAAAAAAAAATGAAATTACGAATAAAATGGGAGGAAACATAGGCTATATGACGAGTAAACTTAGGTACAAAGTTACCTTGGTCAAACAAGTGCTCTATCTTGTCCGGTCCTCCTCAAAAACTTTTCGTCTCCGTGTACAATGCGTGTGTATGTAACAATACATGTCTCCCTAAAACCCTTTTCGTGAAGCAATTTTGGATTCCCCGAAATTTCTATAAATCCAATTTCATTGAAGAAAAATGCCTCCTTTCGTCAACGGATTCATATTTTGAACAAACAGTTGATTGATTTGGAATAATATAACTCAGATAGATCTGAAGTTTTTAGTCCGATTCGATTGAGGGAGTTGATGGACGGTACGAGTCAACAGAGCCTCGATCAATTCCCTTCTATTTCATCTGCTGGTTCGTTCGCATCTGTATATATTTTTGTATATATATGTGTGTGTGGTTGTGGGTGTGATTATAATTATAAAATCAATATGATGATTATTTTTGGGTTTTTGAGAATTGTGATTTTTGGTGGGTAATAAGTGCTTTCTTTGCTATGTTCAGTCAAGTGAATTTGCTTTTCTTGACAAATTATGATTACAAGTCCCTAATTCTGTGCTGTGAAACACTGTTTAAGGATTTTTATGAAATGTGCACGTTTCGTTGTTTTGTTTGACCCCTGTTTTATAGTGAAGTTGCCAGATTTATATAATTTTTGGTTTGTGAGAAATATGATTTTCTTTTAAATAAAAGCATTGAACTTTTCAATATAAAAATAATTATAGTTGAAATTTTATTTTTTTTTTGTTTTTTTTTTTTGGTGAATATTTGACCTTGGCTGAAAGACTAAAAATAACAAAACTTTGTACGGTTCTCTAAAGCGAAGAAATCTTCTAGGAACACTTTTGTAGGACTTGTGTAACATTTACCGTTCTTCTTGGGGTTTTCTTTGATTGATGCAGGTGACAGCTGTGTTGAGCTGCATATGTTGACTGAACAGGTAGGCTACAACACTGTATAATCTTGTTATGTTTTTGTGCCTTCAGTTATTTATGCTTTAATTAGATTTGATGGTGTGTTTGGTGTTCCATTAGCATCTCTTTTTGAATATATTATCAGCCGCTTCCGCCAAAAGATGAAAGGATTGTTTCTATAAATCCATCTCCCGATGATTCCATCTCAGGGTCTTCAAGAAACGTTAAGGATCAACGTTCAACCTCGGAAACAAGTGTAGCTGTTACCAATATGTATCCATTTAATGTTTTTACTCCACAAGAACAAGGTTTTCATTATGGAGGTTAGTTTACTTGCTACTAATATTGTTGCTCTTACCCACAAAAGTTCATACATATAGTAGTTTAACACAGAGAAATAGTCATATTTTTATTACAAGCTACACTTGTATTCTCAATTCTAGTGAAAGCTAATGTGTTAAACCCATTCTTATATATGATGCAGTTCTTTTAACTCTTAAGTTTGTTATTCAAAACAGCGTATCACATATGTTTCTTTTAGGAAAACTCTCTAAGAAGAATGGCTGGATTATGTAAATTGACTTTTTATGTGAATATTGCGTTGCCTTGTCATTGTTAGCCACCTAAATTATAATGATTTTGTAGTTTTCAAATGGTGAACATTTTAGGTTAGGAGCTCATCTTTCTTTGGTTTTATTATGGTCAATTTCAAGATCCTGATTAGATGTCCTCTATGATGTTATAAGAGATGGTTGTATGGTATGTTATAATTCCTTTTAGTTGTAGTACTAAGTGACTTCTTAAGCCCCTTAACACAAGTGCCAAGTTGTAGTCTCGTTCCAACTACCCTAGCAATTTCATTTAATACCTAATATATTACTTTTATTTATAGCAACTGCAGTCAATTACCACGTCATTTTTCTTTGTCCTATATGATTCTTTAAGAGACCCTTTTTTTCTAAATATATAATTCTTCGAACATTGCAATATGATGCACTGACATGGACACGTGATATATGTTGGATACGTCGACACTCGATTTTTCAAAATAGTATTGATACGTCGATTAAATTCTTTAAAATTCTTTATTTATATTATATAAATTTAATTTTATACTTATTATTAATTTTTCTTGTCGAAATCCCTTAAATTTGACACGTCGATTAAATTCTTTAAAATTCTTCATTTATATTGTATAAATTTAGTTTAATACTTATTATTAATTTTTCTTGTCGAAATCCCTTAAATTTGAGTACGTATTTTTTATTTACCAATAATTTTGAGTTAAAAATATATAATATTTCTAATAAAAAAGAAAAATGATCATTTAGAGTGTTCGTGGAATGTCAGTATCCGACACGGACACGGACACGCTACCTTAGTTGAAGTGTCCGTGCAATAGAGATTGCCATAATAGTTATTACCTAAATAACCCCTCTTTTTTCCCATTAATCATGCAGCAATTAATGGTTGTTTTAGTTGCTTCTACACACACATGCATACATAGTTAGATATATATGGTTTAGGAAAGGCATAGTAAGGACCAAATATTCTTTTTTGGTCACTTCAAGATTTGCTATTTATGAAAACATCCATTGAGTTTCTTAAAGTAGGGAGCGAAATCAATTTATGATACTATGGTCCTTTTCGTTATCAACTCAAAGCAAAAGAGATTTCAAAATTGTAAACAGAAGAAGTTGGTTGACAATGATAAGTTTTCAATTATGTCGCCTATTGATGTTATTGTTTCTGCTTCTGCTTCTGCTAACCTGTTGTTTGGGTATGTGTCTTACTTTTCCTTATCCAGGTTATGGCAATGACACTGGTAACCAGGATGAACAGTCTAACTATGTTAATTCCAACAACTTGCATGTCATACCTATGGTGGGTTTTGATAAATTTTATTGTATTTATTTGCTTCTTTACCAAGTAGTGCCTGACAGACACTTAACAATTTTATTTTGTTTAGGCAATGTACAATGATAATGCATCTGTTTACTTTCCTCCTGGCTATGGCTTTGATTCCCAGATTGCATATGGACAGTTTTCTCCCCTTGCTAATCCTCTATCTCCTATAATGGTCGACAACCATTTGTTCTCTCCGCACCAAATGCCTATGTCTCCGTCATACTATCCTCCACCAGTTTCCCCCCGCCTGCCACATGTCACTTCGGCACTTCCAGTTGCACAGTCGGAATTGGTTCCATCAGCAAGTAGAGCCCAAGAAAATCTGAATGAAAATGCAGCTTTTGGGCCAGGATCAGGTTACTATTTACCTTTCGGATCTTTTGGTGGAGATATATCTGGAAGTAGTGGGGTTGGCCTTTACAATATTTCTAGCGAGTTTGGATCTGGTGAACCATTTCCAAATCATTCTAGTGCCATAGAAACTAGCAGGTTCATGTCTCCATTGACTTCTGGAACTGTATATCCTCACCCAATTGGTATACTTGGGGCATACAAGCAAAATGTTGCACAGGTTAATTTACAATACACATATATCTGTGTATACACATGCATAAAAAGAATTTATTGACTTCCATTTTCTTACTATTTATTATTGCGTTGAGTAATTTGTGCTAGGTGTATAATACTCCTAGTCATTTTATCCTTTAGTGATGAGCCAATTAGGCTTCTATATTTGGAAAGCATATAACTCTTATAAATATATCTGGTAAAACAACAGTGCGGCATTCTTCTCTCTCAATGCATATTTTGTTTCTTTTTTCTTTTTCTTGTTTTTTTTTTTTCCTTCTTCAAATATTAATATCTGACATATTATGTAATTGCAAATATCTCAATGGCAGACCCCCATTCAAGGTTTTGGATTGATGTCAAATTCCTCAGCTAGACATTATCCACATGTTGGCTCTTATCAAAGCACCGGTGGATTCACTTCTAACCGGAGTAGGTTTCCCACTGACAAAGGCAGAAGACATGAAGGGGATCGGGACTCTGCCAGCATTTCAACTGATTTGCTGGGTTTCTCAACAGATCGTAACCGCGGACCTAGGGCTTCAAAGAAAAGAGGAAAAAGTTCCCCAGAAATGGGCTCTTCATCTCGCATTAATAAAGACGTAAACTCTACTTCTGGGTTTCACGTTGATCAGTTCAACTCCCAAGATTTCATCACTGATTATGAAAATGCCAAGTTTTTTGTTATCAAGTCCTTCAGTGAAGACAATGTTCACAAAAGTATCAAGTACGGTATTTGGGCTAGCACACCTCTTGGAAACAGGAAACTTGATTCTGCGTATCATGAAGCAAAAGAAATGAAAGGCACTTGTCCAGTCTTCCTATTTTTCTCAGTAAGTTTTTTGAACTTCCTTAGCCAATGAAACTAGAATAGGAGAACTAACACATGCTAATGTTTAGTAATTACCTTGAGTAGAAATTACTGATGTTGTTGCAAAGGACTAGTCTGCTTGAAACCAGTCAAACTGTGATTTGTGTTATATAGTCATGGAAGACTGCAAATAGCCATAATGACATTGTTATCTGATGGAATGTTTTGAAGTAATTGGGACATATATCATTTTTTTATTTCTGTGACTTGTCAGAATATATTTCTTTGTTATTTCTCTACCAGTTTGGAACAATGCTAACTTTCAAATGATTAGTCTTAGCCTCCTCACTCCCATATCATGCAGTTATGCAAGACCTGTCATTTCAAGTTCTGCGATTTTATCTGTGCCAGTATTTGCATGTTGTTTGGGCTTGAGTCATCATTTTGTTCTCTCTTTCTTCTCTACATTTCCCCTGGTAAAAGTTAGTATTAGAAAGTATCAGCACTCAAAACTGACTGCACCTTCGTTGATCTGGCCACTTGCTACTTGGTTTTAAGTGAAAATAATTAGACAAGACCGAGATTTCAACCTTGTTCTTGCTAGATTCATTTGTGATCTATCATCCATTAATAGAATGTAGTAATGGGGGGAATGATCATCAAGGCATTCAGGGCATTCGAGCGGTTAACATGAGTTGCACTACTGCACTGGAAATTTGAGCCCCACATTAACATGAACCTATAAGAAATTAGTAAATTATTAGGCGGTTGCTTGTCATGCCATTTATTTGTCAGATGGACGTTTCACATGTAAGTTGTGCCACATCATGTAGTATATTTATTCTTTTCGAATTTGCTGGCTGTGGCCAATCTGCAGGTTAATGCTAGTGGACAGTTCTGTGGAGTAGCTGAGATGGTTGGACCAGTTGATTTTGACAATGATGCTGACTACTGGCAGCAAGATAGGTGGATTGGGCAGTTCCCTGTCAAATGGCATATTATAAAGGATGTACCCAACACTCAATTCCGCCACATACATATTGAAAATAATGAAAACAAGCCTGTTACTCACAGTAGAGATTCTCAAGAGGTATAACTGTCTTGAAATATTTTCTTCCAATCTTGAAAGTGTTTTATCTTACAGTCACTGTTGTGTGTATTCATTCTAAGATGTATTATCCACCTAATTCCTTCATGCTTGGAAGGATTGACTACTACTTGAAAGTGTTTTATCTTACACACTTGGTCACTGTTGTGTATATTCAATCTAAGATGTATTAACCACCTCAATCCTTTATGGTTGGAAGGACCGTCTGCTAGTTGTGTCTCAAGATATGCTAGATATTCTGTTGCGGATGTTTCTTTCTTGTTGCATTGTGTTCATAGTTCCAACTCTTTATTTATTACTTCTAAACTTCGGGAGTGAATGTGGGAGGAAGGGCATTTTCCATGCTATGATGCGTGTAGAAGCAAATTGGATTGAATCAATATTTCTGAAAACTTATGAAAGAGTTGGCACTTCATTTAGGATGGTAGTCAATCCTGATAGTGCAGATGAGGCTATACCTCTCTTTGACTTGGGGTTGCTGGTTTCTTTTGGAGTTGGTAGTAGTTTATTTACAAACCTTTATTCACCAGACTCAGTATTATCTTTGATCTATTGTATTTCCTTGTACTTAGTTGGATGACCATCATTTACAGTTTTTCTTGACCTTCACGTTTCTTTCTCCTATCTCAATCAATCTAATGTCGTTCAACATTGTATAATTTCTTACTTCAGATAAATAGTCCTCTTATCTGCTGCTGTTATTGCTTCTGCTCACAATGGCACATCGAAGTTTTAATTTATCTGTCTCCGCATATAAATTAGGTCTATCAATAAAAATAGGTTCAGGATTTACTCATGGTTGCAAATCAATTAACATTTGTGGTGTTTTGTTTTAGGTGAAACTTGAACAAGGTCTCGAATTTTTACAAATATTCAAGAATCACGATGCTGATACATCGCTTCTTGATGATTTCAACTTCTATGATGAGCGAGAGAAATCCTTGCAGGAGAGGAAGGACAAGCAGCGAGCCAGTTCTACTGGAAATACAACATCTCTTGCTGCCGAATCAATAAATCAACTGTCCAATAACTTGGCCAATGCCCTGGGGTTGGAAGGTGGTAAAAACATTTCCCATCCTGAATTAGAATAAGCATGCACTCGACTTTACCAACTTTACCTGATATGGTGCGTGGAGGAGTTGAGTACGATTCAAATAACAAGGATCTTTTGAGGTTGTATCTTTAATCTCGGACCATCCATCTTCTCCCTCCCTCTCCTTAGCTCCCCCCACCCCCATAAAGGAAAAGGAGATTGGGTAGTTGATATTTGGAATTCTTTAGGGGTGACAGCAGTTTGGAATCTGGGATTCTTTTCTTTCTTTTTTCCTCATTTTCACTTATCGTTTGATAGTGGGCATATAGAGCTGAGTACATAGCGTAGGAGGGTTGTGGATCTTACATACTTGATGCTTATGGTTTGTACTTCTGGCTTTATTAAATTTATGCAGGGCAATTATTTCCAGCTTCTGTGTAGCAACAATTTGTACCAGTCCCAAAATGGGTGGAAGCTAATTTAAGGAATACATAAAATACATGATTTACAGAAATTAATGAATAGTTTTTCCTTGTGCATTGTACAAGATTTTAGATAACAATTGAAAATTAGACCATTTGTTATTGTACTTGCTTTTGTCATCTCCTCTTTCAGTGGAAAGAAGTCTTATCTTATATATATATATTATATTAAAGGAGTTTAGATGCAACAGTATTCCCACCATGTAGTGATTGACTTTGATTGACACAAATGTGAAAAAAGCAAAACAATGCACATTTTGAATCCAATTTTTTCCTTCAAAAAAGTGTTCTGCACATTTTCCTCCAATTTTTGAAGGGTGAATTTGATAGAAAAGTTAAATTATGAGGACTAAAAATTACTAGATGAAATTGAAGAATTTGATGTACAAATACTCCGAGGACTTAGTTGCAAGAAATTAAAGAAAAAAAAAATAAAAAAATTCTCTCCATGGAGAGTTCTCTCCAAATTATGGAGAGTAACAACTCTCTGTGATATGGAGAATTTTAATTTTTTATTATTAATTTTTTTTAACATGTCCTTTGCGTTTTTTTATTATTTATAATTATTATTAACTTTTTATATTTTGATCAAATTTTAAAAATTGACTTAAAAGTTAAATTATGAAAACTAAAAATTATTAGATGAGAATTGAAGGACTGGACGCGTAAATACTCTGAGAACTTAGTTGCAAAAAATAAAAATAAAAGATTAAAAAAAAAAATCTCCGGAGAGTAACAACTTTTCATGATATGGAACTCTTCGTGATATGGAGAATTCTAATTTTTTTTTTTTAACATGCCCTTCGTGTTTTTTTTTTTTTTTATAATTATTATTAGTTTTTCATATTTTAACCAAATTTTAAAAATTGACTTAATAAATAATTATGCAAAATATTTTAGTATTTCAATCATAACTTTGACTACGATTATTAAAATCGCGCTCATGACCCCAATTCAAAAAGCTCTTTTCAGTGCGTACGTCCTGGCCACCAAGGTTCATTGCTTCGAGTCATTTTGGAGGCCAAAATTCGTTGTTTTTCCTTCAATTTAAATTATTTTCTTCTTTTTATGACAATATGAAAAAACATGCCGTCATATTGGACTTTCTTTCAAAAATTTATTCAGACAGATATTCACCCATGAAGAGTGCAGAACCAGTTTGTGAACAGTATAGAAACCAGTTTAATTGTACAGTGATATTAGAGGAAATTATTGGCTATGAACAGTGTCACTCAAGTGTAAAATTATTCATTCACTCACAAGTTAATTTTTATGAAGTGTTTTACATTTAATTGGATTGAAAAATCAATTAGCATATATTTTTCGTATTAGAATTATTTATCACTTAATATAAATTTGTGCATTAGGCGGATGAAAGACTAGTGTGCTTTAAAGAAGAGAATGACATAAGAAATGGTAGTATTTTGAAAGATCAATTATTGCCAGGCTTTCATTCTTGTTTGATTTGCGACTGTTATTTACATCAATTTTTGCAGTCTTATCAATCCATTTGCAAGTAAATTTTGTTTCTTACCTAAGTTTTTTGGGTAATTATAATAACACTACAATTTTTATTTCTTACATCACATTTTAATTACATGTAGAGTATATTTGATTGGTTTTATTTTTCATGAAAATTTTTATTCTTTAGCCAAATTTTTATTATTTGAGTGTTTGATTGATAATTTTTTTCATGGAAAATATTTTTCGACTTTTGGTCACGTGATCGCATTTTCCTCAAAAATAAAGAAAACGTTTTTTTTTTTTTTAAAGGTGAGTGATTTTTATTTTTTAGGTAATTTACTTTCTCATTTTTCTCATCTATTTTTTCTCTCATCTACCCATCAATAAAAATAGACAAGTATAATATTTTTTAGGTTGAAAACTAAATCAATCAAACACATTTAATTAATATTTTTTTGTACAAATGAGTTCTCGATAATTGAATTATCTAGAATTTTTTTTCCATGTAAATTTTATGCTCGCAATCAAACGAACCCTTAACGTTTTCAATATTTACTCAGTATAGCATTTATGCCTCTAACAATTTTTCATGGTATTTTTATCCTAAGACTTTTTATTAGTGAACATAATTTGTATTTGATAACAATTTATGTACAATTTTTTTGTTGAAATAGCATATAAGAGCATCTCCAAAGCACTCTATTTTTAAAAAGTATATTCCATCTTTTGAAGAGCATCTATAAATTTAGAGTTAAAATTTTGAAATACTCCAATAAACTATTTATATTTAACACTTAATTTTGTCACTCCCAAAAAAATATTTCTTATTTTTCTCTATCTTTTTATTTTAACTAGTTTTTCTCTAAATTATTTTATTATTTTTCTACAATGAAAATTGAAATATTTTTCATTTAATGGTTTTTCTTCTCTTTTTATAGGATTAAGAGTAAATCATACCATACGAATATTGGTGTAAAGGGACATAACGTGTCACTTTTTCATGGAGTAACTGACACAAAACGTCCCTACCTTTGTTGATTGTGGAAAACGTCCATATCTTTCATTTTGACATTTTTGCCTCTACTTTCCACTTTGCTTACGCTGAACGTCATTTTTTACTATTTTTTGACTATTTTACTGTTCATTCAAATAAAATAAAAACTAAAGAATTAATTAAAACTATAACCCCCAAAATTTCAAAAAATTACAAATCAATCACAAAACGATTTTGGAATTTTCATCAGCCACTAGATGTAAACCAGCTTTCAGTGGAACTCTTTCACCCCCTCTTCGCCACCTGCTCAGTGACACCCTCTCTTGTTGACCTCTGCCACTCGTCGACATCGCTAGAAGGCAAGCTCAAGACCCAAAACGATGTTGATTCCATTTCCCAACAAGTGAAAACATTTCGCCAAATTTGCCACCAGCTATGGACAATAAAAAATCCAACTCCGGTCACCTTGGTTGCGGGAACAACATACTACCTTGAAATCCTCATTGCCCTCTTCACAACACACCCAACCACCAGCCCAAACTCTGGCAAATTTGATCGAAAATTTGAACCAAAATCAGATGATCACACACAAAAAACTGGTCGAAAAATCAACTTCCGACGACACCCATGTCATACCCACCCCATAGGTCGATCAGTCTCCTTATTACACACCTACATATGCCCTCATAACATAAAAACAAATCAGAAAATTCAAAGATGCAGAACTTTTCCTCCACATGATTTGTAATTTTTGAAAATTTTGGATTATAGTTGCAATTAATTCTGAGTTTTTCTTTTCTTTTTATTTTATTTGAATTGAGGGCAAAATCATCAAAAAAATGGTGAAAATGACATTCAACACAAGAAAAGTGGAAGGTATGGACAAAAATGTCAAAAAATAAAAGGTATGGACGTTTTCCACAATCAATCCCAAAGATAGAGACGTTTTGTGTCAATTACCCATTTTCCATGATACTCTTTAGCATCGATATCATTGGCTTTTTAAAAAATGTCAAAAAATAAAAGGTATGTCACTTTTTTACATTTTAAACTTTATAAAATTGTTGTCAAATTTAGTTTATATATAAATACAAAGATACACAGTTGTTTTATTGATGAAATTTCATATTAATGACAATAAAGACAAATTGGCCTTGTTTGATGGCCTTAAAATTTTAAAAAAAAAATAGCTTTGAATAGTATTTTTTTTAGAGAACGTGTGGTTAAAAAATAAGGAAATTTTTTGAATTTACGTGTAGAATATTTTATCGTTTGAATATGTGGTGTTTGCTAAGAAGTACAAATCGCAAGTGCACGAATCACGTTCAAATAATAAAGTGAATTTTTTAATTCCGAATTATTGATCACTCGAGGAATGTTTACTTTTGATCACACAAATTTAAATGATTTAATTTTAACAAAAATATATATATATACACATACACACACAAAATTAAAATTATGATTTGAAGTAAAGAAAAATAAACTTAAACTCTACAAATATAAGAAAACATAAATACGTGAAAATTTCGGAGAAGAACGTTGTTGGGATTAATGGTTTCGCTTAACCGTCGCATAATTAATTTTTTTACAAGTCAATTAACAAATTACTCATTTATAATATTAGACCCAATTTTTCAATTTTAACTAATTATCTCTCTTGTGCGAAATTAACCGAAATTGATTGATTTAACCTACTATATCTTTATGTCGATTAAAACCAAACAATCGTATTAAATTTTTATAAAAATAGTTCAATGGGTCACATAGGGTTATATACATATCTTTATCATGTACAAGAACCTAGAGTTTCTACTTTTTGATATAAAATGCACAATCTTCTCTCAAATGATATACAAATTATTAAATATTCATTCATTAGCCACATAAATGAAAATGTAAGAAATAAAATAGTAGATACACATAAAAATAAGCATTAAAAAACCAATAGTGAAATTAATTAAAGGTATGTTAAACTATTACCCTAAATCCCAACACAAAAAATTAGCCCATTTTATATATATGATAACAAATGAGAATATTTATCCAACACATCACAAGTGATAGAAAATAATAACGAAAATACAAGATTAAAGATAAATGCCTTTTTGATTGGATTTTTGAAGATGATAATAGCTTGAATCTTGAGTTCACCAAATCTTCTCCATATTTTATTTGATTTATTTTTCTTGTTGTGCTCTAATTATTCCCCAAAATTTTCAAGAATGAAAAAAAAAAATGAAAGGAAAAGAAATTGAAAATAAAAAGGAAGAAGAATGGGAAAAAAAAAAAGGTGGCTGCTCGTTTCTAACTATTAAACCCTATTAAGGAATTGCAGTCAAGTCCTCAGGTTTTGGATAAACATTTAAAATAGACCCCTTTTTCAATTAAAAAATGGCACCTAGGTCTGCCAAAAAAATATGAAATTGGTTCATTTTGCAGCTAAGTCCTCCAGATAATTGCTTGTTGCATCCTCAACTTTGATGTTGTATAGTTTGGTCCCTAGATTTTGACTTTCATTTCAATCAAGCCCTTCATCAATTGCAATTCAAGTCCTCAACTTTTGGCACTTGCACACTTTTAGTTCTCTTTTTTCTTTATTCTATTTCCTTGGATATTTTGACCTACAAAAACTATAATTACATAACTGTGAATAGAAATTCACTCAATTTAATCTATAAGTAACTTGTTAAAATATCTAATAAGTTTGTAAAAACACATTTATATGTGATTAAAAATGAGTATGAGAAATAAATTAAAGTAAGTAAAAGGAATCAAACATGGACTTAGTCTATTTTTAACAATGACAAAACTTAGCTTTTTAAAAAGTGGCATTTACATTTTAATAACGTTTGTTGTCTGTGCATTCTATTGAGACGATAGTTTCAATCATTTCATCAATTTTATATTCATTATCTTGTCCTCATTTGCCTTCGTAACAAATGATGACGTTAATTTTATCTATATCTGCAAAAAGAATGTAAATGAAATAGTGTGAGATCATTTTTTTTTTAACGTGACTAAGTACGTCACTTTTAATTTTCAGCAAATTAACTCATATATAAAAAATAAAAGTAAAATATTATGAGCCTGTTTGACCTCCTTTTTTTCTCATTTTCATTCTCATTTTTTTTCTCTTTCTTCATTTCAACCATACATTTTTTAAATAAAATAATATTACACACAAATCTAAAACTTTTTATCATTTTTCCACCACACTTTCTTCCATCAATCACTATTCCAAAAATTATATTCTCATTAAAATCAACATCAAACATACTCTATATCATGTCACTTTTTAATATAAAGCAAAATTTGAATTTATATTTATATTTTCACAAATATAGGTGTGTTCATCTCTTTGATAGATTTTAAATAATTCAAATGAGTTAGATTGTGACTTTTTTAGAAAAAAAGTAACACAAAATATAACTTTCAAGTTTTAATATCTTAATTCATATGCAAAATATAATTTAAATATCATCTCATGTCACTTTTTAATGTAAAACAAGGTTCTAATTCATATTCATATTTAAATTTTTGCAAACACATATGTATGCATCTATTTAACTTATCCTAAAGAATGCAAATGAGAAAGATTGCGACATTTTAAAGGGGAAAAAAAAATAGAAAATGTCATTTTCAAATTTTAACATCTTAATTCATATACAAAATACAAATAAAGTGTTACATCACTTTTTAATGTGAACACAAGATTTCAATTCATATTCATGTTTATATTTTCATAAACACGCATGTATGCATATATTTAATTGATACAAACGAATTCAAATAAGACATGTTGCGACCTTTTTAAAAAAATGTGATAGTGTGGCTTTTCTTATTCTCATTTTCACAAATGCCTTGAATGTATCACTTGAATTGATCCATAGTTGATTTTTCATATATATTAACTTAATCCAATTTATACAAATTTGAATTTTATTACATGCTAACTTAAATTTATTAATCTAAAGATGAAATTTCGTATGTGTTAGAATTTTTTTTTTTTTTAAAAAAAAAAAAAAAAAAAGGGACAACATCAAAATCAAACAAATTTTGAATTAATTAAATTAAAAATCAGAAATAATACGAACATGTAGATTTCGATAGATTATTTGCATACTTGGGGAAGAAAACTTTGAAGAAAAGGTATTTGAAGCAGCCCTTGATCTTGTTTTGGCTTGATTCATACAAGATTTCATCTTATGAGTTCGATTTTGCTTGATTTGGAGATTGGTGGATTCGAATTTCTGCTAGAATTAGATCTTTTTGGTTCTAATTTCTACACCGTATTTCTTACATTTTTGGAAGTGAAATATTAGTATTTATATTTTAGCCCATGTTTCTAATGAATTTTCAAAACCATCCCAAATTTAATGCATTTATGTAAGTTGAGATAAAAGCCCGAGAGGTAATAAACCTAGAAAGTATCTGAAAGTTGGACTGCAGCGAGAAGCACTGCGATTTACTTCTTCTTTCTTGCAGCTTCTACTTTCTCATTTTTTGTGACTTTTTCTCTTCTTATTTGTTAGTGTTAGATTATTGTAATTGGTTATTCCGTGAATAAAAAGACCAATTTGAACATTTTAGAAGTTTAGGGACTTAATTGTAAAGTTTCATAGTTGGTTGTATAGCGTAGGGTTCGGGGTCCAAGTTTGGAACACGAAAGTTTCTCGCCGCATTTTCGCTAGATGCTCACTGGAGTCACGCTCGAGCGGATGAAACAAGAACATCCCCGCTCAACCTTCACCCCACTGTCGCTGGTGTGACAGACCCTTTGCTCGAGCGACAATTTTACGGTCTGACCTAATTCGCAATTTCGTGAGATTTTAATTGGTCAAAGTTACTATATTCGTCCAACATATAAAAGGGGGCGCTGCGCATTCGGGATCTGTGGATTGAACAAATACATTCAAGAGAAAACAATTATTCTCTCAAGAACTAAACATTCTTAAAAGTTCAATCAATTCATATGCGCCCTTTGAATTGAAAATATCAAAACCTTCAATCAAATACACTGGTACCCATTATTTACTTGGATCTGTCAGGAAGATTGTTTCGTTAATTTGGCTAATTGCGAAGATCAAGGAAGAAATTCAAGAACGAGGAGTTCTTGGTGGATTACAGGAGATAAACTGCAAGAAGAGTTAGGATTGGTGTTCGTGTGCACATTCCAGGAGAGTTGTTTTGAACTTCAGACAGGAGATCAGAAAACTTGTGTCGTCAACTTTGCTGGTGGTCTGTAAGTTTATAATGGATTTTTGACTGACAAAGCGTCCGGAGTTTTTCCCTTGTTGGGTTTCTCCGTGAACAATTTTGTGTTGTTTACTACTTTTATTATTGTTTTCGGTATTGCGGTAGTTCATATTAGGATAAACTGAATTGTTTGATTAATCACCTAGACATAATTAACTTGTGACTTGTTGCATATTAATTAATTTTTAATTTCGCGTTTACACCTAATCACCCCCTCTATGTGTAGTTGGGTCGAATCTCCGATTTTTCAATATATAAGTGCATATAAATTGACAGACGTTCTTTCATATAACTTGGGCAAATTGAGGAAGCTTCATTAGCAAAATTTTTATTTAGCTTATTTTTTTTTTTGGCAAGGTAGTCGGAAATCTCATTAAAACCATGTCCTATTTTCAAGTGAACCGATTATTTTAACAAATTTTTATCGATTTTTGAAT
The DNA here is from genome assembly GCA_019395295.1 of Osmanthus fragrans. Taxonomy (NCBI): domain Eukaryota; kingdom Viridiplantae; phylum Streptophyta; class Magnoliopsida; order Lamiales; family Oleaceae; genus Osmanthus; species Osmanthus fragrans. The sequence continues at coordinate 11,203,009 of CM033347.1, read as the reverse complement.
TATCGGGTATCCCGACTACAACTTAATCGATCATCCTATCGAAAATTAATTCAAATCTAAAAACAATACACTAGCAAATGTAACAATAAAATAAGGGCTATGTTATGAGTACATAATGTAATGATTTACGTACTTCGTTACCAAGCTCTCCGGCACGAGTGAGATCTTTTCATTAAATTTGATTGATTTATGGTGCAATTCAACCTTTTACAATGCTTCCGGTGACATACAAACAATGAACACCGAACTTTTTACAACGTTGAGCTTTACAGGGCCTCAACACCACCCACAAGTTCGAAGAATAAAAAGTTTACAAATTGAAACTTCTCTCACAATAAATTATATATTCAAAGTTGAGTACAACGAAAGAAGTATGCTTAACACTTTAATAAATAGCAATGAGTAAAGCTCGGGGGTTAGATTTGAAAAACTTTGATGAATGAAATGATTTTCATAAGTAAGATCAATCAAGAGTTTTTCAAAAGTAATTGAATTGATAAAAATAAATAAAGAGTAAATATCAAATATTTTAGCTCAAAAGAATCTCACTTTAGTGCTTTAGAATACTATCAATAAATGCAAACTGATATGATATTTATATTAGTGAAATCGTAAAAAAAAAAAAAAAAAAAAAAAAAATCCAATTGGACGAGTCTACCGAACGTCCGTCAATGCACCGGACAGTGCAGTAGTCATTGTGAGTTAGAATTCAGAACGGTTATATTTTTTGACCGTTAGGGCTATCGGACCATCCGGTACGACAAATTTTCTACAATTTTCCCTCTTTCATTGTTTTTAAGGATGTTTTTAAATGATTTTTCAAGGTAATTGACACTTCTTAAATTTAAGGTTGAGATATTTACCTTTGAAAAATGATTTTTTATGCAAACATTTTTGTAAATTGATCTTTCTCGTGCATAAAATCAATTTTGAGCTTTTCACGTTTCATTGTCAAGTATTAAAGTATTTTACCTTTACATATGAATACAAAAGGTCTAAGTCTAATATTTTCAATGTTTGACTTGTTGAAGTGCTTGTTTTGAATGATTTGACGTGCATACTCGACTTTTATCTTGACTTTAATTGAGCATCTTTTTGCGAGTCTTTCGATAGCAATCTTTCCATCCTCCATTTTAGCTATAACCACTCAAATACAATTGCTAGAGATAAAATCAATTTGTTTATTATAATCAAAACGTGAAGTCAATCATACGTCTATTTTGGAAATAAGGCTTCATTTTCCTTGATACCTACAAAACATAGTTTAATTTTTTTTTTTTTTTTTATCTTTAGTACCCATACAAATTTGGGTCATTGCTAGTTAGTTTTAGTGGATTCTCAAATCCACTTGTTCTTTTTCTCAAGGTGTAACTTCTTTTTGGTTAGACAATTATAGACAACATGCCCTTCTTTGTTACAAAAACACATATAATTTTTTAATAAGGAATACTTGAAACTCTCACATTAGTCAATTAATTAATTTCTCAATCCTAGTTTCTCATTTCTTTCTTTTTGTATGTGATCCATTGCATTCACAAACTATGTGAAATTATTTATAACGTACACGCCCTCAAAAGTAATATTACACAACAAGAATAATTCAATACTTATACTAACATTGTCAGTGTATCTCAGTTAGATCTTTAAAGTATTTCCAATACAAATCAATAGTATACAAGCCAACAATGCAAAACGTAAAAGTGAACACAATGAGGATTAAGTACGGTGGTGTACATGCAATCTCGACATACTTTGATATACAAAGCTTTATATTGTACACTGAACCTTTATTCACGATTAATCAATCACATGGAATCATATATGATATGTATGAAGTCGCTACATAGATATAACTCACTAGAGCTTAATATAAATAACAGCTTCACAAACCAATCACCCATATATAACCATTACACACATTATCATATATGACATTTTTTGGAGTCTAGGTGAAAATATGTGTGACATTAAATAATATATTCAATTAAGAGTAATGTTATTTGTACAAAATGAGGCGACCTCCCTTGAAAGCCTAAGAATGACTAACCGAGAGAGAGAGAGAGAGAGAGAGAGAGAGATAGAGAGAGAGAGAGAGGGGGGGGGGGGTGAATTGGTTGTTAAAACTTTTTTGAAAATTAACTCAAATTTTAATGTAATAACCAATGAAAAAATTAAACAAATACGTACAAGTACAAAATCAAATAAAATCAAGTAATAAGCACAATGTAAAAACGATAAATCAATCTAAATTCAAGCAAGTAAAAACTAAATAGATAAATTAAAATAATAAGCTCAAATACAAAAGCGATAAGTAAAAGAGAGAGATGATGCAAATGATATATTTGTGGAGGTTCGATCCAAAGCAATGATCTACGTCCCACGTTACCAAGCTCTTCGGCACGAGCAAGGTCTTTTCACTATGTTGATTGACTTATGGTGCAATCAAACCCTTTATAACGCTTTCGATGGCTTACAAACAAGGAGCATGCACCGGCCCTTATACAATGTTGAGGTTTACGAGACCTCAACACGATCCACACTATTGAGATTTATGGGACCTCAATATAACCCACACTTTATCAAAATGATTTTACAATGAAATTTCTCTCTTGATAAATAATACAATCAAGTTAAGTACTAAGAGAAACTAACACTTCAATTAATAGTATTAAATGATAGTTCAAGTGTTAGATGAAATTTTTTGATGAATATGATAATTAAAAATTATATTTATTCAATCAAAGTGTTTGATAAATATGATGATTTACAAGTTTGATTCAACAATCAAAGTTTTGAATATGAAGAATTAGAAAGATTTATACAATATAAATGCAAAGATCTTCTTCAAAAATTATCTCTCTTTTACGATTTGATATAAATAATTTAAGTACAAAAAGAGATGAAAAACTTTGATGAGAGAAATGATTTAAGAAATTAATTCAACAATCAAAGTTTTTGTTATGAAAAAATAAATGAAATGAAAACAAAAATTAAGCTCAAAGAAGATTTCTTACAAATATATTTCACAAGGAAGCTCTATTTATAGTTATTGTAATGAATGGAGGTAAAATAATATTTATAGAAATCAAAACGGAAAAATTCTACCCAACCGGACGACCAAATTAGCCGTTGAGCGTCAGAGGTCAGAACGGTCCAAAAATTTGACCGTTGGCGTACCGGACGTCTGGTTGACCGTTGTCTTTGACTTTTTTATTTATTTTTATTAAGAATTGTGATTTAAGTTCAAATATGACTTTTGAAAAATCAATCTTACTTTTGATTAAAAACATTTTATGCAAGTCATAGTGAAAATAACTTTTCGTGCACAATGATTTTTTGAACTATTATCAGTCATTATTAAAGATTAAAATGTTATACCTTTATATAAAATCTAGAATACATAGTCTTTGATCTTATTTCAGTGTTTAACTCTTTTAATCTTGATCATTCTTTGATGTCGTCTTTCATGCTCTTGATTTTGATCTTTCTTAGCAAATATCATTTAAGCTCTCATCTCGAATGATTTGATTTGAATGCTTAACTTTCATTTTTATCTTCATTTCAAGTCCGATTTATAATACTTGATTGATCTTAACATTGAACTATTATCACTCAAAATCAATTGTTAAAAACAATATTAATCTTGTTTGTTATAATCAAAACATTAAGGATGAACTCAACCATAGGTCAACAATTTTCTCCTTTTTGATTATGACAAATAAGATGATTTGCAAGGTAAGATTAAACAATTGATTATGTAACTCACTTTTCCCCTATTTGACAACTATTATTTCAAAACTTTTTTTTCCCTATATACTCATTTTTAATTACACATTTACATAATAAAATATTGTGCAGTAAACCCAAAACTTTCATAGCTTTTAAACACATATTATTCAAAAAATCTTTTTTCAAAATTTTATTTTACCCATATAATGATTGTCAAGCAGGGCTTAATTAGACTTATCATATTCCTTTATTTAAATTGGTGCTATTGTGCCACTTGTGCTAATTTATCCAAATATATACACTTGAACAACTTTTGAATGTAATTATCTTCTCTAATATGTGCTAATTACACGATTAACATTATTATAAGAAGCTGATTATATAATAATTAAGAATAATATTATTTGTATATAATGAAATTACATAATAGTTTGCATAAAGTGGTGTGTCAAAACAAGAGTGGAGGAGTTTTTTATTCGATTGAATAAATTCTAACCTAATTATATATCATTTTATTGTATAACGCAGTGGCGAATCCAACACAACGTGTCAGCTAGAGCGGGTTGACTTTGACCGTTGACCCTTGACTGTCAACAATCGTAATAGTCCGGTCCGACCGATTGTTGATTAAATAATAAAAAAATAAAAAATTCTTAATTTATAAAACCCTAATTCATAAACCAATCCATAAATCAAATCCCAATTCCTAATTCCCAAATGACAAATCAAAAATTAAAAAAATCCTAATTCATAAACCAAATAACCAATCCATAATTCATAAACCAATCCATAATATCAAATTCATAAATCATAATCCATAATTCATAAATAAACCATAATTCATAAACTATAATCCAAAAAACCCTAATTTATAAAACCCTAATTCATAAACTAATCCATAATTCATATTTCATATTTCAGTTTCCCACTAATTGATAAACCAATTAAATTAAAACCATGATCCAAAAAAAAAAAAAAATATTTAAAATGGAGAGTGGAAACATTACCCCTCACCGGTAGAGACAGAGTCACAGCTTTATGCTTAGTCCTTAGACCTTAGTAGATTCTGTAACTAAAATTCCTTACCGTCACCGTCGAATCTGTCTGTCGACTGTCGCTACTACTCGCTGGCCGCTACCTCGTAAAACTCCGCTGCCACTGCCAGCAGCAGTAACGACTCCGGCTGTCCAAACTCCAGTCACTCCACGTCTCCACCACCACCAATCCACCAGTCCACCGTCGCTGTGCCAAGTCGCCAGTCCGAGTCGGAGTCGCAATTGCCCAAGCCAAGAAAACGATTTAGGTATTTAGGATTTAGGAATTGGGATTTTTGATAATTGGATATATAATTGGATTTGGATTTGGATTTGGGCCTTTTTAATTCATAAACCAACAGCTCAAAACACAATTAAAAAAAATAATTTAGCCCAAGCACCAACCCAGCTTCGTCTTCTTCCTTTCTTCGCCAAACCCAGACGCCGCCAGCAGCCAGCTCCAACCTCCCGTCCCGGCGCAGCATAGGTTCTGACGGAGCTAGCACGCGCGACCGCGCGAGCTAGCCGGGTATTGGCTCCGCCACTGGTATAACGTGTATGTAAATTATTATGTTCACTAGCGCAAACAAATAATTAGTTCTATTATCTTAACAGTTTTAGCGAGGGCTAATTGGATGTGCACTCCTGTCCTGGACCCTGATGCGTTTCACACGTGGCAAACTTTATTGGCTTATTAAGGCCCTGTTTGATTCCCATTTTAATTCTCATTCTCATTCTTCTACTCATTTTCAACCACACATTTTTCAATAAAATAATATTTTTCATCACATCAATAACTTTTCAACCATATATTCATCATCATTACATCAAAAAAATGTATTTTTTTCAAAATAATGTGCATCAAACGAACTCTAAACAAGAAACAAAAACCACATTGGGGACCACCTAGAATGTATTATTACCATTTTATTAGTGGGAAAAGAATTCTGCTCTCAAACGCTGTACTTTACGCACAATTAGATGTACAATTTTTTCTTCTGTTGACCAATTCAAAATTTCCCGTAAATGAGACCCACACGCTCAGTAGATTAATAGACCGGAGCGTGAGAAACTCCGCAGGTCATACTGTAGACCCCTTTTCAATCTCCACCGTTGCTACACTCATTGTTAACGGTTTAGATCAAGCAATAGGTAGGACCCACTAGAGCTACCTATGGGAACGAAATTGCAACAGAGGTTTATAATCTTTTGTCCAAATTACAAGTCAGTGTCCATCTTTTAAAAACAAACAAGTTAATCCCCATCTTTTTTATTGTAGTTGCACTTGCGAGTGTTAATTATTATGTTCTATTTGATAGAGTTTTTTATTTTTTAGAATATATTTTGTGAGAAATTATTTTTTTGGAGAATGTATGATTAAAAAGTATCAAATAATTATGGATTCATGTGAAAAATTATTTTAATAGAAGAATGCGTGGTTGAAAATGAGCCCTTGTTTGGTACACATTATTTCCAAAATATATTTCTCTATCTTATTTTCAATTACATTCTTCAAAAGAACTATTTAATGGATGATGGATAGGTAATTTTTTTAAAAGTGGGTGAGCAGTTGGTAACCCTTTATTTTTGGCTGAGCAAGTGGTAATCGAAGGTATATGTTGATGATGTGTGATTTAATTAACTTAAACATAAAGCAAATAACAAACTTATCATTTTTCAATCAAATTGGAACCAAAATAAGAAATTCATATTTGCATTTTAAGGTTTTGGAACTTTGATATTTGAATGAGTTATTATTCAACATTATCCACCATATTGGCATGTACTTTATGCCGTGGTGGACAATATTTTGTATTGTCTACTTTGACAGATGTTGATACTTACATTTATGGAAATCAAATGCTTGCATCATTGATTTAAAGTTTGACGACAAATCAAATAATTAACTCGAAAATAATTTCTATTCAAATCTTTTTTAAAATGCCACGTCATCTTCACCAAGACATACCTCACTTCAAATCTATGGATATCAGTCAATCCAAGAAGCAAAATATCATAAAGTGGGACGTGAGGTAAGTGTATGGTAGGCGGATGATAAATTCCCTTTTTTTTACAGGCTATGGATCAATTTGCTACTATTTCAGTACATTGGGGATCAATAGTGCAGTTTCTTCCAAAAGAAAAAGAAAAAATAGAAAAATGAGTAGACGAAGACTAGCTCTGCATACACTTGCGTTCATTCATTTCCTCTCTCTCTTCATTTCTATCTCTGCAACTTCTCTCTCTGAAGGCGTCATTTTTGCTTTGCCTTTGCTTGTGTTGTGCGCAGCTGACGTAGGGTGAGGTGGAGGGACAAAGTTGTAAATTCTTTTAACTGCAGGGGGAATTGTATCGGGTATCGGTTGTTTGTCTGAAGCCATCGGAAAAACAAAGTCAAGCCCTCTCGATCGAGGTGTGCTACTATCTTTGATTTCCAATTTTACCCTCGGATCGCTAAAGTTTCTCCAATTCTAAGGTTTTATGAAGTTCTCTATATGTAGATTTATCTGGTTTATTTTGAGGAATTTAGCTGATTTTGTTTAGGGTGAAATTGTGCTTGTGAAAAAGATTTGATTTTTGGTTTTTGAGCTGAGCGTTTGAGTTATTTATTTTTTTGGAGGGGAAAATTGAGGGGGAAATGAACTTGGCAGTCACAACCCATAATAAAGGAAAGAAGGAAAAAAAATAAATGTAGTTCGCTGATAATAATTTTTCTTTTCGGGAAATTAAATATCTTGTATTTTTATGCTTTTCCTAACAGGTAGCTTGACTGAGTTGATACTTTTTAGTGTATCAATTTTTTGTAGGGTTCTGGCGTTTTAGGTTCTGAGCTTGGAAATCCTCATGCAGTGCAGTAGATATACGATTTTCAAAATTTTTTTTGCTTCGGCAGCTGTGTTGACAAAGGGAAAAGAAAATGTTAGAGGGTCCAAATTTTACTGGAATTATGGGCATAAACAATAATCACGGCGATTTCTCTCAGAACTTTTATCAGAAGCTCAACGAGGGTTCGAACATGTCTATAGAGAGTTATGGTAGCTTGCAGATGAGCAATGGAGGAGGTTCCGTTGCCATGTCAATGGACAACAGCAGCGTTGGATCAAATGATTCCCATACACGCATATTAGGCCACCAGGGCCTCAAGCATATTAAAAACTATTCAGTAGCGGCAAGTGTCAATCGTGGGAGATCCCCTAATGGGCTGAGCAATGATGCATTGGCTCAAGCTTTGATGGATGCTCGATATCCGACTGAGGGTCTTGGAAATTATGATGAGTGGACGATTGACTTGAGGAAGCTTAACATGGGGGATGCTTTTGCTCAGGGGGCATTTGGGAAGCTCTACAAGGGTACATATAATGGTGAGAATGTTGCAATTAAGCTTTTGGAGAGGCCGGAGAATGATGCAGAGAGAGCCCACTTGATGGAGCAGCAGTTTCAGCAGGAGGTGATGATGCTGGCTACACTGAAGCATCCAAACATTGTTCGCTTCATTGGCGCATGCCGTAAACCCATGGTCTGGTGTATTGTGACAGAATATGCAAAGGGGGGTTCAGTGCGTCAGTTCTTGACTAAGCGAATGAACCGATCAGTGCCTTTGAAATTGGCCATAAAGCAGGCCTTGGATGTGGCTAGGGGGATGGAATATGTACATGGACTAAATTTGATTCACCGAGACTTGAAGTCAGACAATCTTCTAATTTCTGCGGACAAGTCTATTGAAATTGCAGATTTTGGGGTTGCTCGTATTGAGGTGCAGACCGAAGGAATGACACCAGAGACAGGAACATACCGATGGATGGCCCCGTAAGTTCCTTCCTGTTCTCTTCGACGAGTTCTCTTTTTTGATCATCTTATATCTGGTCCTAGTAATGTTTGCTTGTTCACCTTATGTTTGTCTTTTTATCTCCCACATATGTTATTTAGTAACATGTTACTATTTACTGTCTTATTATATATAATTCCTCTTGGATTTGATTATTTTCGAGGAATTACATTCCCATTTCTTTCTAATTTTCCCAAGTTCAGGCACGTTCTTTTGGTAGTTCTTTTGGATATTTTCAAATCTTGCGTGTGCTTGAATTCATGCTTTGGCCTGATTTATCTGTTCCAGATATAACATCTCACTGAATTTTGTTCCCTGGGCCATCTCAGAGAAAAAAAAAACTGAATAAAGAAAAGGAATAGGAGCGGATTTTTACTTCTAACACATTAATTCGAGCATATATCTTCATTACGTTTTTATCAACGCTATTTTATGCTATTTCTTTGTGCTTCCTGCTCTCAGATTGTCACTTTTAATCACTAAGCTACCCACTCTATGATACTTTGTAAGAATTTTTTTGCCTTACTGGAAAACTCCAAAAGTGATAAGTATATCACTGGTTTGTTTAATAGCTTTGTTGTCAATTTACATATAATATTGAAAGAATTAGGAGAGGTGTTAAGGAAGTTCAGTGTATAACGGAATATCAACATCTGTCATGTTTTGAGCTTACAGATGTATGCTGTATCAGTTTATTTAGCCTTACACAGTCATGCACAGCCTATTCTATACGGCTATACCTTTGTATTAATACTGGTCTTTGTTGAATGCCTTCTGTGACAATTTGAATCAAATAGCAGAATGACAGGTGACTACACGCTGATGATGTATATATTTACATTTCCATAGAGTGGTGGGTATATTATTATTCTGTCAAAGAGGAACATTGCTGCTCTGGATTGTTATTCGTAGCCATTTATTTTGGAATCTCATCCTCTGATTGAGGGAAATCCTTCACTAGTGATAGCTATATTTAACTGTTAAGTTTCTTGTTCAATTATTTTTACAACCCAATTCATCAGTGGAGGAAACGGATCTTTGATGGATGACTCAAGAAGAAGAAAATTTTATGCTTTCAAGTAAAATTTAATGCTCTATATGTTACACTAATTTTTCTTGATTGTGAGGCGATCCCTCAATTGTTTTGTTTCCATGTGTTTATGTATTTTTTTAAGGATGCCTCAGTTGTAATTCTCATAAAGATAAGAAAAAACCTAATTCTTTTTGTTTCATTGCCAGTATAAAACTTTTTGGCTTATGGCTAGGTACATCTTTTGTTAAGATCCTTTTACCCCAATGCAAGAAGATTTGCTTAAATGGTGTCAAATAAAAGACTAGAGAAATGAGAGTTTTTAAGATGCTTTGTTTTTTTCCTTGGTCTAGAAGAAACAAATTAGAAAGAAGCGTAGAGAAAAAGAATCTTTAAATAAGTAATTGATGTTCATGTCTATCCAGCCTGATAGTTCCTTGCTGATTGAAGCTTAATCACTTGAATATGGACATACGCTACCATACCAGTCTCACCAGTCTCACTTAACAAGTTTCTTTCTGGACCTGTCCTGTTTCTCTGAGTTAGTTGATTATTTGGAGTCGTTGTCCCTAATGTTGCGGTTGTAACATACGATTGTTTCTACTACCCTTGTGAGAAAATTTTCAAGTTTTACATCTGTGCCTGTTTGAACTGAATAACTTTCATGAAGCGCCCTCGAAAGCAACAGTTCAACTGGTATCTTGTTCAGCTATTTTGTGGTTATTAAGTTCAAAATATAAACAGTTGAGCTCACGTAGTTTCCGAAATACATATCTTCCAGGGTAGAACGAACTTAATGATGAGATGAGTAGAAGTAATTAGGATTGCATAGGTTTTGTGAACCGTCTTAACAATATATTTCTGGAGTGTTAATCGCCTGTCATAGAACTGAAGTAAAAAAAGAAATAGATGTGAAGCTCTGGTTTTTGAACACTCCAATTTTCTGCAATCGACATATTTGGCAATGTTCCAATGGTACCATACTGTTTGGATTCGAATTTTGACCAGATCTAAATTTCAGAAATGCACTGAACCCTAAAACAGGAGAAGACTTTAAAATATAATGATGAAAATGTTTGTATTTCATAAGAATGATTCTAAAGTAAAATTGACTTTATGTCAAGTTTGAGTGGTTGTCCAATGAACAACAATACTCATTAGTTTTACAACCATATCGTCCATGAGAAGATGTAGTTTTAGGTGTCAAGTCATCAACATCACCAGATAAATGTTTGGATATTGATGAATCTACTTGAAAGATTTTGGCACTTTTACTAAATTTGCAGACAAACAATTTAGTGAAAAGATACTACTTACCCGATAGATGGATCATGGAGGACTCTTTTTGGATGGACTAGGGATGGCACGAATCAAAGAAAAGTTGAAATAAATTCAGCCAATTTTCCCGAACATTGTGAGGAGATGCGTTCTTTTGTTAAATCTTGTAAGATAGCTAAGGGTGTGTTCTCTTTACTGTTTTCGAGTCATTTTCTATTTTCGATTTTCCGAAACATTGAAAACGCGTTCTCTTTCCCATTTTCGAAAACGAGCTTTTGAAAACGGCTGTAAATTTTGTGAAGAAAATAAAAAATAATTTTTTTACGTTTTGACTGTTTTCTTCACAAATCTACCAAAACTCAAAAAATACGGGTTCAGAAATATTTTTTCAAAATGACAAAAAGAACGAGTTTTCAACAATCTCAAAATGAAAACACAAAATACAAAACGAATTCAAAACTCAAAACACAAAACTGAAACACGAAAAGAACGCCCTCTAATTTTCTGAAGGTTTTATCTATAGTAGAGGTATATCATCTGTTGTTTTCAGTTCAACTTTAAATGCATCCAGTGTACATGCCCAATTAAGATGGTGTACTAGTTCTGGAAACAGTTATACTATTGCCAACCCTTGGCCAAGTATTAAGCAAAACTTTGAGAAAACTTCTACTTAACAGTCCTATATTGAAATAATTGATATTATAGCTATCACTGTCATTGAAATTGTCAAATGTCCATCTTTTCTGCTTTTCTCTTAGGCCCAGTCCATTGACCCATTTGGGGGTTTTAAAGTCAACACATCACTTAAAGGATAGTCGAAAAAGGCTATTATCTAACAATGAGGTGCTACTGGATTATTTGTGATTGAATTTCACATTACCATATTTGCGCTCAACTTTTTGCAGTAAAAAATTAAAGTTGTAGTTGTTAGACAAAGGAAATAGTTAAGGTATAGAAAGAAAGTCTAGAGGGAAGGAAACTACCATGCTTACCGAGTGTCATGTGCCTCAAAATGTGGGCCAATTATGATGTAAAGGATAGTGTTTAGTACTTTACTAAGGTTTAACTTATCCATACTGGCTCTAGCTATGAACTTGCTCCAAAGTGTGAATTGTAAGAAGAGCGAATCAAGTGCATTTGAAATTGATAATATTTTTGCACGAGGAGGAAGGCCATAGATTAAGTCATTAAACCCCAAAGTTAAGGGTTTTTTTAGCCAAATCTTTTAACAGGCGCCATTAGTTAAGCCTTACACGTCCATCTTCAGCCAAGTACTCGTAACTTTGTTGATCATTCTTTTGTAAATTATTATCTGTTAGATATAAATTCTAAACATTTTGAGAAAAATATGAAAACCAATGTACCTATTAAAAACAGATCCAGACTGTGATGCTTGGCTGATCATTAACGGGATGAGTAATTGATAGGCCCCAAAGGCACGATAATAATTCCATTAAGCTAGCTAAAGTAGGGAGAGCGGTAGTTTGGGAAGTTCATAAATAAATCTAGTAGGATATAAGGGTAGGTGGTTCTGTTGAAGGCATTCACGCACAAATTGAGAGTTAGAAAGTGGGGAGAGTGCCTGCTTCTCAATGCATCGCATCTATCTGGAATTTCTTGCTTTTCTTTCATTGTAATTTTTTTTCGTTTAGTACAATACAAAAGCACAAAAATACAGCAATTGCACTCAGGTTCCTATTAGTAACCTTCAGGTAAATAATAAGCCATGTTTAGCCCCCATTTTTTAAAATTCATTTTTTCTCAAACTCATTTTCAATCACATTTTATGGGGCCCACAACTTTTCAATTACACATCTCATCAATTTTTAGCAAAATCTACTAAAATAATAATTTTTAGCTAAATGAAACGGGGCTAAATACAACATTGTGCAATTATATATTTTGTGTTGACTAATAGCAAATAAGCTAATTCGTGCAAGACTCCTGGATTTATGAGAAAATGAGTGAGAACTAAGTCCTTCGTTTAAACTTTATTTTGACTATGTATTTATTCAGCCAATTCACTAATTTGAGAATAATTTACTGTACTTGTGGATTCATGTTGTTTAGTTTAAGCTCTATGATCAGTTCAGATGTGGACCTTATATATAGGTGCCTATAGTGCTGCTTAAATTAAGAAAATATTGAAGAGATTTAACAAATCTACTTGTGACCCTTTGTAATAGCTTTTAGATTTTGTGGTTCAACATGGTAGCACAGTACACAAAATATCGGGTTTTAGTCTCGCTGCCATCCATTTAATGAAATTAAGCGTTAGGATTTGATACGGAAAAATAAACCCAACCTACATGTGAGGGAGTGTGTTGAAAACGAAATTTAAATGATATACATGCGGCCCTCTTTAACAACTTAAGTTTTAGATCAAGTGGTTCAATATAACACGAAGATCAGTTAAATATATATTATATTAGTCGTCCAGTAAATGTTCACCAAGTATTCTGATCTTCGCATAAGCTATACACATCTTTTGAGGTTGCTGAACAATCACTAGCCTGTGATGCACAGTCCTGTAGCTATAGTTCTGCAATTAGGTGATAATATGGTGAAAATTTTTGGGTTAGTGGCTGGGGGACGAGGCTGTTGTAGGATTGCAGTGAATATGGAAACACGTGGTGGGGTAGAGAAGAGCTGGTGGGAACAACGGTGTATTTGAGGTTGTCAACCACAAATAGTTGTATTGTTGGATTGTTGGCATCAGTTCTAGTCAATAGGGTAAGTTTATTTCCTAGTGCTGTCACTTGTGTTGGCAGTTGTATTGTTGCTGTGCCAGTAATACTAATTGATGTTTTCTGGAAATGTTAGGAAATGTAATGGGTTTAAGTAATGATATTTAGCCCTTGTTTGGTCTCCATTTTAATGAGGTTTTAGGAAAAAATGTATTTTGGAATGGTGATTTTTTGGAAAATGTGTGGTTAAAATAGAATGAAAAGTTTTGGATTTACGTGTAACATTATTTTATTGAAGAATGTGTGGTTAAAAAGAAAAAAGAGAAAAATACATTAAAATTAAAATGGAGCCCGAACAGGGGCTTAATCTTTTTTCCATATGGTTCTACAACTTGGTGAATACAATTTTCTCAGTATGGTTGTACAGCTATTCTGAAGAAATCAGGTCACTAAATCTTTGGGAGTTGTGCTCTGATCCTTAATGTGGAAATGTTAATGCTAGTAAAGCTCCAACAAGACGGGTGATGTTTGTGCATCTTGCATCTGTGAAGATGCATGGAGTCCGTAATGGTGCTTATAATAGTTGTCTACAAGTACTCTTTTGGGGATTTCATTTCTGTTGCAGTTGACTTTTTTTATTCCTATCGAAATGTTGGAACTTAATACTCGGAATTCTTTTCCTTTTCTTCTTTCTCCCAGTAGTCTTTCTACTCTATTTTTAAGCATCTTGATTTATTACGAGTTAGTTACTGTTTTTTGGTTATGATTTGCAGGGAAATGATCCAGCATAGGCCTTATACCCAGAAAGTTGATGTGTATAGCTTTGGGATTGTCCTGTGGGAGCTTATCACAGGGTTGCTTCCATTCCAGAATATGACTGCTGTTCAGGCTGCGTTTGCTGTTGTCAACAAAGGTGTCCGTCCCAGTATCCCCAACGACTGCCTTCCAGTCCTCAGTGAGATCATGACCCGATGCTGGGATGCTAATCCTGATGTTAGGCCATCCTTCAGTGACGTAGTCAGAATGCTTGAGCATGCAGAGACTGAGATCATGACAACTGTCAGAAAGGCCCGTTTCAGGTGCTGCATGACTCAACCGATGACTACAGATTGATCATTGATGCAGGGAGAAGATATTAGAACCAGTAAGAAGAGAGTAAAGAATTATTAAGGAAAAGAAAGAAATAAGGAAAAAAAAATGATTTTATGTCAGCCTGGTGTATGTATCTGGCTCAGTTTATTTCTTGAGATAGAAAAAGGAGAGGAAACTGTGATAAGAACTGCTTGTTTTGTGTATTTCTTTTAAAATTTGTGGATTTCAAGAATTGAATTAGTGGTAATAGAGGAGATTTGATGTGTAATTATACTTGCCCCTGGTGCCATATTTAAATCTTTCTTCTTTCTTAATTTTACTGTTACCATTTCTATAATCTTGTGTTATATTTTATGAAAATGGAAACACGTGTCATTTACCCTTTTGAGTTTCAAGAGATGGGAATTATTGTTAAATTTATAAGTAAATAAGTAACTTTCAAAAGGAGATGCAAAATGTAGTGTCCTATAATTAAGCCCCTTTGAGATTTCCCTTTTATTTGACAGCAAAACTGATGCATAAATCCTCATTCTAGAGAATATGTAAAGAGCTAAAAAGAAAATTGCAGAGGGTTGAGCCTAATAAGAGATTCTCTCCATGACCATTGTTGGTGGAGAAAAAAAAAACCCATTGAAATAAGTACAAATCGTCTTCATTGAGACAATGCACGACTCATTTTGATCCCAATACACGTACAAACAAATTATTTGACAACCTCATTATATTATTATACTATTCTATTGTCATTTAGGAGAATAAAATATACTATTCGTGTAGTATGTCTACTCAAAATATTATTGAATTTTAAAATCGAAACAATATATTCACAATCTCAAATACTTGATCAAACACAAATTATCATGTTTAATAATAAAATTGGCTTTATGAACTAATCACAAAGGGATTATAAGCCACACCTTTTTATTTTAGTGAATTTCCCCAAAGTAATCGAAATATAGTTGAAGACTCGGAATTTCTCAAATATTTTGTATTGATTATTGTGCAAAAATATGGCTTTTAATTAATAATTTGGTATACTTTTATTTATTTTTGAATAATTGAAACAAATTCTAAATCCAATAGTAAAATAATTTATCACTTTAATAGACATTTTTCATAAAAAAAAAGTTAAACACATACCAAAAAATTCAAAAATTCAAAATTTTTCGAATAAAAAATTATACCAATCAAACATATTTAATCGACAATTTTCAATAAAATAAATTTTAAATAATTCAATTTTTTATAATTTATTTTCTTTCCAACAAATTTATTTATCCAATCAGAGGGGAGCGCCAAGAGAATACATCCCTCTCCTAACTAGAAGAAAAAGAGCAGATCACTTCCACTATTCACTTTCTCAATTCTCAAAATCATTTCCCCATGGCGGTAGTTACATCTGATCTCTCCATTTTCATTTCTATTATTCATTCATTTAGTTTATGTTTGTGATGGAAATTTTTATTTTTTTAATATTTTTAGGATTCCTCGGGGATGACGCTGATGGATCTGATATCCTCAGACCCTTCGCCGGTAAAGCCCTCTTCATCCTCGTCGATGGCGGCGCCTCCGCCTGAGTCACCGACGAATGCCTCTGTGGGTGCTCCCGTGCCGGTGGTGGTTGATCGGAAGTCGAAGAAGGGGACGCTTATGCAGATCCAGAGCGATACTATCTCTGCCGCGAAGGCCGCTTTCAACCCGGTCCGGACCAACATTATGCCCCAAAAGCAAAAGAAAAAGGTGCTCCTTTTTAATTTTCCGGAGGATGAGACGCCTAATTGCGTCTTAGTTGGTATTTGTACTATTACCTAATTTCAGTGAATTTGCACTTTCACGAATTTTTAGCTTTATTTCAGCTGGCATGAGATATCTTTGGTAGTTCGATGATAATTTTTTCACTATCACTAGTTTGTGCCTTGTGCGATGCACGAGTTTTGTAGCTATTGTATTTTTATTAGCGTAGAAAGCAAAGTGCTATTGATTTTAGTTGAGAGTGTAATATCAGCAGTAAGGATTAAAAATTATTTTTTGTTTAGATAGAAACATATTGTTGTATATGAATAGTAATAATCATTGAAGGATGTGTATATAAATTTACCATTTATAATCAAACATTTGCTTCAATACATTACTTACAGCATTTAAAGATATCGCACGGCTACATCCAACAACTACATTAAAGTAAACTTATGTTACTTTCGAAAGGTCTGACGAATTTGGGTGACCACTTCTCATCTAGAAACTTGCAAGCCTGCATATTGAAAAAGAAAATTTAAGCTTAGCCAAACACGAATTTGGATAGAGGGAGAGTAGTAATTATATCCATAAATGAGAAATAAAAATATAATAAATATTGCTAAACCAAACATTTTAAAGGTATCGAACATTTTTCTTGAAGTAAAACAGTAGACACATCTTGTTTGAGAAGTCTTGCATGCAATACATACCTTCTACTTTTAGCAAGTCAATTGAAAGGAAGAGATTTGAACAAGGGTCATGTAAATAAAACATATCAAATGGATTCCAGTATAGTTTTCTGGAGTTTCATGCCATAAATAAACTTAAACAGTCAATACAAATTTCTATTCGTGATCAGTACATATTTAATGATCAAAAATGAATTAAGCATTCAAAATAAGTACATCTTCTAGCATCATTAATCAACTCCTCATCAATCTTAATTAAAGCAACAGGAAGAATTTTACCTTTGACTTCACAAACTTGTTTGGGTCCGCTCTTCCCGTACTGCGGTCAAACCGACTTTTCATTTTTGCTATCAAAAGCCACCCACTGCATAGAACCGTAATCACTTAAGATCATGAACTGGCAAGCAAATACCACATTTTGATACTTGGAAACAAATAATATGACATTCATATTGAGATTTGAGAACTCTATGGGCTTCTTTAAGGAAATTAGGAAAGTTAATTCACATCAATGAGAGACAAAAGATAGCCACATCTATAGACGAAGTCTCGAGGGGTGTCTGCAAGAAGAGTGTAAATATTTAGACTAAAGTCAAATTAACACAATACCAAAAGGAAAAATCAGATGTACATCTAAAAAAATCCAACATAAATTATTCAACATCAAAACACTAAGGGCCTGTTTGATAATCTCTCTCTCTCTCTCTCTCTCTCTCTTTCTCTCTCTCGCTGATGGGATGATTGTGGTTTTCACAGACCAATAATCATTGTTGTGGAATTGGAGTAAATGAAAGTTAGGCAATTGATTGGAACTTTAATAATCAAAAAGATTTTTAACACATGACCTGCATTTCTCGTGACCTTCTCTTTCTCCATTGATGTTTTCATGCTGCAATACATGGTTAATTAGAATATAGTTATTCCACTAATAACCATAACTGACTCTTCCATTCGTCTCCTTGTCAATTTACAAAGCCTGGTCTCTCCAGTAATAGAATCCTGGGTACTTCTTGTTGTCCTCAAGAAACTTGTCATTATTGAACTAACATAATTTCGGATGATATGAATTCTAACACAAAATTGTATAATATATTTAGATTTTTTAAAACTATTGCATTAAAACCAACAAGTACTTGGCCAATACATGGGACTACAAGAAGTTTAGGTGCAAAATACTAATCCTATTATTATGCCAAACATTCCCAATTCATCATCCCCATACCAATTTCACAGAAAGGCAAATTATAAAAAAAGGGCAAATCTTTTTTCGCACCTGATTTCCTAAAATGGGTACAGTCCACCAGTTGATTACTTTTACAATCTCTTACAAAACTCGAAAAACAAGGACAACCAACAACAATAACCCAAAAAGCCTCCACATTCCATATTTCATCATCCCCATACCAATTTTGCAGAAAGGCAAATTATTAAAAAAAAAGAAAAATCTTTTCGGCACCCAATTTCCTAAAATTGGTATAGTCTACCAATTGACTACTTCACAATCTCTTACAAAACTCGAAAAACAATGACAACCGACAACAATAACCTAAAGCCTCCACATTCCCTATTTCATCATCCCCATTAAAATTTTGCAGTAACGCAAATTATAAGAAAAAGGGAAAATCTTTTCAGCACCCGATTCCTTAAAACCGAAACCCAATTAACAAAATTTCGAAGAAAAACAACAAAGTTTTTGCACAAACGTTAAATAAAAATCACATTATTAAATAAAAAAATGGAATCGAAGATCGAAGACGACGGCTGCATAAATCGAAAAACATAAAACAAAAGCAATATATACTAAAGAAGAAGAAATCGATGCAATAACCCAGAAGAAATCGATGCAATAACAACTATACTCACAAATGCATCTCAGTTGACTCAGATCTTTACAGAAGAAGAAGAAATCGATCAATAACCAAGAAGAAATTCGTTGTCTCAACCATCGAGAGACAGAATCGAAGCAAAAAAAAAAAGGCGAAGAAAGGAGCTTAGGGTTTTGGTTGACTGCACAAGGAGAAAATGAAAAGGTGAAGTGAGAGAGAGAGAGAAACGGCGAGAGAAAGAAAAGAAGAGAAGAGAACGGACGAGTATGGGAGTTTGTGTATAAAAATGGAGAAAGCGTAATTTGTAGAGAGAAATGGCTTGGCCAACTCGGCCTGGCTTCGGCTTATGAACCAAGGGGGAAAAAATTAGCTAACCTGGCCATTCACGGCGGCTCGGCTCGACTTTAGCTTATAAACAGTAAATTGGAAGTCCCTCTTTTATTTATGTAGGATATGGTTGGACTAAATTTCCGACATTTTGAGCTTATGCAATTCTAAAACCTAGTTACATTTTCCTTTTAAATAGTTATTGCTTTATGTCGTCTTCAAGCATTCTACTAGTCCCCCTTTCCTTTTCCCCCTTTTGGTTGTGAATATATATGTACAGGATCACAAAAGGTGTTGCTGCATTTTTCCAATACAGATACCTCTATTTGGTCTAGAGTTTTATTTTTTAAATATATTTTTGTAGCCGGTATCTTATGCCCAACTTGCTAGGAGTATACACGAGCTAGCAGCCACTTCAGATCAGGTACTATTATTTGTCATTTTCTCGTTCTACACAGTTGCTTTGCCTTTTATTTTAAAGTATTTTCTCTTTATTGGGTGTGTCCGCAGAAAAGTTCCCAAAGGCAATTGGTGCATCATGTATTTCCAAAGCTTGCTGTTTACAATTCGGTTGACCCATCTTTGGCTCCATCACTTCTCATGGTATGTGCCAAGTCATCTCTCGTTATTAATTGCTGCTAGGGATGACAATTAGGCCGGCCCGCTCGTCGGCTCGACTCCTCAAAACTCGGCTCGTAAAATGACGAGCCTGAGCTTAGCACAGGTTGTGCCCAACGAGCCGAGCCGGCAAAAATTAAAATTTTTTTAACTAAAAACCTGAAAATCTGCAAAAAAGTATTTAAAAAAAAAATAAAAAAGCTTGTGGGCTCGGCTTGGCTCGTAAACTTACAAGCTCGTGGGCCTGGCTGAGCTCGCCCATCGAGTACGAGCCGAGCTCGGCTAGCGACGAGCTAGGGCTGAGCTTGGGTATTCACCGGCTCGGCTCATTGCCATTACTATTTGCTGCTAATAGAGTTAACATACATAGCTTTAGCAATACACATAACATTCTGAATTGCATGAAATGGGTGCTTTGATGTTACAAATACCAGTCAATGAACTGAAGTTGTTACCTGCTGCTTTGCGGTCAAATTTCAGTTTAATAAGTAATTTGGTGTTAAAGTAGTTAATCAGGAGTTATATGAGATTTGAGAAAAATTCTCACAACATACTGGATGTGATATGCTGGACATTTCTTGCTATACTTGAGATATTTCTGATGGACTTTTGGCTACATAATTAGAATTTTATTTATATTGATATATTTTTTTGATACTCTTAGAACTGGTCATTCCCCCCCCCCCCCCCCCCGGGCACTAGTATACTCTATTTTCTGTGTAAAATTTGTTACATTTTCAATCTGCTAGAGTTGGAACTTTTTGTTCATTTGGATTATGGAATTTTTGAGGGGGTCAATCTATGTGTAATTTATGTCACTTTTAATCCATGTTCATGATACTTCATTTCCTAATCATCTCATATTCTCACACTCAGCCCCCCAGATTAAGACATTAGTACATAGTAGAACTGCAATACACGTGGGATCCTCTACACTGAAATTTGAGAACAAGTAAAGGTTGGCTGCATTTCACCATGATGGTTTTTGTGCCCAGATTTTAGAATTGTTATATAAAGAGATGAATCTGTAACCTCTCGTTGGTTTTATTGTTGTTATTGGTTAACATATATGCCATAAGCATCATAATTATATATTCTATTAGGATTGGAAAAATGGTTTAACCTGTTAGATGGAAAATTACCATTTAGAAATAGTTAGAAGTCAAGAAAAAGATAATATTTGACATTTTCTAGTTGCAGAACCTTAGAAGACTTATTGGTTGTGATAAGGGTGTTTACATGTATTGGAATAATATTGTAAATTTTTTTTTTTTTTCCCTATCGGATTATTATAGTCGAGCATAGTTATTAGCATTTTATAAAGGTTCCCTCTCAATGGAGATTCCTCCCCTAAAATCCAAATCTACCCATCCATCACCTACCATTATCGGTGACGGTTCGCTCCCGACCGACCACGCCCAAGCATCACCGGCCTCACGCCACAAAAAGAAGGCCACCTCAGCTACGCAAACCATGTGCAGGCGACGGCCCTAGGTGGAAACCCTAGCGCTGCCGCTTGAAAATACTCAGCAGCAGGAGGCGAGGCGTCTGGGGTATGGTTGGAGACCTCAGGCGCAGTAGATCGGGCGGAGAAGCAGTGTTCCAAAACGGATTTGAAATGAAAACTAGGGTGGGTATTCCGATTCGCCTCCTTCTGGCCGGATTCAAGCTAAATGCGCCTTACCGGCGGCCTGTGCAGGCTATTCCGGTGTTGGTGACGGTTGACTGCGACCTACGCGCCGCTCCGGCATGACGGCTCCACACACAATTTTTAGGGCCAGATGCTTCAGTGGCGCAATTTCATGGACTTAAACATGCCAATGGTAAGAATATTTTCAATTCTCGATTCAGAGTAGAGGTAAAGGAGTTTGTAGTGTCTGTTAACGAATCTGGTAGTGTTAAGCTGACAGAATGGGGATAGAAGATATCGAGCGCAATTATCATGGGAAAGTTTGGTGCTGTTTGGATGGTGAATATGGTAGGCAAGCTGAGAGTGGCCGACAAACTAGAGGATTTTGTTGCTAAGTATAATGAGGCTGGTAGAGCCTTCCTGGCACAACGATGCAAGAACAGTTGGGGTAGGTATTTGACAATAGCATAGTATGGAGAGAGGCGTCAGAAAGGAGTTGTGATGATGCTGGAAGGTGTTAATGAAGAGGAATGGGCAATAATCTCTCGAATGTTTCAGGCAGTTGTGGATTTTTTGGTTGCCGGAGAGAAGGTTAAGCGTCAAGCAGACGACAGCAAGGGAGGACCTATGCTGAAGTTACAGCAAACTTACTAACCACTCAGACTGCAGATCAATGAGCGAAGTTGCATAGTAAAAGGGAGGAAGGTGGGAGTGATACTCGAACACGACCTGATACTTTTATCAATGAGGGTCAACCAATGCTTCCTAAGCTTCAGGAGGGCAGTTTTTCGAACAATGTTGAAATAAGAAACCGTATCCAGGCTGTGAAAAGGGACGTAGATGAACTACTTAGGTTGGTGGGAAACGAGCCTTTAGTGGGCCATAGGTTGATCTGTTGTCATAAGTGTGGGGCGAGCGTAGATGAGTATCCAGCTAAGGTGCTATTATTGAACTTGGTCCAACTTAATGATAAGCAGGTGACGATTGAGCTCACTTGCGAGCCTCAGGTGCAGACTAAAGTGGTGATTACAGGGACAGAGATGGGCAAGATTGAGGGAGAGTGGACACTGATGAAAAAGAAGTGGGGAGCGAGGCATATCAGGAGGTGGTACAGTGATCGGAGGAAGGGGACTTGAGAACGTTGATTTCAGATATGACTGAGAAGGAGACCGGACTCGTACTGGCACAGGGAACACATCCAGCAGTTGAGGAAGAGTATGAGACGACAGGGTTGGCGACTATGATTGTGAACACTTACAATCGAAGGGGTTACAAATCTATGCAAGAAAGGGATCTAGGGACTGAAAAAGCATTGGTGGTGTGGGTGGATAGTGCCAATAAAGGAAAAATTAACGAGGACGCGGTATAGGTGGAGGGACATATCGTTGATTTTCCTGGGTGTTCTTACGCAAAAGAGTCAATGAAGGTGAACATACTTGACAGTAGGCCTCTACCTTCGAATTGGGTTTTGCAAAAAATTGTGGATTTCGGTAAGATGGTGGGAGTGTCGTGTGATGGGTATGAAAGTAGGCTCATGCAGTTATTTGAGGAGCTGGAGGCTAGTAGGGGACAGGGGATGTGTACATCAGGAGATAGAGTAAGAAGAAAAGGTGATCGGGAGCTTAAGCGACTCGAATGCTCGATAAATTATGACATCAAGGGAGGTGAGTTAAAGAGAGGGATGCAGGAGAGGGATGGAGAGTTAAAATGATCCCAAAAATTATTAGCTGGAATGTAAGGGGGGCTTAACGAGGTTGGGAAAAGGCTAGGTGTTCGAAATATGTTAAGAGGATGGAGGACTGACCTTGTCTGCTTACAAGAAACCAAGTTGGAGGTCGTCTCGAGAGCTGTTGTTAATAGTTTATGGGGGGACAACACGTTAGTTATCAGTTTTTGGGATCATCAGGGGCTTCAGGAGGTGTGCTAGTAATGTGGGATACGAGAGTTCTTGATATGGAGGAGGCTAGTGCAGGGTTATTCACTTTGTCGCTAGCGTTTAAAAATATTGGGGATAGATTCCAGTGGATGTTTATAGGAGTCTACGGGCCTAACGCGGATGAGAATAGATGGGGAATGTGGGATGAGATGGCTGGTATGATGGCTTGGTGGAACCTACCAGTATGCATCGACGGTGATTTCAATGTGGTCCGATTTCCTACTGAGAGGTCGAGTGATGGGAGATTGACAGAGCCAATAGAGGAGTTCTCAAACTTCATCAGGGACAATATGCTGGTGGATCTGGCTTTGATAGGAGGTGATTTTACTTGGTCATCTAATCGGGATCAACCTGTTCAATCTTGGATAGATCGATTCTTGATTAGTGGTGAGTGGGAGGCTCAGTACTCAGATGTCACTTAGAGAAGGTTAAGGAGGGTCTACTCAGATCATTTCCCTATTGCATTATCTGAGAACATAAGAAGCGGTGAAAGAAGATCTTTTAGGTTTGAGAAGATGTGGTTAAAAGTTGAAGGTTTTGGGGAGCGTGTCCGGAGTTGGTGGGCTTCTTATGACTTCAGGGGGTCTCCAAGTTTTGTGTTGGATCAGAAATTGAAGGTTTTAAAAGGAGAGTTAAAGAGGTGGAACGAAGAGGTGGTGGGAGATGTAAACTGTCGTAAAAATTAGTTCCTATAAAAAATTGAGAAGTTGGATAGACAGGAGGAGAGTCGAGGATTGGACGGGGAGGAGAAGAAATTTCATTTGGTTAATTGGGGTGACGTTTGCTCCCCTACTACGGTGGGAGCCTCGGTTTGAGGAGCCTCGTACTGTTCAATAAGGCTTTGTTGAGCAAGTGGTTGAGGAGATTTGGGGTTGAGAGTGAGAGTTTTTGGAGAGAAATCATAAGGGTGAAGTATGGTGTTATGGAGAGGGGTTGGTGCTCAGTTGAGGGTCGGGGTTTGCATGGGGTGAGTTTGTGGAGATATATCAGAAAATGATGGAGCGATTTTCAGAATAGATCAATATTTGTGGTAGGGAATGGTGACAATGTCAGATTTTGGGATGATAGATGGCATGGAGATCAACCTCTAAAGTCGAGGTTTCCTTCTCTGCATCGCATTGCTGTGGAACCTTCTGCAATGGTGAATGATGTATTAACTATACATCACAGGAATCCTAACTGGAACATCGCCTTCGGGAGGGGATTACAAGATTGGGAATTGGATGATTATGCACGGTTTTTGACCTCCTTGCATGAGGTGCACATCCGGATAGGAGAGGACGATTGTAGCAGGTGGAAGGTGGCAGCAAATGCTATTTTCTCTGTTCGCACATATTTTAGATCCTTATTGACACTTGAGGATAATTCATTCCCTTGGAAGAGGGTATGACAATGTAAATTGCCTCCACGGGTGGCTTTTACTGTGGACTGTTGTGAGGGGTCGGGTGTTAACGGTGGAAATCTTCGAAAAAAAGATTGCTATGTTACAGAATGGTGTTATATGTGTAAGAGGGATAGAGAGACTATTAACCACTTGTTTATTCATTGCGATGGTGTGCGTTGGCTATGGAACGATATTCTGGCCACTCAACAGATAAATTGGGTGTTACCAAGGCAAGGCGCATTGAGGATGTGGTACAAGCATGGAGGAGAAAACTTCAAGACAAGAATAGTAAACTGATTTGGGATCTCACGCCAGGTTGTCTTGTATGGTGTGTGTGGAGAGAAAGAAACAATCGCTATTTTGAAGATCAAGCACGGTCGATAGAGCAGTTTAGAGAATTATTTTATCTAACATTGTATAACTGATTTAATGCGGCGGCTACTAACCCGATAGAGGGGCTGCCTAATTTTGTTTCGTTTTTATCTTGTTTAAAATGATAATGCACACCTTGTGTATTATTCTTTGATTAATAAAATGATTGGATTACCTATAAAAAAAAAATGTATTGTTGAAAGAGTACTTTGATAGAAAAAAGTTTTTAATCTCACTAATTAAAACTGTCATTGATGGATTAACGCTTCTCAAACCCTATCTTCAATATATTTTGCAATTTCATAAATGACCATAGCGAAAAGACAATGACTTAAGGCAGAAGCATGATGCAAACCTATAATACACATGCATCAAGGAATAAAGTTAGTCTATTAGAATTTAATTACCAAGGAATAGTAACAACCATAAAACTTAGTATTGAAATCAATAAAATACTGCAACTTTTCTCATATTGACATATGCACTCTCATCTTTACTCTCAGAAGTACATTATCCAATGTCTCTTACTTACAATATATCCAGTATAATAATAACTGTGTATATATATGTGTGTGTGTGTGTGTGTGTGAAATTCAACTGTAATAGTGAAGATGTTGTCCAAAAACCCTTTTTACCAAATTTCAGCACGGGAGTATGTCCAACAACAATTGTTGATCATGGCTCTAAACAGTTTTGCAGTTATTTGTAGTAATCAAATAAAAAGGAGTATAGTATGATAAGGATTTGGATTTTCTAACGGATGTAAAACTTAATATTGAAATCAGCTTCAACTTTCCCCATATTGATATATTCACTCTCATTATTTTCAAAAGTAACATTCAACATTTTCAACTTACAATGTATCCCTACAACAATACTGTATGTAAATGTATGTGTGATGTATAAAATTCAATTGCACTACTGACGATGTCACGAAACCCACGTTATCAAACAGTGCTTCAGTTTCGATTTTCAAAATAAAATTTCAGCACATCATGCAAAAAGAACCCATTTATGAGAGGAATACATGCATACTGTCCAACAACAATCGTTGATTGTGGCTCTGAACATTTTTGTAGTTATTTGTAGTTATCAAATAAAAATGAGAATAGTGTGATATGGACCATCATTACTTAATTATCTTCTAGATTAACCAAAAGGCAACACAAACTATTAAAATAAATCAGAAAAGATGAAATAAAAACTTGTACCAACCCATATATCAAATTGGAACAAATTTCCAGATCATGTGACAGAATATCTGAAATTAAATTGCAAATTTTAAACATTAATGTAAAAACTAAACTGAGATTTATGTCCTATTTCTAAATTTATTTGAGATTTATAAAATTTTTAAACTTCATATAGCCCTTGTTTGATCCCCATTATTTTCAAAATACATTTTTCTCTTTCTTCTTTTCCATCACATATTCTTCAATAAATAATATTACACGCATACCCTAAACTTTTCTTTATTTTTTAACCACACATTTTTCATCAATATACTAATTCAAAATTCATTCTTAGGAAATAATGGGGCTCAAACAGGCGCAGTCCATGAAGAGGGCAACAGTTGTATAATATATAGATTTGCAGTAATATTATGAAGAACCATGTGAACATGGGTTAATGAGAATATTTAGAGATCAACATAGATGTGATAAACAATTAAACTCGTGGCAAAACGAACTAATATATCAGAAAACCTCAATAGAGTCCAGTTCAATTTTTCTCAAATAGTTTTTGATATCCTTGGTGTATTCCTTCAATTCTGTACTTTTAGACATTATTGTTGCTACTACCTTCAGAATATAAAACCACAAAGTCTGAATAAATGTAGGATGAATTATATTATGATGCAGAAAAGAATAAAAATATTTACATAATCGATTCTGCATTCTTGAGGCTCTTGCTCTAGTCCCTCCAGTAACACATTATACTAACAACAACTATACAATAAACCTATCAAATTCAAGAAATCATTTAATGTTTCCATGAATATTTGTGAAATTTTGCATTGCAATTTAAGCAGAAACCTAACTTCAAAAGAGAGGGAAAAAAAAAATGTTTAAAAATGGCTAGGTACATAGAGCAAATGATTATGTAAAAGAAATCAGTTAGGTTGATGCAGAGTTGCCTAGTTTCATGTTGTTTCTTTGTTGTTTAAATTGATAATTCCTGTGTATTCTCTTTTGATTAATAAAATTATATGATTACCTATAAAAATAAAATAAAATTTACTATTACTTTTTACTCCATAAAATTGGTTAGTTATTTCTTATTTACTATTTGTTTTTTTGGGTCAACTGATGGTAGTACTAACTGCTTCGTCGGCTTTTGTTTGTTCTAAACGATCATTGATGATCCTTCATTCCTCTGAAGTCTCAAGTTCTTGCTGGGACTGTTCATAGTGAAGGAGATAATACTACAGAGTGAGATGGTGTTGGAGGTTACTGGTTAGGAAAGGCAGATACTAACTCATAATTTTTAGGAGTAAAACATCAAATTAAACTGCCGTTAAAATAAGAATTTACAAAAAAAATCCAAATGTTTCGTAAGGACAAAATGTTGACAATAATTATGGATTTTTTTTAAAAACGAATGTTTGATTTGTATTTTGTTAAATAAGGGTATTATTGACCATAATAAAGAGATATAGGATAAAATGGGAAATTGAATGTTTCTCACGTATCCACACTTTTTATATATTATTATAGATGTATTATAGATGTTGAAGAATGACTTTCCTTTACAAATTATTGTTTCATTGTTTGGGTGAGAAATCAACTACAACAAATTAATCCTTGTTGCTAATAAATTTGGGATTGGCAACACAAGTTCTTTTCCGCCATTTTGTTTGTTTATTGCTAGATCTATTGGAAGATCAAATGTAACTAGATCCCTGCCAACCACTATTTGCCATGCTAGATTTAGTCATTTAGTCTATCTCTCACTATTCTAACTTTTTCTAATGACACTGTGTTAGAGAAATATACTTGAGAATGAAGGTGATCCCATAATTGGCAAACTGGGATGGGCCTAATCTGTTGCCCAGGCCACCAGGCAGCCACGTGAGTCATTTTCATATGAAAATTGTAAAAACTGAAGAAATAGAACACGAAAACTTGAAGCTTCTTGGACATTTTAATGCACTCCTATCTCTTAATTTGATGCCACTATTATGCTCTTACCTTCAAAAATTTCTCTTTCTTTTTCATATATACATAACACTAATAATTTCACAAATATATGTACAAATATATGTATGCTTAAGTTTTTACAACCATTTTTTATTCTATAATATCATAGGAATATGGAGTATGGTGAAAAAAAAAACCCTGAGGAAGTGACATACACTAGACAGCAGTTGCCTGGATGATGGCACTCTGCCTTGGCTTCTGGGAGTCACCTTGGCACCTAGACTTGTACTTTTGACTGCTAGTTAAATTACATTTTGCTTCTGAAATGTTTTAGCTGGAAGGATATTTTACAGAAAATTCTAAATGCCTTGCAGCTTTTATATTTCTATATAAATCTGATGAGTAACTTATGATGTGTTATATGTTTACTTTTTTTTATATAAAAGTCGATGATTACTTTAATGCTTTCCAAGTCACCTAATGATCTGATTAAGTTCTGATTTTTTTGTTTTTTTGTCCCCACATCTCATGTTACTGTATTACTAGTAAATTTTTTTTTAAAATTAAGTGTCAACTTATTTTTTCTTTTTCTTTTTCATTCTCTAGCTTGCCCAGCAGTGTGAGGATAGGACTGTACTGCGTTATGTTTATTATTACCTGGCCAGAATTCTATCAGACACTGGTTCACAAGGTTTAAGCCCAGGTGGTGGGATACCTACTCCAAATTGGGATGCTTTGGCCAATATCGATGCTGTTGGAGGGGTGACCAGAGCTGATGTAGTTCCTAGAATAGTAGAGCGGTTAACTTCAGAGTCTTTAAATGAAGAAGTTGAATGTAAGTGATTAAGTCCTTTAACTTGTTTGACAATGCATTCTCATCTTCTTTTGTTCTACCAGATATATATTTTTTAATTTTTTGATCAACACAAGAATAAGTTGCTTTCAACACAGAGAATGGAAATTGTGCGAACTAAATTCTTTTATGTTTTTACAGTTGTATAACTCATTTTCACACGAAGAGTTGCTTGCCTTTTTTATATTTCTGAGCCTGTTTCAAATCCAATATCATAGTTCCACTTGACTTGATATTTTAAGTTCTGGAATATTACCTTGTACTTTGACAAGTTTTCCTTTCAACCTGAATTTGAGGCATTTATAGAATGAAGAAAGCAATTGATTGTGCCATTCTATGTGTTGACCGTCGCTCTGTGCTTCTGGCTTTCACCCTTTGGCATTAATGTTTTATTACCATGCATTTACTTTTTACCTCATGGTGAATTGCCACAATATGCCATTTCACTCAATCAGTCACTGTTGTCTCCCTTTCCTAAGCATTTTGATGCCATCATACTCCTGAACTGCACCACTCCTCCAATATTTGCTGTCATCTTTGACCGATCTGTAAATTCTTTTCCTTTCAACTTCCTTCTCCAAGATCCACTAGACAAAAAAATGAAAACACTGAAATAAACTCTCTCAATTTTCAAGCAACAAACTTTGTATCAGTTGTGTCATGGAAAGAATGACATTTGTAACATTGACATTTGAGGCTGATCAGCAACAGTCATCTAACAAGTTCAAGTTTGTTGCTGTTTGGGTGCAAAAAAAATGAATTATGACGATTTCCTTGCAACAACTGTAAGGATAGTTACATTGTAATACGGTCATCATTAATGTTATTAGTTATTACTGGCCATGTATACTTGGAAGGTTCAATATTCTACTGCATGAGGGAACACATTTGCATAAGAAACATTAGACCTATGTGTTTTGTAATTCTTTTCTGTTCTGTAGAGAATATAATTAAATGGAATACATTTTTAGATTTTATGATTTCTTTTAAGGAAACCATCTTTAATTTTTTGACTTCAAATGTGCCTTCTTGCTAAAACTTTAAATCAATAATTTCTTCTTTCTCTCTCTCTTCTTTTGAAGTTCATGCAAGAAGAATACAAGCATTAAAGGCTCTCACTTATGCGCCTTCTAGCAACTCAGAAATTCTGCTTAGGCTGTATGAAATTGTGTTCACCATTCTGGAGAAGGTGTGTTGAGCAAAATTCTTTTTTCAATCTATGCAGGCCACTTATTTAATAAATTATGGAAGCAATGCATTTAAAACTCTTGAACCCTTTTTTTCTGCATTTGTTATTTGGTGATCATTCGGTATAGATAAATATAATATCTTGCTCTTTCTCAACCATCCGAGAGTATGCTGAGATATTAAACATGTGCCCACACGGCTAAAGTCATCTTTAGAGGTTATCTTAAAATTGTGTTTGTGCAGAAGGACATTATAATATCATTTGTTAGATTTTACTTTGAATGAATTTTTGTTTTTTGTATTGGATTTGTTGTCTGTTTGATTAATCATGATGGTCGGAAAATCAATTTGTAAGAGAATCATAATGTAGATTATTTCATATTTCCCTGTCTCCATGTCTCCCAATAATTTAGTGCTTAATATTATAATGAAAAGGAGTAATAGGTTCCACAAAATGTGTGAATAATATGCCCCTATTTGACCACCATTATTGCAAAATTCTTTATTCTACAAACTCATTTTCAACCACATTCACATAATAAAAATATTTTGACGTAAATCCAAAACTTTTCCCACTTTTTTAACCACACATTCACCAAAAATTCTCAATGAAAATATTGTTTTTTTTCCAAATAATGGCCATCAAACAAGGGCTAAGTGGGTAGTTGTGATTGGTGGTTAATATTAATGTTTGACTTTGACTTCAAATTGTAGGAAGATTACAATGAAACCCAAATGAGCACTTAGTTCCATCCCTTTCATTAATCATTAAAATTGTCCCACGTAAATTGAGGAGAGAATTGCAGCCATGGTCCCAAATATTTCATTTGTGCTACCTACAGTCTCAAACTTTTAATTTAGTTGCAGTACAAGGACAAATTGACTTTTCCGTTCAATTGACCGTTAGTAGAACCTCCCCCCAAAAAAATGACCTATTTTGACCAAATTTAAAAGTTTATAACGGTAAATTTATATTTTTCCAAACAATAACAATTAAATTATTAAATGAAAAAAAAAAGAAAACTTGCCCACCCCCACTCCTACCCCCAAGGTCCCTTCATCTTCAAAAACACCCACCCATGCCCACCCCCACCCCCACCCCCACCCCCGAATCAAATCCAGAAATCCTCTGTCCTGCTAGCTGTGTGGTGTATTGAATCATGAGCTTAGCCTAGAGGATTGTTAGGTTGAACCTGGATTACAATTAGATATATTGCACATTGAAATGTATATGTGTTCGGGGGAACCATTAGTTGCACTCTGCAGCAACTGCATCTCATTCTCTTGCCTGTCATTTCCATTTCTGCACTCCCTTGAGGTTAAGACAATATATGGATGTTGAAATTGGAAGATGGCGGTGTAGTTGGTGAGGGAAGGCGGTGCGCTGGTGCCGCCATAGACGCGGAGGTCAGGGGCGATTGTTCGGTAGCCTTTGGAGGAGAGATAAAGCATTTGGTGGTTCCAAGAGTACCATAGCTTTGGAAAACCATGGAGGAAAAGCACCGTTGAACCTTCTCCGATCTCGTCTACATTCATATTGATCCCGTTTACAATTGAGATTTTGTGCACAATCTTATTTATTCCTCGGTAGCAATTTCTTGTCACTATATCTCAAGCTCAAGGAGATTCTTGGAGATGCTAACAGCAACTATAATTAGAATTTATTATTACAGCAATTTTCTGGTTTTGATTTGGGGGTTAGGGCTAATGGTGGGAAGGCTGAAGAAGATGAAGGACTTGGGGGTGGGGGTGGGGGTGGGGGTGGGCAAATTTTCTTTTTTGATTTAGTAATTTTGTTATTGTTTTGAAAATCAAGCATGGTCGACAGAGCAGTTTAGGGAATTATTTTATCTAACATTGTATAACTGGTTTAATGCGGCGGCTACTAACCCGATAGAGGGGCTGCCTAATTTTGTTTCGTTTTTATCTTATTTAAAATGATAATGCACACATTGTGTATTATTCTTTGATTAATAAAATGATTGGCTTACCTATAAAAAAAAAAAAAAAAAAATTTGGAAAAATATAAATTTACCATTTTAACCTTTTAAATTTGGTCAACATTAGTCAAAATATGTCAATTGCTTATTTTTTGGTCAACTAACAGTCAATTAACGGTCAACTGGTCGGAAAAGTCAATTTGTCCTTGTGCTGCAACTAAATTAAAGATTTGGGACCGAGGTTGACACAAATGAAGCGTCTACGAGAAAACGAAAGGTTTGGGACTATGGCTGCAATTCTCCCTAAGTTAAATGTTGATCTTCTGTTAATATACATTCCATAGGAGGATATTAAGTTAATGTGCACGAGACCAGGGTTTGTTGTGTCTTGTAATTTCTTTGCCAAATAGCTTTTATCAGATATGCTGGTTAAATTTTTTTTTTTTTTTAATAATTTTAAATTTAATGAACTTTCTGTAACTAATAATTTTTGTTGGTGCTGCCGTTGTTTTTGTTATCATTTCTAACATTAGTAAATTTATTAATCAATCATTTCCTCGAATTGTTACCATGTAAGCTCAAATCAAAGCTTTGATTTCCTAAGAGTAATTACTCATTTTGATTGCCAGGTTGGTGAACCACAGAAAAGAAAGAAAGGCATATTTGGGACAAAGGGGGGTGATAAGGAGGTATCGTCTCATAGTAATAATTTCCTTTTAATCTTTGTTGGTTATAAAATTGTGCATTCTGCTTAGTTGGTACTTCTCAATATGCTGTTGCTGATAGATTATTTTCTCTACATTTGTATCTAATTAATACATTCTTGGTGTTTTGCTTGCCTTATATGTATAAAACACTACTTTGGAAGGCTTCCAGTTTATTTGACTGCCTCCTTCAGAATGGCATTGTGACTTGCTTTTAAAAAAAGAAGGCACCATTTTGAGAGCATTTCCATTCAGAGTTTTAAATAAGGAATATTTCCTGAGTGCCCACTTCTAGCTGCCTTGTAATATGAATTCAAACAGCCAGTTGTCATTTTAAAATTCTATGACGTCTAAATCTCCTAATGCTCTTGTGATTTCTCAACTAAGAAATGAATTAGTTTTTTAGCTCTGTTGAACATAAGAACCCTTAATGTACCTTCAATTTCACTACCCATAACCATACATTTAAGGCTTTTCTATTTATCTTCTCTCCCACCCACAAAACATGCAGGAAAATAATTAGGAATATATTCTTAAACCCCCCTGCCTTTTTTGTTTCTCCTTTCTGGTTCCACTATAAAATGGGCTCAAATGGAAAAGTCATCATATGGAGACCTAAACTTGTTGAGGAATTACCTGTTATGTTACTCCAAATTGACTGAAACTAATTAGGTAGGTGGAAGGATCTTCTTTTTGCTTTTTCCTCTATTTCTGCTGTCTCTAAATTATGCTTCGCAGCTCATAGTTGTCATCAACTAGTTATATTAAGTTCATTATGATAATTATTGATTTTCTAAGTATTTTCTCTCCAAGAAGAATTAATCTTTGGCAGAGAGTTAATGAGACCTCTACACAGTTGACATATGCTTTCTATAAACACCATGAATGCAACTTTTTTTTTTTTTTCCCTTTCAACTGTTTCCTCCATTTAAAAATTTATTTGAACCAAAGATAGAAAATTTTTGGCATATAATACAGCAAGTGCAAAAATGAATAATAAATAATCCCAGGTGCTATATTACAAATATCTATCTTTGTTGTTAACATACTTTAATTACAGAATTATTTGTGTCCATTGGCCAATTTTTGTACTCTTCAACTGTATTTATTTTCAAGTCAATGAGCAGTGAGCTCATGAATATATATGGTATCTGTTGGAAATTATTGTATATAATAAACTTGTCTAATATTTTCCTATCTTCAAAATCCCCTCAAACTTAATATGGTGTTGTAGCAACCAAATTGATTTTGATTATCAAATTGATCCCAGCAAGTCATCCTTTTTAAGGCTCAATGATACTTCAGAAATTGCGTTTACAATATATGCCGGCCAAGCCAATCAAAGAACTAGAAGCTGATGCTTAAGAAAAAATCACCATCCACCAATATAACATGGTTTATCCTCGGCAAGTTTAGTTGTAAAAATCTGCTCGAGGTTTAATTTTGACTTTGTTCTTTTTACTTGTGGATATGCTCTTGAATGTTGAACTTATTGATCTAAAAGTTTAAATTATTAGATATGGCCAAATATATATTATTTAACACGCTCCCTCATGTGTAGGCAGGATTTTTTTACTTCATCAAAGCCTTAAATGTGCACAATTTTATGTAAATGGATGACTATGAGAGTTGAACTGTGGACCTTTGATTGCTTTGGTATCATTTTGAACTACTTGATCGAAAGCTTAATCTGTAAGATATAGCCAATGTCCAAATGGATATCATTTAAATATTATCTTTAAAATATAAGAAACGTTTATTGTACACAATTTACAATTTCCAGCAATATCATATGTCCCTGTGACGTTTTAATTTTCATTAGTGTTTTCATGACTGATCTTTGTAATTTCCTCTCTTCTACCTTTTCATGAATGGTTATCGATCAGTCTATAATTCGGGGAAATTTGCAATATGCTGCCATAAGTGCTTTAAGAAGACTCCCTTTGGATCCAGGAAATCCAGCATTTCTCCATCGTGCTACACAAGGGTTAGTTGACATTGTTTAGTTTTTTAAGTTATGATTATCTAGAGTGATGCAATGCAGCATGATGGGTGATTTATGATTCATTACCATGGTTATGTTGGGTTGGTTATTTCTACTGGTGGTATGTTATCTAAGTCGTGTTACAGATCAATAAATCTCTTTTTAATCTTCAGAAATTTATTATCAAAATCTCAATCTCTCGAGATGAATAACAACATCCTCCCTCCGTCCCATTTTTGTTGTACTTTTTTATTTATGGGAGTGCCTACCGGCTCGAAAACTTTTAATGCCTTTTCTAGTCATGCCCTTCTTTTGTCATTTACTTCACCTTTTTTTTTGGGTATCCACTACTTTTGTTGACATCGTATTGATTGAAAACATCAATACTAATTAATGATTTCAGATAGATTCAGGAAATGCCATACATTTATCTTAATCAAATAACTATTCACATAAAAAATATATTTTATGAAAAACAACTCGAAATTTGTGGAAGAAGAGTATGAGAAAGATTGTTTGCTCCTGAAAAATTCCCTCGCGAACATTTTTAGAACTCCAATAATACTTTGATGGTGATAATAAACTAAATTAGAGATAAAAAAACTGAAGTAGGACCTTTATTTAAACTTGAGAAAGCCTAACATTTAAATTATCTGAAAGCCTACATGGAGCCTGTTTGGTATTGATTTTAAGAATCAATTCTCAATCAATTCTCATTTTCAACCACACATTCTTTAATAAAATAATATTTTTCATCACATCAATAACTTTTCCTCATTTTTCAACCACACATTTCTCATCATATTACTATTCAAAAATCAATTCTTACCCCAAAAATCACTCCCAAACACCCTTATGGTGTTTGGTTGTCTTTTAATTATTTCAAATATTATTGGTGTCTCAGTGCTTATTGTGAGAGTTTGTCCCTCTCCTCTAAATGCACTTTTGTCAATTTTGAGGTCTCAAATTGAAGACACAATATTGAGAAGCATTTATTATATATATATGTAAGACATGTGCCTTCAAGTCTTACTACTTCGAAAATCTTATCCCTCATGAACAAACTCATCTTTGTAGCCATGTTATATTTCCATATCTTCATTTTCCATCGCCAGCCTACAATTTTTAAGTCATTTCATTTATTGTTGCAGTGTTTTGTTTTCTGATCCAGTGGCAGTGAGACATTCTTTGGAAATTCTTTCTGAATTAGCAATGAAGGATCCCTATGCAGTTGCAATGTCATTAGGTAATTTGACTGTGTTGAAGTTTCCACTGTATATCTTATTACCATTTGTTATCTAGTTGTGTGTACGACAGTGTAGGATTTAATTTTTACATGAAAAATGGTGTTTGTTCTTATTCCCCTGCCGGATTTGATAGTGTGATCTGGGTTGATATATATGCCTAAGAGAAAGAATTATAGGAATGATTCAATTCTGCCAAGCTGTCTGTTCTCTTTAGATGAATATTCTAGAGAAGTATATCATTAGAATCTTTTCTAATGGATAAATATGCTTGATTTATTATTCCTGAGGAATACCATCCTCCAGTGAACCATGGAATGACACAGTTCTTGTAAACATGGACCCTAGTGTCCTAAATTTAGCAGTTCAAATTCCTTTGAAAGTACTCAGTGCTTTGAGAATATAAAATATGCTGTCTTTGAAGATTATAAAGATTCTATTTTTTAAAACTTTTCGAACTTTCTGGTTTAAAGTTTACTTTAAAGTGCACCATCACAATAAAGAATGTACTTATACAATAGTTTAAACATTTTCTCATAGAAGTAATTCTTGTTTTGGGGTTACATGTTTTTGTATTACTCATTCCCTCTTACTAAATAAAATACTGGAGTAAATTTTTCATTGGCTACCATAAAGGACATTTATATTGTCTTTCACAGATCCTACATTTGTGTTCCTCTTTTATGACACTATACATTGAGTCACGTATTTTACAGTCAGGTTAAAATTGTCGATTGTGTGGTTATTGTTTCACCAATTTATTTTCTGCTTTTGCAGGAAAGCACGTGCAATCTGATGGTATGGTCGATGTTCTGGTCTCCTTTCCTCTTTTATGATCAACAACTGGGCTTGAAATCTACTCCCTGATTATGTTCATTAAAATATTTTTGAATCAGGGGCTCTGCAGGATGTTCTCCACTTGCATGATGTTCTTGCTAGAGTTGCACTAGCCAGGCTGTGCCATACAATAACTAGAGCTCGAGCATTAGATGGTGAGTATATTTTGCATAGTTTCCAATCTTCTGCCTTCACATTTCAGTTAATGATCTGTCTCATATTTTTGATATAAGTCTGCACACTTATGGGTGAAGTGCTGATATTTTCAAATGTTTTGAATGCAGAACGGCCAGACATCAAGTCTCAGTTCAATTCTGTTCTCTATCAGCTGCTCTTGGATCCCAGTGAAAGAGTTTGTTTTGAGGCGATTCTTTGTGTATTGGGTAAATTTGATAATTCAGAAAGGTATGCACAAAACACAAAAGGTGCTTCTGACTTTTCCTCCCGATTGTCTGTTATCCACTGCTAGTAAATATATTTCCAGTACAGCCGATTAATATGTATTTGTCCATTTTCTAACTCCTACTTTTCTACTCTTCTACTCAATAAAGGACCGAGGAAAGAGCTGCTGGATGGTATCGTCTAACTAGAGAAATTCTGAAGCTTCCAGAGGCACCTTCTGTGAAGGACTCAAATACTGATTCAAAAAAGGATAAATCTTCAAAGACAAGGCGTCCACAACCACTGATCAAACTTGTCATGAGGAGGTATGAAGCCTTCTTTCAATCTTCTATATGCATAAAGGAAAATACATACACACAAAATTGCACACAGAACACATACAGTTTAGTTTAGCAGTTCTGCCTTATTGATTGCTGTGAAGTAAGTAGTTTCACCAGCAGGCTAAGAAGTTTCCTTAGTAGGAAAAGGGCTCTTTTAGGCAGTACTGCTTTCAAATCTTACTTGCCGTTTTACCAAATGTAACTACTAACTACTTTCACTTCACATAAACAAGGAGGTCAACCTATGGGCTGGATCATCCTTTTTTGGATATGCAGCTCCATAAGCAAGAAACAATGAACAAAATGTGAAATCAAAGAATAAATGGTCTGGCAAAATCTCTTTAGGAGAAAGGCAATGTTTTACTTCCTTACAATGAAGATCCAGTCCGTTCGTTATCCTCCAAGCACGATGGCTAAAATATATACATTCTCAAGCACTTTAGGTTAGATTGATCTTAAGAAAATCATAGCTCATTCTTTGATGCATACATATTAATAAATATATTATGGGTTACCTCAGAGACTTAGATTTTTCTTTTTTGGTGGAATGGTGGGGTCCTTTTAGGATGATCTTGAGTACTACTTGCCTTATTTTCAGGTTGGAAAGTTCTTTTCGTAGTTTCTCGCGACCTGTACTGCATGCAGCAGCAAGGGTTGTACAGGAGATGGGGAAAAGTCGTGCTGCTGCTTTTGCTTTGGGTTTACAGGATATTGATGAAGGAGCTTATGTTAATACAAACTCTGAAGATTCATATGATCCAGATATAAACCCGACTGCACAATCTGAAGGTAGTGATTACCTAAAAATATTCTGGTAACAAAATCAACTGTCTTCTAAAGTGTGTTATTTCCATTTAAACAACAGAAATCCTTGATCAATAAGATGGAATCTTTTCATTATATGCAAGAACATATTGCCATTCTGAATTTGCTTATATTTGTTTCAAATGTGGTTCAATTGTTCAGGAGATTTTTCCATCAGTACGCGAACATGATATAGGTCTAGAAATTTGTTAATTGGTATTCTTGTTTTCTGAACCGTCATGGTTCGGAGCATTTTCTTGTGAAACCATTATCAGAAGGCCAAAGACAGATTTAAATTGTGAGGGCAGTGAATTCTGTCATTGCACTCCCAAACCTTGAAATGGTGTAAATTTTTTAGATTTAAGTAAAATTTTTTCAGTTTGGTTTGTGTGATATATAGTTGCGAGATTTAGGGAAACATTGAAATCTAAATTCTTGTAGCATAAAAAACTACAAGATTATGTATAATACAAGAGTAGATTATAGCATTCTAAACAAGAACACATCTATCATCCTCAAATTAGATGAGAGAATTAGCTCATTATTAGCAAACAAATAAGCAAATAATCAGGAATATCACACCTAATATTCTACAACATATTTTTCAATAGTAATCAAAGAATTATTCTATCACTCCCCTTCAAGCTAGTGCAAAGATATTTTGCATTCCAAGCTTCCTACTCTATAATGGAAGCTTGTACTGGATAATCCTTTTGCGAGTACATTTGCAAGTAGACTAGAAGATGGTAAATATGGACTGCAAACTTGCCCAGAGTGAAGTTATTCATTTATAAAATGTGTACTAACCTTCATATAATTAGTTGCGTTGTACTGGATTGGATTATGCACTATATTTATAGCTGCTTTATTAAGCATCATTGGACTGTTTACTCCTACTTTCAAATATGAGATTATTATTATTGACCATATGAATTCATATATTCCTTGATCCATTGCCTTGAATTCTACCTCCATGCTAGATGAGCCACCACTGGCTGTTTCTTGCTTCTTGAAGCAAATATATTTCCTCCAAAGAAGGTACAATACCCATTAGTTGATATTCTATCTGTCATTGTGGCGGTCCAGTCAGCATCCATATAGAGTTTCTGGTTTACGCTCTTCAATTTTCTGGAGGAAGAGGCCTTTCAATGGAGTTCCTTTAAGATATCTAATGATTCTATAGATTTATCTTTTAAGAGGAGCATGTATAAACTAACTCACCACTCACAACACATGCTATTTTCTGTCTTGTGTGTGACATGTAAATAAGGCTCCTACCTTTCTTTGATACATCTCTTGATCAATATTCTTCCTTTTTTTCTTTTCCTTTTTTTCTTCTCTTAATTATTGATTGGACTCTATTGTAGTATCAACCAGTTTGCTACCGCCTATATATATTTTTTTAAGGAGATCTTGAGTGTACTTTTGTTGAGAGATCTGGCCACTTCAATTTCCAAAGTAATTTTTCGATGTTGTTGATCTCTATTTCTTTTGCTAGATAGGTCTTTAGCTCAACCATTTCCTCATTGTCGTCCCTTTAACAGTAATGTCATCTATGTAATCAAGGCAATAACGTTTTTATGTACAAGGTATGGTTTCCCTTTGAATGTAGTCTATAACTCATGGAATTCATTTTTGCTACTAGGGCACGTCTCGTGGTTGTATGTACCATGTCTGAGTGTATCCTCGACTACAAGTCTTGCCTTGTATTATTCGAGTGTTTTTCAGATTGTACTTCACCATGAAATTTTATTCATAGCCCACATGTATTTCTTTCCCAGGTCCTTATTTATTTATTTTTTTGATGTGCTCTGATGTCCTTGCTCACGGAATCTCTCCATGGTTTTGAGGTTAAGACTCCTTGGACAGGTGGGAATTTATGGGGATTTGCTGAGAAAGAACTTCTGAGGGTCATGCTTGGTATTGAGTTGAAAGATTCTCAATGACACAAAATTAGGCATATTGTTTCAAGTACAAGCTCTAATCCCTTTTCCAAGGGCGATTGGCAAATTGAGGTTAGTAGGGAAATCAATTTCTTGACTAGAAACAGGCATTGGACATTGTTTTCATTACCTTTGTCAAGGATGACGATCGGAGCAAGTGAAGTGATGAACTTTCCTTCTGGAGTCCACATTAGAGTTGGAGTTCTCGGTCTCTCAGCTATTGTTTCTTCATCTGTGGATAAATGGGAATATGGTTTATAGTAAGAATCTTTGGAGCGTCGCTGGTTGGTTGGCTAGTGGAATTTTGGCTGCAGGGAATAGTATATAGTTACTTGTTTTAATTCTTAATTTTTGGTCAATAATTGATCCACTCTCTGTCCTGATCCCACCTATTTTTCAGCTCTATAATATTATGTCCCTGAAGAAAGGTGCTCCACAAAATTTACATCCATGGTGGCATAATGCTTTGTTGTAGGAGAGTAATCGCGTTTCTATCCCTTTTGAGTTGAATACTGCTCATGGATCCAACTTTCATGCAAGTGTTGTTGGATATGAACGTAAAAAACACACCCGAAGGTTTTTTTTTGTTTTTAAAGAGCCTATTCCTCGGAAGTTGGGAATTAATATCATAACTTTATTCACAAATTTTTGGGTTCCCAACATTTGGTTGATATTATACTCGTGTGATGGGTATCTGAATATCCAGAAGCTTTTTCCATTGTTTAAAACTTCCTAGGGGGCTTATGGCTTGAGGGTTTTCTCCTCGAGATTTAATTCTCATGATGGTCATTGTGTGATTCTCACTCTTGCCCTTCGTCTACTTTTCTTTACCTACGTCAGCCTTTTGGGCTGTTTTTCTCTCATAACTAGACTGTTTAAGGGCCTTTTGAGCTGTCTTTACACTGCTTAACCCTAAAACTAGAAAGAAAATAATTGAAAAATTAGAGAAGTGAACGACTTACCGTAGCCTCTTACAACTGAAAAGCGTCATTCCTCCCATGTGAAGTATATTTTATGCGGTAGACGCGCACAGGTAAGAGAACTAATAGACAACTTTTTTCTGTTATTTTCATCTAGAGATATTTTTGTCGTTGTCTCTGTTATTATACTTTTTTTCTGAAAACATCTAAGTAAGCAAAATTCTCGTATAGATGGCCAGTTCTTTCATTTATTATGTGCTTGCTACTTTATAATCATGTTTCTAGTTACAAATTAGACATTTAATATTATTGAAGTATTATATTATGGAGATTGTGATGTCATTAAGTTTGCCTTTGTGACAATAGTATTTTTGTATTTTTTTTTTTCATTTTCTTTGAATTATTTTATTTATTTTGAGTGTTGAGGCTTACATCTTATCTAACCGAGTCTAAACACCTTGATACCCAATTTATAGCCTTTAACACTGGCATTTTCTGTTATTTTTTGCTAAATGTTATCTTGGTTGCAGGTATAGGTAGTGCTTATAATTAAACATATGCATACTTGCTCAAATCATGACTATCTTTACATGGTTTCTAGTTTTATGTTACAAGTTGTGTAGTGAAGCGTAAAAATTTTTGTTTGAGGACTGCATAAGTCGATACTGTACTGGCACTCTAAATAAGCATTGGATGCAAAACAGCATGTTGACACCATGTACCGATCTCTGTTCACTTATGGTGGAATACTTTTTGCCTTTTCCTGCACAGATTCAATTTTTCTGCTTTTGTCTTTCTTTTAGGTATTCGTAGAGTTTCGTCATTATCTAATGGAATGGGTAGCAAGGACACAATTGCAAGTTTGTTGGCTTCATTAATGGAGGTGGTGCGAACAACTGTTGCATGTGAATGTGTTTATGTCCGTGCAATAGTGATAAAAGCATTGATATGGATGCAAAGTCCACATGAATCTTTTGATGAGCTGGAATCTATCATCGCATCTGAGCTATCGGATCCATCTTGGCCAGCAACTTTATTAAATGATGTATTGCTTACATTGCATGCTCGGTTTAAGGTACCGACTGATAAAAGTAGAAACGATCCAGTTTTTTTATAATATTATTTTCCTTTTGCTGCTGTAAGTTGAACCTTTATTTGTCACATGCATTCTCACTGTTTTGCACGATTTTAATGAAATGGATAAAGAGCCTCATATGTTAACCCTCTCCTCATTGCTGTGATTTGGTTTCTCATTCCAATGTTTTGGTTGTTGCAAATGGTTACATCAATAAACAGTTTTATCTCAGAGATCGCCAGATCTGTGTTACCTTTTGGTCTAGGGATATCCCCAGGTTTCTTTATCATGTTGACTATTATTCATCTACGATTTGGGAGCTTTAAAGAACTTTAATGGTGAGGGATTTTTAACTTCCATCAATGTGGAATAAGATTAAGAATGCAAGGCCAGGATTGATCTCTAGCTAATTATTCTGGAGCATTGTTGGCAGGAGATGAGCTTAGTTGGAGAAGATCTGAAGTAACATCAATATGAGCAAAGGCCAGGATTGATCTCTAGCTAATGATTCTGGAGCGTTGTTGAATGGAGATGAGCTGAGTTGGAGAAGATCTGAAACAAACATCAATATGAGCACTGACATTGTTTCTTAAGTAGTAAAATGGTTTTGAACTTAGGCATTATATGGATGATTATCAAATCTATTTCGGAGCTTTGCTTTTTCCTTAACATTAAAATGATTTTTATTTTTTTTGGTCTCACTGTTCTTCTCCTTTGAAATGTATAGATTTGTCTCGATTTCTATTTTGTGGA
Source organism: Osmanthus fragrans (assembly GCA_019395295.1). Classification (NCBI taxonomy): domain Eukaryota; kingdom Viridiplantae; phylum Streptophyta; class Magnoliopsida; order Lamiales; family Oleaceae; genus Osmanthus; species Osmanthus fragrans. The sequence continues at coordinate 11,159,707 of CM033347.1, read as the reverse complement.
AAATTTTCTTATTTTTCTCGTCTTTTTGGTCCTTTCTGCTTGGATGAACTTGTCTACTTGTCCCCAGATCTATACACAGGCAAAGAATGTTTGAGACCCTTGGATAGCACATTATAGTCTTGATCTGAATGACTTCTCCCTTGTAATTGTCCGATGTAGAAAGACATTTTAAACAATTATAGTTCATAATTTTTTCTGTCTTGAATGATTTCTTGTCCTCTTCAGACATTTTTTTTCTTTGTTTTGATGGTAACTTGGGAATGCGTGTGATAAAACATAGATGTTTCTTTTTACCTTAATGCTTTATCTCTCAATATCATAATAGTTGCTTTGTTTGATCCTTAATTCTTGCCTTATAGTCGGGAGCTTAGGTCTCTATCTCTCTTCCTCTCTTGCTCTCTCTCCTAATGTCTGTGTGTATGTGTCTGCCCACATGCATATGTGCGTGTGTGTGTGTGTGTGTGTGTGTGTGTGTGTGGGATGGAGGTCTTTGAACGTGCCCGAATTTTCCTTACCTTTCACTTTTCAGGCGTAGGCGCATACCATGTGCTTACATCTTCTGTTTTATGTTTATTAGGCTACTCCAGATATGGCAGTCACCCTTCTCGAAATTGCTAGAATTTTTGCGACTAAAGTTCCTGGGAAGATTGATGCTGACGTACTTCAGCTTCTGTGGAAAGTAAGTTCAAACAATCCTGTCAGATTTCATTGCTTAATAAATGATATAATTTTTATTGTATTCTTTCAACTACATTTATGCTTAAGTGGAAGCTTTTTTTCTTCAAATAAGTTAAGAACAGGGAGTTCTGTGTTCCAAAATAATCTTCCTGCACCATCACCACCAGAGAGTCACTGATCACTTGTTGCTTAGTTATGCCAGAGTATCAAGTCCCTGCCTTTTTCACCGAGCTATACCACTTTCAATAATCTGGCATATGCTCAACAGCATTTTTCACCTATTCTTGGAGAAGTAAAGAACTACTGGATTTGATTTTCACGGGTTTCTGTCAACTGTGTGGATTCTTTGAAGATTTTGAAACTGTCTAAATGTTAAGGCAGAATGAAAATATCTGAGAGTTAAAAATGAAAGTGGAAAGGTTATTAAACCCCTATTTGAGCCCCATTTTTAAAGCTCATTTTTCTCCAAACTCATATTCAACCACACATTTTCTCAATAAAATAATTTTTCATTTAAACCAAAACCTTTCATCATTTTTAACCAATCATTCTCCAAAAAAATAACTTCTTACAAAATCTATTCTTAAATTATTAGAGCTCAAACAGAGGCTAATTCAATGTGTCCTAAATCACAAATCATATTTATTTAACAATGTCCTTTACCTGGAGGAAGTTGGCCACTCCAAATACTGTCCACATAAACCTGTTGTAGATGAACTCATTGCATTTGTCAGTTTTTGATATCTCATGATTCTTTTTTCATCATCTTGATTGATAGCATTATTGTCTCGTGTGCAGGGGAATTACCCATCTATGGATCTTCTTGTAAATACTTGGTGCATGTTTGTCAAAGCTTATGTTGGCCTATAAGTTGGTCAAACTCTATTTTTATCCACACATTCCGTAGAAACAACTTTTGCCAACATTTTAACCACACATTTCTTGGGATCCACAGCTTATAAGCACTTAAAAGCTTAGCCAAGCAAGCACTTGCAATTTTGTTGGAAAGTAATCTGGTTTTGGCAGAATATTAGTCTTGGTTTTGTGGGTTATTATCATATATTCTGATCTTCCCAGCAGATGTGTTCTTTTAGTCATTTTAAAACCCATATACTTGGATCAACTAAGAGAGAGTTGGTCTAGTGACTTTTCAGAGGTGGTCACTCAGTTCACTTTTTCATTTGAATGCAATAAGATTTTTATATTTGTGAAAGTCAAAGAAGTTTATCGTTTGTTGCTTCATTGTATGCTGATAATAGTATATAATTTCAAAATGGTTAAATTGAAGATCACTCATTTCTTATTATTTTCTCGTGCTTCTTTCTGTTTGACTCGATTGTTAAAGGATCACTAAGTTTCTTGCTTTGAGCTTTATATGTATATGTTTTTTGGGTTTTTCACCATCCATCCTTATGCGAGACTTGTCTTCCTAATTTCTCGTTGGTTGAAATAGTTTTTAATGTTGTCACTGGTTCATCATGGGTTCCATTTACTTGGTCTAATTGCTATGTGGTTGCTAGACTTGTCTGGTTGGAGCTGGCCCTGATGGAAAACACACAGCTCTGGAAGCAGTCACTATCGTTCTCGATTTACCACCTCCCCAACCTGGTTCCACCTCCGCACTTGCCTCAATTGATAGGGTGTTTGCATCTGATCCAAAGTCAGCTCTCGCATTGCAGAGATTAGTTCAAGCTGCAGTAAGTGCTTTACTCAATCAATATGATTTTATATGTTAAAGCTTAATAATTGGGATCTTTAGATTTCATCAACCCCATGGGTTGTATCCCCCCCCCCCCACCCCCCCCCCCCCCCCCCCCCCCCCCCCCCCCCCCCCCCCCCCCCCCCCCCCCCCCCCCCCCCCCCCCCCCCCCCCCCCCCCCCCCCCCCCCCCCCCCCCCCCCCCCCCCCCTTCTTCTTTGCCAACGTATCACTTGACCTACTTGTAGGTTTGGTTCCTTGGAGAAAATGCGAATTATGCTGCTTCTGAGTATGCCTGGGAGTCGGCAACCCCACCTGGTACTGCATTGATGATGTTAGATGCTGATAAAATGGTTGCAGCTGCCAGCTCTCGAAATCCTACACTAGCTGGTGCTCTGACTCGGCTCCAAAGGTGTGCTTTCAGTGGCAGCTGGGAGGTACACATTTTGACCTTGCTGGTCTTTCGAATTAAGCTCATCACGTGACTTAAAAAATTGTAAAAGATGAACCTATTTTCTGCATGGTCTGTTCTTCGTTGACCATCTTTGTTATGGGTTCTTGGAAGTTGTTTATTGCCCACAATAAAACCATACCCGTTGTTATGAGGAGATTCATGGATTTAGAAATAGATTTCAATTAAATCTCCAATCAATTCAAGGGTGAGGGGTGTTCCTAAATGTTATTTCGATAATATTTACTTCTTAGTGTATTTTGGTTTTCTTACACAAATCAGCATGTGGTGGTCCTTAGCTTTTCTGCTCATGGACACATGGAATAAATTAAAATGTTTATTGCGGTAAAAATTACTGCATACGATTTATCAGTGTTCTGATGGAAGATATTTCTTAGTATTTTGGATATTTTTGTACTTGATGCCTTGAAATCTTTTCACTTTTACTCACTTCTGCCAGGTTCGCATCATTGCTGCTCAAGCTCTCACTACAATTGCAATTAGATCTGGTGAACCTTATAGGCTACAGATCTATGAATTTTTGCATGCTTTAGCACAAGGTGGTGTCCAATCTCAGTTTTCTGATATGCATGTCAGCAATGGAGAAGATCAGGGAGCAAGTGGTACTGGCCTCGGTTCCTTAATAACTCCTATGTTGAAGGTCCTTGATGAAATGTATAGTGCACAAGATGAACTCATAAAGTGAGCAATGAAATTTAGCTTACCTCTTTCAGACGTAAATATAAAATTAAGACCAGCATATGACAAGTGGTCTTTATTAAAACTTTTCCATTTGAATGTGCAGGGAGATGCGCAATCATGACAATGCCAAAAAAGAATGGACGGATGAGGAACTTAAGAAACTATATGAAACTCACGAGAGGCTGTTAGATTTTGTTTCCCTATTCTGTTATGTTCCAAGAGCAAAATATCTTCCTTTAGGGCCAACAAGGTAGATCCTTCCTTTCCCCATGGATTGCATCTTTCAGTCAATTAGGAGTTTCATTTTTTAAATTTCTCTTGAAAGTTAAGTATGGCCTCATGGAATACAGGTTACTTTGCCTCTCAGAGTCGCCATTCATGTTATTCATAAATATCAAGCCATTATTATATGAATTTGATAGTATGGCATGAAATCAATTGATACATCTTTTTTTTTTTGTTCCTTGTTGAGTGTGCTCGACCTGTTCATTAGTACATCTTTTTTGATTAAGTTGTGACTTATGATCTATGCTTTCATTAGAATGAACTTTATGTTAGAAAATGTTAAGTCTTTGATGTGAAATTAATCCTTTTCAATGTTCCTTGTACAAAATAGAATTCCACTTCCAAGTACCGTAATTTTGGTCACAATTTGAAATGTCAGTGTACCATAGGTTTTCTTTTTCAATTTACATTTATTGAAAGCAAAGTTCATATAGGAAAAGAAATCAGTCTCACCATTCTCATTTTGGTTTATTATACTTTGCAAACAGTGCAAAACTTATTGACATCTACCGTACACGCCATAATATAAGCACTTCAACTGGCCTCAGCGATCCTGCTGTTACCACAGGGATATCTGATCTTATTTATGAAACTACCAAAATGAGGATATCTGATCTCATTCCTGAAACTACCCAAATGAAGCCATCTGAATCAGACGGCCTTGATGATGACCTTGTTAATGCTTGGGCTGCAAACCTTGGTGATGATGGCTTATTGGGAAAAAATGCACCTGCCATGAACAGGGTAAGAATCTTGCCCATCTCTGAAGGAGTTCTTCATCACCCATGCCAGGATGGAAGTATTTTATTTTTCAGCCTATAAGTTTTCTATATTTGGAAGAAATAGCTCTCTACTTTCATAACTTTTAATGTTGATCATGACTACTTGTCATTTTTGCTGAAGTATGTTTAGTTTGAAATTCTATATGGAAGTCTGGAAATAGAGTTATACTCGGTCACTGTCTTAAACGAGTCAAATGCCAGCTGTTTTGTCTCAAAGTGAACGGATCAAGTTGGGATTTTTAAACCAATTAAACTAAGCTCCCGTTTGAGCCTCGTTATATGAGAACTCATTTTTCATCAGATTTATTTTCAACCACACATTCTCCCAACAATTATTTTACACGTAAATGAAAAACTTCTCCCTATTTTTTAACCCACACATTCTCCAAAAAATCATTATTACAAAACTTGTTCTTCCCGAAAATGGTGCTCAAACAAACCCTAAGTTAGTAAATTGTCTTTTTATTTTTTGATATACATGTCGAAAAAATGTACTTCATTATATTACAACAGATTTGGAAGGTCATTTGTCATGTTTTAGCTGTTTTGACTTTTGTCTGACAAAATTCTTTTGATATCGGTGTCACATTAGGTGAACGAATTTTTAGCTGGTGCTGGTACTGATGCTCCTGATGTTGAGGAAGAAAACATTATTTCCAGACCTTCTATGAGTTATGATGACATGTGGGCAAAGACTCTTTTAGAGACAACAGAAATGGAGGTTGGGAATCCTAATACATTTCATGGTCTTTGCTTTAATCTTAAGTTTGTTTGTGGGAACTCAAAATTTGTGATCTCCCTCTTCATTTCTACAGGAAGATGGGAGGTCATCTGGGTCTTCTTCCCCAGATTCATTAGGATCTGTGGAGACATCCATATCATCTCACTTTGGAGGAATGAACTATCCATCATTGTTCAGTTCCAAGCCATCCACTTATGGAACTACACAGTCCACGGTATGCAAATTAATGCATTGGAAAAATGTTTGGCTTTCTGTATGGTAATGGTTATAAAGATATGAATTATCTTAAATTATTTTTCATGAAATTTTTGTCGTGTGTGTGTATCCACCCACATGAAAAGTAATAAAATTCTTCCGAAACTGAACTTTGTCTGTACGAACTTGTGAATGAAAAATGGATATGATTCTCCAATTAACTCCTGAGAGACTACAGGTGAAGGATATGTTGTTTTGGTTCAAGTATAACCAAGAGAAATCTTAAATTTTTTTTTTAACATATCAGTATGAAGAAAGAGTATTCTGCTATTTGTTCTTGATGATCTTCAAGGTCTAGTGAAGTTCAGCGACTAGAGAAGTAGAACATCACATGAAAGTGCATAACAGCTAATTATAAAACATTTTCAATAATAACTTTCATTCTTTCGACATTTTTTTGTGCCTTGAATCAGTGTGAAAATTGACATCTGCTCCACCTGTTTCATCTACTGCTAAAAATCCACTCGATCATGGATGTCTTCATTTCCATGATCTTCAATTAGTTGCACCACTTCTATTTTCTTCTTCTTTTTCTACTTCTTGAACTTCATTTGTTATTTTCATTTTACACTTTATGTTATCTATAAGTTTTTTGGTCTTTAAGGTAATTTCATTTCATGAACTGGTTATCTAGATCCTGTTTGATACACATTATTTTGGAAAGAATACATTTTTTTGGTTGATGTGATGGTGAATATGTGGTTGAAAAAGAAGGAAAAGTTATTGATATGATGAAAAATATTATTTTATTGAAGAATGCGTGGTTGAAAATGAATAGAAGAATGAGAATGAAAATTATAATGAGTATTAAACAGGGGCCTAGATTAAAAATCAGAATGATGAGAAATGTAAATCTAGAATTTCACCTCCATTTTTTTTTTTTTTTTTTTCTATTGACTTTCTTTACAAAAAAAATCAATGGATGTATATAGACGAGAGGCTTCAGGAAGGCAGTTATCTTCTTTTTCAGTGATCCATTCATAATCTGATTTTATGTCCAAAAAATAAAGACCACATTATCCCACTTTCTTTCCTATATCTCCACAATAACTGCAAGTTAATGTTGTGTTACACTAAACCTGAAATTTTTAACGTTGCACAACTTGATCTAAAAGTTTAACTTGTTAGAGAGGGTCCCATATATCATTTAAATTTTATCTTCAACATGCCTCCTCACGTGTAGGCTGGGTTCATTTTTTCCCGTCTAAGCCTTCCACTTGCACATTTTTTAATATAATAGACTCGAACTCAGTTTTTGAGATAATATATTTGCATAAATGAATGTATAGACTTGGGGTTTAGTCTTCTAGCTCTGAGAATGTATTAAGTTTTAATCTGTTGCTAGGTTGAGTAATTTTTTGTAACAGAAAACCAAAAAGTACATCTTTACTGGGGAGCTAGGCCAAACCTCTAATAAAAAGTCAATAAACTGACTGAATTCAAGTGACGACCTACCTCCACGCAATATGGAGGTACCCCTTCCTCCCTTACAAGTCCATTGACTAAATTAAACACCATCATATCATAGAGATGAACTATCAGTACAAAGGAGAGCCAACTAATGCTGTACATGCTAAACCGACAATCAAGGATCACTAAAACTATAGTATTAGAGAGAAGAGGGAGAGAGATAGAAGAAATGTCCGGGAGAAATGAGGAGTAGAGAGAGGAGAATTGGAGAGATAAATATTGTTTATTCAATTCCTCAAGAGTCTGTCTAATATGATGTATAAACCCTATTTGTGTAGGGTTTTAAAGAAGCCTACTTTAAGTAGGAAACCAACCAACAAAATAAAACGTAAACTATCTCTCAAAATATTGTTGTAAATGTAAACCTACATGATTATGATGGCAAGTCTTCAAATTATATCCTTAATGATTTCCATCACCAACACTTTTCCATGGAGTTCATAGGAGATAAAGTTCTGGATGGTTGTGCAGAATGGCCCCAAGAAGCTGAGTCGTCTTCCACAGACAATCTGTCGTCTTCTCTAGAAATCTGAGAAAAAGAAACCTTAAAAATGCAGCCAAGTTTAAATTTTCTTCTGAAGTTTTCTTGGTACCTAGATAATGAGACATGAATTCACTATTAACTTATTTCCCTAGTTGAATTAACAGTACGAGGTGAAAAGAAGACAATTAGAATCTGAATTGTTGGACAATGTTCCATTTCAATTGTTTTCCCTAAACTGTCAATATATCACTTTTAAGCTATGCATCAATAAAATTGACGCCTTTGACTATTAACTTGGTAGCAAGATAATGAGACACGAATTGACTATTAACTTGATTACTGTCCCGTCTCACATATGACTTGTTCATGGTCAGACCTTTTATTTTCAAATTCTGATTCTTGTCTGAAATGCTAATGCCATTGACCAGTAGATTTATGTGCTACATTTATGCTACAATGGATGGAATTCTGCCCTTATGCAATATAGTGGATGAATAGGTGCAGACAAGATTTTGACACATTTTAGTTGCTCATGCAGGAAAGAACAGGTGGAAGCAGATATAGAGCATATGAGGGTCCTGGATCCCCGGTTGATATTGTGAACCTGGTTTTTTTTATTTTTTTAATCAGAGTTAAATGGTGAAAAGAAAATCAATTCTTATTATTCATTGTTTGCAGATAAGAGAAGAACCTCCTCCATACTCTTCGCCTGTTCATCAAAGATACGAGTCATTTGAAAATCCGTTAGCTGGCTCGGGTTCACATAGTTTTAGTTCCCATGATGAAGAACGAACTTCGGGAAATTCCAAATCGGGGAGTGCACTGTATGACTTTACTGCTGGTGGTGATGATGAGGTACATTCAAGATCAACTACCTACTGGTTATTATCTTATTCTAATGAATCTATAAAAACTAACCAAATCTGGAATTCTGTTGTTTCCTCACCTTCTTGGAGGTTTATTTATTTATTTATTTTTCAGTTTAATATATTGATATTATTCTCTTTGTTGTTTGCAGCTAAATCTCACAGCTGGAGAAGAAGTTGATATTGAATATGAAGTAGATGGATGGTTTTATGTAAGTATAGCACAAACTGGAATATTATCTGACAACTTCATCATATTAATGGGATAGTGTGTTTTTCCTCCCTTGTTGGTTATTTCTTAATAATCATCCAAAGCTACACAATTGCAATCCTCATATATCTTGATTTCTGCTTTCTGAAGGAAATGATGTTTGATTGATGCAATCACAATGTCTAGATTATTTTGTATTGTCTACAATGCAAGGTAAAGAAAGTGGTTAGAATTGTCTGCTATTGGATTCATAGAGTACTCCAAGAAAATAGGTTTGAAGTGAATTGTAGTCCCTAAAATTCAATAAAATAGAGAAATAATGCACACAATTCATCTGGCATAAATTATGTAAATTAGACAAACTAAAAATATAGAAAATGAAAATAAGAAAACATTGGCTCTAGGCATATTAGCGAAAGAGGCACTTATATTTTGAACTATAATAGAATGAATGTCTTAACTAACTGTACATGTCAAGCACTACAACATATATAAATGCTTATTACTAATCATTATCAGTAAGTATTTTGTCGGCTAGTTCTTTTTAAAATTACAATTGAGACTTTTTTCACTAAAGGTCAAGAAGCTGATACTTGTGTTATGGATAACTCAACAAGAATGACTTCAGTTGAATACCCCAAAGATGTGATATTGTGGTGTCTTTACCAGAGGGGCTTGCTAAATTTCCATTATTATTGTTTTGCCTTGTTTGTGTGACAGTGAGATTCTATTCTGCCTGTTGATGCCATTTCTTGATAAACCATCAGAATTGTAGACTGGTAGTTTTGTTAATTAAATTGAATTTATTAGCAACCAATTATTACAAAGTCATGCAAACATGTACAGCTTGCAGAACGCATAGTTTCTGGATGCAACGTAGTATGGCAATTTTATAAATTTATGCAGGATCATGCTGTAAAGCTGGAAAAGACTAGGAGTCCGTTTGATTCTCATTTTTATGGAAAAATGCATTTTAGAATAGTAAATTGATGGAGAATGTGTGGTTAAAAAATAAGGAAAAGTTTTTGGTTTACGTGAAATATTATTTTAATAAAGAATGTGTGATTGAAAAGATGAGAGAGAAAAATGCATTTTCTTAAAAATGGGAATCAAACAGGCTGTAGCTATCATATCAACTCTTATAATCTCAACATCTGACATTTCTAGTAAACTAGTGATAATCCTTGGGACCTTCTGACCCAAATGTTCACCTTGTAGTGTCTATCTGCTTCAGAAGGTGGGTTCATGTCAAGATTGCATCTGCTTATGTTTCACTAATATGTTGCCTGTCGCAGGTTAAGAAGAAACGCCCTGGGAGGGATGGGAAAATGGCAGGGCTCGTTCCTGTACTCTATGTCAGCCAGTCTTGATGCTGATGAATTCATTCCCTGGGTTGCTCAAGACAAGTTCTTTGGCTGATTACAAGTGTTGGAGATACATGGAGCAAAATCATTTATGTGGATAAACCATTTCTGTGCTATTTTTAGCCTGATTGCTTATAACTCATTTTTGTCAGCTAAAGAGATTCTTGGAGATGTTGATGCCCTTGCTAGTGTCGTGTTTGCACCGTGGCCGCATTCAGTTGGTTGGCTTCAGGACTTGCTGCTTGTGCTGCTGTTAGTATTGAAGCACGTACGAACAATTTCAATCCACCGCACTTTTATGTTTATTTATTTATTTATTTTTTTCGCCTGTATCTTTTTTATTTGATGGCTCGTTTGTCCTGAGTTTATGTATCGGGTTTTACTACCAGTTCTAAGTGACCTGACTATCAAGTTTTTGTTTGTAGCTTCTCGTCTGTACATTCTTTTTACCAATTGTGTTGAGCAAACAAAGCTAATAATTTTACCTTATCTTGTGAAGGTGAGTTGCAATGCTGACATAAATATATACCAGAAATAGTAATGTGTTAATTTCATGAATGTTAGGTTGTGGATTCATTGTATAGGTTCCTGTCTTTTTCCACGCTTCTCCGATTGATTTGCCTGTGGTTCTTCCAAATCACATTATCAGACTTTTTATTAGACAGCGTCTATTTGGGAAACAGATTGGGATGTATAGTTGGAAAAATGTGATTTGATTTACAATTTTTAGTCACTACACCTACTATAATCACACTACAATTAAAACATGTTTTCAATATATGTACATAACAACAAATTACAATTATAGTCCTTATCCAATAAAATCTAAAAATGAAGAAAAAAAAAAACAATAGTTTGGTGTACTCTACATCTAATATCATTTAATCCAATTTAAAAAACAGAAATCATACGGCGAGGGGATAATTGAATTTAGAGCAACACATCAACAATTCAATTCAACTGAATCAATCAATCGGTTCCAAACTCTAAAATGTTAAATTATTTTAACCAAAAATGAAAATTTACTTTAACATTAATCATTAAATTTCGCTTCAATTTTTTTTTTTTAAGCACTAAACACAAACTCATTGAAAAATTACTTTGCATGCATGTAATTAACAAGGATGAAAATACAAATAGATCTATTATGTTTATTGGAAAACCCTGAATTTATTAAATGAGTAAAATTTTCAGATATAGTTTCAATGATTTGGAACGGATCCTTCTTTGCGTGAATCATAGCTTCTCTTTTATTCCAGTTTTCTCTTGCTCTTCATGTTCTTCTCGTACAATTCTTTCATGACTGTAAAATGAAATAGGAAGAAATGATATATATTTTGTGGTGTACATAAAACTGAAATAGAGAAAAAGAACATATATATGTGTACAACATGGTTTGTTATTTAAGTCGTTTTACTTATGGTCATTTTGGCGAGTGACTCTCGAGATGCCGAGTGATGTATCTAATCTTTGTGGTCGCCGTGGCTCGTGATGCCAAGTGATGTATCTAATCTTTGTTGGCCCCGTGGCCTAAGATGGATGCATTATGGTAGAGAGACACTCCGATTAAATTAAGGAGCCCTAATGTATTGCCTAGACGAGTTGTAGTTGGATTGTGTCACTGTATTTGATACATAGTGCACAAGAAAAGTGGTTGTGTTATATTAAGATTTTTTCCAATGAAATTACATGGGACGTCACGCTTCATGCATCAAATTGGCGAGTGGCTCTCGAGACACGAGCTAATGAGTCTAATCCTCATGGTCCCTATGGTCCAAGATTGAGGTGGTCCTAAGATTTTAGAGGCATTATTTCAATTTTAAATATGGGATCCCATAAATATTATTAATAAATAAAAATATTTATTATATTATAATATTCAAAATTATTAAAATAATCATTTAAAACTTTCATATGAAGAAAATCAGCAATTATACTATTACAATCAATTTATTTTAGAGCTTTTTCAATAGATACCATAGCCAATTCATTCAATTTTTCTCTTGACATTGTTGATCAAAGTTAGAATTTTATTAACTTCAACTTTGAGAAGTTGCTTTCGACAGATGCAAATGTAACTGACAGTCTTTCATTTTAATATAATCTAACACTTCAAACACATTTTTGGTCTCCTTTAACAAACACTTTTTTTTTTTTCACAATTTGCAGCTCAAAGAATAACTCTTGCACATAATATCATAATTTCTGTTGTACACCAAGTTGATCGAGACCAAAGTCTACAGGACAACACTTTGAACATAACTCGCACTGTGCTAACACCCTTATTAGAGTAAAGGCGAGGTGCTCGATTTATTACACCACTTCAAAGAATTATCGTTTGCAGGCTGATTTTTTTTAAAATTTTTTAAAATCAAAGAAAAATTCAAATATATTTTTATATTTTTGAAATTGTTCAAACGTTGATTTAAGTAAATAAAGAGCATAATCAACTATTTATAAGAAATAATTTACTCTAAAAGATTCTTCACCTAAATATGTTATTTCATTAGTGACATTTTCATAAAAGTGCTTCTTTTATGAATAACACATTTTTCAAGAAAAGTAGGGTCAACTTTCATTTGATCAGCAATTTCTTTAACAACGATCTTGTAGATTCAAATCAAGGTTTTCTATATTTCAAAATATGAAATAAGTACTTTCAAGTTATTAATATCAACACTAATAGACTTGTCTTCACTTTGGAATATCCTGCTTACTTTATTAATAGATAACAATATATTGTACCAAATAATCATGACAAACAACAACTCAAAATTCATAATGCCAGAAGATAAACTTTTAACATCTCTAAATGCATTAGGGTCATCAAATGTGTTAGATCTCTATTTGTAATTGGTTATTCTTTAGATAAAATTAAAGTAATGAAGTTATAATTAAAGTCAAAGAGTTAACAGGTTGGTAGTATGGTCTTGAAGGAGTCATAGAGCTCAAAGATGTCCAAGTATATCACATATGATTAATGAGATGCAATTAGAAGTCAACGGAGTGTCAAGTGCCGCACAAGTCATGTTCTAAATTCTCAATTACAAGTTGCGATGCATTTTTCACATAGAAAAAATTTGAATTTGAAACATGCTATTTCTAGAAGATAGGATGAAAATAATGACAGCTGCTTAGAGAGAGCTCCCTAGTCGCCCTCTAGGTGCTCAAGTGCCAAAAATAGATTTTAATTGCTCGCTAGGCATCCCAATGGCACTGAGCAGCTATGTTACGTGCCCTAGATTGTGATTTTTAATCTCTTTACAATCCCAAACAACTTCAAACAGTTCATATTATATATACTTAACTCATAATTTGTCCCAAGCCATCTATGTGCTGTTGATTGAGCCATTATACATTCAAGAGAATATCGTACAAACATCAAACAATAATTCCATAATTCTCTTGATTCAATAAAAAGATTAAAGTACATTATCTAAAGATCAAACACTTAAAATCCTTATCTTTACCTATAAGTAGTTAGAGTTCTAAAGATGAAGAAGAAGAGCTTGGAGTTCCAGCGTTTCGGAACGAGTTTGTTCTTGGTGATCTAGTGGAGAGAAAAGCAATCTAGAGTTCTTGAAAGTGTGGGTTGCACAATCAAAGATGTTCTTATGTGATTTACAAATTGGGTGGTTAAAGTTGGCTAAGGTTTAGCAGTGTCTGGACCAATTGTAATTTAATTTTTTTTATAGATCATTTTGCCAAGGTTTGCCCAGAGATTTTTGATTCCTTGGAACTATTCTTCAAGGGTTTTTTTTTTTTTTTTTTCTCGATTATTGATTCTTGGTGTTATATACTTTATTGTTTTTATTTTTTGCATGTTTATGATTGAAACTTAGGTTTTAATTGGATTAATAACCTTAATCATTTAGAAACAATAATTAAGTGACATGTTGTTATTATTGATTAATTACGCTTATTTGGGTCTAAATATTTTCTAACAAGCGATATCAGAGCTTAATCGAGATCAATGACCGTATTTTTGTTTAAATGAGTCAATCACATTCCGATGACGGATCTGAGGATGATATGGATATTCATGAGACTTATGACCAGTTGTATAAGGAGAATATCAAGTTACATAAGGTTAATAGATCAGTCTTTAAGAAACTGAATGAACTTGAATTAGAAAAAGAGAGACCTATAGGCAAACTCGAGGAGTCTACCAAAGGTCTGGATGAGTTGAGTGTTGAGAAAGAGTCCTTAGTAGTTAATGTTAAGACTCTTATGAGTGATCTTGAAAAATCAAATATCCAACTTCAATCCTTCTCTAGTTGATCAAAGAAGATTGATAACGTGATAGGTCTCAACAAATCAGCTGGGAATAAGAGGTGGGGGGGGGGGGGGAATAGGCTTTAACAAAAAAAATTCTGAAATAGCTTTCTCTTCTGAAAACAAGTTTGGACTTGTCTCAATTCAACTTAAGGTTCAAAACTTGGAACCTAAAGTTGCTCCTAGGTTCATCCCCACGTGTCACCATTGTAGTAAGTTAGGACACATAAGATCTAGGTGTCGCAAACTATTGAACAGGACCAACTCTGTATCTTCCTCTAACAAACCTAAGAATGTAGGAGCCCAATGATCGAAATCATCAGTAAAACATAAGTTTCCTTTACCCTAGGTTCAAAATTTGAAACCTAGAATAGTTCTTAGGTTTTTTCCCACATATCATAACTGTGGTGAGTTAGGTTACATAAGACCTAAGTGCCGTAAGTCATTGATTAGGAACAACAAACAAATAGCTATCTAGATGTGCAAAATTTAAATTTAATAAAATGATGTAATGTAATCATCTAATAAAATGATGTAAATTATATTGAAAAATTTAATGTGCAAAAATAATAACTGTAATGAAATAATTGATTTTTTTTAAAAAAAAAAAAGATGACTTAGGCATCTCTTTTAATACGTATGTTTGACTCATATTTAACTATTTTCAATATTTGTTTGGACCATTCGGTATGACTATAATATAGTTCTAGAAACGAGCTTCTAGATGACGGATGCGATTTGTGAATTCGGGTAGTATACGATCATCGACAAATTTTGAAAGTTTGCATATTATCAAATTTTTTGAAATAATAGTTTGGAATAACCTACTTTGATGTGTTGTAACTTTTGTTAAGGTTGGTTGTTTTGCACGCCATTAACGAGCGAAAAACTAGGCCTTAAGCACATCAAAATAGTATTAAGAATGTAATATTTCGACCTCATTTGGCATTCATGTAATGAGTGAACAAAGTAAATTGTAAATGGGTAAAAACAACTATTTTCTGGAAAAATTAAAAAAATTGTGGGGTCATTTGACCACAGATGACCCCATGTAAGTCCGTCCTTGGGTGCATGCATTTAATTGTTCATGATATTTATATATTCATGCATCCACTCACATTTAATGTATATTAGTTGCTTTATCCTTATTAAAAAATATAAAATTAAAATTAAAAATTAAAAAGAAAAAGAAAAAGGCTTTTTGAAGTCGTAGTACTTTTTATTGATATTGTTGGACATATGATTTTTTGAACAAGTACTAGTAGAATTGATGAACGGTGAATAAAGTTTTCATTAACTTTGTTTAAAACTTGTTTGAAGTATTTGGTATATGTTACTGTATGTATCATCTGAACTGCACATATTAAGCTCTTGTGAGTGAATTTTGACCATGTGTGTGAGACTTGTTGTGATAGTCATTTGTGTGGTGAGTTAACTTTGAATTTGGAATAACTTTTAACTAACTGATATAAGCTCTTCTACATCCTCTATAAAAGAAAAAGAGTGTTGAACTTCAAGAGAATTGAATTATTTGTTATACATTTTATACTTTTCTTCGTAGCATTTTTTACTCGAGTAATTAAATCTATTAGGTATCTTAAAATTAGGTGCCCTATAGTCATCTGACTTGTAGTCATTGGCCTAAAGCTCATCACACGGGTCATTAAGTATACTTGATGAAGATAAGTCTGCACATAAGATATGAAAAAAATTATATATTTATATGTGTTTACAAACAGAGAGAAAGAAACATTCATACAACAAAAAACTGTTATGTGCTTTTTATATACAAAAATTCTTTGCTGCACCGGGTTAACATTCATACTTTGAGGAATATATTCATTCACCGATGATTCTTTGTATGCCCCTTCTCATTGATTTAAGATTTTAAGACTTGCTCACAGGAGTTTAGTGGCACTTTTCACACATGTGTATCTTATTCAATTTACTCTATATATGTTTAAGACAAGTTATGTGAAAAAAAGTTTACTATTTATGAATTATGTCTGTATAAGTCAGCAAAGAACCGTTCATGATGTTATATTTAAAAATTCATGAAAAATAGTTGTCTAAAAAAAGTTTTTATTCTTCCATCATATATTTTGCATAATTTTGCATAAATTTTCATGTGCATTGTTTGTTATTCACTCATTTTTCTCTATATTATTCATGTTTCTATTACTTGTTTCTCTTTGTCATTCGTGACAAAAAGGGTAAAATAATATTTATATCGGGAGCGTTGCGTAGTATATGAGTTAGGGGGAGAAGTTGCTACTTTTTTTTTCTTAAATATTTGATTTAGGGAGAGTCATAGATATTTTTTATTGATTCGTGGTTGGAATTTTAGTATTGATATAGTGTTTATTGTTTTGTCAATATTGATATTGATATTTAATATTTTATTTCTAAGTTATTGATATATGTAATATTACATGCTTTCATGTTACACATGTTGTACTTCCGTTGTTCTATTGTCAGATTCCTCTTACTTTCACGTGATATTGTTGTTTTCTTGTGTTTCAGGAAACATGTATAACAAGATTTGAATTGAAGTTTGAGAATTGAGTCTCTGGATAGATTGTTGTTAGGTTGTTTTGTTTGGGCTTTGAAATAAAAAATTTTGCCACGAAATGTCAGAGTGTAAGTTTGTTAGGTCTCTATTTGTAATAGCAGAATTACTCGTCATTACTGTCCATCCTGAGATAATTGATGAGATACTAGAAGCACTAGTTATTGAATCATTTGTGGTGGATGTGCAGCAGAAAATTGATGACCTATACCACCGTAGACAACTAGAAAGCCACCGTCAAGGTGATTTTTAACAATGTTTGGAACAGAAGTAGTTGTTGAGAACTAAAACTAATGCTTGAATTACAGCAGAAATGAGAAAAAGATATTGGCGAGAAGAAAGAGAGAGAAATACAATCTTGTATATTCAATTGTATTGCAGAAAAGATTAATTAAATACAGCAGGCCTTATCTACATTTGTAGCTCGTGCATTCAACTGATTGAACTGGAAGTAACAAAATTAACTAACTCTTATAACAGAAAATAATTAACTCTTAACTAACTCTAACTATCTCTTCTTTTCCTTCCAGCTGGCTTTTCTTTTGCTCTTGATTTTTCTACTTTTCTTTTTAATTCCATGCTGTCAATGTGAGATTCAATACTCCAACACCCCCCTCAAGATGAACATGTATGTTAAGAAGGTTCATCTTGCGAAGGATGTGATGGAAAGATAAAGATCCGAGGGGCTTTGTGAAGATATCAGCGAGTTGAAGCTGTGATGGGATGTGGAAAAGTTTGATGACATTCTGCTGTAACTTTTCTCGGACAAGATGACAATCAATTTGAATGTGTTTCGTCCTTTCGTGTTGAACTGGATTGGTGGCTATAGACAATGCTGATTTGTTGTCTGTATAGAGGAAAGTTGGTTGTGGATGATCATTGTTCAGATCTTTGAGGGCGTAAAGAAGCCATTGAATTTCGCATGTAGTAGTTGCAAGTGCTCGATATTCTCCCTCTGCTGATGATCGACTGATGGTGAGTTGTTTCTTTGATTTCCATGAAATCAATGAGTTGCCAAGGAAAACTGCAAAACCAGTGACATATCTTCGAGTGTCTACACATCCAACCCAGTCACTATCTGAGAAGGCTTTTAGCTGCAAGTTTGAAGAAGAAGGGAAGAATAGACCTTGCCATGGTGTAACTTTCAGATATCGTAACACTCTAACTGCTGCATTATGATGACTAATAGCAGGAGCAACAAGAAATTGACTAAGTACTTCGATAGAATATGCTAAGTTAGGCCTTGTGATAGTCAAGTATAGTAATCGACCAACAAGTCTTCGATATCCAAACGGATCTTCATACAAATTTGTGTCAGTGGCAGATAGCTTGAGAGTGGATTCCATGAGGAAAGCAATTGGCTTTGAACCAGTTAAACCAGAATCTTGTAGGATATCAAGGGCATATTTCCTTTGGCACAAGGAGATACCAGTTTTGGATCTTGCAACCTCCAAACCAAGAAAATATTTTAGTTGTCCTAAATCTTTGATGGTGAACTTGTCATGTAAAAAGGTTTTCAACTTTTGGATTTCTATAATGCTATCACTTGCCAATAGCACATCATCTACATAAACTAGTAATGCAATGAATGAGCACTCAGATTTCTTGATGAACAAGGAGCAATCAGAGTTGCTTTGGACAAAACCATAGTGAAGAAGAGCATTAGACAGCTTAGCAAACCATTGCCTTGAGGCTTGCTTTAGACCATATAAACTCTTCAGAAGTTTACACACTTTCCTGTCATCTTTTGCAGTCATTCCAGGGGGTAATTCCATGTATACCTCTTCATGTAAATCTCCATGTAAATATGCATTATTCACATCTAATTGGTGGAGATGCCAGTTTTGTATTGCAGCCACAGCAAGTAAGAGCCTGATGGAAGTGATTTTTGCTGCAGGTGAACATGTATAAAAAAAAAATCCAAACCTTCTTGTTGAGTGTACCCTTTTGCCACCAATCTAGCTTTATGTCTTTCTATGCTTCCATCAGCCTTATGTTTAATTTTGAACACCTATTTGCAATCAATAGCTTCTTTATTTTCAGGAAGGGTAACAAGCTCCCAAGTTTTATTTAACTCCAAAGCATCAATTTCATTTTTCATGGCAGCTTGCCATTCAGGCAGTTGAGAGGCTTGTTTAAATGTTTAGGCTCTAAGGAATTTGAGATGGATGCCAAAAATGCTTTATGTGATGCAGATAACCTATTGGTTGAAAGGAAATGGTGAATGGGAAAAAGATTACCTGCAGTTGATGGACAATCAGTTGAAGTAGATACCTGAGTTGCAAATTGAGATGAGGAGACATTACCACAATAATATTCCTGCAGATGACTTGGTGTGTGTTTAATTTCGCTGGATTTTCTGAGGGGTCCATTATTCTGAATTTGTGTTTCAGTAGTGTTTGGTGCAGATGATGAGGTGGATAATACTTGTTCGATATGTGTGGCTAGTTCATAAGGTGAAGAATGGATATTAGATGATGATGTAGAGGGTGGATTTTGGTCTAAAGGTAAATGTGAAGTAGTATAGTAAGGGTCTGGGAAATATTCTGAGTTAGGAAATAAAAATGAATGTGTTTCAGAATTTGTGGGAAGGAGTTTAAAGGGAAAAATTGTTTCATGAAATGTGACATTTCTAGAAACAATTATCCTATTGGTATTAAGGTCCATAAGTTTGTATCCCTTGAAATCAGAAAGATATCCCAAGAATATGCATTTTGTTGCTCTTGAGTCAAATTTTTGTCTATGAGCAGTCAATGCGGATGCAAAACAAAGGCAGTCAAACACTTTTAGATGTGAAAGGTTGGGTGCTTTATCAAAAAGCATTTCAAAAGGAGTTTTGTTTTGAAGAAGAGGTGTGGGAATTCTATTAATGATGTGTGCTGCAGTGAGGACATAGTCACTCCAAAAACTAAGAGGCAGATTTGCTTGGAACATTAGGGCTCTAGTCGTACACAATAGGTGTTGGTGTTTCCTCTCCACAACTCCATTTTGTTGTGGAGTTTTTACACAACTTTTCTGATGTAGGATACCATTTTCATTGTAAAATTGAGTGAGAAAGAATTCTGGGCCGTTATCAGACCTTATGACTTTGATGGAGGTGGAATATTGGTTTTCCACCATTTTGCAAAAGGTTTTGATTAAGTATGGAACCTCTGATTTTGCTTTCATCATATACACCCATGTACACCTCGTATAATCATCCACTATGGTCAGAAAATACTTAAAACTAGAATATGAAATAGTCCCAAAAGGACTCCCAAATGTCACAATGAATCAAATCAAACCTTTTATTAGAATTGCTTTGTGATACAGAGAAAGGAAGTTTACTTTGTTTTGCCAAAAGGCATATATTGCAAACATTTATACAATCAAGAGTGATGGAAGGTTCAATAAGTCTGAGAGAGTACAATTTTGAATTGGATACATGTCCTAGTCTATAGTGCCAAATGTCTGACTGTTTTTGTGTAATGGCTGAAGTAAAAGGTGCAGAATTAAACGAGCCGGTTTGATCCTTTGATGAAGCTTGAATCAAGTGGTAAAGTCCTTCTTTCTCAAATGCAATCCCAATCATCTTCTTCATTGATTGGTCCTGTAAAGTACAATGAGAGGCGGTAAACGTGAGACAAAGGTTAGAGTGTTTGGTAAGTTTGGAGATAGACAACAAATTGAATTAGAAGGCAGGAACACACATGACATTATGGAGAAATAAAGTATCGAAGAGACACACAATACCAATGTGTGATGCAGGAACTGTAATGCCATTAGGGAGGTTTATGGATGTACAGATGGACTTAGGTGCTGAATGATATAAAAGTGGTGAACAGATCATACGATCTATTGCACCTGTGTCAAGAATCCAGGTTAGATTTGAGTGCAATATAGAAGAATCAGAGCCACAACAAGGTAAAAGTGATTTAGGTTGTATTATACCAGAAAATCGAGATGCAGAGGCAAGATTTACAGCTGGTGATGTAGTATTGTTTTAGGTAGATGAATCTGTTGGTGTTGAATTAGCAAGTGCTACTAACTTCTGAAATTCCTCTGGAGTAAAAGAAAACTTTTGTTGCTCATCCCCATTCTGATTATAAGCTTCTTGGTTTGTAAGGACAGCATGTGCAGAAGCATTCCTCTTTCCCTTTGGTCCAGTCCACCCAGGAGGATATCCATGTAGTTGGAAGCATATATCCACTCCGTGTCCATTGTAACCACAGTAGGTACAGCGAAGTGTAGGCATTTTCGTCTTGTCCCTGAATGATTTTGGCTGGAAGTTCTGGTGATTGTGTTGCTTGGCCATTAGAGCATGTGTCTTATTGTATGTAATTGAGTTTATGAGTTGCCTCTGGCTTTCCTTTTGAAGCAATAGAGAGAAGACCTTAGCCATGTCAGGTAATGGAACCATAAAGAGTAATTGACTTCTGATTGATGCAAATGAATCATTTAATCCAACCAAGAACTTTAGAACATAGTCAGATTGTTGTCGATTTTGTAAAAACTTGAACAACTCACAAGTGCATGATGCCATTTTCCCATAGGTACATGTTGGGAATGGCCTGTAGTTAATGTATTCGTCCCAAAGGGCTTTGAAGGAACTGAAAAACTCAATAATTGATGAAGAACTTTGACTTATGCAGCTCAGAGATTTCTCGAGATGAAAGGCCCTTGGTCCATAACTCCTAATGTATCTTGTTCTTAATTCACTCCATAGGTCAGCAGCAGAGGTCACACACAATAAGCTGTTTCTTATATCTTTGGAGATTGAATTTATCAGCCATGATAAAACTAGATTGTTCGCACGCAACCACGCTATATGATTGATGGGCTGCTCAGTGGGAGGAGGAGTGATAGATCCATCAACGAATTTAACCTTGTTCTTGACTGTCAAGGCCATGATTATTGATCGACTCCAAGCAACATAGTTTTCCCCATTGAAGGTTTCAGAAACTAACACAGCTCCGGGATTATCACTTGGGTGGAGGTAATAAGGACTTGAAGAAACATTAGAGGGGTTGATAGAATTGTCAGAATTCATTTAAGAAAATCAGGAAATAAAATAAAGACAGTAAATTGTGGATCAGAAAATCAATAATTCAAGGTAGTGTTGTGGAAGCATTAACCAGATGAATCAGTAGGCTCTGATACCATGTTGAGAACTAAAACTAATGCTTGAATTACAGCAGAAATGAGAGAATGATATTGGCGAGAAGAAAAAGAGAGAAATACAATCTTGTATATTCTATTGTATTGCAGAAAAGATTAATTAAATATAACAGGCATTATCTACATTTATAGCTCGTGCATTCAACTGTTTGAACTGAAAGTAACAAAATTAAGTAACTCTTATAACAGAAAATAATTAACTCTTAACTAACTCTAACTATCTCTTCTTTTCCTTCCAGCTGGCTTTTCTTCTGTTCTTGATTTTTCTTCTTTTCTTTTTAATTCCATGATGTCAATGGCATTTTACGCACCATGTGGTTGTATTACCTAGAATTTATTTTCATGGAAATTGTCAACTAAATATGTTTGATTGATTTAATTTTCAATCTAGAAAATGTTATATTTGTTCGTTTTTTTATTGGTGAGTAGATGAGAGAGAGAGAGAGAAAGAGAGAGAGAGAGAGAGAGAATTACATGGAAAATAAAAACCTACTCCCCCTAAAAAAGTAGAAAAATATTTTTCATGGAGAAAATATCAATCAAAAAGCACAAAAGTAGGAATTTGGATGAAAAATGACATTTTTTTATGAAGAATATTGACAATCAAACGTACCCTTGCTTCTAGTACTATTTTCCGTAAATATGTATAAGCATTGAAGCTCAAGGTGTTGCCTCGTGATAAAAGAATACTTAATGTGAAATTCGGGCTTGATCTAAGGTATATCATTGCGACAACGTCCTGCCTATTTTATTTGTCGACATTGGATCTCACACAATTTTATCTCATCAATAATAATAATTAGAACTAGGGTCCCCAACCTTCACTCGATTGAGCATCTAGATCCCTAACGTTAGCCTTTGCCTCTGTTGGAATAAATTATAAATGATGTAATTGGTTAAACATTATTTTCAATTACACATTTCGCTAAACCTACCACTTTAATCGGACATTCCATTCATAAATAAATTATAGTTTATCCAAATGGAGGCTTAAAAAATGAGCAATTGAGTCTCCAACTTATATAATGATGAGAACTTAAGTCCTTAACAGTATTTTGGAAGTCAAATTTTCTTCAAAATTTTTTATACCGTACATTGAATTAGTCAGAAAAACATAAAAAGGAAAGAAAACAAATATTATGTCAAATAAAATGAATAATGCTATGTAGCATAACTGGTTTAAAAAGACCTATTTACATGACACTACATGACATTATTTGATAAATTCAACTAAATGTAGTACTATGAAATTACATTTTAATCAGTGTTCTAAAAGCGTGATTAGACCTAGAGATCAAGTTTCAAGCTTCTCGCCTAGGCATGAAAAAAATTACTTATTTTATTTTTAGTTTAAATACTTAATTATTTTAAAAATTGTTCAATAATTAAAAATATATACCAAACATTAAAAATTATAAAATACTATATTTACTTAATAATCCATACAATTAATCAATTATATAATTTTCAAGTTTTCGAAATTCAAAAACTAACCTATTTTTCATAGTTTTAACTTTTAGCCCTTGTTTGACCCCCTATCATATTATATATATATATATATTTTTTTTTTCTTTCCTACTTTCAACCACACAATCTTCCATAAAATAATACTATACGTAAATCGAAATTTTTTCCTTCTTTTTCAACCACACATTCTCCTATGAAATACTATTTCAAATACTATATCTTGAAAAAAAAAGGGCTAAACACAAGCTTAATTAGATGAGTCCTACTTAACAGATTTATAGGAGTTTTATACATACTTCCGAAGTTTTAACAAGATAATAAGTTTCAAAATCATAATCATATGATATCGATAGCACTGTAAGTTAAATCTAATCTAATTTTTTTTTTTGGATAAAGTCATTTTCGACTTTTGTAGAAATAAAGTCATAATTTTGAAACTAAAGACAAATAAAAGCATTTCAAACAAAAAAAAAATAATAAAAATGTTGATAATTTAAAGTCAAATAAAAAGTTTTAAAAAAGGGAAAAATAAAAAATAAAATTAATTAATTAATAAAGTGCGCCTAGACACTATTTTATTTATACTTTTTGCCAGAGCCTCACTCCTAAGCGCTTCCAAGATGCGCTTTTTGGAGCATTGCATTAATAAAACTTACCGGTAATACCACATAAACTGACACGAGTTGAACTACACAACATTACAAGATAAAAATAAAACTCTCTTTCCAACCACCCCACCCACCCCACTCCCAATTGCACCTGCAGTACGGTATATTCCCACGTATCCTACTCCCTTCCCAATCCATCCCCACCCAAATCCACTTCTGCAAATCAATGGTGAAATGGATTTTGGCAAATCAAATTGAACAAAAAGCTTGGATGGCTTCCTTTTTCTTTATTATTTTGTCGTTCTCTTTCTTTTCCCTATTTAATTCATAAGGCTAAGCTAACATTCATTTTTCTATCCATTATCGACTTAAATTCACTGTATTACATAGGTTGGGGCCCCTATACTCTCTCTCTCTCTCTTAGAATATATAAGTAATATTTTTATTGTATCGTAGAACATAAAAATAGAAGTTTATAAATCCCACAGACAGACTGCATTATTAAGAATGGAGCACACTGGCCCGTCCACGAAGGCAAATATGGTTGGAAGTCCTTAACACTAATGAAACTTTATCACTAAGTATTATTATATGTTATCATTATTTATCTCCATTTTCCTAAATTATCTTGAGAAATCTCATCTTCTGACATCTGTTGAATAAATAAAGAACCAAGAGGGTTTGACACCCCCCCCCCCCCCGCCCCGCCCACCGACACTCACAACATGGGTTGATATCCTTTTTTTTTTGTGTGGGCCCCATACATGTGAGGAGATGTCATCCAAGTGGTCAGAATTTATCTGACAAAATAGTTTAATCCAAATAAACTTCAATCATGCTATGTGTACCCTCCCCTTTACCCGACCCCACCCGCCCCTCTCACATTTGGAACAAGTGGGACACATTTGTCGAAAGTGGGTCCCGACCCCTATGTGAGAACTTCGATAGGGTCGGATAACTTAAAGGGTAAGTTGACATGTACAAATGACTTAATTCAATAACCTTTGCTAGGATATGTGGCATTAATCAGAGGTTGGCACCGACATGAACCTAAAAACAACAAAAAAGACATGCATTTATTTAAATGGGACATGCATTCAGTTGAAAGATAACAGTAAACTCGGTGCATTGAGAATTCATATTTATTCACTTGTCAACCATAACCGTGCATCTACTTCAGAAATTTTTCCCATTATTGTTTATTCCAAAATACCAATAATTGTAGCCATTTTACTCAAGGGTTTGCTTCATTTTGCATGTACAAGAATGCTCAACGAGGGCAGATATATATGTGAATGGACAAAACCTCAAACTGTACTGTGAAAATTAAAATAAAATTTCTTGGTGATATGAGAGACTGTAAGTATGGACACGTATTGCAAGTTTATAGAACGAAAGAGTCAACATCAAACGTGAATGCTAGATAGTAGTTAGAATATGGATAGTAGTTGAGTCACCATACATGATCATATTATCTCCAAGAGTAATTATTTTGGGTACATGGGCTTGATTATTAAAAACCAGAGAGGCATAGAAGAGGATGTAATGTATAGAATTAGAATTAGTTTGATGAAACAGACAAGTGCTATATGAAGATCTATGTAAGTCTAAAATTTCAATTTTATAGAATAATTTTTAGAAATAAGGATGTTAAGATAAACTGTGCATGTGAAGGGGTGACGATGCCGATTAAGATAAATTAAGGGAACAACAACTAGGCTATTGCAACGTATTGCATAATATTGAAAAGATTGATCAACGTTCACAACAATGACTTAATATTCATATAACGTATTAGAAAAGTTGAGTAGATTAGAACTAACATGACTTTTTAGTAGATTCAACAATAAACTAAACAAAGAAGTGATATATGATTAATATAGTTGATGTTACTCGTAATTAAACTCAATTTGTTGGTTAAATTCTTGCTAAATGAGATGTTGAACACTTATTTACTCAATTTTTCTTTTTAAGGAAAAATGTCACAATTGAAAAAGAAACTAATTATTAGTTGAAAACATTCAACTTTAGAGAGTTGTCGAAACTCGTAAATTATCTATCATATTTGGGAGAACCCTGCTATTCAAACAAGGTGGGGGACAGACACAAAACAGGGGGTTGAGGTGGCACTTCCTCAACTCTTGATCCGAAATTCAAAAATTCAGATCAATGGCACCTCGCCCCTCTGTTTTTGGATCTGTCCCCCACCCTGGACGAGTCATTTTCCTATTTGGGATACAGACCTCGGGGAGGCAATCTGAGGAATATTTAGTAGGGTTGGACATAGAGTGATGGAAATATCATGCAAGTTTCTTTGAGAGCATTAGACAGAATTGAAGGATGTTAAAGAAGAAAAAAATAAACAAACATTTAGGCTCCGTTTGATTGGGGGTGAAATTGGATGGAAAAGAAAAATACTTAAATTTGGTGTTTGATTGCATAACTTTTTCATGGAATTCATTTTCATCCATTTTCTAGGTACAACCATTTAAAATATATTTTTCATCTTTTATTTTCCTATGAGTATGATGGGAAAATATTTTTCATCTTTTTTTTTTTTTTTTTTTTTTTTAACTTTTTGGCAATGGAAACATATTCTAAATCCAATGGTAAAAAAATTTATCTATTTAATTGACAATTTGCATGAAAAATAAAGTCAAACGAATTAAAAAAAAATTCAAAAATTTTTTTTTTAATTTTTTTTTTCTTTTTTGCAATCCAAACAAATTTTAATACAGATTGTGAAAAAATTTATCTCAAAAGGTAACAATTTGCATGAAAAATAAAGTCAAACGGATTAGATGAAAAATTATATCAATCAAACGCCATTAATTATAATTCCCTCTAAAACAAATTCTATTATATTCAATTCAATTCCCTGCCATTCATTTTCTTTCCACCCATTTTTCATCCTTGCAATCAAACGGATCCTTAGGACCTGTTTGATAGGCGAAAATTTTCCCAGTTCCAACTTCCACTTTTGTGTTGTTTGATAGCTTTTTTTTTTTCCCATGAAATTGGTTTCCACCAAATTTCAAGGTACAAACACTTGAAGCGTGATTCCGTGGAATTCAATTCCTTGCTATATGGTGGAAATTGGTTTCCACCTTTTTTTTTTTTTTTTTAAATAAATTCTAAGATAAAGTGTAAAAAAATTTATCCCTTTAATTGACAAATTCCATAGAAAATAAAGCCAAATGTAAAAAAAAAATAAAAAATTATTATTTTTTTTTTAATTTTTTTTTTGGCAATCTAAACATATTTTGTCCCCAATGGTAAAAAAATTTATCCATTTAATTGATAATTTGTATAAAAAATAAAGTCAAACGTATTATAATAAAAATGTGGAAAATTATACCAATCAAACACATTTAATTCAATTCCCGATAAAATAATTCCAAGCAATTCAATTTCTTTCCATCCATTTTTCACCCTTACTATCAAACGGACCCTTATAGATTATACCGTCACATCCACATTCACATCCACATTCGCATCCAGGTCCACTTTAACATGGTCATTCGTTCATCCCATTAATTAAACTAACAGAAAGATCGGATGTGATGTGTAACCGACGCATATGGTATAAAACCAACAATATATAAATTGTGGCAGCTGGAATCTTAAAATTGATAGATGCAACTCCTGGATGATGGGGTTGGCCCATTCACATGTCAAATATGAGATTTTAAGCCTTAAAGGGGAAATTATTAAACCCTTATTTTATGTCCATTATTTGGGAAAAATAATGCTTTTAATAGTAATTTTTAAAAGAATCCAAGGACGGAGGAGAGGGAGGTCCAGGAGGGGACCTGGACCCCCAATTTTTTGACAGTTTTTAAAATTTTTATGGTTATTTTTGTATTAATGATTTTGTCCTGAAATTGAATATAAATTAACACTTAAAGTCTTAAACCCTTCCTTCCAAATTTAAGTTCGACCGTCTTCCTTCCAAATCCAAGTCCCAAAAAAAAAAATAATTTCGGGGGCAGCCGTGACCCCCCACTCCTTCACCTCTATATTTTCAATTTTGGGACTCTTAACTCCAAACATGAGCCACTGGGAGAATGTGTAGTTAACAAGTAGAAAAATTTTGAATTTACGTGCAAAATATTTTATTGTATAAATGTGATTGAAAATGAGTATGTAGAATTTTTTTTTTTTTTTTTTTTTTTTTTTTTTTTTTCAAACAATGGTGGTCAAATTGAGGCTAATGTTCTTTGTTGCTAAAGGACCATGGTACTACATGCAAATAAATGTTTTGTTGAGGACAGTATGGTCTTAATACATGTATTTCTTGTGAAAATAAATGTAGAGTTGCCGACTCTACATATATTTATGAAGTCGGTAATGTCGGGATTTAAAAATATAAATACAAGAAATTGTTATTTTTAAATATTTGATAATGATCATTCAATAATTAAAATGGCAGTGTAATTCTAAAACAAAACTTCTTCACACCCATGAAGGGAAGGAAGGTTGATTTCTGTCCAATTTTTTCCACTTTCATTTACCTTGATGTAGTTATAATGCCTGCTACACCGTTTTGTCTAAAAGATAAAATATTAAATAAGAGACATATTTATTTTTAATAAAATGGTTGATATCGGCGCAATAAACGATAAAATTTGAAAAGTGTTTCAATATCTTATTGAATCGTCTCATTCAAAAAAAATTTACGTTGGTTGTGAGAGACATATTTATTAAAATTTATTCTTCAATACACACCAAGACATGCATTTCATCATTGTTTTGAAACATTATGCATATCTTTCTCTGTGATGTACATATTACAAATAGAATTCTTGAATTGTAAGTGATGAGGTTCGTGTGGAGGCAGACACTTACGTATATGGAGCGCTTGGATGGTAGGTGTTCGAAGAAATGGGCGTAACTTTTGCACACGCTGTCCGTTGTGGACCCATGACCCCATTATGAAAATCTCACAACGATCCCCATTGAACTCATTGCTTTGCCGAGACGTATGATGGATTTTGGCCGTTTAAATTCGTTTACTAAGTCAAAACGGCATTTAAAATTTCTTAGTTCATTATTTTCAGTATTTGTTTATTTTGCTTTGTAGTCCAGCCCATTAAGGAATTGCTGGCTGAGTATGTTATCTGTTCGTATTTAAAACTCTAAAATGTCTTGTAGGGTTTTTGATTGTTCACGAAATAAGAAAAACATTTGTTTTCTTAAGTACAATCCGTTTTCGAATTGTTATTTTTGTATTTGTAGATTTGATCTACATCAGTAAGTAACATTTACATATCGTGAAAATTAGAATGTAAATGAGATCATGTATATCATGGGCCTATAGGGTTACATTAAACGTGTAAAGATTATATATATATATATATATATATATATGTTATAACATAGAGAAAAAGTAGAAGAGAGTTAAAGTCAATACCTTGTGTTTATTTTATTAATGACCAAAGCCCTATATT
Organism: Osmanthus fragrans; assembly: GCA_019395295.1. NCBI lineage: Eukaryota > Viridiplantae > Streptophyta > Magnoliopsida > Lamiales > Oleaceae > Osmanthus > Osmanthus fragrans. Next base: position 11,130,193 of record CM033347.1, on the reverse strand, counting down.
TATAGGTAAGAATCAGAGATACAATGGTAATAATTTCTAGAGCTACAGGGGTATAATTGTCATTCACTACAAATCCAAATAAACTTTTCTTTTACAACACTCCCCATTGAATGACACATTACAAAATATCCACCTCGTTAAAACCTTGTTTGATAAAAATTCAATGAGACAAAAAAATCAAACAAAGAAAAAAGAGCAGTTATTTTGGAGTATTAAAAAAAGTTGCCTCATTAAAACCTTGTTAGGAAAACCCAGTGGGATAAAACCTAAGCGAAGGAAAAAGAGTATAGCTACTCCCCCTGATGTTGATCACTGCAAATCTTTAAGTCGATGCATTCCAATCCCATGGACCAATTTCTTGAATGTAGATATTGACAGCGCTTTTGTGAATAGATTGCCCAAGTTGTCACTTGAGCGAGTTTGTTGAACATTGATGTCGCCATTCTTCTGAAGTTCGTGTGTATGAAAGAATTTTGGAGAAATATGTTTCATCATGTCACCTTTGATATAGCCTTCTTTGAGTTGTGCAATACAAGCTGCATTATCTTCATACAAAATTGTTGGACTATCTTTTGTTGAAGTGAACCCGCATGATGCTTGGATATGGTGGGTTATGTATCTCAACCATACACATTCTCGCCCTACTTCATGGATTGCAATAATTTTAGAATGATTTGAAGATGTTGCTGTCAAGGATTGCTTCACAGATCTCCATGATATAGTTGTTCCTCCACGTTTAAACACGTATCCTGTTTGCGATTTAACTTTATGTGAGTCAGATAGATAACATGCATCTGCATATCCCGCTAAAGTAGATCTCGACTTTTGAGAATAAAATAATCTCAAATCAATAGTACCCTTTAGGTAACGAAAAATATGTTTAATATCATTCCAATGTCTTTGAGTTGGTGTAGAGCTATATCTTGCAATGAGATTTACAGAAAAATTTATGTCGGGTTGAGTGCAGTTTGCAAGATAATTTAATGCTTCAATTGCACTAAGATATGGTACTTTAGGACCAATAATTTTTTCTCCATCTTCAAGTGGACGAAATAGATCTTTTTTTTTTCACATCAAGTGATCGAACAACCATAGGTGATGCCAATGGATGTGCATTATCCATATAAAATCGTTTTAAAACTTTTTGCGTATATGTAGATTGATGAACAAATAATCCTTCTGCGAAGTGTTCAATTTGCAACCCGAGACAAAATGTGATTTTTCCTAAATCCTTCATCTCAAATTCATTTTTCAAATAATTAGCAGTTTTGTTGAGCTCTTCAGGAGTTCCAATTAAGTTTAGATCATCAACATAAACTGCGAAATTGCAAATTCAGTATTTGTTTTCTTTATGAAAACACATGGGCAGATATTGTCATTCTTATAGCCCTCATTCAACAAATATTCGCTAAGGCGATTATACTACATGCGTCCAGATTGTTTCAATCCATATAATGATCTTTGTAATTTAATTTGAAACATGGTTCTCAGACATGCATCATTTGAGTTATGCTTTAGACATATTAAATATTTCAGAGATAACATTAATAGTTATGCCAGATGAGTTGACTATTACGTATTTCAAATTTCATATATTGTCAAGATAACGTGATATAGATTTATGATTTCATCAATGATGATCTTTACGAAATTCACTATGTAGAGAGTTGTACATTACACATTATGACTTCGTTTTCTTTTCGCATAAGTATATATCTTTAGATTATTGGACCACACGTCCAAAAACATCATGTTTCTCTAGGAAAATCAATTTAGGATTGCGTCTATTTTATTTGACCAAACATTATTTCGATTGATATATTTTGACGCATTTAGTTTGATTCCTCGCGATTCATATATGATGCAACACATCATGTACAAAATTATTGTCGACAACTTTTCATTTTTCGAATCTATTTCTTACTCCATAATGATATAACTTATTGAAATATCTCAAATTCAATATATCAGGTACCTGAATCTTTTCAGGGGTTTTATTATATGTTATGTCTAAATACTCATTAAGAGTGTATGCCTCCCTAATAAAATCATCTTTACCAATTGTTCCATTTTCGTTCGGAGGATTTTTGTAATAGAATCGAATATCATCACGCTTCATGCGTGCCATAAATTTATCAAATATAATATTAACGAATTGTCCTTCCAGGAGTTAATTCGAGTTGGAGCATTTAAAACTGATGTGTGAGATTGTTAATCTCTTTGGTCAATAAATGCATCTAAGGCCCTGTTTGATTGGCCAAGTTTTCCGTGGAAGGTGGAAAACGTTTTCCTACTTTTTACTATTCACCTGTTTGATTGCACTAATTTTTCAGGGAAAACGTTTTCCAACGTTTTCCAAGGTACAAGCGGTTTATGCACAAAAGCTAGAAAACGTTTTTTCACCATAGTGGTGGGAAAACGTTTTCCAACTTTTTGATAAATTTTTTTTTTTTTTAATTTTTTTTTAGCAATTGAAACACATTCCAAAGTCAATGGTAAAAAAATTTATCCATTTAATTGACAATATGTGTAAAAAACAAAACCAAAAGAAAAATTTGCCAGGTGGAAAATTATACCAATCAAACACCATTAATTACAATTCCCTGTAAAACGTTTTCTAGGCAATTCAATTCCCTGCCATTCATTTTCTTTCCACCCGTTTTCCACCCTTGCAATCAAACAGACCCTAAATAAATTTTCTTTCGAACTTCTGGTTCGAATTGTCTTTTGCGAGGATTTAGATATTGATGCATTTATATATTTTTTTCAGCTTCTTAATTCTTCTCCCTAATACTGAGAGAATTGTACAATCAAAATTGACAATAATTAAATTGCGTTATAAAATATCATCCATTTGAGATAAGGGTTCAAACTATACATTTATTCTCAGCATTCTTTATTTTTCATCTAAATGCATTATGGTGGATTGATTTTACATATATCAAAATAATTAGATGAAAAATTATGCTCTAATCATAAGCCAATTATAATATGGAGAACTATGATATTGGCATGATGCGTAATAGAATTCCCTAAACAAAAAGAGAAAAATACTTTGTTCTCAATTATATTAATTGGTGTCATTTAACAAAAATAGCGTTAAATCATTTATCGACATCTCAACTAACACTTATTCAAATATTGAGATTTATGCCCACTAGCATTAACAAGACACAGTTTTGATTATATAATTTGAAAATTATGCTCATAACTTAAGCAATAATTTCGCAAATTTCAGGTTACGAATACCATGCAATCATCTAGTATTTGTATCAAAACTATTAGATACAAATAATATTTAGATGGTCAACATGGTGGGTGACGGGGCCCCATATATCACCCTAATTAATTTTCAAAAATATAGGAAATTCATTTCCTATTTTAGCTAGTGATGTTTAATGATCAATTATCGATAAAGAGAACAAATGATATATAGAAATTTATTGAATTGAAGAATTTTTTGATTCTTCATTGAATATCCATTTAAATTTTTTAATTTCGCATAATTATTTATCCAATGATGGTCTAACTAATCATGCCAAATAATAAAATCAAATTGAACTTCTGGTTTAATATAAGATATAATTCAATTAGTTAATTTCGAAGAATGCGATTAAACATCATATAGTCATATATCATTCAAGTAGTCAAACTAATCAATATTCTCGTGACATTTGTTATATGTTTTCCTTTAGAGATAAACACGAATTCAAAAAGATATATTCTTCGAAAATGTGATATTTCGAGAACACATTATTTTTAATTATAAATTTTTCATAGATCAATATTCTTTCGAAATATTGGGATCGTATATTATACTCTTCAAGAACAACAACATATTATTATTTGAAATAATAAATTGGAAAAAAATTTACTCTTCGAGAGTAAAAATAAATTTTTTTAATTATGCTATTTGAGAGCAAATAAAATATAACTAGAACATCAATATATAAATCCTAATGTAGAAGAATGAATATGTAAAGAAATTGAATAATTTAATTTGTGATTTCACATAGAAATCAATTAATATTCTTTTGGAATATTGAAATTTTAATATCATACTCTTCTGGAACAAATAATATTATTTTAGAATATCAATATAATGTTGTGCTAATTCATGAGCAACAAAATATTTGTAATAGACAGATCTATAAATAACATTCTTCTGGACTATTGAATCGGAGTGTTTTGCTCTTCAGGAGTAATAACGTATTATTGTTTGAAATAATAAATTGTATAAGAATTTACTTTTCGGGAGTAGAGACATAATTTTTAATTATCATCTTCGAGAGCAAGTAAAATATTATTAAAACATAAATAGTAGTGTGCTACTTCAAGAGCAACAAATTATTATTTAGAAAATATTAATTCTTCAGGAGTCGTGTATTATTTGTAGAGATGAGTTTCTTCAGGAACAACAACATTATATTCATTTATGATATCGATCTAAAAAATTTCTCAAATCATGAAATAAACTAGATCTCATAGAATTCGCTATTCTAACGCAAGTAATATTCTCCTAGAATATTAACATTATATGAAATTTAATATACATAAATTTTGGATTCTTGAAAAATGACAAAATATTCTTCATGGACATTAATAAGTATAGATATGCGCTTTATTTGGATAACATAATAATATGAATAGAATATAAAGTCTACTAGCCACATAGATATGGAGAAAGAAAAGAAATTAAACCTGGTATGTGGTATGACACGTGAAACGAATAATGACGTTGATTTATCACACACGATGACTCTGATTTCTTCTCATCAATTTATCAATGATTATCGGTGCATAGCCATGGTGACTGCGGACTGCCGATTGGTGCATGCTAATGTACTATTGATTTTTGATTTTGTAGCATGTGATTGGAAAGGTCAAGACACAACATAACATGACAATATTTATGATATTGATCTTCTATTGATTTAAGCTGCTGCCTCTGATTGTTGAGGACAAATCTATAGTAGATAACCATGTTTTTTTAAAAGTCAATATTAACATAAGTTACGTATTTTCCTTCAGCGATAAACACTAATTTAAAATAATAGTATTTTATTATTGCTTCTTCAAGAGCAATATGTTAATATTCTTCTAAAATATTTAAAATTATAATTTATACTCTTCAGGAGCAAGTAATATTCTTCAAAAATATTAATTATATTATTGTGTTACTTCAAGAGCAACAACATGATAGAATATTAATTTAAAATTTAAAATAGAACATCACAAATATTTAATCAAGAATATTAATTTCCATACAAACAAAATATGATGTAAAAATTATTTACCAAATAGATAGGATATGAATTTAATTACCAAACATGTATTAGGAAATAAAATCTTCATATATAGAAGTTAACAAAATTGACAAAATTTTATTAGCTAAATCTTTTACCAACATGTATTAATAAAAAAATGCCAAAAGTGCACATGAATTTCGTAAAGAAATTATTATTATTGCTATTATTTAATAGTATTAGCACATGAATTGGCTAATATTAGGGGAACATGAATTAATTGAAGCTAGGAACATGAAATAATTACAGAAAAAGTGAATGACATGAAATAATTGCAGGGAAAAAATGAATGACATGAACATGTAGAATTCAATAGAAACAACCAGAATTCTTGCACAGTGTATTAAATCCATCCAAAATTGAGATGGGTGTCTGACGCAAGGCATGTAATGATAATGCTTATAAGAATTATGGTGAGGAATCAACAATAGATATCAGTCATTATGGAAAAAAAATAAAAATTAAGCTCATCTAATCGACTGGTTGTTGGAATTTACTTTATAAAAAAAATTCATATTGTAATCGGCATGTATAATTCACATGTAACCAAATTAATTTTGGTACACGTGATAAATGATTATACTTAAAAAAAAAATTACTACCTTCACTAGATTTAAAAATTAAGCGTTCGTGCTGATAACGTGTTATAAAATAGAAAAAAAGTAGAAGAGGGAGTTAAAGTCAATACCTTGTGTGTATTTTATTAATGGCTAAAGCCCTATATTTATAGGTAAGAATCAGAGATACACTAGTAATAATTTGTAGGACTACAGGGGTATAATTATCATTCACTACAAATCCTAATAAATTTTCCTTTTACAACAATATATATATATATATATATATATATATATATATATATATGAAAATCTGTCGCGATTCATGCCTGGGAAGGGGAAAGAAAATCTTGAAACTTTTTGTTCCAACACGGGATTTTGAAAATCTCTCAAAAGAAAAGTTAATGAGAACACAACTGTGTTGATTTGGTAATATAAATATGGTCATTACCCACTATAAAAGGCAAGCATAAAGCGAGTTGGCAGGTGTAAAATGACATGGTTGGTCAAGTTGCATAACGTGACTGCTTGGTCTTTGACAAAAACGTACCCAAAAATAAAAATTTAAGTATGTCTAAGTAAGCTAAGTTGACTATATCAATAGATAACAAAATGTGAGAGATAAATGAAGAGAAATAGACAAAAAAGTAAGATAAATTAATCAACTAATTCAAAGGAAATGATTTTTCAACGCCAACAAACGAGTTGCTCCAAGAATGCAAACGGTTTTACTATGATCATACTAATACCGTTAAATTCGGACCGATCAATTCAATTGACTAAGCTGAGAATTCGCCCGTGTTGCGTACAAAAAATCTGCATGAAGCTGTGATGATATTTAACTTTCTCCTCTCTTATTAATAATATAAGGGTGTGTTTGATTGATTTTATTTTTTATGAAAAATATTTTTTTCATTCAAGTTCTTATTTTTGAGGCGTTCGATTGATATTTTTTCCATGAAAAAATATTTTTTTAGAAGTTGGTCACGTGATCATGTTTTTCTCAAAAAAAAGGAAAATCTTTTCTTTATGGGAGATAAATTTTTTATTTTCTAGACAATTCACACTTTCCAAAAATAGAAAAGTATAATATTTTCTAAGTTGAAAATTAAGTCAAACAAACATATTTAATTAACAATGTTTATGCAAATAAGTTCTAGACAATTTTTTTTTTAATACAAGTTCCATACTTGTAATTAAATACGCACAATAGTATTTTATTTTACTAATTTGACTAGACTTAATTATTAAGTCCTTGTTTGGTATGAATTAAAATAAGATTTTTAGTAGAATTTGATAAAAGTTGATGAAATGTGTGGTTGAAAAGTTATGAATCTCATAAAATGTATGGTTAAAATGAGTTATTGACTTTAACTTAAATTAAAACCTGAACTTTAATTTTTATCAAATAGGGCTAAATTTGAGTCACAACAATTGACTAAGTATTGCACTTTGACTTATACAACATTCAATTTTACATATTTTAAATTTGGGAAAATATAAAGAAATAGGACACGGCAAGGAGCAAAAGTAATTAAATTTAAAGAGTTTTGCTAGATGAACAAGACTTATTAACAGGGGGGACATGGAGGGGACACATGTCCCCCCTATGGGCAGTGGCAGGGCACCTACTTTTGCTCCTTGAGTCGATTCTGATTAAACTATTTAAGTATTGACAATATGGTTCAGTTAGTTATATATTAAAGCTGAATTTTTTTTTTATCAAGTTCAAGTCTTGTCATTATTCAATACAGTTATGCATTCAATTGCTGATTGAAACAAAAGAAACTTGAATTGCACTTTTAAATGGAATAGTTATTCTGCATTTCAGGACTTATAAAAGCACTTGTTTTCACTTTTATTCATAGTAACACAAAAGATCGAACGAGGAAAAAACAATAGACAACGTACAGAATTAAAGCACAAATGAACATTGTATTTGCTTATATAAATAAAACTAGATAACTTTACAAAAGAGCTAAATCTTATCACACTTTCAATTATATATTTAGATCAGCATTATGGGGATAGAGACGAACAGGAAGACCCTTATCAGGAATTGGCATTGGATTAACAACAATCTTCTCATCTGGAATCAATTTCCGCCATTTGAACCTTTTCACAAGATGGTGCATGAAAACAAGAATTTCGAGTCGAGCATACTCTTTTCCAGGGCACATCCTAGGTCCTCCACCAAATGGAACATATGAGTAAGGAGCCGGTCCAGTGCCTTCGAATCTTGAAGGATCAAATTTCAGGGGCTCAGGGAAGAATTCGGGATTCCTGTGAGTCGAATTTGCACTCCAGTATATCTGCGCAGTAATAAAAAAACGACGAGGGATTATTACATACATACTAACTCGAATGAAATAATATTTTATTCTTTGTGTTATTTGTTTACCTTCCACCCCTTTGGGATTGAGAAACCGCTGTACATGAAATCAGCAATGGCTTCTCTAAAGGCACCTTGGAGAGGAGGGGCAAGTCTTAGTATTTCACATGCCACATTCCACGAGTATTTCATTTTTTGAATGTCATCCCAGTTCAGTAATTCCCCAGGAGCTTTTGATTTGGCTATTTCCATTTGTTCTATTCACAAAACAGACAAATCGCAATTAGATTATGTGCAGTAAATCATGGTATATGTGGAAAAAGTTAATATAGTTTTTATAGCACAAATTGCAATTATTTTTACTGACTTAAATACAGTAGTATTTCACTCGAATTCTTTACCATTTTTTGCCGAGTCTCGACAATAGCGTAATAAACTGGTTACTCATTTAAAAGGAGAAATGAAATTGATTTTAGGACAAAGATATTAATTTTGTAAACACGTACAGAAATAGTCAGCAGCCTACTTTTGACGACATTAGTTATATGTTTCACCTGATCACATCTTTATAGCTTATAGAATCCACAATAAATCGGTAGTACTTTTGAGGTGATTACATTAAACCCTAATCTCTACATCTAAAGTAATAAGAGATATATGCACTCACAAATACAAGTTATAGTGGTTCCTTATATTGTTTAGGAAATTAGATTCTACGATCTATTGAATTTTCATTATCATTTTAGATATACTATGATCGTCTCCGAATTTAAAAATTTTAATAATGAAATTTAATTAAACTATCAGATGGGACAAAATTAGTCACTATGTTACAATAACATGTTACTTAAATTCAAGGATCACTCAGTAGACCAGCTTGTTCCCTAATGCACCATACATATAACAAACCGTTATTCTCCATGCAACATTCAAATCTATGACTCTGTTTGTACTTTTAAAGTTTGTATTGACTTAATTATTAGAGTAACTTTTCAGAAATTTTTTTAGAAGTGACATAAAACCATTACCATCAAAGGAAAAAAAATTCGGTACAGAAGTATAAAGGGCTTACCCTTGTAGACTCCTTCATAAATTTCAGGCAGTTCAGCAAGATATTTGACAACAAAAGTGCATGCAGAGCTTGCAGTGTCATGGCCTCCAACAAGCAAACCTAAAATTTTATCAGCAATATCCAATTCATGCATGAATTTTCCACTTTCATCACTTGTCAAAAGCATGTGTGACAAGATATCTTGTGTTGGCGATGCCTTTCCTTCAGCCAAGTCGATTTTACGCTGTTTGATTATCGAAACAAGTTCTTTTCTGATGAAGTTTGAGGCCTTGATCGCCCTGTGAAAGGGTGTTCCCGGCAAATCTATGGGGATTGAAATCAAACCAGAAGCTAAAGCATTGAAAGGATCGGCAAATTTGGCAACATGGTTTGGATCTTCGACGCTTACGAACAAACGACAAGCAAGCCAGAAAGTGTATCTCTTTGCAAGAGGGAAAACAACTACTTCATTCTTGTTATCCCAGCTGTCAGAAAAGTGTCTTTGTGCAATATGATCCATTATACCGACGTATCGTTGTAAGGCTTCCGGTTTGAAGAAAGTTGGAAGCATTCTTCTCATTTTGATGGCCTCTTCTTTTGAAGAAGTTTGAGTAGAAGAAGGGAATACTTTGTTTACAGAATCAGGCCACCATGCTTGGACAAGCTTGTTTTCATTTGAAAACAAGAATTTGTTTCCATTTGCACCACAGAAAACAGCAGCCTGTTCTCCAAGAAGATGAGTCCTAAAGACATAGGATGAGTACTTGGCTATACGGTCGAATATGAACTTTTCAGGGTGACCCTTCCACCCACTGGAGAGGAATTCGAGGCTTTCTCCGATCACCGGCCACCCTGTCTTGCCCGGTGGTAAGGGGCTGGAGAAGCCGGACTTATTCTTGTAGAAGAGGAGGTGGAGGGAGAGGGATATCAAGAAGACAAAGAGACAAAGAAGAGAGACATAGAAGAACTCCATGTCTAGTTGCCAAAAGCTGTTTTAATGAGTTTTAAGTGTAGTTTGGTATTGGAGTTAGGCATATATATAGGCATGTAAACATTGTGAAAGGCGGATAAATACTTCACTTTGGAAATTATTGGCTCACAAGGAAAGGTGGGTGGGTGGGTGGGTGTGGAAGTGGGAGTGGAAGTGTTATTATCTAGGTCAATTTTTGCTAGCTTGGAATTATATAAGTTGATTTACCACAAAACGCACAAAGTCCTAATGTTACATCATTTATATATACCAACAAATTTTGTGGACAATTTAAAAGTCCATTCTTCTGTTCATCATGTGTACATATTCCCAAAACTTTGAAATTTTTCTCAGTAGTTACACATTGAATTATTCAACACACTGTGTAGTCACATTTTAATATGTTTACTTGTAAATATCCTTCCAAGAACTTCAGTATATAAATCTTCAAACTTTTGATATTCCATTTATTTTTTTAATATCTTTGGTCAATATGGAAATTTTATGGCAAGCATAAAAAATTATCCTTCCTGTCATGCAATCCCTTCTGCTCCTTCATCTCATCTTTCAGTGGATAGATTGATATGCCCGCCGCTCAATAATCTCTAGATCGATGGTCTACTTGTTGGTTTCATATCGGAAACTACTAGAGTATTCGTAATGGAAATTGAACCGTATTTTATACGTATTTTGTGCACAATATGGTCAAGCTAGAGGAACAATTAAATTCGCACAAATGATTACCGTATTGGTTGGTACTCATCGGCCATTACTCTTATTTGCCAAATCAATTTGATATTGTTTTTCTTTTAACTTCTTTAATTTTGGTGGGGGTAGAGGGTGACCCTAGTCATTAATGTATTTGTACAGTTGTCAAAGTAGTGCAATTAGAAACGCAACAAGACCACAAACTCATGGGGATTTATGCCACCATTTCCATGATTAATTTACCACTCATTTGGGACCATATAATTAATGGAAATATTATGCGTATCGAAATGGACCTCACTTAATCATGATCAAGATATAAATCGTATTTGTATTATTACAATATATAAGTGTGGATTGTGGAGAAACTTTTGATTATTAAATTTACCTTTACATATTTAGTTATATGTCCAATATATCATCATTTATCCTTATATCTTTAATTTTCTATTTTACTCTTACATTTTTATGTTTATGGTCAATAATACCCTTAAAAATAATTTTATTTCAACTAAATTCAATTATTATTAAAATTAAAATTTTTTATTTTTTAAAATTAAGTCAATTAATTTTCTCTAAACACTATTATTACTAATTTCAGTATATGATTAATAAAAACTTATATAAAATCAAAATAAAAATTATAATAATATTACATATATAATTAACATGAAATGACATAGACTATTAAGTCAATTAATATTAATATATAAAATTTATAAATATAACAAAATTATATATACAAATAATAATGTAGATAGTGTTTAACTTAGAAATTTCTTATAAAAGAAACAATTATAATTTAGAGAAGAAATAATTTTCAAAATGATCACCATATCTATAGTATAGATGTATAGTATATTGGTCGATAAAATTTTTCAATTACTTGAAAACTGATGGAGATCTCATGGAGTACGAGGATAGGGATTGACTGCTAGTAAATTATTCAACCTCTAGTTCGTACGACATGCTCCAACGACCTGGAGCTCATAGCCACTACAAAATCTCATCTTTCCGATGACTCTATTTTAGCATCAAATCTCTATCCTCGTACTCCATGAGATCTCTATCAATTTTCAAGTAAGTAATTGAAAATTTTTATCGATCAATACACTATCTACACTGTAGATACAGTAATCATTTTGAAAATTATTTTTCTCTAAATTATAACTGTTTCTTTTATAAGAAAATTCTAAGTTAAACACTATCTATATTATTAATTGTATATATAATTTTGTTATATTTATAAAATTTATATATTAATATTAATTGACTTAATAGTCTATGCCATTTCATGTTAATTATATATGTAGTATTATTATAATTTTTATTTTGATTTTATTAATCATATACTGAAATTAGTAATAATAGTGTTTAGAGGAAATTAATTAACTTAATTTTAAAAAATAAATAATTTTAATTTTAATAAAAATTGAATTTAGTTGAAATAAAATTATTTTTAAGGGTATTATTGACCATAAACATAAAAATGTAAGAGTAAAATGGAAAATTAAAGATATAAGGATAAATGAGAGTATATTGGACATATAACTAAATATGTAAGGGTAAATTTGGTAATCAAAAGTTTCTCCTCAATCCACACTTTTAATTTGGTATTTTATATATATATCATCACTGAATCTAATACTCATTTAGTATACATGGAATTAATCCTAGCTAAAAAAATTTGATGAAGGTTAAACTATCCTATCATATTTAAGTCGAATTATTTTTAATTATGACCAAAATTTCTATTTGGATTAGGATTGGATTGGTTAATTGATAAAATGAACAAAAGTCTTATTGATTTGGAAGCCCAATTTGAAAATGGATCAACATTCATCAAGGATTGAAAGTTTGATAGGAAAATGGCTTTGGAATGAATGAAAAATGCCTTTGGAGTGCTTGGGATAGAGATGAGGACATGGGTCATGGTGCCTAGGCGTCGATAGGACTAAAAGAGATCAGAATTTGGGCGCTGCCTGTTCGGACAAAATTCGATTTCTACTGCGATTCTTGTATTCTACTTCATCCAAAACACTTGTAATGAGCTTTGTCGACCTATAATAGTTGGCGAGTTAGTGATTTAGTTTGATTGCAGGGGCGCGTTAGCGGTTGACTAATAAGATAGAAAGGACTTTTTCAGCTTACTTACTCTGCTACATCGGATCATTAGCAAGGTGCCGCGGTTCGCTAACGGCTCACCGAGAATACCTTTAACTTATTCTTCTGATCAGTTTATGGTTGGGGAAACAGAAGTCTCTAAGGACTTAGCCTCTATGATGATGACGCTAACAGAGCTATGAATGTCAAGCCAGCCCATAACCTCTAAGTTTTGGATATTAAATTCTTGATTCCTTCGGAAGCTCGATCATTGCTATTGATCTCTTCTGCTATTGTGTGCTATTACTATTGATTTCTTCGCCAAATAAAGGAGAGCTTATTAAAGGTTCGATGAAATTAAATTGAACTCACTGAGAACCACTTTGTCAAAAGCAAACATGGAAAAAAGGAATTTCAATGCTGATTTAGATTTTATTTGTTAGTCAGTCATTCTTGTAATATGAAGTTATTTAGTTATTTTTTTTCTTGTAATCTAAGTGGACCTCAACCTGGACAATTTTTTTTATTATAAAATTTCAATTTAGATTAAAAGTCCAAGCCGACCAATCGAATCAAACCAAAGTTTGATTCGATTTAAGAACTGGAGTATGTTGGTTTGGGTTGAAATTCAACCAAATCGACTAATTTGGTTTTAGTTTCAGGTTGGAATCAAAATCGACCCAAACTAAATCGCGCACAGGCCTCAACGTGTTCTAGACTTGAGGTGAAATGTTATCTCCTTGAGTACTTATGATTCAAAACGGTACAAGTATATTGGTGGATGTGGTATTTTGAAAGTTAGGAATGGTGCCATAGTTGTGATAAAGGGACAGATAAAGTCTGAATTATATGTCTTATAGGGTTCTAAGATCATGGTTTTTGAATCTTTTGCTGAATGAGATGTTAAACCTCAGGAGAGGTTCGATGGAGCTGATATGGTTGCTTATGGTTTGATAAGCGTTAGCTCAGATAGAGATTGGGTTGTTCGTGGGGAAATTCTAGTAGGTTTAGTAACTAGGGTGGAACTGGTAGTGAATGGGATGATTCAAGCCGATTTGGGGTCCAAGGCAGTTCTGCTGGTAAGTAAGGCTTAGATTTTGTTCATGGTTCCTTAGTATGCTGGGATGGCATAGTGGAAGACATGAAGTTTTGTGTTTGCAGCACTCTATTTGGAGAATTTCTTGAAGAATAATTTTTTGCATTGAAATTTGGGTCAAGGAGGAGATTGTTGAAGTATGACCTAAATTCCAATTTAGATTAGGAATGGGTTAGATAATTGATGAAAGAAACAAAAGCCTTCTTAATTTAGAAGTTTGATTTGAGAAATGATCAAAATTCATCAAGAATTGGAAGTTTGATTGAAAAAAAGACTTTGGAATGTATGAAAAATACCTTTGGAGAGCCTGGGACAGAGATGGGTGGTTAGGCACCAGTACATGACGTCTAGGCACCAAAAGAACTAAAGGAGATCATCTCCTGGGCGCCTAGGAGCCACCTGTTTGAACAGAATCCAATTTCTACTGTGATATTTGTGTTCTATTTCATCCAAAACACTTGTAATGAGTTCTTATTTATACTCTACGTGATCTAGCCTTGAGACATGATAGCAAAACATTGTATAGCATTGAGAAAATATTAAGTGAGAGAATTTAGGTTATAGAGAGATACTTGCATAATTTGAGATAGGTTGAGAGTCTTGCGAGGTATTTTTGTACTTCTTTGCTATTGATCATATTGAATTCTCTGTCTCTGCCCGTGGTTTTCCACAAAAATCTTATATTCTTATGTGATTCATTATTTTCATCATGCCATATTACCTGTCTTTAATATTCGTAACAAGTGGTATAAATTATATCATCGGATTATTGCAAATTGGCTTCTTCTATAAAGTTAAAAACAAACTTATAATCAGATATCACTCAAATAATTTAGGGCCCTTAGATAAAATATTTAAGTCCTTTTGAAAAAAACAATAAAAAAATTTTAAATGAAAAAATAAATTAAAAAAAAAAAACTACAAATATATAGTACTTTTGAAAAAAAAAACATTATCTACCGATAGAAATGCCATCGGTGAGGAGATGATTACTAATGACAACATGTGATGTTGTCAACAATCACTAATGGTGCTTCGATTTCTAATCGCCAACGAAGAAACATTTATTGTCATAATATTTATTGAAGAAATATATGATAGTAAATTAAATTTATTAAAATATTTACATTTTAATATTTTTATCAGAAAATTTGTAAGTCAACAATGAATTTTTTTTCCTAAAACTAATACTACGGGTTTCACACTTATTTATACTATTAAACTTAGTTAGTTGTGAGTTTTCATATTTAAGTTTTTGCTTAATTTTGTTACTTTTGTTATTTAGGTGACAACCCGGATTGTTGGATGTTTATGTGGAATTTAAGCGAGAAATGAGGCAAATATTTTGAAGATGCAGTTATCCCAAGTTTGACTAAAATGACTATCACTTTGAGGAGGAAGAATGGTTGATTGAGGTGTTTAAAAGAGGGGTGAAAATCAAAATTACAGCAAGCCCGGCGTCGGAACTAGGCGCCATGGTGCCCAGCAGCCTCGATAGCTGGAAAATCGAGATTTTAACTTTTTTTTGGCCCATTTTCGACTCAACCCGTCTCCCATCTTCAACACAATATAAACACAATATTTTGGGACCATTCTTTAGGTCAAGAAAAGAGGGGGGAGCCGATCAAGAACAAGAGAAAATCTGGGAGCTCTCTTTCTCACCAACATTGAAGAACTTGGGAAGAAGAAGAAGAAGATGAAGACTCATTGACATTGAAGATTCCATTCATTTTTCTATTTCAATAAGCTTTTTCCTTCCTTCAATTTCGTTTTTATCTATGTATTTTATTATTTTGTTGGTTATTTATGTATTTTTCATGAATAGTTAAACCTAGTGTGATTGAGGGTGATTTCTAACCCTAGAATGAACTTTCTATTACTTTGTGTTATATAGTTCTCTTGATTGATGTGTTTAATTCATTGTGCTTAATGTGTTTATTGTTCTTTTTTATTATCTGGGGTGAACAACTAAATGATTAGGTGGATACAATGAATGCTAATTTAAGATTTATAGTACGTAATAGTTATTTATTCTAAAGTCTTGTAACAAGTACATTTCAATTGATTGTAGTACGTAATCGCTATTCGATTGAATGTATGTGGATTAACACTTAAGTTAGTAAATCGAGCTTGCGAGTTTGCGCTTAATTCAATTCAATTCAACTCTCTCGTTATAATGCTTTTGTTAAATTAAATCTAGCGAGTTTATTCTAGGTTGTTTAATGAATAGGGTTGGGTAAATAGCTTGTTTTATTCAATTAAAATGTAAGGAGAGTTTGAGGTAATCGAGCTTGTGATTATTCTCAAATTGTTGTTGATCTTGAGAATGAAAATATTTTGTGACATTGGTAAGAAAATCATTCTTGCGGGGAAGAAAGACCCCCTGATCACATTTTCACGCCTTATTCACTTTTATTCAAGTCTTTTCCATTTTAATTTATCGCTTCCTTAGTTTAATGAACCAAACCCTCCCCATTTACTTATTTGCGTATTTTGTTTTTCTCATTGCAATTGACATAATTAAAAACAATCCTCTGCGGGAATGACCCTTACTTACCAAATTACTACTTGAACGACACTTTTAAGAAAAGTAAGGAATATTAACTTGGTACGCTTTTGGAAGCTATCAATTTTGGTTCCGTTGCAAGGACTTAATTTAGTACCTTTCTGAAGCCGTACCAATACTCTATTTTTAATCTTTATTATTTTATTAAATGCCGAACATTAATTTCCTTAAACTTAATTTGTTGAGATAATTTTGTTTGGAATTATCAGTGATTTCTTAAATTATTCTTTTCATATTCAGTCAAAAATAATTTTCTAATTATTTCAGAATTATAAATCTCGAAATTTAGTATTCTAGATTTAGTTCTTGGAAATGTTTGGGACATTATATTGAATAAAACTCGAGAAAATAAATGACATTTCACAAGTATCTTTTTCTTAATCTTTTCAACTCTTCTGTACGCCTTAAAAAAGGAAAAAGAAAAACTCTTGCTTGTCTGATATAGGAACAGGCCCTAAAATTTTGGATGTAGAAAATAAGCAAATAAATGTAGCTAGCTGATAAACGTATTTTGTACCCTTACACTTATCTGAGTTATTAAACTAGGATATTTGTTGTTGATTTGGGTAAATTATAGCTTAAATATGTGGTAATTTTTTTGTTAGGTAAAACTCGATGCAAATTGGTTGAATTGAAAAAAAAAAAAAAGAACGAAAAAGGGAAAAAAATAAGATATCCAAATTTTGAGGACCAAAGTGTAAATATTTAATAGTTCATTTGAATTACATAATGATGATTGAAGAACATATATGATCAATTTGAAGCAATTAGAAGTCAAATGAGTGAAATATAATCAATATATTTTCACAAATCAAAATTTAGCCTCACAAGTTATGCTCCATATTTTCAACCTCATGTTAAGAACCATTTTTTCTAATAAAATAAATGTCATTTTAAGAATAATTTTAACAATTTGAGTTCTCATTTTAACACATTTTGAATGGCTTCAATCGAATATCGAGAGAGAAAGATGTGACAAAATACTGATAGCAGCTCATTCCTGAAAACTAAGGTGACATGTGCCACCCATGCCGGTGCTTATATGTCGGATACTTTTACCAAGGTAGAATCCAAACCAAACAAGCTAGACAACGCGCGTGCAATGACATTTTTGGTTGACGAGCCAGATTTTCCTTTTTCGACCAAAAATCTTTTGGAACCCAATTTGGGCGTGACTTTGACATAATTTCCGGCTCCTATAAATACAAAATGTAGGCTAACATCAAAGGATCTCTGATTCACCTCTCAAATTCATTCTTATCATAAAATATATCAAGAAACGAGGGGCCAATTCAATATCCGTTGGAGATGAGAATCAAATCTAGATGTGGATTAAATCAAGAAATATCAATAACTTGAATAATCAAAGCTCGAAGTTGAAGATCAAGAACTAGAATTAGACAGTCATATCTCTTTCTTATAATTATAATTTTCGAATGATACTTTTTCGTTCTTCTTGTTTTTCTATCTTTAAAAACACGTTAAGCTAGATTTTTTTGTTTGGATGGACATAAATCCTTTATTTATTTATTTTTAATTCGAAGACAAATAATTTAGTAATTCTTGTATTTCTTGATTAATTATGCATGCTACTTACAATATTTAATTTTTTGATCATCAATTAGGTAATTTGTTGCTTGTTGTAGTTCTGGAAAATTCACAATTAAGTAAAACACTGCATGATTAATGCACGGACATCACCTAGTGGATTCTCGGAGTCGGACTAATAGTATTATGTACATTTTGACCAACTATCAAGGATTCAAATATAGGATGTTTTTTTTTCGGGTTCTGAAGTGATTGGGTTCTTTAAGTTTCACTAAGTCAGATTTTATCGACGTTATGTCAGTTGAGAGGTTGGCGACCTATTAGGATAGGGGCTCATAGGAATTTTCAAGATCTTTTAAATTTAGTTTTCTCTTCGTGTCCTCTTTTATTAATATATATATTTTTTATTTTTTTTTATTTTGTAATTATTATCAGACTTTGAAATTGACTAATCTATTGAAAAGAAGAAAACACATAAATAAAAGGCAATTTTCAATGAAAGAAGATTTAGATTCTTACTGAAAGACAATGGTGCGACCCAGTCAGAGTTCTCAAACTATCAAGTGGAATGAGGGTGACCGAAATTTGAGAATTATCTGAAGAAGGCGCAGAGGCGACGAAGGCAAGAATTGGGCAGCAACGACGACAAGGGATGAAAACAACTGCTGGTAGTGTACTGTAAAGAGATTGTGGAATAAGATCGAGGTGATTGTACTCATGATATATGTATTTTACGTGTGTTAAACATGCAATATTCTACTTACTTGTGAAATTTACAGTACTACAACAAGCAACTAACTGCTTAATTCATGATCAAGCAATTAAACAATGCAACGAATATGCATATCAAGAAATACAAAAATTATTAAACTACTTGCCTTTGAATTAAAAATAAATAAATAAATGGTTCATCTTCATCCAGCACAATGAAATCTAGTCTAACGTGTTTTTAAAGATAAAATAACAAAAAGAATGGTAGCATCACCCGAAATGTTTAACTACAAGAAAGAGTTGTGGTCTAATCATCCTCGTGTTGGATTTGATTCTCCTCTCCACGGATATTGAATTGGCCACACGTTTCTTGATTAATTTTATGATATGATGTGGTTTGAAAGGTGATAGAAATCTTGAATGTTAGCCCATGTTTGCATTTATAGGAGCCAAAATTTAGGTTAAAATTGCATGCAAAATTGGTTTGAAAAGAGTTCTAGTTGGAAAAGGAAAATCGCCCCCTATTTGGCCAAAATTGTACTGCGCGTGTGCGTCACCTGGCTCTTTCACCAACCTTGGGTTGTGCACAATTGAGGCTCATGCAAGCAAGCTCTGGAGGGGGGCGCACGCGCCACCTGAAGTTTTGCTGATGTATGCTTTATTCCTTGATTTTGATTTGCTGTTCTACTCGAGTCCTTTTTTCGTGCAACTTCTATCCTTTTTCTTTCATTTGCATCTAATTGAATTCATATAATCTTCTTTCATTGTTTTGTGGTTTGAATCAACTATTGAAAACTTGAAATTTTGTCCTGAACTTTGGAAATCATCAAATTTCGCCCATTTTTCATTCATTTCTTCCAATTTAACCAATTTTTGCATCAAGTTTGACCTAAGAAACAAAATTAACACAAAATTAAACTATAATTCATCCAAATCAACAATAAATATCTCAGTTTTAATTATCGAGATATATATACAAAATACACTTATCAAACACACCCAAATTTGAACATTTGTTTGTCCCAAACAAATTTATAGCTGGTCAAGAAAAAAACATGATATGCTAATTATTTAATTAATGGCCAATCAATCAAATAGTGTAATAAATTTGATCAAATAACCTGTCGGTTTTCTCATGATTGGAACTTTTATATTAAAACTACGAACTGGTTCAAAGTAGCATTGCTAAAGTTAATTTTTACTCATCCAATGCAAAATCAATTTGTTTGTGTGAAGATTTATATAAAGCATCATAAATTCATAAAGTGATTCAAATTTTAACCATTAATAGTCTAATTTATCATTCTTCTCTCGTGAAATGCACACCTCAAATTTTTTTTTTTAACTATTTTCCCGAAGTGTAATCTAAAGGCTGAAAGTATACACTAATCTTTACCCTCTCTAATTTGATTAGATTTTACTAATTGTAAGTTAACACTTCAAAAAAATAATGATTTTTCTAAATTTTAATTGTTACAACCTCTAAGACTCAACTGGCTAATAATCTCTTATCAATAGTCTAATTCTCTCAAATAAGTGTTTGTGACTCAATCAATGCATTTAATACGTCTTCCATTTCATGCACTTGCATTTTTTATTATGCTGCGCATTTTCTATTTCATGCACTAACTTGATACCATTTTGCATTTTCGTTTTATGATTTTCAATAAGTGTCCTCATTGAGAGCTTTTATAGGGTAGTTTCACAATACGACAACTTTTTCCCTTTTATGCAATGATTAGTGCAATGTCTGTCATTAAATACTTATTCTTAAAAATCGACATCTAACTTAAGATTTTCACATATTTCACCTTGTAAGCCTCGGACAATTCACACAAATTTAGTATACCTAAAATCCACATTTATTTCAATATTTCCCTACAATAACTCAATCACCTCAAACTATTCTAGAATTGGTTAAGAATGTACATTTAGTGATTGTTTGAATTTTGCATGTAAGGTCCACTAATTTTCAACTTATTCAAAATTTTGAATCAAACTAATCTTTCATGATTCAAAACAATCAAGTTTCACATGAATAAGCATAAATCAATCCAACATACAATTTTCTTTACAATTTATAGCTTAACACACGGTTCCAAATATATTCATTATAATAGGCAAGATTATACAACCCAACAAGCAATAAAAGCAATAATAAAGCTAAAAATAAAGTATTTTTTGATTTTCTTTTTTTACACGCGAACAAGTACACAAAATAGTAAGAATATGTAACATACTCGATGTTTTCCACCCTCAAATTTGTAACAACAATGCCTTCAATATCTAAAAATATAACAAGTAATATAAAAAATTCAAGAGCAAAACAGGGACAAAGTACTCCCCTAGTATCAATCTGCAGGTGTAGGTGGTGGATGGACTGATATGAAATTGATTGATCACTTGCTATGACTTTTTCTTTGTCCAGTGTAGGTTTGTGTTTCAGGTGTCATATTCCTACAAAATAGATAGAAATCAATCACCATATGAAATATTTTATAATAAGCTCAAACACAACATATAGGACAATATGGGATGAAGATACTGGAAACTGCTATAAGCAATACAAGTAAAGAAAAAAAAAAAACTACCTAACATATTATCTAGAAAGCATAATAAATGAAAGGGAAAAAGAATTGGGAGGCCTGTCAATAAGTGCTTGTTTATAATCATTAGTTTGATTTTGACAATATGTATCATGAAATTTTGAATAAAGCTTTTGATGTCTTGCACAGTTTGCGTCTTTTAACTTTCTTCACTTTCCATTGATTCTCCAAACCTTTACTTTGCCTCTTTCAATGTAACATAACTTGCATATTTCATTTGATTCAAAATCAACCATTGTTGGGCAATCGATGAAGTCGAAAGAATGTGTGTTAATATCATTTTCATTAATGGCCTCTTCTTCGTGTGGTTCCTTCGTAATTAGTTTGTCATCATCTTTATGCTCTTCTAGTCTATATTCATAATATATATATCTTCTTCAAACATATCCTTATAATCCACATAGGATTAATTATTGCTAAAAATCTTACTCATTTGCCAGCATCAGAATCCTGCATAAACTGCTAAATAGTACATGAAAGAATGTCAAACACAAAAAAGATTAGGGTGGATAGCAAAAATTAACAAAATAAAAATCAATAAATTCAATTAAAAAACTTTATTCCTGAGTAATTTAGAATCTTTAGAATTTCATATATAGGTATTTACGATTGGGTGCTAGAGTATATTTGGCTATATAAAAGTCAATTTTACTTTCAACTTTTTTTTTTTTTTTTTTTGAAACAGGTTACTTTCTTTTAAGTAAAAAAGTTACTGGTTATTATAAAAAGAAAGTGATTACATTTAGAACAAGGAAATGATTACATTTAGATTAATTTATTTAGTTAATTCCCAACTTAGGAGAAGTCCAAGAAAATAACCAGTGGGATTAAAAATTCAGAATCCTTATCAATATCATGGTAGGTAGGTATGTAGGAACTTTTGTAATCAGTCCTGTTTCCACTACTCTAAAAGTCCATGAGCGTAATTAATTCCACATTTGACAAGTGAATTAAGTTTTCCAATCTTTCTCAATTCTTGATACGCTTTTGGTCATGATCAAAATTATTACGACTTGTATCGAGTCAACTAGGCACATGCAATGAGATCAAATGAGATGGTGGGTATAGTATAGAACGAATCGACCGGACCTTGAATTAAAAATATAATTTACTTTCAAGTGATTATTATGCACTAAATATTTAGTCTCTAATTGATGTAACTAAAAAAAATTGATAAAAATTTAAGTTAAAATCAACAATTAATTTTAACCATACATTTTATAATACTAATATTTTTTTAATTTTAAAGTTCGTAGATCGATTGAAGAGTTCGACGATCAATCAAATGGTAGCTGATTTTCATTTTCGACTCCAGGTTGCCCGTCTGCCATGTCAAAGATTGATTTTTTGCCATAGGAATCTGAGCAAAAATAAAGAGGTTTCAGTTCTTAGTGCACTTGAGCAGCTCGTGGAAGCTAGCTATGTGCATCCCGAACATTGGATCCTAAAATAAATGTACTAAATCTTCTTTAAATAGTGAGTCTGAAAGTATCTAGAGGTTAGAGAGACATTACGATCGACTTATGATCATGAGTATTATGGCCAAGTAACATGAAATGCATTTCTTTAGCTTTGATATTGTCATTTCCATCGTCAAACAAGGTATGATATTTTCTTCTTTCTTTAATTGAAGATCAAGCCTAATCTCCTCGCAAGTTCGTATTAATTTTTTTATTTTTGTTATTAATAAAAATGCCACCACATGTGATTTTAATTAAAGAAAAAATTAATATTCAATTTCAAATGCGAGAAGTGCATGTTAACCGAGAAAAGTAGTCCACGTACATATTAGTTGGCTGTTTATACTGAGGCCGGCCAAAATCACTAGCAATTGAATATGTTTTCAAAGTACAGTCGAGCACACAACACGCTTTTGCCGGTGTAACTATTTGCAGCCTACTTTAGATTCTGTCAATGCTTTATTTAATTTGGAGCTGAGGGGATAGTTATTGGAATATAGAAAATAATATGGAGTATTTTTCATTATAGTATTTCCTTTAGTGTAGGATTGTTTTCCATAGTAGATTATTGTGTAATCTTTCCTTTTATATTTATTTCCTTCTACAGTTATTTGTAACCCTATAAATAGGGTCTCTTACATTGTAATATTCACAAGGCCATAATAATACAATTTATATTTCTTAACATGGTATCAGAGCAGGTTTAACTTGGTCTTGGGTTAAACTTGCACCAAAAAAAAAAAAAAAAATGAAAATTATTTTTTTTATTCATCTTCTGATCCTCCATAACGGCCACAAAACTCTTCTTCACTTTTCTATGGTATTGGCACAAAGATCAAAGAAGACATTAACTAGGTGGCGCAATTTAGATTCAGATGCTGATTCAACGATTACTGCAAATAACGAAGATTGTTGTGAAGAAACCAAATCATCCGATGCAGTAAGCAAGCTTATTTCAAAATCATATGAGGTATAAAAAAATTTGTTTTTTCCCTTTTTTTGGGAATTTAATTCTATTTTATTTGGAGAGTCGGTACCTTTAATTTTATCGGCTCTTCCCCCGCCTCTTAAACTACCTAGAGGTTTTTTAAAAATTTTGGAGGGTCGATACCTTAAATTTTACCGGCACTCCCCATGCCTCTTAAATTAACTAGAGGTTTTTAAAACTTTGGAGGGTCGGTACCTTAAATTTTACCGGCACTCCCCATGCCTCTTAAACTAACTAGAGGTTTTTAAAACTTTGAAGGGTCGGTACCTTGAACTTTATCGGCCCTTCCCCTGCACCTTGAAAATTCGGGGTTTTCTTAAACAAAACAAAAGAAAAAATTATTAGCGTCATTCGTTTTCTGGGTTCTTTGAAGATAATAACTTGACAGCGCAGCTAGCTCGTAATGGCAAGTTGGGCATTCGTAATCTCCATGCTC
Organism: Osmanthus fragrans; assembly: GCA_019395295.1. Lineage (NCBI taxonomy): Eukaryota > Viridiplantae > Streptophyta > Magnoliopsida > Lamiales > Oleaceae > Osmanthus > Osmanthus fragrans. The sequence goes on along the minus strand of CM033347.1, from coordinate 11,105,755 downwards.
CAACTTGAGAGGGCGTATTGGAATATAGAAAATAATATGGAGTATTTTTCATTATAGTATTTCCTTTAGTGTAGGATTGTTTTCCATAGTAGATTATTGTGTAATCTTTCCTTTTATATTTATTTCCTTCTACAGTTATTTGTAACCCTATAAATAGGGTCTCTTACATTGTAATATTCACAAGACCATAATAATATAATTTATATTTCTTAACAATAGTTAAAACCCAGAGTATATTTTCCTAATTTAATAGAAATTTTTATAAATGAATTTTCCGTATGGACGGAAATAATCCTCTCAATTGATATGATGCTCCTATGCTCTAGGCGAAATCAGAACTAGACAAAAAAAAAAAAAATTTAAGATGGGATAATATGTAAAAAAAAAATAAAATGCTCACTTTAAAAAGTTTTATTTCACAAAAAAATAAATAGATAAATAAAAATTCAAAGGAAAAATCCAAACGAGCTAGAGATGACCTGAGCTGAGAGAATTTTGAAAAATCCAAATGAGCTGGAGATGACCTGAGTTGAGAACAAACTTGCAAGAGGATAAAGTTTTTAAGAACTGATAACGGTCTAGAGTTTTGTAACACTAAATTTGATAATATGTGCAAAGGGAATGAAATAACAAGGTATAAGACTATTCCTTACACTCCCCAGTAAAATGGGGTGGCGAAAATGATGAATAGAATTGCGATGTATGATGTTAAGTTCTGGTGTCCCAAAATCATTTAGACCCCAAAATCTGCATAGACACGTAGCCAATAGAATCTCGACCAGCTCCCCTCTATGTAGGTATCACCTACATATAGAACACCACGTTAGGAGGTAAATGTCATTGATCGAGAAAATGATTCGACAACCATTGATACTCTGTTGATCAATGACCGAATGAGAGATAAATGAGTGCAAAAGAGAGAGTTTAGCTAAGGTTAAAATGACATACCTTGATTGTGAAATGGATCACATATATATAGTAAAATAAAAATTGGGCAAATGGTATTAATAGGTCGAGTTCCAAGCCCAAGAAGAGGTTTTTTTGATTTAATAGACCCAATTCAATTAAATAATCGATGTCGAGTCGCTATGTGTTGTAGCCTCTCCGTCATGCACTTGCCACATAATTTATATGTATAACAATAGTTCGTCCAAGTCTAAATTGTATATTGTATGCAAATTGAAGTTGAAATATAAGTTGTCAAGTAGGTGAAGTCTCATAAATTATCTTAAAATTATGAGCAACTCTAATAAGTAGAGACTTACGAGTTGTTTCGAAAATATGTATCGATCCCAAATAGGCAAAGACTTACGAATTGTATCGAGAATATAAACCGCTATGATTTATCAAAAGTTTGGTAGCATCTCTTTTGTAATATGGACTAAACCAACCTAAAATACAACACAATATATTCACTCCACATATATAAAATAAATTTTGGGGTCCATTTGCCCCCTCTAAATAATGACAATAAAGACAAATAAAGATAGTTAAAAAAATTTCAAAATATAATGTGTAGAGTGTCTATCATATATTATAGTAGATCATATGCTTGCACAATTCAGTATAACTGTATTTCTAATGTGAAGAAAATAACATGTTGATAATGTAGATATTGTGACATGCGTGCTGATAGTAGTGAAAATAGTTTTATAACATGTTAGCAATGATGTGGAATGCTACTTGGTTGCAATAATCTAAAGCATATGGTAGAAATAATAATGTAAACATTCTAAGATATTAGTATCACAGTAGTCTTCCAAATCATTGTATGGATATTCATATAGCTTCAGTTGGCCTCCCATTAAAATTATAATTTTTTCTCTATTCTTATCAATTACACATTTTTCAATAAAATAATATTACATATAATCTTAAAACATTTTTTTTTTAACCATACATTCTTTAAAAAAAAAATATTATTCCAATTATTAAAATTTCAAAAAATGGAGTCCAAACGGGGGCATAATTCATTGACCTTTCGGATAGAGACGAAACTCTGTATATAAGCAACCGTGATGAAGTTGATGCATATGTAAGACTCTCAATATAAGCAGTTTTGATTAACTAATGTAGAGACAAGACTCTGAATAAAAAAACTAATGTATAGGTGAGGCTCTAACTAAATTTAAATAGTTGTAATGAAGCTGACATCCTTAAATGAGGTGGCGCATTATTGCAAGGGCTTTTTCTAAGTAGATGGTTCAGCCGTGGAACACACCATCTTGTATATATCGGAGGTTGGACCTCGTGGAGGTGCTTGCACCTCTCATTTTGAAGTTGACATTTTTGCACAGGGTTAACATACGTATCTATGATAAGGGCTTCTCCCAGGTGGATGGTTCAGCATTGGGAGGCTTTATCTTTATTAGAGGTTTTTTTTGACGGGCGGACCGACCAGATCAGTGAAAATCGGCCCTGATCGATCCGGGACCGCAGGCCGACCTGTGACCCGAACGGACCGTTCACGGGTCAAGGAGGTGTGACCCGCGGGTTGCACCTTCATGGGCCGCGGTTAACCCACTGGCCCGTGAAAAAAATTAAAATATAAATAAATATATAATTTTTGAACAACTAAATTATAGTTAAGTAGGTGCCAACCTAGTTGAGATGTACTTATACTATAAATATTTGATAATAGTAATTAGAAATGCATTTAGTTATTTGTTTAAGTTAAATTTAACTTTGCAAAGTTATAAATAATTCAGGTAACATTAAATTTGAGTTCTATATAAACATTTCTTGATATAAATATGAATTTATCATTTTGTTCAATTCTTAGTTTACATTTAACAAAAAAATATTTTTTGCTATAAATATCTATATTTTTATAATTTTATTTATACAATTATGCGGGCCAAACGGGAACAAATCGCGACCCGTGACCCATTATGGGCTCAACCTGAATGGGTCAGCGGGTGGACTGGGTTGTAGTCCAAAATTTATGGGCTGACCCGAAATCGACCCGGAACCCGTAGCAGGCGGGTTTTTTTCACGCGGACCGTTACCGGGCTCATATGTTGGCGGGCCGATCCGACCCTGACTATTCGGATTGACACCTCTAATCTTTGTAGGTAATGAGGTGGGCCCACCATTTTTCTAATGAAACGGTAAATAACATCCTTGCACGTTGGATTGTTCTTCAATGTAGAGGATAATGTAAGCTCTCTGAAGATAAGTGCTACTATAATATGGTCGATGCATTGGCATGATGAGCTCATTGAAGAAAAATATAGTTGCGTTATGGCTAATGCAGAGGCGTGGATCTAACTATGTAAAGAGCTGTAATAAGGCTGTATTCTAAGTATAAGCAGATGTGATAAGCTGATGCAGAGGCATGATAAATTCTCTGAAGGTAAATGCAGCGAAGCACAAGGGATTGTGTAGATGACTCAAATAGACATTGGAGGTAAATGACTTGCCTTGCATGGAGAAGTGGCGAGGCCAGGGAATACACATCCCGCAAAGCTAAGAAAACCATATATAGAGAGGTGGGAACATGCGTCCAGCAAAGTAAGGCATAAACATCTTACATAGCGAAATATCTCACATAGCGAGAATAAACATCTTGTAGATGACTATCTCAAACTATCGAAGACTTATAAGCTAGCCTCGAATGGACGAGGTCTTATAGTTTTGCTCGATGATAGTGAAGGACAAGGAATAAGCATCTCGAGAAGCCCAAGATTTGTCTAACAAAGCAGGAAATAAATATCCTACACACTGGAACACCATGTTAGGAGGCAAAGATCGTCGATTGAGAAAATGTATCGGCGATCATTTGCACTCTGACGATCAAATTAAGGGCCAAACGAGAGATAAATGAGTACAAAAGAAGGAAATGGGGTTTGACTAGGATTAGAATGACATACATTGATTGTGAAATTGATCTCACACACACACACACACATAGTAAAATGAAAATTGGCCAAATTGTGTTAATGGGCCTAAGATGAGGTTTCTTGATTTAATAGGCACAATTCAATTAAGCCCCTATTTGACATCCATTAAATCAAAACTCTTTTTTCAACATACTCATTTTCAACCACACAATTCACACAATAAAATATTCTGCAAAAAAATTTCTACTTTTTTACAACATTCTTCAAAAATTATTCATTCAAAACTTCGTTTTTGTTAAATAATGACCATCACAAAGGGCTAAATAATCGATGCCGAGTCAGTATATGTGGTACCTTCTCCGTCGTGCGCATGTGATGTAATTTATAGATATAACAAAATGCACAAAAGGAATTTATTGAGCTAGCAATTATTTGGAAATAAGAAGCCCAGTTCACGAGTGGTCATTTTTTAGCTCTCTTTAGCCTTTGTTTGATGACTGTTCTTTCAAAACTCATTTTTAACAACACATTCTAACAATAATATATTTTTCACATAAACCCAAAAAAAATTCCTACTTTTTAACCATATATTCTCCAAAAATTTACTATTCAAAAAATTTATTCTTCCCAAACCCTCATTTTCATCGTCATAGCCATAGCTATGTTTCAGGACTCTACCTTTTAATATCTGACCTGACCCCTACTAATTGAATGAAAAGCAAATGAAATTAACCAATAGGCTAGCACGCATGACACACCAACTCACAAAATTTGATTTATTTTTCAAAATACGATCTTGTAAGTTCATCCAGTTTTGGCGATTCCACTACAAAAAGTGCCACATTTCTAAGTTTGTTTAGCTGTATTTTCCGCCTTTGTTTCGCCCCTATCTCTATAATAAATATTTTTCTCTATCTCTTACTTTCAACCACACAATCTTCCATAAAATAATACTACACGTAAATCGAAAACTTTTCTTTCTTTTTCAATCACATATTTTCCAAAAAAATACTATTCCAAATACTAAATTTGAAAAAAAAAAAAGGGGGGGGGGGGGGGGGGCAAACAAAGGCTAAATGACCTTACCCTCGACTCATTTCCGGTCATATGTCGTAAATAATTTAAGTCCATGTTTGATTTAGATAAATAAGATTTTAAGTAAATTTGGATAAAAATTGATAGAATGTGTGATTAAAAAGTTACAGATACCACGAAATATATAGTTAAAATTACTTATTGAATTTGATTATGATTTTTTAGTTGAACCAAACAGGAGTTAAGTAATTGATTATTTACAACGTACATTTCAAGTATGTCGTAAATGTGTGTATGCTAACAATAGGCTTTATATGAACGCAGTAAGCCAATGTCGTAGAAGACTTGTTCAATTAGTGTCTATATTTTTCCTTTCCTTTTTTTTAATTTTTTTTCCCTTTCTTTCTTTTAAGGGATTCGCATGATTTATAATAATTAATTTTGAAAGATTGACCATGATACTCTTCAATTTAACCATGACTACATTAACATATTTTATTGACGGCAAGTCTAATTCAATCATTGTGCGTATGCATATATCAAATACAACTTGTAGAAGCTTAGTAAACAAAAATGCAATTTGTAGAAGATTAGAAGTTGAAAGCACATTTGGCCGTTTCAAAAGCACCTAAAAGGTGTTCTTTTTGGGCAATTTTGGGCACGACCAAACTAGAAATCGTGTTTAATTAAGCTGTGTGAGGATAGAGGCGAACAGGAAGACCCTTGGCAGGAATTGGCATTGGATTAACAACAATCTTCTCATCTGGAATTATTTTCTCCCACTTGAACCTTTTCACAAGATGGTGCATGAAAACAAGAATTTCGAGACGGGCATACTCTTTTCCAGGGCACATTCTAGGTCCTCCGCCAAATGGCACAAATGTGTAAGGAGCTGGTCCTGATCCATCAAATCTTGAAGGATCAAATTTCAGGGGTTCGGGGAAGAACTCGGGATTCCTGTGCGTCGAATTTGCACTCCAGTATAACTGCGAAAGGTAGGGAAACAACTCGGGATTCATAGGTATATACTGGCTTGTATGAAATGAATATGAACATATTTGGTACATCCGATTAGACATATTTGCGTGCATTATTTACCTTCCATCCCTTTGGAATTTCGAAACCGCTGTACATAAAATCGGTAATGGCTTCTCTGAAAGCTCCTTGAAGGGGCGGTGCAAGTCTCATCACTTCACATGCCACATTCCAAGAATATTTCATTTTCTTTACGTCTTCCCAGTTCAGCAATTCACCTGGAGCTTTTGATTTGGCAATCTCTATTTGTTCTGATCATTGAAAAAACTAATAATTATAAGAATGAATTTGGGAGAGGGGGGGGGGGGGGGGGGGGGGGGGTTGGATGATGTGAGACTTACCCTTGTAGACTCCGTCATATACCTCAGGCAACTCTGCAAGAAACTTGATAATGAAAGTGCATGCAGAACTAGCAGTATCATGGCCTCCAATAAGCAGGCCTAAAATCTTATCAGCAATATCCAATTCATGCATGAATTTCCCATTTTCATCACTAGTCAAGAGCATGTGTGACAATATATCTTGTGTTGGTGATGCCTTTCCTTCAGCTAAATCGAGTTTTCGCTGTTTGATTATGGCAACAAGCTCTTTTCGAATGAAATTTGAGGCCTTGATGGCACGATTAAATGGCGTTCCAGGCAAGTCTATGGGAAGGGAAATAAGTCCAGATGCTAAAAGGTCGAAAGGATCAGCAAATCTAGCAACATGGTTGGGATCTTCGACGCTTACAAACAAACGGCAGGCCAGCCAGAAAGTGAATTTCTTTGCAAGAGGGAAAGCAACAATTTCATTCTTGTTTTCCCAGTCATCAGCAAAGTGTCTTTGTGCAATATGATCCATTATACCGATGTATCGTTGTAAGGCTTCGGGTTTGAGGAAATTCGGAAGCATCTTTCGCATTTTTATGGCCTCTTCTTTTGATGAAGTTTGATTAGAAGATGGGAAAACTTTGTCAAAAGATGCAGGCCACCAGGCTTGGACAAGTTTATTCTCATTTGAGAACAAAAACTTATTACCAGCAGCACCACAGAAAACAGCAGCCTTTTCTCCAAGTAGATGAGTCCTGAAAACTTTGGATGAGTACTTAGCCATCCGATCGTAAATGAACTTTTCGGGGTAACCCTTCCACCCAGTGGTGAGAAACTCGAGGGTTTCGCCGACCACGGGCCATCCAGTCTTGCCCGGAGGAAGCGTCCCAGATGAGCTCGATTTGTTCTTGTGGAAGATGGAGTTGAGAGAGAAGAATACAAAGGAAACAAAGAGGCCTAAGAGAGACACATAGAAGAACTCCATGTCTTTTGTTTTGATTAGTATATTGATGATTTTGTTATTGAATTTAGACGCATATATAAAGAGGGAAAGAGAGTCAAAACTATGTAATGATACTAGAAAAAGTTAAGTGCGGGAATATAGAAGTCAAGTGAGTTAGGAAACCAAGGAAACAAAGTCCTATGGAGTGGCGTCATTGGTTAAAATATATAATATATAATTGGCACCAAAATGCCTGTTTTTATTTGCTTTTACCTATGTCGCTTATGTCTAAACACATTCTTCTTTTAATATCACCAAGCTGGAATTTTTAATTCCCAATAGCTCTATGTGAGACAATTTTCCATCTAAGGAGATAAGATGTAAGATCGGTAGCAAGTGTTTGAATAAAGGATTCTACTATAATTTAGGTCGAGACGTAACTTTTCTCATTTACAAAAAGAAATGATTGGTATAAGTTTTAGAATAAAGGATCCCTTGTTCTCAAATATTGATTCAATTTAACATAATTACAAGGAAACTGCTTTTATAATATTTTTTGAAACAACCAGATGCCATTTTATTTGCCGGCATCTGAGGCAATTAAAATTACAACGCCAGGGAATTTCTGTTGTATTAACATATACTTGTTGTACAATGGCGTGGGCTACTTCGTTTCCCTTCTGAGAAATAAAATACTAAGAACCACCACTGGTGTCAGCAAAGATCTAATATCCTGCAGCACCATTTGTTGAAGTGTGACCGAAATTTCTTTGGGTATTGATGGTTTTGATAAAGAGGCCTTAAAAAAAGTCTAAAAATGGACCAAAGAGGAAAAGTCGCTGCATTTTGGCTCGTTGAGCGCTCAGAACAGGGAAATCTTACACATTATTTCGTGCAAATCATAACACCATTGCATTTGGAACATAACTCAATTTTTTCTTGAGACCTCGTACTACTTTGAGTGCGTATGTTTCCATATCTATGTGTACATAGACCAAGTTCCTTGGCATATGTTAGTGTATCAGGAAATTATTAAGAATTAGAAAGCCTAATTTTATACCACCAATAATAATAATAAAATCACAGTAAGAAAAAGAAGAAACAAAAAGAAGTTCACATTTTCACTATGATAAGAAGTTTACAAGAGAAAAATCGTATGTCCTATTTTCTTGGGGTATTTTGAAAAGGCCTAATCGAGTCATTCAAAACTTTTTCACGTATAAGTTTAAAAAAGTTTTTAAGGCCTCTTAGGTTAAAATGTCCAAATTATCATTTTTCTATATTGTTGAAATATATCAAATGCTCTTAACAGATAATGACCATAATACACATTTTTCAAATGAACCATTATATATTCAAGAGAATATCCTACAGCGATCAAACAACAATTCTATAATTTTCTTTATTCAATCAAAAGATCAAAAAACAATATCTAAAGATCAAACACTTAAAATCCGTATCTTTACCTATAAGCCATCAGAGTTATGAAGTTGGAGAAGAGGCGCTTGGAGTTCTAGCACTTTGGAATGAATTCGTTTATGGTGATCCGGTGGAGAGAAAAGTAGTCTGAAATTCTAGAACGTGCGGATCGTATAATCAAAGATATTCTTCGATGATTTACAAGCTGGATGGTCAGAGTTGTCTAAGGTTTAGCAATGTTTGGACCAAATGTAAGTTAATTTTTCTAGTAGATCATTTTGGCAAGGTTTGCCTAGAGGTTTTTGATTCCTGTAAAGAATTCTTCAAGGACGATTCAATTGTCATCAATTCGTGGTGTTATTTACTTTATTGCTTATAGTTTTGCATGTTTATGATTGATACTTAGGTTTTAATTGGATTAATAACCTTAATATTCTAGAAATAATAATCAAGTGACTTATTGACGTTATTTGTTAATTACGCATATTTGGATCTAAATATTTTCTAACAAATGATATTAGAGCTTAATTGAGATCTTTGACCCTATTTTTGTCAAGATGCGTCAATCAGATTCCAATGAAGGATCTGAGGATGATATAGATATTCATGAGGCTTATGATTAGCTGTATAAGGAGAGTATCAAGTTACATAAAGGTTAATAGATCAGTCTTTAAGAAACTGAATGAACTTGAATTAGAAAAAAGAGACTTATAGTCAAACTTGAGGAGTTTACCAGAGGGTCTGGATGAGTTAAGTGATGAGAAAGAGTCCTTAGAAGTTAAGGTTAAGACTATTACGAGTAATCTTGAAAAATCAAATAACCAACTTCAATCTTTGTCTAGCGAATCAAAGAAGACTGATAACGTGATAGGTATCAACAAATCAGCTGAGGTTTATGCTTTAATTAAACAATTTCTGAAATTGCTATCTCTTCTGAAAACAAGTTTTTACCTATCTCGATTCAATCTAAGGTTCAAAACTTGAAACCTAAAGTTGCTCCTAGGTTCATCCCCACATTCACTATTGTGGTAAATTAGGTTGCATAAGACCTAGGTGTCGCAAACTCTTGAGTGGGACCCACTCTGTATCTGCCTCTAGCAAACCTAAGAGTGTAGGGATGAAATCATCTGTACAACATAGGTGTCCTTCACTTAAGGTTTAAAATTTGAAACTTAGAGTAGCTCCTAGGTTTATTCCCACATGTAATAAATGTGGTGATATAGGTCACATAATGATGTAGAACATATTGTTGAATGGATAGAAGAAGAATAGGATAAAAATGGAGAAAAGTAAGTGGAGAGAAAACATCTGAATTTTGGATTGGGCCCATAAGACCATTCCGAAAAGAGGACAACGAGAAGAGTAATACTCATCACTATGCCATGACGTACGATGGATTTCAGCCGTTCGAATTCGTTTAGGACTTGAAAACTAATTTCTAATATTTTAGCATTATTTCTGTCATTTAGTTTATTTTGAATTCTTTTCAATTTTAATTTGTTTAAACTTTGTTTTCATTAATTTTAGTCATTTTAAACTAGGTTTCCATGTAAACCCTCATAAATAAAGGGTGGTTATTTCATTGTTTTTCTTCATCTGTTCATTAATAAAATTCGTGAGTTTATTCTCTTCATAATTTGGTGAATTTGAAATTTCGCGTTCTTAAGGTTTTCACTTGAATTCCTTATTTTGCGCTGCATCAAGTGGTATTAGAGCCAACTTTTTCGTATTTATATCTTTGATTCAAAAGCATAGGTGATGTACCAGTTACTAGGGTAGATTTGGATGCAACAAATCGATGGATTGACTATCTTACTACTCAGATCGAAGAGATTCGTCAACTAATTTTGCGGGGTGTTGGAAACAATGGGCAGAATGAACAACATGCAATCAACAATGAACAGATCACTGAGCCTTATATGAGGAGTTTGAAGTACCGTTGGGTAATCTAATCGTCAAAACTATAATACCTTTGATGATTATCATATTAAAACAGACATTCTCCCATTCGTTGGAAACATAAAGATCAAGGACTTATTGGATTGGTTGGTCAACGTTGAAAGATTCTTTGAAATTACGGATGTTTAAGAAGACAAGATGGTTAAGATGGTGGCATTCCATTTGAAATCTGCAGCAGTAGTATGGTGGGATCAATTATAGAATGCTCGAAGGAGACAGGGAAATAGTCGAATTCGAACTTTGAGAAAGATGAAGCAAGATTTGGTTGATCGATTTTTACCTGCAAATAATGAACATATTTTATATTGTATGCACCTGGGATACACACAGGGTGTTCGTATAGGAATAGACTACACCAATGAATTTATGCGATTGGAGGAGCAGAATACTCTGTCAGAATATGAAAATCAAAGGGTTGCCAGGTATACCGGTGGTTTGAATGTGGCTATTCAAGATAGAATTGGGTTGTAGAATATCTGGATGTTGTAGTAGGCCATTAACATTGCGATGAAAGTGGAGATGATGGAATCTAATAAGAGGGCAATTTCTTATAGGAGCCCCTGTCTGTCGAAACATCATCATATGTTCCTTTAGACAGAGGAAATGCCCCGCAACAAATCTCAGTCAATCCTAACAGGAGTATTATTGATAACAGTGGTCGGTTTGGGAATATTATAATGCCCCGGAAATTTTCATAGAATAGAATTTAATTTTTGTATGCTATAATTTAATGTTTTGAAAAGTTAGGGACTAAAATGATATATAACAAATTTCAATTTTATTTGGGACATATATTTAGATATTGACCGACTGATGATAAGTATATAAATATTAGGCTTGTTGGATAGATCGTAATTAATCATGCATTTTTGGCTAAAGAAAAAGTTAATTTCGATTAGCGGAACCCAAGTTATCAAGGTCGAAAGACGTTGTCTAGAAGTGTACTTTAGTTGTATCATTTAATGATTTTAAAATTTTACGATGGTGACACGTGTTAGAGTAGCTTTTGGTAGGAAATTAATTGATTAAATAATAATTTATTTATATAAAATAAAAAGGGATATGGGAGTTGGGACAGCCACATGTGTAGAGTTATCAACTTGTTTGTATATTATATTAGTTTGTATATTATTAGTTTTTGTATTTTGATTTAAATAAAGTGTGCCGTGTATGGAAAATGTATGGATTGTGGAGTGTGGTTAATTGACATGACTTACTCAAATATTATGTTTTAAAGACTCTTACCTACTTCCACACGTTTTCCACTATGCACCAACTCTTTAGGATCTAGGCTATTATTTGCATATGTATCTATATGCATGACATGATAGAAGAAACACAAAAAAATATTATTTCATGGCACACAAGCAGAAGAAGAAAAACATGATTTTGAGATTTTTCATCTTTCAAGTATTCATTTAATCTAACAAGGTAGGAAAAGAGGTGCACTTGATTTATTCTGTTTAAATCATATTTTTATTCATGTTGATAAATTTTATACTTATGAAAGTTAAAAATATGATATGCTATGATATGATGATATGGTCATTCCGATAAAAATGATATAATATGATATGAGCTCTTACCAGTTTCAAAAGATATGATGACGGTATGATATTTTAACACATCTTTTAAAAAAAAATCGGGATTGCACCATTATTTTTATGTCATATTGAATATTCTCATATACTCACATTTTCTCTACTCTTCACAAGTTAGAATGGAACGTTGATTGGCGAGCGATGAGGTGCAGTCGTAGTGCCAAGATTTATGGGACACAGTAAAATAAATAAGTGTAATGTGCCTTAAATTCCAAATTTTAGCTGAAATCTTTAGTTGTTTTAATTTGTTGGACTCGTTTGATTTATTTTTTGAAATCTGGGACAAATTTATTTGGACATGTAATTTCATACGGTGACTTGATAAATCTTTAACTTGTCTTGGGTATTCTGTGTTTTCCTTGCTATTTAAGTTTCTGGCATAAAGAAGTTTTTGAAAATTGATGTGCAGTTCTCATTCTTGTCTAATAAATGTAATGTACTGTAATGATATTAAAATGTGTGAATCTTGAGGCATGACCCACTCACTGAAAAAAGAGGAAATATATTCAAAGTGGTTGATATGGATTATTGCATATGTATAGGTGAATATATAGATAGTCAAATGGTAATTATTATGGAAAAAGTTGATTGTACAACACTTTGTGTACATTGATGTAAAAGTTACCAAACATCTAACTTATTCAAATTATTGTACACGTATAAATGATTTCACCTCAAATTCTTAAATTGTTGATTAATTCTATATGATCCTTCTAAATGTATACTACACATATACTTCTACAAATTTGAGTAAATTATCGTTTCATAATTATATATGTTATTGCATGCTACTTAAAAATTAAAATGAAAACTTTGGTAACGATTCGAATCTAATAAATAGAAATCGGGCCGTTACAGTTTGGTATCAAAGCTTAAGGTTTAATTTTCTGCAGACCCATGTATATGAAATAAATCGAGTTTTTGCACCAAAAAAAAAATTTAGACATGAACAGTGGAACTTTTTTTATTTCTTTCAAATGGAGAAAAGATGCCATGAAATCTACTTACAATTAAATTTCCTTTTTCAACTGTTAGTGGATCCCATCGACTAGCTTGTTGTGTGAAGAAGTCAACAATGTTGGCTTGCAACGGTCGGTTTTAAATTTTAAAATATGTATGAAAAGATGTAACTTTTCTAAGTACTGAATTTATTTGTATTTATTAAAAAAATGACGATACTATATTAATTATTGAACTTTTCATATTATGTGTAATAAAATGTTTATTTGTTAAACCGTTTCCTTATGTAATGTCTTTCAAAAGTTAATATTTTTCTGAATATCTATGAATTAAAGGATAATGTCAACTTAAAGTTATTATATATGTGAATGATCTTTGGCCTTTAACGACCACCAATCGACCACCCTTCAACGACCATAAGGTATGTAAAGGGGGTAAGAAGATGAATTTATTCAAACATTTTGTATAATTTACATAATTTAAATTGCTTGCTTTTAAATTTTAAGATATGCATGTTTTCCGCGCTAAATTTATAATATATTATACGAGAATATAGGTATAACATGTTAGACTTGGTATTGGTATGTGACAGGTAACTTGCTATTAAATTCATTTACGAAATGACACCACCAACCCATACAAATCTGATGCGCGATTTATTACGAGCGGTACAAGAGTTGAGTAGGCAGAATCAAGCACCCCCATCACAAAATGCACCGCTATAGCAGAACGCACCTCCGTTTGTCCTTGGAGCTGTCTCAATGGTTGAACAGTTTCGTAGGTACAAGCCTCCTACTTTCGACGATGATTTCGACCCACTGGCTGTCAAGGAGTGGATAAGAAGTCTGGAACGCATATTCCTACACATTTCTTGTACGGAAACTATGCATGAAATTCATGTTTGTTGGAGCAGTCAGTCACTGGTAGGAATCTGTCTCTTCTTCCTAACTTGTGAGCAATTTAAGAATGAAATGATGGCAAAGTACTTTCCATAGGCTTTGAGAGACTTCAAAGAATTAGAGTTTCCACAGCTCAGACAGGGAAATAGGTCGCTTGCTGACTACAAAATGCAATTTGAGCAGCTCTCAAAGTATGCTCCGTATTTGGTAGATACAGAAGTTAAGAAGATCAAGAGATTCGAAAATGGACTACGACCAGAGATCAGCATGATCATTATGTCTCATCGTTTTACTTCATATCTTGAAATGTTGGAGAGGGCTCATACTATTTCATATCAAAGGATTAAATTTCAGCAATATGTCCAGCAAGGCACGGAGTCATTGGAAAAAATAAAATGGAATGATTAGAGCAAGGACAGACGTAATTGGCAGAATAAAAAACCAAGCACTGGGATTCGTATTGGTGGGACGAGTGGGAGTGTTACCCCTTGTCCTAAATGTAATAAACTCTACAGAGGTGAATGCTTACTTGGGAAGAACATGTGCTTTCGATGTGGTAAATCGGAACACATTGTTCTTAATTGTACAGAGCCTCCAAAGAAGAATGATGATGATCAAGACAATAACAAGAAGGGAAATACAGAGTTTTTATACTAAATCAGCATGAGGTAGAACATGATCCGAATGTGATAGCAGGTATTTTATTATCATTTTTCATACCTGCTTATGTTCTTTTTAACTAATACCACACATTATTTTATCTCTGCCCCATGGTCGCTACGTCTAACACTATAAATACAAAAATAGGTATTCTGTTATTATTTGATGTACCTGCTTACGTACTTTTTGACTCTGGAGCTACAAATTCTTTTATCTTTGCATCCTTCATAGCTATGTCAAATTTTGCTTGTGTGAAAAAAAATAATGAATTAGAGGTTAGCATCCCTTCAGGAAGAACTCTTTCCACAAATCAAATGACTAAGGATATGAAATTAAGGATTGACAAGAAAATATTACGGGCAGACTTATACCTTTTGGAGATGAAAGATTTCGATGTTATTCTAGGCATGGATTGGTTGGGACCTAATCGTGCGACCATTCGATGTCACGAGAAAGAAGTATTATTTTACGGACCAGGAGATGAAGAGTTTTGTTTCTTTGGAGCAAAGTTCAAGTCTCTACCTTAATTTGTATCAGCTATACAAGCGGAGAAGATGTTGAGAAATGAGTCATGTCAAGAATTTCTAGTTAATATCATTGGTTCCAAACATACAAAAACAACTATTAATAATATTAACATCGTGCGAGACTTTGCAGGCGTATTCCTAAAAGATCTACCAAGCATTCCACAAGATAGGGAAGTGAAATTTACAATTGATTTGGTTCTTAGATCAGCACCAGTATCTAAGACCCCATACCAAATGGCACCGAAAGAACTTCAAGAATTGAAGTTGCAACTGGAGGAGTTGTTGGAGAAAGGTTTCATTCGACCGAGTATATCTCCTTAGGGCGCTCCTACACTTTTTGTAAAGAAGAAGTATGAGAGTATGAGGATGTGCATTGGCTACCGGGAATTGAACCATCTTACCATCAAAAATAGATACCCCCTACCAAGAATAGAAGATTTATTTGACCAATTAAAGGGTGTAATAGTATTTTCAAAGATCGACTTGAGGTCAGGATATCATCAACTGAAAATCACTGCAAGTGATTTACCGAAATGGCTTTCAGGACTCGTTATGGACATTATGAATTCACTGTTATACCTTTTGGTTTGACTAATGCTTCAGCTGTATTTATGGATCTCATGAACATATTGTTCCATCAGTACTTAGACCAGTTCATCATAGTATTTATTGACGATATACTTGTGTACTCAAAGGATAAAAAGTAGCTTGAGGAACAACTCCAGGTAGTACTCGAAACTTTGAAGAATGAGAAATTATATGTCAAATTCAAGAAGTGCAAATTTTGGCCTGATCGCGTAAATTTCCTTGGTCACGTGGTTACAACCCAAGGAATCGAAGTAGACCCTGTTAAGGTAGAAACAATAACAAATTGGCCTAGACCGACCAGTGTTGCTGATGTTCGCAGTTTCTTGGGATTGGCCGGCTATTATAGAATATTTATTGAGGGCTTCTAAAAAATAGCGGGGCTGATGACTCAATTGATATTTTTGAGAACTCAAGTAGAGATTAACTTCGGCTCCTGTGTTGACGATACCCGATGGCTCTGATGGATTTGTGATTTACAGCGACACCTCCAAGCAGGGTTTAGGTTGTGTTTTGATGCAACATGGAAAAGTAGTTGTTTATGCCTCGAGACAATTGAAACAGTATGAACAGAACTATCCAACACACGACATGGAACTCGCAGCGGTAGTTTATGCCTTAAAGATGTGGCGTCATTATCTCTATAGTGGGAAGTGTGAAATCTACATAGACCACAAGAGTCTCAAATACTTCTTCATACAGAAGGAACTAAAAATGAGACAAATGAGATGGTTGGAGCTAGTGAAAAATTATGACTGGACAATTCATTACCATCCGGGTAAGGCCAATATAGTCACAGATGCCTTAAGCAGGAAGATGGGATCCCAGTTAGCTGTTATGCCCACGGTGTAGAAATATTTGATAATGGACTTTGAGAAAATGAGATTGGAAGTCATCACACCGCCGACTCAGACTACAACGAGAATAAGAGCGTTTATTATTCAACTTACACTTCAGGATTGAATCAAGGAAGCACAAGTAAGGATCCATTTCTACAGAAGATAAAGACTCAGGTTGGTTCAAACAAACGTATAGGATTTGAAATATCTACAGTTAATGCACTGACTTTTAAAGGAAGGTTGTGTGTGCCTAATGATGAAAGTATAAGAAACGAGATATTAGAAGATGCTCACTCTACCCCGTATGATGCACATCCAGTTCGTACAAAAATGTATCGAGATCTTCGAGATACATTTTGGTGGAGAACATGAAAAGAGAGATTAGTGTGTTCGTGGAGAAATGTATTGTCTGTCAGTAGGTCAAGGCAAAACATCAAAGGCCGTCAGGACTATTGAAACCATTGGATATTCTAGAATAGAAATGGGAACACATAGCAATGAACTTTGTGGTAGGCCTCCCAAGGTCAGCAAGAGGTCATAATGTTATTTGGGTAGTAGTTGATCGTTTAACGAAGTCAAGCCATTTTCAACCAATCAAAGTAAATTTCAACATGGAACAGTTTGCACAATTATACATCAAAGAGATAGTCAGATTGCATGGAGTTCCAGTCACCATTATTTCAGATAGAGACTTGAGGTTCACATCTAAATTTTGGAAAAGTTTGCAGGTAGCCATGGGGACAAAACTGAAATTTAGTACTGCTTATCATCCTCAAATGAATGGACAATCAGAAAGAACCATTCAAACTCTTGAAGATATGTTGAGGGCTTGTGTTTTGGATCTTAGCGATAATTGGGAGACACACCCTCCGTTAGTAGAGTTTGCTTACAAGAATAGCTTCCAGACTACTATAGGTATGTCCCCATATGAAGTTCTTTATTGTAGGAAGTACAGGTCTCCTATACATTGGGATGAGGTCGGAGAGAACAGAATTTTGGGTCCTGAAATTATTGAATGAACAATTGAGGCAGTTGACAAGATTAGAGTCAGAATAAAAACAGCAAATGACCGACATAAAAGTTATGTCGATGGTAGAAGAAATTATTAGGAATTTGGGTCCTGAAAACCCCAATGAATTTATGCGATTGGCAGAGTGGAATACTCTGTCAGAATTTGAAAATCAAAGGGTTGCCAAATATACCTGTGGTTTGAATGTAGCTATTCAAGATAGAATTGGGTTGTAGAATATCTGGTTGTTATAGTAAGCCATTAACATTGCGATGAAAGCGGAGATGATGGAATCTGATAAGAGGGCAATTTCATATAGAAGGCCCCAGTCTGTCGAAACATCATCATCTGTTCCTTCAGACAAAGGAAAGGCCCAGCAACAAACCCCAGACAATCCTAACAGAAATAATGTTGACAACAGTGGTCTGTTCGGGAAAATTGTAATTCCCCGAAAATTTTCATAGAATAGAATTTAGTTTTTGTATGCTATATTTTAATATTTTGAAAAATTGGGGACTAAAATGATATATAGCAAATTTCAATTTTATTTGGGGCATATATTTAGACATTGACCGAGTGATGATAATTATATGAATATTAGGCTCGTTGGATATATCGTAATTAATTATATATTTTTGGCACGAGAAAAAGTAAATTTGGATTAGCGGAGTCCAAGTTATCAAGGTCGAAAGACGTTGTCTAGAAGTGTACTTTAGCTGTGTCATTTAATGATGTTAAAATTTTATGATGGTGACACGTGTTAGAGTAGCTTTTGGTGGAATATTAATTGATTAAATAATAATTTATTTATATAAAAAAGGGATATGGGACTTGGGACTTGGGACAGCCACGTGTGTAAAGTTATCAACTTGTTTGTATATTATATTTGTTTCTATATTATTAGTTTTTGTATTTTGATGTAAATAAAGTGTGCTGCCACATGTATGAAAATGTATGGATTGTGGAGTGTGGTTAGTTGACATGACTTAGTCAAAGATTATGTTCTAAAGACTCTTACCTAGGGGTGGCAATTAAACTCGAAAGCTCGAATGGCCCGGGCTTGGCTCGGAAAAAGCCCGAGCCAAGCCCGGCTCGGGCTCGGGCCTGTGTGGTTCGCCGACCCGTGAAAAAATGTAAATTTTACCACAAAAAAAGAGGAGAAAGAAACAAGGCAAAACTCGAACGGACTCGGCTCGCTAAGGCCCGAACCCAAAGCCCAGGCCGAGCCGAGTTTTTTTGGCCGGACTTTGCCCGGCTCGGCTCGAGGCCAAAAAGGCCGTTCAAAAAAAGCTCGAGCCAAGCCCGATCTTTTTTTCCTCAGCTCGGGCCCGGCTCGTTGCCATAGCTACTCTTACCCACTCCCACACATTTTTCACTTTGCACCAACTCCTTAGGATCTAGGATATTATTTGCATATGTATCTATATGCATGACATGATAGAAGAAACACAAAAAAATATTATTTCACAGCACACAAGCGGATGAAGTAAAACGTGATTTTGACTGTAATGATTTTGCTTATTTATTCACATATCTAGAACAATAAGAAAATTAAAAACTGATTGATTGTAAATGGATTTACAAAGTAAAAGAAGGGAAATGTGGGAATAAAAATGTTAGATATAAGGCTATACTTGTGGCCAAATATTTTACTCAAATATACCACTATTAAATGTATACTTGAATTGGTTGTTCAATTTATATGGGAACTTGATCAGTTAGATGTCAAAACTGCTTTTCTTTATGGTGATCTAGATGAAAAAATTTATATGAGACAGCTTGTGGGTTTCATAAAATGAAATCCTGAAAACACTGTGTGTTTGCTGAAAAAAATCTTTTGTATGACCTAAAGCAAACCCCTAGACAGTGGTACAAAAGATTTGATACTTTTGTACTTAAACTTGGCTTCCAAATAAGCAATTATGATACATGTTTGTAGTGCAGAATCTAGTGAGGTAAAAATTCTTTTTATTTAGTACTCTATGTGAAGGACATGCTTCTTGCCAGTTACGATAAATCTGAAATTGATTATATAAAATTGAAACCTAAATCTGAGTTTGATATGGAAGATCTTGGTCCTGCCAAGAAGATTCTAGGTATGCAAATTTTCAGAAATAAAGAGAAAGACATGTTATTCTTAAACCAACATGATTATGTGATCAAAATTTTGAAAAAAATGAACATGTTTGATTTGACTACAATCCTGTAACTATGCCTCTTGCTAATCATTTTAAGCTTTCATCTAAATTTTGTCCCAAAACTGATTAAAAATTTGCAAAACTAATGAAAAATTTGATAGAATGTCAAGAATTACATATGCTAATGTCATTGGTTCAGTTATGTACTTAATAGTTTGTACTAGACCTGATATTATATTTAGCATTAGCATACTCAGTAGGTTTATGAGTAACCCTGGGGAAGAACATTGAAATGCATTAAAATGGCTTTTAAAATATCTGAAAGGTACATCTCATCTTGGTCTTGTGTTTAAAATGAATAATGAAGGGGTAACTCTAAAGGGATTTACTGATTCTGATTTTGCTGGAAATTAGGATAATAGAAAATCAACCTCATCATATTTCTTTACCTTATGTGATACTGTAATTAGTTGGAAATCTCAACTTCAAAAGATTGTAGCCCTATCTTCAACTGAAGCAAAATATATTGTTGTTTCTGATGTCTTTAAAGAAGGTATCTAGTTAAGTGGACTTCTAAAAGAACTTGGTTTTGGTGATAAAAATGCAATTCTTTACTCTGATAACCAAAGTGCTATACATTTGAGCAAGAACCTCATGTTTCATGATAGGACTAAAAACATATATATCAAATATTATTTCATCAGAGATATAATCTCTAAAGGTACTTTAAAAATTGGCAAAGTTGCTGCTAGTTTTATTCTTCGGATATGGAAACAAAGATAATACCTTTGAACAATTTTTGAACTGTTTGAAGATATTATCTATTGATACTATGTAATATTTTACGGGTACTTGGACAAATGAAACCATAAAATGTGATATGCTCCTGGTTGCACTATGACCTGAAAACTAAGGTAGCAAGGTGGAGATTGTTGAGACTCGAACCCTGATTTGTGTGCTCCCTTATTTTCAGTTTTAAAGTCGCATTTGGTGATTATGTTTTCTTAATATATGGACTTCACTAGATGATGACACTTGGCACACTTACTGTCGTAGGATGAGGCATTGGACCGGCTAATATAAATACCTGGCTGGACGGTTGGTTTTCGATGGGCTTTTCATTTTCTATTGAGAGAGTGATATTCGAGAGAGTTCTTATCGTCTCTGTTGGCTAGTTCATCCGTCTGCTGGTTTACTTTTGAATCTCTCATTCGAAATGCTATTGTAATATTTTAGCCATAGAATACTTGTGATTTCTTGAGTGTAAATCCTTAAGAACGAGAGAGTTCTTGTGTTGTAACTTCTAAAGGGAGATCTGGTGTTTCTTGTGTGCTTCGAGTCAGATCTAAGGGTTACGATTGAAGAGATAAGTCTCTTACTCTGTATTCTTGTATTGGCTAAACATTCTTGTAACCTTTCGTTGCCAGTTTAAGGCTTCATAGTGCAACTGAGTTATATCCATTTTTTATGGATGCTCAATAGGAGAATAGGTGTTAAAAGTTCATCGGACCTCTAGGGCTTCGGCCGAAAAATCTCATGTTTAATCTTTTCTTTTCTGCAAGTTTTACTTTTTGTTATACAAAGATCGATTGTGTTTTGTGTTTAATATCATGTATCTGGCCCTTTCAACTATGTATAGGCATAGTTAAGAAAATCAGAAGAGGCCTTGAAATTTGAATCTGAAAGAAATTTATTAAATAAGTCTTGTACGTATGCATATAACAAATACAACTTGTAAAAGCTCTCAAAACAAAAATACAATTTGCAGAAGATCAGAAGTTGAAAGCACATTTGGTCTTGTCCAAAAGCACCTAAAAGGTATTCTTTTTGAGCAATATTGGCACGACCAAACTTGAAATCGAGTTTAATTAAGCTGTGTGAGGACAGAGGCGAACAGGAAGACCCTTGGCAGGAATTGGCATTGGATTAACAACAATCTTCTCATCTGGAATTATTTTCTCCCACTTGAACCTTTTCACAAGATGGTGCATGAAAACAAGAATTTCGAGACGGGCATACTCTTTTCCAGGGCACATTCTAGGTCCTCCACCAAATGGAACAAATGTGTAAGGAGCTGGTCCTGATCCATCAAATCTTGAAGGATCAAATTTCAGGGGTTCGGGGAAGAACTCGGGATTCCTGTGCGTCGAATTTGCACTCCAGTATAACTGCGAAAGGTAGGGAAACAACGCGGGATTAATAGGTATATACTGGCTTGTATGAAATGAATATGAACATATTTGGTACATCCGATTAGACATATTTGCGGGGCATTATTTACCTTCCATCCCTTTGGAATTTCGAAACCGTTGTACATGAAATCAGTAATGGCTTCTCTGAAAGCTCCTTGGAGGGGTGGTGCAAGTCTCATCACTTCACATGCTACATTCCATGAATATTTCATTTTCTTTATGTCTTCCCAGTTCAGCAACTCGCCTGGAGCTTTTGATTTGGCAATCTCTATTTGTTCTGATCATTTAAATAAAATAATTAATTATAAGAATGAAAATTTGGGGGGGGGGGGGGGGGGGGGGGGGGGGGGGGGGGGTTGGATGATGTGAGACTTACCCTTGTAGACTCCGTCATATACCTCAGGCAACTCTGCAAGAAACTTGATAATGAAAGTGCATGCAGAACTAGCAGTATCATGGCCTCCAATAAGCAGGCCTAAAATCTTATCAGCAATATCCAATTCATGCATGAATTTTCCATTTTCATCACTAGTCAAGAGCATGTGTGACAATATATCTTGTGTTGGTGATGCCTGTCCTTCAGCTAAATCGAGTTTTCGCTGTTTGATTATGGCAACAAGCTCTTTTCGGATGAAATTTGAGGCCTTGATGGCACGATTAAATGGCGTTCCAGGCAAGTCTATGGGAAGGGAAATAAGTCCAGATGCTAAAAGGTCGAAAGGATCAGCAAATCTAGCAACGTGGTTGGGATCTTCGACGCTTACAAACAAACGGCAGGCCAGCCAGAAAGTGAATTTCTTTGCAAGAGGGAAAGCAACAATTTTCATTCTTGTTTTCCCAGTCATCAGCAAAGTGTCTTTGTGCAATATGATCCATTATACCGATGTATCGTTGTAAGGCTTCGGGTTTGAGGAAATTCGGAAGCATCTTTCGCATTTTTATGGCCTCTTCTTTGGATGAAGTTTGATTAGAAGATGGGAAAACTTTGTCAAAAGATGCAGGCCACCAGGCTTGGACAAGTTTATTCTCATTTGAGAACAAAAACTTATTACCAGCAGCACCACAGAAAACAGCAGCCTTTTCTCCAAGTAGATGAGTCCTGAATACTTTGGATGAGTACTTAGCCATCCGATCGTAAATGAACTTTTCGGGGTAGCCCTTCCACCCAGTGGTGAGAAACTCGAGGGTTTCGCCGACCACGGGCCATCCAGTCTTGCCCGGAGGAAGCATCCCAGATGAGCTCGATTTGTTCTTGTGGAAGATGAAGTTGAGAGAGAAGAATACAAAGGAAACAAAGAGGCCCAGTAGAGACACATAGAAGAACTCCATGTCTTTTGTTTTGATTAGTATATTGATGATTTTGTTATTGAATTTAGACGCATATATATAGAGGGAAAGAGAGCCAAAACTATGTAGTGATATACTAGAAAAAGTTAAGTGTGGGAATACAGAAGTCAAGTAAGTTAGGAAACCAAGGAAACAAAATCCTATGGAGTGGCTTTATTTGGTTGAAATATATAATATATAAATGGCATCCAAAATGCCTGTTTTTATTTGCTTTTGCCTATGTCCAAACACAATCTTCTATTAATATCTCCAAGTTGCAATTGTTGATTCCCATTAGCACTTTGTGAGACAATTTTCTATCTAAGGAGATAAGATGTAAGATCGGCATAAAGTGTCTAAATAAAGGATTCTACTATAATTTAGGTCTAGATATAAGAAATAAACTTTCTCATTTACAAGAAAGGATTGGTACCAAGGTTTTGAATAAAGGATTCCACTGTAAAATGTAAGATTGGTACTAATATTATACGAGAAGAAATGATTCATTAAGTCGAAACTATAAGTCAGGCTGAGCCCCATTTCTTCCATCTACAAAGAAAAATTGCAGGATGTATTAACGATTGATCCTGGAGACGAAATATTGGTTGATGCTAACTATTCTTTGAAAAAGAAATTTTTATTAAGTAGAGATTACTAACTAATAAAATTTCATTTTCTTTGCTGAAGTAACTTGGCTAGTGGCCATAGGACTTGTTTGTATTAGAAGGGTTTGTAGTTCATTTCAATGAACTAAAAATATATGAATCCCTTGTTTTTAAAAATTGATTCAGTTTGACATAATTACAAGGAAACTGCTGTTATAAAATTTTTGAAACAACCAGATGCCCTTTTTTTTGCCCGCATCAGAGACAATTAAACTAACTATGCAGGGGAATTTCTGTTATGTTAACATATACTTGTTGTACAATGGCGTGAGCTACTTCGTTTCCCTAGTAAGTAACAAAACACTAAGAACCACCTCTGGTGTAAGCAAGGATCTAATATCCTAAACACTATTGCATTTAGAACATAACTCAAGTTTTTTGTTTCCACCATATCTATGTGTTCGTAAATCAAGTTCCTTGGCGAATGTTAGTGTTTCATGAACTTATTAAGAATTAGAAACCCTAAATTTATACCACCAATAACAATAAAATTGCATTAAGGATAAGAAGATACAAAAGAACACACAAAATTTATAAAGGTTCACTTCAATATGAGATTACATTTTCACTATGATAAAAAAAAGGATACAAGAGAAAAATAGCATGTCCTATTTTCTTGGGGTATTTTTAAAAAATGTCCAGTCAAGCCATTCAAAACTTATTCAGGCCTAACTTATTTTAAAAAGTTTTTTAAGACCTCTTTCCAAAGTATCATTTCCTATATTATTAAAGGGTAATTATATTACCACTACAAAAATTACTATATGCACCACAATTTTAAGTTTTTTTCCTATGTACTTAACTAGCCTCAAGTAATATTACCTAAACAGCCTTACATAATTTTAAGTGCACCACATATTCCTCTTTCTCTTTTTTACTTCTTTTTTTTTTTTTTTTTTTGGCAAAAAAGCCTTATTAATCTTCAACGGAAAAACCAGATTACTAGGATCGATATAATCGCTATAAAAACCAGATTACTAGCATTGAAAAACAAAGGTAATTGTAGTGGAGTCGGTTGTTCTTTTAATCGCGTGACCGCCTTTTTTCCACCGACACCCAATAAATTTATTAGAAAATAAGAAAATTATATATATGCACACAATCGTACAATGGTAAATACACCGAAATGACAAACACTCGATTCTTCCTTGATCATGGACGATAATTTCCAAATCGATGCCAACGCCAATTGCCGCTCCAACGGCGGCGAAGGTGATGACGAGGACAGCGAAGAAGAAGCCTGCTGCGATGTGGAAGTATGGGAGATTTTGAGCAAGGCCTTCAAGCGATGTGGAAGTATGGGAGATTTTGAGCAAGGCCTTCAAGGAGGTAATAACTGTGTTAAATCACAACTGTGTTTTGATTCAATAGGTGAACGAGAATCACCAGTCAAAGATTCTTGATAATTTGCCGAAAAATGTTGATTTGATCAAGGAAATTAATGGAAATATATCTGAAGTGCTCAGTCTTTACTCGAATCTGTCTTCGAATTTCTCCAGGGTCATCAGACAGCAACGGGTAATTACCTCTGCTGTTGAGAAGAATAGCAGCGAAGAAAATGATTGCTACAAAGCGTTGGAGGACGTTGAATCTTGAAATAACCGATTCCATATTTCTGTAACTTCCGACGACCTTTTAATTTAAGTAAGATCTAGATGTGTGTGCTTGTGCATGCGTGTGATTGTGATTTTGGTGGTGATTTTCCTTGGGTCAGTTTGGCGTACAGTGTGATTGTAATTGAGGAGGGAGGGAGGGAGAGAGAGAGAGATGGAAGGTAATGAAATGTGGTGTACTTAGTATTTCACATTTTTTTCTTTTTTATTTATTAATTTGAGTTATGGGTATATTTGTAAATTTAATGTGGTGTACTTATTAAAATTCTATTTTAATTGTTGTGTATTTATAATGTTGTGTGGTAAATAAATGATGTAGTGGTAATATAATTACCCATTATTAAAATCTATCAAATGCCCTTAACATATTATGACCATAATACCCATTTTTCAAATTGGAATCGTTAGTTTCACTCCAATCCAGCTTTGTTTTGTTATTCTTTCCGATTCCAGCTTTTTTCTGTTTTTCTTCTTCTTCTTTAGTTTATCTATAATATTCTTCTTATTATTATCTAATTTTTCTCAAAGTATAAGGAAACAAATTCAAAGAACAAACTCTTACGTTTCTACATTTTTATATTGGTAAGATATTCTTATCACTTTTATTTATTTTTTGATCTTGCATTATTTTTATTTGTATATATATTTATTGTCATTTTAGTTTAGTTAAGTGTTCAAACGACTTTTGTTGTTTTAAATGACTGCAAACGTTTTAAAGCACCACGATTGATTATTTGCTAACATTCTAAAATCTTAGTGCTATTCCAAAATACTTCAAATACTTCATATCATGATCTATATTATGAAGTGCTAGATCTTTGCAAAGTTTATTTATCTTTGCATGATATTGAGATGAGATTTCTTCTCTTGAAAATAAATAGTTTTCAGTTCAAATCAAAATTACTTCAAACAGACACTGTGGTGTTTGCTATCTCTCAACAAAAATATTCTTATTGTCCCATTTGTGTAACCGTTGTGAGCAAAGGTCCAGTTGAGCATCCACAAGAAAAAGATAATGATTCATTTCATGAAGTGGAAGACAATTAAGTTAAATGTAAAATGCAAAATGAATGTGGTAATCTTCATTGTGGAATGCAAACATATGATGACAATGAAGTAGATCAGACTGCGAATGTTGATTGGGATCGGTTGGAGATAGCTTAAGACAATAATAAATTGTAATAATGTTGCTTTCTCTACTCATGGATCCAAGATGTTTCAAGGCAACAGAGAAGAAAATCATTTTACAAAAGAGCACCTTGTTGCGATCAACTAAATTCAAAAATTATGATTACTTTCAAATTCGTAAATATGAACTTGAATATACTTGCTTTAGAAGTATTCGTTGAAATGATCATAGACAAGCAAGATCGTGGCTTATTGAAAAATATATAATGCCTAAGTTTTAAAATTTCAATATTGTATGTAGACCTGCAAATGTCATTAATGATATGCGTCGAGAAATCGGGGTAAACATGAGTTATCAAAGGGCATAGAAGTCACGAGAACATGCTTTGGAAGTATTAAGAGGTTCTTCTGGGGATATTTATGCTAAATTGAATTTATATTCTCATAACTTGGTACAACTAATCTTGGAACGACATCATCTTAAGAGATTGACAATGAAAAATGCTCTCCAAAAGACCAAGATATTGGTACAGTTTAAGCCATTTGAACGAGTTGACGAGTGGAAGGAACGAAGTGATCGAGAGCCCAAGTACTTTTTTATGGCCCTCGGACCTTACATTCACCTAAAGGGTAGTTATCATTGATGGAACATTTCTAACCGATAAATATAAAGGCATGATGATTGTTGCTACTTGTTAAGATGATATCTAGGTTTTGATTCCACGAATGATGCATCGTGTAATTGGTTTTTTACGAAGTTCAAAGAAGCAACGAAGGATATTGAAAATCTTGTTGTGATATCTGACTGACATCAAAGTATTATCAATGAAATTCAAGATGTCTATTAGAATGTCCATCATGGTCATTGCATCCATCATATAAAAAGTAACTTAAGGATCATAACTCGAAAAATCGAGATTTTGCCACTTTTTAAGAAAGCAGCAAAACATATAGTTTGGAAGAGTTTGGAAATTATATTAGCAAAATTAAGAGAATTAAGACTAAAGCTTGGGATTATTTAGTCAAACACACACTTTCAAGGTTGTGCTAGGTCATATTTTCAGGAGAACAATTATAATATCATGACATTGAACAATGCAGAGTCATCGAATTCATTGTTTAAGAAAGATCATCAGACTTTGATGCTTGCATTGATTAAGAGTACTAGGAAGAAGTTGCATAAATAGTTTTATGAGAGGCATGTGAATGCACAGAGCTGTACAAGCACTTTAACGCCAATAATTTAATAGAAATTGCGTAAGAATGTTGATAAAGACAATAAGTTTGTTCCCCTGATCGATCAATTCACATATATGATGTGAAGAACGAAACCACGAATTATACTGTTAACTTGGATGAAAAACTTGTAAATGTAGACGATTTCAATTAGAACATTTACCATGCGAGCATTCGTAGCTGCAACGAAGAATAGTGGCATTCAATTTACTTGTTCTACTCTCTGCATTATACTGTTGAATATTGGAAAGTAGCATACGGTAATATTATTTTTCCCCTACCAAATGAAGTTGATTAGGAAATTCCTGAAAAGTTGGCTTTCTCGATGTGTTGCCGCCATTAGTATAACAACGAGGTGGACGTACTAAAACAACAAAAATGTCCTCTATGGGAGAGTTCTTCAAAAGACAAAAATGTAGTCATCTCCTTTAGCTAATAGAAGATTGGAGCATTAGTTTATTGCAAGTTTGGTCGATTGCATGTCGTTTATATAATAATGCAAACTGATTTCAACTTATTACAATGTATGCTTTATGTTGTGGGTTTTTGTCGTAGTTCATGCCAAATTTGTGTTTTATGAATGTTGAGTAGTTTTTTCATGTTGATTTAATTCATATAACAAGTGATGAATGAAAAATATTCAAAGTCGTTTTTAGTTTTACAAAGGCTCTTGATCGTTGTTTATAAAGTCGCAGCTAGCGATGGCAAAAAAATCAATCATGCTCGATACATGTGGATCCCGCTTCGAACGGGTCGGAGATTGCCATCTTAATTGAGTAATCGGGTCAGGACGAGGCAAGGGTTTTCACTCTGGAGCGGGTACAGGTAACAGGGTATCCGTCCCGCCCCATTTAACTTTTTTTAAAAAGAATTCAACACTTTAAATGAAAAACTCCACGAATTTTTATTAATTATAATAGAATATGACAAATAAGATTATCTAAAAATATATGATTAACAATAAAAACGTTAGTTTACCAAATATAATCGAATAATTTAATTTCTAAAAATAAATTAATTAATTAAAAAATTTAATAACTATATTATTGTCTCACTTTAATGAATGGGGGTAATAAAATAAATTTTTAAAAATAGGTACGTAAACGGGGCGAGGTACCTGCCCCTAGCCACAGCTAACATGTGACAAGCAGAAGATCAAAAGTTTTTGTAAAACAAAAACAACTCTGGTCATTTTTCAAATGTGCATCTCATGTATCGATTATATACACGTTTTCTATATATTTTTAAACGAAATAGTTTGAAATCAAATATAATACGGTTTAAATTGTTATATATTATAATTTAATTTATCCAAATCAATTGTAAGTCATATACTTGAACATTATTGTGGAACATGATGAATTGTATATAATGAAGTTCATCTTCCTATAGGGATGTAAATGAGCCAAACTAAGCGAGCCGAAGTTCGCGGCTTGAGTAAAAATGAAACATCTTTTAGCCGAAGCCGAGCATAGCCAAAATGACTCGTGTTAGTGTGGCTGCTCGAGCTCGAGCCTACACTTAAAAATGAGGCTTGTCGGGCCTTGACTCGGTCCATCGAGTTACAAGTAGGGTCGGGTAAAACTCAACCCAAAATGCTCAATTCGACCAATCCAAAACAAACTGATCGGTTTAAGTCGATTTTTTAAGTTCAATTAGGTTAGGTTGAGTTGAAAAATTGAATTTGAGGTTGGGTTGGGTTGGGTTGGGTCTCGAGTTATGAATTAAAACTCAACCCAACCCGATAAATTAAAAAAATTAATATCTAAGATTAAAAAAATTAAATAGACATAATAGTAAAGATAAGAGAATAACTTATAATATATAAACATCAATTTTCTTCACATAGACCGATTCACATGAACACTATGTACAAATGCAATGTTATTTGGCGATAAAGTAAAAAATTAAAGTTATAATGATGAAATTAATGAATTCTAAAAAATTGTAATCAAGAAAATGCTTCATAATTTTTAAAAAAATTTATACATTATTTTTAGAAAGAATTCCTTATATGCGTGTTTCGAAAACAGAAGTTTTCAAATAATTTTAAACTCTAAGAAATTATCCAAATTCAACACATAAATCGGATCCAACTTTAATTGGGCTGAAACCCAAACCGACCAACCCAACCCAACCCAACCCAACCCAAACCAAAATTATCAATATTGGTTTGGGTTGAGTTGATTTTCAATTAAATCAATCATGTTGGGTTGTGTTTGGATTAGAACAAAAAATCGACTCAATCCAATTCACACCCACCCCTAAATACAAGTCGAGTCGACTCGAGTTTTTTCTAGATTGAGCTGTGGGCTGCTCAAGCCGACTAACTGGATTGACATTCTTATTCCCATATGTTTTTAAATGAAATATATTGAACGTTGAATAAATAAATACCAAATTTAAACAAATTCATAGAAAAACGACAAGAATTCAAAACAGCTTAAGTCATTGTTCAAAAAGACTAAAATCTTTTTAAACAACTCTAATGGTTTAAAAGACTCGAGTATTTTCTTAAAAACAACTACATTCTTTTAAAGTGAAGTCGTTTTAGTAAAATGACTATAGTCTTTTAAAACAATTATAGTTTTCTAGAGTCGTTTTAGCAAAACGACTATATATAGTAATTTAAAATGCTCCAATTTTTTCTTAAAAAACGATTGCAAAACTATAGTCATTTATTTTTTATATTTATTAATATTTTTCAAGAATATTTTATTATTCTTGAAGAAATCCAAATTTAAACATTAAAATATAAAGTTAATATTTCAGTGAAAAATTACTTGCTCCCGAATAACAAATTTAAGCATATTTCATGATCTGAGAAGTTTTGTATATCTGATAATATTTTAATTTAATGATTTATATACTACTGAAAAAGCATAATTAGATTTATGTTATTGCAGGAGAACTAAAACGTTTTAAATATCAACATTTCATTAAAATATGGCATTATTATTCTTGGAAGAGTATAAATTTTAAATCTACATTCTAGAAGAATATTTAGTTGTTATTAATTATTACTCACTCATAATTTTTTTATTTTTTTTTTAGGTTCTCTTGATAAAGCACAAATTGGGACTTTACCATATACCTCAGAGAATATTATTTTATTATTTTTTAGAAGACAATATAAATCAAATCAATATTATGAAAAATATTTTCGTCTCGAAATGACTTATACTTTAATATTTAGAGAGAAAAAAATATTTTGTTAGTGCTCCATAAGAAAATAATTTAATAAGTTTCAATTTTTGAATAATACATATTGTGCTCCCAAATTAACACAAATCTCGAAAAATAACATATGATTTACAATCATATTTAATTATGTTTATACTCCCGAAAAAGCACAACTAAATATGATATAATTAAATATTGTATTAGTAATTTAGATAAATAATTTGTGAATCTTTTGAAAAAAAAAAAAAACCAAATTATATAAATATTCTATATAATGTAGTAAAATTAATGTAATTCTGTATAATGGTAAAAACTAATACCAGACTCTGCATATTCTTATTCAAGACTTAAGAAGAGTCAATAGTGTGATATGGGGAGACAAACTTATTAATGTGAGTAATTTGTTCTCCACTATATAAAAGAGAAACCCACAAAACATTGTTTCTTAATTGCTACACTATACTAATATTAGCACAATGAAAACAAATAATATATTAAATCAAAGTATTTTATTATATAGTATGCCCAGTTATATCATCACTGGGTCAACATTAATGCAAAATAAGAATTCAAATAAAAATTTGATGAAGAGCCAGAATATTCGCCAATCCAACGGATTCAATAAAATACTTGTTCCCTGTATCATAAATTCGTCATTGACCATCACCGGATAATGTTGGAACTAAATCTTTATAATCTTGAAAATTATTTAAGATAATATATGGGCTCCGTCGCCATCGATGTTGACCATTGATATTATTTGTATCTAATAAATATAACATATCTACTAAATGATTATATAATGTTCACAACATGAAGCTTGCAAAATTACTACTCAAATTTTAAATTATGAGCATTATTTTTAGATTATACAGTCAATACGGTATGTTTTGTTAATACTAGTGAGCTTTAATCTCAACCTTTTAATAAGTACTAGTTGGGATTCCAAAAAATTGTTCAAATTTATTGTTTGTTAAACGCCTTCAATTAATCTATAAATCATTACTATTGAGAACAAGTGCCTTCCAACTGTCTAAGGAATGATATTAGCTTCATGCCAACACCAAATTTTTTCATGCTATATTTGGCTTATGGCCCGAGCTTAATTTTTTCATCTAATTAATTTGATAGTATAATATATGTACAGTTGTTCCACCATAATGCAATGAGATGGAAAGTAAAGATTGCTTAGAAAAAATGTATAGTTTGAACCTTCTAAATATCTCAAGCAATATCTCAAGCGTCACTGTGTGATATTTTTTCTTGTTTTGATAAGGACGGCTGGAAATCGTATCAAAGAGTCTTATTTACTTTCACCTGTTAAATTATTTATAATTTATTTTCTTTTCATATAAATTTCATACTCGCAATCAAACGCATCTTAATTCTTCCCTGTAAATAGGTTTTGTTCTCAATAAATTACACATACGTATATTGACTTCTCTCTTTTTCACTCCATTTTATAACACAAATTAATTTTGAAGCTTTTTTTAGTGCATGTTTGGCTAAGCTAAAAATTACTTTAAACATTTTAATGCTTATCCAAACACGACATAACGGTTCCTGCACTTTCTTCTGCCTTTGTACCATAATAAAATAATAGCTGCTAAACTGCTTGCACGCACAGGCACAAGCGCCGATGGCCATTTCCGTTGCACAATCACCCACATGGGAAGAAATTGACCGCGCTGAAAGGTAAAAAATTCACCTTCTCAATTCTTCATTCTTATTATAGTATGCCATAAAAATTTAACTGTTTCTTTCTTTTTCTCTTGTGAATTTTTGTACGTATCGGCAGTTATCTTGTGTGCTGTATGTTCGATAAATCGGCGTCTTTGTCGTCCTTTATTCTGTCGAGATTGCTTGAAAATTGTGATTTTAAAAAAAAGGAAAACCAATTTCCGGAGAATTACGAAAATGAATGGGATGATATGTTGGAATCAGCGGGCATGGTTTTGGTTCAATCCATGAAACAGCTCCAAAGGTAAAGAGTAAAGTTTTTAATTCCTAATGAATTGGAATTTGAGGTAAACTTTGTATTTTTTGGGCAAGAGATTTTCTTGAATTTTCAATTTTGTTTTCTAATATTCAGGACATCTGAGATTTTCAAGGAGCTTAAATTGTTATTTGGCTCCGTAGCTGCCATTCCTGTACAAGTTTTCCTCGCCGGGTATTGATTTTTCATTTTTGCTTGAGTAGTTCGGTTCCATTAATTATATGTTGTTTAGTGCTAAACATTTAGAGCAGTATTTAAATTTTATTAGCATTTTGCAATAAGGTTTCATATTTTATATTTTTTTTTTCCTTCATAGCGATGATAGGATTACCTGAATGTACGTGCTAGGAAGATTTTACCATATTGCGTCGAAATCCCCTTTTTCGTATCATTGTTAAGGGGGTATAGTCTTTCATTTACAAAATCGAAGTTTTTACTAAAGTAGTGTTTAATTTAATGCCAGACACTTTCTCAATAGCTTTCTTTGGATACTTATAATAGGCTTAGTGGAAAATGGGAAGATATGTATGAATATTTGTATGATTACTTGGAATGCACAGGAATCAGATTCACAGGTTTGTTTGGCACCTATTTTTTTAAAATCATTTTTCTCCAATATCATTTTCAACCACACATTTTATGGAAACCACAACTTTTCCCTACTTTTTCAGCCACACATTCTCCAAACAAATCATTTTCACTTGAAAAAATTTGTGCCAAACAAGCTTTAAGTATATGACGGAGCCTGGATATGTTAGTAATTGGAAGCTGTATGAAGTCAAGAATATGGTTGATTGTTAATGTGCTCTTGTGCTGTTTGTCTGCCGAATCGGTGCTATTGCACTTTGAAAGCAATTATCGCAGAAATGCATAGTGATTTCTGCATTGTCATTTATGGTACCAATATCAAATGTATAAGTGCAAGTACTCTTTGTCACATATTTGTGCAGTGCTTGAGAGGTGCTACTATAGTAGCAGGAGAAGGTCTGGTTGCAAGACCCTTGATGGTCGAGAATTCGACAATTGATAGCATCATTTTAGCACCTAATTAAACTGATTAGTAGCTGAAGAAATACATATTTAATCTTGTGACAGAGTTTTGTATTTGTGAAAAAGTCTGTATTGGTATCTTTTTAACCAGCAGAGAATGTAAATGTAAAACATATAAAAAATCTATTTGCAGAAAATTGCCATAATGAAGATTAACATGAAATGGAAAAAGGAAGTGAACTTCAGAATAAGTTCCAGTATTGAATTATCAAAAGAAAAAAAAATGAATATCTTGTTTGTTTAGTGATATGTGAAGTGGAACTGGCTCTATAAGGACCTTTTTCATATTAGATTGAATCTGTACATAAGGGAGATGGGGGCCGTACTCTGAAGTTTAATTTTTTTATCTTGTGCATTGGACCATATATTATGTTTTCTACCTCCATTCGTGGTGCTCAAATGATTTTTTTGTTTAATGTCATTGAGTCTTGGAATTTACTTTTTGGGTGCATGAGTTGGCGGCAAATCTTTATAAAATTCACTTGATCTTTAGCTTTGCATGGACCACCGTTGTAGGGTATTGATTGTGTAGCCATCACATGTATCTTTATGTACAGCTTCTCATGACCATGGTGTGAAGTCTATTTTACTCTCTTGTACGTTGCCACGAGGAACTTATAGCTGTGTTGCTTTCTTCTTTTATTTCTAAATCTTTAGTCTTCGCTTTGTTTCACTCTTAAGTCAGAGATTTGCATAAACAAATAAATAAATGTTATGGATCTTTTTGTTCATGCTCTTTTGATTATGGTGATCAAATACTAAAGATGAATGTCATGACTCTACTGGTTAAATATATTTTCTTCAGGGTGTGTTTTCATATGTCGGAAGGCCACTTGACTGTTGCTCAAGGCTTTCTTGAGGAATTTCTTAACAATTGGAAATATGTGGATCAGCGGTATTATCTTCTCTTGAGCGCAGAAGCTAATGCATCCGACATAGAAGGATCTTGTTATAGGTTTTCTATAGGAGTTGATGAGTATTTGGAAGCTGTTGAGCTTTATGTGATGTCACTGCTTGCAATGGCTATAAAAGACACAGATCTTGCTATCTCTTGGGTGGACAAAGCCATGATACCTGAGGAGAGGCGTCAGGTAAATTAATGACCATCGAATCTTAATTCAGTTTCACGATAGTTATTGTAACGCCCCGAGTTCCGCGGACCCGGAACGCTACGTCATCTTCTCTTTGCCCTAATTTAACTGAAAAGTTTGGCGGAATAACTAACTTTTGAAAACATCACATTTAAAAATTTGTAAATTTTAACGGTAACAAATGCCATTCGAATTAACTTAAGGAAAATTTGATTAAACATTAAACTCAAGTTTGAAAATAGCGGAAACGATAAGGTAAGTTTCATAATGTTTCAAAGAGTGAAATTTCGAAAGTAAACTAAAAACAACTAACTACATTTATTCCACCACTGCCCATCAGACTCGGCCGTCTCCAAAATCTGCAATATTGTTAAAAATAATAGAATGAGCATTTCGAAGAAATACTCAGTAGACTCATCGCCAGTAATTAATTTACAGAGTAATTTAACACATAATTATGCAATCAATACTGTGATATTCTCATGGACTAATTTTCTTTGAAAAATCATAGGCTCTTTAAAAAACATAGGGTGTGGGTAGTCTGTCTCATGCATTTAAGCACGTAAGTTATGCATAACATCATCTTATCTCATAAGAGATTCTCTTTCTTCTTATGCAATTAAGCATATAAGTTATGGCAAGCATAACAACATAATCTATCTCATAAGAGATTCTCATCTTATGCATTAAAGCATATAAATCACGTAAAATCACATAATACATGCAATTACAATTTAAACTAATTAATGGGGGCGAGTCTACCTCAATTTATCGCGAGTCGTAAAAAGTTGAGCGGAAAGAAATCTCAAGCTCTATCGTCCTTACGTTTCGTCTAGCCAAAAATAGAAAAATAACTTTGAATTAGTGTTTCGAAATTTTTAAAGATTAAAAACGATAAAAAATAAAGTTTAGGGACTTAATTGAAAATTTATTAAAACTGAAAATAAAAGTTTAGGGGCTAAAATTGAACTTTTCTAAAATAGGGACTAAATTGAAAATTTATTAAAACTGAAAATAAAAGTTTAAGGGCTAAAATTAAACTTTTATAAAATAGGGACTTAATTGAAAATTTGCTAAAACTGAAAATAAAAATCCAGGGACTGAAATGGACTTTTTTCGAAATCTGTGGACTGATTTGTTTTTAAAACATAAATCCGGGACTGTTTTTTTTAAAAACCGAATTTTGGGACTGAAATAAATCATTTTAAAACTTGGGGGACTAAAATGAACTAACGCCTAAACTAGGGGCTTAAACATCAATTTTCAAAAATCAAAATTTTATAAAACTTCTCTCTCTCTCCTTTCTCGCGTTCGAGCAGAGAGAGAGGAGGAAGGCGACGGCGAAGGGGCGAAGCCCCTTCCCTCGATTTCGGCCGGCGACGCCAGCGCCGGCGTCGCGTGGAGGCGCCGGTGGTGTGGGGGTTGGCTGGGGGTTGGTTTTTGGGTGGTTTGGCGACGGTTCGAAGGCGAACGGTTCGAGTTCGACTTCCTTGAGGTAAGTTTATGGGTTTCTTGATTTGGGGTTTGATTTTTGGGTGGACTGGAAGGTGGGCTGAGTGTTCTTGTGGTGGCGAGTGGTGGAGTGGGTGCGGTGGTGTTGAAGGTGGTTCTGTGGGTCTCGACTGTGGGGCTCGACTATGGTGGTGGTTCGATTGGGGCTGGGTTGTGGGGTGACGGCTGCAGTTTAGGTGTTGGTGGTTCTGGATTGTGGCCGTGTGCAGTGGCTGTAGGTCGGAAGTGGTGGTGTTGATGGTGGCTGCAAGGGCGGAGCCTGTGGTGTTGATTCAATAGGCTGGGTCGTGGGAAATGGATGGCTGTAGCTCGGGTGATGGTGTGGTGGAGTCGACGGTGGCTGTAGTGGTGGTGCCTGTGGGTTGGTAGTGACTGTGTGCAATGGTCTGTGAGTTGGAGGTGGTGGGGCTGATGCTAGAAATTGATTTTCTAGCATCACACATGAACTTCCAACATTGTTGATGCTAGAAATGGGTGTTCTAGCATCAGTTGTGAGTTTGAGATTTTCCAGCACGAGTTTCAGCTGGGTTGGAGGTGGCTGGAACTCACTGCCTTGAGTGAAAAATGTTTTTGAGAATGTAATGTCTTACCCAGTTGCTGGAGGCTGCGTGAGTGAGGGGAGGAAAATGAGGTGGTATATAATGAACAGTAATTTAGGGCACAATTCCCTAGGTCAGAAATTGGGCCAGAAATTTGGGCCGAAAGAATTTTCTAACCGGACTTGCAGAATTGGGCTGAAAAGAATACATTTGGGCTTAAAGGATTGGACCAAAATAACTTATATGGACTAATAAGTAATTGGACCTTAAAAATTTCTTAAATTATTAAAATGATAAGAAATTCGATACCTTAAAAATATTCGGGATTGAACTCGATTTGAATGAATTTAAATTGATTTTATAACGGCTAAACGAACGTGCTTTTATTTAAAACTCGGGGTTTAAGGTTTTGCGACACGTTTTTCAAGAAACTTAAATAGAAATTCTCTGTCGCTACAGTTATGAATATTCCAAGTTCTGATCATGCATAACTGGAATTTGAAATTTTCATCAGAGTTCTGTGTGAACTAATTGCTCTTTTGCATTACTTTTGGCACCATTTATACAGTTAGCTCTAAAATGACAGTGTTCCCATCCTTACCATGATAAAGAATATAATTATGCTGTTTGCCAATTGACTCCAATTTAGGATGGAGGTTTGCCAAGTAGGAAACACTAGATTCAGGAATTTTGTTTTAGCAATCAATCCATAGACATGAGATGGACTCAAGCATAATGATTTATATTGCTTATGTCGGTCGTTGTTGAAGAGATTAAACCCTGTGAGGCTGTGACAGATAAGCAAGATAGGTAACTTGACTGAAAATATTTACTATTCATAGTTGGTTCAGACATCATCATCTCATTGCAATTCACAACTACAAAAATTATTGACATTTTGAAGATCGTGTTTAGATTTTTTGACTTCTACTTGACAATTCACTGGTAAATGTTTCCGATGAGACCTATTCTTCGTCGAAGTATCCTCTACAAATGTTTGTCATGGTTCCTAAATTCAGCTGTGATGTATTAATTTGATCTTCTACTCCTTTCATGTTACCAAATTATATGATTTCAAGAGATTTGGCACCTCTGTAATTTACTCCCTTTCTAATGGACACTCTATAAATCTTCCCAATTACCTACATGGCCGCACAATTTTTTGTATATGAATTGGAGAAGGAGATATCCCTTCTTTTTAATGTACAAGTTCATTCATTTTGACTAATTTATAGCATATTTTCTCATAATACTTTTCACTTCAACTTCCTGGAGTTTGTTCTCCATAAACTCAGTTTAAATTTTTCGAATGGTTTCTTTCCAGTCTACTTCTTTTATGATTGCTGTGATCTGCTAAATGCTCATACAAATTTCATCATCTTTTACAAAAGGCATTTTAGTTCAGGAAACAATCAAACTGACTTCCTATCAAATTAAAATGATGATGCAAATAATCTCTTCTCCATGCATGCGGTAATTTTGGATGCTAAAGAGAAAGATGTAGTGCAGTGGAAGTGAGTGTTTCAAAAAGAGAGATCACAGATTACCAAGTTGGGGATTTTATTGGAAGTCAAAGGTCAACATTGCATCTGAAGATTGCTTCGCATGATACTCCTGAGCTTTCATGTTATGATCACTATTTCATGGATGTAGAAAATGCCTTTGCTTTTGGCCCAGTACTAGTGCCTATTCTTCCAATGCAAAGGATGAAGAGAAAAAAGGAATATTTTTTGTCCAAAAAAAGAAACTTTCATCCCCAAGATTCATTTCTGTTGGTTCTACATTTTTATCCTGAAATAATGAATTGAGTTCGTATAGGCATTTTGGATGCTGCTATTGAAATAGCCCTTCTAGCTATATTTTCGGTTACTCCACCCATTTCGTATAGTATTCGACCTGGTTTAACAACAGCTACCCAATATTCAGGGGATCCCTTTCCCGAACCCATACGTGTTTCAGCGGGTCTTACTGTAACCGGTTTGTCTGGAAATATACGGACCCATATTTTTCCACCACGGCGTGCATTTCGTGTCATTGCTCGTCGACCTGCTTCGATTTGTCTAGATGTGATCCCATATGATGCCCTTTCGTACATGTACACGCTTTTATTTCTTCTGGTATGAACATTTTCAATGTGATGAAAAAGTCAGTATTGTGTTTTTGTGTGTATTATGTATGTCACTTGCATGATGTGTAAATTATAACTTGAATGTAGTATTAAAAGATTATGCATTCGCTGACATTGGTTAATTTCTTCTATTTGTCTTTTAGGAACTTTTGAGGCGGTTACATTCATTGAGTTCTTCCAAGGTCAACAGTTCATCACAAGCTTCTATGTCACCTCAGCAGACAGATGAATATAAAACAAACTCTGATCCCTTTGGAGAACAAAAACAATATAATGGACATCTGAAAGATTTTGAATCTGGACATCTAGCTGGTGGAGGGAATACTACAAAGCAGGAAATTCTGAAATTGTCTAGACACAGAGTTCCATACTTTTGGTTGTTCCCTTCCATCAATCTGAAATTTGGCAATTATCGATTGGTTGTACCTAGTGGGAAAGTCTTGCTATCTTGCTTATTGCTGCTTATGTATTATTTTATGAGAAGGAAGGAAGCGGCATTAAAGAGGTAA
Source organism: Osmanthus fragrans (assembly GCA_019395295.1). Classification (NCBI taxonomy): domain Eukaryota; kingdom Viridiplantae; phylum Streptophyta; class Magnoliopsida; order Lamiales; family Oleaceae; genus Osmanthus; species Osmanthus fragrans. The sequence continues at coordinate 11,065,828 of CM033347.1, read as the reverse complement.
GATATAATTCTCTTGGTGGTTCATGTGCAAGCAATTAATATTCAAATATGAACAGGGATGGCTTCTCTTGTTCTAAATATTCTCATAGCTAGTCCGCTATATATCTGTGATCCATCTTCTTGTAGGAGATGCATAATATGTGAAGCGTAAAATAAGAATTATTATGATCTAAGCAATATTTCTGAAAAGTAAACTGAGTAATCTTTTTTAAATACACACCGTAAAGGTAAACATCATTAATTGTATCCATTATTGCAGCCATGACATTGTTGCATAGTCTGAGTCGGAAAATTATGAATTTGGTGGAAGATATCTTACATTTTCCATTTCAAGTGCATTATCACAATCTCTATTTGTTTGTAATTTCCTTTGCTGAGCATAATTAATATGGAGGGCTTTGTAGCACGGACACTTCAACTAGAGTAGCGCGTCCATATCGGACATGTGTCGATACCAATCCTCCTCGGACATTTTACCATAAACATTTTTCATTTTTTTTTTTAAATTAAAAATGGTATATATTTTCAAGTCAAAGTTATTAGTAAATTACAAATAAATACTCATATTTAAAAAATTCCAATAAGAAAAATTATAACAAGTGTAAAACTAAATTTATACTACATAAATGAAGAATTTTAAAGAATTTAATCAATGTATCGACGACGTGTTGTGTCAGTGCTTTTTAGAAAAATTAAGTGTCGACCTATCCGATACGTGTCCGTGTCTGTGCATCATAGATGGAGTGACTAGTTCAACATGTCAATCCACATGACACTAGATTGACGGTTCCCCATATAATATTTTCTGTTGAATCCTTTGAGTGCATGTTATATTGGAGTAAAAGTAAATAATAGGATTTTTGTGGGCAATGATATTTATAATGTTGAAGTAATCCTGTTAATACGCATAAGAAAACTTTTTAACATCTAGCTGGGTTAGATTATTATCTTATTCATTATATCAACCATTTTATTCTTAAGGTCCATTTGGCATAGCTTTTGAAAAGTCAAAAAGAACTTTTGAGTATCAAAAGTTACTTTTGGACATGTTTGACTAATTTTATCAAAGTGTCTTCTAGTTAGAAGCACTTTTAGGGAATGTTGGTTTAATGTAACTTCCTTTAAAAACACTTCTGGAGTAAGAAGCTTAGTTTTCAAGCAAAAAATTAAGGTAGCTTCCTTCAGAAACTCTTTTATAGGAAGCAAAAGCAAAATTCATGCCAATGGACCCTTAATCTTGTATTGATCCATCTATATTTAAAAATTGAATGCAAAAGAATGGTATGGTGAAAAGAGCCGGTGGACCGCAAAACCCTTTTGGGATGCTTGATCTATGGTCTAGCATTTTTAGAACAACAACTATGTGCCAATTTTTATCGTCTTATTAGTTTATAATGGTAATTTAAACCCTGGAAAGTATATGAAAAGTATGTGACGAGTTGAGCATGATTTTGGCTTATGAATGCACTAATAAAATAAGAACTAGTTCAGCATGTTGCTTCCTTATGTCTCCGTAGTGTATATTCTATTGTTCAAACAATTGTGTTGGTTTTGAAAGTTTATATAGTCAGTTAATACAGGTTGATGAAGGATGAGTAGGATTTATTAGTTGACATCTTATAAAATAAACATCTGTAGCCACTCCAGTTCTTTCTGAAATTTTGATTGTCTTATCAAGAAACTATCTAAAATTGTTGCCATCTAATATTTATTTTCCGCCTGCACAGGGTTCTTGTGAACAAAGCTGTATCCATCAAAAAGGCTCTGGTTGATATGTGGCAGCTTGCATTCTCATACCAAGTGAACCCTCTAGCCGCCATTCAACCCCTCCCTACTGCAACTCGTGGAAGCTACTGATGATGCGTTCTTCCACTTTTTTCTAACTAGTCGAAATATTGATTTGCCTTACCCTTTCGATTTACACTGTTTCTGCTGGCCATTGTGCGCATACAAAAAAGATTATGTGGGGCTACTTCAGCACAATGTCAACTTGCAAGAACCATGTATTGTTGTAATGTGGAGTTTTGAGATCCCTTTTTTGTATGTGGGGTACTCAAATGCTCATTGCGCTTAAACATTTCTGATTTATCATATTATATACAATAACGTCTCTTATCGAACTACAGATGTAAATTGCATACAAATAAAAGTTTAGAATCCTTTTTGACATTATTTTTCCAGATTGAGGGATGCAGCTTGAGTTTTTGCTGAGGGCTTGGATGTTTGTACTGCTTGCTCTTTCATGAAGAGACAAATGATCTATTTCCTTGTATTTTTTCCCGCTGTGATTGTTGAACAAGTAAAAGCCCATTGTCATTGAGTTAATAAAAATATAAAAATGTATAATTATTAATTAATAATATTAAATAGGAAAAATTACTGTACCAGTCCTCAATCAATACACTTGTAGAAACTAAGAGCATCTCCAATGCAATGCATTTTGTGGGTTGCAATCTAGGTGGGTTTTAAATAAAAAGACTTTCGATTTACATAACATTAATGTTCAATGACTAGATTTAGTTCAAATTTTAATATTCAATGGATTATACCTGTAGGTCAAATTTCATCTCTAATTTCAATCATGTTTGGTGCACGTTATGGTGTATATCATTATTTACACTTTGTCACATGGCATTATCCAATTTTTTTTTTTTAAAAAAAAAAATTGTATCCAATTATTTGTTGACAACAATGCAAAGGTCAACAAAGAGCGTAAAAAAATGAGTTTACAAATGTCATAATTTCTCTAATTTATATTCAATAGGGGGTTAATTTCATAAATGGTCACTGAATTTACATGAAAATAACAGAACGGTCACTGAATTTTAAAAGTTGCAGAAATGGTCACTGAATTTTGGGTCGATTTCAGAAATGGTAATTCAACTTAGTTTTAGGAGTGTTGTGTTTCAATTCAAATCTAAAGCACCAATAACGCGTTGACATAAAAGATGGAGGACCTCAAGTGCAAAATTCACTTAAAATCCCCCAAACCCTATCCAAGAATGGAGACCCACGATCTTCCCTCCTCCCAGAGAAATTATGGCCGAAAGTTGGGAGAAAATCACACTTTAATCGCTCCCAATCCGTAGGTGACCTTCCAATCAAATCATCAAATATTTCCTTCAACGCACGTTTTGGTGTAAAATTTCTGCATTTTTTGAACTGTATGGTTGCGAAAATTTATTGTACAAATATATGTGCTTTGATACTTCATCCAACAGATCTTGAGGAAAAATTGGCTGATCATCCGAGTTCGTATCAGCTTCATTTTCGAAAGGCTCAGATGGATATCTGTGCTCCCAGATTTCTCTGCATCTGTTCAATGCATACTCTTCATTTTCTTCATCAAATATGGTCAGCTTTCCTATCTCGAGAATCTCGACTCGCAGTAATGTTCATAACTGGTCTGAAAATCAAGATTATTGAAGTAATTAACACAAACATAAAGAAATTGAATCAGTAAAAACTGAAAATAAAATGAAAATAAAAACTCATTGCAGAGTGATGAAATAGACATTTACTAGATTTAAAGTATGACAATACCAAACCCATTCAATATCAAGAGGAGGAAGAATTATCGGAGGCTTTGACTCCGAAATAAGATCAACAAATAATGGCATCCATAACTGATAATACCTACAAAATTAGCAATTAATATTTACTTGAACACAATAAACATAAATCCAGTGCAAAACCCAGTTTTCCAATATTTTTCTATTATTTTAAGATAATAATTCGCACTACAATTCCAATTAATTAACCATTTATCTCCATGAGTTTTGGGGGATTTTTAAGTGGGTTTTGCACTTGAGGTCCTCCATCTTTTTATGTCAACGTGTTATTGGTGTTTTAGGTTTGAATTGAAACATAACACTCCTAAAATTAAGTTGAGTGACCATTTCTGAAATCAATCCAAAATTCAGTGACCATTTATGCAACTTTTAAAATTCAGTGACCGTTTTGTTATTTTCATGTAAATTCAGTGATCATTTGTGAAATTAACCCATTTAATAGGAGATAGAAAGAGCGAAAAATTTTAAATTATACTAACTCATTATATTCAATATAGATATATTCTTTCTTGATAATTTCTACTTTTTTTTCTTACCAAGTTAGTTGAGCATAATTTTACACGTGGTATTGGTGGGGGAACTATTGTAGACATGTAGACCTTACCTCCACCACCGTCCCTGGCAACCCCTCGGCTCAAGATCCAATTATCTCCATCTCCAATACCCAAATCAGCTCTAGTCGATCGTATGCTTCATTTCCCACCATCCTCATCGTTGGCCCCTCGTGTGCCTTTCCCTATTCTTGGCCTCCTATATTTGTTGACTTAGACCTCACGTTGGAATGTGTCATTGTGGTATATATATTTTTTTTAATCGAAATAATAATATAGTGGATTCTTCAATAAAATTATAACATTCTAACATGTGGATCATCGTCCACTAGAATTTAAAAGGGTTGAGAACTTAGCCCTTGCTTGAGAATTATTATTCGTGGAAAATAATGTTTTAAATACTGATTTTAGGAGAATGTGTGATTAAATAGGAAAATTTTGAATTTATGTGTGGAATATTTTATTGTGTGAATGTATATTTAAAAATGAGTATGTAGAAAAAAGAACTTTCAAATAATGATTGTCAAATGAATTATGCTAGTGATACATCAAAAAATGTACATAAGAGTATCCACCCCTCACATGGGAGGTGAGACCCACTTAGATAATATTTTTTTATTCAAGTGGGTCTCACCCCCATGTGAGAGGATGGATACTCTTGTGTACATCTTTTGATGTACAAGTGGAATTGTCCTTGTCAAATGGGGGTTTAATTGTCGAAACTCGAAAGTTAAAAACCTATTTGTACAGTCACATATTAGGACCCCAACAATAATTTTGCCTTATTTACGACCAATTCATAATTCCAATGCCAATCATATGATAAGTGTAAATTGAAATTCAGAACAACTCGGACTATCAATTATTTGGTCTCATTATTTTTAAAATGCATTTTTTTTTCTATTTTTTTTTTCAACCACACTTTTCAGTAAAATAATATTATATGAAAATTTTAAAAAAAAAAATTCTTATTTTTTAATCATATATTCTCCGTTACTATTCTAAAATGTATTTTTGGAAAAATGAGAGTTAAAAAAATGTATTTTCTAATTAGAGTTGTTCTGAATTTCAATTTCAATCATGCTACTTGTACATAATGGTGTACCAAATGAGTGTCATAATAAACACATGGCGGCCCCCTATTGGGGGGCGCCTGCGAGGGCGCCATATGTTTATTATGACACCCATTCGGTACACTATTATGTACCACAAGAATATTTCTTTCAATTTTGCCCGCTCTCAGTCTCCTTCAGAACAGTGTCGAAAATTCAGGTCGGTGTTGATCCCGAGCAATTTGGTGGAAACCCAAGCTCTGCAAAAGAAGGATTGCACTCCTTGATGTGTTAGTTAAGCTATGCTCGTCTTTCTTCTTAAGCTCGAAGCTTAGTCTTTTGACAAGAATTCAAGTATAAGTTTGAGTCGGTAGTCTCTGACCCTTCTACTTTGAATTAGAACCGAGGGAGGGTAAGAGGAAAAGGTGATCAAAATATTCCATCAATAAAGTGAGGGCTTTTTTGACCTCACTCTTTCCCCTTTAATAAATAATAAATAAGCCCCGCTCCCTAAGTGGGGCCCTCTTTGATAAGAAAGGATAAGAGCAATCAGCCAAAACAAAAGAATTAATTTTCAAAAAAAGTAAGGGTGCGTTCTCTTTGTCGTTTTGGGGCCGTTTTCTGTTTTCTGTTTTTCAAAACGACGAAAACGCGTTCTCTTTGCCGTTTTCGAAAACGAATTTTGCAAAACACAAAAAAAAATTTCACACAAAAAACACAAAACGGGTTTTTTTTTTCCGTTTTGGGCGTTTTCAGTTAAAAACACGAAAAATTTCCAAAACGCCAAAACAAATACTGTAGCTTCAAATTTTTCACTCCTCCCATTTTTTTCAATCGCGACTTCTCTCCTTCCCTCTTCCACTCTTCCTTCTCTCCATCCCTCTTAGTCCCTGAACTTTGGCTTTCTTCATTTCGATAGTTTTAGAAAATAGGAAGGGTTCAAATAAGAGCAAAAATTCAAAAAATGAGTTATGTCTAGAAATATAAATGAATATATTAACACCCCATTATTCATCTAGAATAAAATCATCTTAATAAAAATTTTCACAAATTTATATGTTATTTTAATATATGAAAATATATTTCATGATTCAAAGATATTTCAAAATTCAAAGAAATTTCAGGTTTATAATATATTTAATAATATATTAACATTAAACAATTAAAATTAATTGAATAATCAGATTTTTTGAATAAAATATTATGAAATAATATTATAAAAAAGTGCAAAGAGAATGCATTTTCTGTTTTCTGTTTTGAGAAATTGTTTTTCAAAATGACAAAGAGAACGCATTTTCAGTAATTTCAAAACAGACACCCAAAACACAAAACACAAAACGAATTTCAAAACTCAAAACACAAAACAGAAACACGAAGAGAACGCACCCTAAGTTTTCTTTCAAAGAGAAAGTGAATTTGTAGAAAAAAAAAATTCTAAACTTGAATATATATATATATATATATATATATTATTTATACGTTTTTTAATAGGAGTGGTGTCAAATGCTCGTGTTATACGAAAACACATTGATATAATCCCCTAATTTTATCTTCGTCAATTGTATCTAATCAAGGTCGACCCTGAAAATTTTGAAGCACTAGATGACTAATTATAATGAGGTCCTTTAACAAATTTTTAACATAATATTTATTATATGTAAACAAATATTTTGTACAATCCAAAAGAAAGAGTAACAAAATAAAACACCTCACAAATTTAAGATTAGACTAACATATTATTTAGTCTTCTCACATTTTGAGATGTAAAATTAATACGCAAACACTTAAAATTCATTTGAATGAAGGTCTCAATTTGAGGGTCTTATATAGTGAAGAATAGGTTAGGAGTCTCCTATGTTAGTAAAGATTGTACTGGAAAATATAGAGTGAAGAGTTCATAACATTGGAATATTATGTATACTTTTGGCACAATTAAAATATTTAATGTGACAGATTCAAAAAGCACTTGCTGCAAAATAATCCATTGGCTTTACTATTTCCACAATAGACATGTCTTCACCAATTTTCACAACAACATCAAAAGACTTTCACCATTTTGATAACACAAACATCAATAAAATGAATAAGACAAAGCTCAAACTACACTGTAATCTTTTCTACGTTCGGGATCTTTCAACAAAAACATTGCTAAAGTGCTTGTACTTCGGTATTTCTTCCTGCCTCCACTTTCCCTGCGAGGTATAATTCCAATTTTTTGAGACCCTTGACATTTTCAGACCCTAAACCATTGCCTAGTTGGCTTTGTTATCTAATCTTTGATCCTCTAATCACTAGTCCCAAATCCACCCTGTAATCCTAAGAATTTACAATTCCTAGTGCATTCTCTTACATTTATAATCCTAAGAATACATATTATATACACACACATTCCTACAATATAGGGGTAGCCAAAAATTCCCCCAAAAGGGATATATTTACAATATAGACCCAATATTTCAAACCTAATTGGATGGCCTAGCGCAAAGTTCTCATGGATGCATGTTTCCACATCCCATGCACCAAAAGAGAGGACATTGTCAGTTTGACTTTACCTTTTACCATTTCTCAATTCCTTACAATATCCCTACACAACATTCTTCTTGGTTACCTCTTATCCTTTTTTCTCCAATCCTACAAAAATTTAATTTCATTCTCTTGCAATTCTCTGCCCCAATTGTGCTATTTTCTTTCATAGGAGCCTCTCAAGGGGGAGCGCACTCGCAAGTGCGCGCACCACCACCACCCCCGACATAGCTCGCGCTCTATGTTATTATGATGGCTCAACACGCCACCATTTTGTGGGGGCATTCCCATTTGATGGTTATATTTTTCATAATCGTATTGCATTTTGTTATGTGTTCGTGCAAATCGGACGCCGAGATCTTGCTCAAGTTCAAGGAGTCCCTTAAGGATAATGGTGCATTGTCTAATTGGAATGAAACAAAACCTCCATGCAGTGGTTATAATGAGAATTGGGTTGGAATTATATGTGGAAATGGGACTGTGTGGGGAGTGAAGCTGGAAAATATGGGGTTGGAGGGTGAGATTGATGTAGATGCCCTCAAGGAATTGAAAAAATTGAGGACTATAAGCTTGATGAACAACAAATTTGATGGCTCTTTGCCAAATATGACTGAACTTGGTGACTTGAAATCCATTTATTTGTCCGACAATCAGTTTTCAGGGGCGATCCCAACGGGCATTTTTGACGGGATGTTATCACTCAAGAAGGTTCATTTGGCACGAAATAAGTTTTCTGGTGAAATTCCTCAATCATTGATCACATTGCCTAGGTTGAGGGAGTTGATGCTTCAGGATAATGAGTTTGAAGGAGAAATACCTCAATTTCGGAATGGAATGTTGAAATCGTTCAATGTATCTGACAATGAATTAATTGGTGAAATCCCTCGTGGCCTTAGTCACATGAATGCTACCTCATTTTCAGGTACTAATGATTTTAACATTTTCTTAGTTAATTATATCAATAAGTGTATGAAGCGTTATATCTTAAGAGACACGTCACAGAAAGTACGGTTCAAGAGGCAATTTTTGTCATAAATTTCGTTAAGTGCATACCTCACTTCTTCTCCATCCCTCCTAAATAGGCAACAAAGGCCTATGTGGCACGCCACTCGAATCATGTTCTCGGGCAAAGCTTTCCGTCGGAACAATAATCATTGTCGTGATACTCGTGGCTTTGGCCATAGCAGCACTCATCTCAGTTGTCGTCATTCTTTATCGGCGGAAGCAAATGCTGGAGCAAGAACAGGCAACTGTATCCCCTCCCGGCCACCGGAAAGCTCACTCAACCGACCTAGGCAAATTGGAACAAGGAGGAGCGTCACCTGAGCACAGAACAAACGGCAAGAAGGGCGATAACAATACAAAGCTCATATTTCTTCAGGATGACAGTGAGAAATTCAACATGGGGGATCTGCTAGAAGCCTCAGCGGAGATACTGGGCAGCGGCATATTCGGGTCGACATACAAGGCCTCGCTGAATGCCGGACAGGCGGTGGCCGTGAAAAGATTCAGGCATATGAATAATGTGGGGAAAGAAGAGTTTCATGAACATATGAGAAGATTAGGGAGGATGAGCCACCAGAATGTGCTTCCTATTGTGGCTTTCTACTACAGAAAAGAGGAGAAGCTATTGGTTTCTGATTATATGGAGAATATCAGTCTTGCTGTTCATCTCCACGGTAATTTTATAGACTCGTTTGGGAAAACGAAACTCTTTGAAAACTCTAACAGGACGCATTTCTATGTGTCGTGTCACAACGTTGCAGTTTAGTCGATACTAATTTAATCTTGTTCATTTTACAGAATCAAGTACTCAAGACTAATAATAAGTTGTTAATATTTCTCTTCTCGCAGGTAACACATCTCGTGGGCTTCCATGCCCGGATTGGCCAACCCGTTTGAATATTATCAAAGGAGTAGCCAACGGTCTTTCGTACCTCTACAATGAGCTCCCAAGCCTAATGGCACCACACGGCCACCTCAAATCCTCAAACGTTCTTCTCGACCGATCCTTCAACCCCTTGCTCACCGACTATGGATTAGTTCCAGTCGTGAATCAAGATCGCGCACAAGAGCACATGATTGCATACAAGTCGCCCGAGTACAAGAACAACTGCCGTATTACCAAGAAAACCGACGTGTGGAGCCTTGGGATGTTGATTCTAGAGACCATGACCGGAAGATTTCCATCGAGTTTCTTGCAACAAGGTAGCAAAGGAGACGATACGGATTTGGTGAGCTGGGTTGAGTCCATGGTTAAGGAAGCAAACGCCAACATCGATCAGGTTTTCGATAAAAATATGGGTGGAAAGCAGAAAAGTGAAGGGGAAATGATAAAACTTTTGCAGATAGGATTGAATTGCTGTGAAGCAGAAGTGGATAAGAGGTGGGATTTAAAACAGGCAGTTGAAAGGATTGAGCAAGTGAAGGAGAAGGATAATGATCAAGAATATAACTCCAGAAGATCGTCTAATTGATTGATTAATTGTTAAACTAGGATAATTTTTGTAATTCATCTCTAATTAATTTTGATTTTTGGATTATAAGATCTGGAAGACAACATAGTTTATTACAAATGCAACAAATACAAGTTTTCCACATCAAATCTGGGAAGTCTTTATGCATTATGTGTGAATTAGTAATAAAATACACTTTTAGCCAAGCGTGGATCACAATTTGAAAAGAACTCTCAAATTCTTTATTATTTCAAACAAAGACGACTAGATTTACAAGGATGAACTCCTCGAATTGAATACGAGCCATACGAAATGCACTATTAGGAAACAGCAATCAAATAAAGGAATTTAAATATTCAATTACAGAAAGTAAAAGCCAAATAAACAAGAAAAGTTGTATGTTATTATAGAGTCAATTGTATTTCAAGGAGCAATTGTCGATAATGAAATTACATATATGCTGAGTTATTATATCAATTGTAGTGGCAGGGAAAGGGGCTGATCCACTTGTTAGGAATATGTAATACCACATATCTCACTTGTTATAAGTATGGGCTCACACATATCTCCACATTAATATGATATTGTCCACTTTGGGCATAGGCTCTCATGGCTTTGCTTTTGGACTTACCCAAAATGTCTCATACCAATGGAGATATATGTCCACACTTACAAGCCCATGATCCTCCCTATTTTTATCCGATGTGAGACTTTGGTTGCTTACCCAACAATCCTCCCCTCGAACAAAGGACCACCAAGCCTCCCCTCAAACGATCATCTATCCGTCCATCTTCCTCACCAGGAAAGATTCCTGCTCCATCGAGGTCAACTACTCTTCTCCACCGCGTTGAGGCACACGTCTTATGTGAAGCACTTAAGCACCGCCTTACCTTGAGAGCTCGCTCTATCCAGATCAACTCCTCTCCACCGCATTCAGGCATACGCCTTACGTGAAACATCCGGAGCACACCACCTGTCCAATAGAGCTCATCCACGAATCTCATCGCGAGCTAACTGAGACACCACATTCGTTCAGCATTCCGAGGATTCATCCATATGGCTAATTCTAGGGCATGACTCTAATACCACTGTTAGGAATATGTAACACCACATATCTCACTTGTTATAAGTATTGACTCACACATATCTCCACATTGGTATAATATTGTCCACTTTGGACCTAGACCCTCATGGATTTGCTTTTGAACTTACCCAAAATGCCTCATACCAATGGAGATATATGTCTACACTTATAAACCTATGATCCTCCCAATTCTAGGCCCTCATCGATTTGTTTTTGGACTTACCCAAAATGCCTCATACCAATGGAGATATATGTTCACACTTATAAACTCATGATCCTTCCAATTTTTATCCGATGTGGGACTTTGGTCGCATACCCAACACCACTCCCAAGATTCCATCTAGCCTTGTCGCAATTCTCTTTATCCGATCCTTTTGAATTTAATTTTTCCAAAATTGTATTTCTTGATGGTAATCTTCCTTACTCAACAAGGGTTTTCACAACAATATCTCTTGAACCTTTAGAGCCGACCATTCCTCAAGTATAATTCTTGAAATATTCAATTTGAAGTTTGAAGTTTGTATCAAAAGCAAAAAAAAAAAAAAAAAAAAAAAAAAGGATTCTTGAAAGGTAATCAGAGGAAATTCTTGTAACGTTTTCATTTGACAACATTGAATGAAATGTAGAGCCCTCATGTACATTTAACGTCTTGGGTATGCAGGACGAAGTAGAAGCAGAGATGAAAAGGCTGAAGCTGGGGTTTAAACAGACAATGGAGATGTACAGCTCAGCCTGCAAAGAAGCATTTGCAGCAAAACAGAAAGTAATGCTTTGAATTCTTTACAATTGAATTCCTAATGAAGTCACTTATTCTCAAAATAATTAATAACAAAAGGAATATTCATAAAATGTATTTGTCATTCATTGAAAATAAGCATAAGTTCGATAATAAAATCTTACGTAGGCATTGGAACTTTACCTCTGGAATGTAGAAGAACAGTAGCGACTGGAAATGGCAACATTGGCTGAGGAAGCAACATTGGCAATTGCAGAGAAAGAGAGTAAAATGTAGGGCAGTTCTTGAGAAAGCTGAAGCAGCGCAAAGGATAGCTGAACTTGAGGCACAGAAAAGAATCAATGCTAAAATGAAAGCACTCAAAAAATCAGAAGAGAGCAAAATACTCTATAAGATGGTCCACAGCGATGTGAGGTATCGTAAATACTCAATAAAAGAGATTGAAGCAGCAACAGACCACTTCTTAGAATCTCGCAAAATTGGCAAATGTGGGTATGGACCAGTCTACAAGTGTTATCTTGATCATACACAGGTTGCTGTAAAGGTTCTTCGTCCTGATACGGCCCAAGGAAGGTCACAGTTTCAGCAAGAGGTATGATCCTCCTAAACATTCAATTGAACTTGAAAAGTTACCACCTTCTCTCTTGGTAACACAAGCTTGTAAACTATGAGCCTTTTTTTTGTATTCAGCATATATATTGTTTAAAATTTCCTCCATTCTTTCTGAATGCCATGATGCAGGTTGAAGTTCTGAGTACCATTCGACATCCCAACATGGTTCCACTCCTTGGAGCATGTCCTGAGTATGGTTACCTAGTCTACCAATACATGACTAATTGGAGCTTAGATGATCGTCTCTTCTGGCGTGAAAACACTCAGGTGCTTCCATGGCAACTCAAATTCCGAATAGCTGCAGAAATTGGCACTAGTCTGCATTTCCTCCACCAGGCTAAACCAAAATCTCCAGTACACAGAGATATGAAATTGGGCAACATTTTGCTTGGCAGTAACTTCGTAAGCAAGATCAGTGATGTTGGCCTAGCCAGGCTTGTCTCTCCTAATGTTGTCAACGCTGTTACACAATGTTGACCTATGGTTGATTTTGACCTTATTGTTTTGATTATAACAAACAAATCATCTTTGTTTACTAACAAATTGAATTGAGTAATTAAGCTTTCAAAGCCATCGAAAGTATTTTTCATACTCAAAGTGAAGGATAAACGAGCATTCAAGGCAAATCATTCAAGACAATAGCGAATGACATGTGACGATCAAATTGGAACTTAACATAATCGCAAATCAATATACAAGTCAAAATAAGGCTCGAAGAGAACAAGACATTGAAGATAGAGTTATTTATCAAATGTCATTATCTATGTAAAGGTATAACTTATCAATGTTTAGCAAGTGCATAAAACTCAACTTATATTTTTCATAACTCATCACTTGCATAAAAATGTTTTGGTATGACATTGATTTTGGAAAAATGAATATTTTGATACTAAAATTAATTTTTCATAATCTGTCACTTCAGTCGACCGAAGTGTGATTCGGTCGACCGAACCATGTTCGACCGAAATGATAAAATGGATCAGTCGAAACTCAAACGGTTAAATTTCTTACAACGACTATATTGCCTTCCGGTCGACCGAAAGTGATCAACCGAAAGTAGTTGATTTCAATTTCTTGATCTATAAATAGCCCTCTCTTTTGCATTCAATTTCAAGAATCTACAAGAAATATTAAGAGAGCATATTTATTGAAAATCATTGAGCTTACTTGGTTTTATATTCCATTTGATTTATTACAAAGAATTTCTTGATTGATCCAAACTTGTTTTTATCTATTTCATCAAGAAATTCATTTTGCAAGAAAACTTCAATCTCACCTATTTTCAATTCTTGATAAAGGTTTTCTTTGCCAACACTTATATTGAAGTGTAAATCTCTCTTCATACTTAACTTGCATTATTTGTTAAGAGAGATCATTAGTTGAAAACTTTGATACAAAGATACAAACTATTTCACTATCTATCATTCATCAAAGTTTACAACATAAACACTTGAGATTTACTATTTGATATCTATTGAAGTGTTAACCAAGCTAGATATTAAGTTCACAGAACTGAGACGCAAAGATAGAACATGTCTTGGCAATGTGGTGCTTCCTGAACTTAACAGGTTGAGAGCACTTGCTGAAGAAACAATGACAAATATAACGAGGAATAGTCCACGGACCACCCCAACAAAGCCAATGAGTTCTCAAGTGAGATGATCATATAAATAACCTGTATCATGCTCGAGAAACTAAACAAACCGACAAAATTATTCCATTTTTATGTTCCATTATTTGGGAATTGTTGTTTTCAAACAGCCTTTTTTCCACAATCATAGTTGAAAAAGCCTATATGTAGTTTTTTTGTTTTAAATGTTTTCTTTTGCGCTCAAGAGTCAATTTTTGTCCCATCAAGGCCTTCACCACCCTTTTCTCCTTCTTACTAGAACCCTGAGAACACCTCGGCTAGTCACAAGTAAATGCAAATGGGGAAAGAAGGAGCACGGGAAATGAGGGGAGAGAGGCAGTAGCAGGGGGTGTAAAGACTTGGGTGTCCATCTTAAAAGGTCAACTTTGTTAAGAGGAGTAGTCCAAGACCTTATAAATTAGCCTATGTTTATATCTTTAATCGATGTGGGATTATATCCCTTAACATGCCCCCACAAGATGGTGGTTCGCTTGAGCAGACCAATCTTGAAATCTATATGCTCATATTTTTCAGTCTTACAAGAATCGAATCGCTCGTTGGAGTTTAATGAGTTCTGATACGTAAAGACTTGAGTGTCTATCTTAAAAAGTCAACCTTATTAAGAGGAGTAGTCCAATATCTTATAAATTGGCCTATGTTTACATCTTTAATCGATGTGGGATTATATATCTTAACAGGGGGATTTTAACCAGAAAAGGAAGAAGAATTATTTGTTACATAATTTGGAAAAAGAATGTTTATTTCATTCTCTCTCTCCAAAGAACATAATAGCAATGACAAACATATAAAACCAAACAAGATCCTTCAAAATATATAATTCTCGTCCACACAAATTTTCATTAAACTATTTGTCTGTGACAACTAAAGTCTAGGAAGAATCGATGATTGCATCCCAATAAGAAGTATATGATTATCCGAATCGGATGAAAACTTTGTTCGATAGTCTGTGAACCCATAACGAGATGTTTAACAACTTTTTGCAGGCGAGTGATCCTCAATTATGAAAGCACAAGTAGCCATTAAAGGACATGATACAATACTAATAGATTATCGAATACAGTGAAGAGATACCTAGCTACTAACATAATATTTCAACACACGATCAGACTGAAATTCAACAAAGAACTCCTCTAGTATTTATTTCAAAATCTAAGAATCAAAGGAATATGTTGTGCTTGTAGTTAGTTATATATTCAGATGTACAAAAGAAGTTGTTTCAGTAATGTGCTTGCAAATTCTTGTTTTATTTTCTGGTTACATTATTTCCACGATCAATCGACCCCTTGTCTTCCGACTCAACAAGGATCAAGGATATCTACCTAACTCTGTTTTTTATACTTGATCTTGGTCGAGAATAGGTGAGTGCTTCTCTTCTTCAGACATAGATTTGGTGACTTCGAACATTTGAAGCCGAGTAATACTATTCACCGGTGGTGCATTAATCACGAAGTCCACTACGACTTAAGTAGTTCATTATATCAATAACATTAGTCTTTGAGAAGATGAATTCATCTTGAGATCACGTCCATTTAATGTTAATGGACAACCCATGAATTCAATGTGGCATAAAAACTCAGGAGGTGTAAGATATAATTATATCACAAGTTAAACACGAAATGCCTACATAGTGTGTTTATAAGCCTTGGGTGGCCTCCCCTTAAAGCCGGTGAGTTCTTTTCAAATGGATTGTTGTAATTGGCATGCATCCCATCTTAGAGGACCTTATTTGTAGATGAGACGACCAAAGAGGGCTACTTCCAATAGAACATATTCATGGAGTACTCTAGACACCCTCTTCTTAATAAGTGGACTACAAATGTGAGTTCTACCAATAGTCGTTACTAGGGGCAGATCTAGGACCAGACTGCAAGTTAGGCTAATATGTTAAAAAATTCAAATAAAAATTCAAAAAATAAAAAATTACACAAAAAAAATATGTATCAAAAAAAAAAGTGCACTAAAAAAAAATTAAATGAGCTAATCTCCCTGTATACGTCCCTGGTCATTACGTTTTATATCCCTCTACCCCAAATGAAAGGGTTTTGCATTAACTTTTTTTCAAGCTCTATTATTCGCTTTGAATCTCTCTTTGTCCCATCATGACTAAAATGGCTTAAAGACATAAGATTTTATCCTTAATTAAAACAAAAAAAATGGTTATTTCAGATTATTTTCAGGTGTATTATGTGGAAATATATTTAACTATGGATTTTGACAAATAGTCAAAGCTCAAAGGAGTCGAAGTTTATAATTCCATAATTTAGCAATCAATATGGTTCGAAGGGGCAACATGCAAATTCACCCAAAAGTAACCGACTGCAATTAAGCGTTTTATTTTGTTTGGGCCAAAATAATATTTATCAAAGTACGGGGACCAAATTGTCAACTCTTACATTTTTTTCGCATCTCTCTTCTTCTTCTTCGGCACGAAAGCCTTGTTTTTATTCTCTGCTCCTATTACCTTTCCCTTCCCATTCAAGGTTTTCTCCTGCTAAATTACTTCAATTTAAGTTCAATCGATCGATCCACACAGAACCACATCATGGACGTGAGTGCAGCCGATCTCAATGCTCCCCACTCGATGGGAACCACAATCATCGGTGTCACCTACAATGGCGGGGTTGTTCTCGGAGCGGACTCTCGAACCAGCACTGGTAGTTCCATCGTACAACAATTCCTTTTTTAAAACTAAAATAAGATTTATTTATTTTTTATGGAGTTTTGCATTTTTGTGTTAATTATAAAATATTGGATTTTTATCTTGAAGGAATGTATGTGGCGAACAGGGCGTCGGATAAAATCACCAAGTTGACTGATAATGTCTACGTGTGTCGTTCTGGCTCGGTACGTATTTACATAACTGGTTTTTGTTGTTTGTCATATTTATGGGGAAAGGAAATGAATTGTTAGGTTTAACCATGAAAACCAATTAGCGGAAATCTAAAAAGATTAAGGTTTCAGTGCTTGATAGTGATTTGGTTTAGATCTTAGAAGTTTAAGCACTCCTAGACATGCTCAAATTGAGAGAAGAGAGCTATTATTTATGCATTGCTTGAGCAGTGCATAAAACAATCTATCAAACAATTTAACCTGCCTAGAAGGAACTTCTGGATTAGATTTTAGTGTTTGTGATAAAGAATACTCTATATAGGAGCTTTAGTCAAGAGTTTTATATCAATGATGAAATTACAGTCACCTGAGAGTTTGAATTGGAGTTTAAATAGGCAGCTTGCTTCTAAGTTGGCCTGGCATGTCTTGTCCTTTATGAAATTATCCTTCATCTGGAATTCTGGCATCAAATAATTTTAGTGGAATTAATCTACTTGTACATTGTTTTTGTAAATAGTGGATGACATCCCCTATGTGTAAGAAATCTGGCCAGTGATCTGAAGGAGCGTGTTTAAAATCAGTTGCCATGCTGCCACATCAAGCAATGTCAAACTTAATGTCATCTATAATGTACATGTAGCAAAGCTGATTTTAGTGCCCTTCTTTTAGCAATTGAGTATGGTTAAAGGCGGCTAGGAAAATAGTTGTCAACTATGTGGCTTCATGGCAGTGAATCAACTCAAATTTCTTTAAGCTTCTAAATTTTACTGGCATAATGAGACAAACCATGGTTCTTTCAGAAGAGCAGGTTTTAGATTTACTTTTTTCAAGTCTTAAATGAAGATGTAGACTTACTTTACCTTAAAAATTTGATTAGAGATAATTCCAGTAGGCATGTAACCAATAGTTAAAGAGTGAACTCTTAAATAGTGGAGCAAGCAGAAACCAATTATTTGAAAAGTCTTTAATGTTTTTCCGAAATATGTGTGTATGTGCCTCTTCCTTTTCTTGATAACACATTTTACAATGTTAATTTGTCAGGCTGCAGATTCACAGATTGTTTCTGATTATGTCCGCTACTTTCTCCATCAACACACGTAAGAAGATATTCCTGCATTACTATCACTTACTTAACATTCCACATGCATCCTTTATTTATGAGACGATACCTAAAAATTACTGTAAAATAAAGCATGGGACACACGCCTTTAGGTTCAGAAAATACATCATAGTTTCTCCTTGCTTAAGACGTATCTTCTTTACAACGGCCTTCATGGTGTCAACTTCTTACTCACTTCACAAAGTCGAGTTGAATTATCTTTCTGTCCTAACTTGCATCCCTTAAAAGAAAGTCGTATTCTTTTAAAGGATAGTTTAGTTTCAAAGAGAAATGGTTACAATTGTTATTTTTGGTCTAACTTACCGTTGTGGAACTGAAATTATATCAAGCACTTTAAAGCTGTGCTTTTCTGCGAGTGTACTCTTATTATGTTGAAGTCAAATGGTTTACTGAGCAGAGAAATCATTCTAAACTTATGCTTCAGATGCATTTACATAAAAAATAAATAAATATGGATTTGTGATGGCATTCTTGTTGATGCAGGATACAACTTGGGCAGCCTTCTACCGTCAAGGTTGCAGCAAACCTTGTCAGATTATTATCTTACAACAACAAGGTTTGTATAAATTTTTCATTAAAAAGGTTCAGATCTACATAATCTCTTCAGGTTCAAAACTGCTTTCAACGTGTGAAAAATGTCATCCTTATTAGTCAGTTTCATATCAATTTTGTTAGTTTAACACGTGGAAATTGATTCTGGAAATCTAAATTTAGAGTGGGGAAGTATGACCATGAATTAAAGATGGAAATCGGTCACAAATATCCGCTGTAAAATTTAAATTTTATCGTGACAAAAGTTGGCTATCTTTCTTAGCTTTAGAATTGTAACATAATTGAAACTTACAGGTCACTAGTAGTTCCTTTCACTTTCTATATCAATTTCTAATGTATTTGAAATTATTTTCTTCAGTTCTTTTATTTTCTTTGCTTTTGGCTGAAGTTATTTTTTACTACTTGAAGAATCTATCATGGAAGTTATCTTGGGACCTAAAAAGATACAAAATATAGGAAGTTATTACAAACTTAATATGTAAGTTTTCAGTTTTCTGTAAATAATGCTTCCTTAATTGCACCTTTGCTCTCTTGGGAGTTGGGAATTATTTGATGGGAAATAAACATACAAATGGTTTGTCAGTTATTTGTTATAGTAAGCTTTTTATGTCTTTTTACTCTTAGG
This sequence comes from Osmanthus fragrans, assembly GCA_019395295.1. Lineage (NCBI taxonomy): Eukaryota > Viridiplantae > Streptophyta > Magnoliopsida > Lamiales > Oleaceae > Osmanthus > Osmanthus fragrans. The sequence continues at coordinate 11,046,466 of CM033347.1, read as the reverse complement.
AATGTGTTGGAGTTAGCAGTTGTATTTTTCTTTTCTTTCCTTTCCTTTTTTTTTTTTTTTAATATCTGCTAGTATTCTGACTTTGCAGAATATGCTGCAAACTGGTCTCATTATTGGCGGATGGGACAAATATGATGGTGGTAAAATATATGGAATACCTCTTGGGGGGACAATCTTGGAGCAACCTTTTGCTATTGGAGGTTTGACCTTCCTATCATTTTCTCATGATTACCGTAACTTCATTGTTTTTTGACTTTTCCTATTTTTGTTTGGAAGTTCCTATTTGTTTAACAAAAAGAAGTCTTGTTCTTTCTCAACTGGTATCGAGCTTGTTGATTTAGCTTACTGGTATATCTCGTTGTTTATAAAGTTTTTGACCCTAGCAAATTTGTCTGTTACTTATTTGCTGTGGATTTTGACAGGATGTTAGATGGTATTGTGGAAGTAGTAAATTGGTTTTTCAGAGCATAATTGCAACTAATGTATCCTTAACCAACTTTGGTAGTTGTAAATTTCAATAAGGAGCTTTCAATTGGGTGGGTCCAGTTCTAGACCACAACCGGTTTTATTTAAACCAACATGGATGCTGTTTGTAGTGATTAAATATATTCAACACAGGAATCTACATTATTACTGTCACCCACTTTCTTATCTTCTATGTAGAAACCTTTTAAGGATTGTCTTATTGATAGTTTTCTGTTGGTTTTGCTTTAAATTAATGAAGTACATTCTGGTACACATTTTCCATGTTGAAGCCTTAGCTTTCCTTCCATCATCTAAAGGCTCGCCATTTTGCTTGTCCAATGACCTTGTCAGATGTCCTGTCAAAATATTTTGTGATAACTTGCTATTATTCAAGTTACAAATCAATTGGCAAGTGTTTCAGCTCATGGTTAAGGGTTTCGATTCCTGACAATTGTTCTGTTTAACATTAGGATCTGGCTCCAGCTATTTGTACGGATTCTTTGACCAAGCGTGGAAGGAAGGGATGACCCAAGATGAAGCTGAGGTTTGTATATCGCGATTCAAATATATATGAACTGTTACTAATTTTCCTACTTATGTGGGTTTAGGAACATATCCTCTTGAGCACGTATCACAGTCTAATGGTTTTTGCAACTACTCTGTTCAACTTCAAACAAGTCTATAATTTACGATTCATCTATGGAAACATTGGTTTGATTTATCTATTCTAGGTGGGAGGGGTTGCTGGTTCTGGAGAACCTTCGCCTGGAATGGGTGCTTTGAACCTCACATAAATTGATTAAATTCTCACTTTTGTGGTTTTCATCATGAACAAAATCTATCTTGTTTTGATAGAAGAATGAAAAAATTTGCAAATTTTTTTTTTTTGTTGGTCTGGATATTTCTGTAACTGTGGGCACGTTTACTATGAGTATCGCTGACTGCTAATTGGTTGTCTCTCTCTGTCCCTGCAGCAATTAGTGATCAAGGCAGTCTCGCTTGCTATTGCTCGAGATGGTGCTAGTGGTGGTGTTGTTCGGACTGTGACTGTGAGTTGACTTTATTGTTTATGTATCATATGCTGCTACCTGGTGAATCTCCTCCTCGTGTTGATTTTGGACATGGACTTCAGATCTTTCCTTTTATTCTTGTTGGATTTCTTGTTTTCAGTAGCCCTGCACATGGTTTGATTGACATTGATTAAATTGTTTCTTTACTGTGAAGTAGTTTGTGTTGGCTGATGAATATTTAAGAGCGTGTTTGGCTAAACTTTAAAAGTTTACTTATAAGTAAATAAGTTAGTTTAAGCTAAGCTAATCCTGATTACCTTTTGAAACTGCAGATTAACTCAGAAGGGGTTGCAAGGAAGTTTTACCCATGTGACAAGCTGTCTCTGTGGCACGAGGAGCTGGAGCCTCAGAACTCACTGTTGGATATTTTGTCGGCAGGCAGTCCTGAACCAATGGTCAGTTAGATCCAAATTGTTGAACATCAACTGGTAGTTGAGCTCACTCGATTACCTATCAAAAAAGCTGAGCACACTCAATTACATGGGATGAACTGTACTATTTTTCTTGGAAATCTTTTGCTCTTTCTTACATTGTTTGAGGTTAATTAAATTTCTGTTTCAGCATTTGAATGGCTACCATATCTTTGATTTACTCCTTGAAACCGACTTTTTGGCTTATTTTCAAAATATCCATCTCCTGTGGAGACATTAAAATCGTGTATACTGATAACAGGGTACTATGGCCCTTCCCTGGGAGCATGGATTATTTGTTTGAAATGTATTGAAAAGAAATTTGGTGTTTATGGTATTTCTCCCCAACTCTCCTCTTCTTATTTATAAACAATTTAAGGGAAGGGGAAAGTTTGTCATTCTTTTTACTTCTTCAAGTTTCTTTCCAACAAAATGTCAGAGCAGGTTTTACAATATGTTTTATTAACTTTTATATGTTTGCTACACAATATTAGATATAAAAAGATTCTAAACAACGATTAAAATCCATAAAATTCTTAATAATCTTTGCAACAAAGTAGGGAAACAAATAAAATGTTCTCAAAAGATTACTTGTATGATGTGTGGAGCCACTGGCAAGAGAAAAAAAAGGGCCACTTCTCTGAAACTTATTTGGGGAAGATTTCATTGATTGAAAACTGTAGAAATGTCTATACGCTAGGAAACTACGTCGTACATATTTCAGTTCGTTCTTGCTACAAACAACTTTAGTGGCGATAATTTCTTTACACGAGAGGAAATATTAATAACAAGCAATTTCCTCTGCCAGAAGCTTTAATCTGTACCGGACAGGGTTGTCCTTTTGTCCCAGTCCATATTACAAGATCTTAGGCCTTGATCAATGGCTGTTGCATTAATCTGCGGCTATGAGTTCAAAGTAAAGAAGAACCCAGAAATGGCAGAAATTTTTCGTGTTAGAAAGTACAAACTTTCTACACCGTATCGTTCCAAAGTGGAAGAATTTTTAGCTAATTTACACCATTGTCTGAACTGCTACAATCTTGATTTGGAAGGATGCTGTTTCCAAAATCTCCATCCAAACTCATTTGTTGGACTTCTTGAGGTGAAAGGATCTTGATGCAGCGTACGCAGCTCACGAATTCCCTGAATCCAAAAAATTACCATAAATATTCAGGGTTACATTGGCATTTTATCCAAGGAAGCAACCATTTGTATATGAAACAACAAAATTGAAGCAAAAAAGAACACGGAACTTAGGTTGATATTTGTCTTGTTCATACAAATGTAAGGAGAATGCTGAAATTGATAATGATGAGTTTGAAGACTTACTCCCAAGGATCATCCCCAACCAGCAGGACATCATTCTCATGATCCACATACACGAGTTTCCAACCGATTCTCTGTCGGTCCTCCAGTTGTCCCTCTATGCCAAATCTACGGGCCAGATCTTGTTTAAGCTCTTCATAACCCGAGTAACGTGCAATATCAATTGATCTGCCGACAGCTCCACGCTTGTACACCTTCATAGTAACATGCTTGCCAAGTTAGGCCAGAAAACTTGAATGAAAACAGAATAAGATTTAAATATAATCATGTCTTTGCAACATTGAGCATATAAGAATCAACCTTTGTATACGTTCGCATTCGAGGGATCTGTGGTGGTGGAGCCCACGCTCCTCCGTTCATGAAGCTGCTATCATTTATTGTGGAATCAATTGAATTGAATGTCATATCTGGAACTCCAAACGACTGGGAAACCATTGATGATGAAAGTTCAGGATGAGTTTCCTTGGGAGTTTCATAGTTGGAAAGCATTTCTCCTCCAGATGAGAGATTATTCGAGAAATCACCTGATCCCACCATAGATTTTGGGATCAATGGGTCAGATATTATGGGCATGCCTAACTGGTTGCCACTGTTAGCCCCAAAAGGAACATTGGTATTCCTTCGATCACCATGAAGTTCCCTGTCCTGACTTGTGGCTCTAAACAAGATTGACTGAGAATTGAAAGATGCGTGGTTGCTTTGCTGCGTCTGGACATCGTTTTGAGAAAGAACTGATGTTGCTGAACATGAGCTGTCCAAATAATCTATATGGGTTCCAGTAGCATTGAGGTATGTTTGTGTTGCAAAAAGTCCTTGGTTCTGACATTTGGATATGTTCACTGAAGGCTTGATGCCAGGTTTTTGCTGCAACTCCTTAACTAGGTGACCATTAGAAGACATGTTATTTAGGCCAGTTGAACTCAACAGTGTGGCAGAAGACTGAGACATCTCGTCCCCAGCTATTGTACTTCGGTGGTTTCTGCCATTCAGCATGGACTGAGCTGCACTTGGACAGTTGTTTGTGGATGGTGAAGTCGAGCAAGATGGAACCTCATCAGTGATCCCAGATTGGCCTCCACCTGCAGCTTCCATCAACAAACTGCTATCACCTGCAGAAAGCTGGTTGTTCATTGTGTTTGTGGTGTTCCCCACAAATCCGGGCAATTCTGATTGTGTTCCAGAATGTTGATGTTGCGTAAGTTTTGGTTGGGCAAACAAGAGATTGGTTTGGCTATTATTTCTTGTCATTTTCTGCTGGATAACATGCGACTGCGGGAGCATAGTCGATTTTGATTGAGATGCCTCCGGCAGTTGGCCTGTCACAGACCAAGACAATTTCTGGGAAATGTCTAAAAGCGGCTTCTGCTGATCCTGGTGTTGTGTCAGTTGGGAAGGCGTTTGTATTGCTGATTGCTGTGCTAGAAGTGATTGTTGTTGCTGGTGGAGTTTCTGTAAAAGTTGAAGCTGAATTTGGTTCTCAGGCACATGCAATTGTTGGCTTACATGATCCGGGGATTGAAACGACATTAAGTCCTGCTGCTGGACATGACTAGGATTCTGCTGCTGTTGAGGCAAATTTTGCGAAAGACTTCTCTGAAGCTGGTTGTTTATAATGGACTGTTGCTGCTGCAGAACATTTTGAGCCGGGATCGGATTCTGTGACTGCAGAAGTTGAGTCTGAACTTGGCTCGTTGGTAAAGTTTGATTCATTAAATTTTGTCTTGGTGGTTGCATAGTGTCAGTAAACTGCTGTTGTGTCTGTATAATCGAGGCCAGTGGGTTCAATGCGGAGGCCGAGGACTTTTGGAGCTGATCCGGTTGTTGTACAGGTTGGGTTGGCCTCGGGTTATTGAACTGTAAGTTGTTATGTTGGGGTGCAGGGAAACCTAACTGACGCGACAGATCTGCACCCGAAAAGTTTTGTAGAATGGAACTAGACGAAGGATTTAAACAGTTTGGCTGCATTGAGTTAGCCAATGAGGGGTTTTGCTGCATGTTCATCCAATGTACTAAGCTCAAGCCATGCAGAGCTTGAGGATCCTTCATGCCAAAGTCGTCTCCAAGCCAGGGCATTGTCCGCCTGAATAGATTATCGGGATCAGACAACTCATCATCTGCAAGGAGAAACATAATAAATATTACTCCTTTCCGAATGGATATATAAATCGACTTATTGAATCCTATTTTCCTTTTACCTGGCATTCCCAGTTGCCTTGGGCGCTTTGAACGGAAGAAAGGTGTAGTGGGGCAGATGAAAAATGGAGCAGTTACAGGCTCGATCTCCCAAATAGAGACACGGTTGCGCCTCTCTCCAGCAGTTGATTCATCCCAGCCGACCTGGTTACAGAACGCGAGTGCGTAGCAGATAGTTTACCTGCTTGAAGTGTGGGAGTAAAGTATTTACCAAAGGGCGATGTATTTCACTAATTTTACCTGCAAATTATGCCATTGGGAGTTCTTCCATCTGACTGGATCCAAATCGCTGATACCAGTTATTGTGCCCATGTATCTGCAGAAAGCATGCAGCTGAGATGAGTGGATGGTAGGGATAACAGAAACACTAAAATTCTAATCTTTTTGGTTATTTTTAAACAATTATAAGTAGAATATTGGCATGTTAACGTTGATTCCGCTACCTTCTTGTTCCCGATTCTTCAGTTTCAAACATCATGCGGAAGCGCATGCCTAGAGATATTTGGTTACTGCAAACTGCTTTATAGTACTTGGCTAAAGGGATTACGAATTCTGACGGACTAGCCCTGCTCAAATTTGAAAAACATCTCAATAACCTTGAATAGAAGCAACATCATCTACACCAAATGTCCATGACATGAACAGATTATTCCACAAGTATAGCAAGAATTAAGAAAAGTTGATGACCTTGGATTGTAAAACACGGTGAAAGGACTATTATTTGCAGCAGCATGGGCTGCTGCTGCTAGAATCCCAATATGCATGCTATCACTTGACAAAACTGATGACGATAAGTTGGTTGGCTGTCTGTCTGCCCGCCTGATGCCCAACAGAAGCTGCTGTTTTTCGTCCCTGTTCACGAGCACAAGACTATTGGTTATCTCATTCTTTGTACAACTCCAAACTATTTAGAAGAACACAAGTTAAGGGGAAGAAGGAAAGAAATCTTTCGAAGGCCTACATTCATTACCTAATGAATAAAACTGAGTCGCCTGAGAAAAGCCTCTTTCCACTGACAAAAAGACTCCATCCAGTCGTAAGCAAGTGACGTTTTGGTTGTCCTGAGATTTTAGAAATTGCAACCATTTAAAGAAGATGCAACTCTACCAGTAGCAGAAAATAGAATGAAACCAAGAAATAGCAGCAGAGTGAACGTACCTCTATAAATATGGCGAAATGTCCATACATTGTCGTGCAAATCCCTAGCCACAAGCTCTTGAGCAGGTGGTTGCATTGTAAAATCCTAAATAAATGAGTATTCTTTTACATAAGCTGTAAATGAAAAGACGGTAGTAGAGAAGAGGACATTGAAAGAAGGATTCCTCTTACGAACCAGTGGAGGAAATGTCTTTTCTGCTGCACGGCGAGGTACAGAAAAACCACCATGAGTGCTAGTATCACTTGCAGTCAAGGTTTTACAGAAAAACTCCGTTGGAGGTTTGTTTGCTTTCACCGAAAGATCTGATCGCAATAAAGCATCCCTGTCAAACTGCATAGTAGACGAACACAAAGTCAGTTTTCTAAGTTGGACTATGTGGAGGAGCCTAATTGCATCACTTGTCCCCTCCACCAATCCATCGACATAGTTTAACTATGGGGCATATTGGGCAGTCATATCTTTGTATTAGGTCGCCCGAGTTTCCTACATTATATGAAGGAATTTGAAAGGTGTGAATCTCAATTGTATACTTCTTTCAACTCCTAATCTCAGTCTCTATACTCTTAAATTCAATTTTCGAAGTTGCAAATAAGAGAATGAAGTTTCACTGCACCAGGAATTCTTCAGTTAAAACAGGTCCCTACCGCAGGAACTGGTCGGAGTGTCATCTGCGCATAAACTTCATCTGTTTCCGGGTCAGCCTAAAAATGCAAAGAATTAAGTACCGTTATTATCAAGTTCTTGAAGAGAAATAGAAGAAGCCATAAGTTGAGGTGGCATACAAGTAAAGTGACATTGTGAAGAAGGCATAGTAACTTTGACGGAAGATTTGGATAGTTTGGAATTTGTGCGTCCACATCCTTTTTCATCGATGCAGCAACCTGAAAATGTAAATTTACAAATAGTAACATAACATAAGAACAAGAATCATCTTTAAATAAAAAGTGAAAATTTCTTAAGTAGTTTCACTTATGAATCTTATGATCACTATCAGTTTGTTCAATAATGTGCATTGTGCATCATACTTTCAAGTTTGTCATGCCAAACACATTTTCTCTCTCTCAGCAAATGAAATTCTTAGAAACATATTGTTTAGCAGCGACATAGTGCCCACAATGAATTTACCGTCACAGTTTGACTTTGCTAAGGTATTTAATCAGAAAATTAAAATCTTGGTTCGCACATTCTCGAGTTCAAATCTCACCATCAATCTGTCTCAGAAAACTAGATAAATTCATTCTCTCGAAGCTCATCCATCAACCAACTCCCACCAGCACAAGTGCACAGGTTAGCATGGTCCAATACGTGCTAGTTAACCTTTGGCAAGTTCAAAAGGCGCTCAATTTTCCAGATCTTATGATCTGATTATTTAATTTAATTAACAGATCATAAAAGCTAGGAGCAATGTACCTAAATAAATACAAAAGCACATATGTAACTAACTTGTAATAAATAATAATGTAATGCTTCCATGCATGTGACCAAATTATCCTACAGATTTAGCAAACTCAGCAACCGTGTGTCTGTCTCTCTAAAATTAAGTTATGGTGTGTTTGTCTGCCTACTATTCTCTTTGTGACGGTGTAAGCCCCTGTTTGAGTCTATTTTTTAAGAAAATGAGTTTTGTAATAGTGATATTTTGAGAACGTGTGGTTAAGAAATATGAAAAATTTTGGGTTTATGTGCAAAATTAGTTTAGTGGAAGAATGTGCGGTTGAAAATGAGTTTGAAAAAAAATGAATTTTTACAAAATGTGGCTCAATCGAGAGCTAAACCGAGATCACACGATTTTGTTCATCGTGTGGCATGATTGAAATTATCTACCCTATCCTACCCGGCCTAGGGACTATTTATTTTCATTCATAAGCTTTATTGCATAGACCGTCCCACCCCGTGACACGGTTCGTCACTGGCTGAACCGTGCTTCTTATCTCGTGTGTTAGGGCTTGTACTGTGGCATGATTGAAATTATCTACCCTATCCTACCCGGCCTAAGGACTATTTATTTTCATTCATAAGCTTTATTGCATAGACCGTCCCACCCCGTGACACTGTCCATCACAGGCTGAATCATGCTTCTTATCTCGTGTGTTAGGGCTTTTACTGTAATGCTTTAAAAAGTCAAAATGAGCTTTTGGACCGATTTGACTAATTTTGTTAAAGTACTTTGGTGGTTAGAAGAGCTACTTCCAAAATAGGAAAGTACTTTTAAATATTAGATTTCAAACAAAATTAAAGTAACTTTGTACAAAAGCTCATCTACAAGAAGTAAAAAATTATGCCAAACGAGCCCTAAATAGCTTCCTCAATAAACTCTTTTAAATAAAGTAAAAGCAAAAACCAAAACTCATGCCAAACACACCCTTATCACATTTTGATACTCGTGTGGCACATTTTGAACCAAACAAAGGTGCAATATATTATATACAAATCAATTCATGGTGGTAATAAAAAAGACCTGTTCACTGTGGCCTTGAGGAAAGTAAACGACGTGGGTCCCAGCGACCGGCATATTGACCAGAGGGCCGGCGCATGCTTGCCATAGCTCTGGGTTTATACTCTTCTTCTCCCCTGTGATTTGCCATTCAGTTAGAAAAAATCCCAATAAATATACTTTCTTCCATTACTTATTAATGTTTATATTGATTTATTCCAAAAGGGAACCAAGAAAATGCAGATATATATAGATATGCAGAGAAGGGGCAAGTGAGACCTTCAGCTGCGTCAGAGGTGGCGGCCGCAGGTTGAGCTCCGGCTCCTTTTGCCGGTGTCTTCATTATTGATTTGTATTCAGCTAAAATAAATGGGCAGAGTTTCTCACTAGATATACATCCTGCCGGAGAAATCAAAGCTTCGATTTGACCAAAAGAAAAGACCCTTAAACTAGATCAAAGGGTCAGCTTTTCTTTAAGCTAAGAGATCGAATTATTCTGTTAATTAAAATGTAGAGGTAAATGGGAAATGAAGGATTAAAATTTTTAGTAGGAAGAGCCGGAGGGATATTTTACCGGCGAAAATGAAGAGAGATGAAGTAAGTTTTTACGAGGGAAACAAAAAGAGCTTTGGAAAAGGAGAAAATGAATGCTGAGTGAATTGCCCCCTCCCGTCTTCCATACACACATTCTTCCTCTCTCTCTATATATATATCTATCTGAATATATAGCTTCCTCCTATTATCATCGTTGTTCACAAAACAAAAAGCTCTCTTTTGCAGTCTGGAGTTTTACATAAGTCTCTCTCTTGTTTTTAGGACAAACTTTCTTGCTCTCTTTTTTCTCTCTGTGTCTCTCTTTCTACTCAAAGCTTTCAACTTTTCATAATGTATGCATTTCTTCCTCTGTTTTCTCTCTCTACGTCAACCATTTACTCTCTCTTTCTCTCTCTCTCTAAATATATGTATTAAAATATAAAGTCGAGTGGTAGGTTTAGGCCCTAAACTTAAGGGGAGTGAATATTTGTCGGGGGAAAACCATTAGAAGAACCCCTGGCTGTCCAGGGGTTATGTAGTGCCCCCGACGTCTCCCAATAATCGGGGTTATGTGACAAGAGGATTGTTTAGGAGGTTATGCAGCGACGGTATTCTTCAGGGGGTTATGTAGTGCCTTCTGGCGCCCTCCAATAATCGAGGGTTACGTGATGAGAGGATTGTTCGGGATGTTATGTACCCCCGGGCAACCAGGGGTTGTCAAAAGAGCATGGCCCATATTTGTTATAGTTTTCATCATTCGCTTTTTTGACCTCATTACCTCATTAATTATATGAAAAGGACCATAGAGTGGGGGTTAATTTCATTTTTGTGGATTAGTTTTGTAGAGGTCCGGTTTGAAAAGAGACAGTTGGATCAGTTGACACAAAAATTTATTTTGTGTCATTTTGGGTTTGCAATAATGCAGGAGAAAAACTTATAACATTTTTTAGCTTCTAATTTAGGTTAATTGGAAATAATTTTTCTATGTGCAAACTCCTCGAAAATAATAGTACTAATAATTGAGGAAACTTTATTGAAAATCATTATTGTGCTTATTAATTGCACAGCTGAACCTACTATAACGTTTCTCCTACAAGTTATAATAAAATCATAAAAAAAAGTTGCAAATTATTTAACCATTCGTGCCAAAATAAAAAAATTTGCTTCATGGTAAAGTCTTGGGGTGGTTTTCTCTCGATCTTCTCTCAATAGTGCATTTCACCGTCAAAGTGCCCTCAGAAGGAAAGTCCCACGAACTTCTTAATCAGCTAGTCGTAGTTCTAGTCTCTATTAGAAGTGGAAGGAGCTAGAAGGATCTTGGAATTATGTTGAAACATATACCATACTCATATTCACATTCTTACATTGATTCTCATATTAATAGACGGGTAGAGATTTATGTCAAACTTCCTACGCAGCTAACATTATTTTCTATTGTGAAATATTTTGATCATATTTTGAACTAATATACTGAGATTATTACCAATGTCTATAGAATACAGGTCAAGAACCAAAATAAATAAAAGTGACATAGGAAAAATAAATAATGTCATGAAATGCTGGCAACATAATTAAGGAATGGTCTAAGATCCTAAAATTGGAACATGTAATATGGCCAAGAATGAGCAAACCATGGATGATTGACTTCATGATGAAAGAGACTATCTTTCTCGGACAGAATCGATAGCTTCAGTATATTGATAGCTACAATGGGGGATTTGAATTTTGTCTCAACGGAAATTCCTACGAATTTTATACAGGGTGTTAATTTGGCAGCATTCTATCCATTTGTATTTTATCTGGACCCACATGTATTTTAATCATATCCATTGAATTTAAATTTCTGTATCAATTCTGTACAAATTCTCTGTACTCATAGCACTGTTCATGTCTCAATCTCTTAATAATCTCACCTTGCATTTTTGGTAAAAAAAAAAAACTTCAAATTTTTGAGGAATTTAAAACATTGAAATTGTAAAAATTGGTCATTTAAAATTACTAGAAGTCAAAATGAGCCGCTGTCAACGAAGAAGTAATCCGATAAATAACATTAGTTAACGTATAAAAAAAAAAATCATTTTTTTAATTTACATTCAAGATTACTTATGTGTGACAACCATCTTATTTGTTACTGATAGTAGTAGTTCCTTGGGTATTTATTTTATATTAATGTAGGATTGTATCTTTTTCATTAAGGAATAATGAGTAATTTCTCATGAACACAACCAATCATGGATTCTAGAATAACATAATTACACCATCTCACGAGTAATTATAGTGAAAGAGGATACAAGTATTTTATGTTTAAGACTATTTCCACTTTCAAATGTTATTTTATGACAAGAAGTCTATATGGTTAAATTTGACATTTCAAAAATATTAGGTGGGGATTAAAATAATATTTTTAGGGAATTTTGATAAAAGTTGATGAAATATATAATTGAAAAAGTTGTGGATCCATGAAATACAGGATTGAAATTAATTGTTGATCTTGACTGATATTAAAATTCTTCATTTTAATCCTCGCCAGATGAGGGCTATGTACAAGAGTATGATGCTATATACACGTGCATTTTTTAGTAAATTTAAGAAAGGAATTGACCTACCTCCAAACAAGCAATAGAAGAAAGCTTTTTTCGTCCAAAGACTTGGAGTCTAACGACCATACTTCATGCGACATAGTTATACTCCTCGTGATCATACAAAAATTGTAGTGGTTCTTTTCTTAAGCTCACTTTCGAACTCACTACTTGGTGGATATCGATTAAATTTCTTATGGTATCCCAAGTTAGAGATATCATTAGCTTCTTCACAATCAAAAGTATCATTAGGATAAGAAGATAATGTCTCTATTCTGATCACAATTCAATTAGAGTCGCATATTTTCTTTTTTTCTAATATTACTCAAATTAATATCTATTATCTGTTGACCTTTATTTTTATGCATCGTCTCTATAAGAACTAGTCCACAGTCAACTTGCTACGTTGACACCATAAAACCACATTCCACTATCAATTAAATGATAAATGAAATATTATCAAATATTAGCGAGAAAACATTGTCGTCAATATATGTTTATGTTATGTTTTGATATTTCCAATTCAAAAATTATTGTATGACGAAAGAATCGCAGTATTAATTTTGTCATTATTTTTTTCTTGAGGATAGATAAATGAAATTTTAATTTCTTTATTAATTGTATAATTTTATCCAATATATATATATATATATATATATATATATATATATATATATATATTCATCAAACGGATGTCACGTGACGAGAAGCTGCAAGGTAATTTCAGTTTCCATTATTAAAGGGTTGCTTTGTAGGGGTCGGCCTAATCACATGCGTACAAATCCTTTTTAAAGATACGTAATTAATTCTAATCCTCTAATTAATTAAAATATAGGATCAAATGAGAATCAATAAAATTTTAATTTCATTGGATTGACTGCCACGTGGCGGGTGATTGACTCAATACGACGGCTCTACTTTTTATTTTTTAAAAGTATGTCAGAGGAAAAAACAATATGTACATAATTTTTGTTCGAGCAATGCTACACGGTCAGGGAATTGGTGATCGAATAGTCACCGACCCCCTCACTGTACATGGGATCCACATGAATATAATATTCATGTGGGTCTCATGTACGGTGAGGGAGTCGGTCACCATTCGGTCACCAACCCCCTGGCATTCATCTTTTTCTTTTTTGTTCACGAAATTTTTAACATAGCATTACCTGATTCAAATTGTTTTTTTTTTTTCCTAACTTTCAATGACTATTAGTGTAGAATTGTCAAATTGCACCCACCATTTTCATTTATTTACATTTTGCCCTGCAGGTAGGGGAAAAATCTCCCTATAGTCCCTATTCTTTTGAAAAATCTCAATTTAGTCCATGACCCTTCAATCTGATCCCTGGACTTTTTATTTTTATTTTTTTCTGAACTTCATGCTAACTTAATTTATAAGATATAATAATAAAGTGACGATCAAATATTACATAAATTCACAAAAACATTGTAATGAATTGGGTTCATCCTTAAAATGTTATTTTATTAGGTGAAATAGTTCAATCCCTTATAAACTTATTATTTACCTCATGAGTAGTCTATGTGAAATCCTGTTCACACTTTCCCAATAATCTCCTCGAATGAATCGTCTTGACCCCTCCTTAAGCAATAGTCTACATGTTTGCTTCCTCGGGTCACATAGACCAATAAGCTCTATCAAGATTCAAATCTTCTATAGCATTAGTGGACACCGCTTTGCGTGGACACAATCGCTTTTGAAAGTCAATTACCAACTTTTTTTCAACACCTTCGTTGTGGCTATAACTAGAGATTCGTTTTGTGCGTTCACGTGACTAAACTTCCAGCATAACTTTGATTACCTTGTAGGGAGTTAGAGTTTTATCTCAAAATATTAACCTATTAAATGGAATAGTTCAATTTCTCATGAATCTAAGATACTTTCTCATTTGCTACGAATAGATGGTGTATCTAGGACAGCAAAGAGAAGGTTCGGATCATTATATCTCATTTCTATAACAAATATATAAATTGTAAAATCTCTTTTATAATGCTAGGGGCAAAACGATGGGAATCCTGGTTTGACCTTTGTAAATTGTAAAATTCATAGAAAAATAGTCTAAAGTGCAGTTAAACTTTACACGCACGGCTTGTTTTGTAAAATTATTATTGCCAATTGTAATTTTTCTATTGGTGCGGATTTAAGGCCATGTTTCCTGGAATGGTGATTGGTAGGGCCCACTGATTGGACCAAATTATGAACTGCAAAAAATACTGCTGACGTGAAACATCGGTTACCTTTTACTGATGGGTTTGGTGTTGCAGAGGAACCCAAATCCGAATCGAATCGATTCTCAGCCGTCAAATTACTGGATGACGTGTCCTACTTCGATTTCGGCTATTATTCCGGGTTTGGTCGGACGGAAGCGTTAAAAAGAACATTTTGGTCCTTATTTAAAAAAAAAAAAAAAAAAAAAAAAAGGTTGATGAAGTTCGTTTTTTAAAAATTGTAGATTTTATTAAAAATAAATATTGATTCTGACTTAAATTTTTATTAATATTTTAAATTACATCAAATATGGGCTTAATATGAATAAAAAAATATTTGTTTATTATATAAATGAAACAAATAAATAGTTAACTACATTACACTAAAATTTGTGTTCCATATTAAAGAAATTTTGTCTTAGGTAAGTAAATATTTGGCTCCACCCTACCAATGTGTAATGGTAATAATATTCAATTTATTTAATTTAGATTAGGTTGAATTACTTTAACATTATGTCATATCAATAGATTAAATTTAACTTTCTTATGTTTTCGATGTCTCAATGATTTCTAAAATCAGTATGGTAGTTGAAAATTTGTAATACAATTATGTACATCATGGAGTGTATTTAAGTGTCAAATTTTAAACCAAAAAAATTAAATTTCTTTTAAAAATTAATCAAAAAGATTGATTAAATTTAAATTGTTACACGTCTCGTCATAATAAAAATACAATAAGTTTTAGCTAAAAATTTAAATTCAATAAAAAATAAAAAAGTTTGCCGTGGCTTATTTTCAGCCGAAACCCGGGTTTTTATTATTTATTATTTATTATTTAGCAACAAATTCTTTACAAAGATTTGTACAAATAAATTAAAATGAATATTCTAGAACAGTGACTAAAAATAAGGAATAATTAAAGGTAAATAATGGGTAGGGTAATCTCGCACAATCGCTTGTCTTATTGTAAATCATGCTTTTATATTGTTGTGTTGTGTTGTATTGTGCTGTACTAAATGGCAGCTTTAGAAACTAAATGGCAGCTTTAGAACAAAGGTTTTTTTTTTTTTTTTTTTTTTTTTTTTTTTTTTAAAATTTTTTCGATAAAATTTTATTGATAAAAAATCATATACAAGTACACCAAGCATACCCAGACAAACAACATTCAAGTGAAACTTCCAACTACTCCGAGTATACCTGGGCAAACAAAATTAAAGATGTACAAACGATATTAACTCAATGCTAAAATCTCATAATGGATTAAAACATGCGGACATGTTTTAATCTGTCTTACAATGAAATCAACTTGTGGTCTAAAGTTATCAAAAATCCTCATATTCCGCGCCATCTATATGTGATAAACTGTAGTAGCTAGAGCAATTCTCTTGACATTGCTTTGCCAAGTCGTTCCCCAAGCTTCCTTCTTCATCCATTTCAATGAGCTTGACAAAGTAGACATATTACGAGTGATGGCTAGCCAAACCGCGAATCCGTCCCCAAATTGAGTTACTGGATGGACAAGAAAAAATAAGTGTTGTGCAGTCTCTTCCGTCTCTCCACAAAAGATGCAACGATTGATGCTCCTTTTTTCACCCTTTTTATCTTGCTTTTGGTTATAATACACTAAAACATTTTGTCCTTTGGATTCGATGAAGAATCACCTTAATCTATCTTATTTGCACTTGTGATCATTGGTGGTAAATTTTGCTCCACGTTTCTTCCGGAACCCAGCATGTTTTATCAATGTATAAGAGTTGAGCTCGAGAATTAGCTAGAATCCAATCTTGTAACAAGTAACACATCTAAAATGTTATAAATCCGTTAAAATAATTTTGAAATCATATCAGATGAATGACCCAAAAATTATGTGGTGAACTAGAAATAGTTTTAACGGCTCATTTCTTTTTTTCAGAAAGAGGAATGATTTATTTAAAAAAAAAAAAAAAGAATCTGAGTATATCAATTGGACTATTTGACTCTCAACCCTTTAATCTTTTCAGTTTATTACTCAACCAACCTTTAAATGATTACTTTTTGTTACGGGCAATCCCAAATGGCCCCACGCACACCACGTGGTCGAATCCACAGTCTGCCGTACATCCGAACCCTCCATGTCGAACTGGTGAGGACGAACCCACAGTCTCGAACCTCCATTGCTGAACCCATTGTGACCGAACTCTTATGCGGTACCGAACTCATGTCACGTGAACAGTAGGCAGTATGGCTCTCTTATAGAAGATCTTGTGTAAAAGATCTTCTGACAAGTGGATGATGTGACAACACGCTGCAATTACGGCTGCACCAATCCCGCGTGTCAGAGTTCAAACATAGGAGGTCAGAGCATTAAATGCACTGAAGTCTATGACAAGAAGTTCAGCCGTTGAGATAAGGCCACGTGTCCACTCATCTGACGGTTCTTACTCACTCTATCTTACTATATAAGCTCACACATTGCGTCATTTGAAGGTAATGCTAAATTGACTTCTCAATATTACTTAGCAATTCTCTCTACATTTTACTGTTCTATTTATCTCCCCAAGGCCGACCCCCTTATACTTCTTGGAGGCTCACGTTTTAGCCTTCCCACACTCATATATTTCCACTCCAACTGACTTGATCGTCGGAGTGCGCGCGGCCGGCTCCCCCCCCCATCTTTGGAGAAGGCCACGTGCAACTGACGGTTTGTCCTAGTGTGCAGGAACAAAGGCTGAACCGGACGTGAGAGGCCCTGGGATCTGTTGACAGCTCATAGGTGCAATTTTTGAGGTCAACAGATTGGCGCCGTCTGTGGGAAACCACACATTATAACCACGAACATCCTAGTGGTGGAAGCCAGTCGAAAGGAAGCAAAAGCCTAGCCTTGGAGAAAGGTTCAGATTTCTTGAAAAAGGAACGAATGAAAAGCCCCTCCCACTGATTTTAACCGCAAGTTCAGAATTTGCCATAGCAATGAGTTCCAGCAATTACGGTTCTCATAGCCAAAGCCACCAACGGGGGGACTCCCGTGGCAGAAGCCGTCAACAGGAGGCCTCTGAAGAAGAGGTTCTCCGAACAAACGTCAACATGCGGAGACCCCATCACCTTCACAGGCGGGGCGGTACAACAACACGCCTAATTAGGGAGGTAGGAGAAATGGCAGCGAACATGAGGAACTTGGCAGAACAAAACGCTGCCATGCAGCAATTGCTTCTACAGATGCATGGACAAGCTGGATACCAACCCCCCCTCATGAGGCCTATCAACAGGATGATGAGGCCGAAATTTCCGCACAACATGCAAGGGAACCGAGCCCCCTGGAAAGGGAGGTAGGCATGGATACATCTTCAGCTCACATCCACACCCACCTCGGCGGAGACCCCCACCAAGGAGGGGGGAACTTCCCTCCCGAATACGCACGAGACCCGGAGCCAAGGAGGTCTACCAGTGTATTTGATAGAATTGGTACATCAGGGCCTAGGAATAGGCCCCAGCGACCCCCTCCCAATGTAAGGCGACAAGAGCAACAGGAGCCCCAGGAGGTTCGCCAGCCTAGGAATAGGCGTGAAAGGAGGGACGCTGCGAACCAGCAAAACTTGGCAGGAATCGCTCAACCGCCTCGATATCAGGCGGAAGAGGGGGAATCCAGCAGCCCTTGTAGGTTTTTTGAGCTCGATGATGATGATGATAGCTTGCCATTCTCGCGTGAGCTAAGAAATGCACACGTCCCCAGTCATTTTGTGCCCCCAAAGATCCCAAAATGTGAGGACTGCCAGCAGGGAAAGGAGAGATCCCGAACCCAGAGATGGGGAACAACGAAGGCAAACAAGGGATCGATCGCCTCGTCGAAGAGATGACAGGCTTAGGGACCGTCCAAGGAGTTCACAAAGGCAAAGAGAGGCCCACCCCAACGCAGAGCTGGACCCCATCAGGGAAATAGATACCATAATCGGAGGACCCCACATTGGGGGAGAATCTAGGAACGCTCAGAGAAATTATGCCAGGGAGGCCAAAGACTCCCCCATGACTAGTTAGTCCCCAGTCATTTTGTGCCCCCAAAGATCCCAAAATGTGAGGACTGCCAGCAGGGAAAGGAGAGATCTCGAACCCAGAGATGGGGAACAACGAAGGCAAACAAGGGATCGATCGCCTCGTCGAAGAGATGACAGGCTTAGGGACCGTCCAAGGAGTTCACAAAGGCAAAGAGAGGCCCACCCCAATGCAGAGCTGGACCCCATCAGGGAAATAGATACCATAATCGGAGGACCCCACATTGGGGGAGAATCTAGGAACGCTCAGAGAAATTATGCCAGGGAGGCCAAAGACTCCCCCATGACTAGTTATTCCGTCAATGGGTCCTACCGTGGAACTCACACCCTTCTGCCAATCACATTCACACACGAAGATACGGCTGATGTCCACTACCCCCACTGCGATGCCTTGGTAGTAAGGGCTATAATAGCCAGAAATGGCTTGAACCGTATGCTTGTGGACAACGGGAGTTCGGTCAACATATTTTTTGGCACCGCATTTGATAAGATGCAGGTCGGTTTCAATCCTACCCCAATGACAGCCCCATTGTACGGATTCACCGGGGATAGCATCATCCCCAGGGGAAGGATCACGTTGACTGTGGAAATGGGGACACCCCCCTTCACGGCCCACCACCGCATGGAGTTTTTGGTGGTAGACCACAGGTCATCATATCATGGAGTACTGGGGCGACCCGCGTTGAACGAATTAGGGGCTGTAACATCCATTCACCACCTGTGCATGAAGTTCCCCACTGACAGGGGTATTGCCACTCTACGAGGCGATCAAATGGGTTCAAGGAAATGCTACCTAAACTCCCTGCGAAAATCCGAACCCCGCAGCACTAACATGATATACTTGGACACAGAAATGATCGAAGCCCCTGCAGAAGGGTCAGCCCCTGAAGAAGGGGAAGACGTCGAAATGATAAGTGCGATCATAGATGAAATCCCCCCTGAACAAGGCACCGTGGATACAGTTTTGGATCCAAGGATTACAGAATCCAACTCTCAGGCTGCCCCAGTCGAAGAACTGGAGCCTCTCCAGGTTGATCCTGACGACCCCACCAGGGTCCTGCAAGTTGGGAAAGAGTTGGGGAGTGAACGGAAGGGGCTATTGAAGAACTTCCTCCTTGCAAACTTGGATGTTTTTGCATGGAAGCATGGAGACATGGTGGGCATCGACCCCAAAGTCAGTTGCCACCACCTCAACATCGACCCCAAATTCACTTCACACCGACAAAAGAGGAGGACGTTGAACCCAGAAAGGTATGAAGCCCTGAAAGAAGAGGTTCACAAGCTGGTAAGCAATGGGTCCATCCGTGAGGCGACCTACCCGAAGTGGGTGTCGAACCCTGTACTTGTAAAGAAGCACAATGGCAAGTGGAGGGTCTGCATAGAGTTCTCCAACCTAAACCAGGCTTGCCCAAAGGACAGTTTCCCACTTCCAAGGATTGACCAACTTGTGGATGCCACCGCCGGACACAAACTACTGAGCTTCATGGACGCTTATTCTGGATACAATCAGATCCCCATGTACCCACCGGACGAAGAAAACACCTCATTCATTACGGATCGAGGTCTTTATTGCTACCGGGTGATGCCGTTTGGCTTGAAGAACGCAGGGGCCACATACCAAAGGTTGGTGAACCGCATGTTTGCAAGTCTATTAGGCAGAACAATGGAAGTGTATGTGGACGACATGTTGGTAAAGAGCCTCGAAACTGAAGATCATATTGAACATCTTACCGAAGCCTTCGAGGTTTTGAGAAAATTTCAAATGAAACTGAACCCACTGAAGTGCGCCTTTGGTGTAGCCTCCGGGAAATTCTTGGGCTACATGGTAAATCAAAGAGGGATCGAGGCTAATCCTGATAAGATTAAGGCCCTGCTAGATATGAGGTCTCCCCACAAACCAAAAGAGGTGCAAAGCCTCACAGGTCGGCTCGCCGCGTTAAACCGGTTCATCTCAAAAGCGACGGATAAGTGCCTTCCTTTCTTCAAGGTCCTAAAAGGAGGGAAGAAGTTCCAGTGGAATGAGGAGTGCGAAGAGGCTTTCCAAGGGCTGAAGAAGCACCTTGGGCAAGCCCCCCTCCTCTCCAAGCCCAAAGAGGGAGAAGCCCTATCAATATACTTAGCCGTATCAGCTGACGCCGTGAGTTCGGTTCTTGTGAGGGAGGAGGAAGGTACCCAACTGCCTGTCTACTATGTAAGCAAGGCTTTCACCCCTGCAGAATCTCGATATTCAGACATGGAAAAGCTCGCCTTTTCACTTATGACCGCCTGCAGAAAGTTGAGGCCTTACTTTCAGGCCCATAGTATCCACGTGTTGACGACCCTCCCCCTCAAGCAAATCTTGCAAAAGCCGGACGCCTCTGGAAGGCTAATGAAGTGGTCCATCGAGTTGAGTGAGTTCGACATCTCATACAAACTAAGGGCCTCGGTGAAAGGACAGGCACTGGCAGATTTCATAGTCGAATTCTCTGGACTGCAAGTTGATACAGAAATTGAAGAAGCAGAACCCCCAACTTGGAGCCTTTTCACTGACGGTTCTTCCGGTGAGACCGGTTCGGGAGCAGGGGTTATTTTGTGGAGTCCGGAGGGACACAGACTTTGCAGTGCCATTAGGTTCGGATTCAAGGTTTCGAACAATGCTGCAGAATATGAAGCCCTCCTGGCAGGCTTAAAATTATCAAGGGAAATGCAAATAAGGAGGTTAACCGCCAGTAGTGACTCACAGCTAGTGGTTAGCCAAGTAAGAGGGGATTATGCAGCAAAAGACAAAAATATGGCTTCTTACCTGAAGAAGGTTAAAGAGCTCATTCCCCACTTCGAAAAATTTGACCTTGTGCAAATTCCAAGGTCCGAAAACACACATGCGGATGCCCTGTCCAAGCTGGCTAGCAGTAAAGATTCTGAACTCCTGAAGATGGTGCCAATTGAACACCTCGCTCAACCGTCCATAGCAAAAGGAGAAGAGTTCATGTGGATAGAAGGGACCCCCTCTCTGGATGCGGCCAATCGTAGCCTTCCTAAAGGATCAAACCCTCCCTGAGGACAAAGAGGAAGCCCAGAAGCTGAGGCGTCGAGCTGCATATTACGTGTTCCAGGACGAAGTGTTGTATAAAAGGGGGTTTTCGATGCCCCTTCTAAGATGTACCGGGGGTGATGAGGCCAACTATGTTTTGAAGGAAGTCCATGAAGGGATCTGCGGAAACCATACCGCCGGCCCGACCCTAGCCTATAAGATACTCAGACAAGGGTACTACTGGCCAACGCCGAAAAAGGATGCCATCCAGTTCGTCCGCGCATGTGATAAGTGCCAGCGTTTCTCCTCCATCCAGCGTCAACCATCTCAAGAGTTGACTGCTGTATCTAGCCCGTGGCCCTTCGCCAAATGGGGCATCGACCTGATAGGTCCACTTCCTAAAGGAAAGGGAGGTGCTTCACATGCAATTGTGGCTATAGACTATTTCACCAAGTGGGTGGAGGCCGAACCCTTAGCAAAGATCACCGAAGCGAACACTTCGAAGTTTGTATGGAAGAACATCATATGTCGGTTCGGAATTCCCCATTCACTTGTGTCGGACAATGGAAGGCAGTTCGACAATAAGAAAGTCAGGGAGATGTGCGAAGAGCTCGGAATCAGGAAACATTTTTCTTCTCCACACTACCCCCAAGCAAATGGCCAGGTGGAGGTTGTAAACAAAACAATCAAGCAGATTCTGAAAAAGAAGCTTGATGCGTCGAAAGGGGCTTGGGTGGATGAATTACCCCATGTATTATGGGCAATACGCACCACCAGCAAGACTGCAACGGGCGAAACCCCCTTCTCCATGGCATATGGTGCAGAGGCGATGAGCCCCGTTGAGGTAGGGTTGTCATCGCCTCGTCGCTTACAGTTCAATGAGATCTCAAACGAGGAAATCAGAAGATGCGAGCTGGACTTTCTTTCGGAAAAAAGGGACGCCTCACAGGTTAGGCTCGCCACTTATCAAAGAAAAATGACGAAATATTATAATAAGAAGGTGAAGAAGCGATCTTTCAGAAGGGGCGACCTCGTGCTGAGAAGGGTTTTCCTAAACTCTAAAGAACCCGGCGTCGGAACCCTTGGCCCAAATTGGGAAGGCCCCTACCGCATAATCGAAGAGATCAGGGCAGGAACTTTCAGGATCGAAACTCTTGATGGGAAGCTGCAACCCCACCCTTGGAATGTTGAACACCTAAGGGTCTACTATCAGTAATTTTCTTTTCTCCTCTGTTCAGTTCACGAGGCATATGTTCATAGCCTCCTCAACTTTGTGTTCACTTCCTCATATATGGAATGGAACTTTGCTGTTATGATTGTTTCCACTGCCTCAACTTTGTGAAGACGAACCGTTTCAATTTGTAGCATCTTCTATTTTAAGAAGTTCGGCAACCTACAAATCCAAATTAAAAACGGTTCGGCACGGCTTGAGTGTTGTGAACCACACACGGTATTCATCAAGCCTTATTTAAATTGATTAATATACAATTTACTGGATGAGCTATTCGACGAACCGTTTCACTTTGTAGCACCTTCTATTTAAAGAAGTTCGGCAAACTACAAATCCAAATTAAAAACGGTTCGGCACGGCTTGAGTGTTGTGAACCACACACGGTATTCATCAAGCCTTATTTAAATTGATTAATATACAATTTACTGGATGAGCTATTCGACGAACCGTTTCAATTTGTAGCATCTTCTATCTAAAGAAGTTCGGCAACCTACAAATCCAAATTAAAAACGGTTCGGCACGGCTTGAGTGTTGTGAGCCACACACGGTATTCGTCAAGCCTTATTTAAATTGATTAATATACAATTTACTGGATGAGCTATTCGACGAACCGTTTCACTTTGTAACACCTTATATTTAAAGAAGTTCGGCAACCTACAAATCCAAATTAAAAACGGTTCGGCACGGTTTGAGTGTTGTGAACCACACACGGTATTCATCAAGCATTATTTAAATTGATTAATATACAATTTACTGGATGAGCTATTCGACGAACCGTTTCACTTTGTAGCACCTTCTATTTTAAGAAGTTCGGCAACCTACAAATCCAAATTAAAAACGGTTCGGCACGGCTTGAGTGTTGTGAACCACACACGGTATTCATCAAGCCTTATTTAAATTGATTAATATACAATTTACTGGATGAGCTATTCGACGAACCGTTTCACTTTGTAGCACCTTCTATCTTAAGAAGTTCGGCAACCTACAAATCCAAATTAAAAACGGTTCGGCACGGCTTGAGTGTTGTGAACCACACACGGTATTCATCAAGCCTTATTTAAATTGATTAATATACAATTTACTGGCGAAGTCTTATTCATCAAGCCTTATTTAACGGTTCGGCATGATAATTAATATTACAAGTCTTCTGAGCTATTCCCATGGCGAACCCATGCGACTTCTTTAATAACTTATCTAAGTTGTTATCTATCATCAGTTCGGAAGCTACTCAACGAGGCCATACATGTCGAAAGTCGAATCAATGCAACAGAAAGAAGAAAAAATACAAAGAATGGCTCCATTAGAAAATATCAAATCCAGTTAAGTACAACTACTTTACTTCAATAAAAAAAAAAAAACCCCCCAAAACTACTTGCCAACCTCCACCACCTCCTCCACCACTTCTTCAGCCACATCCTCAGCAGGAGTCGAGGGTTCGGCTGGAATGAACTCCTCCCTCACTGCAGTAAGGTCCACCTCTGGGTGAAGTTCTGCAACCCTTGCAAGAACTTCACCATAGGCAACGTTCCTCCAGTATAAGCCCAGGCCGTCATACTCTGCAGTTTCGTGAAAGTGGGCAACATAATTCTCCACTGCAGCATCCCCCGCCTCAACCAACTGTTGCTTCAAACTGGCAACCTCAGCAGTCAGGTCGGTCACTTGGACCCTCAGAGCCGTCCTATCTTCGTTGGCCACCTCCAGTGCTGTCGAAGCAATCTTCTGTAAATTATCCGAGTTCTCCACTCGCTTCGTAAGTGCATTAACTTCAGACTTGCACAGGTGAACCTCCTCTTTAAGTTCAGCATTTTCAGAGGAGACTTGCCCAACCTTGGCCTCCAACTCCTCCTGCTTGGCCCTGAAGGCTTCAATGACCTCATCTGCCGTCGAGGCCTCTGCCTTAAGTTTTGCAGCTTCCGACTCAGCATTGGCAGCCCTCTCCTCCAGCTGACGGTTCCGGTCCTGCAGCCTCTTCATATCCATTTGAGCATTAAATATGAAGCCTTGGGACCGAGCCTGCATTGCCAGTCCAGCCTCCAGCATATCAGTGAATTCGCAGGTCTCAGCATAGGATGCATATTTATCAGTCCAATACTTGTAATTGATCCTAGCTGCTGCTTGGGCTTCGGCCGGTAGCATCTCCAACGCCTCGGGGGCAATCTCATCAGTTCGGCCATCGAGAAAATCTCGAGCCTTAAACTCTGTAGGACCCTCCATCCTAGTCTGGCGCCCCCGTTTCTTCCTAACCAGCCCAGCCTCCTCCTCATTGCCTTCATCAACGTCAATCACAGGCAAAGAGTTCAATGGCTTCACGTTTATGGGCTCCCGCAGGGACTCCTCTATTGAAGTTTGCCGTGAAGGAGGAGGAGGACCCTTATTCTTGGTCAAGACCAACCGCCTCTTCTTGGGCACCCCCCCTTCTGAAGGTTCAGCCTTACTTTTCCCCTTATCCTCCACTTTCTTTTCTGGGGGAGGAGGTGGACGAGCCTTAGACAGGCGGCTGAGTTCGTCCCGTTGGTTCTTATATGTGGACGAACTGGAGCTCAGAGGCTTCTTATTCTTCGCCTCGGCCAAACGTCGCATGTGAAACATGTCCGGTTTCACATACTCTTTGTTCAAGTGTTGTTCTGCATCCGAACCACGTGCAAGTTAGAAAAATTCATCATAATACGGCTCGGAATGTACAATAGGGTCGGAGCTTACCACGGGTCGACATCAGCAAATGTGTCACGAATGGGGCTCGTTTGGCTATAACGTTCTTGAAATCCCTCTTCTCGGAAGACAGTTCGTATATGGCCCTCACCACCGCCCACTCGCAAGGTTCTAGTTCGAACCGATCTGCAGGAACTAAAAAACTCTGGAATCAGAAACACCACAAATATGCAAGGTAACAAAACGAATAAATATCCACATACTGCACTCACTATACTCATGGTAATGGGTCGGCACGGTTATCTTTGGGACTGCATCCCCCTCCACTGTCTGCCAGCGACCCCTTATCCAGAACCAAGAGGACTTCCAGTTCTTTATTGAAGAAGGAGTGCCCCAGATGAAGGGGGAGTGCGAACCCCAGGGGTTAATACAATACCACCCCCTGCACGAATCGCCCCCACTCGAGGCTCGGGGCTGAAAAAGAGTTTGAAAAACGTGGGGAGGCATATCCTCGCCAAGAGTGACCTCCTTCCACAAAAGGAAGGCCCCTGCCATTTGGCTCCATGCATTCGGCACGAGTTGGGTCGGAGCCAGGTTATACTGCCTAAGAATGTATCGAAAAAAAGGGTGCAGGGGCAACCTCAACCCCCCTGCCAAGATGGCTTCGCTCACTGCCACACATCCCTCTCTAGGGTAACAGGCTCGCTCATCAGGGGTCGGTACAAACATTTCTATTGTCTCAAGGATCCTATACCTCTCCCTATATGTCTCCAGCTCACTCGCCTCTACATTCGAAGCCCATTCAGATGCCCCCCACTTCATCCTATAATTTATAGGCCCCTCCGGCATCATCGCAACACTGTGGGGTCCCCCCATCGCATCCATTATTCTGGCAGTAGGAATGGGGTGGAGACAGGCCAACCTCGGCATACAAAGAGGCAATCTCTTCATCTCCCAAAGAACCCCCAGCTTCCCTATTTGTCGAAGAAGAGGCCATTTTCTTATGTCTCAAAAGAAGGGAAAAAATCTAGAGACAACACTTACGTTGACGAAGCTAAGAGAAGAACCGATTTCTTGCGAAGAAGAGCAACAACTGGACGGAGGATCGCGAAAGCAGAAAGGAAGAAGCTGGAACACTTAGATTTTTTTTTCTCGCGAAGTGAAAAAGCGTGGAAATGAAGAAGAAAGGCCATTTTATACGAAATGGAATCTCATCCCAGCCATTGGATTAGCCCTGGTCTTAATCCAAGCCTTACACCTGTCCCTGCATCAGGGACGTTGGAATGAAAAGGCGCTATCACTATTTTTGAATCAAAGGCCATGATCAGCGCGTGCAACGCACGCACAAACGACTCGAGTCAATACGCCAGCTGTCCCCAATAATCATTATCACGCATTAAATGTTTGCGTAATACGAAAAAAGTAACTGCCCTCGCCGTAATTATCATTGCACCTTGGGAACCAACGTCAACGTCAAAATCTTATAGGGTCGCCTTCATGGCTTCACCTCTTCTACAACAGGCTCGCCTTCATGGCTTCGCCTCGTCAACAACAGGCTCGCCTTCATGGCTTCGCCTCTTCTACAACAGGCTCGCCTTCATGGCCTCGCCTCTTATACAACAGGCTCGCCTTCATGGCTACACCTCTTCTACAACAGACACTTCTTCTATTGGCATCACGGTCAGGCCTTCAAGTCCACGCATTATATAAATAATCATACATGGACTTTGGGGACTAGTTGTTACGGCCACCTTTCTTTTCTTTCTTTACTTCAAGTCCACGCACTATATAAATAATCATACATGGACTTCGGGGACTAGTTGTTACGGGCAATCCCAAATGGCCCCACGCACACCACGTGGCCGAATCCACAGTCTGCCGTACATCCGAACCCTCCATGTCGAACTGGTGAGGACGAACCCACAGTCTCGAACCTCCATTGCTGAACCCATTGTGACCGAACTCTTATGCGGTACCGAACTCATGTCACGTGAACAGTAGGCAGTATGGCTCTCTTATAGAAGATCTTGTGTAAAAGATCTTCTGACAAGTGGATGATGTGACAACACGCTGCAATTACGGCTGCACCAATCCCGCGTGTCAGAGTTCAAACATAGGAGGTCAGAGCATTAAATGCACTGAAGTCTATGACAAGAAGTTCAGCCGTTGAGATAAGGCCACGTGTCCACTCATCTGACGGTTCTTACTCACTCTATCTTACTATATAAGTTCACACATTGCGTCATTTGAAGGTAATGCTAAATTGACTTCTCAATATTACTTAGCTATCAATTGGATTTTTAGAACAAATATTCAATGAATGTTTGATAAATTTGGCTTTAATTTTAACTTTATCTTCGCCGTTGAAGTTTAAATCTTTAAACAAGCTAGTATAATAATATTAAGAGCCCGTTTGTTTCAGATTAAAATCTGATTTTAATCTAAAACAAAGTCAAAATAATTAATATCAACCACATCTTTCTTGGGTCCCACAACTTTTTAACCGCACATTTCAAAAATTTCTAGCACAATCTACTAAAAATTTAATTTTAATCTTCACCAAATATCCTCTTAGACAATTGTCAGGGCAAAAGTTCTTTATATTTAGAAAAGTTTGGTCATTGAATAGTCATGTATAATGTTGTTCTAATTAAAATTGTGTCTCTCTCTTTTATGCGTATCTTATTTACAAGTACAAAGAATATAGAACATGTCTACTTTTTTCCTAAAAATAATAGTATAAATTAGTAATATAGTAAAAGGTGAGAATTAACAGAGAATATTCTGAAGTGTATTCAGTGTACCATACCACATTTTATGGACATTCTTGTATTCATTATTGATAAATAATTAGTATTTTAATTGATTAGCAAATAATATAGGGTACATTGGGTGGTGGATAATTGGTAGTTGAAAATAAATATTGATTCTTCTATTTCCAACATACAGCACCCCTTGATCCAGGTTATGGGACCTATAAAAAATGATACTTCATTTGTCTCATTTATATAGGCTAGTTTTGTTTTTCACATGAATTAAAAAATTTTATTTAATGTTATTAAAAAAGTAATTTTTGCCAAAAACTTTTATAGTTTACCCTTATTTACATTTATACAATTTCAAGATTCAGTAGGGAAAATTGGTTATAGTTAGACAAACAAATTAGGAGTATGTTAGTAAACAAAGAAAACAAAACTTTTTCAATAAAGTAATGCGGTTATATAATTGAGACAAGAAAATAAAAAAAGTCAACTTATATAAATGAGACGGAGAAAATAGTATCTTTTTGCAAACTGAATTCAGCTAGCTTTACATTGTTGTTTACATTAAAGATTATATTTTTTCTTATATGTCAAAATTTGGTTAGTGATGCGAAAGGGTGTTGAAAAAATCAAAGGCTATGATGTGTGCAATGTGAAAGGATGTCAAAATTAATGTAAACAACAATGTGCATGTAGCATGTTTGATGTTCATAGGATACACTGATACATACTCACAAGTAAAAGTATCAATGACTTCTTTATCAACAAAATATGACAACTTGCCAATTTAACTCCAATCGATTACATATAGTCGAAGGATACTAATTAGGGTTCGAGTAAGTCTATTCACTTAAAATATTTTTTTATAACTAATTAATACATTTTTCTTGTTCAACATACTCGACATTGAATTAATCAATAATGTATGATTCAAATATTCCTCTAATGTTTTTTTCCGAGGAAAAATCTTATGCATGGTCTGCCAACAATTAGAGCACCATTCCGAAGGCATATGTAGGAGTGGACATGGTTCCATTTGATTTTGGTTTCAACATAAACTAATTGAACTAAGAACCAATATTTTTTTAAGATATGGAACCAAAGCGGAATTGAACTATTTGTTTTTGGTTTGGTTCTAGTTTCATTACTTAAAATTTTAAATGATAAATGCAAATTAAAATCTATTACCATATCCATAAGTAATAATACAAACCTAAATAAATAAATAAATACCAAACATTCAGCAAATGTAATGACAGCTGCGGTGTAGGAATTTGAGTATCTGTCTAAAATTGAAAAAGAGATAAATGAATTAGAATTCAGATTTAGGGATTGGTCGCCTTGTTTGATAGGTGATAGGGGAAAATGTAAGGTAAATGACCATTTTGTCCATTTTGCGCTTGTAGTTTTTTAAAGTTGAAATTTTTAGTGTGAATCACTGATTCATAAAAGAAAAAAAATATATAAAAATAATAAAAATTAAGTTCGGTTCTTGGTTACGGTTCTGGAACCGAAATCAAAACCAAATGGTTCTTGTAACTACGAACCAAAATCATTAATTTTTTTTGTAGAATCAAATCGCTCAATTCGATTTGATTTGATCATTTTGTCCACCCTAGGCACATGGGCGGATTTAGGGTTAGCATGGACAGCCCAATTACTATTTTTTACCTTGTAAAAAAAATTATATGTATAGAAAAAAATATTTATATATATTTTATTTTTATACATATTAGCTGGTATGAAATTTTTTTAGTCAACCTGTGGCTCCACATCTGCACAGGCACATGCTAACTCAGAATTCTCGACACTTTTTATTGATTGGAATATGAAACATTCAAAGAAAAAAAGGTTGTTCAGGTATAAATAATATATCTGATACCTAGAATTCAGCAAAGATAAAAACATAAATAGATATACACATACATACATGATACATCATCATCAACCCTAAACTCTGAATATGAATATGCACTGCCTAATTATTGTTTTCTTTTTAAATCCAACATATTCATTGTCACAAATGATTTTATATTCGTCACCATGTGCATCTTTGTCCATTACGATAAAATGTATATTTATTATTGCTAACAAACTAAAAAGTATGTATCAAACAATTGACTGAGCCTCTTGCAAACCAGGTGAGATTAGGACTTTCACAAACTCAGTATTCTACACGCACATATATGCAATGGAAAAACATGTTGGTATCAAGAGTCACTTAAAAAAAAAAAACAAAGAATCGCATATATGAGTGGGTGGGTGGGTGGGTGGGTGGGTAAATTACGATTATGTTCGTTTCTTAGCCGAGTACGAATTTATTAAGAATCAAACAAGGGTGGAACCGAGATTAATCAACCTAGAAGGTTTGCAATTCATTTTTCAAAAGGGCGTTGACATTATGAGGGAAACAAAAAAAAAACATTGAATCATGTATATGAGTGGCGTGGGTATAATACGATTCTGTTTGTTTCTTAGCTGAGTACGAATGTATTTAGAGCCAGACAAGTGTGGAACCGAGATTAATCAACCTAGAGGGTTTGCAATTCTTTTTTCAAAAGGACGTTGACATTATGAGGGAAACGAAAAAAAGAAAAATGGGGCAGAGTGAACCTTACCTTAAATTTGCATGTATAATTCAATTTAATGGTTTTTTCATTTCGAAATATGCATCCCACGGTTGGTTGTGAGTTCTTCAAAATTAATGGTCACAGTTACATAATTATAATTTATAGGTCACAGATTATTTTGAAGTCACAAATCAAAAAATTTATAGGTCACAAATTATTTTGAGGTCACAAATCAAAATTTTTATAGGTCACAAATTATGTCGAGATCACAAATCAACAATTTTATAAGTCACAGTTTATCGAATTTTATGGTCACAGTTTAATAGTTAGTCACATTCATCAAACCACAATCCCGATCCAATACTTGGTCACAAACCCCACCCCACCCCACCCCACCCCACCACGACACACCACCACCACCACCACTCCAAACCCGTCTAGCACCACCACTATACACCAACAGAATCACCACCGCACCCACAGGCCACATCACACACCTACGCCCAGCGCCACCAGCATTACCTCCACCATCTCAACGCCGTCCCACCCACAACCACAACCACTGCCACTACCAACACCAGCAGTTCCACTACCAACACAACCACCTCAATTTGCAACACCACCAGTTCCACTACCAACACCATCACCTCAATCTGCAACACCATCTCCAACAACCACCCACCGCCACACCCACCACACCGTATCACCATCACCACCAACCAGAACTGAGCCAACAACCCACCAGACACCACATCTGCACTACAACTCTCAAACACCACTGCGCACACACACCACCACCATCGCCCTTAGATCGAAAAGAGAAAAAACCCCAAAAACCCACCCACGTAGCCGCCACCAAATCCACCACGGTGTGTCAGGAGCTTGGAGTCGTCACCACCAGATCAACCACCATCTCGTCACGGTCGTCCCCACCACTACAGCCAACAACCAAAACAATCATCACCACACCACACAACAAAAAAACCACACAAACTCGCCACCGCCACACCTCCATCCCCATCGCCGCAAATAGGAAGAGATCGCGCCATAGACTAGAAGAGATCGTGCCACAGTTATTGCGCCGTGCCTATTGCGTAGGTCACCGATTGCTCGTCACCGGTGCTAGGTATTAGGCAGTGACAGCGTGGAAGAAAGAGAGGAAGATGAAGAGATTGAGTGCGAGAGACGAGAGTGAGAATATAAATTTATTAGTGTTTGCAATTTAATTATTGTATTCATACCTGGTTTGTGATTAATTAAACTTGATAGCTTATTCTTGAAAAGTGATCTTTAAACAGCTGATTTTATGTAATTTCCGCAACTAATTAATTTGATCGGGCTCTTTTTATGCTTAGGGCCCGTTTGATGTAACAAATTTTTCCATGAAAAATGGAAAACAAATTCTATCTTTTACTAATGCCTTGCTTGATACACTATATTTTCTAGACAATTGATTTTCTTGGTTGTTGCTCACACAATGGGTTTTCATGAGTTTTGAGGAAAATCAATTTCCACCATTCCAGTTATTATTTTTTTTTTTTTGGGGCAATGGAAACAAATTATATTCACAATTGTAAATTTTTTTCCCCTTTAATGGATAATTTCCATAAAAAACGGAGCCAAACGAATGATATTTGGTATACCTTTTTTTTTTTTTTTTTTTTTTTTTTTTTTTTTTTTTTTTTTTGAAATTGGAACAAATTCTAGAGCCAATTTTTTTAAAAAAATTATCCCTTTAGTAGACAATTTTCATGAAAAACAAAGTCAAACGGACACCAAATTTTAAACATTTTTCAGGTAGAAAATTATATCAATCAAATACTATTAATTACAATTTCCAGTAAAATAAATTTTAGGCAATTCAATTTTCTACAATTCATTTTTTCCATCCAAATTCCACTTTTGCAAGCAAACGGGCCCTTAATATTTTTTTTGGACAACTGTGTCTTCAACCTTTAAGAAATTTGCGTTATTGATTCAAAGAATGAAAGTCATCCATTTTTCGTTAATCAACTCATTAGATCGTTAATTCGAAATTGACAAAATGGTCATTCTATTATTCTAAAATGAAATATTAATAATTAAAAAATTAGAACAAATAATACAAGAGAATAATAATAATAATATTCATATTCTCCATCTTACCCTATCCTACCTACCTTACCCAACACAATCACCGTCGCCACAAAACACAATCACACATGTGAGTAGGGTAGGTCAGGCGTGATTTGATTCGAATTTTTTGAATTTGGTCTAATTTTGATAAAGACAAGATTCAACTGACCATTAATAATAATTCTATGAATACATGAAACCGAACCAAAATCAGAACCAATTGGTTCTAGTCCGGCCTAATCAGATTCTTTTTATGCTTAAAAGTTCATTGTAAACTTTTATTAATTCATATAACATCTACAATCAAGAACCATCCTAATATGAATATCCTTCGGGTCTGGACTTTCACAGCTAGAACCATTTAAATTTTAATTAGAATCGTATTCAGTTCAATTCTCTTGGTTTTATAAAAAGTGTCAACCCTTACATAGAAGGAAAGAAACATATGCACTTGGAAAACTCGCTACCTGCGGAATTCTAGGAGTGATGCTAAAGAATAACAATTGTGCTACACATTTAGGATGAAAAACAGGCTCAAAAATAGGAATGACACGTGTTATCCCGTGATTGGACAATTTGAAAAATGAAAACAAAAAACATTTAACTATTTGCCGCCACCTCAGT
This sequence comes from Osmanthus fragrans, assembly GCA_019395295.1. NCBI lineage: Eukaryota > Viridiplantae > Streptophyta > Magnoliopsida > Lamiales > Oleaceae > Osmanthus > Osmanthus fragrans. Next base: position 11,013,084 of record CM033347.1, on the reverse strand, counting down.
TCGTCTCTTCATTCCCCCTTTTTAACTCTGGCTAACTCACTGGCTTTATTCAGAGAATAATTCAAATTCTATTGAAATAGTAGTCTAGATGCCTCTCAAGACAATGGTGTTAAAACTAGGATTCCATTGTAAAAGGTCATATTGTTAAGCGAAGTAGTTCAAATCCTTATACATTATATATTTATTAAATATAGAATTCATCTTTTAACAAATATTACATGCAAAATTTTAAAATGTGTAAGCATATGCCCTCGTTTGGTAGGGATTAAAATAAAGTTTTTAGTATATTTTGAAAAAAATTGATAAAATGTTTGATTGAAAAGTTGTGTATTTCATAAAATATGTGGTTTAAATTCAACGTTGACCTTGATTTAAATTAAAATCTGAATTTTAATCTTCACCAAACAGAAACATACTCTATTGTGACTCGTGATCCACAATTATTTGTGACTAGTTTTAGAGTATGTTTAAGAGATTCTTTAAAAATAAGATGTTTTTTATTTTATCTAGCCAATAAGAATGACAATTTGAATCGAACATCCCAAGCGCTGCGATGCTTGGGAGCAGTGGGGGCAGGGATGGGAAATTTCCTACCCCTGCCTTGCTCTGATGGACTATTTATTTACAAATATATTGAAGTTTGTTTAAAATAACTTTAGCCCAATTTTTTATGTCCAAATATGAATTTATTACTCAAGCTCAGCTCGATTCCCACATTATCCTAGAATTTACTAGAAAAACATAGAACAGGGAAGTAACGGGATGGGGATTGCCCAGCCCAGAGCTTGCCTCACGCCGTGCCCCACGTTAAAGCGAGGATTCAGAACGGGGATGGGATGCCCCATTCCAGCCCAGCTCGATCAGAAATATGGGATGGGATGGGAAATATAGATCTTTTTCACTTATTTTATTTTAGAAGACGACATAGAAACTTTTTTACGAATTACTTCAAAAATTTATTACAATTCACTCGATATTTTTTTAGCTATTTAATGATATAACAGCAATCACCTTTTTTTTTTTTTTTTTTTTATAGCTGATTAATTTATAAGCACATAATACAATAACTAAGCATGTAACGTTCATTTCCTACAATTTCAGCTAAAGATCTATTAGTTTGCAACTTATCTTCTCTAAGAAATTGGGCGGCCATTAACGTCAAATTCCATTTGTAGGGGTCCGTTTTATTGTTTTCCTATTTTGAGTAAATTTAAGGGTATTTTCATCCTTTTTTTTTGTTTTTGTTTTTTTTTTCTTTTTTAGTTTCCTAGTTCTATTTGAATTTATCTATTGAATTAGGGTTTCACTTAGACGCTTTAAATTGTGCTACGGATTCGAAAACCCTACAATCATTTTTGATTAATGATATTTCATTTTTTTCGTTCTCTAGTCACATTCGTTCCAACGAAATTCAAGTAAAATTCGTTCGTGTGTCACCAACAAGACCCTTTTATTATTATTATTTACGTTTTTATCCAATGTTAGATTGTGTCCCATATACGTGTAATTTTATTGTTTGTGAAAATAATTTGGTGTTATTTATGTCATATTTTTTGCATAACACTATGGTATGATTAAAATAGTTGGTATGCTAAATTACATTAATATATTATAGCATGTTTGGTGGCACTTTAAAGTAACTTTTCAAGAAAGTAAGTTTATTTTCTTCTTAAAAATTAAATACTTTGAAAACTATATTTAACAAAATAACTTAAAAGTAAATTTAACATATACTTTAGAACATTAAACACTACCAAACATGCTGTATATATGTCCTATAAATTAACTATGTTGGGAGACATAACAAAAACTTTGTATAGATTCCCAAACATTGTCCCTAATTATGAAAAAAGAACCAATGAATATAATTAACATATGATTACATTTTCCTTTGACTCTTAAGGAATCTATTTGATATTTATGTGCTTTGTTGTAATTTTAAAATAAAGGCATTATGAGTCAATTCCTCAATTATATGTCAATACTATGGTGCATAACAATGTAGGTGAATTAATCTGGTCTCTTAGGGAACTTACAAATTGATCCATACACTAAAACTTACTTAATTAGGCAGTTTCAAGATCTTAATGGCATTAATTACCTATTTATTTACATAATCTTTATAGATAATTTAATACTTGGAGTTAATTGCATTAGTACACTTGCATTGGACACTTGTGTCATGAATATACAAGGTTTTAAGCACTATCTCAATATTTTTTTAATAATCACAAATTTAAGAAGTACGAGACAATACTTCATTTCTCACAAAAAGTTTTAGGTCCCGTTTGGTGGCCATTTAATTCCTGGAAATAAGAAACCATTTTCCATTTTGACAAAATAAGCTTGTGTTGATGGCCAACAAATTCTAGGGAATTGAAATCCCCCCCCCCCCCCCCCCCCACACACGCACCCATTTTCCACATTTTCCTCGAATTGCTTTTCTCACCATTTTGGTGGGAACAGTAGCATAATTCTAGAATGTAACCCTCAGTGTTAGTATCATAGGAACATATGATGATATGAAGTGACATTAATGTCTGAAAATGTAGTATATGTAAGCTTCAAAATTTTTTTTAAAAAAAAATCATGTTTGAATATAACTACAATCGTATAAATAGTTTGTTGGTCTGTGCAATTTATTTGGCATCTTCTCTTAAAAGAGTTTGGACATTTTCACTTGGCCATAGATACAAGTACATGGGACAAGGGCCATGATTTAGAATCGTATCAATGTTCGATAAATTTAGCTGAAAAACAAAAAACATCATATGCTTACATTCGACAAATATGAATCAAAAGAATAGAAAGTCATATAAGTATACTAGACATATTCATCTCGAAAAAGTTGAACATCATATTTTCCCAAATTTGCTCTAATCATTGCAAGAAATGCCAATTCACGGTGGAACCACTTAGACCCTTGATATGGTGACAATGCCACATGTTTGTTTATAACTAGTGTTCTAAAAGATGTAATGTGTGACGATGCGTAAAGATTAAGCTACAGGCCAAGTGAGTTTAGAAGAGGTATAGACGTAAGAAAACATAAAAAGACGTTTTCTTATTTTAATTTTTAATCAATTAAAAAATTATTTAATAATTAAAAATAATTCCTACCAAACATCTAAAATGACAATTATTAGTTTGTGTTCGGATGCTTGGATTATGAACTTTCCTCTCACTAAAAATGATTTTTCAAAATTGGAGATTCTGACTTAGGAGCTAGCATCAAGTTAGAGGTTGCAACTGTTGTAAATTTGTTTAAAACAATATTTTTAATTAGTTTATGGGCACGAAAAGAGATTTATTTGGCCCAAATTGATTAATTGAAATAAATTGGAATGTGGGAGATTATACCTATGTGTACACATAAGCCAAATGGCCATGCATATACAAGGAATCGTCTGCAGGAAACTGGAGCAATTTTGCTTTTATTATGTGTACGCATGGTTCAATTTTATAGTCGTTGAGCTATTTTTTATTTGAAATCTGGTGTTGATACATGAAAAGTTCATGAATTATTGGAAACTGTTTTGAGGCATATGGATGGAAATCTATAAATAGATGATAGATTTTTATTTCCAAAAATAAGAAACGACGAGTAAACCATTACTTGAGATATTCCAATTCATTCATAAAAAAATCCAATCAATTAGTGCTTATATGCTTCTTTGAATCCTCTAAATTATTTGTCGAAATTCCTAAAAGCATACTAAATGAGGCAAATATCGTTTTTAAGACATCGTATCATATACGTGTTCGAGCCTCATTCTTCATTTCTTGTTTCCGTCTCATTCTTCTTCTCTTCGATATTTCCAACAATCTAAAAATGATACATTTCATTTACTGCGATGGAGATGGAAACTACGTTGGCTACCATCAAGTTGATGAATCAAAATTTGGTGCGCTTAGATAGGATTAATGGATCAAGCTTCACAGGATGACAAGACAAACTCAAATTCCTTCTAACGGTGTTAAAGATCTTCTATGTGCTTGATCCAAACATGGAACCAATTGTCAATGCAACCGAAGAAATACGGAAGAAGTTCGTTTCGAGAGAAAGAAGAGGCAAGAGGACGAATTGATGTGTCCCGATCACATCCTAAATGCTCTTTCGGATCGGTTATATGATTTCTACACTAACACCGCTTCAGCAAAGGAAATATGGGTTGAACTTGAAAACAAATATAAGGTCGATGAAGAAGATACCAAGAAATTTCTTATATCTAAATACTTTGATTTCAAAATGTTAGATAATATTCATTTGTTGCCTCAAGTACATGAATTACAAGTCATTGTCAACAAACTAAAAGCAATGAAAATCGATCTCCTCAAATCCTTTCAAGTGGGAGCAATTATTGCTGAACTCCCAACGACTTGAAAATGATAAGATTCTTCACAATTCTCAAAAACTTTTCATTGAAACACATTCAAAAGCATATTTCCATAGATGAAGAATCAAGGGCAAGAGATAAGACCAAAAGTTCTTATGATGGCTCTTCAAAAGCCAATGTTGTGAACAATGTGGATAACTCCAACAAGTACAAGAAGAAAGGAAAACTTATTGATCCTAAAGGGATCGAGAAAAGTTCAAAATCAAGTCCAAAGGACCTTACTATGTTTGTAGAAATCGCGGCACTATGCAAGATATTGCAGGCACAAAAAGCAACAAAAAAAAGGACAGACAAGTGAACTCTGTTGATGAGATTATAGCTATGGTAAGTGAAATCAATGCAATCAAATGTAAGATTCAGGGTTGGTGGTATGATACCTATGCAACCATGCATGTTAGTTATGATAGGTCTCTTTTCAAAATCTATCATGACATTGACAATAGTCACGAGATCCAAATGGGAAATGAAGGAAGATCTAAAGTGATTGGCAAATGGAATGCGGAGATCATCTTCACTTCGGAAAAGAATATTATTTTAACCAATGTCTTTCATGCACCAAAAATAAATAGGAACTTAGAAAGTGCGGTTCTCTTGGGAAAATCGGGAATCAAATCCGTATTTGAGTCAAAAAACTTGTATTAACCCATAATGGGTATTTTGTTGGACAATGGCTATTCTACTAAAGAAATTATCAAACTTTGTACTTTTGAGAATGATTCTAATGAAAACACATATTTTGTCTATGTTATTGATTCATTTAATTTAAGGCATAAGAAATTTGACACTTTTGTTATGTCATATGGTTTGACTCATAATTTGGTTGATAAATGTTTGTATATCAAAGTATACGATAATATTATTACATTTGTATGTCTTTATGTGGATGATATGCTAATTATTAATAATGACATAGAAGGGAATAAAGAAACGAAGATATTTTCATCTTCCATGTTCGAAATGAAAAATCTTGGATAAGTGGGTACTATCATTAGTATCAAAGTTAAGAAGGATAGTGAGGGTTATTCATTGAGCCAATCACATCATGTTAAAAATGTGATGAATACGTTTAAACATTTAAACATCAAAGTATGCAAATACCCCATTAGGTTCAAGTACCAAGTTAGTAAATAATGATGAAAGATCAATGCTCAAATTGAGTATGCAAGTGCAATTGGAAGTTTTATGTACGCAGTATAATGTATAAGACCCGATGTTGCATTTGTTGTGTGTAAACTAAGTAGATTTACTAGCAATCCAAGTTCGAAAAATTGGAAGGCCATAGGAAGGGTTCTTAATTATTCAAAGAAAATAAAATATCTTGGACTACAATATACAAAGTTCCCGACTATTCTTGAGTGATATACTGACGCTAGTTGGATATCAAGTACGAGAGAAGACAAGTCTAATTCAGGTTGGGTGTTTACTCTTGGAGGATGTGTAGTTTCTTGGAAGTCTAAGAAACAAACATGCATTATACACTCAACAATGGAGTCTGAGTTTGTGGCATTGGCCGAAACTAGAAAAGAGGCTGGACGACTAAGAGATTTTCTTTATTAAATTTCTTTGAGTGCAAGGATATTTTTTCGATATGTATCTTGTGTGATAGTCAAGCCACCTTAGCACGATCATATAATGGAAAGTCTTGACTTATGAGTCTAAAATATGAGTATGTGAGAAAATTAATCAGGCATGGAGTAATTTTTCTCACATATGTTAAATTTGGTAAGAACTTAGTTGATCCATTGACTAAATCTCTTACAAGAGAGTTAGTAAGATCAACATCGAGAAGGATGAAATTGAAACTTCTTGATTAAAAATTCACCAATGACGGCAGCCCTACCTTATTAGACTAAATAAGTATATCTAAGTTCAAAGAGTAGTAACAAGTCATTCGATAAGTGATTAAGTTTCATCACTATTAACCTATTATAAAATTCTATCCTTGATAAATAGTGTTGGTTATTACTATTGGAGGGAAGAGTTAATAAAACTCTTAATGAGGTTCAGTGTGAAGTACAAGTATCTCTAAAAGTAATAAAGATACTAAAAGAAATTTACTATGCGAACTTCGAGGTAGTGCAACTTCAATAGGGAGTTATAGTTTCTCTCTTAAAAGTTTAACAAAGAGAATAAGTTCAAGGTCATAGAACTACTAAGGGAGTTCGAGGAACTTGTGAAAACATAACACTCCTGTGTGTGATTTCACCGGTATTATCACAAGGAATGATTTATTCAAAGAATTGTCTGTGCGATACTGAAACAATTTTGCTTCTACTATGCGTATGCAAGGATGTAACCATGTGTACACATGGTTCAATTTTATAGCCGTTGGTTTTATTTATTTATTATTATTTTTTTTTTTTTGTGAAATCTGGTGTTGATTCATAAAAGTTTTCAAAAACATTTCAAAAATTATTGGGGCCTGTTCGAGACATATGGATGAAATCTATAAATAGATGATCGATTTTCATTTCCAAAAACAAAAAAAAAAACAAGTAAATCATTTCGTGAGATATTCCAATTCATTCATTAAAAAAAAATAAAAAATCAAACTTCTTAAATTTTTCAACAAGTTCAACTAGGAAGAATCAATTTGTGCTTTTATGCTTCTTCCTTGAAGGCTTGTAAATCCTCTAAACTATTTGGCGAAAATCTTAAAAGCATACTAGAGAAGGCAAATATCGTTTTTAGGACAATGTATCATATACGTGTTCGAACCTCATTTTTCATTTCTTGTTTCCATCTACTTCTTCTCCTCTTCGATATTTTCAACAGCAACATGTTTTTCTATACTTTTTTTTCTTAGTCGTTAATCTATGCCAGCTGCCCTCACTCTTTAAGATTCTAATAAAAATTTCAATTAAAATTTATATATTTTACTGTTTCATTTTATGTAATATCACGTAACAAATATATTTATAAGATAAGGTCTTAGATCCAATTTTTGACTTTTGAGAAACAAGACGAGTCCAAAATTTCTGGCTGACAAAAAATCTTTGCATATGGCCCTTTACAGATCTCCTTTTCTTATGGTCTTTGTCAAACCGAGAAAAAAAAAAGTTATATTTAATTTCTGTAAAGCACATTCCTTTTGCTTGTCACTTTAGCTATAATTCAGAAAATGGAAAGGGATGACATACAATAATGGTAGATGTACATTCATTTTCTTACATTAATTTTGACTTTCCCTTCGTTTTAAAAAATTGTAGGTGGGCCAAAAAAAATTAAAAAATTAGACTGTCCAATTGTATGTTGCCATGTGATACAATGTAAATAATAATGTACATGTGACATGATTGGATGACATAAAGGGATGACATGAGAGACGGTTAATTGTTACACAAATAACTTTAGCCCATGTTTGCCTTTCATTGAATCAAAATGTTTTTTCCTAAGCTTATTTTTAGAGTGTGTTTGATAAAGATTATTGGGGAAGAATGAATTTTGAAATAGTGATATGATAAGAAATGTGTGGTTGAAAAAGAAAGAAAAGTTATTGATATGATGAAAAATATTATTTTATTGAAAAATGTGTGGTTGAAAATGAGTAGAAGAATGAAAATGAAAATGAAAATGTGGGTCAAACGGGGTCTTAATCATATATTCACACAATAAAATATTTTACACATAAATAAAAAAAAATTCTTATATTTTAACCACAATCTCCAAAAAAATCACTATTTCAAAACTTATTTTTCCCAAAAAAAAAATCATTTCTAATGGAAGACAAATATAGGCTTAATTTAGGATTGTGTCAAGGAAACATCACTTAATTTTAAAATGTAGTTAAAAAATTACTGAATTTTATCAAAATATTTTCCATTCATTACTACTCGAAAAATATTTCTTTAGTTGGCTTGGACGAAGTACTTGATTGACAGAATTAACAAGTGATAGCAATTTGTCAAATATTTCAAACCAGTGATGGATTGAGAATATTTTTTACGAAGTTAGAAACATTTCAACAACGTTTCTTAAAGTTAAGTGAGATCGTGGTCACAAAGTTTAGCTATTTTTAAAATAATTAACCATCAAAGAAATATTAAGGAATAGACATAATGAAAATGCTATGTGTACATAGCATTTCTCCGCCAGCAATGAAAGACCAAAGTATTGTTGGTGATGACCGACAACATCACCAGACAACATGATTCGATAATCATTGACAGAAGTGCGTCAATAATCACTGATGATATTATTGTTGATATTTTAGTACAAACCACCGACAATTATTGATTTTTATCGAGGGTAAACTATGGTTCTATTGATGATCACTTTTTCATAAATATGTTATGATTATTTTTTAAAAGGCCCCTTAAAGATTTTTGCCTAAGGCTTCCAAATGTGTTTGAGTTGCCCTGATGCAATAGTTATGTCTACTTATTTTTATAAGATTTCCTTATAAAGAAAAAGAATATTACAATATATTTTATTTCAAAACTAAAAATAGGCTTGTTCTGACCTCAATCTTGTGCACAATTCTCAATCTTAACCTAACCTTGTGACCTTATTCTAGTTCAATATTGCCATGACAATTAAAAATTAAAGATCAATCATTAAAGATATTTAAAATAAAAAAATAGTGTCCCAAATAAAACATTTAAACCTTATATCATTTTTGGAAAATTCATCAAATAAATAGGTTATGGGCGAGTATTTTCTCATTACTGTTGTACCATTTGGGGAATATCATGTGTAAAATATAAGCAACTTATAGTGTTTTTGCCCGGAAATGAAAGGGGTAGTATATGGAATTTTCATAAGAAAAATCAAATGGAGCATTGGTGATTTGGTTGAAAAGATTTAATGGTCTAGTGCCAAAAATGTCCTTGAATTTACTATATCCATGCAATAAAACCAAGGTGGGCAATGCCCCCAATTACCCCACCCTACCCCACAACCTCCCACCCCATGTAAAGAGGTGGGATTTTCTCTCTTATCCCTGGCATGACTGAAAGAAGACACAACAGAGGAATTCATCTCTGGAATGACATTGCCATTTTACGTTAGCAATAAGCCAAGTTTCATTCAATGCAAAGCACTACCAACCAAAGCTTCGTGGGATCCCACAGTCCAGCTAACCCCAACCAATAATGCAAACTTAACCGTACAAAATGAATACTCAGTTGCAGCTAACACAGATGTGTGGGCCCTAAATTGGATCGCGATGGCCGAATAAAAGTGACGGTGGCCCTGATTCGGTGAAAAAGGCATGCCTCATAAGAGCAAGTAATTCTTCTCGGTTTGAGGAAGAGAGATGGATAGAGAATTGCTTGGAGGGCAGTCGACACAATATGATACTTCGTTTGAAGGGAGATTGTTGTGAGAGAGCAAACAAGCTCTCTCATCATTAGAAATGGAGTAAATGATGAACTTATAAGAAATTGAATTACTCCATCAATTATGAAACATCATTTCCCTACTCATACGAGTCTAGCTACTTGTTATTCTTCAAAAAGAAAAGCTCCATGGCCATCTCCATCAATTTGCCTTAGAAGGCCAGTTAGGATTATTTAGTTACATGAAAAACTTGTATGTTCTCATTGATTTATTATTACCGTTTGCAAATCACAATGGATGAACATTGTACAATATTTGTTCGGTTTATTATCTACATTACCAATTTTATATCAAACTTGCCCTTTCCGCCCCTCGCCCAACCATGGTGTAGATTGATTTAGCGAGTGATAATGTGCGATAAAAATGTACGGCAAAATAACAAGAACTATCGATCCATGAAGATGAAAGAGATGAATTATATGATCAAAGAAATTATTTAATGAACTCGTAAAGAGTAAAGTGACATTTAATGTACACATTAGTGTATCAATGTACTGCGCTCAAGTCTAGTCAAACTTCTAAGCTTAACTAAGATACATTACTAAGGCTTTACCTCAGTAGCAAGACTGTTATACTTAGTAACCAAGATACCACTGCTCATAGTTAGCATAGTGAAGCAAACCATATTTGAACCACAAATCTCTTATTGCCAGGATAGCACGATAAACATATAGTTCACAACATTGACTTGATATATCCTACTTAACTAGCAAACTACAAAAGCTAGAACATTCAAAAAGTTCCTGAAAACCATATGTTACACAAGCCTAGAGATCAAATAGGGGGATTCCAGATTCTAAGAACCAGATAAAAGCGGACGAGACTCTTCCAGCTTGATCTTGATTAGGTTTAGGCTAACTCATCATTGCGCTTCCTCTTTGAAGGTGTCCGCTTTCTCTTTGCCGATTGATTTTCGGGCTTCAAACCAGGATTCACAAAATAATGAGCAGAAAGGCCTGGACCACTAAGCTGCAAGTCTGTGTCCACATCAGATGCAACACATGCAAGGGGATTGACTGCAAGAAACACAAGATTGTGCTTTATCAAGGACGGTCATCATTACCTCAGGATTGTTGGTAATACATAAAACACCATTCATAACTAATACAAGGAACTAGGAACATATTTGGGCTAAACATTAATAAAAATCTTGAAGTTCAGGCATAAAAAATCTCAATAGTTATTGCTCAGATTATAAAAATCATAACATGTATTCACGAATAACTTTCATTCAACTAAAGGAGGTAATGCTTTAGGACTAAAATTAATAGGTAGAAAGAAGCAATTACACAAGCATGCAAGGTGAATTGATCAACAATATATTTTGACACATTCAGAACATTATCAATAATGAACAGAATTCAATCATCACTAAGAATATGTGAGTATTTCAATTCTTGCACAGAAAATGTTTTTTGTGCAGAATGTCTCCCAACTGTTTTCCTTAGTTCATCAGATGGACAAGTTTCAAAAAACTGGAAAATAAATCAGATTTGTTCCTAATTTTCATTTCCCAAGGACACTTAAAAAAACTCTAAAAAAAAGTTTCCCAAGATACATAAAAAAAACTCAAAAAACGATTATATAAATAAATTAGAAAATAGTTCAAAGCAAATAAGACACATGACAAAAACCACAAAATATATTAATCTACATGACTACTTTGTAGAATCTTTCAGATTTTGGTTTGATGAAAAAGCTTAAAAGCATGAAACACAGAGGATATTTAGAATAGTCGATCAACCTTTTGATGGGTCAAGGCATTCTGGCATCCCATCATCATTGGCATCATAAGAAGGTGCAGCACGAGGACGCTTGCTCACATAGTTTTGTTGCAAAGGTCTTGGAATTTGAAATGAAAACTGTGACAAGCTAACTTCTTTGTATTCTGGATGTTCATTCAGGTACCTTGAAAGATAAAAAGTATCACAATACCACAAAACAAATGCAAGGAAAGCAATGGATCCAGAACTCTTAAATATACAGCCTCCAACATCATTGACTAGCATATTCTGTGGGAATGGAACAATAACAAACACTTATTTGATTATGGATCTATTTCTAGAAATTCAATGCACAATTTCAGCATTCATTGTGCATTCTTGAATAATTTCATGTTTCAATTATTGAACTATTTTATTTTAACAAGTTCTATGTTAGCCACATAAGTCGACATTCCGGCTATACCAAGAGGTTTCGAAGAGGGAGAAGAAAGCCTTAAATAAAAGAAATTTGACAGAAATACAAAAGAAGAAAACACTTGTAGTACGATAATACCTTTCAACTAATTCCTCCATCCCTCAAACGAAAAAGCAAAAGAATCACCAGCATATCCTTTTAACACCCCCAACACGCCAACCAAAATAATAATTAAAAAAATACAAATACAGTTTAGATTTTTATTTTCCTTCGTTTGCATTTTATACATGAAATTCTTTGATTTTATTCCTGTCACTTGGCCGCCCGTGAAAGGATGGCAATGTTTGTGGTGGTTGGAGTAGAGTGGTCGACATCAGATGAAATCAGGCTGAGGATGTGGATGCAGGGGGTGGTGGCTGAGGTTATGAATAGTGTGTCAGAGGTTGTGGAGGCACCTGGTATAGATTGGATAGGGGGTGAGTGGTGAAGACTGAAATGCGATGAAGAGGGAAAGATGGCAAGTGCAGATTGAGGGAAAAGTTTCCAGTTTCAGTTTATTTTTATTTTTTCTGAAGAATCTAACTTTAGTCAAAAATAAAATATGGATGGGACCCTCTTATTTATAGAGATGCATTAAGAAAACAAACAAAAATCAAGGCATTTTGTAATGATCAAGGGGGAATTTTACCTTTGAACTTCCACAAAAGATCGAAGTCTCTTGCCTGATGGTGTAAGATAATACCTGTTGATATTGAAGACAAAACTCAATTTGAATAGGAACATAACTGTTTCTTTACCATAATATGAATACTATATTAATTTTTCAAATGATACTAATATGGATTTCACATGCATTACATGTTATACGCTTTTAATCTGTTATGAGTAAATAAATCTCCCATGCAACACAAGCATAGCTCCTATTGAAATTCTTGTCCTGCACGCTTATGAGGGCAAATCAGAAACATAAATTCCTCTTCTATGAAATTGATTCAACAGGTATGCAAAAACTGAAATTCTTAACTCTCCAGTGATAAATTTTATATTGATGCATTTTTATTATGCATTATCCTCGTAAAAAGTACGCACTTCATAGTATTGGCAAATCAGGAGAATAGGTTTCCTCTCCATGGAAAATATTCAATTCTCTAATCAGCACTATTTTAACTCTGAACCACTTCTACAATTGTTTAAACCTCTATGAAGCAATCACTTCGCTAGGTGGGAAAGTCTGGTGGATGAGTTCCTTCACTATGGAATTAATTCACTATATAAAGGTTACGTCACAATGTTGCAAACATAAGCAAAATCAGACAAAGTGTTGGGAAGAAAAAATAGTGCATCATAAATTTGATTTTGCATGTACATTAATGGGTGCATTTTAATATTTTTCATGATTGGAAGATATTGCGGGAAAATAGGGTCATAGAAACGAAAAAAGAAGAAAGGAGAAGGACAATACAATGAAGTGGCAACAATTCTATGGACATTATTTGATTATATTTTATATGGAGTGATGGACAACAATAAGAATACCATATGCACCTATTTATTCTCCTATATTAATTTCTAGAATTCCTTTCATAACATTCAACATCTCAAACAAGAAAATAAAATTTGAAGCATTAAAAATAACAAGTATTTCAAATTTAATTTGATTGATGCTTCAAAACAAATGGCACTAAATTAGTCTAAAATGTCTATAATGCTTGTTTATTTAAGAATAATATTTTTAACTTTTAAATGAAAAACTGGATATCTTTGCATGGCATGGGCTCCATGTTGTCCATGCTCAGCTCCATAGTTTGCCTTAAATGCTATTTCAAATAAATAGAGCAAAGGATCAAAAGAAAAATGATGCTTACACATCTGCAAACTTTGTACTTCTTTCACCTCTGATTCTTAAAATCCGTTGCCATCCATGAGGGGGTCGGGCAATGTTGGGTTTGTCAATTGCCCAAAGCCTACTTCCATCTTGCGCAATATCAGGGTGATCATTACATGATATCTCAGGTTGCCATTCACGAGCTGTTTCACACAAGAAAGGCCGTTCTATAATGTGTTCCCTTATTTCCTCATACTTGTCCTGTGAGGGAATGAGCCTCCATTTGAAACAGTTGGCGCATTGAACAGCAAAGGCCCCTATAGATCGCAGAACCCCGGGTGTCCGATTTGGAAAATCAATGTGGCCCAAAACAGGTTCCATTTCACCAGTACCAGTAGCAGCAGGGTCATAAAGCACCAACTGCTTTTGAGCATTTTCAGAAGATTGATTTCCTTCATCTTCCATATTATTATTCACTATCCTTTCTGTAAAGGCAACATCTCTTTTAACATCAGGAGTGGTCTCCAGGCCACCTGGATGATTTGAATTATTTGAGACATTTGGTTCTCCTTCCATGTTCATTGATAACTGCTTCCCCCCTTTTCAATCCTTGAAGTTAAGTGTTAATGATGGAGGCTGCATCATGTTGATCCTTCAACACATTATTTCCAAGGAATTAATCAGCACTCACAGCTGCTTTTACCCCCAACAAAGCTTCAAGAACTTGCAAACACAAGTGAATGGCCAAAGCTAGTAGAAACTAATCAGTGAATGATGTCTGTTGCAGAAAAAGCTTCAAGAACTGCCAATATAAAGAGAAACATTTTTTCAATCTTATCCTCATATTTTGACGTATAGCCAATATAATCAAAATCATCATTTAAGATGAAAGCCCAACCAAATGCACAGTCCTATATGAGTAGGTTATTATGAATAATGAAAGATGAAAACGAGCAGTTTGATCTTCATACCTTCTGACAGAAAGGCATCAGCCCTTATTCAGATACAGAAGAAAACATGTAAATAAAAGCAAGCAATCCATGGCAAGAGGTAGATGTAATATAAAGCTCCAAATGTTCATATATTGGTATTTACCGTTAACTAACACCATCTCTTAGAGGAAGCCCAACTGTAGTTGAGCACAGGATTACAAGGATGCCAAATACAATCATCCATCTTTCCTCAAATATGCTTGCCAGAAGCAATGTGTACATGGCTAGAGAATTGTTAAGCATGGTGACACCAAAAACATCTTGAGAGAGGAGATAATGCATATATGAAAACTCCAAAGGCAAAAGGGTGTGGTGACCCCAAACAAGAACAGAAACATAATGTCTTAATATGCTAAAATATTCTTGAAGATGTTTTTAAAGACGCTACCACTTGCAAGTATTGCCTTCATTAAATATTCACAACATATTTCAAATTTCATAGGTCTTCAAAGTTTGTGGATTCTAAATTCTTGCACCACAATATTCCATAACAAATAAGTATTTGTGCAATAAAAGAAAAATCAGCCTTGTTTGACAATCAGAAAGACTTTAAAATAAGTTAAATAACCATCGTAGAATTCTATTGACAAGCTGCTCTATGACATGCAAATCCACAATTTGATTACATCAATACATATACACCCACAATACATTATAATAGAATGGTAAATACCAACAGCATCACGAACAACAAACATAATTTGCTTATTCCAAATTCTTGTATACATAAGAAAGCACTATTCGTGCAGTAAAACAAGATCAAGTCTTGTTCAGCAATCAGAAAGACTAAAAAACAAAAATGTAGTTTTGACTCCAAAAACTATGGATGGCATCCCATTACTGCATCGTTTAGAGACTATAAAGTTAAGTACATACACACATGACAAGATGGAGTTTATACACACAAATAGCCATCCTAACATGTCATGGTAAAAAAAAAACAGAATTTCACAAGTAAAGAACTCACATTATCACATTCAACCGAATAGAAAAACATGTCCAACCAAAAATGAAATCGAATATTATGAGAAGTCCAAGAAGGGTTTACAAAATAATTTAAAATTTTCTAAACGAAACCCATATCAAAATTTATATAAAAAAAATACCAAAAAAAAAATAGAAAAGAAAGAGGCTTACAATAAAAAAACTTCCAACATCTAGAACAGATCAAGAAATGTACAGATATAGGAAAGTTAAACAGCTGATTTTATCATAAACCTTGAGCTATCTATCTACATACAACCATGTGCACCTAGAAAAACATACATATATACACATATACACCCGGAGTGAGTGAGAGAGTGAGAGAGAGGGAGGGAGAAAATTTACAAAAATTAGGATCAGCGAGATCTGAAGGGGGATGATGACCAACAAACCGTCGATTCCGATGATTTTTGAATTAACCGTGTATGCAAATTCTGTATAGTTGCACGATTTGTTGCCGATGTTTTGCTCACCCCGGGGCCGGGGATTGGTAAAGAGGGGAGTGGGTGAGAAAACAGAGATGATGATTTGTCGTGTGATTTTGGAGGGTGTTAGGGAGTGATTTTTTTGGGGGTAAGAATTGATTTTTGAATAGTGATATGATGGGAAATGTGTGGTTGAAAAATGAGGAAAAATTATTGATGTGATAGAAAATATTATTTTATTAAAAAATGTGTGATTAAAAATGAGAATTGATTCTCAAAATTAATACCAAACAGGTGGTCCTCAAAGAGTCAAACTTTATAAGAGAAATTATTTTAGTCACTCAGCTTTATTTTTCATAGAAATTTTGCTACAATGGTGATTCCGTTACAAAATTTAACATTCTCTCATACGTGCCCGACAAATTATGTTAGGTGGACAATATTGATGTTCGAGAAATTAAGCTGAGTTGATCGAAAATTATTAACAGAAACATTGACATCCTCTCACATGCGTGTGAGATTCGCGTGAATAAAAAAAAAATCTTAAAAAAATGGCCCTACTCTCTATTGTGGGTGTTCCAATAGGGAGACTGTCAATCCCTACCTATCAATATAGCAAAGTTGGTGTTCGGGATGGAAAAGTGCTCGTCACCTCCTTAGTTTGCATTGTCCCACCCCTTAAGAGAATCGAGGACAAGGACATAATTCTTACCCATCAATTCTTCTATTTATATTTAAAATGATATTTTTGAAAAAATGAGTATATAAATTGGACACGAAATGAGGATCCCATCCTTGAGTTTTTTTTTTTTTTTTTTTTTTTTTTTTTCTAAAATCTATTGATGAGTTTTATTTCGTTGTGTAGTGATAAAAAAAAAAAGGTTCCAGCAATATAATTTATATTTTTCTTACGCGACAAATCACTTTTAGTGCAACCTCATTTTGGTATTAGATTGTTCTATTAACTGGAAGCAATATGTGTTGGAAAAAATGAGGTAGAGGCTGACTTTGGAGCTAAAATTGAGTGGAACCTGGTTGTTCAATTTGGAAATTGAAAGTTGATTTGTGTTCTCCCCCCATGAATACATCGAAATCATATACTTACTTGCCAAAATTGATGCTCGGGTGAATGAGAAATTGAGACTCAAAGTGTGACACTCAAAAGGAGCAAAATGAGTTTATGTGGGAAAATTAACATTTGTCCCACATAGGAAAACCATGAAAGTAAAATCCACTATTTAAATGATCACACTTTAGCAGGGTGTGATCAAGTGAAATATAGAGGCTCTCTCCACGTGCGCGCGCAGGGGGTGCAAATCACCGACCGAAATGGAATTCGAATCTTGAACTCGTATGCGAGCGCAATCTGCACACACGAATGTTGGACCGGATTGACCAAAAAAAATTGGCCCCTCAGGTGGGCCTACATTTTGGTGATTTTTTGCTTTCCTCAAGTGACTTTTCATTTGCTAAAACTCTAGAAATTATTGCCCACTAATTTGGGTTTATTGCCATTAAAGAGCCTATAAGACTCTTGTTTTCCATCATTCCAACACACGGAAATCAAGCATTCTGCATACACGAAATTATCCCAGCTTCGCACTGTGTCGTTATAGTTAGTTTTACAGAGTCAAGTTCCTCTTCCTGTTTCGATTTTTGGTGATATTGTTCGGATGCTTACTCAGTTCGCCGGAATATAATCTATGGTGCTCAAATTTTACTGGTTTATCGTTGTATCCTTGGAAGCAGATGCTTAGTTTAGACTTCAAGCACAGACGATGAGGGGACGAAGGAAATTGTGTATAACACAGGCCTCGAGTTAAAAGTATTCGTGTTATATTACTCTATTTGCATAGTATATTCTACAGATTTATATTACTTGTTCGATGTTGCAGTTTTGTTAATATAAATATTCTACAGATTTATATTTTAAACATGTTATATGTGTAATTGATTTAAATGGTAAGCATTCTGTGTTTAAATTCACCATATACGGTATTTAAATTCAAGGCATATACGGTATTGTCTTTCACTTGTGACTGAATTGTAATCTAGTAAGGCGTGCCCACACCTTAAGTCAAGTTCACTACTACAGTATCTATTCTACATTTTTGGTACTTAATTAGTAAATCCAGTATTCTATTTCGTGAAACTTGCCCAACAAACTTAAAACATATTCTTTTTTTTTTTTGGGCAAGGTTGATATTTAGTTTATTGGAAACTAATTTTGTGTGTTTCATTTCAGAAATGACAACCGAACCAACCAACATGGATGTGTCCCAAGCTGGAGTTACCCAAACTGGGGCTATGGGTTCCGATGTGTCCCAAGCTGCCCAAACTGTGGGTATGGGTGCAGCTATGGCTGCAGGGCCTAGCTCTGTTGTGGCTCAAACTGTGGGTCAAGTGTCAAGTCGTGTTGTGAGTCAACATGTGGCTAATGTTCCGGTTAATGTACCGATTAACCATGGAGAAAAATCGGAGAAATTCAACGGCTTGAATTTCAAGAGGTGGTAGTAGAAAATGCTGTTCTATCTGGCCACCTTGAATCTTGCGAGATTCTTTCTTGACTGAAACTGCTCCAATACTCAATGAGGGTGAAGGAGATATTCAAGTAATCAATGCGATTAATGCTCGGAAACATTTGGACTTTCTGTGCCGAAACTATATATTGAACAGCTTAGCAGACTCGCTATATATCGTGTATAGTAGTATGAAAACTGCTAAGGAGCTATGGGAGTCGTTGGACCGAAAATATGAGACTGAGGATGTTGGGGCTAAAAAGTTTATTGTCGGCAGGTTCTTGGATTATAAGATGTTGGATTCCAAACCAGTAATCAGTCAAGCGCAAGAACTCCAAGTGATTCTTCATGAAATTCATGCCGAAGGGATGATTGTGAGTGAAACTTTCCAAGTGGCAGCAATTATTGAGAAATTGCCCCTCACGTAGAAAGATTTCGAGAACTATCTAAAGGACAAACGAAAGGAAATGAACGTCGAAGAACTGATTATTAGACTTCGAATTGAAGAAGACAACAAGGGTTCAGAAAAGAAGTGGTTCAGTCCTAGTGTTGTTAAAGCCAATGTGGTAGAGCATGGTCAAAGTAGTAAGGCCTACAAAAGTAAAGCTGGGTCATCGGTGGCAAAGGGACCAAGCAAGGACCTAGAGGTGGAATTTCTAAAAGGAATTTTTAAGGAAAATGCTTTAACTATGACAAAGTAGGTCATAAGTCTTCGGAGTGCAGAATGTCAAAGAAGAAGCAGGAAGCAAATGTGGTTGATTACATGGCAAATGACGTGTCGGAGATGAATCTCGCAGCCATCATTTCTGAAGTAAACATGGTGGGTTCTAACCCAAAGGAGTGGTGGATTGACACCGGTGCTACAAGGCATGTGTGCTCTGATAAAGAGATGTTTAATGCTTTCGAAGCAATTGACAATGGAGAGAAGTTGTTCATGAGAAATTCAGCAACTTCTGAAATCAAAGGATAAGGGAAGGTGGTTCTGAAGATGACTTCAGGAAAAGAGTTTACTCTTAACAACGTGCTATATGTGCCAAAAATCTGTAAGAACCTAGTGTCCGGATTGCTTTTGAATAAGCATGGTTTCGTATTATATTTGAGTCAGACAAAGTTATTTTGTCCAAAAGTGGAATGTTTGTTGGAAAAGGGTATGTTTCCGATGGCATGTTCAAACTAAATGTAATGGTTGTTAAGCCAAAAATGAATAAAGTGAACTCTTCCGCTTATTTGCTTGAGTCTTCCAATGTGTGGCATGGTAGACTAGGGCACGTTAACTATGATTCTTTACGTAGACTAGTTAACTTGAATTGCATACCCGCGTTCCATATTGATTCAAAACACAAATGTGAAACTTGTGTTGAGGCAAAATTGACAAGGTCATCATTTAAATCAATTGAAAGAAATACGAAACCACTTGCTTTAATTCACAGTGACATATGTGACTTAAAATTTGTACAAACGAGAGATAGTAAAAAGTATTTCATTACCTTTGTCGACGATAGCACAAAGTATTGCTATGTGTACTTGCTAAAAAGTAAGGATGAAGCGATAGAGAAATTCGTTCTCTATAAGACGGAAGTTGAAAATCAACTTAACAAAAAGATTAAGGTGTTGAGAAGTGATCGAGGTGGTGAGTATGAAGCACTATTTGCTGAGTTCTGTGCACAACATAGAATCATACATGAAACCACCGCACCTTATTCACCGCAACAAAATGACATTGCTGAAAAGAAAAATCGCACCTTAAAAGAAATGATGAATGCAATGCTAATAAGTTCTGGGTTACCTCAGAACATGTGGAGAGAGACTGTGTTGTCAGCAAATTACCTTTTAAATAAGGTGCCCCGAAAGAAAATGGAAAAGACCCCGTATGAGTTATAGAAAGGAAGAAAGTCTTCCTATAAATACTTACGAGTGTGGGGTGTGTCTCGCTAAAATGGCTGCCCTAACGCCAAAGAAGGTGAAGATAGGCCCGAAAAATGTAGATTGCATCTTCATTGGATATGCTCATAACAGTAGTGCTTATCGGTTTCTTGAGTATGAATCGAAAATCTCAGATATACACAAAAATACGATAATGGAATCGAGAAATGCTTCGTTCTTTGAACACGTATTTCCGTATAGGTCCAAAGAAGAAGCAAGCTCTTCTAAACGGACATATGAGACTATGATTGAAAATAGTCAGGACCAAGAACTAGAAGAGGAGGTTGAGGTTGAACCAAGACGTAGCAAAAGAGAAAGGACAGAAAAATCCTATGGTCCAGATTTTCTGACCTATATGCTAGAAAGTGAATCTTGAAGCTATCAAAAAGCGGTGAACTCCTCAGAAGGACCTCAATGGAAAGAGGTCATTAAAAATGAAATAGATTCCATCTTACAAAATCATACATGGGAGCTAGTGGATCTTCCTCCAGGAAGTAAACCACTAGGCTACAAATGAATTTTCAAACGGAAAATGAAAACAGATGGAACTATTGAAAAGTACAAGGTCAGGTTAGTGATAAAAGGTTACAGACAACGGGAATGCCTTGATTACTTTGATATATATTCTCCAGTAACGAGAATAATATCTATTAGGATGATACTTGCGATTTCTGCTTTGCGGAATCTTAAAGTACATCAAATGGATGTTAAGACTGCCTTCCTGAATAGAGATTTAGATGAAGAAATCTATATGGAACAACTCAAAGGGTTTTCCTCTCCAGGGCAGGAAAAGAAGGTGTGTAAATTGGTGAAATCATTAAATGGCTTAAAACAAGCACCAAAACAATGGCATGAGAAATTTGATAGTGTCATGATGGAGTGTGGATTTAAAATCAATGAGTGTGATAAATGTGTTTACGTCAAAGACACGGAAAATGGCTATGTTATTTTATGTCTTTACGTTGACGACATGTTTATTGTTGGTAGCAAAGATAAGATGATCAAATCCACCAAGAATATGTTAAATTCAAGATTTGACATGAAAGATATGGGTTTGGCTGATGTTATACTTGGAATCAAAATTTCAAGAACATCAGATGGACTCGTTCTAAGTCAGTCACATTATGTGAACAAAATTCTAGAAAAGTTCAGTAAGAATGATACTGGTATGGCTATAACACCGATAGATACGAGTCAACACCTATCCAAGAATAAAAGTGAAAGTGTTTCTCAAGTAGAATACTCGAGAATCATTGGAAGTCTGATGTACTTAATGAGCTGTACAAGACCAGACATAGCCTGCACAGTTAGTAAACTGAGTAGGTACACGAGTTATCCAGGAGCTAATCACTGGAAAGGAATAGTAAGAGTACTGACGTACTTAAGATTGACTCGTAATTATGGATCGCACTATGTCAGATATCCAACGACCATTGAAGGATATAGTGATGCTAATTGGATATCTGATATGAAAGACTCAAAATCCACGAGTGGATTTGTGTTCACAATGGCAGGTGCAGCTGTTTCTTGGAAATCCTCTATGGAATCTGAGTTTATAGCTCTAGATAAAAGTGGTGAAGAGGCTGAATGGTTACGCAGCTTCTTAGAGGATATTCCAAGATGGTCAAAACCTGTGCCAGCAATTTGCATACATTGTGATAGTTAATTAGCAATTGGAAGGGCACAGAGTAACATGTATAATGGTAAGTCTAGACATATACGTCATAGACACAATACCATAAGGCAACTACTCTCAACTGGAGTTATCACTATTGACTATGTAAAGTCAAAAGATAACATTACGGATCCGCTAACCAATGGGTTAAATCGAGAGTTAGTTGAGAAATCATCGAGAGGAATGAGACTTAAGCCCTTGAATGGATAAGTCAATACAAAGGTAAACTCAACCTAGTTGACTGGAGATCTCAAGATCTAAGTTCAAATGGACAACCTAATTGTTAAGACTTGATGTGATCACTGTTGGGGGGGTATTATCTCATGTCCATTCCTGTGATGCGACAGTGATGCCCGTGAAGATGGAGGATAAGCAATAGGCTTTTAATGGTTCTTATGCGTCGAAAATCGAGTCAAGTAATGCGGGTTACTTGTAATAAGAAATCACCTATGTGAGAGAGAAGTGAGGTCGCTTCTAGAAGAATTATGGGGGTGCAATTCTTGTGAACTCTCACAGAACCAGACGTATGTTCATGGCCAAAACGAACATAATAATGAGAATTGAAATGTGTTAGGAAGAATCCTGTGTGGAGTGTATTATCGTTTACATAAACGGCAGAACAATTCAAGGACATCGCGTCACTGGTCAGCTAGTAAAGTAAGTATACTTTCACAAGGGAAGGTTCAAAGGGTAACACCTACCTATCCTATGCAGGTTTCAACCGTTGAACTATATCACCAAGTCATCATGTGTCACATGCATAAGTCGCTCCCAATTTTTATTCATGTGGGGGATTGTTGGAAAAAAATGAGGTAGAGGCTGACTTTGGAGCTAAAATTGAGTGGGACCTGGTTGTTCAATTTGGAAGTTGAAAGTTGATTTGTGTTCTCCCCCGTGAGTACATCGAAATCATATACTTACTTGCGAAAATCGATGTTCGGGTGAATGAGAAATTGAGACTCAAAGTGTGACAGTCAAAAGGAGCAAAAAGAGTTTATGTGGGAAAATTAACATTTGTCCCACATAGGAAAATCATGAAAGCAAAATCCACTATTTAAAGGATCACACTTTAGAAGGGTGTGATCAAGTGAAGCATAGATGCTCTCTCCACGTGCGCGCGCAGTGGGGTGCAAATCATGGATCGAAATGGGATTCGAACCTTGAACTCGTATGCGAGCGCGACCTGCGCACACGAATGTTGGACCAGATTGACCAAAAAAATTGGCCCCTTAGGCGAGCCTACGTTTTGGTGATTTTTTGCTTTCCTCAAGTGACTTTTCATTTGCTAAAACTCCAAAAATTATTGCCCACTAACTTGGGTTTATTGCCATTGAAGAGCCTATAAGACTCTTGTTTTCCACCATTCCAACACACGAAAATCAAGCATTTTGCATACACGAAATTATCCCAGCTTCGCACTGTGTCGTTATAGTTAATTTTACAGAGTCGAGTTCCTCTTCCTGGTTCGATTTTTGGTGATATTGTTTGGATGCTTACTCAGTTCGCCGGAATATAATCTGTGGTGCTCGGATTTTACTGATTTACCGTTGTATCTTGGAAAACAGACGCTTAGTTTAAACCTCAAGCACAAACGGTGAGGGACGAAGGAAACTGTGTGTAACACAGGCCTCGGGTCAAAAATATTCGTGTTATATTACTCGTTTTGCATAGTTTATTCTGCAGATTTATATTACTTGTTCGATGTTGCAGTTTTGTTAATATAAATATTCTGCAGATTTATATTTTAAACATGTTATATGTGTAATTGATTTAAGTGGTAAGCATTCTGTGTTTAAATTCACCATATACGGTATTTAAATTCAAGGCATATACGGTATTGTCTTCCACTTGTGACTGAATTGTAATCTGATAATGCGTACCCACGCCTTAAGTAAAGTCCGCTTCTGGAAAGATTTCAACTTAATAAGGCGTGCCCACGCCTTAAGTCAAGTTCACTATTACAGTATCTATTCTGCATATCCAATACTTAATTAGTAACAGAAAAATAAACGAGAGTTTAATTCTATTATGTAATAAAAATGCTTATTGTATATCATCATTTACATATTATTTTACAGATTAGTGAGATGGCAAAAAGAAAATTTGGAAAATTTATTTATTTTTAGGTAGTTGGTAAAATTTTGATTAAATGATATCTCGACATATCTTTTGATAAATAAATATGTAAATTGTATGTAGCACAACCGATTATGTGAATAGGAGTCTTAAATTTGAAAGCCAGTGTTAATGCATATTAGACAACCAAAATAATCTCATTATCTCCGGTCAACAATTAACTTTAATCACACATTTCATAGGATCCACAACTTTTCAATCACGCATTTCATCAACTTTTATCAAAATTTATTAACAATTCTAATTTTGATATCTACCAAACATGGATTAAATTACGGGCATTTACATTGCTTGCTAATTCAGAATTTCCAAAAGAAAACAAGATCAATTTACATAAAATAAAATAAGTCACAGGTTGAAACAATGAGTCAATGACTATTGCTGTCATCTTCTTGGGAGAGAATATTGCTGTCATCTTCTTCTTGTTCTTCCTCTCGACTCACATGTTCGACCTCTTCAAAAGCATGAAGACGTGTATCTGTCTTTTCCTGTCTAGCTAACAATCTTAGGCCCTCGGTGAATTTCAATATTGATGGCCACTGGCTAGTTGGGTGGTCAGAATGTCAAATAGCAAAGTTTTTAGTAGGGTGAATGTAACGGTTGAAATAGTATCTTGATGGTTAATAGCTAGTTTCATCTCTGAGGGCAACGTTAGATGCTGAGGATCGATGGTTGTCTAGTGAAGTCGAGGATGTTGGAAAATATGATAGATATGATATTCTTTATTAAAGTAAATAAAATGACATTATGAACTTACCCAGAATTGATACAAACTTGAAATGAAAATAAAAACAGAAAATGGAATGATGATTAGATCGAGGCAAAAATTAAAAACTCTTTGTCCTTAAGATGAATTTGTCATGCACAGGTGCCGACGGTGGAATGACAATCGTCTTCCAAGATACAACAATCTCTTCTTGTGATGGCCGCACTTCTAATTACTAGAAATAACGAATCGGAATAATGTTTTGTACTCCTTTTGAATGAAAAGAAAGAAAACTATGATGTAGAATTTCTTGAAAATAATGATGTTTATGTATGGTATGATTACTTGTAATCTTAATGAATAAATCCAATATGGATGAGTCTAATTTATAGAGGTTAAAGGGTTGTAGTATGATAGATGCAAAAAATCAACATGTTCACGAACAATCGTATCTATTCGCAGATCACTCGACTGGTGCCCCACGAATTGCTCGAGTCGTCGATTTATTTAGGATTTTTTGGAATTAATTAATTTCACAAATTCATGTTATCAAGCCTACTTCATTCATTCGAATTCCAAATATCCCAAACTCATTTGCTCACGGAGTAGAACATGTTATTTTTCGCTACAATCGAATAGTGGGATTCACATAAAAATTTGGTTAAGGATTGACAAAATTATCACATAAATATTTGGTTAAAGATTGATAAAATCATTCTTTTCTAAACTTTTCCAACAGTCAAGACTTTTGTAAAGATTTAGATTTTCTGGTACGGGAGACTTCTTCTTTGATAGCCGTTTGATCCAATGCCTCAACTTTATTCCATTTTTCATATGCCAACTCATAACACTTGCGACGATGCACCCATTTATCATGGAATTATAAGATGTAAAGGTGAAGCTTCCTCATCATTCGACTACGGGATGAAAAACTCTGAAAATCATGCCAAATGGATAGTGTTACACCTAATTTGCTACAATACTATTCATTACACCCAGTTGGTGTTGAGTTAAGCTGTATCGTTGGAGTGAATTTTTACATCAATTTTATACCAATCTTCTTCTCGCAGAGAAGGTAGGCCGTTCGATTTATTAACTTTATCTTAATTACTTAAGAGAGAAAAAAATGAACAAAAATATTTATTTATTATCCAGCAAAATTAAAAACAAATTGATTTTGATTTTCCTCATTGTTAAAAGATAACAGATTGATTACAAAACCTGCCAATTCGTGAGGGGAAACAAGGTTGGGTTCATTCTAAAAGGAATTTTTTTTTTTTTAATCAAAAAGGTTGAAAAAGAGAACAAGTAATAAAAAAAAAGAAAAGAAAAATAAGCTACAAGTTGGCACCTAATTGACTTATTTAGGACATTGTTCAATTTTAAGGTTTACCAAAAATCTTTCCAGCAACAATGGCAGCATCGATGACATCTTTGATAACGTCGACAACTTCATCAACATTACACGTGTTTCCATTGAAAGTGGGAGTTCTTGATTTCTTGAACCTGTCTACACAGTTGAGGAATTCTTGATTGCACTGTTGGCTCAAATAACCTGGCACACCATAACCACATCAAAATTTTCAGTTTATAATATTAACTTTTTTTTTTGGGCATAGTTACTTAAACCGAAAAGTGAATCCTTTTGTAGTTACTTTAATTGTGTTTCACATTGTTATGTTAAGGTTCTATTTGTGAGCATATAACAAAATTTGGCCAACTTCCTTTCACTATCCTATTTTAAGAATAAATTATTCCTAATTGTCATTAGCAGACCTGATCTCCTGTCCACTATGAGTAGAACTTCAATTTCATTGTTATTAGTGTCAAGTAAAAAAAAAAAAATACTCTACTAAAAATGATCATCATTGTAGACAAGACACCCCGAAAAAAGACTACTACAAAAGATTGGTTACTCAATACAACTTAATTGAATATATGGGAAGCCGATGATTTCACTTCTTGAAGGGAAGTGTTATAATTGTCTTCAACATTCCAAAGTGACTAAATGACTTGGCGGGGCCACATGGTATCAAGTAGGAACCTTGCTAGAAAAACAGAGCAGACACCATGTGTCCCCATTGTCAACAGGGCCTGTCAATAGCCTTGTTTAAATGGCAAAATCCATCATGTAGGGACCATTGACCTACATAATCCCTGAATTTTGAATTTTTTTCTTTCTCGAGGTTAAATTTTTTTTATCCTCCTTCTATCGAGGGTTATGCACGTCGTTCCATATAGACCCAAATTTGATATCACTAATTAATTTGTCATTCCTCCCCAATACTTAGGATTTCTTAATAACACCGAAATCCGAAAGTCCCAACTGCTCAACTCGTCGGTATTGGTGCCGGCCAGCCAGAAATTTTCAATCAACAAACTACCACTCTTCACATTTCTCAAGTTTCATCCCACGATTTTTGGTACTTACTTTTAACTCCCAGAATGAAAAAAGTTTGGCCACGCTTTATTCCGGTGTATTCTATAGGCTTAAAATTAAGAAAAACGACAAGGTGAAAATTAATACTTCATCTGGTTTATCGAAATAGAAAAACTTACTGCCTTTAATTTGTATGCACTGATCATGCCTCATACAACAAGCATCTAAGTGGTCACAAGGCTGCTCTCCTGGACATCCACTGTACAGAAGTCCACAGTATTTCCCATATCTTAAGAATGGAGACACTGCAAAACAACAAGAAACATTAAATCCAATATTTGATGCAAATTTATTTCCAACTCTAACCTAAAAATTGTTTGACACAGAAATGAGGGTACTGTACCTCCACAGAACTTTGATTCACATGTTCTACTGCATTCCTTACTCTACAAAATAAGAAAACCATGTAAACTACAATCTTTACAAACAAATTTTCGACGAAACAAAAAGGGGTTCGGTCTGGTTGAATTAGATGATCAAGAACTAACCAGAGAGAGGTCTCCATTTGCATGAATGCCAATGTTCAGGGCATGAATGGGAATAGCAGAAAAGATGAGGAGAATGGAGAAGAAGAGAAATGGAGCTAACTTCAATGACTTTGCAGAGGAAGCCATTGAAGAAGAAAACACTGAAAAATGGAAGCTTGGTTTTGATTAAAAGCTCTGATTTACAGGAAGAAATAATGGACGGTGGGGGGAGAAAAATGTCTGAAGGGGATTGACCAAGTGGAGGTAAATATTTGTCTTGTAACGTCTCGTGACATGATTTTGTAGTCTTGTGCTGCTCACATTTCCTACCCAAGTGAATTATCTTTTGGAATGAGTTACAAGTGGGAATAATATATAATTGTAGAAAATCACATGCATAGGCATTGTCTGAGATAATTGATTATTATTATTATTATTATTATTATTATTATTATTATTATTTTCATTTTAAAAAATACAAAGACATCTCATGAAGTTTTCTTCCACAATATATTCAGCTTTAATTACAAATTTTAAAATTTTAAAAAGGAATCTTTCATGCAAAACAAACATAAAGGTTTGATCAATAATAATATAATTATTCGATAGTCGATTTGAAATGTGTTTAAGTGCACATGTTATTGATTACGTTTTACTATTGAATTGCCATACACTAGCCAAAACAGGATTATTTTTCCTGACAGTGTTCTTTTTCCTAAACTCCAAGTAACCAAGTCCATTTTCTCTCCACTTATTCACGGGACTTTTCATATGCATTTGGATTTTGTCCTAAACTCCACGGGAGAAGAATCAGCATAGTGGTCTATAGAGAATTCAAGACCACCATCCATATTTTCGAATTTTCTCTTCTTGTGCTAATTTTGTGATTTTTCTTCAGTCTAGGTAACGAATCGACAACGTACTTGTTTAATTTTACATGTTTTTATTCTAAGTGATAGTTTGATTGCATATATCAAGAACGATGTATTCAACAATATTAATAATAATGCAATTATAAAACGTTTTCAAAGTATGAAAATGCATAGGCTGCAGTTGTAGTAGTGTACAGACTTATCTTCATTAATGATACGTTGTTTTAAAAAAAAAAAAAAAATTGTATTTCAATTTTAACCCCACAATACCTAACTGTTGGCCCCGCCCTTGTGTAGAATCAATCTGAAGCTTCTTGTTGACCAAATTTAATTACATTGTTTGAAATTTTGCACTGATTATTTTTCTTCAGCTTAAGATTTGTAGAAACCTAGACATTTCTAGCTACTTAGCAAGGAAAAAACCAACAAAGCTTGCTGAACTCAAGCTTAGAGTCGTATTTATTAACCGTGCACAGGACAAAATCAGGCTTAGAGATAGGCATCTAGGTTACATCAACAAGATAAAACTCCCACGATTCCATTTTTTCACAAAGATGACACACATATAATTAGATTACTATAAGATTTTGCGCCATAGTAGTCATACCATACAAATATTTCTCAAATACTTCGATCACTATTTACTAATCAAACTAGCCGCTACCCTTTTGCATTCAACTCAGGGCTTTTTTTTCCAGTCCTAATGGTGACGTTCATCGAAATCTGGAGCTCTTTTTAATTACTTATTTGAACTCAAGATTGGAACATGTGGGACATTTATTCAATTGTTTCGTCCATCACAGTGTTAAGCAAGGTAGCACTACCGCGACTAGATTGACCGCTTGATTCTTCTTTTACAAACACATTTCTAAAATCCACAATTCTTATTGCAAAGGAATAATTTCCATTTATTGTCATTCTCCTTCTTCACCACAAAATATTTCTCAAATTCATGCTTACATCGTGTACAAGGGCGTTTTCTTTTGCAATCGTCAAAGAAATGAACTTTAGCTCTACAACCATGATAACAAATGTGAACTCAGTTATGTATCAAGTCAATTGAATACACGAATCATAATTAATTGGATTAGCCAACCCGGATAAGCTAATCAAAATGAATTTTCGAAATTCGAGTATACAAAATCACAACTAAAAGAAAGGTACAGTAATCTATCAAAAAACCCCATATCAACGCACAAAGTGTCGATGAAAGCCATAAGTGATGAAATAGAAAAAAGTCTACTTGGGCACTGCATACAAATGGAAATTGATTGACTTATATGTGTTTGTGCTGATTTCGCAAGAAGTCGGTACTGGTGTCAGGGGGGAAGTTCTTGGGCAATGCTTGCGAACTCTGGTGGTTTGTGATAGGAGATTGTAGGTCATGCGATGGCAATACTTTTGGCGAAAGTGCGATGTGACAACCGGCGATGGAGGGTACATTTTTTGGCCTTTCAATTTTGTTTCAATTGTTGGAGAGAGGAGTTTTTGTTTTATGGATTTCTACCCCTTTTTTGTCAGCGACTCGAGATGGTAGTTCGTGTGACGGTGACAACTTCAGCAAATGTACGACATGGCAACTGGAGATGAAAGGTTTGGATTTGGGGGCTTTTTTTAAAAAAAAAGGTTGAACCCCAACCTTGAGGGTCTCCCACCGCTCCGCCCCTAGAGTATTGTGGAAGAGGTAAATCACGAGATGTGCCTCAATAGGTCAGATTACAAAAAATTTTATACCGGTGCCCAAAAAAGATCAAATTCTATACCTTGTAAGAGGTAGAAATCAAACCCTCACACTACGGCTGTCAGTTTAGCTGAAACTATCTCACTCCTGTCTTTTGCATCACTAAGCTATACCCCAAGGGTTTGGATTTGGGGGCTTTTTCGGTTTACAGCAAAGTGGAGAGAGAATTACCCGTTTTGTTGTTTATTAATGAAAGACAATTTTTTTTATGCAATTTCCACTTTGCTGTACTTCCCTCCAAATAGCTAGAAACTAATGCCTCGTTAATGTTTTTAAATCCCTGTTTTTCACCTTGTTTTTTTACCATGTTCGAGTAGCTTTATGAAAAAAAAAAAAAAACAAATGAAAAAGGGCTCCACGAGTACAGCGAGCCTGAAATCAAAGACTACATAGCTCAGCAGCCTATGTTGGGTCATAACAGTGAACCCTTTTTACACTTATATAGTTTTTAAGGATTTTGTTAATACTCAAACAAAAAAAAAAAAAATCCTAGATTTCACCTTCCCCTATGTAGCCCTTGGCAATTTTGAAATTTAAATTTTATCATTTGATTGAAAAAGACACTGCGACAACATGGACTCTACAGCAATAAACCAATACGATTCAATCACAATTAATATCCATATATAAACAATTAACTACATTTATGTACATATGATAGAACTCAACTCAATTTTTTATCTTCTTGCAAGTGCAGTTAGAAGTGTAGATCAGGTTGTACTAGGTCAAAACTTAACAGAATAGCTATAATTTTTTTTTTTTAATCTTTTTTTATTTTTGGAATAGTTCTTGAGGAAATGAACATCAAAATTATTATTTTATAATGAGAGAAGTATTATACATAGTTGATGTAAATTCAAATTATGTTCAATTAAATAGTGATCACTCTATACTTTGAGTATACTATATTCTTGTCTCCATTCCCTGCTGCTATCCTTGTGAGGGCTCAATAACGTTCTCATATGTCAGTTAACAATGTTTCTGTTTCCTGGTCTGAGGGATTTGCTTCAAACTTTTAAGCTCGTAGACATCACGTGAGGGCCGGGGCTAGTTGTTAGAATCCTCAAAGTCTTGAAAATGACATGAAAGAATATATTAGAATTGGTCACATAACTTAATATGTTTGAAGGCATTGTAGGACACTTGTTGGCAATTAAAAACATGTTTGATCAAAAAAATTTAGCAAATCAAGTTGATAAAATTTGGTGGGTGCCACATTTATGGGGTTAAAAAGTGGATAAAAATTATGGTTGGAATGTAATGTGCGGCTAAAAATGAAGTTCGACTGATTTAATCAATTTTTGAGCAAAACATAGCTTCTTTATCAAACAAGTAGTAAATGTGTGAAGTATTTTTACACAATTGAGAATTGTTTTCCTTTTTCATACTACTAAAAATTAAGGGAAAGTTAAATAGAAACCTACTTTTAAAGATTAATTTTCAAAAAATAAGGGGATTAATTTTAATTTCACAAATCAGGTGGTAATTAATTTTTAATAATAATAATTAGTAAAAATTTAATTAAACATAATCTACATATTTACCTCGTCCAACCCCACCCATGCACCATTCATTTCAAAATCCCTAAAAAAATTTCCCTCAATACTTATTCTAGGGTGGGGCAAAAATCCCGAATCGAACCGAATCGAACCAAATCAGACCTGAACCAAATCGAACTGAATCGAGCAGTTCTTCGTAAATGAAATACCCGAACGAGTATCTGAATTGAGAACCGACAGGTTCGATTCTCGGTTCTAGACCCAAAACCTAATAACCGAATAAGAATCGAATTTTTTTAAATTTTTAAATTTTTATAGATGAGATAAAAATAAATAAATTATTTTAAAAATAAATTAACAAAAATAGAGTTTGCATTGAAGAGATTGAGTTCTATGAGGGCATTAAGATAGGTAATAAAATATATATTATATTTTTTTCTTATTAAATCTTATTAGTTAAACAATTTTTAGTTTATTTATGTTTGTTTATTGTGATTTTTTAATTTTTCTTGTAGAATTTCTTAGTATATAGTATGACAAGTCAAACAATTGATGATTAAATCGAATAGTTTGTAAGTACTGCTATATTAGCAATACTTTAAAATATTTTATCTCTATAAGTCTATGACTTGTAATTTATATGGATCACTGATATTTTAGTATTACTAATTTACTAACTACTTTCGATTATTTGCATACATTGATAAATTAATCTTATTGGACAATTTGTTATTTATATGTTATTAAATTGAAATACGTTAATTTGTAAAAGCGAAGATTGAATATATCAGACTGTAGTGTTGTTATAAATGTTAAAAAAATTAATTATAGTATGGAATCGAACAGAACCGAACCGAACTCGAACAGTTCCAAAATTATAATTGGACCGACGGTTCCGTTTACTAACTACCCGCCTTACATGCATCATCGTCACTGCTGGCGAACACAATGGCTAGGGTCACACTGGGTGGCAACTCCAGTCGTGATGGTTTTAGTGTCGCTTCCATCATCTCCATTAACTATGTCATTTAGATCAAACTGAAAGTCAACAGACATCGTTTATGACTCCGACGACTACCCACCTCGATGGTGCTATGAGGTCGTTGACAATGAATCCGAAAAATCGTAGCATGCAATGAGGCACTACTAATTTATGTTGGCGGAGAGTGGTGGCGGTGTCAAAAGAGTGCTAACTTTGGAGATAGCTTTTTTCAACGGACAAGAAGAAAGAGCTGGAGGTGCTGAAAGTTCGGGACGAGGCATGCTTGAACATTGCAGAGCTTTGCTGATGGCATCGTGGATTTCCCGGTCATTGGTACCTCAAACCTGTGTTTACAACCGTGATTTGAAATGAGAAATCTGTTGTTAGGTGAGAATGGAATTCTAAAGGTGTCGGATTTTTTTGTTGAGTGCACTGGCTGCAATGACGAAGGATAGGTTGAGAAAATTGTTTTGTTTCTTAGTATTTTTTGTTATGTTGAAGGGTGAAGGAAAAAGAGATTTGGGATTTTTTTTGGATGAACCAGGCGTATTTTTTGATCTAGCAGCAACGATGAATGGTGGGTAGTTTTTTTATTAGTTACGTTGTTCAGCCAGAGTTTTGAGATGGTTGTTGGTGTTTTGCAAATGCTGTCCATGATTTTTTTATATGTAGGGTGGTTCTGTTGTTGGTAGTGGTGTAGGCGACGATGGTTCTATTGTTGTTGGTACATGTGGTCATGCATGATGGTGCTTATTTGGTTTTTGACGTTGTTGGGGATGATGGTATTAGTGCCGAAGTGATTGTAGTAGTGCTTGTAACCATCGAGTGCGATTAAGTCTATTTTCATTGTAATTAGTGGTGACAAAAAAGCTCGTTGGCTCGGGCCGCTCGGGCTCGACTCGTAAAAAGCCCGAGCTGGGCTCTGCTCGAGGCTCGGAACAGTGAGCCAAAGCTCGGGTCGAGCCACATTTTAAAATTATGGCAAGCCCGAACGGCCCACGGGCCACACAGGCCGAAAAAGCCAGTGAGTTATAAAAAAAATTAAATTTTTTTTTTGAAAAAAGGCTGCCTATTGAGGCAGCTTCGTAGCTGCCTGCTCTCTCAAGTCTCAATGATGGCCTGACCTGATGGGATTATACAAAATTGTATATTGAATTTAATAGTATAAATTGTACAAAAATATAGATAATAAAAATTTTGATTTGACAATTCAAAAATTCAAATTTAAATTTGAAATTTGAAACGGTTATTTTTTTTTGTTATAAATAGGAGTTAAATTTTTTTAGTTTCATATCAATTTTCTTCAATTAATTATAACTTCCAGTATTATAATTTCAACTTCAATCTTCAATTTCTTTACTTTAATATTCACTTTCAATCTTTCCTAATATTCTAGTTTCTTACTTTCTTAATCTTTGCTCTAATATTCACTTTCTTAATATTCAATTTATTTGCTCAAATATTCTAGTTTCTTTGTTATTCTAATCTATAATAACCATTAAATATAGATGGATTTTACTAGTGATGAGATTAATCAGTTTCTTTTACGAATATGTAACTCAAAATATTTCAATTGATTTGGAAGATATCGAAGAGGAAGAAGTACTCAAGATAAAAAGGTTGAAAAAAGATTCATCGGATTGTTGGCAATACATGACACGTAAAAAAAGTTGGTGTTCAAAATGGAGTTGATATTTGGAAAGCATGTTGCAATTACTGTGGCAAAGAACTTAGTTGGAAACCCGGTTCAAGCATAACGCATTTGAATAGGCACGTAACAAGGAGTTGCAAAGCAAAACCAGTCGATAACGACCCAAAATAAACTGAACTAGTGTTTGGCGGTTCTAATAATACTCTTTCCACATTTGTATATTCATAGGAAAGATTTCATAAAGAAATAGTTGCATACGTGGCTGCTGCAAAGATGTCGCTTGCAATGATAGAGTCAAAGCACTTTACCAAACTCGTGCAACAATATCTTCAACCTAGATATACTCCTTATTGTAGAAACACTCTTCGTTCAGATTCTATAAAATTATATAACAAAAGAAAACAAACTACTATTGAACAATTAAAGAGTTTTAATAGTATTATATCGTTTACCTTTGATTTATGGACCGGTGGTAATAGAAAATGTTATATTGCTGTTACGGCTCATTATATTGATCACTTGTGAATTCTACATAAAAGAATTATTGCATTTAGATGTGTAGAATGTCCTTATAATGTCACTAATATATACATGATTTTAAAAGAAATTATACAAGAATATGGTATACAAAATATGGTTCGAAGTTTCACTTTTGATAATGCTAGTGTGAACAAATGTGTTATCGAAAAATTTATTCATGATCTTAAACCTACATTTGGAAGTTTTTTTTTTCATCAACGTTGTGCATGTCACATTATCAATTTGATTGTCAAAGATGAATTAGAACATATAAAATCACATTTAGATAAAATTAGACAAGCAATAAATTTTATTACTGTGTCACCATCAAAAAAGCAAGCATTTAACAGTTTATGTGCAGAGTATGGTTTAGCTGAAAAATCATTTGTAACTGATGTAACACATAGATGGAACTCTACATATCTTATGTTACATTCGTGTGAAAATTATGATACAATTATTTCAATGTATTATAATGGTAGGCATACATATGGACCCGAACATAATTTGGAAGATTGTGAATGGTCTATTGCATTTTATGTGAAGAATTTTTTAAAACATTTTTTCGATGCCACAAAGGAATGTAGCGCCATTTATTATCTTACATCTTCATTTGTTTTACATCATTTTTTCTACATTTCACAAGCATTTCATAAATATAGGAGTTTAGCATTGTTTGCTGATGTAGTCTCCTCTATGGAATTAAAATTTCGTAAATATTGGGAAGAATTACCCTCTTTATTTATTTTAACTTCAGTG
Source organism: Osmanthus fragrans (assembly GCA_019395295.1). Taxonomy (NCBI): domain Eukaryota; kingdom Viridiplantae; phylum Streptophyta; class Magnoliopsida; order Lamiales; family Oleaceae; genus Osmanthus; species Osmanthus fragrans. The sequence continues at coordinate 10,977,093 of CM033347.1, read as the reverse complement.
ATGGACCCCCGACTTAATATACATGGTACAAAAACTATTATAAATGGAATTTCTAGTTTTATGAATTTTCAATTATCACATGTGCATATAGAATCAACATTATGTGAAATGTATAACTATTACGCTGAAAAAGAAGGTCAGAGCAGCTCTACTTCCCAAAATGCTTCTTCAAGTAATATTTCAAGAAATTCAGATAATTTATGAAGTTTTTTGGACACCAATACTAGTGTTCCTTCATTTAGTTCTACTTCATCAATATCTAGAATGATAAATATTAATGGCACGAATGTAGAAATTTCCTTCGAGTTAGCTAGATATTTGGGTATAGACATTCGTAGTATGTTAAATCCAGAAGAATTGCAAGAATCTAATCTTTTACAATGGTGGAGGGGTAACGAAAGGCAATATCCAATTGTATCAAAAATTGCACGTGATCTACTAATACCTCCGGTGTCTACGGTGGCATCGGAGGCTACATTTAGTTTAGGTGGTCGAATTTTATCAGACGAACGATCAAGACTAAAAGAAAGTACATTGGAGGTTTTAATATGCTTGAACGATTGAGAATGTGCGGATTTACGACTCAAGAAATAGTTGACAGTATAATGGCCGAAGAATTGCAGTAGATCCAAACGTAAGATATTGTAAGTTTTTAAATTAATTAATGTAAAAAACATATGTAATTTTTAAATTTATATTTGTTTCAAGAAAAATTGTACACAAAATATTTTATTCGTGTACAATTTTAACTCCGCATGCATTGATTGTAAACGGTCCCAAGTCCAGAAAAAATATGGGTTGTAACTTTGCAAAAATTTATTTTTTTAAAAAAAAATTGTTATAGTAGTATAACATAAGATGTATACTTTATTCCATTAATGTGCTAAACATAGATAATTAAATATTAATGCAATTCAAGTATTGCCTCTTGGTCATGGCTCAAGTATTAGTACTTTAATAGCATTATACGAATTTTTTGAAATATCGTTGCGGGTCTAACATAATAAGATGACACCTTCAAGTGAGTCCACCAAACACCTTTCCCATACCTTTAAAAATAATTAAAAAAAAATACGGGTCTACCCGGCTCGACTCCGCTCGTAAAAGCCCGAGCCAAAATCCTGAGCCGAGCTGAGCCTATTTTTTGAACGTAAGCTTTTGCTCGGCTCGGCTCGATCGGCAAAAAACCCGTTTGGCAGAGCCCGAGCCTTGATTTTGGGCTCGCGAGCCGACTCGACTCGACTCGTTAACACCCATAATTGTAATTATCTATCATCAAATCTATGTTAATTGTAACTATATGTGACTTGGTTACATACAGTCACAAATTAAACTAACCTGATCACCGACAATCACATTGGAGTCAATTTTTGTCACAGTTAATTGCAAATAACATATGTCAATGAATGTAGTATTTATAGTCGTGAATTTGAATTGAAGATGGTAATAATGGTGCATTGGAGATGATGGTGGTAGTGACTAGTGGTGGATTGTGGTGCTTATCTGTGACGTGTGCAGATTGTTGTGACCCTATGTGACCAAATATGTGTTTCTTGTGACTGCTTATGACCAAATTTGAGTCAATTGTGATCCGTTATAACTTGGTCACATACCGTCACAATTAAGATTGACCTAATCACAAATAGTCACTTTAAAGATAAATTTGGCCACAATTAACAATAGATAACACATGTTAGTAACTTGATTATATACAATCACAAATTAAACGATCACATTGAAGACAAACTTTGTCAACGTTAGTCATATGTAACACATGCATGGTGACAAACCATAAATTTGATCACAGAAAACACAGTTAGTTCGTGGGTGGAGGTGTAATCTCCGGGAAAATATTTTAAATTTTGGAAAAATTTCTATAGGGTCGGGTTGGGGTGTGGTTCCATGAAGTCGAGTGTAATTTTCATAAAATGTTTTTAATTTCCAAAAATTTCCCGGGGGTAGGTTAGGGTAGGATCAATGGGAGATGGTTCCGAGGGTGGGATGCAATCTCCAGAAAGAGTTTCAACAATTGGAGTGGTGGTGGGGTTCTTTGGAGGGTAGGGGATGTTATTCATTGGAACATTATTAATGGGATGAGATTGGGTAGGGAAACTATTAATTGGGTTAATACAATTAATTTCAATTAATTATATATTATTAATTATAATTAACACCTCAATTTTAAAATAAATTTATAAGTTTATTAGTTTTGAAATGTGATTCTATATATGGGAGTTATGTGATGTTTCAAAAAAGTAATGTTCTAACTTCTAGAAGGTGGGCCAATGTGGGGTTGACGTGGGCTGCAGTATGACTGTATTGCGAGGCATGACCACCTAATGCTGGGTGGGCCTAGCTAGGCACGCATATTCTAATTTTTTGTCCATATTTTTAAAGGTTAAATAAACTAATTAAATAAAAGAAAAGGTTAATAAATAGAAAAATTAGAGTAAAAACTCATATTTAGAAAATATAAACTATTATAATTAGTTATTTGTCAACTTATTTTAATTCCATGCACTAGGATGACATACTTCCACAAACTCACTTTCAAGGTATGTATTCTTTATTTATTTAATGATCTTAGAATAATTAAAGAATATAAAAAATAGGAAGACGTAAGATCATATCAAGGCGCTCTGAAACTTACAGCTTTACAAAAAATCATACCAGAAGTGCAAGGTAAAGGTAGCAAACGTCGAACAAAGCATAGATATTCAAGTAACCCTTTAGTAATTCCCCGTTTTGGGATATAAATCTATTAAATTAATATGTTCACGATAAATAACTTAGGGTTCGTTTGATTGCAATAATTGAATTTTGGTGGAAAGAAAACAAATTATAGGGAATTGAATTGCCTAGAACTTGTTTTACCAGGAATTGTCGATTAATTGTGTTTGATTAGTATAATTTTTCACCCGATTTTTTTTAAAATTTTGGATCTTTTGGTATTCGTTTAATTTGTTTTTTATGAAAATTGTCCATTAAATGGATGAAATTTGTTACAATTTGGGAAATAATTTTTTCCAATTGCCCAAAAAAATAAATAAAGGAAAATCGAATACAATTCGTTTGACTTTGTTTTCCATTTAAATTATCAGTTAAATGAATAGATTTTTCTTTACAATTACAACTAGAATTTTTTCTAATTGCCAACAAAAATAAAAAATAAAAACCCTGGAAAGGCTTTTCCCACCAAAGTGGTGTGAAATCCAATTCATCCAAAACCAAGAAAAGGGGCGCGTGGGTGGAAAAAGTAATTGCCAAGAAAAATGTGCTGTCAAACATGTTAATTGGATGAAAATGAAAATTTTCCATGGAAATTGAACGCTATCAAACAGGCCCTTAAACAGTTAAATGATGTGCCCATAATGATCTTAGGTTTAATTTTTATAGTCACCTATTCTTAAAAATTTATGCATTTAAAATCCAAAATATGAAAGGAAACGTTGAAATTTTTTCTAAGCTTCAATTATTTTTTTCTTGATTTTAATATACGCATCTTCTACCTAACCTCAACCCCCCACCTTTTAAGATGATTAAGGCTAAACATGCTCAAAATATGTTACTATAATGATCTTGGTTACAAGAGAAATACAATTCGGAGTAAATAGATTTTCAATAATCAAATATTATCATGCTACTTTTAGACAATCAAAAAAAGTTTTGACTTAAAATTTCAGATAAACGAGATGCAATGTAAATAATTGCGTATTGTTTCAAGATGTACATCTTGAAAGTTAAATTAATTAGATAAATAGAAAATTTTAAGGGGTGTAAGGCGGGGCAGGATGTGTAGATTGGACACGGACCATTGCATAGTCAAACATTTTGTCCCAACATACGATAATCAAGGATCATGCTTGGATTTTTACACAGCAAAATGTTAATGTTATAATTAAAGTTCAATTTCAAACATAAAAAACACATATCATCGATAATAATAACATTATAGCTTTCGATAAACAAATTTAAAGTTCTGATAGTGCAAGTAGAAATCATATCAAATAATTTCAATATTTAGCCTTGCTTGATGGTCAGGGCAGCATGGCCTTGGCCCTCTAGGGGCGTCTCTATTGGTGGGGATCTGTCTCGCCCGGGCCACATGGGCCCTTGCCAAGTATCTTTATCCTAATTTCAAAAGAGAACAATAATATTTTGACCATTTAAACTTACGAAAGCAGTGCAAGAGCTGAAAGCCTACACGTCCTTTCTTTAGCTCCAATTTGGTGCTATTTGTGCAATATAAACACCATTGGTGGACGCAAACCTGGTTGGCCGTGTTTTGGGCTGATCCATTCTCAATTTATTGGGCAAGAGCCGGTTTAGCCTAGCTTACCTGAATTATTAGAGATGGAATCAAAGATTCCATTTCAAGATACCTATTGGTATTTGCTTTCGTTCTGTTCTCTTCTCTTCAGAATTCATCGAATCAAACTGTGACCATTCTTAGATGTCAGCTTGCCTACGTAAATTGAAAAAAACATAAATACAAAAGTTTAAAGATACACTTTAAGAAATAAGAAACTTGTGAAAATGTTTCAGAAATCAGGTTGTCAAGTTCACAATAACAGGTCAAAAAGTCACAATAACACACAATTATGGTCACAATCACAAAAACACAAATTGTGAGTTACAACTACAAATTTAGTCACAATCATACATTATTCAGGTCACATATTATTTATTGGTTAAAAATTATCTATTTTATCGATCACATATTATTTATTCATCACAAATTAACAATTTTATTGGTCACAAACATTTTTCATCCCACTCATAGTCCACTCCACCACTAACAACAACGACCACCATTTGCAAACCACCTACCACTACCAATAAAAACCATCGCAAACTCCAGTTAAGCAAACCAAAGGAGGAAGAAATCATCCCAAAACCATTGTCGCTACACGCGGTGCTCCTGCCGACAGTGAGAAGTTCTGTGATCGGAGAATGCAATGATCCTGCCGGCGGTGATGAGTTCTGGGACAGAACTCTTTCCTCCACCGTTCAATGCTCAACAGGAGGCACTCAATACTCAACTCGACGGATTCTTTCCTCCACTGCATCCTTAGGGGCATTAGATTTTTTTGGCACTTTCTTAATATGTATTTTGGAACCCTTTTTATGGTGCTTAAACTGCAAAATTTCATCACCTATGGTTTGCTATGTTTTTGCTATAAATGTGATATCCCCTTTCTTATGTACACTGATGTGGCATTATTTGTTTAATCAAGGGGAGTATTCTATGGTTGTTTTACAAAGTTTTGATCATATATGCCACATTCTCGCTCCCCTATATGTTATCTTTTTACTTATGCCAAAAGGGTGAAAAGTGAGATAGATTATATGCTTCAAGTGATAATGAATTGGCATGGATGAGATATGCTTACTTTGATATATATGCTTTGAATGAATGGCTATTAATTTGTAATAGAGAGGGGGAATATATGGAATACATGATTCTTATCCCTTATCAATTGTTTGGTATTACTTTGCAATCATCTTGTTTATCATAATAAAAAAGGGAGAAATTTTTTACCTATGGTCGATTTTAACCTCAAAGTTTTGAATATAATAAATGTAATTTTTGGTAAGAAGAGGAGGTAATTTCTCTCCCTTTATTCATCAATGTCTCAATGTATATATACAAGATACAAATACTATTTTAGGAAAGGAAATTAAACCATAATCAAAGACAAATATCTTTATTTCCTATTCTAGAAATATAGTTTGTAACACTCCCCCTCAAGTTGGAGTATAGATATTTATCATGCCCAACTTGTTACAAAAATATTTAACCCGAACCCCATTTAGAGCTTTTGTGAAGATATCTCCCAATTGTTCTCCTGTTCTCACATACCCTGTAGAGATCAAACATTGCTGAACCTTTTCACGAACGAAATGACAATCAATCTCAATATGCTTCGTTCGTTCATGAAAGACTGGATTAGATGCAATATGAAGTGCCGCTTGGTTATCACACCATAACTTAGCTGGCATAGAAATTTTGAGGCCCACTTCAGTGAGAAGCTGATGTATTCACATTATTTCACATACAGACTTAGCCATAGCCCTATATTCTGATTCTGCACTCGAACGTGAAACCACATTCTGTTTCTTACTTTTCCATGAAACCAAATTTCCTCCAACAAATACAAAATAGCCGGAAGTAGATCTTCGATCTTCATTGGATCCTGCCCAATCAGCATCTGAAAACATTCAATCCTAGTATGACCATGATTTCCATACAGAATTCCTTTCCCAGACGCCCCTTTTAAGTAGCATAAAATTTGTTCTACAGCCCTCCAATGATCGACGGTTGGGGAAGACATATACTGACTTACCACACTAACTGAATAGGAAATGTCTGGACGAGTCACAGTAAGGTAATTCAACTTCCCAACTAATTTTCTATATCTCTCAGGATCGTCAAATAATTCACCATCTTTTGTAAGCTACGAATTAGGAACCATTGGAGTGCTATATTGTTTAGCTCCCAATTTTCCTGTTTCAGTTAACAAGTCAAGCACATATTCTTTGAGATAATAAGATCCCTTTCTTACTCCTCAACACCCAAGAAATACTTTAGTGTCCCTAATTTCTTTGTGTGAAACTGATTGTGAAGAAAGGTTTTTAGAGATGAAATACCACCAGAGTCACTTCTAGTAATAACGATGTCATCAACATAGACAACTAATAGGACGAGACCAGCTGCAGACTGCTTATAGAAGACAGAATGATCAGACTTACTCTTCTGCATGCCAAACATTTCAATAGCTTGACTAAACTTTCCAAACCAAGCCCTGGGACTTTGTTTCAAGCCATGTAAGAATTTACGAAGGTGACAAACCTTCCCACACTCCCCCTGAGCAACAAAGCCAAGTGGTTGTTCCATATAGACTTCCTCCTGAAGATCACCATGAAGGAATGCATTCTTATTGTCTAATTGATGCAGAGGCCAATCATATGAGGTTGCCATAGACATAAATAACCTGACAGAGGTAAGTTTGGCAACAGGAGAAAATGTGTCAGAGTAATCAACACCGTATGTTTGAGCAAACCCCTTAGCAACCAGTCGAGCTTTTAATCTAGCTACTGTTCCATCAGGATTGACTTTAACTGTAAACACTCACTTACAACCAATAGCCCTCTTACCTGCAGCCAAGTGTACCAGGGCCCAAGTACCATTGTCATCTGAAGCATCATCTCCTCAATCATCGCATTACGCCATCCAGGATGAGATAAAGCATCATGAACAGTCTTAGGAATAGTGACAGAATCAAGAGATGCAACGAAAGAACAAGAGGATGATGATAAATGGTTATATGACATAAAAGCGGATACTGGATAAGTACATTGACGTTTACCTTTGCGAATTGCAATAGGAATATCATCACTGGAATCGGGAACCAGATCTGATGACGAAGAAATTGGTGCTGGACATGAAGCAGGAGGTGTAGGAGCTGGGACCGGATCAGAAGGTTGTGGGCGACGAGAATAAACTTGGTGTATAGGAGGCTTAACAGGAGCAGATGAAAGAGGATCAGGACTTGGGGACGTAAGAGTATAAATTAATAGATCATCATCTGCCCACGGATTAGTAGAATCTGAAGATGAAGCAAATGGTGTTTGTTCTAGAAATGTAACATCAGCTGACATAAGGTACCTGTTAAGATTGGGACAGTAACATCTATACCCTTTTTGGACACGAGAATAGCCAAGAAAGATACACTTTAGAGATTTGGGATCAAGTTTTGTAACATGAGGTCGAACGTCCCGAACAAAGCAAGTACAACCAAATATCCTAGGTTCAATAGGAAATAGTGACTTATTAGGAAAAAGGATATGAAATGGAGTCTCACCAGACAGAACGGATGAAGGCATACGGTTAATAAGAAAGCAAGCTGTAGAGACGGCATCGGCCCAAAAATGTTTAGGGACCTTCATTTGAAATAACAAAGCTTTGGCAGTTTCAAGAAGATGTCTATTCTTTCTTTCTGCAACCCCATTTTGAGATGGTGTATTGACACAAGAAGTTTGATGAATAATGCCATGTTGAACCATATAATTTTGGAAGTGTTCTGATAAGTATTCATTAACATTATCACTTCTCAAAATTTGAACAGGCACATTAAATTGAATTTTGATCTCGGCACAAAAGGCGGTAAAATGAGAGAATAGTTCTGAACGATTTTTCATTAAAAATAACCATGTCATTCGAGAATAATCATCAACAAAGGTAACAAAATATTTAAACCCAGCTTTCGACACAACTGGACACAAACCCCAAACATTGGAGTGAACTAACTTAAAAGGAGCACTAGCTCGTTTATTGACTCTAGGATTAGAACTCAAACGATGATGTTTGGCAAATTGACAAGACTCACAATCTAATAAAGATAGACTAGAAAATAGGGGATAAAGTTTCTTTAACGTAGGCAACGAAGGATGATCGAACCGACAATGTGCTTCAAAAAGGGTCACAACTCCAGAGCAAGCAACCGACTTTGGTATTTGTATATCAAGAATGTAGAGGCCTCCAGACTCATGTCCTTTACCAATAATCTTCTTCGTCATAAGATCCTGAAATAGATAGAAATTAGTATAGAATGAGACACAGCAATTAAGAGAACGAGTAAGTTTACTGACGGAAACTAAATTAAAAGACAAGTTAGGTAAACTTAAAACAGATTGCAAAGGAATGGAGGGCGTTGAAATAATTGTGCCGGACCCCAGAACGGGAGATGTAGTCTCATCTGCTAAAGTAACTTTAGAACACGAAGCATGTGACTGGAAAGAAGAGAATAGATTAGAATTACCTGTCGTGTGATTTGTGGCACCAGAATCAATGATCCATTTGGAAGATGAGGAAGCAAGACATGTGTTCATTTTACCTGAATCAGTGATGGCAGTAATAGGAGTAGATGAAGACTTCAGAGATTCCCGATACTGTGAGAACTTGGCATATTCATCTGCAGGTATTAGAATGGACTCAGAATCATTAGTAGAGGCAATATGGGCTGACTGGTTCAATTGATTCCTGTGCTGCAGGCGCTGCCACTTTCTACAATCTTTCTTCAAATGTCCTCGATTATGACAATAGTAACATACAACACCTCCCGAATCTTGTCCACGAGTGCCAATGTTTCGATCATAGTTACTAGAGTTTTCCCCTTTATTGCCACTTTTAAAGGACTGTCTCCCAGATTCAAAGGTGCGGCTGACAAGACCACTGTTCGGTTGGGTAGGAGCAGAATTCTCTATGCGGAGTACCCTACTAAAAGCTTCTTCCAGAGATGATATCTCAGAACTAGAAAGAATTTGAGATTTAGCAGTCTCAAACTCAGAAGGAAGACTAGCCAAGAAACTCATAACCGCCATCTTTTCTCTTTGAGCTTGCTGAACTTTTACATCAGTACTGAATGGGAGTAGAGTATTAAGTTCCTCATGAGTCTTCTTAAAATCCATAAAGTAGCTGGTGAGATATCTGTCACCTTTTTCTGCATGATAAAAGGCTTGGCACACCTCATAAGTGTGTCTGATATTTCCCTTGCCAGAGTACACAAACTCCAAATACGTCATCAATTCTTTCACAAATTCATAATGATTTATCAAGCCCACTACCTCACTATCAATAGAATTACGTATTTGCAAAAACAAACGGGCATCCTCTCTTAGCCATGAGACTTTCGAATCATCACTAGATGGTTCATCAGTCAGGTGATTATCCATAGCAATACTCCGCAAATAAAGTCTAACAGTTTTACTCCAATCTAAATAATTAGATCTATTCAATTTATGTTCTGTGATTTTTGACATTAAAGGAACCAAATCAACCACATGAGATTTCTTTTCCTCCATAATTTCAAATATCGGAGAAGTATCTTAATAAGAAGGCACAAGAAAGTCAAAATATCGAACCTTACCACCAACCAAACACTAAAGCCCAGAAATTCGCAGAAAAGAACAGTAAAACGAGAGCAAATCTTGGTAGACCAACATGATTACAGAGTTTTAGCACTTGGATCCCTCAAAGGCTTTAAGAGAGTAAGGGTTCACGAGCAGGCGACAGTGAGAGCCAACTTCCCAGAGCCAGATCCAACTTCCCACGTAGCTGGCTGAAAAACGAGAAACCCTACCAACTGAACGGCGACTGGAGTCTGAATGGCGACAGGCGACTTCTCCGGTGTAGGTGGCGTGGACTGGAAGCGCCGGAAAGATGGGTTAGAAGCTCTAGTGTGACTGGAATCACTGGAAAAAGCGACTGGCGACGGGCGACAAGCGGCGCTGACTGAAATTGTCGAAAAAATGGGAGACGCCCTAGTGCAGGTAGAAACCCTGGCTTGACTGGAATCGCTGGAATAATGGCAAGGCTACAGCGGCGGCGGCGGCGAGCGGAACCCTAACGACACTGATCTGATACCATGTAATTTTTGGTAAGAAGATGAGGTAATTTCTCTCCCTTTATTCATCAATGTCTCAATGTATATATATACAAGATACAAATACTATTTTAGGAAAGGAAATTAAACCCTAATCAAAGACAAATATCTTTATTTCCTATTCTAGAAATATAGCCCAAAACCATTATCGCTACACGCGGTGCTCCTGCCGATAGTGAGAAGTTTTGTGATCGAAGAATGCAATGATCCTGCCGGCGGTGATGAGTTCTGGGACAGAACTCTTTCCTCCACCGTTCAATGCTCAACAGGAGGCACTCAATACTCAACTCGACGGATTCTTTCCTCCACTGCATCCTTTGGGGCGTTAGATTTTTTTGGCACCTTCTTAATATGTATTTTGGAACCCTTTTTATGGTGCTTAAGCTGCAACATTTCATCACCTATGGTTTGCAATGTTTTTGCTATAAATGTGATATCCCCTTTCTTATGTACACTGATGTGGCATTATTTGTTTAATCAAGGGGAGTATTCTATGGTTGTTTTACAAAGTTTTGATCATATATGCCACATTCTCGCTCCCCAATATGTTATCTTTTTACTTATGCCAAAAGGGTGAAAAGTGAGATAGATTATATGCTTCAAGTGATAATGAATTGGCATGGATGAGATGTGCTTACTTTGATATATATATATATATAGAGAGAGAGAGAGAGAGAGGAGGAATATATGGAATACATGATTCTTATCCCTTATCAATTGTTTGGTATTACTTTGCAATCATCTTGTTTATCATAATAAAAAAGGGAGAAATTTTTTACCTATGGTTGATTTTAACCTTAAAGTTTTGAATATAATAAACAAGTTAATTTTGTTTACTAACAATTGAATTTAAGTGATTATAAGCATTATGGGAAGAGATTAATAAAAGAGGTTATATAGCTTCAATTGCACACTATATAGACCCACTTTGGATCATGCATAAAAAAATTATTGAGTTTTCGCACAACGCTAACAATATATTTAATGTTATTATGAATATTATTAGAGAATATAAATGTGAGAGTAAAATTTGTTCTTTTACGTTCGACAACGCTTTTGTAAATAAGCCTGTTATCGATAAATTGCATAGAGTACTTCAATTCGATTTCGGTGATTTTTTATTTCATATTCGATGTATATGTCATATTTTTAATTTAATAGCACAGGACGATTTAAAACATATTAAGGATGAAATTCAACGAATTAGGAATGCACTAATCTATATCACGATTGCACTTAGTAGAAAACAAGCATTTGTGGATGTCACATTAAAAAACCTTTATTAGTGACGTATGGTATAGATGAAACTCCACATACTTATTATTAAAATCATGCGAAGGTTTCGAACATCTAATTGCTAAATTTTATAACAATAGACATATTAGAGGTGACGATGATAATATTTTGAATGAGTCCGATTGGAATTTAGTTATTAAAATTTAAAAAAAAAATGACAAGTTTTTATGATTCTACAAATATTTTGTCTTGAGTTTATTGTCCTACTAGTTGTATAGTCATTGAACGTCTTTATGTCATTGTTAGGGTTTTTCATATATTTAAAGATGACCCCAATTTTAATTCAGTTATATTTGCCATGAAATTAAAGTTTAGAAACTATTGGGAAAACTTGCCCATGTTATTTCTGTTAGCATGCGTTATGGATTCCGATATAATTTATCGGGTACTAAATTTGTAATTGATCGAATTTCAAAATTTTTAACTTTTAATGTACCTATTACTTATAGAAATTTGAAAACAACTTTATATAAAATGTATGTATTATATGCTTCACGAATGGGTACACATATTACTCGTGTACCCTTCGCCTCTACAAATATTCGTCCCACTAATATAGCAGATGACGATGCTGAAGTTTTAAATTTATTCGAAGGCTTGAAATCATATAGATATGATTCAACTGCATATGCATGTGATTTCTCTAGTAGTAGTAGTTTATCTTCCACTGCATGTACTCAAACATATAGTAATAGTCCAAATGCGTTGCCTACTGAATTAATTGATTACTTTAATCATAGTGTGCCTAGTAACAATGCAATTATGAAAAATTCAAAAGAAGTAATTGAATTCTGGCGAAGGTATGAACGCCGATGGCCAATAATTTCTGCAATGGCAAAAGATCTTCTAACACCTCCGGTTAGCACTGTAGTTTCGGAGTATGCTTTTAGTGTAGGGAAGAGTGTTCTCTTTGAGGTTAGGAGTCGACTAAAATAAGATATTTTGGAAGCATTAATGTGCGTGAAGGACTGACAAGACGCTCATTTTCGACTGCAAGATAAATATGTCAAAATTGTATGTAGTCAAGTAAATGATATTTAATTTAATCATATTCATTACAAATTTTTATTTTAATACCTTTATAATTTTTTAAAAAATTGTACACGTAACAAGTTGTTCGTGTACAATTTTTAATTTCGTCTATTCGAAATTGAAGTAGCCGGTCTCAACCCCGAATAAAGGAGGAGGTTTTATCTTTCATTTTTTAATTTTAAAAAAGAAAAATATTTTGAAAAATGTATATTTTAATTTTTTTTTTAGAAAATGTGTATATATATTAATATATATTTTTTAGGTTTAGTTTTTAAAAAAAACAAAGACAAAAACAAACAAATTCGCGAGCTCGTGAACCGAGCTCCGGCTCGACGCTCAGCTTGCAACGAGCCACGAGCTCGTGTGGGCTCGATTCGGCCCATTGCCACCACTACCTGAGAGTTTGGTAACAGAGGACGTAGATCATCGTTTTGGATCAAACCTCCACAATTATATAATTTACATTCTCTCTACCCTTTTACTTATCGTTTTTATATTTGCGTGTATCATTTGATTAATCTATTGATTCTTAACTTAATTGAATTTAGATTAATTTTTCGAAAAAGTTGTAAAAATCAATTCACCTCCCTCTTGATTATCTATTTTTGGGCTTTAAATATACACATTTGTTGACAGAAAAGTTTGATATATGAGGTAGCATGTAGTTTGCCAATTGATTTGAATAACATTTATTCAAATCAATGGCCAAATTATCGTCACATCATCATCTGTTAACAAAGATGTCAATAATGGGTATACAAATAGCTTAATTGATACAGATCGAATGAATAAGTAATTGAGTATTGTTGACCTATGGTTAATTATGACCTTATTGTTTTGATTATAACAAACAAATCATCTTTGTTTACTAACAAATTGAATTGAGTATTTAAGCTTTCAAAGCCATCGAAAGGATTTTTCATACTCAAAGTGAAGCGTTAAACAAGTATTCAAGGCAAATCATTCAAGACAATAGCAAATGGCATATGGCGATCGACTTGGAACTTAACAGAATCGCAAATCAATATACAAGTCAAAATGAGGCTCGAAGAGAACAAGAACATTGAAGAAAGAGTTATTTATCGAACGTCGTTATATATGTAAAGGTATAACTCATCAATATTTAGCAAGTGTATAAAGCTCAAATCATATTTTTCATATCTTATCACTTGCATGAAATTGTTTTTGCAAAAAATCAACATTTTGATGGAAGATGGAAAATTTGATGTTAACATATTTCGGTCGACCGAAATGTGTACCGGTCGACCGAACCGCGTTCGACCGAACTCTTCTGTTGGTCAGCCGAAATTTCAAATGTTTAAAATCTTGTAACGGCTACGAGTTCCGGTCGACCGAAAGTGCTCAACCGAAACTGCCTGAACCTCATTTCTTCATCTATAAATAGGGCACTATTTTGGCTTTCAAAACCACAAACATACAAGAGATTTTAAGAGAGTTTATTTATTGAAAGACATTGTTTTTATTTGTTTTGCTCTTTTATTTCATTTATTACAAAGAATTTCTTGATTGATCCAAAAACTTGTTTTCATCTACTCTATCAAGAAATTTCTCTAGCAAGAAAGCTTTGATCTCATCTATTTTCTATTCTTGAAAAAGGTTTTCTTTGCCAACACTTATATTGAAGTGTAAATCTCTCTAAATACTTAACTTGTATTATTTTGTTAAGAGAGATTGATTGGTTGAAAACTTTGATACAAAAGCACAAACTATTTCATTATCATCATCTATCAAAGTTTACTTCATAAACACTTGAGCTTTACTATTTGCTATCTATTGAAGTGTTATCCTAACTCTCTAAATACTTGACTTGATTATATCAATTGTTAAGAGAGTTCTTTCTATTGTAAAATTATCATTTACTTTGTGACGGTTTCGAGATCTTTGTGAAAACTCGATTGTTATTAAGGACTAGGTACTCCTTGTTGTAAGTTACCTAAGGTTAAGTGCACCTTGTTGTAAGTCACTTAAGATTAAGTGCACCTTGTTGTAAGTCACTTAAGGGTAGGTGCTCCTTGTTGTAAGTCATCTAAGGAATTGGTACTCCTTGTTGTAAGTTACCACTTTAGTGAATTTGGCCTTGCTCGTGACGGAGAGCTTGGTAACGGGGACGTAGATCACATTGTGTTCGAACCCCTTTAAATTGGTGATTATCTTTACATTATTGCACACTTTACTTTACATTGTCATTTATTTTGTGCAATATCTATACTTGAACTAAGTTAACAAATTGCATATTTACTTGTTGTATTACATTTAGCATTTGTTATTTGTGTTTTGAGTAGTTTTGAGACTAAGTATCGAAAAAATTTCAAAAACCAATTCACCCCCTCTTGGTTAGTTAATCTTGGGTTATCAAGTATATCATGATTTAATATGAATTATCTCTAACAATACAAAGAGAGTGGGGTCAAAATTGAAAATTTAGACTCTCCTAACTACCCTAACATGTCTCCTAATAGTTATAAGGGTGGTTATATTGGTAACACAATTTTTATTTGATACACTACATTTTAATTGTAGTTAAATTCCTCAATCTTTATTCATTGTAACTACATCGAATTCTTATCTTCAACATTTTATTAATTACTTCATCTCACCCTTAATTGTGATTTATATCAAAATATTTTAATTTCAAGCTTTGAAATGGGGGAAAATATTTTTCATATTTTTTATTTTATTTTTAAATATGATAAAAAAAAATGAGTTATCTTACGTCATTTTGACGGACTTTGAGATACAAAATTGTTATCAAATACAAAATAAGTTAACTAATGAAAAATTCGAGGATAAAAATAATATGAAAAGTTGTTAGGGACATAATTGCTATAAAGAGCAAAGATTAAAAATTTTAAGTACAATTAAAAAGTGGTACAAGAAATAAAAATTGTGGTGTAAATATAATTATCCTAACCGTAACTAGAGTACATAAACCACTATCCCAACAAGAGCTCTTGCAGATGGAAGGCCGTTACATATTTAATAATTCATCAATTTTACGGATTTTACTATAAATTTACATTTTGTCACTATTTTTTCGACTTCCATTCATAATTAAATCAAGTGTAAAAATACTCGTGACATGATGACATGATTCTAACTCAATTGATTTTATGGACATTGGTTGAAGAAAAGAACATAGAGTTATATGAGCGAGAATTATAGAAAGTATAAATTTGTGTTTAAAGTTTAAACACTAATTAAAAAAATTATGAAGATGTGTTTTATTAGAAATTTTCCATGGGTGTTTGATTGTCATTTTTTTCATGAAAAATATTTTTCGACCTTTGAAAATATGTCTAATTTTTTTGTTTTTGAGGAAAATATTTTCTTTGGGAGGTAGGTTTTTGTTTTCCTCAAAACACGAAAAACATTTTTTTCTAGGAAACATTTGTCATGTCAATTGGAAAAATTCCCACGGGCATTTTCACACAAATTTCAACTTTTAGAGTGTTTGATTGTCATTTTTTTCATGAAAATTATTTTTCTACATTTAAAAATATACTTAGTTTTCCTTGTTTTTGAGGAAAATATTTTCTTTGACGGGGAGATAGGATTTTATTTTCCTCCAAAAATTCTAAGGATCCGTTTGATTGCAAGGTGGACAGAAAATGAATGGCAGAGAATTGATTTGTTTAGAATTTATTTTCATGGGAATTGTAATAATTGTGTTTGATTGATATAATTTTTCACCTGAAAAATATCGAAAGTTTGGTGTCCGTTTAGTTTTGTTTTTCATGAATATTGTTCATTAAATTGATAAATTTTTTCACCATTGGATCTAAAATTTGTTTCAATTGTTAAAAAAAATTTAATATTTTTTTTAACATACGAATATCATTTGTTTGGCTTTATTTTTCATTGAAATTTTCTATTAAAATGGTAAATTTTTCTACCATTGGGTTTAGAATTTTTTAATCCCAAAAAAAAAAAAAAAAAACCTAGAAAATGAAAACCCACCAAAGTTGTGGGAAAATATTTACACCAAAAAGTTAGAAAATGTGCACGTGTGAGGGAAATGAAGAAAATATTTTTATGGCAAATCTGACAAATCAAATAGCCAAAAGTAGGAATTAGGAAAAAAAAAAATTCCTAATTCCATGGCCAAAAAAAAAAAAAAAAAAATCGAACAGGGCCTAAATTTTTTTTTTTTTTTCATGTCAAACAAAAACACTCTAATGTAATTAACTCACACATCGTGTCAATTGTCAAGTGAATAAAAATAGGATTAATTTCACAAACGGTCATTGAAGTTACGTCAAAAACACAAAACGATCACTGAAATTCAAAACTTGAAGAAACGGTCACTGAAATTTCATGCGATTTCATAAATGGTCACTGAAATTTCATGCGCTTTCACAAATGGTTACTGAAGGGCCTTTATGATTTCAATTCAAATTTAAAGGACCAAAACACGTGAACATAGAACTATGAGGACCTCAAGTGCAAATTTCATATAAAACCCAAAATCATTCCCTCGTCAACCCGCTATCTTTGGACCACCATAACTCCAATTTTCAGCGACCAAAACAACTGGACCAACACACCAACTTGAAGCCATCGCTGTCCTCTACTCAACCTACCCAAGAATTGCCCCTAAAGTGGCCGAAATTTCGTCCCAAAGTTGGCCTCTCACATAGGATAGCATTGCTAGCCGCTACTTTGGGAAAACATTTCACCACTTTTCGGCCACCAAAACCATCGGACCAACACACTATCTTGAAGCTCTCACTGCCTTCTACGCTAGGGGTGTAAGCGGTCCGAATTTACCGATTTTTTACAGATTTTCAAACCAAATCGTTTACACTGGTTTGAGAAAAACTCAAATCTAAACCAAACCATTTTGAACGGTTTGAAAAAAACTCAAACCTAAACCTAACGGTTTGGTTCGATTTTAAACCACCAGTTTTGCTATATTTTTTTTGCCCGGCGTCAGATTTTAAATTGTCGATTTCGCCGTATATTTTTTTCTCTCTACTTTTATGCCATTAATTTAGTAGTAGACATTTTTTTTCCAGAATCGGTGAAATCGGACCAGAACCATCTAGAACCAGTCGATTCGGTTTCGAATCTTCTAAAAAATAATTTAATTTTGGGACAAATTATTAAGAATCAATCGGTTCCGGTCTAGTATGGGAACCTTCGAGAACCGGACGATTCTCATAGGATTTTTTTGGTAAAATGTATGATTCAATCTCCAATCACTTTTATAAAGAATAATAGAATTTTTTTTCTTCATTTTAGATCCCAGTACTTTCCTTCTTCTCTTTTATTCTTTTATTCTCTCTTCTTATAATTTTTTGATTAACTGATTCTCAAGCCAAATTAGAATATTGGGTAAATCTATACCTAAATAAATTTATTTACAATATATAATTTCATTTCTAAAATCCGAAATTTTTATTTTGTTTTCACTTTGATTACATAGTTGTTGATCCGATCAAAACTTTTCATCTAGATTCTACAAATTATAATCGACAGAACCAAAAGTTGCAATAATTTTTTAAAGGATGCTCAATTCAATGTAGGATTTTGATTTTGATTTTGATTTTGATTTTGATTTTGATTGAAATTTGTTTAATCATTGGAATACTATGCAATTTATATAAGTTGATGATTGTTTGGTGATAGTAATTTATATGAAATACAACGTGGGATTGTTTTATGAATCGTTTCAAACTTTCAGTTTAAGAGCCTACGGAATATATGAGCCTCATTTAAAAAAAAAAAAATTCAACACAAAAATCTTACACGTTACAATTTAAAAAATTTCATTTTTTTAAAATTTTTTAATTTTTATTTGTTTTTTCGCCGGTCCGGTTTGATTTTAAACTGCAATAAAATTTCTCAAACCTAAACCAAACCGTTTTTTACCGGTTTGGTTTGGTTCAAAACCATTTTATTGACGGGTCCACGTGGCACCAAACCGACGATTTCCAAAATGCGGTTTCGATTTGATTTTTCAATTTGGCGATTTTTGCTTACAACTCTATTCTACGCAACCCACCTAAGAATGACCCCTAACTCAGCTGGAAAGTGGCCGAAATTTCGTTCAAAAATGGGAATTGTAATAATTGTATTTGATTGGTATAATTTTTCACTTGAAAAATATAAAAAGTTTGGTGTCCGTTTAGTTTTGTTTTTCATGAACATTGTTCATTAAATTGATAAATTTTTTCACTATTGGATCTAAAATTTGTTCTAATTGTCAAAAAAAATATCGAATGTCATTCGTTTGTCTTTATTTTTCATTGAAATTGTCTATTAAAATGATAAATTTTCTACCATTGGGTTTAGAATTTTTTTATTCCAAAAAAAAAAAAAAAACTGGAAAATGAAAATTCATCAAAGTGGTGGGAAAATATTTGCACTAAAAAGCTAGAAAATGTGCACGTGTGAGGGAAATCAAGAAAATATTTTTAAGGCAAATCTAACAAATCAAACAACCAAAAGTAAAAATTATGAAAAGAATTTCCTAATTCCTTGGCAAAAAAACAAAGCAAACATGGCCTAAATTTCTTTTTTCATGTCAAACAAAAACACTCTAATGTATTTAACTCATACATCGTGTCAATTGTCAAGTGAACAAAAATAAATTTATCTCAAAATATAAAAATAAAATAAATGGGCAAAGGCTACAATTTTCTCACTAAACCATGCCCCATGTGACTCAACAGTGATTTAATTAATCATTACCCCAGTAAATTATTAATATTCTACAGTTTCCATAGCAAACATCATGGAAAAATGGCCTCTAAAATCAAAGCTAGGGCTTTGATTAAGGTAATTACCTGGATTACACAATCAAATAAATGGTGAAATTAATTAAAATAATATAATGAAGATCTTTGTAATCTCCTAAAACGTGTGACAGCGTGTAAATTAGCATGGATTGGGGGCCTGATTTACAGATGACTTTGACTAACTAATGTAATTATCAGTCATATCACGTGCACGCAACTTTATTTACCTCGAATTTCAATCTTCCTCGTACATCCCGTACTGCTATTTTTCTTGTGAAGCATTTTTTTCGCACAAACTTTTTGAACAAAGTCAAATTTGGTCACGCGTCACTGTTGAAATTTTGACCAAATCAAAAATTCAACTTTTTGTATAACCAAATAATTAGAATTATGGTATAGATGATCGAGTTGATGAATTAGATAGGTGTGGAAGTTTTTAATCACAAGTTCGATCCCTCTTACTAATATTTTTTCGATCGAGTCCGTCGCATCGGACTTGTCAAGTGTGGTTAACCTAATTAGCATAGTTTGCTGACTATTGCGTCAATTCAAGGGTTTACTTAGTGCGCACCTGAAGGGCTAGACTGTGGGTTCCCCCTTCATGAAAATAAAACATAAAATTAATTAGAATTATGAAAAGAATTTTAGACTAGTTTGGTACCACTAAATAATTTGATTACAATTTAAATCATAGAATTCATAACTTTTAATTAACATAATCTATCAACTTTTATCAAATCTGCTTTTAATCTCTACAGACAGGGGCTTAGTACCTATTTAATCTTCATTTTTTAAACTTAATTTTTCTCAATAAATCAAACTCAATTTCAATTATATGTTCCAAAAAATTCTCAGTTTATATAACCAATTTTTATTAAAAAAAAAACATTTTGACCAGGTAAAAAGCAAAAATACAAAGGGCTATTTTAGGTAAATCGCGTCCCATTGCTAAATTAGCCACCATTGAATAATGTGAAAGAAAGAGCAAACTCCATTTTTTGTTGCCACTAATCTCTCCGATCCTCTCACAGATTGAAAAGAGCTCATCTTCAAAACCCAAAATCATGGCCGCAGCCATCAAGAAAAGTAACGTCATCACTCAAATCGTACGTCTAAGACAAGTCGTCCGCCGCTGGAAAAACAACAGCCTTAAGCGGTGGACTACTCACTACTACTCTTCCTCGGGTTCCAACGAACTGCCCAGTTCAAACCGCACCCCTTCCGGCTCGTTGGCCGTCTACGTGGGCCCAGAACGCCGCCGGTTTGTGATCCCCACCCGGTTCTTGAACTTGCCAGTCTTCGTTGACATCCTGCGCGAGGCGGCGGAGGAGTTTGGGTTCCCGACAACCGGTGGGTTGGTTCTACCATGTGATGCCGGTTTTTTCAGAGAAATCTTGAAATTTCTTGAAAATGATGAGGAAAAATTTGGTGGACTGGGTTTGGATGAGTTCTTGAAGCTTTTTTCTGAAGTTGGTATTGAATCTTTTGACCATTTTTCTTGTAAAAATTCTTCATCAGTTTCATACCACGGCTTCACTCCACTGCTGCAGAAGACTAGGGTAGGATAACTGATAAGGTAATTTTAACTTTTTGGGTTTTCGATTATGATTTTGGACTAACAATGTTGGTCCATTTTCACTTGTAACCATCCTAGGGACCAGATTTTAGTATTGGGTTTCTGGTTACTCAATGAGATGTTTGATTCTTCACTTTTTTTTTGGGTGATTTTAATTCATATAAAGCATTTTCTTCACACTAACATTTATTTAAAAAGTAAAAACAGTAAATTAACTTTTTTGTTAGTTTATTTTCTAAATTGTATATCATTGACAACCTAACTCAAGCCGAGAATTTCATTTAAAGCATGAAAGGAATATGGCATCGATGGGGGGATGAACTATGAGAATGAAAAATATAATCGTTATGGGTTCTACACAAAAGATGTAAAGTAAAAAATAGTGGCTGAATGTGATGGATAACGATCATATTTTTCATTTTTATCGAGTAAAAATGGGAATCAAGCAAGACCATATAAACACATTTATTAGAATTTTTGATTCAGTTAAAATTTTTCAAAAACATTTTACTTTGGTTTACATATGCGTTTTTCAGTCTTTTTAATCGAATCATTGTTCTCTAAATCTACGCAAGACTAATCTTATTGGCAACTACTTGAGAGTTGAATCGTATCTGTTTAGTTTACTTTATCTTTCTATAATTTATATTCATTAAGATATATTGTGATAAACTAAAACATGTTAATAGTTATCCAAATAAAACTCTACCAACTGAGAATTAAGATTGGTCTCATGTATCTTAGGAGATAAAATTATACAAATAGAAGTCTATAAGTATGGGTCATGCTACAGGAACATTATGGGTGATCGCAGAGATGATCGCACACTCACATGCGGTTATCCATGTGATCACCCATATGGGTAGAGTATCATTTTCCCTATAAGTATAGTTTAAGTTGGACTCTATTAGTTTAGTCAAAAAAGTTTGTCCATTTAGTATGTACACGTAAAAGAGGAGATACGAAAAAAAAAAAAAATACTCTACACACTCTTTGTTGCCGATATAATATTGTTAAAGAAAACAAGGATTGACGAAAATAATTTTTTTGACATAACAACGCATATTCTCGTTATTTAGTTAATTCATTAGTAATTTTATTTGGGAGTTTAATAAATGACAATATTACAAAATGATGTGAAATTAAAGAAACGACGACTCAAGTGATTGAGAGAATTTGCGTTTAAAATAGCAGTATGATTTGGCAAGAACAAAAGTGAGCTAAAAACTAACTATAATGATGCTCAAACAAGGTTTTGAAAATGTCTTCATTAAATTATTTGATAATGAACCACGCTATGGTAATAGGGAGGGTTTGATACTCTTCCTGACCGACCCTCACAGTAGGGGGTCTCACTTTTTATTTTTTTGCATTTTTATTTGTGCGAGTCTCATAATATGTGAGTAGATGTCATTCAAGTGATCAAATTCGTTCTGGCAAAATAGTTTATTCCTTTGATAATTAGAGGAGCATCAAGTTAGCAGACTTGATCTCTTGCCCACAACGGACGGGATAAACTTTGTCCGCCACACCGTGTTGAAAGGTCAAACTGCTTTTTTTTTACCAAAAAAAAAAAAAAATGATTTGTCGACGTGACAATGTCACTTCAACGAGTGGGCAACATAATTCTTGTTCGGCATGAGTTATTATTTATTAAAAATAATAAAACTTGTCCTCTAATTTATTAAAAATAATAATAAATTATTTATTTATGTTATGTTAACTCTTAAACTGCATTATTGAAGAACCAAATGGGCCACTCAATAATTCATGTTGTGTTTGCTTTATTTTGATGATGAATGTGAGACAGTGACGGCCACTAATCAGTTTTAATTAATGTGCTAATTGCAGTTAATTAAATAATTCCATCGTGACTAAAAAATAGGCAACTTTCGTTTTATAAATCTCAAAACCTTGTTTTCTTCTGTTCAAATTTTTTTTTTAATTATAAATTGTACCCAAATGTGTCATCCACAATCTTAAACCTTTAAAACTTTGTTTTTCACCCTACCTCACTTCATCTTCTTTCCTAAGAATTGAAAGAAAAAAAAAATATGTTCTTTTATTTTGGGCTCTAAAATCTTCACAAATCTCAGAGCATGTGAGAGATTTTATTTGAAATTTGCTGTTTATATCTTTTTTACTAAAAACGTTTCAGAAGTCCAATAAATAGAGAATTTTTCAAAAGTCACTGTCAATATAAATACCTCATGACTTATAGAGATTTTTAAAAAGTTTCAATTGAATACCTCGTGATTTTTAGAGATTTTTTAAAAGTTGATGGAAGTCCTAATCAAATACACATAAACTTTTAGAGAGTCTTTAAAAGTCTAAATTGTATACATCTAAACTTTTTAAATCCTTAAAAATCTTTAAAAATCTCAAATGAATACTCCCCCATAAGATATATTTTTTTTTATTCAGTGGAATTAATTGAATGGCTAATCGCAGTGGAGAAGAAGAGCATAATAAACCGAGAGCTATGACAAGCGTGCTCTTGTGGTTAAAGGTCACAAACAGGCCTAGTCACTCTTGGCCTCAATTCGTCCTTGCTTAGTTAATGATTTGTCGATAAATGTGGTGGCCATAGGATGAGGGTTTTAAAGTGTAATCTTGGAAATGAGGAAAAAAAATGAGGAATTTGGGGTTAGGGATTTAGGAGGGTTTCGAAAGGGATTATATAGAATAATAAAGCCCTGGGGAAGAAGATGAAGTGGGGGTGGAGTGAAAAATAAAGGTTTAAAAATTTGAAATTGTGGGTGGTATATATAAAAAATTTGTTTACAATTTAAAAATTAAAAATTTGGGTACTTAAACTGCAATTATTTTTTTAATTTTGATATTTTTTTTATTGTTTAACGGTTAAATTAACAGATCTTGACGGTAGGGGTATTTCGAACAAAACGTTTGAAACATGGACTTTTTTACGATTTCTAATAGGTAGCAAGTATGTACATGGACAAGTTCGTAGGAGAGTTTTCTGCTATTAATCCAAAATTAAAATAAGCCCTGTTTGATTTTAATAAAAATCAGGTGTTTAATAAAGCTTGTAACACATTTGATACATATTATTTGTAAAATAAGAATGAATAATATAGTCGTTATGAGTTCCACACAAGATATATAAAGTCAAAAATAGCGACTGAATGTGATGAATAACAGTCATATTTTTCATTTTCATGTATGAATAATGTGTATTAAATAGGGTTTTGATTAAAAAAAATAATAGAATGTATGATTGTGAATCTCACAAAATATATAATTAGAATTAATTATCTACTTCAACTTAAAATTGAATTCAACTTTTAGTTTGAATCAAATTGGGGATAAAAGAGTCTAGTGGAAATTAACATGATTAATATTTTATTTTATTTCAATATAAATTAAAGGCAAGGGTAAGGCTGTCAATTACTTTATCCCCATGTGAACGGAGTGAAAGGGCAGAGAGTGAAACGACAATGTTTGGTACTTTATGGAAATCGAAAACAGATTTGACTCCTTTTTTAAACCTTAAATCGTACATTGTAAGTTGTAACTGTCACCTACCTAAACGACTCCCCAATTTCTTATTTCTTATTTTATGATTCATTTTTGGAGAAAGAATATATTTTTAAATACTTAAAAGAACGTTCTTTTCGTATTTCAATTTTGTGTTTTGAGTTTTGAATTTTGAATTCGTTTTGTATTTTGTATTTTGGATGTCCATTTTGAAATTGTTGAAAACTCGTTCTTTTTATCGTTTTGAAAAAATATTTTCGAACCCGTATTTTTTAAGTTTTGATAGATTTGTGAAGAAAATATCTAAAACGTAAAAAAAATTGTTTTATATTTTCTTCACAAAATTTTCAGCCGTTTTCAAAAATTCGTTTTCGAAAATGGAAAAGATAACGCGTTTTCAATGTTTTCGAAAATCGAAAACAGAAAATCGCCCGAAAACAGTAAAGAGAACACCTTCTAATTGATGGAGAATGTATGGTTAAAAATTAAGAATTTTTTTTTGGATTTGTGTATAATATTATTTTATTGAAAAATATGTGGTTGAAAAGAAGAGAAAAAAATGCATTTTGAAAAAAATGACTACCAAACAGGGGCTCAATCCTGCAAGCTCGTTTGCAAATCTTTATATTTCTTTTTAGCTATAAATTAATTATTTGCTTTAACTAATTTTTCCCCAATATCACTGCCACAGTCTAATGAGATGCAATTATGCGTCGCTGTTGCCAGAATATGAAGGTGTTTGGTGGGGATTAAAATTAAATTTTTTAGTAGATTGTGATGAAATTTTTTGAAATGTGTGGTTGCAAAATTGTGGGATCCATGAAAGATGTGATTAATATTGATTGTTTGACTTTGATTTAGATTAAAATAAGATTTTAATTAGAATCAAACAGACCTTAAATAATATTAGATAATATTAAATGATAAACCTAATTAAATATTTTAAGATTATCAATTTTAATCCAACTTATAATTTAATATCATGTAGACTAATGTTGAAGTACTGATGATATAAATATCAATACTCTTGTGTAAAAATTTAAACGGTTGAATATGATCCACTCAATGGACCATGTATAGGCTTTAATTATTTGTTTACAATTGATTACTAATAAGACTTGTATTTAAAACTTTCATCCATTAATATTTTACTTTTATTATTTTAGAAGTAGAATTTCAACAAAACAAGAACAAATATTAACTCAGAAAATTGGACAAAGGCCGAAGAGATCGATTGAAAAAAACTGAAAAATTAAGTATATTTGATTTGTTTACATGCTAAAAACTGCCTAGTTTAAAATGGAGAAGAAATCCAGTCTACATGCTAGTTCATTGGCATCGTGTCTTCAATGTGTTGATCTTGCTTGAACACCTGCAAACACCTGGAATGTAACACTTTCAAGTCCCAATTGTCTAGAAGGTCCGCTAGAGGTAGATTCATCACAAGAACTTTCAATTTTAAACTCATAGACTACATCCAGTCATCAACATTCGGATGAACTTTTAACTCTCGAACTAGTTGTGTGCACGTTACTTCTCTTTGCACTTCAATAGAAGAAGTCCTTGTAGCACCCCACTTTCATTCGTCATTTATCAAGCGAAAATCTCTGCCACAAGAAACTACAAATCTAAATAGTTTGGTCAATTCAGTAATGCAATAGCATCATACATTAGCTTAAGGATACATGTTCTAATTTCATTAATCTTGTATGTTTATTAAATTCGCTCAATTTCGACTATTATTAAATCTTTTGGCAAGTTCGATGTAATGCTAGTGAACTTGAGATTTGTCCTTAAATCTCGATGTTTGTACTGTTAACTTGATATTCAGACAATTTACTCATAATTTATCCAGAATTCTTAAGAGTTAGCTTTGAAAACTCGAGATTTGGCCTTCGTACTTATAATGTTTCACGAAACTCGATATTTTTGAAGAATTACAACTCGTCTTTGCAAATTCAAGTCGACACAAATCAAGTTCTCAACTTCATAGTTTCCAAATGAATCTACCCAATGTTCAAAACAAATTTTGATATTTTACAATTCATAACTATTTTTATTGAAATGAGTTCAAAGCAATACAACACATTCAAACTTGGAAAATATCCCTCGATCACACTTTTACATTTTTGATTTCAAACTATTTTGTTTATTTCATAATTCTAGTCTTTGCTACTTTCTATTTATTGCTTTCTCTAGTTTAACAAACCAAATCTCCCCCCCCCCCATTTTAATCAATTCCGTATTTTACTTTTTACATTGCAATTAATGAAATTGAAACAATCCTCTGCGGGAATGACCCCTACTTGCCATATTACTACTTGAACGACATATTTAAGAAAGTAAGGATATTAATTTGGTACGTTTTTTGGACGCTATCAGGGATGAAACCCATTCTACATAAAAATGGCTGTTAAACGGGACCTATATATCTTTTGTATAGAAGATAGATTAGGCACTGTTTGACAGTCATTTTTCGTGTAGAATGAATTTTTAATAGTAAATGTTTGGAAAATGTGTGGTTATAAAATAGGAAAAAAAAATTGAGTTTACGGGAAGAATATTTTATTGTAATAATGTGATTAAAAATGAGTATGCTATATATATATATATAAAGAATTGTTATCAAACATGAGCTAGATATTGTGTTTTACCACACTATCTATTAACAATTGATTAAAGTCATGTTACATTAGAAAGCTTCTCTTACAAGCAATAATATTATGCTCGAGATTTGTGCACCAGCCTAATGTATTAGAAAATCTCGATCACACAAACATAACGAAGAGTTGCGTTGGTGTAATCTAGTAACATGAAGGGGAAAAATAGAGAGAGAAGAAAGGGACATTTTCCTCGAGAAAAGACAAAATGACTCGCTACTGTGTGTACAATAGTCAAACACAGAAAGTTAGCCACAATCTGAACCTGCCTGGCTTTCCTTCTAGTCTCGAAGAAATGTGGTATAATCTTTCTTTCCTCCGTGCGGTAGGCAAACTAGATTATTTCAAAACTATTTTTTTTTCTAATACTCAATTTCAACTACACATTCTCATAATAAAATATTTTTCACATAAACTCAAATATTTTTCTACCTTTATCCCTTATTTGAAAATCATTATTCGGGGTAAAATGAAGTTTTGAATATTTATTTTTTAGAGAATGTGTTGTTAAAAAGTAGGAAATTTTTTTGGTTTACGTGTAAAATATTTTATTGTATGAATGTGTAGTTGAAAATGAATATGCAGGCTAAAGAGTTTTGAAATAATAGTTGTCAAACAGGAGCTTAACCCACACATTCCCCAAAAATTTACCATTTGTTATGTTTATGACTCAAATTCAATGTGACTTGAAAGTTTGTTTCATAGGAAAAGCCTAGATAATGTTGGTTTGGAAGTCCAGATTGATAAGGATCAAATTTCATCATGGATTAAGAGTTTGATTGAGATAAGAACTTTGGGATTGATGAAGAAGTGTTTTGAAAAGACTAGTGGGAGTTCTGTGATCATCAACTATTTGGCAATATTATTTAGGATCATATTCTATTTTTTTTACACATAGCAATGTCAATGATTGCGTGAGAGTCATGTGCACTTTGGAGAAGACAATGTTTATTTATAATCAGACATTATGTTTTGTCTTATGCCTTAGACAAGCGCATTTCGAACAAGGCGTACTTTGTGTATTTAGAAATTTTGGTTAGTCTCCTGTCTGAGTCACGCGCATATTCAACAAGGCAAAATTGGTGTTGTGACATTTTGGTTAGTCTCATGCCCAAGTCATGCGCACTATGACAATGCGTATTACCTATAAGAGACAATTTGTTTTAATCTATGCCTGAGTCAGATGGTTGTGAGTATATGTTTGGAGTCATCTATCTTGTTAGTATAGTCATTAGACTATGTGCTAGAACTGTATTTTGGATAAGACTTGTTGTTTTAAAGACATTCAAATTTGTCTCTAGGACTTCTCAAGGAAACATGTGTTTATCACTCTTTTGATTATTTCCACACCGCGTTTGCATGTCATTGGCTTGAATTACGTGATTGCAAGTATTGGTCATGTGTTGTGTGCCCTATCGATGTATCATTCACTGGCTTGTACTTGAAGGTACATTTGAACAAGGCCTTTTGGTTATATGATGTTTTTTTTTTATATTGTGATTTAATGTAATAATGTCCAAGTGGGAGATTGTTGTATTTATTTCTATTAAATGGACCAGCATTGACATTTAGTCATT
The DNA here is from genome assembly GCA_019395295.1 of Osmanthus fragrans. Lineage (NCBI taxonomy): Eukaryota > Viridiplantae > Streptophyta > Magnoliopsida > Lamiales > Oleaceae > Osmanthus > Osmanthus fragrans. The sequence goes on along the minus strand of CM033347.1, from coordinate 10,948,248 downwards.
GAATCATGGTCGTAACAACGATGGTGACGAGGGCAGAAGCAGATAGGTGGAGTTGGGGATTACAATTATGGTAGCAGAAATGATGGTGATTGGGTCAAGATCCAAATATGCAATTTTGTTGCAAGATTATGATGATGTTGGCAAGTGTGGTGGTGCAGGGGTCTAAGAAGGGTGGTGGATGAGGATTACGGGGGTTTGGATGCGATGAAGGGATGGAGAGAGAAAAAAGTGAGTGATAGAGAGAGAAAGTGAGTGATTTGAATTATGGGTTAGGTTAATTGATAGAGAGAGTGAATGATTTAATTTAATAATATTATTATTGAAATTAAAAAGTTGAATTATGACTTTATTTTGAATAAAATTAAGTTTTAAACTTGATTTTTTAAGTTGAAAATTGAAATGTATGATTTGGTGTAATTTTCTTTCAAATATTTGAATAATGCTACATGTACATCAATGTTTACATTTTTGTTGACATTCTTCCACATTGTACCTTATCTCCTTTTGATTTTTCCAACAATCTTTCACATCACTTCCCAAATCATACCACATAAGGAGAATGTCAACCATACTATGAAGTAAGATGTACATCTAGATTAATCTCAAATATTTTAGGATTAATTTATTTGTACAATAATAGATGACAACCATGATTGACAATGTATTTGAGTTGATCAGTGCACGAAGCTTCTTTCAATAGTGAAGCAAGTGCAACAAAAATTAAAGTCGATATATGTGGCCTAATTGCTGAACACTTGACTAGTCAATTTCCTAATAAGCTATTTTAAAATGGCATTGTACATATATCAAACTACCTATAGCTGATGAATAGGGAACTATTTGCATTTGAGTCCTCTCATTATCATCCTAAGGGCATTGAGACTTAGAAAATTTATCACCTTTCACAATAGGTGCTTTCCCAGAAGAAAAAGAATGCAGATTAAACCTACTTAGAACACAATCAATGTAGGTTTTCCGAAACAATCCAACAACGTCTCTAGATCTCTCACTAAAAATCTGGATGCCCAAAATATTAGAGGCTTCGCCAAGATCCTTCATATCAAAATGAGATTAAAATGTGCGTTTTGTCTCAAGCAAAAGCTCAATGTCATTTGTGGTGAGTAATATATCATAAACATAAAGAAATACTTACTCCTACTCCTTAAGTATATGTATTGATCAACAACATTCTCCTTGAAACTGAAAGAGGTGACAATCTCATCAAATTCCAGGTATTATTTTCTCGATATCTGCTTAAGCCCATAAGTAGACTTCTTAAGCTTACACACCATGTGTTCCTTTCCATCTACTTGGAAACCATTTGGTCACATCATGTACACGTCCTCAAATAGATGTCCATTAAGAAAAGTTGTCTTGACATCCATTTGATGCAACTCGAGATGAAAATGAGCCTCCAATGCCATAATAATTCGAAAAGAATCCTTAGCAAAAACAGGTGAGAAAGTGTCCTTATAATGCATTTTCTTTGGTGAAAGCCCTTAGCAACAAGCCTAGCTTTATACCTTTCTAACTGATCTTCGAAATTATACATTGTCTTGAAAACCCATTTGCAACCAATTGGCCTATAGCCACGAGGTAGTTCAACCAACTCCCAAACACCGTTTTGACACATTGATGCCATCTCATCATGAATAACATCCATCTATCATAAAGATTAAGGACTATCGTTGGCCTTTTTAAAAGAAGCTAGATTAAGAGATACACCAACATCAAACTCATGTTCCTGCAAATAGACAATGTAATCATCGAAAATTATTGGTCTATGAATCTCCGTGATCTCCTCAAAACAATATCATCAATCCCCACATCAACATCAACCTCAACCTCAGTGTCAACAACAGGGTCTTGCACAATAGTACTAGTTTCCTTTGTTAATGGTGGTATAGCCACTGATGGAGGAATAAGCTGAATAGGTATAACAACATGCTCCTCTCTAAACATAACTTCACGTGGCACGGAGCTCCCACTGTCACTAACATCCTCAAAGAAAATGGCTCAATCAGATTCAATAACTTTAGTAACATTAGAAAGACAATAAAATCTAGAGCCTCTTGATCCCACATAATAGCCAACAAAATATCCAGTAATAGTCTTAGGATCAAGTTTTATCAACTGAGGATTATAAAGCTTTATTTTGGCTTTGCAACCCCAAACATGGAAATGATGCAAACTAGGTCATTTACCTGACCATAACTAATAAGGAGTTTTAGGAACTAACTTACTTAGTACTTAATTCAGTATGCAGGCAGCAGTTTTCAAAGCCTCGTCCTATAAAAAATCAGGCAAAGTGGAATGACTAAGCATACATCGTACGATTTCTTCTTTCTACAATACCATTCTATTTAGGAGTTCCAGGCATTGTGTACTGAGCCTTGATACCACATGCCACGAGAAATCTAGCAAAAGGTCAAGGATTTCTACCAATTTCATCATATCTCCCATAAAACTTACCTCCATTATCTGATCTTATCGCTTTGATTTTTTTTTTGTTGGAGTTCCACAACAGCCTTGAAAGCCTTAAAAGCTTTCAATGAATCTATTTTTTTCTTGAATGAGCTCAATATAACCCTAGCGATAATAATTATCAATAAAAATAATGAAGTATCTATAATTTTCCAAAGTGACAGGTGAAATGGGACCACAATCTCATTAGTATAAATCAAATCTAGAATATCGAGACTCTTGTTAATATTTTGTTTTCTGATTTTTGCTAGAAACTTCCCTTTGATACAAGCAACAGAAGTTTCAAACTCAGAAAAATTCAAGTCAACCAGTATACCATCTTTAATCAACATTTCCCATTCTTTGTTTAGAAATATGACCCAACATTTTATGCCTCAACATGAAATTTTTTTCATTGGATCTAGTACATTTAGAATCAACTGCATCATTCACAACAAAGATTCTAGAATAAGTAGAATCCAAAATAGGAAACAAGTTAATTCTTTGCAAACCATCATGTAAAGTAGCAGTATCAACCACAACAAAATTATAATAGATTGCAGCTTTTCCATTTCCAAAATGAAAATCATATATACATTTTTCCAAAATAAAAATAAAGATAAGATTTCTTTTGATAGAAGGTATAAAAGTAGTATCAGACAAGTTCAAAACATGCTTAGAAACCAAAATAAGTCTGACTGTACCAATATGTTCAATTTTAACCTTCATCCAATCGCCCATATTTACTACTAACTCTGTATCAATTGGTTTTCTGCAGTTCTTTAATTCCTGCAAAAAATTTGTAGTGTAAATGGTTACATCTGTATCTAGCCACCAAGTATTGGAATGTACACCGACTAGATTTGACTCAAACACGCTAGTAGCGAACATGTACCTTTCTTGTCTAACCAAGCCTTAAACTTCCTATAATCAACCTTCTTGTGCCCAAATATATGGCAGAAGTTACACTTGCCTTTGAAACCTTCATTCTTAGGCCCATCTGGAACACTCATAGTAGTTTGTTGAAGAGGTCTCCCAGATTTCTTTATCTTACGGGAGTTGTTGCTATTACCTTTGAAAAATTTCTTCTTCCATTTATCAGCAGTTACTATGAAAGTAATATAAGACTTGGTTTTTTTTTTTTTCATGAGTTATAATAACAATTATTTCACTCAAGCTCCATTATTCTTTCTAATCATTATAAGTAGTGTTGAGTACATCAAACTGAGGTAGCAAAGATTCAAGCACCTTACATACAAGAAAGCTATATGCTAACTCAACTTTCATTCATTTCAATTTGTTAAAGAAATAAGTAAGCTTCATAATGTATTCTCTGACTCCGCTAACCCCATCATAGGTTGTGGTAGTAAGAAGCTTAATCAAAGTTCCCTTTTCTACCTTGTCAAACTTAGTAAATTTCTTCCCTACAGCTTCAAGATACTCTTTGACATTATCTGTATTAGCTATGCTCTGCCTGGTAGACTTGTCAATAGTATACTTTATGATCATAAGACAAGTCCTATTAATATGCATCCATTGTGGTAAAGGTTATTAGATTTTTCTTTATTGAAACAAGTGTTACTACAAGCTCACAAATTTTTTAATTACTAATCTCAATCTTTACTAAAAGATTTCGATATGATCAGTAACAAAGAGTTGACACCTCTTTTCCCTTGCTTATCAAGTTTGTCTCTACAATTGTATAGAAAACATTAGTTAGATAGTGTTCATAGTAGCATAGGTACTATTTGATTTCATCTTACAGATTGTCGATAAGGCAAAGATGAAAGATGCTTGTGGTGAACAAGCACAACATGTATATTATTTTTGAAAAATATTTGTTATAGATGGTTTATATAGAAGTGATAAGTTATGTCACTTTTTTTTTTTCTTTCAGAAGTGATATTATTCAATTAATAGTAACAAATGTTTATACAATTTTTTTGACATTAACATCTTAGTTTAGTCATCAATTTTCAGTGATACTACAACAAAATATAATGCACGCCGTAAAAAGCAACGCCGTAAATAAATCTCGATTTTTACGGCGTGCAACGAACGCCGTAGATGAACGCCGTAATAAACAATTACGATAAGTTTATATACGGCGTGCATGTGCACGCCGTTATTAACTGTTACGACGCCGTTAATGTTTAATTACATTATACGGCGTGCATTTTGCATGCCGTGATTGTTGATTACTTTTTACGGCGTGCAAAATGCACGCCGTAAAATTCAACATCATTTTTTTTAAATAGCATCCACTTAATGATTACCAACAAACCTGTAAAGACACTTAAACTCATAAACAACAAGCAAAAACACAAACAAAGGTGCGGAGATGCTCATATAAGTAAATAATTTAGCTCACACAAATAAAAATGCAAAAGTAAGTAATTTGTAGAATAGAATCCATTTGCAGCAAGAAAACTACTATTTTAGAAGTATCCAAACTGAGATTACTGTGCTATCACTGAGGTACAATTTATAGTTGACTATCCCCACAAACTGTAGACATTTGAGGTTCAATTTATCAATCTAAGTTCTGCATTACCATCTACGTATATCTTCAGGAAGAGCTAAGTGTATCTTTTCACTTCCTATTCTTGCTCTCCTCCCTCACATTCTCGTTTCTTATATAGCTTCTCAAGTTGCCGTTTGCTTCACAGTTGGGGAACTTTGAGGGGCTATGTCAATCAACCTGCAGATAAATTAAAAAGGACAGCAAGAATAACTTCAGAAAATCCAACTAAAATTCTTTTAAGCTGTAAATGAAATGAAATTAGAAAAGAAGTTAAGCATACCTTCGTTGTGATTACAACGAGTCCACTTCGACGTATCTAATTGGCCATGCTATTGTACTTCCTAATGCATCTTCAAGAATAAAAAGTTCACGTGTAGGATGATATAAGCTGACATTATCAATCACTTCATTAACCCAAACTCTCCAACATTCATTACCAAGTGGTACATGATGCACTAAATCGCTTGGATTTGTTGATGCGATTTCACCTTTTGCAACAATATCAGCTTTCCCAAACCAAGACAACAATTTACATTTCTTATTTTGAAGGTTATCTGAACCATTCAAGCTTCTGTCTCTAGGCTGTAAAATTCATATCCAATTATACAATTTATTATTTTCAATATAGGCAGTATATGTAATTTAGAATAACATTCAGTAATTCAATAATTCTAGTTTTCCACTTACATTATCTTTTTGTACATGAGTCATACTCTTCATTTGAAACAAAGCTTTTAATTCTTTAATTTCATCTCTCATCTCTTGGACTTGAGTTTGCAAGTTATGATTGTGCACCAAAGCATTCAACTTTGAAGGAGTCGCACCGAAACCAAGACCTCTTACCCGTCCTCGACGTTCTGGACCAAGTACTCTATCAACAACATCGTCTCTGAGAGAGTGTTGGCTTGGAGAGGTAACCGTCTCTGAACATGCTTTTATTTTGTTCTGATATGAGGAAATAAATTAATGGGCTAAAATTATAAATATAAGCTTTGAATGACCAAAAATTACAAAAAACAATATTGTTACCAATGTTTCCTCAGCTGATTCATTAATAGGTTCACCATTTTTTCGCGTATGTCCTCGAATATAAACATCTTCTCTCGTTATAGAATTAGGGTCTTCACTTTCAGCACGCTGCATTTTACATATTTCATATATGTGATAATGTAAACGTTTAAAAATTTTCAAGCAGATTTAACTTTTAATTTAACAAAATTTTTACCATTTCAGCTTCTAACCGAGCAAAGCCCTTTCTGCTCGTTGTATGCATTATGGTTTGACTTGCTCTCATCTTTTTGAATATTTCATTCTTTTCCTACAAAATCAATTTGTACTATGTAAGCATAACTTTTATTAGGAATGTAGAGTCTGCAAGTAAGCAATTTAGGAAAAAAACAATTACAGCTTACTTTATATGGTTGAGTATTGCGTTCTTTAACAAATGCTTGCCATTCTTCCATTGATTCAACATTATCAGGCTTGAGGAGAGCAGCAGCTCGTGTCATGCCCATTGTTTTTCCTCTGTCATTTATTGCTTTAAGCAAATTAGATCGATGATCTCGTCAATTCTTTCCCATTTTTTGCATGATATATTTTCTATGACAAGTATCAACATCAAACTTTTGCTGCATCAAAGTATGTATATATTAATATAAATTTAATTTAAATTATATTAAAAGACATGAAGCTTATTATATTACCTGCACATGCTCCCATATGTCATCAAGAAAACTTTCGCTAATATCCTTCCAATTTTTCCATGTAATTGGTATAAGTTCTCTAGCCGTGGTCCCAATAAATGATGATAACTTAGTTGAACCTTTACAAATTGTCTGCCCTCTTTCATTAAACTCTACTGATAACTTCGCGCATTTTCCCTTGTTGAGATAAATCAATTTTGCTTGACCCCTTCCCTTCTTTCATTTCTCAGTAGTACTAGCACTATTAGGCAACACTTCATTTTCTTGTGTGTTTGGAGAATTAGAACCTCCTTCTGATATTCTTATACCTTCATTCCCTTCTCTCGTGACAATAACATTTAAAGCTTTTTTAGCTCGTTTTGATTTCTTATAGCCTTGATTAGATGACTGTATTAAACAAATAAGAAAAACACGCAATATTTTACTTAAATTTACTTTTTAATCATTAAAAATTATTATATATATAATCATTAAAAACACGCAAAATTATCTATTGTTTCATTTTTCACATTGAGTTGTGGGCCTCCTTCCATGTGAGAGAGGTGTAATGCATTTGGTGATACATTATGTACGTATAGCATGATTGATATATATTTGGTTCTTCTCTACAATTTAGTTAGGTTGTTTAAACTCATTATAAATTAAAAAAATTATAAATACAAAAATTTTGTATTATTTTTCTATATTATGATAAAATCTCAATTATCTGCAAATTATTTTAATTTTGTGTTCTTGTGATCAATTATCATATCGTGGCTTAATATCTTATTTTCTACAACAATCTGGTATTAGATTAATCAAACACCATCTTCCATTTTTTGCAACAAATTAGTTTCAGATCTGGTCCAAACTATAACAGTTCCAATAACCACTCTCCAACTGTTCGTGCTCGATTGTTCCTGATTGTAATGGAGAGCAACGTTCAAATATTTTTAATGTAATATTCTCTTAATTAGTTCTTTAATCTAATAATTACAGTATGTGTTGTAAATGTCATCAAGAAAACTTTCGCTAATAGCCTTCCAATTTTTCCATGTAATTGGTATAAGTTCTCTAGCCGTGGTCCCAATAAATGATGATAACTTAGTTGAACCTTTACAAATTGGCTGCCCTCTTTCATTAAACTCTACTGGTAACTTCGCGCATTTTCCGTTGTTGAGATAAATCAATTTTGCTCGACCCCTTCCCTTCTTTCCTTTCTCAGTAGTACTAGCACTATTAGGCAACACTTCATTTTCTTGTGTGTTTGGAGAATTAGAACCTCCTTCTGATATTCTTATACCTTCATTCCCTTCTCTCGTGACAGCAACATTTAAAGCTTTTTTAGCTCGTTTTGATTTCTTATAGCCTTGATTAGATGACTGTATTAAACAAATAAGAAAAACACGCAATATTTTACTTAAATTTACTTTTTAATCATTAAAAATTATTATATATATAATCTGGGAACTTACTTCACCGGGATTTGTTATCTTATTTCCACTCATGTGAACATCAACATCCACAAAACTCAGCTTTCATCGTTTGCATCTACAAAAATAAAGCAAGAAATAATAGAATTAGAAATATTAAAGGCACTAACATATACTATCACACAAATAGTAAATTAAAAAAGAATCTTAAGGATATACATATAATTACAATATTCAATATCAATGCCCTCACAATCATGTCTTACATAACCTTCATCTTCAACGGTCATATCAAGTCTTAATGCATCTCATTTGGATGGAGTATAAGCCTCCTCATCAAAATTTTCTAACTCATGAAATCCTCTGGGAGGTGCCTTTAATACAACATACCAACTTGAGGTATCGCTCTCTCTAGAATAAAAAAACTTGTTTTGCTTGTGATGCTAAAATAAATGGATCTCTTTCAAATTGATGTTGTCCTCTATGAAGATTTACCATTGTAAAACCTTCTTCAATCTTGACTCCACTATCTATATTTGCCCAATCACAGTGAAACATAGGAACTTTAAAACTGTGACAATCTAGTAAAATTATGTCTCTAATAACCCTGTAATAAGATATTTTACCAACTACATGGCTTGTATCCTTCACACTAGACCGACAAATAGCTTGTGCTTCAATAGAAACACCACTGTTTTGTGCAGTTCTACTAACATCGGTTGTATGAAACCGATGTCCATTGATAACATAACCAGAATGTGATATCACGTCATATCTAGGCCGACGTGCAAGCCATTTCAATGTCTTAGACATGTTAAAATTGTCCTGTTTGCCTTTCTCCGCAAACCAAGAAGTGAAAGTCTCCATATGTCTCATTTGTAATAATGTTTCATTCTTGGCAATACGGCTCTCTGAATTCTTAATCTCCTCTTTATGCATCCTAAATGAAAATAAATAGTAAGAGAATTTTATGAGAGATTGTTAACCAATGTTAAACTAATAAATTAACTAATTTCATTACATTATATATGGCTCAACTGCAGCACTGTTAAACAATACATAACGATGAGCGGCCTCTAACATTTCTGGACTCAAAGTCTTTAACTTTCCTTCAGAAATCGGACGTCCATCAGTATTTGTTTCATTCTCAAAATCCTCATTCCGAGTATGTCGAACACCTACTTCAGCAGCTTGTTTCATGTAACCACTACAAAAATGCATACATTCATCGGCTAAATAACGCTCTGCTATGCAGCCCTCAGGTCTTGAACGATTTCTGACATATCCCTTAAGTGTTTTCATAAACCTAATTAATCATATAATAGACATGAGATATCTAAGTAATTAGAATAAGAAAGTTTGAATACTTACAAAAGTTTATAATAATTTACCTCTCAAATAGATACATCCAACGATATTGTACAGGTCCACCAATACGAACCTCACGCCCAAGGTGGATGGTTAAATGTATCATTATGTCAAAAAATGATGGGGGGAAATACATTTCTAGCATACACAAAGTCATTGTAACATCCTCCTCAAGCTTTTCTAACTTATTTTTATCGATCACTCTTTGACATATTTCGTTGAAAAATGCACATAGTCGAAAAATTGCATTTCTTGGTCCTCGTGGTAAAAGTCCTCTTAATGCAACTGATAGCAATTGTTGCATGAGCACATGGCAATCATGAGATTTCAGATTTAAAATCCTTTTATATGCTAATGAAACACACTTTGAAATGTTAGAGCTATAACCATCAGGTAATCTTAAATCAACTAACCTCTTACAAAATAACTCTCTCTCTTTTTTGGATAGCATATATGACGCTGCGGGAAGGTAATATGTATTTCCTTTCAATTCTGGATGAAGCTCCTTTCTAATACCCATATTGAGTAAATCTTTACGAGAATTTAACCCATCTTTTGATTTTTCCTTCACATGCAAAATAGTGCCAAGAATGCTTTCGCAAATATTCTTTTCAATGTGCATTACATCCAAATTATGTCGTAAAAGTAGTGTCTGAAAAATAACAATATAAATTTCTTAAAAAAGTTTAAGCAAAGAAATAAGTAATTCAAGATATTTTAAAATGACTAACCTCCCAATATGGTAGCTCAAAGAATATTGATTTTTTCCATGGCCAATTAGAATATGATTTTTTGACCTTTCGTTTTTTTCCTGTTTTTCCCCAATTATTGCTTACATTAGTTATTGAACACATCACTTCTTGACCGGTTAATATTTTAGGACTAGGCCGATGCTCCTTGTTTCCATCAAACCGAGCTTGTTTCGACCGATAAGGATGATTATATGCAAGAAATCTTCTATGACCCATGTACGAAAACTTTCGACTATATGTTAACCATTTTGCACATGTGGATAAACCACATACTGGGCATGCTACTTCACCTTTCGTAGGATATCCTGATAAGTTCCCATAAGCCGGAAAATCATTAATTGTCCACATTAGCACAGCTTTCAAATTGAAGGTGGACTTGGTAAATCCATCATATACTTCAACACCAATATTCCACATCTCCTTTAAGTCTTCTATTAGTGGTTCTAGATACACATCTATATCATTTCCAGGTTGCTTGGGACCTGGGATTAATAAAGTCAATAGCAAATTTTCCTTAGACATGCATATCCAAGGAGGGAGATTATATATAACTAGTATCACTGGCCAACAACTATACCTAGAACTTAGGTCACCAAAGGGATTAAATCCATCAGAAGAAAGGCCAAGCCTAATATTTCGTGGTTCTGATGCAAAACAAGGCCATTTTTGATCAATTCTCTCCCAAGCTAATGAATCAACTGGATGACGCATTTTTCCATCTAGACTTTTGTGATTTGAGTGCCATATTAAATGTTCTGCCTTATCACGTGACTTAAACATTCTTCTAAATCGTGGTATAATCGGAAAATATCGCAAAACCTTTGCAGGTATCCCTTTTTGAATCTTCTTTGTTCGTCCATTAAATTTCCACCGCGAAGATGCACATTTTGGACATGTCTCCAAATTTTCTAGATCATTTCTAAACAAACAACAATCATTTACGCATGCATGTATCTTCTCATAACCCAAATCAAAGGTTTTCAATAACTTTTTTATTGAATTGCAAGAATTCGGAAGGGTGTTCCCATGTGGTAGCATATCTCGAATAATATCAAGAAGTTCATTGAAACCGTTGTCAGATATACCATATGTAGCTTTAAGCTTGTATAAGACAACAGTTGCAGATATCCTTGTATACTTTGTACAACCAGGATATAAAGAAATTTCTACACTCTCATATAAATTTGAAAAGTCTTTCTCTTTATCTTCATTCTCGGGTTCTACAATATTGCCATCCTGAAAAAATGCATCTCTATACATCCTATACGTCCCTAAATTTTCTACATCTTGAGGAGGCATTGATGCTGCATTCGATTTTTCCCCATGAAACACCCAGGTAGTATACGTAGGATCCATGCCATAAATGATCAAATGCCCATACATTGTATCAAAATGTTGATGGAATAGGTTTTTGCAACATTTGCAAGGGCATATGACCTTTTCTGGATTCCCCGCATTGACTTGCACCATATTTGCAAATTTTCTTGCACCACGTTGGTATGCCTCTGAAACTCTATGAAAAAATGCTAAATAAATCATCTAAAAAGTATTTGAAGATATATTTTAAAATATTCTAAATTTAAGAGGACAAGATAACCTTGATAAATATACCCAATCTTTATCCATGATAATATATCAACACTAAGTTATAATCTGTTATAACACAGTAAAAACGATTATATTAGGACATCATAAAAATCAAGTTCCAATTAGGTAAGAATTTTTTTCAACTTAAGCGGAAAATGAATGTGTTGTGAAAATCAAACTTAGTTTTGAACAAAGAATTATCAAGGGTTCTCTCTATTTTTTCGATTTAGATTTTCGCAATCAGATGAAAAGAAATTTGGTTATACAATCAATATAGAGTTGATGTGTCACTTAAAATAAAAAAATAAAAAAATAAAGTTGAACTTACTTGATAAATCGATTATATGCTGAAGGAACACGTCTTTTCTCTGGAGCTATAAAACCATGATAAAATGAAATTCATACTCGATGATTAAATAACAGGTGAGCGTTTTGTATAAGAATGAGAGTTGGGATCAATATTCATAACAATAAAATATAAGCATATAGTAAAAATAAATTTGTGTGTAAGAAGTAAGAACATAAGCTCAAAGTTACATGACTATTTTATTGAGTTCATTAGGAAGAGTTGTCTCACGCCCCTAGATATTCTCTACCTACCCACCACATTTATGTTAAGTTTGATCACTCAGGTCGTTGTACCTTTTGATTAGGGTACACTTTTACAAACCATTTTCACCTCTTTCGTCACCTTTGGCAATAATGGAGCACAGAAAATCTATTTTACCTATTTTCTAGGACTAACTTTATTAGGTGTCTTCCTGCTTGGTTTAGGAATTTCACATTAATTTTCCTTTCCCAGTTGTTAAAGGATTTACTTTTAAAGTGGTTATTCTGACTCCTACTTGCAATAGCAATACTTACTTCAGTTGTGGGAAGTCAATCAATAATCAGTGAAACATTCTCTATAATCAACCAGAGCCAGTCACTTGGTTGCTTTCCAAGGGTTAAGGTTGTTCACACATCCGATAAGATACATGGCCAGATCTACATTCCTGAGACGTAAATACTGCTCTATGACGGCATGCACAAAATGCACTTTTTCATACAAGACTTGAAGGAAGCATATGCCACAAGGAAGTATATTTTTGCAAAGCTTAATGGAATTTTAATATTTTTCGGAATAAAAAAAAAATCTGGATGAAATAAAACCAAGTACTTTTTCCAATTCCCTGGCTCCTTCAGCGTATTCTTCCCTTTGTAGCAGTGCAAGACCAAGAATATAGTGGGCCTGCCATAATGCAAAGCACTTCCAAGTTAGATTGATGGGTGACATCCAAATAAGAAAACTGTAAAATGCACAAGTCAACAATAGTGCTCCAGAGTGTAATACTCTTAGCAAAAGGCTAGAATTTTCTAGAAGGGAACATTCAATAGTACAAAGGAAGATGTGACAGAAAAAATGATACAATACCATCAAACAGAGCAAGCGTGCTACAGCAGAATCCACAGAGATCAAACCCAAACCCCAAAAAACCAATTACATATGTCAAACATTTTCCATTTGTCATGCAAGGCAGGCTGGTGGATTTCCAGGAAGCCATTATCAATGATTGAATATATTCCACTAGACAACTGAAAAATGAAAAATCGTGTATAATAAATTTCACTATTAGAAAGAGATCTTCACTATAAACTTTTGCAGTCCTCGTGTCATACACTCATGAAGCAATACAATAGAGCTTTTTGGAACTAGAACTTGTGCCTCATCAACATGAGATAGAATTGAGGCAGGCAGAATTTATTAGATGATGCCCAGAAGCAGATTGATCTAAATTCATGTAATCTATAGAAAAGTTCACAAAGAGGAGATAATCACCATTAGCACCAGCTTATACGCACTCTATTAATTCAGTGTTCTCCATGGTACACCTTCTTTATTTATTTTGGTTTTATGGTTTGGATTCTCTCTTTTAACTCTAATGTATTTGTATCCCTAAATTGTACATTGCCTTATTACTTTGAAAGCAATTGTGTTTTTTTTACGCATGCAATTATCTGCTATTCTGTGGAATCGTCAGCTTATGTCAAACCTCTAAAATTTGCTATGTACTTTGTGTGCATTGTATCCCAGTTCTGCTCAAGCTAAGATGGCTCAATTTCACATTTTTGGCCTTGATTAGAATAGGATGTCAGTATCCTTTGTTGCCAAGAAACATGAATGATTAACCGAGGGAACATTGGCCTTGTGCACAAAAAACCTTCAAATGTTTTCTTTGTTTTATCAGACATATGTAGTTTACTTTCAGTAAATTAATCTTGATGCTTCACTATGATATTCTATTACCTAACTTCTGCAAGTGTATTTGATTTTTGTATTTTTAGTGAGTTCTTTCGATCCATATAGTCAATTTCAAAGTTTCAGGTGCTTGTGCCATGCTACATTTCTCATGTTGTAGTCCAGATTGTCTCAAGTATATTTCAAGGCTTCGCAAAGGTTTTACATTCCCTTTTAGTAGACCCCAAAGCCCAACCAGTAGGATGACAGTAGCTTAATTCGAACTTTGATGAATAATAATAACAATAATTATTTTGTCTCATTTACTTATAAGCAAACTTATATATAATAAAAAAATTCCAGCTCAGCCAAACATGCACTTGTCTTGCAACATTACAACATTACAACATTACAGCAGCTATAAGCATTTAATTACTCTTATGTCAATGATTTGTTGGTTAATCTGGTGCTGCTTGACTATTGAAAAACCACATGATCCAAAATCACAGCATGAAATGATAAATTTCTGAATAGAAGCTGATGCAGAGAAATAAATTCATTGGATGGACAAGATGGAGGTGCAAATAAATTTCATTAAGAGATTCAGCCGTTTCTAAATTATATTAATAAAATTTAGATTAGACAAAGGTTTTCTTAATATGAACTCAAATGCAAGACTCGTGCCCTGGTGGTGCAAGTTCCCTCAAAACACAGACGAATTTGCCAGCTCCATATTGGCCCAGTTTACAGGTCACATTTTTAGTGGTTAAATTACTCATTCATTCTACCACAGCTATTGAGACACTTTTATAGCTACAGCTAGTAGTCTAATTTTCAAACTTTGTCTCATCTTCTTACAATAAATGTATGTCTTTGCAGGAAATGTGCAAAAGATAACAGATGACAGCTAATAAATCTCAAATATATTTCCCAACAACTAATAAATCTCAAATATATTTCCCAAATCCCAAATAAAATAAATCTCCCAAATGACAGATCACAAGTATATTTCCAATTCCAATTTTTCAGATAATAAGATACTATAACGGAAGCAATCAAGTAAAGAAAAACAGTCCAATGGGAGGCAGATATAGTCGCAATGGCGGGGAAGCAAAACTGGTCTTTCGACTTTGCGTTAGGTTCGGACTTGAAGAATGATGGTAACGGGAGTAATCAACAACTCAGCAACAAAGATTAAAGATGAAATTACAAACTAAAATTAAAAAATAAAAAATAAATAAAATTAAAGGGAAGTCAATTCACAAAAACTGAAATTAAAAAAAAATTATTCAAAACTCAATAAAGGGGAGTATCACATTTGTGTAAAGTACCTGGTGGAATCGAAGGAATCGTCGTCTAGGGCTCGAAAATGAAAAGGAATGGCAAGAGATTTGACAAAGGCAGAGGCTGATGTGAGTTCATGAGAGATTGGGAAGAAATTGAGAAGTGGAATGGTGGAGCACGCCGTCTGTGTAGGTCGAAAAGAAGGGCAATGGTGAGTACGGGTGAGAGTTGGAATGGATTGGGAACTTCATTCTTGGCTTGGCTGGGCCTGGTTTAGAACAACCACGGCGTGCTTTATTGCACGCCGTAAATAAGGGTATGAGCAAAAACGGCGTGCATAAAGCACGTCGTAACTACTCCTACTACGGCGTGCATAGTTTGCACGCTGTATATACTCCTCTATTACGGCGTGCATAATATGCACGTCGTAAAAACATTAACTCATTGATTTTTAACGGCGTATATTTATTGCACGTCGTAACTAGTCTTTTTTCACAGCGTTCACTAGATGCACGCCGAAAAAGAATGCCGTAAAAGGTATATTTTGTTGTAGTGTGAGCTTATTAGATAACTTGGTTGTATTTAAATTTGTGGATCATGGTTATATTGCCCAAGTTGTTAGTTCAAAAGTTTTTAATTTATTCATCAGTTGTGAGTTTATTGGATAATTTGGCTATATTGAAAATTGTGGGTTATACTCAATGGATGTAAAAACAGATTATAATCTTGTTCTCTATCATTGGCTTCCTCTTTTAGTGTTGTGAAGAAGAACCTATGTGCAGGAAGAAAACGTGTTTTTGGGGTTGATATTTGATGGGTTTTGTGAAATGTGATTATATGTAATGAACATTTTTCTGCATTGTAGATGTCACCTCTCTTAGCATATTGGTCCATTGTGGATTGTATTGCTTTAATGCTTGTACATATTTATGTAATTGGTGTACACTTGCATGTATGGGATGTATAAAATGTACATGTATTTGAATTCTTGATATTAAAATCTTGGTATTGAGTAAAAAACGGAATCTTTTTCATTGGGGATGCAGCTCTACATTTTGACATTGACGTATCTTAATGGTTCATTGACATAGGAGAATCAAGAAGTTTGATCCTACAAAGAAATTTGTCACTTTTTTAAATTTTTATCACTTCCAAATTATTGGTAGTTATGTTCTATTTTTAGTTAATGGAAGTGAAGCATAATCACAAATAGACAACGTGCAAAAGAAACTCAATCGTCCCTTAAATCTCTTCTAAGGTTTTGATTGATGTTAAATATTATTTCACTTTTTGGGGTATTTCTCACTTTTTTTTGAGTGTTTGTCACGTTTTTAAGTTTTTATCATTTTTTTTTAATTTTTAATTTTTGTCACCTTATTGAATTGATTCCAAACTTTTGATTGGTGTTTCGTCAATTTTTTGAATTTTTTTGATTAATTTCTATTACTTTCAACTTATATAGTGTCATGTTCCTTATACAAAGTTATGTTCCATCTTTAGTTAATAGAAGTGAGACATAATCACAAAGAGACAACATGTAGAAGAAAATTAAATGCCCCTTAGAGCTATTATAAGATTTTGATTGGCGTTCATTACTTTTTCGAGTACTTGTCGATTTTTTGAATTTTTATCACCTTTTTGAAATTGTCATTTTTTTTTAGTATTTGTCACTTTCTCGAATTTCTGTTGCTTTTGTCACTTTATCGGATTTCTGTGACTTCCAATTTATAGAATACTGTTCTGTTCATAAAACGAAATAAAACATAATCACAAGATTACATGTAGAAAAAAATCAAACACCTCTAGATTTATTCTAAGATTTTGATTCGTGTTTCTCACTTCTTTGACTGTACGTTGCTTTTTACTTTTAAATTTAAAAAGTGATACTTAACTTTACAAAATATTTTTTACTTTCAAAACACTTTTCATATGATTTTTCAAAAGGCTCCTAATTTTAAAGGTATTTGTGTAAGTTCTCCATTAATTTTAGTCATATTTCATGAAATTCACAACTTTTTAATCACATATTTCATCAATTTTTATCAAAATCTACTGAAAATTTGATTTTGATCTCTAGCAAATAGGGCTAAGCAATTTTGATATTGAGAACATACTAGTTTGGGCCATTCAAATATGAATCTACACTTGCCCACATTTAAAAGGCCCAACATTATTTGAAATGTATTCAAATCAAACCCCATCATTAGTTTCGGCCCTAGACCACTTCAATTCAGAAATGGGCTTAAAATCTATCAATTTGTTGTAAGGCATAGTTTAAGGGTTCAGCTCAAGTTAACAACGGTGTTTTATCGAGAGAGATTCAGATGAGATCAGAGTTGATACGTTAATCTTTAGATCATAAAAATTATTTTGATTTGAATTGCAGTAAAACGAATATTGCTGTTGGATTCACTTATGTTTATGTGTATATTCATTCATCTGGTTTAAAGACATTTTTTTTTTATTTTTTTTACTATTCAATATCCAATATTACAGCCCGTTTGATTCCCATTTTTATGAAAATACATTTTTCTCTCTCTTATTTTCAATCACACATTATTCATTAAAAATAATATTTCACGTAAATAAAAAACTTTTCTTTATTTTTCAATCACACGTTCTCCATCAATCTACTATTCTAAAATACATTTTTCCATAAAAATGGGAATCGAACGGGCTATTAATGTTGTTTCTTATGAATCTTACCATGGTACTTACGGTTTTGTCATTTTTCGCTCGAGTATATGAGTTTTTTTTGTTTCAAAGCATTGATTTCACGGCGTAACAATGGTTTTTAAGACATAATAGAAAATGGTGGGTAACACACCCACATTATGGTGCTAGAACATGGTCTCATCCAGCTTTGATAGGAAAAATTTGATAACTAAGCCCTTGTTTGGTTTTATTGAAAAAATGAACGTTTAATTTTAACCACACAACTTATGGGATCTACAATTTTTTTATCAAAAATTCCATCACCTTATATTAAAATCTACTAAATCTAATTCAAACGGGAGCTAAATGAAGTTAGAATGGCATTTTGGAGAGCATGCTCAAAGTTTCCAACCGTCATCAGGTCCTTCACATTTTCTTAATCACCAATCTTGCTTAAGTTTTCGTCCTTTGCTGGCACTCCGTGAGCGGACAAAGAAGGAAAAATTAAAAGGGCAAAAGAAAAACGAAACAAGTGCCAACAATGGGACAATTTATTTGTTCTGAGTCTGATTGACTAACCCCTAATTGATTTAGGTCAACCTTGGCCACCTTGTCAATTTCTCATATAATAATAATAATAATAATACGGCACGAATTTCGAGCTTCCTCTTATTGATAGGCATCAATTCAAGTTGTGAGGGACCTAACTAAGAGTTCTCCTCTGGATTTGAAACAATTTTTACAATGATGACAAGGATGGTAAAAAAATTCGTTATACCCGATACCCGCGGGTCCCCGTCCCGAATGGGTAATGGGGCGAAAGAATGCCCGACGGACGGGCCTTGCCCCATTGTCATCTGTACGTGATGACAATAAATGTACACTCAAAATTTGTTCGGCTTGCATGTGGGTTTTTCCGTTTCCTCATTGTGAGAATTGTGGAGGTCCACTTTGAATAGATAACTTTTTTGCAAAATTGTGAACCGCACCATTTAAAAAGTTAAAAAGTTTTAAAAGGGGTACAAATTTATTTTTAATATTATGGTATCGTATATTCATTTTCTTCAAAAGATAAACACGTGTATAAATGGATGGCAAGAACTAAACTTGAGACTTATTCAATTTTTTATATCACGTTGAATCATTACATAACTGACAAATTAATAAATTATTATCATCACTACAGAAGCCAAATGAAAGAAATTCACTAATCTTACAATTGTAAGTTATTTTGCATTATATTATTGAAAATCTTTCCACAAGCAACAAATGAAAAAGATGGACAGGGACAGAAAGAAAAAGGCTGCTGAACTAAGTGAAGGGTTTTAAAAAAAGTAGGCAAAAGGACTCACTGTCTACTAGGAAAGCCATGAATTCTCGGCCAAAAACAAACTTCATCTGGTCACCTTGTGTAACAAGACAAACACATTACACAACATTTTCTATTTTCTACTTACCCATAAAACTTTTTTCAGCCTTTCTGACTCCTTTCAGTATTCACCACCAATAATCATTCGATAAACTACAATAAAACAAGCTATTACTTGCCATCCAAGTCAGTGCTTTGTTTCTTTTTTCCTCATGAAACAACATGTATGTTGAACTATTTCGTCTAAAAGTTTGTGTTAGATATGATACAATTTTATCTTTATGTACGTGGGTGGGGCTAACAGTTGAATGTGTGAACTTTGCTTACTCTAATACCATATTGTGTTATAGATATGACACTCATATGATATAGATATTTCCATTCTTCGAGCACCAAAACAATGGCATTTTCAAGAAGTGAGAGCTGTGAAAATAAATGCAAAGAGATTCATGAATATTTGGGGGATGTAGTTTTTCTAATTCAAAATCTAGCTAGTCTTAGCCAAACTGAATGCAAGAAAATCAGAGAAACGTACACAGAAATTTATGGGGAGGATCTTGTTCAAATTCTTGGAAACACAGCAATGGCTAGCCAAGAATCTTCAAGGACATGTGCAGCCTTGTCCAGTTTGATGCTTAATCCCCCTGAACGCGACGCTGTGGTGGCAAGAGAGGCGCTTGATGAGCCAATCAATTATAAAGCTCTAGTCGAAATATTTACATGCCGAAAATCAAGCCATGTTCTTCTCATACTTCAAGCTTATCGAGCAAGATTTAGGAGGCAATTGGATCAAGATATTGCAAGGATTGAGCCTCCCAACCCATTTCAAAAGGTAAGCAAATCATCTCGTTTATATGGTTATTTTAATACATTGATGTCTTGTTCTGTAACTTAGATGCTAAATACTTGGTAGAATTGAGCAAAAAAAAGGATGTCAATGCTACGCTTTTAGGGATTAAACCCCAATCACAATCCCTAAAGCAGTAATGAAAAGAAAGAAAAATGAAGATACACACAATCATAACTGCAGATTTTTTTACTATGATCAATGAGATTGCAATGTTTTTCTCTCAAATCTTTGTTTTATCACACACAATGAAAAACGCCCCTGTTACATCGTGCACACACACAGAAAACTGCTTTCCCTTCTATATAACTTAGAGAATTAGGTTGATATGTCGTTGAACATTATAATTAGGCTTAACAAATTTCAAGCATATGTACCCAACATGCCCGGAAAAACTGGGGGTTTTTTCACACAATTAACCTTCTTGTATAGATAATTTTGTACTGGTAGAGTGACAGATGCATGCGTGGCATTGTCCATTGTTTTGAAGTTCAGAAATTCCAATTCATGCATGCATCTGTCAACTTATCTGTACAAAATTTTTGTACATGTAGTAGAGTTCTTTTTCACATATAATCAGGAAATGGCGAATGGCGTTTTGTCGACAGATATTGGTGGCATTGTCTGCATCACACAAAGCACACAGTGCTGATATTAGCCAACACATTGCCCAGTGCGACGCAAAGAGACTTCATCAAACAGGGGAGGGAAAATCAGGAGCCATTGATGAAGCTGTAGTTATAGAGATCCTCAGTAAAAGGAGCATTGCACAGCTCAAACTGACATTTTCCACCTATAACCATATTTATGGGCACACTTATACAAGTGTAAGTCATTGTATATGATGTGATTTACACGTTTAATTTCCCAATACTAATTGAAATTAGAGTTGCCAAGCTCTTTTGAAAATTCTAACATTATTTTATGTCAATGTATCCCTTTATTTAATTTTTTTTTTTTTTCAGTTTCTGAAAAATGAAAAGTTTGGAGAGTTTGAAGATGCAGTGAGAATGGTGACGAAATTCATATGCAATCCGCCAAAACAGTATGCCAAGGTACTTTTTGATTCATTTCCTCTACGATGGAGAATGGGTTGTAGACCCTTGTTAACTCTCAAAATAACGTCATTAGAAGTGATTGTTGATCAATGTAGGACCTTTCCCAAATATGGCCTACAGTGTAGAATTAACGAAATCTATCTTTAGGAGATTTGCTACGGCATACCTCGCTTCATCTCTGTTTTTACCTTCTTTTTTCTATTGAGTTTGCTAATTGTAAGGTTTTTTAATCGATTATTTGGGTTTATATGTGAAATATTGTGTATTGGATTAAAAACTATCAATTTTGGTTAAGTCCGTCTGGACTTTAATGCATCTAATTAAAGTATGGGCTTTTATGTGTAGAGACCGGGCCTGTTCCTAATTCATGATGGGCTGAATTAGGTTAACTAGGCAATCTATATATATAGGGTTATGGTCCCCGGATCACACGTTCTGCATTCATTCATTCTGGATCCCATCACCAGAAAGAAACAAAGGAACAACGTGTTGATCTGGAAGACTAAAGCCGCAGGAATTATTTATTACAATAATCATGTCTGATTCAGGTACGCTTCCGCATTCGGTATCATATTCTTAATGATTCAACATGGAGGATTTAATTGGATAAATCTAACAAGAATTTCTCAAAAATTCAACAATGGATTGACTCTGATACCACTTGTTAGAGACAAAGTGAAAAAGAATCTTCTTCTAACGTAATGTTTAATGGTCACATAAACTGAATTATTCACGATGTTGTCATCTCCATATTCTTCTGTGGGAGTTGATTTGAGTGGACCCGTTGATATAATCACGGATAGGTTCCATTTGATCCAATATGAGATCGATATGACCTTACTAAATTTTGATTTTGTCCAAGCGTCTTTGAAAAGTGTTTAAACCAAAAATTTGTGAAGTGTTTGAAAAGTGTTTGTCACACAATAAAAAGCCTTCTTAAACCAAAAATTTGAAAGGTCACTGTTTACCATGTCATTTTTAGAACATTTGCCTGATAAAGTAATCTATCTACTGTAGAGAAGTAAAGAATAAATTATTGCCATGTCTCTTTTTGTAGACGGTGTATACATGCTTAAAGGGCACGACAACTGATAAGGGAGCTTTGATACGAATTATGGTGAGCCGGGCCGAGGTTGACATGGACGAAATTCAAAGGGTCTTCAAGAAGAAATATGGTATGGAATTGAAAAGTGCCATATATGATAGTGTTCCGGCTGGGAATCACAGAGACTTTCTTGTTGCATTGACCACAAAGGTCTTCCTAGATTGACAATAAAAAGCACATCTTCAAAATGTCTAGCCTTAAAATTAATATAGCCTGGGTAAAATTCTATACTTGATCCATAGTGATCCATCAAGACCATAATGGAATCTCAATATTTGAACTCATGGCAATAGAAACTTTATTAGACTAAAATAACGAAGTTCTGTATAACTAAAATATTAAGAGTTTGAAATGTATTATACATGTATACTTTTTCGACTTTATATTCAGTTCATATAGGCCTCGGTCACTACCAACAACTAGGGTTTGAGCGCTCGTCAGCACATGGGCCGTTCGGACTCGTATTGAGATGAGCCATAGATCAAGTCGAGCTTAATTTTTTTCACGAGTTGAGCATGCTCAGCTCGTGGGTCAAGCTTACAAGCTGGTAAGTCTTGAGCTCGTGGATCAACTTGTTTTATTTATTTATTTATTTTTGGTTTATTTTATTAATTTCTTAAAAAGAAAAAAAAAAGAACTATCTTGAGCTCGGCTCGTCTCCACACGAACCAAAGGGTCGATTCGAGCGCTCTTTATGGATTTGCCCTGAGCTCGTGTGTCTAAGTGCTAGATTGGCTCAACTCGATCCGTTGTCATCCTTAAATACAGTTGTTCCACATGTTAAATCAATTAAAATTGAATTATCCAAATTTAAAAAAAATACACTGAGGCAAAACAAATTCCGTGGCCCCATTAACAAAGAATAATGGGCAACATTCAAATTGGTGGTTTGCATATTGTCCATGCCAATGGGAAACCCACACACGTGGATAATTTTCCAATGGAATCAAGCAAACCCAAATTCTTAATTCTTGAAAACCAAAAAGAATTCATTTTCTTTGTAAGGAGGAAACGAAAAAGGAACCTCTTAATTAGACATCCTATAAGGTTTCCTCAAATCATTATTGGACATAAAAATAACTCGAGGAGAAACATTTCTTCATCAATTACCCCCAAAAAGTTTTCAGTAGCAACCAAGTTTAAGGTATGGAAGCCAAACCTGCAGACACATCCATTGAAGAATTTGAACCTTTATGTAAGTGGCAACGTAAGGAGGATCGTGACGTTCTCGAAATCCATCTCCATGGTATTGTCTTCTACTCTTCAATTTCCCGTCTTTCTAATCTTCTGCAACATATTTGCTAAGCAATGCCAAATAAGATTGAACTTGACATTAAATCTTTCTTAGTTCGAATAGAAATATGATTAAAATTCTTGATCGAATGTTGTTTTTTACTAATTTTCGCAACTTTTGTCCAAGTCTCTACTTTTGTAATTTCAAATTGATAGCTCTAAATTGAATTTTTGACACCTTGCTCATTTTGATAAAAGTTGATGAAATGTATATTTAAAAAATTATGGGTCTCATAAAATCTGTAGTTAAAATTAGTTGACTTTGACTTAGATTACTAAACAAAGGCCTTATGTCTATGCCATTAAAAAATTACAATGATTCAGAAATAATATATAAATGCAAGAAAAATAATTCTAGTTTGTAATCTAATTAGTAAGTCCTGTTAAATAAAATATCCTAATCGATAATTATCAACATCTAGGCCGATTTAATCAAAATAAAATTTGTTAACAAAGCCCTTAAATTAATTTCCTTAATTCCCTCTCTTGTTCAAGAATTCAAGAAGGAACAACTGAGAGTACAAATAAGCAATTTAGGGATCCTCAAGATCTCAGGAGAACGTCCATTAGGCGGTTCAAAAAGAAGCAAATTCTACAAAGAAGTTCCAATTCCAAAAGACTTCGACTCAAATGCGATTCGTGCAAAATTTGTCAATGGTTGTCTCTACATTGAAATGCCAAAAAAAAATCCCTCTCTCTGAAAAAATTGAAGCAGCAGAATCTCCTCATGAAGATCAGACCAAAAAACAACCTCAAAATGGAAGTGAACAAAATAGTGGTAAACAAGAAACGTCTACAGGTGCAAAATTTGCTGAGACTACACCAGCAGTGTCTGAACGCACAGTTTGGCCAACATTGCGAACGTTTGGCGAGGTGGTTGTGACTCTTGCAGCACTGGCAGCTCTAATTGCTTATGTTGTTTACATATATAGATCTATGGTTCCTCAAGATGATGAATAGTCTTAACTTGTGCCTGTCCAATAGTCTAAAGCATTTGTATGGATTGAAGTTGTAGTGAATAATAAATGACAAAAACTTGTAATTATTCTTACAAAATTCACAAACTTGGGAGTGTTGAAGGGCCATAGCTTCTGCAGGGCGGCTGGTCCTCCGGCCGTATTTTTTAAAAACAAAAGATTAAGGAAATAGATATTTCTTTTCCAATTAAGAAGTGTTAAAAAGAGCATGGCCCGACCTATTTGACACCCCATATGCAAACTCCATCTATTTTTCATAATAGTGCATACAATGATGCAAGGGTGGATCTAGAAGGACCAAAAAATATTTTTCTATTGAAGTGATACGTAGAAGGGGAAAAAAAAATCCTAAAAAATAAATAGGCTTGGAGGTCCTCCATCCGCCCTTGAGTTCATGTTGAAATTAAATTGAAAAAATAGTTACGATAAATTTACAATCAGTATATTACGTTAGATGAGAGATCATAACACTCAAACAACTTCCATCGAATTAATTTCTCGGGCCATGAAAGTGACTATAAGTATGAGCTCCAATTATTAATACCTTTAGTATTAACATTGCAATTTATTAGTCACTCAAATTAATTTATTTTAAAAGTTCCCTTGATGAGGCTGTACAAATTGACTAGAATTGATGTGAAATGAACAAGACTTGTGTTACTCAATTGTCGACGGTTTTAATCTACTATTAAGTGAGGAATGAATTTGCACCATACCATATTTTAGCGAAGTTAGTCACAAAAATGTTTCAAAAATGGGAATAGTTTGTGCTGACACTTTGTCGGTGATGCAATTTTGCAATGCAAGTGTTCGTAGTAAATTTATAACTTTACGATTGACTTATAAAAAACTATATTGAAGTATGTTGTCTATTAGGGATTATTATTTTTATTAAAAATATTGATTGCCAGTAACTCAGTAACGTTCCTAGCTAATATATTTTAATAGTACATTGATATATTTGTCCAAACCAGAAAAAATATGTGAAATAAAAAATAAATGTTAAAAAAAATCCAATGTCATTTGTTAAGTCCAAATTGTAATTGGCAATTTCCTACGTCAAAATCAAGCCCAAGTTGAATAGTATTAGGAATTAATCGAGTTATGATCAAAGTCAAAATATTTAAAGATTGATAGTATATGTTTTGTAGGATTCCAAAACGTCAAATTTGTCCAAGAAGATCACATATGTTAAATGAAATGCAATTAGAAGTCTAGAGGGTGTCAAAGAGTCGCACAAGTTAATGTTCCAAATTCTTAGTTGCAACTTGCAATGTATTTTTCATATAGAAAACATTAAAATTTGGATAATGCTATTTTTAGAAGAATTGTATCCCTTTGAGTTAGTTTTCCAACACATTTTAAATCACCTCAATCCGATATTGGAGGAGAAAGTTATGATAAACATATTGACGATTGTTTAGCTGCCGCTCGCCTGTGCTCGAGCGACGTGAATATCCAAGAAATAGTAATATTCAATTTAAAGCTGATTTTGAGTTCCTTTTAATCCCAAACACTACCTATTATAAATATACACTTTATAGGCCGTTGAAAAGTGGGTATATCTGCTGCAGCAGGGGTTTCCAAAAGTGCAACAGCTTCATCGTCTTCATAATAAATGCCAACAACCTCAAAACATGAATGAGTCTAGACTGTAGACTTGAACACAACGTTGATAATAATCAAAACATCTTAGAATAGTCAATTACATATAGATGTGTGTACATACATATATACACTGATACATCCTTACATACAGATACATGTATATATCTGGAGGAGGAGAGTAATATTTACGGAAGAACAATTATTGTTGCAGTTGTCGAGTTCGTTGAGCTTTGTTTACACCTAGAATGCCTGAAACCCTATGGCGGAGAAGATAGAGAGGTGAAGGCAGAGACTGGAGAAGAGGGTTTCTCTTTTGAATTGGAACGAGAATTGGCGATAGTGAACGTTTTCGGAGTTTGAACTTTTAAGACGTATTAATTACGTGGTAACTATTTTAAATAGTTTTAAAGTCTATTTTTCAATTTATTTGATTTAATAGGGTATTAGGCCTAATTTACCCTTTAGAAAAACCGAACCGTATTCTTTTGCGCACCCCAATGCGGAGCGAGTTGGAGTTGTGACCTTTTTGCTGCCGGTTGCCATTGAGTCATCGACATCGACCTTTGCTGCTGTGTGACAGTGTGAGCCTTTCTTCTTCTCTTTGTTTTTGTTTTTGTTGTTTTTGTTTCATAATTACGAATTTACTATGAATATGTGAATAATTAACATTTAAGAGGCTATAATGATAATGCAGAGAAGCATAAATAAGATGGGTAATGGATAAATCAAATATGTGTTTTGATTTTGGGGATGGACCCTAGGTGCGAGTTTTTGAAATGTTTGGGACGTGGATGGTACAAAATGAAGGTTAGGGTAAAGTCTGCAAAAAGATGAAAGGTCAGGGACCGTTGTTGCAAATTTTTTCCTAAAATTTAATTGAGTATACTTGTCTTTAATTAGATTCAAAGTGAGCAAAAAAAAAAAAAAAAATGCTTTTGATTTTTAATTATTCTAACTTAAACTACAAAAACGTGTACAATGCAAATTTAGTATGTGTATTGGATGATGAATCCACCTATTATTATCTATTCCAATTCTTAATTACATAGATAGTTTCGTTGCATTCATGACAATCGATAATTCTATTGTAATTAATTCTCCTTTTCAAGACAAATTAAATTCATTCTAGTCATGACTTGAATCTATTCCTAGTCTCAATTCGAATGAATATAATGTATTCAATTTCACAATTATATTAAAAAATGTACACGTGATAAATATTATTCCTAAAATTTATTGCACATGTGTTAATCAAGCAGTGTTCTAACCTAATGTGAGTCTCCCAACACTATAACAAACAACTATATATTCGATTAGTGATCAAACAATTAAATAATAAAATTTAGCATGCAAGATTAATCAAAAGTTGCAAGAATTCAACTAAACCACGTGTCTCGAATTAAAAATAAATAATAAAATGTTTTATCTTCATCCAATACATGAAAAAAATTAATCTAGCTTAATGTTGGAATGAAACACAAAGGATAAAAAACATCACCGAAAATCGACTGAACGTGAGTAATTCCACAATTTTTTTCGGCTTATGCGCGTGTATGGATATGGCGTTGTCTGGCGCTGATTCTTCCCGGATGAAAATCGATTATCCGGATGTTGGCGCCTACAACTTTTGATCAGAAAATCAAATTGGGGCCCACTGATTTGAAAGAAATGTATAAATATTATATTTTTTGTGTAAGAAATGTCTGAAATACCCATCACAATGTGTTGTGTGTTAATTTTGTAGGGGCAAGGCTGTCTTTTCGCTATCAAGTCAATTTAAGCAGTTGCTGCAAACCATAAATTTTGCTGCACCGTGGGGCCCGCTCTAAGAAGTAACAACAAGGCAACGAGAAGATTTTTGCTTCTGATTTTTGTTCCAAGCGCAACCAGACTAGGGCTATATATATATATATATATATATATATATATATATATATATACACATACATATATCAACTCTAGGCAGCCTTTTTTTTTTCTTTACTCTCCCCAGGCAGCCGTCTATTCTTTCCTCTTCTCGGTCTCTTATTGCATGCACATATATATAATTCCAACCACCAGCTCTATGTATACGAATTCCTCCAATTCCACTTTCTCCCTACCTTCCTGTGTGTATATATATTACTCCCACCAGCACCATTTTTCCCCAAAAGATGATGGTTGCTGTTTTTTCTTTCCTCCAAAGCTGTTGTCCAATTGTCTGTGTATATATATCTCTAGCAGCAGCCAACTTGTATATGTTTGTCTCTCCAATTAAGCATGGCAGCCGTTTTTGTTTTGTTTTTATTTTTTATTTTCCTTTCTTCTATGCGTGTAATGGATATATATATAATTCAGCCACCCACTTGTATTTTGCCCTATGTTTTTTTGTAATTCCACCCAGTTGGTAGCCGCGTATATATATGTAGTGGAAATTACACTATACCCTACTTTAAAAATTCAACAGTCTAAAATCAGGTGGGAAGTTTCACAATTCAAAAATCAGATTTTTTTTATATTAATAATTATATTACAAAATTAACCTTCCTCTCAAACCCTAAAATTTAATTACACTCTCCTCTCCCCTCTCGCTCTCTTCTCACCCTCTCTACATTATCCGGCTCCGAAACCCTCATTCGACGGCAATGGTGACAGCATGCAGCAATGGAGACAACATTGTGTCTCCATTGCTGCGAGTGAGGCGGCGAGAAATAGCGCGCCCGTCGCTTGCACGATGCTCAGAGCACTACCATCAAAGTGGTGAGCCTCCAAAGGTTGCGAAAATCGGTGTTTCTCCGCCGCCGCCACCTTCTACTGCAGTTGGAGCAGCAAGTGGGGTGCCAAGAAACCGGTGATCTGAGCCGCGATGCTCAACGGTGAATTGAGTGAAGATAGGCTCTTCACCGCTGCAGTAGTGTTGTGTTGTTCTGTGGTGGTTTGTAGTGATTTTTATGACAATTTTGTGGATTTGTGAATTTGTGGTTGTGGATTTCTGAATATTTGGTGGTTGTTCGATTTGTGGCATTCGTGGTGACGATGGCGGTTTGGTGATGTTTTGGTCGGGAATGGTGGTCGTGGTGTGGCGGTGGCAATGGTTGCGGCTGCGAAAGTTTGGTTGTGGCGGTGACAGTGATAATTTTGGAAATGATTCTTTGGTGATGTCTGGGTGGTGTGGTTGCGATGTGGGCTGCGGTGGTGAGAATTTTGGCAGTGTTGGTGATGTGGCGGTGATGCAGGTGGTTGTGGTTGATGCAGTGGGGTGATGGTGGTGGCATTTTGTGTGATGGTGGTAACGGTGTTTGTGTGGTGGCGGTGTTGCAGTGGTGGCTGTGGTCGTGGATTTGACGGTGGCGGCTGTGGTGGTGCTGTCAATATTGGTTTACGTCAGTGGTGATGGTATTTTGTGTGGTGGCGGTGTTGCTGTCGGGAGGCGGTGGTGGTTTAGGCGGCGACAGTGGTTGTGGTGGTCACAATTTTTTTGGTCGACTGTGACTATTAAATTGATTAATTTGTGATCAATAAATAATATGTGACCAATGAAAAAAGATGAACTGTGACGAAGAAATAATGTGTGACCTAAATATTTATTAATTGTGATCGATATTTTTGATAATTGGTGAATGTTTACTAAGTTGTGACTTATGATATTTGTGATCTGTGATTGATAAAGATTGTGACTTTTTACTTATGACCAAGGAAGAAATTGTGACTTTTAAAATTTTTGAATTGTGATCGTAAAATAATTTGACATTTAAAAATTATGATTTGTGATCGAAAAATAATATGTGACTAACTAAATTGTGAATCTGTGACCGATGAATAAATTGTGACCTTTAAATTTTTGAATTGTGACCGTAAAATAATTTTTGACATTTAAAAATTCTAATTTGTGATCGAAAAATAATATGTGACTAACTAAATTGTGAATATGTGACCGATGAACAAATTGTGACCTATAAATTTTTTGAATTGTGACCGTAAAATAATTTGTGACATTTAAAAATTCTGATTTGTGACCAAAAAATAAATATATGACTAACTAAATTGTGAATCAGTGACCGATGAATAAATTGTGACCTATAAATTTTTTGAATTGTGACCGTAGAATAATTTGTGACATTTAAAAATTCTGATTTGTAATCGAAAAATAATGTGACTAACTAAATTGTGAATCTGTGACCAAATTACATAGATTTGTGACCTTAATATATTTAATTAATTAAATTATAAATAAAATTTAATAAAAATCCGATTTTTGAAAGTTGAAACTTATTTTTATTATTATTGAAATGTGCCATACTTATACTCTTATGAAAATTTCCCAATATATGTATGCATTAAATCCCCAGCAGTCGCAATCTCCTTTGCCGTCTAAATTTCAGCCCACTTTTGGTTCAATTATGTGGAAATTATACTACAACCGGTGTTTGAAGATTGCTTTACAAAAAGCAGGTCGAAACTTTGATTAATCAAAAATTAGGTAAGACAATAATAATTATATAATATTAATAATATTACAATTAATCAAAACCTCTCTCTCTCTCTCTCTCTCTCTCTCTCTTTCTCTATTTCTCCTATCTCTCTCTACACCCATTAAACGACACCTCCCTCCCTCCATCTCTCCCCCTCTCTCTCTACAGCAACCCGTCGCCTCCCACTCCGTTACCCATTGAATCGTCGGCGACCAGTGAGCGCGAAGCAGATGTTTGGACGGATGGTGCAGCGTCAGATCCAGAAGCACCATTTACCCACCATTTATGGATGGTGCAACGCTCAGATTCAGAGGCAACGTCGCGAATCGTTGGTGCACCAGATATTTGGATGGTGTTTTGGGGTGTGGTGGTGGCTGTGATGGTGGACCTGGCGGTTGGGGTGAGTTTTTTGAAATTGGTGGTGGTGGTGACGACGCTAGGGTGTCGTTGTGGTGGAGGCTGCTTGTCGCGAATGTGAGAACCGTGGGTCAAAACCTGATCTATGTTATCTTCGGTGCGATTTTCAACAGTGACGCGGCGTTGGGGTGGTGGTGGTGGTGGTAGTGGTGGTTGGGGCTGCTGTACTTTTCAATGGTGGAGACATCGGGGTGTAGTGGTGGTGGTAGTGGTAGTTTGGGGCTATTGTGATTTTCAGCGATGGAGATGTCGAGGTGTGGTGGTGGTGTTGACGCTGCTTGTGGTGGTTTGGGGGTGGTTTTGGTGGTGTTGGGAGTTTTAGGTGGTTGTGTAGGTAGAGATGTTGGCGGCGAAGGTGGATTTGGCGATTGTTTTTGTTCGTGGTGCAGGTAGAGGTGGTAGTACGGTAGTGGTAGCGACAGTCGTAGGGAGAAGGTGTTCGTAATTGGCGGTAGTGTTGGTGGTGGTGGTGGTATGTGACTAATGATTTGGTGTCTGAGATCAAATAATTGGTTATTTGTGACCAAGTATTTAACTTTGATCTAAAAATTTGATAACTTGTGACCAAAAAGATAATATGTGACCAACAAATTTAAAAATGTGATCGATAGATAAATTGTGACCTATAATTTTTTTTAATCTGTGTTCAACAAATAATATGTGACTAATGATTTGTGACGGATGAACAAATTGTGACGTATGAAAATTTTAAATCGTGACCGTAGAATAATTTGTTACATATTAAAATTTAGATTTGTGACCTCGGAAATGAACTGTGACCTATAAATTTTTTTATTTGTGACATTGAGATAATATGTGACTACAAATTGTTTGATTCGTGATCTCGAAATAATTTGTGACCAATTAATTTAATAATATGTGACCAGTGAATTAGTTGTGACTGTTAAGTACGTATCTGTGTCCATAAATCGCGTAACTGTGACCTTAAAATAATTAAATAATAAATTTTTTTAATTTATTAATGAAAACCTGATTTTTGCATAAACCAAACTTTAGAGCTGAAATATGAATTGATCATACTTAAAGCATAGTTTATGAGTTGGTCATACTTAAAGCATGGTTTATGAATTCTTCCCTTCAATTATATTTCATCAATTGCCAATTATTAGTCCAATTTCGAAGCCCAACTAAGTGTCACTTTCCCTTCAAGTCCTCACTTCTTCCAAATAATGCAAGTCAATCCTTGATACAAATTTATTTGTGCTGCCCATGTCTTCTTTAATTTAATTTAGATCCCTTAGTTTTCAAGGTGTAGAATTTGATCTCCAAACTGTCCATCCAATAGCCAATTTATCCTACTTTCCATTCCAATTGCTTCAAACTAGTTAATCACTAAAGACAAAAGAAAATTAATCCAAGTACAAATTAATAATTTGACGACATAAAAGTTTAATAATGTGGTCTAAATAAGTGCACGAATTGCACTTATCATGATCCATCAAGACTATCATGGAATCTCAATATTTGAACTCTTGGTAATAGAAATTTTATTAGACTACAGCAACGAAGTTCTGTACAACTAAAATATTAAGAGTTTGAAATATATTATGCATGTATATTTTTTTCGACTTTATATTCAGTTCATATAGGCCTCGATCACTACCAACAACTAAGGTTTGCAAATGAGTTGAGCGCTCGTCGGCTCGTAGGTCCATATCGGATCATGGGCCGTTCAGACTCGTATTGAGAAGAGCCAAAGATCAAGTCGAGCTTAATTTTTCCTCACGAGTTGAGCATGCCCAGCTCATGGGTCAAGCTTAGGAGCTTGTTAGTCTTGAGCTCGTGGATCAACTCGTTTTTTTAATTTATTTTTGGTTTATTTTATTAACTTCTTAAAAAAAAAAGAATCATCTCGAGCTCGGCTCATCTCCACATGAACCAAAGGGCCGATTTGAGCATTCTTTATGGATATGCGTTGAGCTCATGTGTCTAATAGCTAGATTGACTCAACTCAATCCGTTGCCATCCTTAAATACAGTTGTTCCACATGTCAAATCAATTAAAATTGAATTATCCAAATGTCAAAAACACAGAGGCAAAACAAATTCCGTGGCCCAGTTAACAAAGAATAATGGGCAGCATTCAAAATTGGCGTTTGCATATTGTCCATGTCAATGGGAAACCCACACACGTGGAAAATTTTCCAATGGAATCAAGCAAACCCAAATTCTTAATTCTTGAAAACCAAAAAGAATTCATTTTCTTTCTAAGGAGGAAACGAAAAGGAACCTCTTTAGACATCCGATAAGGTTTCATCAAATCATTTATTGGACATATAAATAACTTGAGGAGAAACATTTCTTTATCAATTACCCCCAAAGAGTTTTCAGTAGCAACCAAATTTAAGGTATGGAGGCCAAACCTGCAGACATGTCTATTGAAAAATTTGAGCCTTTATGTAAGTGGAATCGTAAGGATGATCGTGACGTTCTCGAAATCCATCTTCAAGGTATTGTCTTCTACTTTTCATTTTCCCGTCTTTCTAATCTTCTGCAACATATTTGCTAAGCAATGACAAATAAGATTGAACTTGAACTTAAATCTTTCTTAGTTCGAACAGAAATATGATTAAAATTCTTGACGGAATGTTGTTTTTTTAACTAATTTTCACAGCTTTTGTCCAAGTCTCTACTTTTGTAATTTCAAATTGATAGCTCTAATTTGATTTTTTTGACACCTTGCTCATTTTGATAAAAGTTGATGAAATGTATTTTTAAAAAAATTATGGATCTCATAAAATCTGTAGTTAAAAATTAATTTCCTTTGACTTAGATTACGAAACAAAGGCTTATGTCTATGCCATTAAAAAATTACAATGATTTCAAGAAATAATATAAATACAAGAAAAATAATTCTAGTTTGTAATTTAATTAATAAAGTCATGTTAAGTAAAAGATCGTAATCGATAATAATCAACATCTAGGCCGATTTAATCAAAATAATTTTTATTAACAAAGCCCATAAATTAATTTCCTTATTTCGCTCTCTGGTTCAAGAATTCAAGATGGAACAACTGAAAATACAAAACAGCAATTTAGGGATCCTCAAGATCTCAGGAGAACGTCCATTATGTTGTTCGAAGAAAAGCAAATTCTACAAAGAAGTTCCAATTCCAAAATACTTCGACTCAAATGCGATTGGTGTAAAATTTGTCAATGGCTGTCTCAACATTGAAATGCCAAAAAGAATCCCCATTGAAGAAGTGTTTGAATGCGCAGTTTGGCCAACATTGCGAACACTTGGCAAGGTAGTTGTGACTCTTGCAGCACTGGCAGCTCTAATTGCTTATGTTGTTTACATGTATAGATCTATGGTTCCTCAAGATGATGAATAGTTTTAACTTGTGCCTGTCCAATATTCTAAAGCATCTGTATGGATTGAAGTTGTAGTGAATAATAAATGATAAAAACTTGTTTTTATTCTTAGAAATCCACAAACTTAGAAGTGTTGAAGGGTGTTGGAATTTTGGTTCAAAGAGGAGTGAAGATTTTGAGATTACCGGATTCAGTTCACACTTACCGGATTTCGATATATTGAACTTACCGATTTTGGACAGAAAATACTGTATTTAGTGGTGCTTACCGAATATTCCTTGCACTTACCGGATTTCGCTTAAGTAACTTACCGGTTTTCTTTGGTTCTTACCGTATTTCACACAAAGTCACTGAAATATGGTATTTTGGCTTCTAAACCCGGTAAGTATCAGAAACACGAAATTTTCACAGAGTTTTCAAACAAACAAGAACGGAAGAAACTTGGATTATTTTATTCAACTTTAATGGACTTACAATGCTATATAAAAAGCCAAAAATACATACAAAAACGTGCTTAAAAGTAACTTAATCATATTACCTATTAAATTAGACAATACTTGACATAAGTACTTTAACATAAAGTAGATGAAAAAGTTGCCTAACTTTCTATCATAGCATAAGCTAGGCTAACCAAAAACATGTAACCAAATGATAAAACAAAAACATTGGTTAGATGACAACAAAAGTGTCACAACTTCAACACTCCTCCTTGATACTTTTGTTAGAAACACAAAGACATATTTTTAATGTTTCAAATCTTTCATTTGACAATGATTTTGTCAATATATCAGCATATTGATAAGCATAACAGCAATGTATCAACTTCACTTCAGAGTGTTCTTGAGCTTTCCTGACTGTATGATACCTGATTTTTATGTGTTTTGTTCTTCCATGAAACACCGAATTTTTAACTATAGCAACTGATGACTGATTGCATCAGCTTGCTTATAGTTAAGATCTTCCAAAACTTTCCTTAGCCAAATGGCATGATTTGTTGCTTCTGAGGCTGCAATGTACTCTGCCTCAGCAGTTGATTGAGCAACCGTTTTTTGCTTCATTGAATTTCGACAGATAATATTTGATCCCAAATAGATAGCATAACCAGAAGTTCTCTTCATATCATCATAAGAACAAGCCCAATCACTATTAGTATAGCCAATCAATTTCTGATTTTCTGACTTTATATACCAAATTTCTATTTCTACATTTCCTTAGATGTATCTAAGAACTCTCTTAACAGCTTGAAAATGTAATTCACTTGGTTCTTGCCGAATCTAGAAAGCAGATTTGCATCATAGGTGATATCAGGTCTAGTGATGGTTAAATAAAAAAGACTTCCCACCAAGCTTCTATAAATCTTTTCATCAGTCTTCTTGCTTCCATCATCCTTCATTAGCTTCAAGTTTTGAACAAAGGGTGTGTTTACTTCCTTGCAATTTTCCATGCTAAATTTCTTTAGCATTTTCTTATCTTCTTTGACACACAAAGATTCCTTCATCCGTCTGGCTTATTTCCATGCTGAGAAAATACTGCATTTTTTCAAGATCAGTCATCTCAAAAGCCAGCTTCATTTCATCATTCACTTGCTCAATTAGAGCTTCATTGCTACCGGTTATCAGTAGATCATCAACATACAAAGAAATGAAAATCACATCTTCCTCAAGACGTTTGATGTAAAGTGTTTGTTCATGAACACTTTTGTTGAAACCCAGATTGCTCAGATGATCATCAATTCTACTGTACTAGGCCTTTGGAGCCTGTTTCAAACCATACAAAGCTTTCTATAACCGATAGACTTTATCTTCTGCTCCAGACACTATAAAACCATCAGGCTGTTCAACATATATTTCCTAATTTAAGTAGCCATTCAGAAAGGCTGACTTAACATCCAACTGATGAATTTTCCAACTTTCTTGAGCAGCAATAACATACAATAATCTGATTGTTTTATACCTTGCTACTGGTGCGAAAGTGTCTGTGAAATCAATGCCAAATTGTTGTGCATATCCCTTCACAACAAGCCTTGCTTTGAACTTGTTGATTGAACCATCAGAATTCAATTTAGTTTTGTATACCCATTTGATACCTATCACATTTTGATTCTTTGGCATGCTAGCCAACACCCATGTTTTGTTCTTCTCAATCATACTTAGCTCCTCCTTCATAGCATCCTTCTATTCTTCAGATTTTTCTGCCTCAGCAAAGTTTGAAGGTTCTAGTTGAGCTGAATTGCATATGGCATACACATCAGCCATTGATCTGGTCCTTTGCACTTCATTTTCAGAATATGAATCAATATCAGATCTTACTTCTTCTACTTCATTGACATTAGCTTCATCTGCTGACGGAATAGCATTTGAAGCTTCAGGTTGACTGTTTGCTGATGAATCCCAATTCCAGGAACCTTCTTCATCAACTTTGATGTCCCTGCTAGCTATAACTTTCTTGCTAACAGGATTGAGTACCTTATATCCCTTGGCATTATTGCAATAACCATTTAGGACTCCAACTTCAGCTTTTTGACTCAATTTATCCCTCTTCACATCCGGTATGTGAGTATAACAAAGGCTTCAAAATACCTTCAGATGTAAGATATCTGGTTTTGCCCCATACAGACCTCAAATGGTGTCTTTTTGTCTAAGGATTTAGTAGGTAACCTATTGAGTAAATAGACTGAAGTATCAACTGCTTCAACCCATAACTCTTTAGGTACCTTTTTTTTCCAATATAAGACACTTAGCCATCTCCATAATCGTTCTATTCTTCCTCTCACAAACACCATTTTGCTGAGGAGAATATGGAACCGTCAGTTGATGTTGAATTCCCATGTCTTCACAGAACTTATCAAATTGGCTGCAGCAATACTCTGTTCCATTGTCTGATCTTATGGCTTTAATTCTGCAATTTCTTTCATTTTCAACAAGGTTTTTAAACCTTTGAAATACACCAACAACATCAGATTTAAATTTCAGCAAATACATCCAACACATCCTTGTCAAATCATCAATAAATAGCACAAAATATTTGCTCCCATTTAAAGTAGGAGTTCTCATTGGACTACACACATCGGAGTGAATAAGCTGGAGTTTGATTGAAACTCTTGTAGACTGATTTTTAGGAAACGACAACCTAGCTTGCTTTCTCAATTGACAGATATCACATACACATTCATTAACAACACTAATTTCAGGCATGCTTTCTACGAGTTCCAGTTCATGCATTTTTTTGAGAGATTTGTAGTTAGCATGTCCAAACCGTTTATGCCATAAAGAAGATTCAATTTCAGTGCATACAAGTGCCTGATTATTCACTTTTTTCCACTCTAAAGGAAAGCTTCTATACCTCATTCCTATAGTTATTACTTCATGATTTTGTGAATTAAATATAGTGCATCCTTTATCCTTAAAAATGAGTGTATAGCCCTTCTCAATCAATTGACCAACACTAATCAGATTTTGATCAATATTAGGCACATAAAGAACATCAAAAATACACTTAATACCTGATGAAGTCTGCACTGAAATTTCACCAACTCTCTATACTTCAACAAACTCTCCATTTTCAACCTTGACTCTTGATTTGTAGTCTTCATTCAGATTAACAAAAATACTAGGATTGGATGTCATATGTGAGTGCATCCATTGTCTAGTAACCAGGTCTTATCACTGCTGCAAGTCATTGTATTTATGGCTGAGAACAAGTACTCTTCCTGTTGATTTTTTGCCATTTGAGTCGCCGTGTGTCTGGTTTTTTCCTTCTGATTTTTGCATACTTTTTGAATGTGTCCAAATTGTTTACAAGCTTTACATTGGACACCTGGTTTGTACCAACACCACTTTGGTGAATGTTCGGTTTTCTTGCAATGAGGACATGGTGGAAAACCTTCCTTCCTTCTTGCTTGCATTCTTGCTCCCTTTACCCTTCTTCTTCTCATTCCATGGCTTCTTTCCTCCAAAGCTTGTTTTGAGCTTT
The DNA here is from genome assembly GCA_019395295.1 of Osmanthus fragrans. Taxonomy (NCBI): domain Eukaryota; kingdom Viridiplantae; phylum Streptophyta; class Magnoliopsida; order Lamiales; family Oleaceae; genus Osmanthus; species Osmanthus fragrans. Next base: position 10,909,850 of record CM033347.1, on the reverse strand, counting down.
GTACTTTTCCTTGTAAAATAGGGCTCCTTCAACTTGTTCTTCCTTTTTAAATAACATTCTTTGTTCAGTAGCTTGCAAGGCGTTTATGAGCTCAGATAGAGTTATTGCAGACAAATCTCTGGAATTTTCAAATGAAGAGATTTTAGCTTCAAATTTCTCAGGCAAATTGATAAGGACTTTTTCTACCACACATTTATCAGGTAGTTCATTTCCCAACAACCTTATTTTGTTCACCACTTTCATTAATCTATCTGAATACTCCTTGACAAATTCATCCTTCTTCATCTTCAATGCTTCATACTCCCTTATGAGGTTAAGAACTTGCATTTGCCTTGTCTTTGCATTTTTCCTAAACTCCTCCTGCAATCTATCCCAGGCCTGTTTCGCTGTTTCACATGTGATAATCCTAGTAAAGATTCCATCAAAGATGGCTAATTGAATGCAAGACAAGACTTTGAACTTTTTGCAACATCCTCACCGTGCTGTTTGATTTGTGTAACAGTTGGATTTGCTCTCAATAGTGGAGGTTCAACCCCTATTTCTGTAGTTTCCCGCATGTCATAAGCTTTGAGATAAGCCTCCATCTTTGCAGCCCAAAAATCATAGTTTCTCACCATTAAACATCGAAGGAAAGGATGCTGAAAAACTGGTTGAAGCCATGTTTAAAAAATGTTTTTTATGAAATGTTTCTTACTTGTTTTCTCTCAGAAATTAAATTCTCAAGCCCTTGAGTACATGTTAAAATTAAATTGAAAAAATAGTTCCAATAAATTTACAGTCAGTATATTACGTTTAGATGAGACATCATAACACTCAAACAACTTCCATCGAATTGGTTTCTCAGGCCATAAATGTGACTATAAGTATGAGCTCCAATTATAAAATTCCTTTATTATTAACATTGCAATTTATTAGTCACTCAAATTAATTTATTTTAGAAGTTCCCTTGATGAGGTTGTACAAATTGACTAGAATTGATGGGAAATGAACAATGTAACAACCCGATTTTTTTTATTTTATATTTTTCATATGGGCCAAACTTAATGTTGGCCATTTAGCAAATGAAATTGTCCATGTGTGACCTTGTCGTCACACTAAAGTCCAAATGTTAAAGTGATAAGCTCGATCCGCTTATTTGCATAAAAGATTTAATTGCTTGTATTTTTTTTAGAATTTATCGTAAGTAAATTGGGTCGAATATTTAAGTATCTTAGAAGTTGATAAAAAATATATCGATATTATACTCGTTTTGGAGCTCGTGTTAAATAAAATATATTGGGCTCAAGAAAAATAATAATTTTTTGAACTATGTATATCTGAGTTATCTTAATAGAGAGAAAAGTATTCTAAAGTCTATCTTTTATTAATAAAAAAAACTCTATATATATATATAATAATTATATATATAAAATAGTAAAATGAATCATTAAATACCTTTCTTGGAAATTGAAACGTAAAATCAAGAATTTCTTTTTACATAATGTTTTCAACTCCCACACTATATGTCCTATCATTAATTAGGATATTTACTCACATGCACCATAATGGGTATGAAATAAAGAATAGGTTAATTAACCTATTGAATCCCCAATCTAACGTGTGGCCTTCTACATTCATAATTAATGGTAGACACATAATTAATGTAGTTGAATATTATATATAAAGGGTGTGAGAAGTGTTTTTCTTCCTTGCATATCCATCATCACACGTGAAAACACTTATTAAAAAAGGGGATACTATTTATTACACAAGCCATTTTCAGAATTTATTTGGTGTCATTTGAGGTAAGAATACATTGTGTAAGTGATAAATTCTTGTTTTTCTTAAGAAATTTCTTGAGCTATTGGAATCGCGACCAGTTTGCTCTAAATCTATGAAGTGTTGGTATGTTATGCCAATTTATGTTTATATCATGTTAATAAGAATATACACGTATTTTTACTGAGTGTTTTCAAGAATACTCACTCTTACTAAAATTTTCAGATTAGAACAGACTGTGTGGACGCATGGAAGATTGTTTAAGTGATTCTCATGGGGTTGCCAAGTAAAAGAAATGATTGTTACAAATTTTATTTTAAGAATAAATTTTATGTTGAATTTATTGCAAAATATTTAATAGTTGTTCTTGTGTTTGAACATTTGACATTTTATGTTGAATTCGGATTGATGGTTGAAAATCATAGTACTTAAAGATTTTTATTTGACGTGAAAATTTTTCTTCACTTAAATTGTTGATTTATAATTATCAACCCATCGAACAAATTTCAATTTGAATAAAAGTAGATATTTTTAAAAAAAATTAGGAAAAGAGAATTTTTGATAACACTTCAAGTTTGTTTTTATAAAATAAAAATGAAATAGATTTGGGGCGTTACAGCTTGGTATCATAGCCTAGGTCTACCTTTCCACAGACCATGTAAAAAAAAAATATATATATTTTCACCATTATACATAATATGAAATTTTTTCATTAAGATATAATTATTGTTATTTTCTTGCCATTGTAAATCTATTTTTTTTTTCTCTTTTCAATTTCTAGTCAACACATCTCATGGTAAGATGTTGTAAATTTATTAATGGCATACTTCTTTCAAGTACCGACAAAAGTTTGATTATGAATTTTTGCTTGACATTTGAAATAAGTGGCCAATAATCATTTTTATTGTATCTATCTAAAATTTATATAAATGATACAAGACTCCCGTGGATAGATTTCCTATGTGTAGATTAGTTCTGTAAATTATGCTTGGTTCAAAAGTTGGGGGGGGGGGATATTAGTTAACTTCCAACATGGAGATACATGTATCACAAAACTTTTACCTTACATATGTGTGTCTAAATGTTATGCATCTTTGTGTTAAAAAAAAAAAAAATTTATTTGCAAAAATTTAAGATAATTTCGAAACCTTATTTATTGAATATTTTACACTTTATTTATCAGGGTACTCAAATGATAAATTGCGACGTCAATTTTTTATAGCCATGTCGTAGTTTATATTTACATTCAAAGTTGTGAAATTTATGATAGAATCTTTATGCCTAAAATTTTACGACCCGAAAGCATTAATTAGTGTTTCATAGTTTCTTTTGTAAGGAAATGATTATTATTATTTTGCTAGTTACATGTCAAAAGTGTCTATTTTTTTTCTTTTAATATTTCTACACATTATGAGATTTTTAATTAAACAAGTATTAAATAAGACCCATGGCATTTATCACTCGTCAATCAACTATCGTCCGATGAAGCCAAGGTACAGAATAAAATATTATGTTCCATTTTATTTTCGAGCATGATTTTATAAATCATTTAAGCTTGAATTTATAAATTGATTATAAAGTTTAGAATGAAATATGTTATTCATGTTATTATTTCATTTTAATATACAAGAAGGTATAACGATTATCCTTTATATTAAAACCACAAGAGCATAATGTATTGTTTGATATCACTAACAAAGATAAAACATAATTGGACACTTATGTGACACACATGGTTAGAATTGATCAAACATCCAGAAAGACCACAACTTTTAGAGCAGCATTGCACCGTAGGTCCATCACTCAGTACTATGAGAATTACGCAACTGACCCGACTCGTTCGCTTGTTGAACACGTGCAAAACGTCTAAGAGAGATGTATGACAGCTGTGGATGTAGGACTAGAGATCATGCATATCGAGGCTGTGAATAACCTCATACATTCACTTCCATCTCAATGGGGAGACATGAGAGTTATGGTCAGGGATGAGATGCTAGAAGGCAGCCTTCCAGAGCACCCAAACATGATTGCGTTCGACATATATTGTCAAACCCTTCTAGATAGGTAGAGTGAGAGCTTAGAACCCCAACCGGCTATAGTAAATGAGCTTGAAGATGAGGCGGAGCCTGAGGCCGAGCTTAAGCCCGAGATCGAGCCCGAGCCAGAGCCAGAGCCAGAGCCAGAGCCAGAACTTCAGGTTGAGTCGGACCTAGAGGAAAACCCCTAATGGGAGCATGAAGATGACTTTAGGTTAGAGTTAGAGAATGATCATGAGCATGAACCTGAGCCACAGGTTGAGATGGACATAAAGTCTGGGCCTGAGGTAGAGGACTCATCCGAAGATGAAGCTCCACTAAAAAAGATTCGCAAGATTCATAGAAATTAGAAACTTAGAACCTATTTCCTCTGCACTGTGAAATTTTTCTTCCCATTATGTTGCTGGAGAATAAAATTGTCGAACTATTGTTTATCCTGATTTCAAAGAAATTTATTAATAAGATTCGCACGTTCCTTTGAACATATTGAGCCACTTTGTTGTCCAACATTTCTAGGACAAGATTTATTTTGTTGACTTAAGGAAAATGGTTGGACGACATAACCAATCAGCTATGTTTATGGATCTGATGAGAGCAGTGCATGACCTTGGTATAAATCAAGCACCCGTGCCAGCACCTCTTCAGAATGGATCGAGAAATGTCAATAACACAGGTTCAATTGCGGAGTAGTTTTGATGTTTCAAACCTCCTTCTTTTGACGGCAAAACAGATCATTTGGCAGCCGAAGAGTGGTTAAAAGGGTTGGAACGAATCTACAAATACATGGCATGCACTGATGCACAGAAGGCATGCTGTGCTGAATTTATGCTGATTGGAACAGCAGGCCACTGGTGGGAGTGTGCTTCGCGTACCAGAACGGAAGAACAACAACGTGCTATGACTTGGGGCACAGTTCAAGGAAGAAGTGATGACAAAGTATTTCCCCCAATCCTTGAGAGATCGGAGAAAGACAGAGTTCTTACAGCTGAAACAAGGAAATATGTCGCTTGATGAGAATGAGAGGAAGTTTGAACAACTTTCTAGGTATGCAACACACCTGGTGGACACCGAGCCAAAGAAGGCTAGGAGGCTCAAACTAGGGTTATGATAAGGACGAGAACCCCTAACTTTTCCCAAAAGCGCGCTCCAAGGGAAAGGGTGGGACCCGGCCTTATTAACCAGCCCAGGAGACATTCTGCAACCGATATGGGATGCATCATCCCCACTTCCTTAAGACCTGACCGCCTCGGTCGATGATCCGTCGAACCCTAAGTGACACTGGCTAACAGAGTGGTGGCTTTGATACCAAATGATAAGGACGAGAACCCCTAACTTTTCCCAAAAGTGCGCTCAAAGGAAAAAGGGTTGGACCCTGCCTTATTAACCAGCCCAGGAGACATTCTGCAACCGATGTGGGACGCATCAGGTTACGTCCAGAGATTTGAGGAATCATGGCATCTCACCATACGCCAACCTATAGTGAAGTGCTTCAGCCAGCTCAGTCAATTTCTGATCGTCTAGAAATGGATCGGATGACTGAGAAAAGTAATGAATCATATGGAAAATGAAAATGGAAAATACTGAATAAAGGGAAAGGATTCGAAAATTTTAAGAGGTTCAATACAGGATCAAGATCAGGCAAACCAAATATAGTTACTCCACGATGCCCTAAATGTAACAATGCCCATAGATGAGAGTGCTTATTTGGGAAAAATGCGTGCTGTTGATGTGGCCAGGTAGGGCATTTTGCCGCGGACTGCAAGGCATATCCACCTAAGAAAGACTATGAGCAGGGTAATAAAGTGAAAGCCAAGTCTTTGCTTTAACCCAGGAAGAGGCAGAAGAGGATTCAAACGTGATGACAGGTATTCTATCAATATCTTAACTACCTACATATGTTCTTATAGACTCAGGAGCTACTCATTCATTTATCTCTATCGCATTTATTGCTAAATCATATACTGTATGTGAGAAATTCGATAGTGTTCTAGAAAGTTCCATCCCATCAGATAGAATTTTAAACACTAATCAGATCGCTAGGGCGGTAAAGTTAGAAATGGATGGAAAAGAATTAAAAGCCGATCTATACCTCCTAGACATGAAAAATTTCGACGTTATTTTAGGAATGGAGTGGTTGGAAAACAACTATGCAACCATTCAATGTTTTGAAAAAGAAGTAATTCTTCAAAAGCCTGGGGATGAAGAGTTTCGATTTTGTGCTATACGAGTTAAGTCTTTACCTCGTCTTTTGTTAGCCATGAAGGCAGAAAATATGTTAAAGAAAAGATTTTGCCAGGGATTTCTAGTGAGTATACATGGAACTCGACAATCGGAGCTTACTATTGATAGTGTGCCGATTGTACAAGATTTCATTGATGTATTCCTTGAGGACTTACCTGGCGCACCACCTGATCGACAATCGTAATTTACAATTGACCTCATACCTGGAGCAACTCCAGTATCTAAAGCTCCATACAAGATGTCGCATGAAGAACTACAAGAATTGAAGATACAATTGCAAGAATTGTTGAATAAATGTTACATTCGGCTAAGTACATCTCCTTGGGGAGCACCATGTTTGTTTGTGAAGAAAAATGATGGATCAATGAGGTTATGTATTGATTATAGGGAACTGAACCGATTGATTATATAAAAAAAAATCCTCTTCCTTGAATTGAAGACCTTTTTAATCAGTTGAAAGGTGCAACTATATTTTCCAAGATTGATTTAAGGTCATGTTATCATCAATTGAACGTGAAGGCGGATGACGTTTCAAAAACGGCATTTAGAACTCGCTATGGTCATTATGAGTTCACGGTAATGCTTTTTAGATTAACAAGTGTTCCTACAGTATTTATGGATTTGATGAATAGAGTATTTTATCAGTATCTATATCAATTTGTCATTGTCTTCATCGATGACATTTTGGTATATTCCAAGAATAAGGATAAACATGAAGAACAACTCAAGATAGTATTGGAAACATTACGAAGGGAGAAATTATATGACAAATTCAAGAAATGTGAATTTTGGCTTGATCGTATAGTATTTCTTGGTCATGTGGTTAAAACACAAGGGATTGAAGTCTACCGCAGTAAAGTTGAAGCGATAACCAACTAGTCCAGACCAACGAATGTAGGTGAAGTTCGTAGTTTTTTGGGACTAGCTAGTTATTATCGGAGATTCATTGAGGGATTTTCCAAAATAGTTTGGGCCGTTGACCCAACCAACCAAGAAGGGCGTAAAATTTCAATGGAATGAGAAGTGTGAGGAGAGCTTTCAAGAACTTCAATAGAAATTAGTTATACCTCCAGTCTTAGCTATACCAGAGGGTTCAGATGGATTCGTCATATATAGTGATACATCCAAATAGGGTTTAGGATGTATGTTGATGCAGTTTGGAAAATTGATCACTTACGCCTCGAGCCAATTAAAACAACATGAGCAAAACTATCCTACCCATGATCTTGAGTTGGCGGCTGCAGTACGCGTTTCTAAAGATATGACATCACTACCTTTACGGGGAAAAATGCGATATTTATACGGATCATAAGAGTTTGAAGTACTTATTTACTCAAAAGGATTTGAATATGAGGTAGAGAAGGTGGTTGGAGTTAGTTAAGGATTATGACTGCACTATCTATTACCATCCGAGTAAAGTTAATGTAGTCACAGATGCTCTTGTAGGAAGACAGTGGGACAACTAGCAGTTTTACCCACAACTCAAATGCAATTGATAAAGGAGTTCAAGAAATTGAAATTTAAAGTTGTCGTTCCACTAACTCGAGTTACTACAAGGATTGCAGCATTTAAGATTCGACCAACTCTTAGGGATCGAACCAAGGATGCTTAAGACAATTACCCATTTCTGAGGAAAATAAAGGTAGAAGTCGGTACAAGTGAAAGAAAAGATTTTGCAATAGCAGATGACAATGCTTTGATGTTTAAAGGAAGGTTATGTGTACCAAAGGATGAAGGGATAAGAAAAGAAATATTAGAGAAAACTCATTATACCCAATATGCTGCACATCCCAGTGGTACTAAAATGTACCGAGACCTTTGTGATATATTTTGGTGGAGGAATATGAAAAGGGAAATTGGTCTCTTTGTTGAGAAGTGTATTGTATGTCAGCAAGTTAAAGTGGAACATTAAAGACCATCAGGACCATTAAATCTATTGGAAATTCCAGAGTGGAAATGGGAAAAAAATAGCCATGGATTTTGTGGTAAGTTTTCCGAAAACAACAAAAGGATATGTTGCCAGCTGGGTAATTGTGGACCGGGTGACTAAGTTAGTTCATTTTTTTTCTGATAAGAATGAACTACAGTATGGATCAGTTTGCTCAATTATATGTTAAGGAAATTGTCAGGTTGCATGGAGTTCCAGTATCCATCGTCTCAGATCGAGACCCAATGTTTACTTCTAAATTTTGGAAGAGCTTGCAAGGAGCTATGGGGACAAAGTTAAATTTTAGCACTGCCTATCATCCTCAGTCTAATGGATAGTCTGAAAGGACTATTCAGATCTTAGAAGATATGCTCCATGCATGTATTTTGGATTTGGGAGGTAAGTGGGAATCACTCTATATTAGTGGAGTGTACATACAATAATAGCTTCCGGGCTACTATTGGCATGGCTCCTTATGAAGCCCTCTATGGTAGGAGATGTAGATCCCTAGTTCATTGGGATGAATTCGGAGAAAAGTGAATTCTTGGTCCAAAAATTATTGCAAGGACAATACAAGCAATTGATAAAATTGGAGACTGGATAAAGTATGTTCAAGATAGACAGAAAAGCTATGCAGATCAACGAAGAAAATCGATAGAATTTGAAGTTGGTGAGAAAGTATTTCTAAAAGTGGCACCAATGAAAGGGGTCTTAGATTTGGCAAGAAGGGAAAGTTGAGACCTCGATTTATAGGTCCTTTTGAAATTCTAGACAAAATTGGAAATGTAGCGTATTGTCCAGCATTGCCACCTAGACTATCGACAATACATAATGTATTTCATGTGTCAATGCTTAGAAAGTATGTACATGATCCTGAGCATGTAATAAGCTATGACTCATTGGAAGTACAGAAGGAACTAACGTATGAGGAGAGACCTTTGGAGATTATCGAAAGGAAAGTACATGCCCAAAGAAGTAAAGAAGTTGCTTTAATTAAGGTTCGATGGAAACATCATAGAATCGATGAGGCTATGTGGGAGAAAGAAAAGGAAATAAAAGCCAAGTATCCAGAGTTTTTCGACTAAATAAGGTAATTTCGAGGACGAAATTATTTTAAGGGGGAAGAGATGTAAAATCCCGATTTTTATTTTATATTTTTCATATGGGCCAAACTTAATGTTGGTCATTTAGCAAATGAAATAGTCCATGATCGACCTTGTCGTCACACTAAAGTCTAAATGTTAAAGTGATAAGCTCAACCCACTTATTTACATAAAAGATTAAATTGCTTACGTGTATTTTTTTTTAGAATTTATCGTAAGTTAATTGTGTTGAATATTTAAGTATCTTAGAAGTTGATGGAAAATATATCGATACTATACTCGTTTTGGAGCTCGTGTTAAATAAAATATATTGGGCTCAAGAAAAAATAATTTTCAACTATGTATATCTGAGTTATCTTAATAGAAAGAAAAGTATTCTAAACTCTATCTTTTATTAATTAAAAAAACTATTTATATAATAATTATATATATAAAATAGTAAAATGAATCATTAAATACCTTTCTTGGAAATTGAAACGTAAAATCTAGAATTTCTTTTTACATAATCTTTTCAACTCCCACACTAAGTGTCCTATCATCAATTACGATATTTACTCACATGCACCATAATGGGTTTGAAATAAAGAATAGGTTAATTAACCTATTGAATCCCCAATCTAACGTGTGGCCTTCTACATTCATAATTAATGGTAGACACATAATTAATGTAGTTGAATATTATATATAAAGGGTGTGAGAAGTGTTTTTCTTCCTTACATATCCATCATCACACGTGAAAACACTTATTAAAAAAAGGAGATACTATTTTATTTTACAAGCCATTTTCAGAATTTATTCAGTGTCATTTGAGGTAAGAATACATTGTGCAAGTGATAAATTCTTGTTTTTCTTGATATTCATATAGACTATGGCATGAAATATTTTAAGGCCTTTGGGTCACTATGATAAAACCTTCGGGATGAACCTTTTGGTCGAATATGTTAAATCCTACGGGATATAGGAATTCTTGAAAAATTCCTTGAGCTATTGGAATCGCAACCAGTTTGCTCAAAATCTATGAAATGTCGGTATGTTATGCCAATTTATGTTTGTATCATGTTAATAAAAATATACGCGTATTTTTACTGAGTGTTTTCAAGAATACTCTCTCTTACTAAAATTTCCATATTAGAACGGATCGTGTAGACGCGTGGAAGATTGTTCAAGTGATGCTCATGGGGTCGCCAAGTAAAAGAAATGATTATTGCAAATTTTATTTTAAGAATAAATTTTATGTCGAATTTCTTGCACAATATTTAATAGTTGTTCTTGTGTTTGAACATTTGACATTTTATGTTAAATTCAGATTGACGGTTGAAAATCATAGTATTTAAAGATTTTTATTTGATGTGAAAATTTTTCTTCACTTAAATTGTTGATTTATAATCATCAACCCATCGAACAAATTTCAATTTGAATAAAAGTAGAATTTTTTATAAAAAATTAGGAAAAGAGGATTTTTGTAACACTTCAAATCTGTTTTTATAAAATAAAAATGAAATAGATGTGGGGCATTACAAACAAGACTTGTGTTACTCAATTGTCGACGGTTTTAATCTACTATTAAGTGAGGAATGAATTTGCACGATACTATAATTTAACGAAATTAGTCACAAAAACGTTTCTGAAATGGGAATAGTTTGTGTTAACACTTTGTGGGTGACCCAATTTTGCAATGCAAGTGTTCGTAGTAAATACATATTGGAGTATAACTTAGAACTTTACGATGGATTTACGAAAAAAACATATTGAAGTGTATTGTCTATTAGGGATTATTCTTTATTAAAAATATTGACTGCTAGTAACTCGCTAACGTTCCTTGCTAATATATTTTAATAGTAAGTTGATATATTTGTCCAAACCAGAAAAAAATGTGAAATAAAGAATAAATGTTAAAAAAATCCAATGTCATTTGTTAAGTCCAAATTGTAATTGATGAGAGCTCTACACTCATGATATTTATGTCACTTAATTTATTATTTTGTTACCATTGAGAGTGTTTTAGAACATTTTAATGTGTGTTTTGATGTTGTGGTATAAGTTGATGAAATTGAAGGAAATAAGCAAAAGTTGGCAAAATTGGAGAAGCGGGCTAAATTGTAAGATATCGAAAGTTTGGGGACCAAAGTACAAATACTCAAATATTGTGTCGAACTTCACGATGAAGATTCGAGAGTGATAAGAGTCAACTGGATAAAGAAATATGTTAAAGGAATAAATATAGTCAAAGTATGATCACACATCAATTTTAAACCGAAAAAGTTATGCTCCAAATTTTTTTGTCTCATATTTAGACCCATTTTTGACATAGAAAATGATTGACTTGAAGAATGATATCTGAAGCAAAGTTGTATCCTTTCAGTTACCTTTTCAATGCATCTTGAATCGCCTCAATCTGATATTGAGAGAAAATTTATGTTAAAAATACTAAAGGGTGTGTAATCCACCCGAAGCAGCCTGTAGCGCCCACCTTACTGTAAATTATAGAATTCTCGGCGCAGAGGTGCCGCCTATGCGGGAATTTTTTTTATATATATTTTGAATTCTTTTCTTGGCCCAATTCAACCCTAATTCGTTCAAGATCCCAAAATACTATAAATAAAACATCAAAAACCTATTTTTTTTAGAGAGAATTTGGAGGACAGTTCAAAAGGAGCAAGATACACAATCAAGAAGGGAAAACATCAAATTATTCAAGGAAGGCAAGAACAACATCAAGAGAAGAAATTGAATATCTACATCCTAATTTTTTATATTCTCTTCCCTATGTTTTCTTATATGATTTTTTGTATTTCCATGAATTCTATCATGAATTGAACAATTCAATTAAGGTTTGATGTAGCTAAACTTGAGATTATGATTTAATTTAATTATAATTATTTCTTTTGATTTTCCACATGTGTTTAATTGTGCCATAAAATTAATGCTTTCAATTACCTGAACAATAATTGAATGAATAGTTGCTAGTCAATTCCAGCACTCGAGAGAGGAGAACTTAGGCGCGATCATATGATTGACACAACGTAGATTTTATGGGTTTTCGAGAGAAAGTATATGATCTATGAAGCTAACTCCATAAGAGAATCATGAACTTGATAAATGTTGATTTTAAGTAATCAAAATCTAGGATTAATTTCTAGTTGGCACTCAAGAGAGGAGAGAAAAATACATTAGCATTTTTTCTTTTAAACATGGGAAAATTGACTACAATTACTGGACATAATTGAATTATACTTGATAGTTAGGTGAAATAATTCTCTAGACCTTTCCTACATTAATTTATTTGTATAAATTGCATTCATTGAATTCGTCAATGAAATTCTTTTAGATTAGATAATACTATTGAATTGTAAACATTCATTCATCTAGATAAAGTAGAAGCTACATAATTATAGTACTTAGTAAAAATTGATTTACAATCCTAGTGGGTTCAACCTAACTCCTTTACTATATTACAAAATTTGATACTGTACACTTGCGGCATTATCTCGTTATAGAAAATGCGTGACAAGTTTTTGGCACCATTGCCGGGGATTGTTTAATTTGGTTTTTACTAATATTATTACCAACTAGCTTTTGTTTTAATTTAATTTTTCTTTTATATTGTTAATTTTAGCAAACCACCCTGATTTTTTTTTTTTGGTATTTTTCCAGGTACTATTCAATAGTATATGCATGATTCTGTAACACCCCAAATTCTCGGAAATCGAAGCGTTAAAAATTTGATTCTTCGTTTGACCTCTTTGATGCTAACCAAAATAAATTTTAATTAAGATAACTTTTGGAGTTTGATACATATCAAATTTTAATGGAAGATATATGTCCATATAGACCTTTAGAAAATTATGGTGTAAATTGATTTTTGGAAAACATCTTGTGAAAATTCAGCAACCTTGGGTTTCGTAGCAGCGAAAGAAAATCTTTGTTTGGCCTAGTAAACGTTGACTAAAAATTATGAAATTTTAATAGAGGCTGTGACACTCATATACATACATCATATAAAAAATTTTGGGGTCTCGACGTTCCCATTTGAGGCACGAAAGTATAGCTTGACCATGCTGGACAGAAAGTCCGAAACTGACCTAATATAGTTTACTAAAATGGGCATAACATTTTAGCTAGCTATTATTTTACGGTAACTCTGGGAACCACTATTAGAAGACTCATAGGGATTTCAAACCCCATTAATTTCACTCAAACATATGCACTGTAGCCCAAGTTATGTCATTTTAAATAGGAGAACAGAATCTAAAATATAATCTAGTAATAAATAAACTTCATGCATGATCTCTCCAATATTTCTAAATTATAGTCGACATGCAACATAAATAAAATTAGGCAAAACAGAATGCTAAACATTTTGAAAGTGTTGTCTAAGTATTCATAAAAAAAAAATACACAGACGGAAATTTTACTAGGGAGTTAAAAAGCATTTCAATCGCCAAGCACTTGCCACCATGCCAAACTCTTGCCATGCCTTCATTTAACCTGTAAATTTGTAGGAGCGAGTATCACAAGTAATACTCAGTAGGAAACATTTAAGTAATCAAATAAAAATAATATATATGTTTTCTAGAATTGCGATTTGGTTATTTGTGTCACTGTCAATTTCAAAACGAACCGGTGATGAGGCAGTCCGTTTACTCTTAGGTTTTAACAACCCCTTTCTCTTATGAATCAAAATTCATCTCTTCATCTCTTATTGGAACCACCAAAGGATGTTTCCATTCTCTCATGAGTGACACAATAATACGTTAATGCAAATTGAAACAAACAATTTTTACTCTACTTATGAAAGTGTGAGAAATACCCCTACCTTGAATGCTTGAAATTTGAATATTTTTTGCGTTCAAAAAAATACAAGCGTTCTCTTCACTTCCTCTTTCAGAAAATTTTCCCAATTTCAGGGTGTTTTCGCTCTATGGAAAAAATGGGCGAATAACTTTTTGTAAAAGTATCTTAGTTTGGAAAAGAAAACATGGCCTTAGGGGTTGAAAAAAATTGTTGCTTATCAAACACAAAATGCAAGTGGCAATTGAAAAAAAATCACTATGGGAGTAAAACAATTATAAGTGAAATGTTAAAGTGGCAATTGGTAGCTTTTTTAAGGGTAACGTGACTTTTCATTGCATGGCAGTTACATTTTTTTTTTTCAATTATGAGTTTAAATATTATAAGGAAATTAATGTATTAATCATGTTTAGGTTATTAAAATGTTTCAACTTCCTAACCATACATATTGAAATTAAGGTTTTCTCTTTTATTATTTTATTTTATTTTTTTTATTAATAAAATATAGAATTTTTAATTACTTTTCTACCTACCAAGACAACTCGAATATAAATAGTTCAAAATCATTTCTTCTCAAGTCCAATTTATTTTGTTTAACACGAGCTTCAAAACGAATATAATATATGATATATTTTATCACTTTCTAAAATGCTTAGTTATTCGACCCCAAATAGGATTTACAATAAATTCTATACAAATACATAAGAAATAAATATTTTATGCAAATAAGTGCGTGAAGCTTATTTTTAACTTTTGGACTTAAGTTATGTCATCACAACTTTAAAATAAATAAGTTTTAAGACAAGTACCCACAAATTTACGATCTTGACAAAACTTTAATTTGAACTCTTAGGAAAGGTCTTAGCGACTTAATAATATAAATCAGATTATTTTCGAGTTTTATATGAAAATTTTATTTGAAAATGACATAAATTTTTTTTTCTTGGTCGCTATAGATTCTAACAAAAGCAAGAGAGCAGCAGAAGAATTACAATAAGTAATCTCAACATAGATACAAACTACATGCTTGCAGAATACATCTTTTGTCAGCTTTGCTATGAGATCCATTATATTGAGCACTGTATGAATACATGCACCGACTCCCGTACGATAAAGTTTCTAGGGTTTATAGAATATTTAAAATGTCGAAAAGAAGCGATTGACAAATCTGATGAAGATTGCATGCCTTTAGGAGATTATGTACATGTTGATTTGGATGAGGACGTCATACTTGTGGAAAATGGTCATCCTCTGTTGAATGAGAGAGTAATTTAAAAATACTACAATAAACTTGCCAAGTTGGAATAGCGCAACTTATGTTTTGGAGATTGGAGTTACGGGAATGAATTCAAAATGTGGAAATGCAATCTACTTGAAAGGGTTGAAAAGAAAGACTTCTCAATGCCCATGGATCTAGAATGCGGATTGATAAGTCAATTCGAAGAAATTTCAACAATCATAGAAGATCTTAAAGTGAATGACAACTTGATCACAAATGAATCGAATGAAGATGTAAAAAATCAATGAAGATGAAAGCAACGTACATTCATCCGAATTCATTGATTGTATAGAAAATTGATTTTGTGATTAAGTCCAATGAGGAAGTTGATGTCTACATTGTTGATTTTGAAAATGGCATGGAAAAATCCTATTACCATTGAAAAGGACAATGTCGAGGTTTGGAAAAATAACGAAGAGTGGAGCAAAGCCAATAAAAGAAAAATGGGCAAAACATCCTAAGCCTTCTCTAGACGTCCATGATCATTTGCCAAAATCAAGCTAATAACTTTAAAATAGTGCTTACTGGGAGGCAACCCAAGCTTTTATTTATTTATTTATTCTTTAACTATTTAAAGTAAGTAATCCTTGTTCCTTGTATTTAATATCCAAAATTTGATTTTTCAGGAACATGACGTCACAGAACAATCAAACCAACATTGACAAGGAGAAAACATGATAAATATCAAGTTCGGGGGAAGAAGATAGAAGAAACATCCATCAACTCCAGCATCATCAGCACCAAAGTACATCATTGACAATTTAGACAATTTAGGGAAGTTCTCCTCCTTTGACTTTAATTTCACGTTGGGGACAATTTTTAGTTTAAGTTTGGGGGTGTATTATAAATTGTCTAATTGTCTTAGTTTATTTTATTTATTTATTTATTTTTGTGCATGTTTTTTTTTAAAAAATAAAAATAAAAATAATTACTTGTTTGCATGCTTGTGTGAGTTTGACAACCTTGCCGGCAGTAGAAATGTATATAATTGATAACGTGTTTTATTTCATGAAATTGTGGACAAGTTGTGTGCTTGAGTTAAATATTTTCCTATTCATGTGGAACGTCAAATTTTGATGCATGTGAGTTGATTGTATCATTGTACATGAATAGGTTGATCCATTGTTTATAGGGTTGAAATAGAGAACATAGACGTCAAATTCGAACAACCACTAAACAAAATCCACATCCCTTAACCAACTTTAGGATAGTTTGGATGGTTGAATTATTGTAGGGAGACATGGATATAGATGGTGGATTCCTTGTGTGTTAAAATTTGTTTGGACTATTTGAGACCAATATGATGAAAATTGGGTGAAACCTCAAGTTAGAGATCGATATTCGAGAATGAGTGTATAATAAGGAGCATTGCACTAATCACTGCATAAAAGGGAAAAAAAGAGATGTACCACATGTTTTGAGTATGTCCTAAACACTTGTTTTAAAGGAATAGGCTTTTGACAAATGGTTAGTAACTTGGTGGATTCTTGGGGTTGAAGCAGTAAAAAAATAAGGAGAATCCTCATATGTTGATATGTTTGAACCGCAATTAGTAAAATCTAACCAAACTTGAGTGGTGTAAGAAATTAGCAATGAAAATCAACTTTAAAATACATCTTGGAAAGTGAAGAGAAAACAAGTTTTAGGCATGTGCGAAGTAAGGAAATATTTGACTTTTAAGGTCGAAAAAATTGGATCAACTTATTATTGTACAACGTTGCACTTGATTCTCCACACACACCCGTTTTACATTGAATATGTGAAAAGTTAGCTTTTGCCATTATAACTTTGATGTAGTTCAGAATTGATATTACGTTTTCAATCCTGAGCTATAAAGGCAAGATATCTAGCACAATTTATTTTAAGTGATTTTGTTTTGAAGTTATTTGTTTGTGTGTTTGTTAGTGATTTTTTTTAGTTTGGTGTTTGCTTGAGGACAAGCAAAACATTATGTTTGGGGGTGTTTAGGGATGACAAATTGTCTTAATGACTCGGGCCTCTCGGTGGCTCGACCCCAGAAAAGTCTGAGTTGGCCCGGCTTGCGGCTAAAAAAAACATAGCCAAGGCTTTGGCTGAGCCGACCCATGACAAAAAATAAAAAAAATAAAAAAAAATACATTATAGCTGCCTGTTGAGGCAGCTATTACATAACAGGCCAACAGTACAAAATATAAAATTCGCATTTGACCATTCACAAATCAAATTTGAAAATTCAAAATTCAAAATTGAAATAGTTATTATTATTTTTTTTGGTTATAAATAGGAGTTAAATTTTTTAGTTTCATATTAATTTTCGTCAGTCAGTTTTAACTTGCAATATTATAATTTCAACTCCAATCTCTTTGCTCTAATATTCACTTTCCTAATATTCTAGTTTTTTTTTGGCTCTAATATTCTAGTCAATTTCTTTTCTCTAATATTCTAGTTTCAACTTCAAGCAATATCTTTTGCTATAATAACCATTTAAATATAGATGGATTTTACTAGTGATGAGATTAACCAGTTTAGGAATAGTTCGAGTACTCCAACCAGCTACGAATATGCATATCAAAATGTTCCAATTGATATTTGAAAAATATTGAAGAGGAAGAAGTACTCAAGACAAGAAGGTCGAAAAAGAATCCTTGGATTGTTGTCAACATATGACACGTAAAAAATTTTGGTGTGTCAAAATGAAGTTGATATTTGAAAAGCATGTTGCAATTACTATGACAAAGAAACTTAGTTAGAAGCCCAGTTCAAGGACAAACACATTTGAATAGGCACATATTAAGGAGTTACAAAGCAAAAACAAGTCGGTAACGCTCCGAAACAGACCTAAACTAGTGTTTTTAACGGTTCTGGTCATACTCTTTCCACCTTTGTATATTCACATGAAAGATTTCATGAAGGAATGACTGCATACTTGGCTGCAGCAAAGATGCCACTTTACGATGATGAAGTCAACGCACTTTACCCGACTCGTGCAACATTATCTCCAACCCAAGTATACTCCTTATTGTAGAAATATTCTTCGTTCATATGCTATAAATTATATAACAAAAGAAAACAAATTGCTATTGAACAACTAAAAAAATTTAATAGTGTTATATTGTTTCTCTGATTTATGGACCAGTGGTAATAAAAAAAAGGTTATATTGCTGCTACGACTCATTACATTGATCACCTGTGGATTCTACATAAAAGAATTATTTGCATAAGTAGATGTGTAGAATGAATCCTCACAATGTCACTAATATATACAATGATTTTAAAAGATATTATATAAGAATATAGTTCGAAAGTTTCACTTTTTGATAATGCTAGTGTGTCCACAAATTGTGTTATTGAAAAATTTATTAATGATCTTAATCCTTGCCATTTGGAAAATTATTTCTTCATCAACGTTATGTATGCCACATTATCAACTTGATTGTAAAAGATAGATTAGAACATATAAAATCACATTTAGATAAAATTAGACAAGCAATAAATTTTATTACTGTCACCCATCATGAAAGCAAGAATTTTAACAATTTGTGTGCAGGAGTATGGCTTACAAGAGAAATCACATTGCAACTAGATGTAACACATAGATGAAACTCTAACATATCTTATGTTATATTCGATATTGTGAAAATTATGATAAAATATTTCACTATATTATAAATGATAGGCAATACATGAACAGGAGACCTGTAACACCAAATTGCAATTTATGTGAAAAAAAAAAGATTGAGAGAATGATCTATTGCATTTTATGTGAAAAAAATTTTAAAACATTTTTTTCAACGCCAGAAATGAATGCAGCGCCGTTTATTATCCTAACATATTTCACTTGTTTTACATCATTTTTTCCTACATTTCACAAGCATTTCATAAATAAATAGTTTGTCAATGTTTGTTTATATGGTCCCGCTATGAACGTTAATAATCCTATGTGAGGTTAAAATTTCATAAATATTGGAAGCAATGCCCTTTTTATTTTGTTCTAGCTTCGGTGATAGACCCTCAACTTAATTTAAATGGCACAAAAACTATTAATAAATGGGATATCTGATTTCATGAATTTGGAATTATCACAGGTGCATATAGAATCTACATTATGTGAAAATGTATAACTATTATGTTGAAAAAGAAGGTCAGGGCAGTCTCTAACTTTCCGAAGTTCTTCAAGAAATATTTCAACAAATTTAGAATTTTATGGGAATTATTTGGACTCCAATACAAGTGTCCCTTCATTTATTTATAGTTCATCAATATCTAGAGTGATAGATTTTTAGTGGCACAAATCTTGAAATTCCCCTTGAGTTAGCTAGGTATATGGTATGTGGACAATTCGTAGTGTGTTTAAACTAGAAGAATTGCAAGATTTAGTCTTTTCATTCATGGAGGCGAGTGTACTCTCGGAAAGAATTTAGTTCTTTTCTCATGGTGTGAGAATTTAGTCTTTTTACCATCTATTGACCTCACCACTCAGTCTTCTACCACTCAACCTTGCAATCAATTGTCACCAAGAACAAATTCGAACTCAATCGCCTGAATACATTCTCATGGAATCTCAATCAGATGTGAGTGAGTATAGTGTGAATTGATAGACTCAATTGACTATTTGTGGATAAACGTTTGAATGGGTGTCCCTCTGTAAGAAATCAAGAAAGTGGATCTATTAAGAAATCAAGTGGGCGCTAGTTTTTCTACACCGTTCTTTATCTTTTCAAAAACTCTTGTGAAATGATCGTGTTTCTCCGCAATATACCGAATTTTTCAATGCCAAATACCCGGATTTATATGCGTTAAGTTAACTCAAATCTCCGGTAAGCAAATACCGGAAATATAGAAAACTGGTATTAAGCTTATGAGACTCCAAATGGGACGTAAGTGAAGTGAATATTCATTCGCCTTTTTCTTAACTCAACAACAGTCGTGTAAGAGGAACCATATGAATCCGGTAAGTTCCAATGTCATTGAATCCGTGTAAGGTTTTGTAGAATGAAATCTTTTTAACTAAAAATTAAACTCCTCTTCGAACCCAAAATTTCCAACAAAAACAATTACAAAAGAACTTATAAATAATAAGTAGTCCCACTCTATCCTTTATTTCTTGAAATAAAAAGGAAAAAAAATCTTCACCTTCTTGGCGTCTTGAAAAAATGAAAAAACTGTACCTCAGCAAAATGTAAACACAAACCACTTGTCTCCTGGTATATGATTTGTGCACCCTACTTTTGTGAGTGTAATAGGAATTGCTTATATGCACTTAGATCAATGTGCATATAAGCTTTCAATAGGTAGAACAG